>OX638138.1:14885708-16341118 GCA_951805005.1 Othius punctulatus
ATAAATGTTTTTTTGTGAAAAGGGGGTTCTTTATTTTCTTTTCTTACAAATTCTGTTTAAAGTAGATTTTGATATTCACTTTAAGTATTAATTATTCGTGTTAGCTTTTAATTTTAGTGACTATCGTAAAAAAATTAAATATTTAACAGCATTTTTCTGGAAATTCAAAGATTCTGTAATTCTGTCAATTCAGATTTTGCAAATCAAAAAGCTTTTTCTAATTATATTTCTCCCACATGCATAACATTTGATCAGATGTGTTGTGATGCGATAACTTAATATAGTCGTCCGTCAAGAGCTGACAATGACTCATCACTCTATATTGCCTGAATTCGATATACGTTCCTAATTTCATTTCATTCTATTACATTTATCTTAAGCATACGAACGAGCATAGACTACGCGATTCTTTGTTCGAAAAAACATGAGTCATTGTCAGCTCCAGTCGGAGTGATTTTATTAAGCTTGCGCATGTGTATGTTTGTGTGTGTTTGTAACACATAATCCTAAATCTACAAGATATCTGAGATGTGAATTGAGGCTTACGTAATACTTCACACATGAATGAATACATCACAGGTGTAACGTGTGAAATCTCCAAATATTATATTTTAACAATGCGTTGTTGTTGCGTTATGATTTTTGCGAATTACCGCATTCAACAAAAGGTACGGCAGTGAACCAATTTTGCTTGATTCCCAACGTCACTCGCTAAATTATCACGTAAAGGTTTCGCTTATGCGGAGAAAAGAATCAATATAAATTCCGTGTTCCGCGTATATTACTCCGAAGTAATAAAGCGCTGTATTAGTAATATTTTAAGCCAGACCATCGAGTTTCCAAATATAAAGTTTTTAATGGACATTTGTGATTCAACGAAGCACGCATCGCCAGTCAGAGATTAAAGATGACACGTCTCAAATGTACACATAGCTCATGAGTTATGCACCTTATATTAACTTCAAATTCGTACTCACATATCAAAATAAATGTATACCACATCCTTCGGTTTACAACGTATTCTTGCACGTTACAAATAATAAACATGTCCCAGTTTCCTAGTTATATAAAACCAGAACCACTTCCTTGTTATTAATGAAAATCGAATTAAAATAAAAGAGGTTTCGTTCTCGATTTCGCATCAGACATTTCGTAAAAAAATATTTAGCATGCATGCGCAAAGTGAGAGATACAGCGGATTTATTTCTAGTTGTAACGCTTCGCAAATTGTGAATGTGTGAGATCCGAATGTTTCTTTAAACTTTTATTAACGGTTTGCGGAGTTGGCTTCTAGGTACACACGATCGATTACATGAATCACTGCGGGCTCTATAAAACATCAAGCGGAGGGTATAGGGTGCGATTATAAATTTTATGAAAGACTCATTAAAAGCATGCAACATAGGTTAATGTGGTGTATTAAGTCAGAACTAGGTTAATTGATATTGCCCAGTGTTTATAATGTAGCGGTTATACAGCTACAGGCTAGATACTCAAAAGTATACTTTAGTACTGTTTCGATGAGCTTGTAAAAAGCAAAAGAAATTATAACAGACAATAAAGTAGACAAAATAGTTAATACTATTTACTGCTAGAATTTTATTAGAAATCTAGAATCTAAAAATGTAGAATATTACTAGAAAATACAATTCTTATGATGAAAGTACGTACAAAACATCTTCATCATCAAATTTTGTCAAAGGATGCCAAAAGATGTAAATCCCTTGAAATATGTTTTTTTTTTCGCACGAATACAAAACTTGACCACGTAGCAGTGAGATAAAATAAAATCAATGATTCATTTAAAAACATCATGATTTAAATCAGCAAAAACTGATCAGAAATTTAAAAATATCATGGCATGATTTATTTTATTATTTTTTACATATATTTTCTACTTTTGCCTAAAGTTAATAAATGCCAGAGTTGGAATAAATCATGATTTATTCCACACGGAACAAAATTTAATGAATAACTTGAACTTAAAATTGAAGAGACTTTTAAATAATTTTTAAAGTTTAAATTAAATAAATAAAAAAAAAAAAGTTGATACCCAACAAATCAGTACATATTATGGGAAAATTGAGGAGAAATGTAAAGAATTACTGTTAACTGTGGGAAAAAGTAGAAACTACATACAAATTTAACAGAAATGTGAATATTACTTATTAACAACAAGCAATGAGTTGAAAACACAGAAAATTGAAGAGGAATGAAAAGAATTGGTATTATTCTGACAAAACTTAAATTGTTATTGTAAGATTTACAATACTTTCGAAACTTTAACCGACGAAACTTTAACAATTACAATTTGCAATAGTTTCTGTGACATTTTCAATTATTTCTGTCAAAATTTACATATATTTTCTACTTTTGCCTAAAGTTAATAAATGCCAGAGTAGGAATAGATCATGATTTATTCCAACTCTTATTTTCTCCCGTTGTTCTTAACACGGAACAAAATTTAATGAATAACTTGAACTTAAAATTGAAGAGACTTTTAAATGATTTTAAAACTTTAAATTAAATAAATTAAAAAAATAAAGTTGATAGCAAACAAATCAGTACATATTATGGGAAAATTGAGGAGAAATGTAAAGAATTACTGTTAACTGTGGGAAAAAGTAGAAACTACATAAAAATTTAACAGAAATGTGTATATTACTTATAAATAATGAGCAGAGCTTGTAGAAAATTCGGAACATTGAAGAGGAATGAAGAGAATTGGTATTATTCAGACAAAACTTAAATTGTTATTGTAAGATTTGCAATACTTTCGAAACTTTAACCGACGAAACTTATTTAGCAATAGTTTCTGTGACATTTTCAATTATTTCTGTCAAAATTTTAATTATCTCTGTCAAAATTTTACCATAAATGTAAAGATTGGGTACTGAAAATACCTAGATACTAAAGTTTGGTAGAATAAGTGAAATTTTAACAGAACAATTGAAATTTTGAAAAATGTTTTGGAAACTTTGGTAGAAATAATTATAAAAGTTTCGCAGGAATCATTGCAAATTTTGGAGTAATGATTGAAATTGTGTCAGAAAATTACCATTTCAACAATAATTAATGAAATTTTGAGAGTAAACGTTGAAATGTTGGAAGAGTAATTGAAATTTTGAGAGAATAATCAAAATGTTGGTAGAAGTAATTAAGGCAATTTCAGTTAATTTTGAAGTAATTTCTACTTTTGCCAAAAGCTAATAAGTGGCAGAGTTGGTATAAATCATGATTTAAATCAAACCATCCTGCTTGGTACAGAAAAGTAAAGGTCTAGTATTAACCAGGGTTCAAATAACTAATAATTAAAAATAAATCAAAAATCGATGATTTTTTTTAAATCATGGTATGTATTTATGATTTTTTTTAAATCATCGCTTTTTGATTTATTTTGAATTTAGAGTGATTTGAACGCTGGTTAATACTAGATCTTTACTTTTCTGCACAAAGCAGCGTTGTTGTGATTTAACTCAACTGTTTTTTTTTTAATTAATCATAGTTTTTGCACTGTTCGTGCATTCCAATAGGTGAACAATGAAAAATTTAATGTAACCATAGAGTAAGCATGCTTTAAAGTAGATAATTGTAAATAAGTAAAATATTTTCCTATTTTTATTTCTACATATCACATGGTACAGATACACCGTTTTTTTTAAATCATCAATTCGTGTTCAAATTTAAGAATTCATTAGAAAAAAAAATTATATGATTTAAATCGTGATGCCAATCAATTGATATAAATCACATAAAAACTGGCAAAACCTGATCAGAAATATAAAAAAATCAAAAAAATCAAGATTTTTTAAATAATTGATTTTGGATTTTTTTTTAAATCATGATTTATTACAACCCTGGTATAAAGACAAGTTATTCTTCAAAATTTGAATTCAATATTCTTCTTCAAATTTCAGAAAATTTTGCTCTATTTTGCTCTGTCATTACGTTTTTATGTATTTTCTACTTTTGCCTAAAGTCAATAGCAATTCTTTACATTCATCTTGAATTTTCCGAGTTTATTAGGAAATGTTGTTCATTTTTAATAGATAAATTCTACATTATGTTATTTTTTTATATATTTTCTACTTTAGTGTAAAATTAATAGTTCCTATTTATACCCCTCTCCAATTTTCGAAGTTTTTCAATAAATATTGCTCCTTGTTTAATAGCTTATTGAATGTCTGTTAAATTTTTATGTACGTTTTTACATATTATGCTTTTATGTATTTTCTCTTATCCTATCTTATTATCAATTCGTGTTCAAATTTAAGAATTCGTTAGAAAAAAAAATCATATGATTTAAATCTTGATGCCAATCAATTGATATAAATCACATCAAAACTGGCAAAAACTCATCAGAAATATAAAAAAATAAAAAAATCGAGATTTTTTTAATCATTGATTTTGGATTTTTTTTAAATCATGATTAATTCCAACCCTGGTATAAAGACAAGTTATTCTTCAAAATTTCAATTCAACATCTTTCTTCAAATTTCAGAATGTTTCAGAAAATTTTGCTCTATTTTGCTCTGTCATTACGTTTTTATGTATTTTCTACATTTGCCTAAAGTCAATAGCAATTTTTTACATTCCTCTTGAATTTTCCGAGTTTATTAGGAAATTTTGTTCATTTTTAATAGATAAATTCTACGTTCTGTTATTTTTTTATAAATTTTCTACTTTTGTCTAAAATTAATACTACTTATTTATGCCCCTCTCCAATTTTCGAAGTTTTTCAATAAATATTGCTCATTGTTTAATAGCTTATTAAATGTCTGTTAAATTTTTATGTACGTGTTTACATATTATGTTTTTATGTATTTTCTCTTATCCTATCTTATTATCAACTCTTGTTTAAATTTAAAAATTCATTAGAAAAAAAAATCATATGATTTCAATCTTGATGCCAATCAATTGATATAAATCACATCAAAACTGGCAAAAACTGATCAGAAATATAAAAAAATCAAATAAATCAAGATTTTTTTAATCATTGATTTTGTTTTTTTTTTTAAATCATGAATATTCCAACCCTGGTATAAAGATAAGTTATTCTTCAAAATTTGAATTCAACATTCTTCTTCAAATTTCAGAATGTTCCCGAAATTTTTTCTCAATTTTGCTCTGTCATTACGTTTTTATGTATTTTCTACATTTGCCTAAAGTCAATAGCAATTCTTTACATTCCTCTTGAATTTTCCGAGTTTATTAGGAAATTTTGTTCATTTTTAATAGATAAATTCAACATTCTGTTATTTTTTTTATATATTTTCTACTTTAGTCTAAAATTAATAGTTCCTATTTATCCCCTCTCCATTTTTCGAAGTTTTTCAATAAATATTGCTCCTTGTTTAATAGATTATTAAATGTCTGTTAAATTTTTATGTACGTTTTTACATATTATGCTTTTATGTATTTTCTCTTATCCTATCTTATTATCAATTCTTGTTCAAATTTAAGAATTCATTAGAAAAAAAATCATATCATTTAAATCGTGATGCCAATCAATTGATATAAATCACATCAAAACTGGCAAAAACTGTCCAGAAATATAAAAAAATCAAAAAATCAAGATTTTTTAATCATTGATTTTGGATTTTTTTAAGTCATGATTTATTCCAACCCTGGTATAAAGACAAGTTATTCTTCAAAATTTGAATTCAACATTCTTCTTCAAATTTCAGAATGTTTCAGAAAATTTTGCTCTATTTTGCTCCTTGTTAAAACGTCGTCATTACGTTTTTATGTATTTTTAATAGATAAATTCTACATTCGTTATTTTTTTTAATAAATTTTCTACTTTTGTCTAAAATTAATACTACTTACTTATTTATACCCCTCTCCAATTTTCGAAGTTTTTCAATAAATATTGCTCCTTGTTTAATAGCTTATTAAATGTCTGTTAAATTTTTATGTACGTTTCACGGTTTCTAACTCTATGAAACAGTGAAACGTACATAAAAATTTAACAGACATTTAATAAGCCATGCCAATTCTTTATATTTCTATTCAATTTTCTGAGTTTTTTAACAAATTTTTATTTTTGTTAATACCCAATATATAGACTTCGGCAATTTTTTATGTATTTTCTACTTTCTACAACAAATGTTTCGCGTTGTTAATACGTAATATTTACATTTCTCTTAATTTGTATGCATTTTCTATTTTGCCTAAAGTTAATAAGTACCAATTCTTCACATTTCTCTTGAACTTTCAAAGCTTTTCCACAGATTTTGTTCGTTGTTAATAAGTAAGTCTTTACATTTTTGATAAATTTTTATGCATTTTTCGCTTTTACTTAAAATTAATACCAATACATTACACGTTTCTTCAAATTTTTGATCTTCAACAACAAATTTTGCTCGATGTTAATACCCAATCTTTAAATGTGTGTTAAAATTATGGTATTTTTCGCATTTACTTAAAATTAATACCAATTCTTTACATCTTTCTTTAATTTTCTATAATGTCAAATTGGCAATTATTTCTTTCAAAATTTTGACAAAGTCTTAAGAGTTTTTCTTTTTCTATAATGAGTCATGTCATATTGGCAATTATTTCTTTCAAAATTTTGTCAAAGTCTTTTTCTGAGTTTATCAACAAATTTTACTCGTTGTTAATACCTAATCTTTACATTTCTTTACATTAAAAATTGATGTATTTTCTGCATTTACTTAAAATTAGTACCAATTCATTACATTTTTTTAAAGTTTATTTAATGATTCATATCATATCTGCAATTATTATTTGTTATTTGTTAAAGTACTTTCTGGTATCTTCTAGTATTAATTTATTTATTTTTCTCTACTGGATTCGGCTTAATATTCAGCCATCATCAAGGGTTTTTGTAAATTACATTATATTTTTCAAGATTATATTCGACTTTTTGTGTCGTGTCAGTTTTTATATAATTTTAATATCTGGCAAAATGGATAAAAAAACTAACAAAACTATTTGCAATTATTACTTTCAAAATTTCGGCAAAATTTCGTTTATTCTGACAAAACTTTAATTGTTATTGTAAGTTAAAACTCTAACCATTAAAATTTGCAATAGTTTCTGTGACATTTTCAGTTATTACAGTCAAAATTTTAATTACCTCTGTCAAAATCTACTGCCATCTGTTAAAATGTTGATGATTGGTGTTAAATTTGCAATTACTTTATAAAAATTGTAATTAATCTCTCAAAATTACTCAACGTTTACGTCAAAATTTAATTAATCATTGTAACACATTTTCTAACACAATTATTCAATTCAATCATTACTGTAAAATTTGCAATTATTCCCGCAACGTATAAATTATTGCTAGCAATTATCAATTTTTTCTACCAAACAATTTGTTTCAATGATTATTGTTGATTTTTCTGTCAAATTTTGTGAATACAATAACATACATGTCAATTATTTCTGCTAAAATTCCAATTATTTATTCCCAAATTTCAATTATTCATTCCAAAATTTCAATTATTCTAAACTGAAATTTAAATGGTAACTAATAATATTCTAAACTGAAATTTTTGAAGACTAAAAATTTCATTCATAAATTTTGAAGTATATCTTTCAAATTTTCACTATTATCAAAATTACAGCGATTATTGTTTTTTTTTTATTATGTTGCTTGTTACTTATTTAGTAGGTATAAATCTAAGTTTTGGCAATAACTGCTGGCAATTAACTCTTTGGCAATAAATCCATCCTGTAAAGTCAAGTATTATGTACTAGCAATAAATCTGTCCTATAAAATCAAGTATTATGTACTAGTAACATAAATAGCTATTTAGGATTCGGCGCGATATAAAATGCTCTAATTAAACAGGTTTCTATCAATCCCATGGGTTTGACAAGTCATTCTCAATGTTGGAAAGACCAGCCCCAATTTGTGATTTGTTTTGTATAAACGAGAGAGTTATTCTCAAGTGTCAATATAACAACAAATAAGATAATACTTGAAATAATTATACATAACAGTAGAACCACATAAAGTTGGAACTTTCTAATGATAATTAAACATTTATGCATATTATGCAGAAGACAATTTGCACATCCTCCTACAGAAATCGAATAAATTCACACCGCCGAGGTGGACTCACTTCCTTCCTGATTCAGTTTCACATCCGAAGGAAATTTAAATTTCTGCATTTTCGTAGATGTACACCAGAGATTTACAGGATAATTGTGAAAGTGTTTATAGAGAAGATCTGAGCAGCACAGGCCGAGAGTGAAAGTGAGTTAATTACGCAATTTTCCTCTAGTTCATTATTTTAAATGGACAATAGTACGAACACACAAGCCGATACTCATTACTGTTACGCAAAGGCAAACGGGTTTGCCAATGGATAAGTGCAGAATTCGTCTGAATTGCGTTTACTTGTCGACGAGCATTGTGGTGCTGACAGGAAGCGGACGTTTCATAAGGAATTGTGGCGATTTGCTTACAAAATAGTTCCTAATAAAGAGCCTTGCTACATTAACTTCATCTGTGTAAAAATAGTTGGAATTCAAGGTTTTGTAATTATAATTAGCACATATACACGTCAGTAGACATTACGTAATCGCGAAATTTGCATGTAGCACATATATGAAAGTGTATCTGCGGATTTCAAAATTTTCAGGCCAATTAGTACAGTATTAAGGATATTGAAAATCATAAAATTCATATTAAATTTCCGAAACATTGACACACTAATGATGCGTAAATCCATTGATTAATATAATAATCCAATACACGCATTATATAATAATTCCCAATTACATAAACATAATAAATTTAATCGAAAACGATTTGTGTCTGCATAACGGAGGAGAATTAGTGAACACATTAAGTTTGATATTTTCGGACGAAATTAAACGGCTGCATAAATTCAAACGCGAAATAAGATCAATTTATCAGGCGGGAGCCAATTGTTTGCATGCAGAACAATAATAGAACAATTCAGTGGTTGACATAATTTCGAGAATTAAACAATGGCTTCTGTATGTGCACCACAATTTGAACGCTATGTGCACGTACACAAGATACATGCCAGGCAAATAGAAGCTGACACAGATATATCATTGGTGAATATAATTGTTTATTGTTTTGCAGCAGTTTTATTGGACGTTACTAAATAATAATTCATTATCATGGCCGTTACTTTATTAGTCTTTATCTAAATCTAATCCAGTCCTGATAATTAAATATTACAAAAACTAGATTTAAATAATAATAATAATAATAGAACTTGATTTACCAAATATGCTACACAGTAACAATATTACATAATACGAACACTTAATATGATATTGTAATAATTGTCTCCGGCAAGTATTAATACTAGAGCAGAATAAGTGAGAAACTTATTTAGAGTATTTAGTTTATTTAGTTATTTTGAGTAGATGTAGTAATAAAGTATAGGATTTAGGATTGCAAAATATATAATAATAATAAATAAATAACACACAACCTTGTGGTGCAAATTTTTATTTAAAGGAAACTTTTTTCACTGAATTCCCAGAATGGAAAAACTAAGTTACATGCGAAGTGAGTTTCAAAGGAAATTGTTGAAAAACTGGCAATGCGGTATTTTCCATTTTTTATATTTTCCGTAAACGTGAAGATTTTCATTGCAAACGACAATTCGACATATTCCTTACAAATTATAAAATGTTATTGAAAAATGCATTTTTAATATGAGATTATATAATTTATATTGTAAATTGCAAAATTACAATGAATTGCGAAGCGGTCGTAATAACTTACAAAATTTCGTTAGAAATTACCAAATATTCATAATAAATGACGAAATTTTTATTGGAAATTTAGATTACCATACCATACTATAATCTTCATTATAAATTACAAAGTTTAATAGGGCCCAGCCAAATTTTTGTTGAAAATTATACAGGCTTTATTCACAAAACATATCCCTTGCAAAGTTTTTCAAATGGTTATTTATCTACAGAAAATTTACTGAATGATTTTTTTTTAATTATATAAAATCAACAATTAAATGGTAATTTTCAGCCGTATTTACTGACAAATTTTAATTTAAAATTGCAAAATGTTAATGGGAACACAAAATCCTCATTTGAATTATATAATTTAAATAATAATAATAATGTTTATTAGCAGGAGAAGCTGTACAGTATACTTACACAAAAATAAATAAATATGAAAATATATTTATTATTACTAAATTACAATGAATATTGCAAATACAAAATTTATATTATAAATTCCAAAACTCAAAGGAAATGACATAGTTGACGGAATAAATCACACAAAATATGGTTGAAAATTAATATATTTTCATTACAAATTAAAAAAAATTATGACAATCTTATTATAAATATCATTTTTTTAAATAATTTAATTCAATTTCAATGTTTAATTGAAACCTGAAATTTGTAATAGAAATTATAAGCACTACAAAAATGTTGTTAGAAATTATGAAAATCTGATTATAAATACCAAAATGTTAGTAGTAAATTTCAATGTTTTATTGAAACCGGAAATGTTTAGCAGAAATTATACGGGTTTTATCCACAAAGCATATCCATTACAAAGTTATTAATATTTTAATAGAAATTTGCAATACTTATAATGGAAAATACAAAATTATGTACAATACAAAATGAATATTGCAAATCCACAATTTCAATTCTAAATTCTAAAACTGGAAGGAAATAACAAAGTTGTCGGGATAAATCACAGAATTTGGTTAAAATTACGAAATTTTCATAACAAATTTCCAAATTTTTGTTAGAAATTATGACAATCTTATTATAAATACCAAAATTTTAATAATTTAAGTCAATTTCAATGTTAATTGAAACCTGAAATTTGTAATAGAAATTATACAAACTACAAAAATGTTGTTAGAAATTATGAACATTTTATTATAAATACCAATATTTTAGTAGCAAATTTCAATGTTTTATTGAAACGTGAAATATTTAGCAGAAATAATACGGGTTTTACCCACAAAGCATATCCATCACAAAGTTATTAATATTTTAATAGAAATTTGCAAAACTTATAATGGAAAATACAAAATTATGTACAATACAAAATGAATATTGCAAATACAAAATTTCAATTGTAAATTCTAAAACAGGAAGGAGTTAACAAAGTTGACGGGATAAGTCACACAAAATTTGGTTGAAAATTACGAAATTTTCATTACAAATTACCAAAATTTTGTTAGAAATTATGACAATCTTATTATAAATACCAAAATTTTAATAATTTAAGTCAATTTCAATGTTTAATTGAAACCTGAAATTTGTAATAGAATTAATAGACACTACAAAAATTTTGGCCCTGTCGTGCGGGTCCAGACAAGGATAGCTGACGCTCGGTCTTATGGAGCGAGTCATTCCCAGAGTCCGTGGCTGTACAGTAGTTCCAAAACTCGTGGCGCCCATTTTGATCTAGACTTTTCCTATGGCGCCATTTCCTATATTATATATTTTTTTGCAAATTTAAATAAGTACATATTTAATAATTTTGTGAGGAATATAATTTGTGGGGAAAGACGACAATTTTTAACTAAAAAGTCGCAGGTACCATCAATTTTTGTAATTTATAAAAAAAAAATGTATTTATAAATAAAAAGTTTCAATGAAAATTTTGTAATTTCCAACAGAAATCCAATTTGCAATATATTCATTGTAATTTGTGACCGACATACACGATATAATTTCAATGCGAATTTTGTGTTTAATGAGCTTTTTGCAATTTTTCGATTATCGCCGATTAAAATTTTTAATAAAATGTTGTAATTTTTAACGAATATATGCGAAACTTTATCGCTTGAACTGATTTTTTTTATAATTTCGTCGTGCGTAAAAATTATAACGTTACAAAACTTCCACTAAAAAATGCTGGTTTCTATTGATCCTTTTTTTGCAAATTAAAATTTTTAATAAAATTTTGTAATTTTTAACGAATATATGCGAAACTTTATCGCTTGAACTGATTTATTTTTATAATTTCGTCGTGCGTAAAAATTATAACGTTACAAAACTTCCACTAAAAAATGCTGGTTTCTATTGAACCTTTTCTTTTGCAAATTTATATGAAATAGATATTTAATAATTTTGTGAGGAATATGATTTGTGGTTAACGTCGTTACAATTTTGAAATAGTGAAATTTATCAGTATACATTAATACTTTTATAACGCTATTGAAACTTGTAATTTTGAATACAAATATAGCAAATGCCATTAATAATTTTCATTTTATAGAGAAATTTTAATAATTTAAGTCAATTTCAATGTTAATTGAAACCTGAAATTTGTAATAGAAATTATACAAACTACAAAAATGTTGTTAGAAATTATGAACATTTTATTATAAATACCAATATTTTAGTAGCAAATTTCAATGTTTTATTGAAACGTGAAATATTTAGCAGAAATAATACGGGTTTTACCCACAAAGCATATCCATCACAAAGTTATTAATATTTTAATAGAAATTTGCAAAACTTATAATGGAAAATACAAAATTATGTACAATACAAAATGAATATTGCAAATACAAAATTTCAATTGTAAATTCTAAAACAGGAAGGAGTTAACAAAGTTGACGGGATAAGTCACACAAAATTTGGTTGAAAATTACGAAATTTTCATTACAAATTACCAAAATTTTGTTAGAAATTATGACAATCTTATTATAAATACCAAAATTTTAATAATTTAAGTCAATTTCAATGTTTAATTGAAACCTGAAATTTGTAATAGAATTAATAGACACTACAAAAATTTTGTTAGAAATTATGACAATATTATTATAAATACAAAAATTTTAATAATTTAAGTTAATTTCAATGTTTAATTGAAACCTGAAATTTGTAATAGAAATTATAGAAACTACAAAAACTTTGTTAGAAATTATGAAAATCTTATTATAAATACCAAAATTTTAGTAGTAAATTTCAATCTTTAATTGAAACCTGAAATATTTAGCAGAAATTATACAGGTTTTACCCACAAAGCATATCCATCACCAAGTTGTTAATATTTTAATAAAAATTTGCAAAACTTATAATGGAAAATATAAAATTTTGATTATAAATTAAAAATTTAAATAGATATTATGAAATTTTCATTGCAAATGATAAATATTGTATGCAAATTTTCTGCATTCTCGTTTATACCGTTACCCTTAAAAATTGCATAAAATGTGATCAAACAACAAAATTAGCATTGAAACTATATCATTTCGATTACAAGGAATGTAAATTTTCTACATTTTCCATTACACCTTTACCTTTAAAAATTGCATCAAATATCGTCAAACAACAAAATTAGTATAGAAACATATCATTTTGATTACAATGAATGTTGCATTTCTATTGGAAATTACAATTTTCAATATTTTTTTAAATTATAAATACCAATGTTTAATTGAAACTTAAATATTTGGCAGAAATTATACAGGTTTTATCCACAAAGCATATCCTTCGCTAAGTTATTAATATTTTAATAGAAATTTGCAAATCTTTTAAGAAAATACAAAAAATTTGATTATAAATTAAAAATTTAAATAGAAATTATGAAATTTTTGTTGCAAATAATAAATTCTGTATGCAAATTGTCTACATTTTCCATCATACCCTTACACTTAAAAATTGCATAAAATGTCATCAAACAACAAAATTAGCATTGAAACTGTATCATTTCGATTACAATGAATGCAAATTTTCTACATTTTCCATTACACCTTTACCTTTAAAAATTGCATAAAATATTATCAAACAACAAAATTAGTATAGAAACATATCATTTTGATAACAATGAATGTTGCATTTCTATTGGAAATTACAAGTTTCAATATTTTTTAAAATTATAAATACTAATGTTTAACTGAAACTTGAAATATTTAACAGAATTTAGACTGGTTTTATCCACACAGCATATCCTTCACTAAGTTATTAATATTTTAATAGAAATTTGCAAAACTTATAATGGAAAATACAAAATTTTGATTATAAATTAAAAATAGAAATAGAAATTATGAAATTCTTATTGCAAATGATAAATTTTGTATGTAAATTTTCTGCATTTTCGTTTATACCCTTACCCTTAAAAATTGCATAAAATGTCATCAAAGAAACTTGGCATTGAAAGTATATCATTTCGATTACAATGAAGGTAAATTTCTATTGGAAATTACAATATTCAATTTTTTTTTTAAATTATAAATACCAATGTTTAATTGAAACTTGAAATATTTAGCAGAATTTATACAGGTTTTATCCATAAAACATATCCATCACTAAGTTATTAATGTTTTAATAGAAATTTGCAAAACTTATAATGGAAAATACAATTTATAAATTAAAAATTTAAATAAAAATTAGGAAATTTTCGTTGCAAATGATACATTTTGTATGCAAATTTTCTACATTTTCCTTTATACCTTTACCCTTACAAATTGCATAAAATGTAATCAAACAACAAAATTAGCATTGAAACTATATCATTTCCATTACAATGAATGCAAATTTTCTACATTTTTCATTATACCTTTACCCTTAAAAATTGCATGAAATGTCATCAAACAACAAAATTAGCCTTGAAACTATGTCATTTCGATTACAATGAATGTTGCATTTCTATTGGAAATTACAATTTTCAATATTTTTATTATAAATACCAAAATTTTGATAAATTACCAAGATTAATGGAACCTGCGAGTTTAAAGTTGGAAATTACAAAACTTTCCACATAAATCATATTCCTTACAAAGGTATTAAATATTCCATAGAAATTTCCAAAAATATATAAAGGAACGAGTAAAATGTTGATTATAAATTTTAAAAACTTCAATAGGAATGACATTTTCCTCATTTCTATTACAAATTACAAATTTCTCCTAAAACACCTTAAAGAGTGATAACATTACGATGAATATTGCTAAATTTTGATAATGGATTTCAATATTTCGATAGAAATTAAAAATATTCATTGTAAATTACAAAAAAAATGTCGAATGTTTGAAATGTTGTATATAAATTGAAACATTGTAGTGAAAATTGCAAAATTTTCATTATAAATATAATAATTCAATGCAAATAAAAAAAAACTATTATTAGATAATTAATAAGTTTTATTAGAATTATGCAATTTTCGTTGTAACTCGCAAAATTTCAATGAACATTGCAAAATGTTTATTCTTAATTACAAAATTTTCATTATAAATACAATATTTCAATGAAAATAGAAAACAAGATTAGATAATTAATAAGTTTTATTGGAATTATGCAATTTTCGTTGGAACTTGCAAAAATTTCAATGAACATTGCAAAATTTATAGTCTAATTTACAAAAATTCAATAGCGTTATAAAAGTATTGTTGTAAATTAATAAATTTCACTATAAAATGTAAAATATCATTGGCAATTCCATTATTCAGGATTATTCAATCCCAGCATTAATATTATATATTACAAAATTTCAGCAGCGATTATGAAAATTTACTTGTAAGCGCAAACATTTCTCTATAAAATGAAAATTATTAATGGCATTTGCTATATTTGTATTCAAAATTACAAGTTTCAATAGCGTTATAAAAGTATTAATGTATACTGATAAATTTCACTATTTCAAAATTGTAACGACGTTAACCACAAATCATATTCCTCACAAAATTATTAAATATCTATTTCATATAAATTTGCAAAAGAAAAGGTTCAATAGAAACCAGCATTTTTTAGTGGAAGTTTTGTAACGTTATAATTTTTACGCACGACGAAATTATAAAAATAAATCAGTTCAAGCGATAAAGTTTCGCATATATTCGTTAAAAATTACAAAATTTTATTAAAAATTTTAATTTGCAAAAAAAGGATCAATAGAAACCAGCATTTTTTAGTGGAAGTTTTGTAACGTTATAATTTTTACGCACGACGAAATTATAAAAAAAATCAGTTCAAGCGATAAAGTTTCGCATATATTCGTTAAAAATTACAACATTTTATTAAAAATTTTAATCGGCGATAATCGAAAAATTGCAAAAAGCTCATTAAACACAAAATTCGCATTGAAATTATATCGTGTATGTCGGTCACAAATTACAATGAATATATTGCAAATTGGATTTCTGTTGGAAATTACAAAATTTTCATTGAAACTTTTTATTTATAAATACATTTTTTTTTTATAAATTACAAAAATTGATGGTACCTGCGACTTTTTAGTTAAAAATTGTCGTCTTTCCCCACAAATTATATTCCTCACAAAATTATTAAATATGTACTTATTTAAATTTGCAAAAAAATATATAATATAGGAAATGGCGCCATAGGAAAAGTCTAGATCAAAATGGGCGCCACGAGTTTTGGAACTACTGTACAGCCACGGACTCTGGGAATGACTCGCTCCATAAGACCGAGCGTCAGCTATCCTTGTCTGGACCCGCACGACAGGGCCACGCTAGACAAAGATAGCAGACTGCTATCATTCCCAGAGTCCGTGGCTGTAACAACACTATAGAGTGCGGCCTGTCGACATTGTGCGATCATTTAGGACATTTATCATAAAAACCTAAGCTAACATAACCTAACAAATATAATCATTTATTAGTTTATTAGATTAGATAAAGTTTTGTTTTTATAATAAATGTTCAGGTAGATTGCATTGTGTTGGTAAACAGCACTTGTAAAGTTTAAAAGTTAATGTTTGTTTGATGCTGTAATATTTTATATATTTTCTGTGATATTTTTGCTCCTATCACTATATTTCATGTATTTTATATTTATATTTGTATTTATTTTTTGTCTCTATGAATATACATGGTGGCCCATCTATCCTCGCTCGGATCATTGCTGCTAGACTAATAAAAATTGAGGAAAAACAAAAATCATCAAAGAACAAAAGATTCTTAAAAGAAGAGAAAGATTAACCCTTTTACCGAATTTTTTCCCCATGTTTAGTTAACACCCTGTATAATGTCGTTCTCCGAACTCATATTATATCGATTTCAGTACTTATCTACAAAATAAACACAAAAAAGATAAGCTTACACGAATACTAGATTCATAATTGCGACTTTATTCATGTTACAGAGGCAAATGCCACGGCAGAAATAAAATTAGATATTTAAATTTCTACATGCAAAATACGCAATAGAACCCATATTTGGGCAAAAGCTTTATATTTGTAATTAACAGTGAATACTAATATTATGTATACACTGATTTTAATATTTCATTATAAGGCATCTGTTGTTATTACCATCAGCATCATCACGATCTTGTCATATTCATATAGCGTGAGATTGAACAATTTTATTATTTCTCTTGTGTTTTTCATATTATATATAGACATATTCAATAAATCACAGCTGCATATCACTATTCATGAAGTCTTCAATAGAGTATAAGGTTTTGGCAAGCAAATAGTTTTTCATGGCCATTTTGTATTTTCTTGCTGGACATTAAAATAAAAAAATATTGAAAAGAATTAAGGAAGTACATTTTAAACCCTAAGCAATATTTGTATTGCTCTGAGCGATAATCGAACCCATTTCAATTGTTAATCGAAAATGTGAAATTACTACAATTGGTTCCTTCTTCTCGTTTTTATTATTCTCGTATGCATTTTCAATATCGATATTGTTCAGGTTAGTCTAAGTCTAAGCTAATATAGACAATTCTATAAAAAAAAATCATTGGATAATAAATCCACAGATGAAAATAAATTGAACGAAACATATTTTCGTAATATACTACAAATTGGATTGAAACTAATATCTAATGAAATATGATAATTTCTGAAATAAAAACAATTTATCTAGAGACAGATTTTTTTTGAAATAACTGTATTGGACATTACAAGGAAATCTTTCACCAATAATACACGGAAACAAGCATGGAAACAAATTCGCTTTAGAAACTATCTATCGATAAGTTGGACTACGTATGTTCATTAAGCACTCGCATGTTTTGTTGAACTCGGCTGTGCCTCGTTTAACAACATCACCCTCGTACTAAAAAGCACTACTTTACAAAAGTGTATCATACAAGGTTTTTTTTGTCAGAAAACTGAGTTAATTACCTACTTTTTATACATATTAAATACATACACTAAAACGTAATTTCATGTTTGCTGTACAATATGTAATGTATCAGTCGTTAAAATTGAAACGCAATAAAGAAATAGGATAAGCACACAGCATACAGAATATTTAAAAATGCGTTTTCAATTACTGCTTTTGTAACATATGCCATATGATAACGATTTTTGTACACAAACAATACGTTCGTGTTGCAACATCTGCTGCAGAGAGTATTCCCCAATAGAGCGATATTCAGCAAATGCTGCTTATCGCACGTTATATCACGAGCGACGAATAATTTGTAATTACCTAAGCAGTAAATACAATGCAGCATAGGATTTCGGCGTGTCGATAAAAAGTGCATGCAAGCACTATAGGTTTATAATATTACATCCACTCTTTCTGCACGGTCAGCGACTTTGTTGGGAGTCCACAATGTACGGCATCATACGATTATTTCAGGACTAAACATAAAGTGCTTAGCACCGGTTTGACATAACGTTACCTGCCTGTTGTGTGTTGTGTTGATTGCACCACATTACACGTATTTGCGAAACTTGTTGAAACGTTTTAATGGGTTCACGACTCGTTTATAAATTATGACGGATGCCTAAATTATACACAAATTTAGTAAAACACCAACATTATGACAGAAAGGCTTACAGTTTTAATAACGACTTCTTTGATGAATTATTAATAACTTAAAATGTGTCCGTAATTATAGGCTAAGTGGTTCCGATTTGAACGTGTGCATCAAAGCAATATGTGTCAGTGAGATCATTCATCGATAATATATGCGTCTATTGAAGGCTATTTTTGTATAATTCATATGCAAGCTATTAACTAAATAGTAGTGAACTGTGCAGAAGCGTTCGTTCCAGATCCATACTCCCCATAACCTTTTCAGAATGTCAAATTTTAAGGCTTATTTGCATCAAGGACATCTATCTAATGTAGTAGAATTAAATATAGTTTTTTAAGATACAAGTGTATGTAATAGTAAAAAGTTGATGTATATTAATGAGTGGCTAGTACAGCATGAGCGAGGTACGAGCGTCAAATTTTAAGGCTTAGTTATATCACGAAATCTATATGAAGTAAAATTAACAACAGTTACGTAAATTATCCTACTTTTGCCTGTATGTGTACATAGTATAAACGTATCTACACCTGGAATCCTAGAACTTTAATAAATAATAAAATTTATCAAAATGCCGAAATCTTTTGAAAAATGCGGAAAATTTATCAGAAATGGAAAATTTTTGAAGTAGAAAGTTTACGGAAAGTCTACCAATAGTTGCTGAAAAATTGTCCAATTTCTGAAAAATTCGTTAATCGTTTAGGTACATCTAAAACAGAAGTTTTAAGGTTTTTTTAATTAGGGAGGTTTTTTTTTGAAAAATTGGTCAATTTTTTTTTTTTTTGCAGAAGGGACACATAGGATTTTGTAAATTATCCTACTTTTGCCTGT
Source organism: Othius punctulatus (assembly GCA_951805005.1). Lineage (NCBI taxonomy): Eukaryota > Metazoa > Arthropoda > Insecta > Coleoptera > Staphylinidae > Othius > Othius punctulatus. Next base: position 14,905,236 of record OX638138.1, read on the forward strand.
ATCTGTACATAATATAAACGTATCTACACCGAGAATCCTAGAACTTTAATAAATAATCAACTTTATCAAAATGCAGAAATCTTTTGCAAAATGCGGAAAATTTAATAGAAATGTCAAATTTTGCAAGTAGAAAGTCTACGACAACTCTACCAATAGTTTCTGAAATGTTGGCCAAGTTTTGAAAAATTCGTTAATGGTTTAGGTACATCTAAAACACTCTATAACTGAAGGTTTACGTTTTTTTTTTTAATTAAGGAGGTATAAGTTTTTTTTAATTCGTCAATTTTGTGTACAGTAGGGCACATAGGATTTTTGTAAAGTATCCTAGTTTTACCTGTATCTGTACATAATACAAACGTGTCAACACCTAGAATCCTAGAACTGCAATAAATAATCAAATTTATCAACATGCAGAAATCTTATGAAAAATGCGAAAAATTTATTAGAAATGTCAAATTTTGCAAGAAAGTCTAGGACAAGTCTACCAATAGTTTCTGAAAACTTGCCCAATTTCTGAAAAATTCGTTAATCGTTTAGGTACATCTAAAACATAAGTTTTAAGTTTTTTTTTTTAAATTAAGGAAGTATAAGTTTTTTTTTTAATTCCTGACATTTTTTGACAGAAGGGACACATAGGATTTTTGTAAATTATCCTACTTTTGCCTGTATTTCTACATAATATAAACGTATCTACAGCTAGAATCCTAGAACTTTAATAAATAATCAAATTTATCAAATTTTGCAAGTAGAAAGTCTACGACAAGTCTCCCAATAGTTTCTGAAAAGTTGCTAAGTATTGAAAAAATCGTTAATGGTTTAGGTACATCGAAAACACTAAAACTGAAGTTTTAAGTTTTTTTTTTAATGAAGGAGGTATAAGTTTTTTTTTTAAATTCGTCATTTTTTTGTTACAGAATGGACACATAGGATACGTACATACTATAAACGTATCTATACCTAGAATCCTAGAACTTTAATAAATAATCAAATTTATCAAAATGCAGAAATCTTTTGCAAAATTCGGAAAATTTATTAGAAATGTCAAATTTTGCAAATAGAAAGTCTACGACAGGTCTACCAATAGTTTCTGAATTGCCCATTTTTTGAAAAAATTGGGCAAATTGCAAATTGTGTTAATGGTTTAGGTACATCTAAAACACTCTCAAACTGCAGTTTTAAGTTGTTTTAAATTAGGTAGAAGGAGGTATAAGTTTTTTTTTGAAAGTTTGTTCAATTTTTTTTACTGAAGGGCACTTAGGATTTTTGTAAATTATGCTACTTTTCCCTGTATCTGTACATAATATAAACGTATCTACACCTAGAATCCTAGAACTTTAATAAATAATCAAATTTATCAAAATGCAGAAATATTTTGCAAAATGCGGAAAATTGGTTACAAATGTCAAATTTTGCAAGTAAAAAGTCTACGACAAGTCTACCAATTGTATCTGAAAAGTTGCCCAAGTTTTAAAAAAATCGTTAATGGTTTAGGTACATCTACTACAGAAGTATTAAGTTTTTTTTTTTAAATTAAGGAAGTATAAGTTTTTTTTTTTAATTCCTGACATTTTTTGATAGAAGGGACACATAGAATTTTTGTAAATTATCCTACTTTTGCCTGTATCTCTACATAATATAAACGTATCTACACCTAGAATCCTAGAACTTTAATAAATAATCAAATTTATAAAATTTTGCAAGTAGAAAGTCTACGACAAGTCTCCCAATATTTTCTGAAAAGTTGCTAAGTATTGAAAAATTCGTTAATGGTTTAGGTACATCTAAAACACTAAAACTGAAGTTTTAAGTTTTTTTTTTAAATGAAGGAGGTATAGGTTTTTTTTAAATTCGTCTTTTTTTTACAGAATGAACACATAGGATCTTTGTAAATTATCCTACTTTTGCCTGTATCCGTACATACTATAAACGTATCTACACCTAGAATCCTAGAACTTTAATAAATAATCAAATTTATCAGAATGCAGCAATCTTTTGAAAAAAGATATGTCAAATATCATATCAATAACCGGTTTTGACTCATGCCAGCTGTCAAAAAAACGGTCAATAAAAATTAATTTTTTGATTATTCAAAATTGTAAGGTTTTTTATATTTAAACACAAATCAACTAAAGTTTCGACGTAAAAAAATATTCACGTGTTTTTCGCCAAATAAGAACTGTCAATTAAGCTGTCAATGAAATTTTTAATCGAATTTTTAGTTTTTTTTTTCAATTTCTCAATTGGAGAATCAGTCTTAATTAAATGTTTCAATACCGCTAAATCCGAATATGATGTCAAAAACGAGTTTGGACTCATGACAGCTGTTAAAAAGCTGTCAATAGAAATTCATTTTTTGACAAACATAACTAAACGAAACTATACTATATTTGTATTTAAATGCAAAAAACCCCTAAAGTTTTATTTGTGAAAAAATTAATTTCTATTGACAGCTTTTTTGACAGCTTAATTAAGACTATTTTCGCAATTGAAAAATTGAAAAAACTAATAATTCGATTAAAAATTTCATTTACAGGTCAATTGACAGTTGTTATTTAGCTAAAAACACGTTAATATTTTTTTTAGTGTTAAATTTTGCAAGTAGAAAGTCTACAAGTCTACCAATAGTTTCTGAAAAGTAGCCCAATTTCTTAAAAAATCTTTAATGGTTTAGGTGCTTCTAAAACCTAAGTTTTAAGTTGTATTTTTTTTAAATTAAGGAGGTATAAGTTTTTTTTTAATCGTCAATTTTTTTACAGAAGGGACACAAGATTTTTGTAAATTATCCAACTTTTGCCTGTATCTGTACATAATATAAACGTATCTACACCTAGAATCCTAGAACTTTAATAAACAAGCACATTTATCAAAATGCAGAAATCTTTTGGAAAATGCGGAAAATTTATTGGAAATGTCAAAATTTGCAAGTAGAAAGTCTACCAATAGTTTATGAAAAGTTGCCCAAGTTTTGAAAAATTCGTTATGATTTAGGTACATCTAAAAAACTCTGAAACTGGAGTTTTTAGTTTTCTTTTTAATTTTAGGAGATATAAGTTTCGAAACGCATCCATAAAATACTATTTATAAGAATAAATACTGACCAATGCCAATACTTGAAAACACATTCAGTGGTGGGTACATGCAATAAAAATATTGCATAAGTTACAAAGTGTCCAACCTATAATTCTCAATAATAAAACAATACGACCTATAACACTGTTTATCCGAGAGAGCCCACGCTTTGATTTTACATCAATTTGACCTTCTCTTTATTTAGTTAAGGAAGGGGATAAATTGCCAACTTTATGAGCAGAGAGTCAATACTACGTAGCAGCGGCACGTGCCATTTAAAAATGCGTGGTGCTGAATTCAAAAATTCCGACAGGCAGTTTGTATGCATTTCCAAACTATGAACAGCAAAACAAACAGTTTAAAAGTCATAAAATGGGGGAAAGTGATTTCAATACAATAAATAATTGCCCCATGACCTTTGGCACGTCGGTGTTGCACGGATTGGTTGCCCAAGCAAGCAAATTGTTTCATTTTTAAATTACTCAGTTGCACACACACACATATTGCAAACATGTTTCACAAGAAAAGGATGAGAGTTTTCCAAATTCAATTAAATAACCATACAAAGCAATCGCTAATTTAGTAACCCCAGCAAGTTTTGTTGCATTAATAATGTTTAAAGTTGATGCAATTGTAAAATATGGTCAGTGCAATACCCACACTAACCACAATTCAAAATTACTCATTCAACACATATCAGTAGTGAATTAAAGTACATATACAATTACTTTAGAAATAAATACTCAGTGTGGTTCAATATATTACCAGTATGGTAATATTATATTATAATATTATAATATTGTATTATAATATTATAATATTATAATCACTGATATTACTATTCAAATTAATTGATTTTTCCTGAGGCCTTATCACAACCAATGTATAAAGTTATATTACAGATATGACATAGTCTAGCGGAAACGGAATGTAGTCGGCACCATATTAATTTGGGTGCGACACATCGAATTTATTAGAATCGATGTGACAAAATTGTCAAGGACGAACTGCGCCAATGGTCAAGGATTTCGTTAATCTTAGATGTAAATTGCTCCGATAATCAAATCGGTTGTACGCATCTAACCTAACATAACCTAACCAATCACACTTTTCCTCTCCCGTAAAAATATCGAGAAAAATCCCACAAAGAAATATGTGTTACATATTTATTATTCTGTACTAGTATTCACGTACACACTTCTATTTCCAGTTTTAATCCGGATTTCCGGATTGGGCTACGCAGAAACAGGTACAAGTCCTGCAATTAAGTATCTCGTGACACCGCAAGGGGCGTTGGCGCAGTTTACAAGTCGGATTATTGGCTTAATATAAATTCGAAATGAGTGTACATTGAATGGCGCAGTTTACATTCTCCTCTTCACCATTCTCGAAGAGATATCACCTCATATTTAATAATGAAAATATGGTCATTACTAATTAATGGTCATTAATTAATTTTAAATTAATTGTAAAACGAAATCAATATTGATAAACAGAGTAAACTTGAAAAATTGAAATGCGTATTCTTTGCTAATTGTGCTTTATTTATTTATTTTATTTCATTATGCTTATATTGTGCTTTGCTTATTCTTTTTATTTCTTGATTCTTTTTCTGGTCCTTCTGCATTACTTTGACAAACATTTGATTTACACCTAATTCTGCAATCTTTAAATAATGAGGGGCAAAGAGATCGGCCTACGGCAGGTATATTTATAAATACAGGTAACAATTTTCTTGCTTTACTACAGTCAAGATAATTTTAGTACCTTACCTGTGCCTGGCGATTTGCAGAAGGGTATAAATGGGTCTAGCAAATTAAATGTAATCTCTTTGGTGAATTCAGGTACCAACATGCCCTTTGGCCATGTTGGGCCCTTTTGCCCTTTAAAACCATCTTGAACGTTTTATATGCATCCAATTTTTAATAATGGGCCCTTTGGCCCTTTAAAACCATCATGAACGTTTTATATGCATCCAATTTTTTAATAAGCCGTGATCATACAATTTGTAATCAAATTCTATTGACAGTTAGCTGGGATAACATTATTCATACATGATAAGTTAAAAGTTAAAAATAATAATTCGAATGACTTTTTTTCAGGATTTTCAGGTTCCTTTTTCAGGTGCTTCTAGGGGCTTTTGAGATAAAATTGCCTACATTTGAAGTGCAACGAAAAGCCATAAACCAAAGAGAATTTCGACCTTATTGGTAATCGAAGGTTGAGGCACATACAAGCACAAATAAAGATGCAAAACAGCTTCGCCCTCAAATATCCATAAGGCGGTCGTAAAAAACCGTGTTGCACTTCGAATATTGGCGATGGTACGTGGCTTAACAAATTAAGCAGTCCTGATTCCAAAAATCCCACTCCCAAGCCAACAGCCGTAGCCATTTCTGAGATATTCGCTTTCAAATTTTGATTTTTTTTTTTTAAATTCAAAAAAATATTTGGAAAATGTCGGTCCAATCTTAATGCCATTGGACAATGTTATAAGAAATTATCAAAACTATTTATCAACAAAATTTTATAACATTCGGTAAAAAACGTATACTTCCTTAATTAAAATTTTTAATTGGTTTTGCAACTGGTTTCGACCAATTAATTGGTCATCATCAGGCAAAACTGTCCGAAACTAAAAACGTGACACATATTGTAAATTAATTTGTAGGCTTCGGCGACTAGAAATTAATTTACAAATGTGTCACATACCAGAAAAATACAGTTTTTAGTTTTACACAATTTTGCTTGATGATGACCAATTAATTGGTAGAAACAGAATTTACAAATGTATCACATACCAGAAAAATGCAGTTTTTAGTTTTACACAATTTTGTTTAATGATGACCAATTAATTGGTCGAAACCGGTTGCAAAACCAATTAAAAAATTTAGGCTTCGACGACTATAAATTAATTTACAATATGTGTCACATACCAGAAAAATACAGTTTTTAGTTTTAGACAATTTTGTGTAATGCTGACCAATTAATTGGTCGAAACCGGTTGCAAAACCAATTAATAATTTTAGGCGTCAACGACTACAAATTAATTTACAATGTGTCACTTACCAGAACAATACAGTTTATAGTTTTAGACAATTTTGTCTAATGCTGACCAATTAATTGGTCGAAACCCGTTGCAAAAGCAATTAAAAATTTTAATTAAGGAAGTACACGTTTTTTTTTGCCGAGTAGTCTAAATACCTTAACATGAGTCAAATACAAGAAAAAATAATGAGTCAAATAGGTACAAGAAAAAAATATATAAGTTCGACGACAAATTATCAAAAATCTAGACATTGTCAGGATCTCGATCAAACATTGTTCTAAGTTGATGAAATTAAAACGCGGAATACAATTATAAGTTAATTATCAATCACGTTACTGAATAAATGTTATAAACTCGTCACAATCTAATCCAAAAAACTATACAAAAATACCACAAAAGTGATTAAGTGTCAGAAATTTTATAAAATATTGTCAACTCGACAAAATATCAAAAATTGTCAAAATATTCTATTTTAAAATATTACTGTATATTACTTTTTAAAATATTATGAAGTCCATGAAATATCAAAAATTGACAAAATATTCTAAAAAAGTCGATAAAATTTTAAAATATTTAAACAATTTTATCATCATAAATCGAAATACAATTATAAAGTTGATGGATTCGATAAAATATCAAAAACGTACAAATTGACATCATCGCAATAAAATATTGTCAATAAAGTGTCATAAAATCAACAAAATGCTGTCAAAATTGGTAAATTATCATAAACTTGACGAAAATTCATCCGAAATACATCAAATAATGTCTAACATTGTTCTAAGTTGATGAAATGAAAGAACGAAATACAATTATAAGTTAATTATCAATCAGGTTAATGAATAAATGTTATAAACTCGTCACAATCTAATCCAAAAACCTATACAAAAATACCACAAAAGTGATTAAATGTCAGAAACTTTATAAAATATTGTCAACTCGACAAAATATCAAAAATTGACAAAATATTCTAACAAAATCGATAAAATTTTAAAATATTTAAACAATTTTATCATCATAAAGCGAAATACAATTATAAAGTTGATGGATTCGATAAAATATCAAAAACCTACAAATTGACATCACCGCAATAATATATTATGAATAAAGTGTCATAAAGTCAACGAAATGCTGTCAAAATTGGCAAATTATCATAAACTCATCAAAAATTCATCCGAAATTCATCAAATAATGTAAAACATTGTACTAAGTTGATGAAATGAAAAGGCGGAATACAATTATAAGTTAATAATCAATCACGTTACTGAATAAATGTTATAAACTCGTCACAATCTAATCCAAAAAACTATACAAAAATACCACAAAAGTGATTAAATGTCAGAAACTTTATAAAATATCGAAAATTGACAAATATATTCTAACAAAATCGATAAAACTTTTAAATATTTAAAGAATTTTATCATCATAAATCGAAATACAATTATAAATTGGATGGATTCGATAAAATATCAAAAACTACAAATTGACATCACCGAAAAAAATAATATTGTCAATCAAGTGTCAAAAAATCTACAAAATTCTGTCAAAATTGGCAAATTATCATAAACTCAACAAAAATTCATCCGAAATTCATGAAATAATGTCAAGCACTTGATTAAATGTCACGAAGAAAGAAGTGATGAAAAAATTGAATGAATGTCATGATTGTTCGCTCAAATAATGTCTGTTAAAAGCCGCATGTTAAACATTTTTTCAGATGACATATTATTTTATTACAGGGTGTAACCAAAATCATGCAATATCATCATTTTTTTAAACTCCTAGATTCTCCAGATAAAATAATGTCTAAAACGTAATTAAACGCCTTAAATACGAAAAAGGGAATAAAAATATTAAATTAAAGTTATTATTTTAAGTTTTACATTGATAACGTATTGATTATTCGATCGAATAATGTCCAAAAAAGTTTTTTAGCAGAAGCTCAATAAAATATTGTTACTTTTAATGTTTTAAATTCGATAAAATATTGAAAAATATCTACAAGTCCATATATTTTAGCAATAAAATATTGTCCAAAATCAATGAAGAATCATCAAGTCAACAAAATGCTGTTAAAGAAATTTGTTATTAAAGTTATTAAATTGATAACGTATTGATTATTTGATCGAATAATGTCCAAAAAAGTTATTTAGCAGAAGCTCAATAAAATATTGTTACTTTAAATGTTTTAAATTCGGTAAAATATTGAAAAATATCTACAAGTCCATATATTTTAACAATAAAATATCGTCCAAAATAAATGAAGAATCATCAGATCAACAAAATGCTGTTATAGAATTAGTAAATTATCAGAACCTTTACAATAACATTGACAATGACATTATTTAATCGAATAATGGTCAATCAAAGTTTTTTTAGCAGAAGCTCAATAAAATAGTGATAGTTTCAATATCTTAAATTCGGTAAAATATTGAAAAATATCTACAAGTCCATATATTTTTGCAATAAAATATTGTCCAAAGTCAATGAAGAATCATTAAGTCAACAAAATCGTGTTATAGAATTTGCAAATTATCAGAAACTTAACATTGACAAAGACATTATTCGATCGAATAATATCCAATAAAGTTTTTTTTAGCAGAGGCTGAATAAAATATTGTTACTTTAAATGTTTTAAATTCGATAAAATATTGAAAAATATCTACAAGTCCATATATTTTTGCAATAAAATATTGTCCAAAGTCGATGAAGAATCAAATCATCAAGTCAACAACATGCAGTTATAGAATTTTCAAATTATCATACAACTCAACAAAATTTCATGCAAAATTTATAAAACATTGTCAAAAATTTGATTAAATGTCACAAAAACGAAAAATAAAATTGAGCGAATGTCATGATTATTCCATCGAATATGTTAGCAATTCCTCAGGTATTCGGCTTCAAAATTTGAATTTAGAAAAAATGGCAAAATTCAACAAATTTTCTATTTTGAGTCTGTCAGTGTCTGTTAAGTGTCTGTCGAATCTTATTGCCATTAGACGTGTTATACGAAAATATCAAAAATATTATTTAAAAAAATGTTATACTTAAAGTCGACGCGAAATTGTCAATAATCAGTGTGAGAAACTTGATAAAATATTGTTCAAAATTGATGACATGCAAAAGCGAAATACAATTATAAAGTTGATCATATCTTAAATTCAATAAAATATTGTAAAAATGTACAAATCGACATATTGCAAAAAAGATTGTCCAAAGTCGATGAAGAGTCATCAAGTCAATAAAATGCTATCATAGAATTAGTAAATTATCACAAACTCAACAAAATTTCGTGCAAAATTTAGAAAACATAGTCAAAAATTTGATTAGATGTCACGGAAAGGAAAAATAAAATGTGATGAAAAAAATGGGTCAATGTCATGATTATTCAATCAAATACTGTCAACAATTCCTCATAAATTCGCCTTCAAAGTTTGAAATTTACAACAAAATTGTAAAAATTCAACAAAATTTCTATTTTGAAAAGTGTCAGCCCAAACTTATTGCTATTAGATATGTTATAAGAAAATGTCGATAATATTTATCAACAAAATGTTATACTTAAACTCGACGACAAATTGTCAATAATCATTGTCAGAAACTCGTACAAATGTTATTCAAAATTGATGAAATGCAAAACCGATATACAATTACAGGTTGATTATATCTTAACTTCGATAAAATATTAAAAAATAATGTGCAAATCGGCATAATTACAAAAAATATTGTCCAAAGTCGATGAAGAGTCATCAAGTCAATAAAATGTTGTCATAGAATCGATAAATTATCATCATTATATTTTTCTCATTGTTTACAAAATTTCGTACAAAATTTATAAAACATTGCAAAAAATTTGATTAAATGTCAAAATAACGAGAAAAAAGGAAATGAAAATATTGAATGAAAAATCCGATCTTTAAAAATGCTGTTATAAAATTGGCAAATTGGCAATCATCAATCAATCATAATCAAATTGTTCATATTGTTTACTAAATTTTGTACGAAATTTTGTAAACAATGAGAAAAATTTGATAAAATGTCACCAAAACGAAAAATAAAATGTGATGAAAAACATTATTTAATCGAATAATGTCAGCAATTCCTCAATGTTCGCCTTCAAAGTTTAAAATTAAAAAAACACTGGAAAACTTTTAAGAAGTGTCGTAAAGATAACAAAATACTATTATAAAATTGGTAAAGTAATCATGAACTCAACAAAATGTCATCCGAAATTCATCAAATAATGTCAACACTTGATTAAATGTTACAAAAACGGAAAAAATTAGAACAAAAAATTGAATGAATGTCATGATTATTTGATATAATAATATCTGTTAAAAATCGCATGTTAAACCTTTTTTTTCAAATGACATTTTACTCCTGGGAGTTTTTTTTTTGCAATTCTCTATCGCCACTACTGCGTTACCATATACAGGGTGTAACAAAAATCATGCACGAAACTTTTTCGAAAAAATAATTTAACAATTGGCTATTTTTTTTTCGGAAATAAATTATTGAATATAGCGTAACTTAACTTTATATACGCAGACTCTCAGAGCGCTAAAAAAGATTAAAACGATTTATCGTTCTCGCCCGCGTCACGACGAAATTTGCCGAAAAAGTGCTCAATGACCTTCGCCTAAAATCCATTTGCAATAAAACCATCTATTTACATTCATAGATTCATAAATATTTTCAATGTGTATTTTCTAATCCCTTTAAATACGTTAAGCGTGATCATTAAAACGTGATTAATTAACTGCTAGTCCTATTTAAATTTTAAAGGGACAGGGTCATAAATTAGTCGTCGATAATTTATGTGTTGACACATTTATTGCAGATATCATTAACCAGCGCCGCAATTTTGTAATAAGTTAAAGGGGATTTTCAATCATTTATTTTCGAAGATTGAAATTTCAAAATTACCTATTTGTTTAATTATTTCCCTGGAACGTATTTTTATTATTATTTGTAAAGCGTTCATGTAAATTCAATGAACAAGCCTATTCTCTAACAATAGAAATATGATACGTTTTTTTAGATTTAGTAGAACACCAATATAATTTGGAATTGTTAAAAACGTTTATATAAAACTATTTGGAATTGTTAAAAACGTTTATACGGTTTATACAGGGTGTAATAGAAAAGTTTCGTGCATGATTTTTATTCGCCCTGTATAAAACAATTTCAAATTGTATTGGTGTGCTACTAAACCTAAAAAAAACTAAGCATATTTCTATTGTCAGAGAACAGAGCTTGTTCATTGAGTTTACAGAAACGCTTTACAAATAATAATAAAAATCGGTTCCCATAACTAGGTTATCTCTTTTATGTACAAACATGCACCGAGCACAATAAATTTAGAGCAATGTACCTTACATTTTAATCGCACAACATACCATATGCACTGCTGATAAGAACGAAGTGTTATACTATGCGCTTTATCGTGCTGCAATATAAGCGTAATAAAAGCTTCGGTCCTAAAAGTGTGAATAAATTATGATAAGTGTAGCAATCTAAATTATATTTAATTTTTGATGAACTTTTGGCGATAAAGAACGCTCCATGCGCACTATGAGTGTAGTTGTGTAGTTCCCAGTGATGACATTTGAAACTACAATAATAAACAGGCTACACCACTTTTTTTTTATGTTTCGTCCAGTAAAACATACGTTATTTTTAATGAGGGTAATTTGCGGTGCACTTTTAGGGGAGCAGCGAAATTTGTTTGACCTACTCGGAGCTTAATTATGGTAGCCGATAACGGACGTTGCAAAATATTATTCTAATGGGAAAATAGAAAACTCGCGAACAGATTGGACAAAACAATATCGGCAAAGCATTTAAGGGATTACTGGATCAACAGTTGTTATCAGATACACTGATGATACACTGACACATGAAAATAAAATGTAAGCAGTAATTTTTTGGATTTATGTTATAATAATAATAATAATAATATGTATTAGCATAAAGTTAGATAATATACACACAAAGCATAATTTTAATTTGTAATTTCTTGATCCCCATAAATCGAATGCAACAAAATTGTGTTCTTATGAAACTTGTGTTCAGAAAATAATTCATCATTTTGTGATTGATTTACCCATTTAAAAATTTGCGCTTGATGAAATGTTGTATCCTTCATTATAATTATTTAAAGATTTTTCAGAAAAAGTTAAGATCGTTTCATATTTGAAAACTTGAAATGAAAACCGGGATAAGTGCCAAATATAAAAATGAAGTTTTTTCATTTAAAACCGTTCCCATCGACAATAACTTGAAAAGTGAACCATGTGCTACTCCAATGCATTAATTTATGTTGTAATTTATTATTTGTTTAACGTAAAATGTATTACATTTTAAAAAAGCGGAAACTTAAAAACTAAAAACTTATGATTTTGGCACTTATCTCGGTTTTCATTTCAAGTCACCATTTCATTGATGTTTTCAAAATTAACAAATTTGTGTGTATCTAGAATAATCAAGAAAGAAAATAAACGAACAATCTGTTAAGAGTTTATCTGGAAGATAAAACTTTGTAAGATGCACTAGTGTTTTACGAACTTATATCATGAACAACTGTTTCCTACGCTCACTGTTTTACTCCAGTTTTTGGATTTTGTTTAAACATTTAAACATATTCACATTATTTCTTAGCAGCAGAATCGATCGTATTGGAGTATTTAATAGTCTTACAAAATATGAATAAACAAGTCAAAGCCATAGAAATCAATAGATACATTAACTTTCGTGCGTTTACATACGTTCCTATAGTGCTTTCGTGCACTTTACATGCATGCGATCTTGGGACTCTATAATGATCAATTTCCGATGTGAGCAGTGAGTGTCGAAAATGCGACATTGCGTGGTGAGCATAGTAAAGCAAATATCACAAACAAATAGTAAAATAATCTCTTGCATTTTAACAATAAACAATATTTTCAATCAGTCTCAATTATATTTGAAAATTAATTACTTTCAAGTCGTTTCAAGAACTGTCGAAAATGCGACTTTCCGTGGTGAGCATAGTCAAGCAGATTTTACAAACAAATAGTAAAATAATCTCTTACATTTTAACAATAAACAATATTAATAATAACGAGTAATATACAGTATGTCTCCGGATTGAGTTTACAAAAGGATTATTTTTTTAATTTTTAGTTTAATGTAAAAATGTTATAGGAATTATAATTCCTGCTTGGTCTGAAACTATCAGTTCAGTTATTGAAACTTTGATTTATTTATACAGGGTGTTTATCTTATTTTTACACTTATTTATTTACTATTTGCAAAAAGAATTTAAAATTACATTTAACAACATTATATATAATCATTCAATCAATCTCCCAAATGAAGAAAATAATACTGAAAATTTTAAAAATCGCCTACGAGAGACATTTGCATCGATAATGTATTATTTTTCTAAAGTGTAAAAATTAGATTCAATTTATTTTTATCTAGCCAACGCCCTGTATAAATAATTACTGTTTTAATTACTGAAATGGTAGTTTCAGAACAAGCAGGAATTTTAATTCCTATTACATTTTTACTTAAAAGTATTAATTTAAAAACAATCTCTCTTGTAAACTCAATCCGGGGACATACTGTATAATAACAAAGACTTTCCGCGGTATGCATAGTTAAACAGATTATACAAACAAATACTAAAATAATCTCTAATATTTTAACAACAAACAATATTTTCAATCAGTCTCGATTATTTTTCAAAATTAATTCTTTTGAAGTCGTGATTATGTCTCTGTTATTATTATTCGTTTTCTTTCAGTTAGCAGCAGTACATTTTTTGTAATGGAATTCTATTTTTTTTATATATTTCACTACTTTTGTAGAGCCCATTCTCTTTACACAGAAAAACTGTGTGACTGTAAAAAGAATGGGCTCTACAAAAGTAGTGAAATATATAAAAAAAATCGAATTCCATTACAAAAAATGTACTGCTGCTAACTGAAAGAAAACGAATAATAATAACAGAGAATATATATATATATATATATATATATATATATATATATATATATATATATATATATATATATATATATATATATATATATATATATATACTTTCCTTTAAAATGTGAACATATTCTCAATCATTTTTATTGATTTTTCATTAATTATCATGATTTCTAGAGATTTTTTAATAGTTTCGAAATAAATAAAATCAGAAAATGTAAACTGGTTGGCATTTCTCGAATTGTTTTTTAAACATATGGTCATTTCCAAGAATTATTATGACTAAAGACGTTTTTGACATTATTTTAAATGGAGTTAATTTTTTTTTATATTTGACAGCAGCAGTAAATTTTGTAATTTCTTTCATTTCATTATTTCAGATTCCACCACCTACAGGGTGTAACAAAAATCATGCACGTAACTTTTTTTGGGGGCTCCTGGGAAATAATTAAACAAACTGGAAAATTTGAATATTCAATTTTCAGGAATAAAATATTGAAAATCTCATGATATACCTTAATATAAAATTGAGCCAACACATAAATCAGTAGTGTTATGGCAAAACATGTTATCTACCATTTTTGTTATTTTACAGGAGAAGCAAGAACAGTTTTGTATTTATAACAACATTATAACAGTCATTTTGTAAATAGCGTAAAACGTAGTTGTAAAACGTGTAAAATATATAATTTAACAATCATATATTTTATTTTGTTTAGTGAAAAACTGTAGAAAAACTTTCGTCGATAATTTATGTTTTACCACATTTATTGCAGATATCTGCAATAGATGTGTCAACACATAAATTATCGACGAAAGTTTTACTACAGTTTTTCACTAAACAAAATAAAATATATAATCGTTCATTTAATGCCAAAAAGTGCATTTTGATAAAAAGGCAGATAGCATGTTTTGCCATAACACTACTGAAATGAACGACGAAAATTAAAAATTTCAAACTTTTTCTGGGAGCTCCTGGGAAATAATTAAACCAATTGGCACATTTTGAAATTTTTAATTTCCGTCGATAATTTCAGTAGTGCTTGGCAAAACACGCTATCTGCCTTTTTTCGAAATGCACCTTTTGGCATTAAATGAACAATTATATATTTTATTTTGTTTAGTGAAAAACTGTAGTAGAACTTTCGTCGATAATTTATGTGTTAACACATTTATTGCATGTATCATTAACAGGCAAAATCATGCACGAAAGTATTTCTTGGGGCTCCTGGGAAAAATTAAACCAATTAGCACATTTTGATATTTTTAATCTTCGTCGATAATATCAGTAGTGTTATGTCAAAACAAGCTATCTACCTTTTTTTTTCAAAGTGCACCTAGTTTTTTTTTTTTTTTTAATTGCACCCCTTGTATAAATTTACATATTTGAATTTGCCCTTTTTGGGGCTTTATAAATCGTTATTTCAGTAGTTTTATGGCAAAACATGCTATCTCCCCTTTTTTTCAAAATGCACTTTTAGGAATTAAATGAACACTTATATATTTTATTTTGTTTAGTGAAAAACTGTAGAAAATCGTTCGTCAATAATTTATGTGTTACCACATTTATTTCAGATATCATTAACGGGCAAAATCATGCACGAAACTTTTTCTGGGAGCTCTAAGCACTACTGAAATTATAGACGGAAATTAAAAATTTCAAAATGTGCCAATTTGTTTAATTATTTCCCAGGATCTCCCAGAAATAGTTTGAAATTTTTAATTTTCGTCGTTCATTTCAGTAGTGTTATGGCAAAACATGCTATCTGCCTTTTTATCAAAATGCACTTTTTGGCACATCTATTGCAGATACCTGCAATAAATGTGGTAAAACATAAATTATCGACGAAAGTTTTTCTACAGTTTTTCACTAAAAAAAATAAAATATATAATTGTTCATTTAATGCCAAAAAGTGCATTTTGAAAAAAAGGCAGATAGCATGTTTTCCCATAACACTACTGAATTTATCGACGAAAATTAAAAATATCAAAATGTGCCAATTGGTTTAATTATTTCCCAGGAGCTTCTACAAAAAGTTTCGTGCATGATTTTGCCTGTTATCTGCAATAGATGTGTCAACACATAAATTATCGACGAAAGTTTTTCTACAGTTATTCACTAAACAAAATAAAATATATAATTGTTCATTTAATGTCAAAAAGTGCATATTGAAAAAAAGACAGATAACGCTACTGAAATTATCGACGAAAATTAAAAATATCAAAATGTGCCAATTGGTTTAATTATTTCTCAAGAGCCCAAAGAAAAAAGTTACGTGCATGATTTTTGTTACACCCTTTATAGTATACGAACAATATTCACATAGTTCATGAAAATACCGGTCTTCATCCATATAATAATATTCAGCCAAGTATCAAACTATGCCAGATTTCATAAAATAGAAAAATACTTTGTGGACATATTTTGAAATCGCGTTAACAAAATACCTAATATCTCAAAAATTGCAAAGGTGTGCTGTTTGAGCATGATACGGCTATGCCAAATTGAACAAACATGATAAAACTGTGTACAGAAAATACGATTATATGGATTATCTGACATGGATTAGTGCGATAGAGCCACCGCATCCAAATTTTGCAAAAACAAATTTACCAAAGATAGAGATGGAAAGATAGATTACATTTAGTGATGTGAGTTGCGAACTTTAAAAATTAAAACTCAAAATTAAAACACAAAAAGAAATTTCATTTTTGTGACGAAGGAATATCTGAGTTTCAATATAGAGATTACATTTTGCTCGCATTAATGAAATTTACCAAAGATAGAGATGGATAGATGGATTAAATTTGGTGATGTGAGCTTGTGAACGTTTAAAAATTAAAACTCAAAATTAAAACATAAAAAGAAATTTCATTTTTGTGAAAAAGGAATTTTTGAGTTTTAACATAGAGATTACATTTTGCTCGCATTAATCAAATTTACCAAATATAGAGATAGAAAGATAGATTAAATTTGGTGATGTGAGCTTGTGAACGTTTAAAAATTAAAACTCAAAATTAAAACACAAAAAGAAATTTCATTGTTGTGAAAAAGGAATTTCTGAGTTTTAACATAGACATGACATTTTGCTCGCATTAATCAAATTTACTAAAGATAGAGGTAGAAAGATAGATTAAATTTGGTGATGTGAGCTTGTGAACGTTTAAAAATTAAAACTCAAAATTGAAACACAAAAAGAAATTTCATTTTTGTGAAAAAGGAATATCTGAGTTTTAACATAGAGATTACATTTTGCTCGCATTAATCAAATTTACCAAAGATAGAGGTAGAAAGATAGATTAAATTTGGTGATGTGAGCATGGGAACTTTTAAAAATTAAAACTCAAAATTAAAACACAAAAAGAAATTTCATTTTTGTGAAACGGGAATTTCTGAGTTCTAACATAGAGATTACATTTTGCTCGCATTAATCAAATTTACCAACGATAGAGGTAGAAAGATAGATTAAATTTGGTAATGTGAGTTTGTGAACGTTTTAAAATTAAAACTCAGAATTAAAACTCAAAAAGAAGTTTCATTTTTGTGAAAAATGAATTTCTGAGTTTTAACATGGAGATTACATATTGCTCGCATTAATCAAATTTACCAAAGATAGAGATAGAAAGATAGATTAAATTTGGTGATGTGAGCTTGTGAACGTTTAAAAATTAAAACTCAAAATTGAAACACAAAAAGAAATTTCATTTTTGTGAAAAAGGTTTTTCTGAGTTTTAACATGGAGATTACATATTGCTCGCATTAATCAAATTTACCAAAGATAGAGATAGAAAGATAGATTAAATTTGGTGATGTGAGCTTGTGAACGTTTTAAAATTAAAACTCAGAATTTCTGAAAAAAGAAATTTCATTTTTGTGAAAAATGAAATTCTGAATTTTAACATATAGATTACATTGTATTTTGCTCGCATTCATGGACGTACTCTATTAGTGAATACTGAGCACTAAATAATTCCGTTCCCATTTCGTATGTGTATTATTTACATCTTGGATTGCTGCGGTTTTACAATAAATGTACATTTTAGTACGTATTTCTTTAATTGGGCAAAATATGTTGGTTTAATTCCTAACATTTTTTGCTAGATTAGAAGAACTAGAACTAGACTAGTTCAAAACAATAAATGTACTTTTTAGTACGTATTTCTTGAATCGGGCAAAATATGTTGGGTCAATTCCTAACATATTTTGCCTGATTAGAACTAGAACTTGACTAGTTCAAAACAATAAATGTACATTTTAGTACGTATTTTGTTGAATCAAGCAAAATATGTTGGTTTAATTCCTAATATATGCCTGATTAGAAGAACTAGGAGTGGAGTAGTTCAAAATATAACTTTTAATGTGTGCAACGTACCAATGCCCTGTTTATTAACAGGTTGGGGCCCAAGTTTTGCTATCCACCTAAGAAACCTACAGGCCGTTGTTGGGCCTGTAGGCCGACATCCCGGGGACGTTTGTAAGACAGTGGGACCCTCCGAACCCGGCAGTGGCCGGTAACGGCTGTATGGTGACATCCAAGCAGGTATCACATTATAATACTTATCACTGTCGGAATTTTAGATATTCCTTTTGTTGTGCAAAAATTATGTACTTTGCAAAACTGATGCAAGAAGAGGAATCGTCAGCTTTTTAACACCACTGGTATCACTTTACAATAGATATATGTTGTTCCTATTTTTTTTAGAATTTGGTTCACTTTATCACAGTTATTTTGTACTACTTATATTACTAATCACTTTAATTAAAATACGAGCTTTGGTTCAACTGATTTCGTCCTGATTAAGGTAATTTGCAGGCCATAAATTAATCCGGCACGAACGGAATTATGTGCAAAAATTGAATGATCTATCAACAGCAGAACTTATATCTATTGGTAGTTGTTAACACAGTTTATTATTGCAGCACAAATGATGCTATCCCAAACGGTTCAAAATGTTAAATGGTCGGCACTGTACAGAATTATCCACCCA
The DNA here is from genome assembly GCA_951805005.1 of Othius punctulatus. Taxonomy (NCBI): domain Eukaryota; kingdom Metazoa; phylum Arthropoda; class Insecta; order Coleoptera; family Staphylinidae; genus Othius; species Othius punctulatus. The sequence continues at coordinate 14,924,326 of OX638138.1, forward strand.
CCACGACCCTCTGGTAATTCGGGTATGGTACAATCACCTGTTGCACGCAATCATCGAGCATGCGAAGCAGTCTCGTGTGCGAGACAACTGTAAGGTACGCGAACGACTGGTGGACGTGCGAGTAGCGGTACTACTGTGTTTTGTGCAAATGCTGTGCGCAAGCGCCATAAGACTTTCTAAAAACGTCACAATTGGCGTTTTTAACAATGAACATGCACCATTTTACCTGAATTACATGATTTCTGCTGTGGAAAAAACGCCGCAATTAAACGAACCCCACATACGTATCATAGCTTTAAATCGACTTGAATCATCAAACCAGAATTTTCTGATGGGATTTCAATCGCGTTCATATAAAACCAATTTTGTTTGGTCGATAGCAACACGTGCTTGGGTTCGTGTACAAAGCAACGTTATCAACTTCGATCCTCATTTGCCGGAAAGTAATGTTCCAATTTAGATATTAATTTCTCACTTGAAACAGATTAGTTGTCAAATTGCGAATATTTCGGTACGTCAAAAACACCGAAATAATACGACCGGATGACATTTAAAATTAAGTTTCAGTTCACGACATTGCCATTATACTTAATCTCCAGTTTTAAAAATAAAGGTCGTTTAAAACGTATTAAGAACTCGATTTCCTGGCTATTGAGTTGCTGCTTTGAGGTAAACATCGCCACCCGTGAAGTTAATACGTCCAACAATACCTCGAATAAACTATATTTGAATGTGCATAGTGCCAAACAACGTCTTCCGGATGCAGAAGCCATACGGACGATGTACACCTTTTTATATTACTTCAACAGGCGAATACATAATCCTGCCTTCAAATTTCAAATTTATATGACTGATTTTATTTTTTATATACAGGGTGTTTCAGGAGGAAGTGCAACTATTTGTGAGTTTGTTGTATAGATGATTCTAAGTAAAAAATGTCATATGAGCATGTGTCCCATCGTTAATAGATACTGAGATAGGGTCATTATAAGATTTATTAAAGTACGAGAAATAACATTGTTGATTTTTAATAATCTCAATTAAAGTTAAACAAATTTTCTTTCTTTGTTCAAAAATTCCACAAAATTCGTTGATTTCTCAATATTTTTCATTATAAAGATTTAGTAATTTAGTAATAGTAATTTTTGACGTATGACGTACGTCTTTGGCATTTTTTTAAATGGAATGGAATTTTAATATATTTCACAACTTTTGTAGAGTTATTCGTTCTCTTTGCAGTCACTTTTTTTTATTTGCAAAAACATTTATCTATTCTTATAAAAAGTGCAGACATTCTCCAAATGTTTAATGATTTCTACGGATTTCTCAATAATTATCGAGATTTCTAGAGATTTTTCAATAATTTCGAAATCATTAAAATCAGAAAATGCAAATTGGTTGGCATTTCTCGAATTTTTTTTTTAAACATCTAGTCATTCCAAGTATTATTATGAAAATTTGGAGAGATTTTTCAAATAATTTCGTTGATTTCTCAATATTTTTCATTATAGAGATTTAGTAACAGTAATTTTTGATTTAATAAGTACGTCTTTGACATTTTATTTTTTAATGAAATTCGATTTTATTATATTTCACAACTTTTGTAATGCTCTTTTCTCCATGCTCTTCATTTCTCATTAATTATCAAGATTTCGAGACAATTTTCAATAATTTCAAGATCATTAAAATCAGAAAATGCAAATTACTTGGCATTTCTCGATTTTTTTTAAATATCTAGTCATTTCTAAGTATTATTACGAATAATTCGAGAGATTTTTCCAATAATTTCGTTGATTTCTCAATATTTTTCATTATAAAGATGTTGTAATTAAGTAATAGTAATTTTTTATTTATGAAGTACGTCTTTGACATTTCTTTTAATGGAATTCGTTTTTAATATATATTTCACAACTGTTGTTGAGTTATTCATTCTCTTTACAGTCACATAATTTTATTTTTTTTTGCAAAAATATGTATCCTTTCTTTTAAAAAGTGCAGACATCCTCAATTTTTTTAATGATTTCTATGGATTTCTCATTAATTTTCAAGGTTTCAAGAGATTTTTCAATAATTTCGAGATCATTAAAATCAGAAAATGCAAATTAGTTGGCATTCGAAATTTTATAAAATATCTAGTTAATTCTAAGTATTATTATAAAAAAATCGACAGATTTTTCCAATAATTTCGTTGATTTCTCAATATTTTTCATTATAGAGATTTAGTAATTTAGTAATAGTATTTTTTTATTTATGACGTACGTCTTTGACATTTATTTAAATTTAATTCGATTTTTTTTTATAATTCACAACTTTTGTAGAGGTATTCGTTCTCTTTGTAGTCACTTTTTTTTTCTTTGCAAAAATATTTATCCTTTCTATTAAAAAAGTGGAGAAATTCTCAATATGTTTTATTGATTTATATTGATTTCTCATTAATTATCAAGAATTCGAGAGATATTTAGATGATAATTACAATGTAAATACAAATTAGTTGGCATTTCCCGAAATTTTGTATGAAGTCATATCTAGTAATTTTTAAGTTTATTATGAATAATTCGAGAGATTTTTCAAATAATTCCCTTGATTTCTCAATTCAGTATAATTTCTATAATTCTCTATAATATTCATTATAGAGATTTAGTAATATAGTAATAGTAATTTTTGTCTTATGACGTTATGACGTATGTCTTTGGCTTTTTTTTTAATGGAACTCGTTTTTTTATATTTCTCAACTTTTGTAGAGCTATTCGTTCTCTTTACAGTCACATAATTTTTAAATTGCAATAATATTTATCCTTTCCCTTAAAAGTGGAGACATTCTCAATATTTTTTATTGATTTCTCATTAACTATCAAGATTTCCAGAGATTTTTCAATAATTTCAAGATCATTAAAATCAGAAAATGCAAATTAGTTGTCATTTCTCGATTCTTTTTTTAAATATCTAGTCATTTCTAAGTGTGTATTATTATGAAGAATTCGAGAGATTTTTCCAATAATTTCCTTGATTTCTCAATATTTTTCATTATAGAAAGTTAGTAATTTAGTAATTTTGACTTATGACATACGTCTTTGACATTTTATTAAACGGAATTCGATTTTTTTTAATTCACAACTTTTTGTAGAGCTATCCATTCTCTTTACAGTCACATATATATTTTTTGCAAATATATTTATCGTTTCCTTTAAAAAGCCCAGACATTCTCAATATTTTTTATTGCTTTCTCATTAACTATCAAGATTTCGAGAGATTGTTCAATGATTTCAAGATCATTAAAATCAGAAAATGCAAATTGGTTATCACTTCTTGTTTTTTTTTTTAAATATCTAGTGATTACTAAGTATTATCAATGGTATTATTATGAAGAATTAGAGAGAGTTTTCCAAAAATTTCCTTGATTTATCAAAATTTTTCATTACAGAGATGATAATAATAATAATAATAATAATAATAGAATATTTAAAGAATAGAAAAACAATAGAATAAAATTGATATCTCAATCATTTCCAAGATTTTTCAATATTGTTCGAGATTTCTACAGATTTCTCAATAATTATCGATATTTCTAGAGATTTTTCAATAATTCCCAAGATTTCTTAATTATTTTCGAGATTTATACAGATTTCTCATAAATTCTCAAGATTTCGAAAGATTTTTAATTGACACGATCATCACATACATTATTTCACTGTACAAGTGTTTCGATTATTCTTAAAATATCTAAAAAATTATAAATTTTATCAAATATTCCGATAAATTTTCCAGTAATTTCCACGGTTTCTCAATATTTTTCGAGATCCTAAAAATCAGAAATGATTGACACGATTATTACTATTTTTCTTTATTCCCCAAATTTGTCGACAATTTAAAAACTATCAATACATTTTTAAATATTATCAAATTTTAAAAGAGATTTCAATCATTTATCGTATTGCTTGTGTTCCATTTTGATATTGTTTTGTTTTTGATATATTCTGTAGCTTTATGCTAATAAACATTGTTATTATTATTATTTCAAATATTTCTAGATTTGTAGAAACTAAGAAAACATGCAAAATTTGTATTTACTAGACAAAATTGGAATGTTTGGTTAAATTAGGTTACGTTGGGTTTGGTTAGGTTAGGTTAGATTGGGTTTGGTTAGGTTTGGTTGTTTATACAGTTGTTTAGTGAGCAAGTGAAAGTGAAGAAAAAAGAGTACATCAGGGGTACCAAATATTTAAATATTTTTTCGAAACATTGATAATGTTCTAAAATAAGTGAGGAAAATATTACCTTTCATTTAAACTTTCATAAAGGACATGAACAAAATTGGAATGTTTGATTAGGTTAGGTTAGGTTGGATTTGGTTAGGTTAGGTTGTTTGTGCAGTTGTCTAGTGAGCGAGTGAAAGTGCAGAAAAAAGTATACACCTTGGTTCCATATATTTAAATATTTTTTTCGAAACTTTGATAATGTTCTTAAATATGTGAGGAAAATATTACCTTTCATTTAAACTTTCATCGCAAATAATACTACAATCACAAATTATAACACGGAAGTCTTTATCCTGTAAGTCTGCAAACAATATGTGTTTAATTTATAATGTTTTAAACAGCTTTTATGTTGATATAAAATATTCAGCATTGCTTTTTTTTTTAGTCTCACTGAACTTTTATTCAGATTTCCATTATACTGGCACGTTTCACAGAAATTTATTTTAAAAAAATCATTTATAACGGTTTTATTGAAACTTTAAATATGAATATAAGAATATTTTCAGCGTTTTTTATTGTTTATTTTAATTACACTTTAAGTGCTTTAAATAAAATTAAATACTTAAATTAATTATTAAATTAACGTTAAATTAATTAGAAAATTAATTAAGGGTATTTTCTCAATTACTTTTTAGCCTCTTTTAAAGCCTCTTTTAAACAGATCTCGTTTTAAACAGCTTTTGTGTTGATATTAAATTTTCTGCATTGTTTTTTTTTTAAGTTTCACTGCACTTTTATTCAGATTTCCATTATACTGGCATGTTTTTTATTGTTTATTTTAATTACACTTTATGTGCTTTAAATATAATATTTGCACGTTTCAGAGAAATTTATAAAAAAATCCTTTATAAGGGTTTTATTGAAACTTGAAAAAAATAAGCTGGACATTTTCAGCGTTTTTTATTGTTTATTTTTATTACACTTTAAGTGCTTTAAATACAACATTTGCACGTTTGAGAGAAATTTATAAGGGTTTTATTGAAACTTGAAATATGAATAATAAGCTGAATATTTTCAGCGTCTTTTATTGCTTATTTTAATTACACTTTAAGTGCTTTAAATATAATATTTGCACGTTTCAGAGAAATTTATAAAAAAATCATTATAAGGGTTTTATTGAAACTTGAAATATGAATAACAAGTTGAACATTTTCAGCGTTTTTTATTGTTTATTTTAATTACACTTTAAATGCTTTAAATATAATAGAAAATTAATTAAGGGAATTTTCTCAAACTTGCACAACTTTTCAGAAACTTCTGGCCGACAGAATTTAATATTTAAAATATATTTTCCGCAGATTGCAATTTTTTTCCCAACATGAGCAGTAATTTGATTTTTTTTTAATTTATTGCATTTCAATTTTATTTCTATTCGAATTTCGATTCTATTAGTAGATACATTAATATCATGTATTGTACAGGGTGGCCCCGTAAATAAGTGCCTGAAGAACATGCAACTCATATCTTAATATAATGATAAAAAAATGAAATATTGATAAAAGTCGAAAATGGAAAATAATAAGTTTTTGGCCATAACTCGAAAACTAAAGACGATAGATTTCAAGATATTCAAGAAGGACATTAAGAGACTGCTACTTCAACTTTCTCTGTACGATTTCAGAGATTTTTTCTTTGTGGATGTTGTCTAGTTATTTGAGCTTATTGACTTATGATTTGTGATTTACTTGCGGTGTCTTCGATGTTATTTTAAGCATTGTATTGTAGTGCAGTATTGTAGAAATCTTTTTAATATGTAATTAATTAATTAATTTGTCTTGTGTAAGTCGTATGATGACAGGCATGAAATATATTCTAATTCTATATTCTAATCTATTCTATAGCCAATTTTTATTTTCACCATTGAGTTTGTCTTGAAAAATGAGATGGTGGATACGCCATCCCATATTCTCTATCTCTTCTAGTTACCGAGATTCCCTACAGAAACATCAAAATTGGGCCTCCCTGTACATTGAAAACCAGAGTGGTTTAAAAACTTAAAAAAAAAATTTAAGTCCAGAAATATTCAAGGGATGTCGCAATGAGAGGTGTAATCACTAGCATTAACTGTTGGTTCTGTTTAAATTTTAAAGGGGTATAAACTAGTCGTCGATAATTTATGTGTTGACACATTTATTGCAGATATTTCAGGATATTTAAGTTTGAATATTTAAGTTTGGAGGCCTAGAAAAATGAGATGGTGGATATGCCATCCGATAGTCTCCATCTCTTCTAGTTACCGAGATCCCTTACAGAAACATCCAAATTGGGCATCCCTGTACATTGAAAACCAGACGGTGTAAAGACCTTTATTTTAATTCATGTCCAGAAATATACAAGGGATGTTGTTTGCGATGCCAAGCTGTTAATCGGCGATTGCTTCGATGTTCGTTAATAAAACACAACGTGTATGATTTTAGGACTGATATTTATTTTGTTTCAATGGAACTAGCCAGGATGAGTAGCATCGGCGTACTGATTCTGGCGGTTCTTGTGCGCTACCCCCTCACTCACCCCCCAATTTGGCAACCTCGCTCGACATTCCCGAGGGAGGTTGCACCAGCGCGTTAACAGATGTACTAATGAGAGGTGAAATCACTAGCATTAACTGTTATTTCTGATTGAATTTTAAAGGGGCATAAACTAGTCGTCGATAATTTATGTGTTGACACATTTATTGCAGATATTTGAGGATATTTAAGTTTGGAGGCCGCAAATTTAACGGATTGCACTTATAATTTTTTTTAACAGAAATTTGCATTGAATAAAACAAAATGTGAAGCTGTTGTAACAAATTCTGAAATATAGCAGACCCTATCGTCGTCAATATTAGAGAGCCACGGTTATATTAGGAGGAAAATTGAACAATTTAACATTGGCCTGACCACGATGGATTAAAAGTCAGAGCCGGACATCCATTAGCTCTGCACCAATGGACCCACGATTAAATTAGCAACTAAGTACGCATTCGATTACGCAAATGCCGTAAATCTTGAAATAAATTGTAAATAGCCAGATAAAAATAATACCTATGCTGCATACCCTGACGTATGCATTACTTTAATGAATTGGCGAGTTTGTATACATATACATGTATATGAATAAACACTTATTCAAAGTGACAGATAAACGCGCAAAATCGCGATAATTGTTATACACTCCGGTGGAGTTTCTTACCTAAACGGAGCAAAAATCCTGTTATTTTCAAACCGAAAATAATTATTAAAGTAACGAGCCGAAGTAAAGTTTCCTCATAAAAGCGAGAAGTTCTGTCGCGCGTAAAGTCCTTGCGGTTTCTTTTCTATACTGTTTCCAGTAGAACACACAAATCTCTATTTTGTATATTAAATGTATGACGTACATTATATTTTATAGAAACAAGTACATACACCTATGAAATAATATTACACATTGCCTATATTAATATTGCTGGTACAATACATGCATGTGTCAGTATGTACTATATACTTATATACCAATTACGCCATAGGTGGAGGAATAGTAGGAATTATTATTATTATTATACGTACTGCACATATTAGACGAGAGTTTTGTAGATTAAAACCAAGGTTTTTTGACAAACTGCCAATTATGTACGTAAATTATGTTGGCACACTGCATGCCAGTGGCGTGTTATCGTTTAGGCCTCTTGCGGTTAAATAGCATGAGCGACATTTTTCTATGTTATTCAGAATTAATATTTGGCGCATCGTCAAGAATAGGCTTTATTTTAATATCGCGATTTTTGTAGTCTACGTAACTAAGATGAATCGGACCTATATTCATATATATGTTTTTTTTTTCAGAATCACATCACCTTTCACCTGCCAAAATGTTTCATGTATCACCCTGTATATACTAACAAATACTTGATACTAACAAAGTAAGCCATGTGTGTTTTTTTACCCTGTATATATTGTAAAATATTCATTGGTATTTCTTATAGCAAAAATAGTCGTCGATAATTTATGTGTTGACACATTTATTGCCGCATTAACCAGCGCAGTCGGTCACAATTTTTGTATTAATGGGTTTTCAATATTTTATTTCCGAAAATTGAAATTTAAAATCTGCAAATTTGATTAATTATTTCACAAGTTCCCCCAGAAAAAGTTTCATGATTTTTGTTACACCCATAGTATGGGTAGCTAGATGAAAGTTCTTTTTCACAAATATTACATGTATTTGTGAATAAGGAAAATTGCGCTGTAATTAGTTTGTTACTTAATTAGTAGGTGGAAAAAACTCTGAGACATCCTTCAGTATTAATTAATTGGATTCATATTTATTCACTTGATATATGTAAGCCCCGTTGTAAACTCATAACGATAACGAAGTAATAATTGGGACAATTCACAAACCAAACATAATTATCTCCAACGTGCACCTTAGTTTACGACCCAGTTTTTCACACCAGTTATCGCACTTGCATCAATGCATCAATAAAAAAAAACTCCACAAAAGGTTTACAACTAACTTACTTCTATTTGCTGTAGCGAATGGGCCTCTTTCAGATTATCGAGGTGCATTGGACTTTATTAGCCTAGGAGCTGCATGCGATTGTGTGCAGACGGTCAGGTGGGCCGGCCAGGGGATAATAACGGCCCGCCATCTGCACATTCATTCAAAATGTAATTTTGGATGGGAACTTCCAAGAAGTATGAGAATATCGCAGAATTGAAGACAATCGGCAAACCCTGGCCGGTGTAATTTGGGCCTTTCTGACGTCAATACGTATTGTGCGTTGACGTGAATCACGACTGTCTAATGGCTTGTCTCGCAGCAATTTTTAAATTACAATGATTACCGGCATACACGCAAAAATTTCAATGGCAACGTATGAAAATAAATCGCACAAAGTAATTATTTAATGGAACGTATACGTATCCGTTCCAACAAATTCGTTTTATGTATTTAGAAATATTAATTTAAAAAAAACAATAATTAACGGCATTATTAATTGTAAAGTAATACTTAATAAAATAACTCAGTGAAATTATAAGTCAGTAATTTTCATCTTATTTAATCGTTATGTTTTATTGAAAATATATAACATCCAATAATTATATAAAATAACGTAAAGAAAACTTAATTAAATATTCCAGTATTGTCTCAATTATATTCGACATGTTCAGATGTCTACAAAATAATAAAACTTAAAAAAACTTAATTAAATATTCCAGAACTGTCTCAATTATATTCGACTATTCGATTCGATTCGATTATTCTATAAAATAACTTGAAAAAGAAATATATAAAATATAACTTGATTGTGTCAATTATATTAGAAATTGTTAATTTGACTAGCATATCAAAGTATTAGACACACTTAATTTGCAATGGAAAACTTAGGTAAATCCTGGAAGAATACAATTTCGAAAAAAAACCGCACGAATGGGTAAATTATTATTTTGGAAATGCGTTTCACATATTTTCGCTATACATATTTGTGTTAAAAGCTGTGACGCCATGAATATTTTTGAAATGGGCAATCCGTATAAATCCGGGCAAAAAGTAGGTTAGGTTAGGTTAGGTTAAGCTATTACTGAAAACTTGGAAATTTTATTAACTGTATATTTAATATAAGATTTGTGTTCAGTATACCTGAAGCTAATTTTCCTGAAAATTTTACGAAGTTTCAGTATTCAATAAGTGAGAAAATCAAAAGTAGGTTGGGTTAGGTTAGATTACTGAAATGTTTGAAAAATTATTTGTTGTATATTTAATATTAGATTTGTGTCAGTATACCTTTTTTTTAAATTAATTTTCAGTATTAATTTTTGCGGTTTTACTTTAAAAACTGGCAGATTTTCACTGTCTTAGTCAATGATTTTGGCAGTTGGAACTTGAAAAGTTGATAGATTTGGAGTGGCACTTGTAAATTTGACAAATTTTAACACTATCAATTGAAAATTCCATAAATATGGAAGGTTATGCTGAAAAATTTGGCACATTTCGATACTTGGAGCTGTAATATTGCAGATTATCACCAGATGTGGCATTTAGAAATGTGATAATTTTGCTTTAAGTTTTTTGTTAGTGTTAGTGTTAGAGTTTATATTTTATTTAGAGTTTTCAATTACTATAGTAATTGAAAACGAGTTATTTTCACTTCCGAAGCTTAATTTAACAAATTTTAGCGGTTTCATTTTAAAAACTGCCAGATTTTCACTTCTTAGTCAATCATTTTGACAGTTGGAAGTTGAAAAGGTGAAATATTTGGAGTGGCATTTGTAATTTTGATAAATTTTAACAGTATCAATTGAAAAATCCATAAATTTGGTAAGTTATGCTGAAGCTAATTTTCCTGAAAATTTGACAAAGTTTCAGTATAAAATAAGTGAGAATATTAAAAATAGGTTAGCTTAGGTTAGGTTAGGTATAGATTTTACTGAAATCTTTGAACATTTATTAACAGTATGTTTAATATTAGATTTAAGTTCAATAAACCTGAAACTTATTCTCCTGAAAATTTGACAAAGTTTCAGTTTTAAATAAGTGAGAAGATTAAAACTAGGTTTGATTAGGTTAGGTTATTATATTATATTATATTTAGGTTAGGTCTCTATTACTGAAATTTAAAAAAAAAAAATTAAAATTTAAAATAAGACTTGTATTAAGTATACTTGAAGCTAATTCTCCTGAAAATTTGACGAAGTTTCAGTATTAAATAAGTGAGAAAATCAAAAGTAGGTTAGGTTAGGTCTCTATTACTGAAATTTTTGAAAACTTATTTATTGTATATTTAATATTATATTTGTGTTCAGTATACCTGGAGCTAATTCTCCTGAAAATTAGACAAAGTTTCCGTATTAAATAAGTGAGAAAATCAAAAGTAGGTTAGGTTAGGTTAGGTTAGGTATAGTTATTACTGAAATCCTTGAAAATTGATTAACTATATGTTATACCTGAAGTTAATTCTCCTGAATATTTGACAAAGTTTCAATATTAAATATGTGAGAAAATCAAAACTAGGTTAGGTTAGGTTAGGTTAGGTTAGGTTAGGTTAGGTCTCTATTACTGAAATTTTTGGTAATGGTGGAATTAATTACAGTTAAAAGCGCCCAAGACTATAACGATTTCATTTGTTATTTAATCTTTAACAAATCATATATTATTAAATGGGACAGTTTTAGCTATAAGCTGGCGAAAAAAAAATCTTATTTAAACAGCATTTTAGGTACTTTTCACCGGTCTAAATTTTTACTAGGGTTATACATAATATGATTTTTTTGCAAAAAATGGGAAAATGCTGATTTGAGTTAGTAGGCTGTTCAATCCTAAATTCTCTGGAATAAACAATTAGTTTTAAAATTACATTTAAAACCAAATACTCGAACTCAAAATTAACCCCTTACTGTATGGTCTGTTTTGACAACTTTTATGTGACATTCTAATAATTATTTGGATACATTTAGGACTGCTTTTCGGTCTTCGATAGTACTGATAAAGTTGGGGATAATTATCTTACAGTTTGAAATACCCCTAACGAGGACAATAAGGGTACTGATAAAGTTGCGGATAATTATCTACAGTTTGAAAGGCCCCTATCGAGAACAAGAAGGTACAATTCGGGTAGTTTACAACAATGTAGGTATTTCTAACCAGCAGATAACTAATTGACACTACTTATAAAGTTACTCAAAAAACCTTCAAATCCCCACAAAATGCTTAAAATTTCAATAATAAACGTCGAAATCTGTCAAATTCAAAGCTACAACTAAAAACACCTGTCAAATGATCAGTAGTTACTACCCGAATTCCTCATTCAATTCAGGTAGTTTACAACAATATAGGTATATCTAACCAGCAGATAACTAATGGGCACTCCTTGTAAAGTGTTCAAAAATCGTTCAAATCCCCACAAAATGCTTCAAATTTCTATAATAAACGTCCACATCTGTCAAAATCAAAGCTACAACAATAAAAAATGTCAAATTTTCAGCAGTTCTACCCGAATCCCTCATTTGTTTTATATAAAATGTGAAAATGTGAAAATCTGTCAAATTTCTGTCTGAAACAAGTAGAATCTGCCGAATTTTTAACTTCAACTGTCCAAATCTGTCAAACTTTTAACTGAAATAGTCCAAATCTGTCAAATTTTTAATTGTAACAATCTGTTTTTGTTAAATTTTCTAGCTAATCTGTCTGAATCTATCAAATTTTCATTTGCAAACATCCAAACCTATCATTTTTTGAATTGCAGCTATCATATTTTGTGAAATGTTCAATTGCAACTGTCAAAATCTGTCAAATATTTAATTACAACTGTCGAAAGCTATCAAAGTTTCAATTGCAACTATCAAAATCTGTCATATTTTCAATTTTAAACAATCAAATCTGTCAAATATTTAATTGCAACTATACAAATATATCAAATTTTTAATTGGCACCGTCCAAATCTGACTACTTTTCAATTGCTTATGTCAAAATTATCATCTTTTTGACTGTGACTGCCAAAATCTGTGAAGTTTGTTTCACCAGCTATGAAACTCCGTACAATTTCTAACTGTAACTGCCAAAATCTGCCAAATTCTTTAAATTTACAATAGCGACTGTCGTATTCTGTAAAATTCAAAGTTCCAGGTGTGAAAACTTGTCACATTTTCAACGGCTACTGTGAGAATCTGTATTCTTTTAGATCCAGGTGCGTGCCAATATGTGAAAATATGTCAAACTTCCTACAGAAACTGTCAAAATATGTCATTTTAACCGCAACTGATCAAATATGCCGCAACAAAGGAAAAAAGAAACAAAAATATCGAAGAAAAACCTACATGGTTTTGTTGATATAAAATTTAACGGTGTTATTGATAAAAAATTAAGCCAAGGTTTAACGGTGGTTTAATCTTAGTAACCGTTGTAACCTTTATAAAACACCGCTAAACCACGGTTTAAATTTTTATGAATAACGCTGTAAGAGATTCGACGAGTTCATGTCATATTTCATGGAATTCGACAATTAAAGTTTAAAATTTTAGAGTTTTTGAACGACTGATGATAAAATCTCCACAGATTTTAACAATTACAGTTCAAAATACAAGAAATATTGATAGTTTTAACAGTCACAGTTGAAAATATGACAAATTTTGACAACAGTTACAGTTGAAAATATGTGAAATGTTGACAGTTACAGATGAAAAATATAACAAATTCTGACAGTTATAGTTGAAAAGATGAGAAAAATTGAGCCATGTAGAAACTATGATAAATTTTGACCGTTACAGATAAAAATATAACTTGTTTTGACAGTTATAATTGAAAATATCACCAATTGTTTATTCCAGAGAATTTCGTATTTAACAGTTTTTCACATTTTTTTGCAAAAATGTCATGGTATAACCCTTCTAAAAATCGAAACCGGCGGAAAGTATTAAAAATACAAGAAAAAATATATACCGATAAATTTAAAAAAATTGTGGGTGTCGTTACAAAAAATAAATGAAAGTTCTTTTTTCACCAACTTGTAGCTAAAACTGTCCCATTTAATAATATATATGTTTGTTGATGGCTGCATAACAATTGAAGTCGCTATAGTCTTTGGCGAGTTTTATAGAACACACTGTATATTGCATAATCCCTGCAGTAGGTACAAAAATGAATTGTATTAGAAAAACCTACATACCAAAACAAACAATTAAACCAATTGCAATTATGTTTTAAACGGAATGAACTTCACAATTCACGATTAAAATTCGCGATAACATTTGTTCACTGCACGAGATAGTCAACTGAGGACATCAATCAAATAAATTTAGCACTAGGACTCGAGACGCCTGTGTCATTACGTCGAGCGCTCGATAAATCGATGGAAAAGTAAACAAAAGAAAAGAGCAATCTTCGTGACAGAATTGAGCTCCGGTTCCAGTAGAACCATGATATAGGTCGTGCTTTAGTTAATCATTAAACTATTCCGGTTATTTATATTGACACAAAAACATTCTTATGAGGCGTTTCAACAACATATCACCAACTTGATGTGTTTCGTGAAGAGTCTATAGAAACGTTCGAGGATTCATTGCAATTGACACACTGCCTTTCATATATTTCTATCTTCGAAAATATGCATGAGCAATAAATGGCCAATACACATAAAACTTGTCTTTATACAGGGTACGGCAGAATTTGAGGGTGTTTTTGAAATGGGAATAACTCAGCAGTTTAAATTTTTTTAAACAAATGTTTATGATTACACTAGAAATTTCAATGGTTATCTACAAACTTTCGAAGATTATTGTCAAATTTTCAACGATTTCTGTAAAATTTTCAATTATATCTGTAAAAACTTCAGAAATAACGCCGAAGTTTATATGAGTGTAATCGAAATTTCAATTCAAACTGTTAAATCTACAATTTGTATGATCATACTAAAAATTTCAATGATTACTGAGGAATTTTCAAAGATTGTGTAAAATTTTCAATGAATCCTGTCAAATTTTCATTTATTTCTGCCAAAGTTGCAATTATTATGTGAAAGCTTCAATTAATATGTTAAATTTACTATTTCTGTCCAAATTTTTATGGTCACACTATAAAATTTCAATGGTTATCCACAAAGTTTAGAAGATTGTTGTCAATTTACAACGATTCCTGTCAAATTTTCAATTAGTTCTGTAAACATTTCAGAAATTATATCCAAGTTTCAATGAGAGTAATCAAAATTTGAATTAATACTGTTAAATCTACAATTTGTATGATTATACTGAAAATTTCAATGGTTGCTAAGGAATTTTCAAAGATTGCTGTCAAATTTTCAATGATTCCTGTCAAATTTTCATTTATTTCGGTCAAAGTTTCAATTATTATGTCAAAGTTTCAATTAATATGTTAAATTTACAATTTCTGTCCAAATTTTTATGGTCACACTATAAAATTTCAATGGTTATCCACAAAGTTTAGAAGATTCTTGTCAATTTACAACGATTCCTGTCAAATTTTCAATTAGTTCTGTAAACATTTCAGAAATTATATCCAAGTTTCAATGAGAGTAATCAAAATTTGAATTAATACTGTTAAATCTACAATTTGTATGATTATACTAAAAATTTCAATGGTTGCTAAGGAATTTTCAAAGATTGCTGTCAAATTTTCAATGATTCCTGTCAAATTTTCATTTATTTCGGTCAAAGTTTCAATTATTATGTCAAAGTTTCTATTAATATGTTAAATTTACAATTTCTGTCCAATTTTTTTTTATCACACTGGAAATTTCAATGGTTATCTACAAATTTTCACCGATTCCTGTAAAATTTTCAATTAGTTCAGTATAATTTTTAGCAATTTTGTGCAAGTTTCAATGGGTGTAATCAAAATTTGAATTAATACTGTAAAATCTACAATTTGTATGATTATACTAAAAATTTCAATGGTTACTAATAATAAATAATAATAAAGAATATTTATTAGCAAATAACGCTACATAATATTGTACTGAAGAGTTTTCATAGATTGCTGTCAAATTTTCAATGATACCTGTCAAATTTTTATTCATTTGTGTCAAAATTTCAATTATTATGTCAAGGTTTCAATCAATATGTTAAATTTACAATGTCTGTCCGAATTTTTATGATCCACTATAAATTGCAATGGTTATCTACAAAGTTTCGAAAATTGTTGCTATATTTTCAACGTTTCCTGGCAAATTTTTAATAAGTTCTGTAAAATTTTCGGAAATTACGTCGAGGTTTTAATGAGTGTATTCAAAATCTGAATTAATTCTGTCAATTCTACAATTTTAAATCAACTGTTAAATCCACTATTTTACTAAAAAATGCAATGGTTACTGAAGAATTTTCAAAGATTGCTGTCAAATTGTCAATGATTCCCTCAAAATTTTCATATATTTCCGTCAAAGTTTCAATTATTATGTCAGAGTTTCAATTAATATGTTATATTTACAATTTCTGTCCAAATGAACACACCAGAAATTTTAATGGTTATTACTAAGTTTCGAAAATTGTTGCTAAATTTTCAACATTTCCTGCCAAATTTTTAATAAGTTCTATAAAAATTTCAGATTACGTCGAGGTTTTTATGATTGTATTCAAAATTTGAATTAATACTGTCAATTCTACAATTTGTAAGATCATAGTAAAAAATGTAATGGTTACTGAGGAATTTTCAAAAATTGCTGTCAAATTTTCGATGATTCCTGTCAAATTTTCATTTATTTCTGTCACAGTTTCAATTATTATGTCAAAGTTTCAATAATTAATATGTCAAATTTATCATTTCTGTCCAAATTTTTGTGATCACATTAGAAATTTCAATGGTTATCTACAAACTTTCGAAAATTGTTTGTCAAATTTTCAACGTTTCCTGTCAAATTTTCAACGTATCCTGTCAAATTTTCAATTATTTCTGTAAAAATTTCTGAAATTATGGTCCATGTTTTAATGAGTATAATCAAAATTTGAATGAATACTGTCAAATCTACAATGTATATGGTTATTCTACAAATTTCAACATATACTGAGGTATTTTCAATTATTACTGTCAAATTTTCTATGATTCCTATCAAATTTTCATTTATTTCTATCAAAGTTTCAATTATTATGTCAAAGCTTCAATTAATATGTTAAATTTACCATTTATATCCAAATTTTTATGATCACACTATAAATTTTAATGGTTATCTACAAAGTTTCGAAGATTGTTGTCAAATTTTCAACGATTCCTGTCAAATTTTTAATAAGTTCTGTAAAAATTTCAGAAATTATGTCCAAGTTTCAATGAGTATAATCAAAATTTGAATTAATACTGTCAAATCTACAATTTGTATGGTCATACTAAAAATTTCAATGGTTACTGAGGAGTTTTCGAAGATTGCTGGCAAATTTTCAATGATTCCTGTGAAATTTTCATTTATTTCCGTCAAAGTTTCAATTATCATGTCAAAGTTTCAATTAACATGTTAAATTTACCATTTCTGTCAAAATGTTGATGATCATACTATAAATTTCAATGGATATCCATAAAGTTTCGAAGAGTGTTGTAAAATTTTCAACGATTCCTGTCAAATTTTCAATTGGTCTGTAAAGATTTCAGAAATTATGTCCAAGTTTCAATGAGTATAATAATAATAATAATAATAATAATGTATCTTATGTAATGTATAATAATAATGAGTGTAATCAAAATTTGAATTAATACTGTTAAATCTACTATGTGTATGGTTGTACTAACAATTTCAATGATTACTGAGGAATTTTCAAAAATTGCTGTCAAATTTTCGATGATTTCTGTCTGATTTTCATTTATTTCTATCAACGTTTTAATTATTATGTCAACGTTTCAATCAATATGTTAAATTTACAATTCCTGTCTAAATTTTTATGATCACACTAGAAATTTCAAGGGTTTTCTACAAAGTTTCAAATATTGTTGTCAAATTTTCAACGATTACTGTCAAATTTTCAATTAGTTCTGTAAAACTTTGAGAAATTATGTCTAAGTATCAATGAGTGCAATCAAAATTTGAATCAATACTGTCAAATCTACAATGTGTATGATCATATTAAAAATTTCAATGGTTACTGAGGAATTTTTAAAGATTTTTGTCAAATTTTCAATGATTTCTGTAAAATTTTCATTTATTTCTGTCAAAGTTTCAATAATTCTGTCAGTTTCAATTAATATGTTATATTTACAATTTCTGTCCAAATTTTTATGTTCACACTAGAAATTTCAATGGTTATCTACAAAGTTTCGAAGATTGTTGCTAAATTTTCAACGTTTCCTGTCAAATTTTCAATTAGTTCTGTACAAATTTTGGGAATTATATTCAAGTTTCAATGGTGAAATCAAGATTTAAATTATTACTGTTAAATTTAATTGTATGATCATACTAAAAATGTCAATGGTTGCTGTGGAATTTTCAAACATTGCTGTTAAATTTTCATTTGTTTCTGTCAAATTTTCAATTATCATGTCAAAGTTTCAGTAAATATGTTAAATTTACAATTTCAGTGCAAGTTTTTATTATCACACAAGAAATTCCAAATGTTATATAAAAATGAAACGTAATTAAATAAATAATTAATTGAAATTAATCTATCTATACCAAAACAAAATGTACATTACATTATCTCTGAGATAAATTTTATGCGGAGGATAGCATAGAAAGTGATTTCAAAAAGCTGATCTCCTGTTTGCGTACAACTGTAATATCTCAAGCTACATACGAAGCACTATTCCTAGATATTACAATTTATATATTTCAATATTTAAATACAAAATTAACATTGCCATAAAATGGAATCCTACTAAATAAGGTTACACATCGTTATTCATTATCTAAATACCGTAACGAGAATCAGAATTAAGTTAGGTTAGTTACGATTAATTTAATTATCACTTACAATCTGTCATTGTTCCTATTCTTCAATTAGGTATGATTACAATGAACTCTGCGGTCGATAACCTACCTGAAAAAAATGGAAATTAGTAAACGTGCTCATTTCATGCATACTTTTATAATCACAAAGTGTACCAGCATCAGTCAATAAGCTCATGGGTTTTTATTTTTTATTTACTGTTACAGCAGCATCGATTGCTGTGATCACTGGCGTTAATATGGTCAATTTTATAATTGGGAAAATTAAACAATTTGAAATCTAAAAGTGAGAATCGAACATATGACTATTGATTAGTCGGATTCTTAACTCACTATGCTGCACGAGTTTGCATGCAGAATACAAGAATAGTTTTCATAATCTGCATTACTTAAATAAAACGTTAAAAAAACATAAATTCTAGTTTAGTTTAGTATGTTTCCTTGAAATTTCTTCTGTAGTTTTCATAATCTGCATTACTTACGAATTACTTTTCAAAAGTATAATTATTAGTCTAGTTTAGTAGGCTTCCTTGAAAGTTCTTTTATCAGTGAGATAAATAATTATAATTACTAAAATGTAGGGTAACATATTGCAAGAGACTCTTTCAAACAATTACCACCAATTATCAGTTTAGTTACTTGTTTCGCATATACGTACTGATTAAAAATTGAATAGCACATTAACGAATTATGTGATAAGCACAATTAAATGTGCATGTTCAAAAAACCATTGAATTGCCGAATTGTTGTTACGATACGTTCTATAACACCTTTAAAATGACTTTCCTGTAACAATAATCGCGTAAGTTAAATTTTGTCAAGGCCAGGATAATTATGGCTGAGTGCGGTTTGGTGGCTCATTAAATGAACAAAAAAATAAACAAATTGCTGCAACGCAATTTATAATATCCACACTATTAACATAATTATTATGGTTTCTTATTAGGCAGTAGAATATTTCCGTGTTCGTAGAAATTAAATTTAGGATATATAAACACTTAAATCGGTTTTATTGCTTTGTCGAACCCAAATTTATTAATTCGTACAGGATGCAATGCAATAATAGTATATTATATAACGGGCATATAATGTAGGCTCTAATTCGCGAGGATGAATTTTATACACGAGACAAAGGCGAGTGTATAGTCATCCGACTTGATAAATATGTAAAACAATTCTTACTAACAATTATTTTTTCTCAACCAAATATACTTACATATGTAAATGAGTTCATATGGGGCGCAAACCCCATAACATACAAATATAACATTAAGAGCAACATAGAGAAGCGAAAAATAAAGAGGTGTGAAAAGCGTTACACATAGTTTAATTGAAGAGGCCTCACCATGTTGTATTATGAAGTCATAATACAACCCCTGTTGTATAATGAAGTCATAACACAACCCCTCTTCTATAATAAGATCAAAATACAACCCCTGTTATATAATGAAATCATAACACAACCCCTGTTGTATAGTAAGGTGATAATACAACCTCTGTTGTAGAGGAAGAATTAAACAATCAACTAACGTTAGCAACGGGCTTAGCAACCACATAGAATGATGACGTAATTTAATAGTAAAGCAGTGTTGTGATGACAGTTCTGTGTTTTATATTTCATAAAATACCAATGAATTATGAAGGGCATTATGTTACCGTAGTTACGTACATTATGAACGTGTTCTTTATGAGTCATAGTCATAGAACATTTATAAATTTCGTAAATATGTATGGTCGTTTCGTTTTGAAGATTTCACTATTCACTCTAATTAGTTATACAGGGTGTCCCACGGAAATCGTCCTTTAGAGATAATGGGGTTCCCGAATAAATAAAAAATTGAAAAATGTCATGAAACATAGTTAATTTCTTTTTGTTATAGTTTCGTCCATTTTCATCATAAAGAAGAAATAAACAATAAAAAATATAGTTCATTCCGTTCTCAAATTTGAAAAATCTCCATGATTTAGAAGTATTATCAAATTCTAAGGACTACTGATAAATGTTCTCGAAATGTATTCATGCTTTGAGGAAATTTTATGAAAATTTATTTATAAATGCAGAAAAGCAGCAACTAGCCTCATAGATTATAGCCTCTTGGATTTTGCAAATAATCCTCTTTAACCTTTTCGTTATCTCTATCCTTTTCTCTCTATCTTTTTCGTTATCCATCAACTTTTGTTTTTTGAATAGAAAACCCTATATATTATTATGTTTTTGCCTTTTCTGTTTAATTTGGAACACTTTTTGTAGAGATGTATGTACTTATCTCTTTTAATTTCTGAGAAAAAATAAATTTTCAAGATTTTAACCTCACGAAATTTATCTCGAATTGTACCTGAAAGATATCTATGAGTGGAATATTTTACAACTGAAAATTTTAACAATTATAGCTACTATAATTATAGACAAATATGGAAAGAATTACGGCAAAAATCGTAATGTTTAAAAATTTCATTATTTGCGTCCAATTTTCATAAAATTTCCAGAGATTCCTAATACAAATGCTTAAAATGCTTATATATAAAATAATAAATGCTTTAAATTACACTAATTTGTATTTATATAGTGATTTACACTGCATTTTCGTAAACTACCTAGAAAAAATATACGCACACCGATCAAACTTTACAAGAGCCAAATTTCCAAAAATGCCATACAAAGTTCAATCAACAATTAAAAACTTCACAATTATCTATCCAATTTTGAATTTGTAATCAAAAACTTCATATTTTTTGTGGATATACAAACTAACATTTATTGAACATTTTGAAAATTTGCAGTCCACTATAATTTCTTAATTATTATTACAAGTTTAAACATACCACTTACGAGATTATTGTGACAATCAACAAAGTCCCTGATATTCTACATTTACAAATAATTTTTCATAAAATTTCCTTAAAATATAAACAAATTTCGAGAAAAATTATCATTAGTCCCTAGATTTTTTGATACCACTAGTAAACCTTGAAGAATTTCCAAATTTTTTGCATCTACAAACTAACATTTACTGGAAATTTTAAAAATTAGTTGTGCACTGTAAGTTTTAAATATATTGTTACAAGTTTTCAAATATCATTCATAAGATTGAAGTGGCAAGTAACTGTATTTTTTTCCTGCATTAACAAATAAATTTTCATAAAATTTACTGAAAATATGAATAAATTTTGAGAAAATGAATCAATAGCCCCTAGATTTTTTTTTATAACACTCGTAAATCTTGGAGAATTATCAATTATTTGCATATATTTTGAAGTTTATTTGCAAATTTAAAAGCCAATCAAATACTTCACTTCCCAAAATCTACAAATTATTTTGCTAGTCACTGCTTTTCTGCATTTAGAAATAAGGTTTCGTAATATTTCCTGAAAATGTGAATAAATTTCGAGAAACCTATTATTAGTACCAAGATTTTTTGATAACACTCGTAAATCTTGCAGAATTTTGCTAATTTCGGGTATATATTTTATTATTGGATTATTAGTAAAATTCAAGAGAAAAACAAATATTTTGTTTTCAAGGATCCGCGAACTATTTTGCTACTAACTTTTTGCAAACTATTTAGTAGCTGCTTTTCTGCATTTACAAATAATTTTTCATAATATTTTCAGAAAACAAATGTCGAGAAAAGGTATCATTAGTCCATAGATTTGTTTGATAACACTGGTAATCTTGGAGAAATTACTAATCTTTTGTATAAATTTTGAAAATTATTTGCAAAATTCCAGAGCTAATCAAATACTTTGCTTTTCACGATCCATATTTTACTATTTTCCATAGATTTTGGCTGCTTATCTGCATTTAGAAATAAGTTTACATAGAAATTTTCTGAAAATATGAACAAATTTCGAGAAAATTTATCATTAGTCCCCTAGATTTTTTTGATAACACTCGTAACCTTGGAGAATTTTCTAATGTTTTGCATATATGTTGACGATTATTTGCAAATAACAAAGACAAATCAAATACTTTGGTTTAGAAAATCTACAAACTATTTTGTGGTGGCTGATTCTCTGCATTTAGAAATAAATTTTTAAAAAAAATCCTGAAAATATGAATAAATTTCGAGAAAATGTATCACTAGTCGCTAGTTTTCTTGATAACAGTTGTAAATCTTGGAGAATTTTCATTTTTTGCATATTTCTTTGTTTATTTGCAAAATTCATACGCCAATCAAATACGTTACATTCCAAAAATTTAACTAGTTTACTAGTTACTGCTTTTCTGCATTTAGAAATATGTTCTCATAAATTTTTCTCAAAATATGAACAAATTTCGAGAAAATTTATCATTAGTCCCTAGATTTTTTGATAACACTCGTCTTGGAGAATTTTATTTTTTTTGCATATATTGAAAAATGTTTGTATTGCTTGTGTTCCATTTTGATATTGTTTTGTTTTTGACATATTTTTGTTTTTTTATTATGCTTTGTCTGTATATTGTGTAGCTTTATGCTAATAAATATTCTTATTATTATTATTATATCTTGAAGATTCTTTACAAAATTAACAATTGAATTATTTATTTAAGAGCCAATCAAATACTTTACTTTACAAAATCTACAAACTATTTTGCTTGTCGCTGTTTTTCTCCATTTAGAAATACATTTTCATAAAATTTCGTGAAAATTTGAATTAATTTCGAGAAAATATATCGTTGGTCCCAAGATATTTTTTAATAACACTCGCAAATCTTGGAGAATTTTCATATGTTTTGCATATTTTTTGAAGATTATTGTCAAAATTCACCGGCCAATCAATTACTATTAATATAGTATTTCATTTGTCTGGTTTCTGGCAGTCACTTTTCTATTTCTTCATCATGTTCTTTGATAATAAATTTTGTAGTAATTAGTTTTCTGGCGATTAATATAGCATTCCATTTGTCTGGTTTCTGACAGTTACTTTTCCAGTTCTTAATCATCATGTTCTTTGATAATAAATTTTCTGGTAATTAGTTTTCTGGCGATTAATATAATATTCCATTTGTCTGGTTTCTGACAGTCACTTTTCTAATTCTTCATCATCAGTTTTTTTATAGTAAATTTTCTGGTAATTAACTTAACTAATATTATTCTTAGAAAACAATTTTCTGGGGATCAATACTCTTACAAAAAATTATCTGGCAATCAATTTTTTTATAGTAAATTTTGTGATAATTAGTTTTCTGGTAATTAATATAGCATTCCGTTTGTCTGGTTTCTGGCAGTCACTTTTCCAGTTCTTCATCATCAGTTTGTTGATAGTAAAATTTCTGGTAATTAGTTTTTTGGCGATTAATATAGTAAATATTCTGAGAAAACAATTTTCTGGGGATCAATACTCTTACAAAAAATTATCTGGCAATCAATTTTTTTATAGTAAATTTTCTGATAATTAGTTTTCTGGTAATTAATATAGCATTCCATTTGTCTGGATTCTGGCAGTCACTTTTCCAGTTCTTCATCATCAGTTTGTTGATAGTAAAATTTCTGGTAATTAGTTTTTTGGCGATTAATATAGTAAATATTCTGAGAAAACAATTTTCTGGGGATCAATACTCTTACAAAAAATTATCTGGCAATCAATTTTTTTATAGTAAATTTTCTGATAATTAGTTTTCTGGTAATTAATATAGCATTCCATTTGTCTGGATTCTGGCAGTCACTTTTCCAGTTCTTCATCATCAGTTTGTTGATAGTAAAATTTCTGGTAATTAGTTTTTTGGCGATTAATATAGTAAATATTCTGAGAAAACAATTTTCTGGGGATCAATACTCTTACAATAAATTATCTGGCAATCAATTTTTTTATAGTAAATTTTCTGATAATTAGTTTTCTGGTAATTAATATAGCATTCCATTTGTCTGGATTCTGGCAGTCACTTTTCCAGTTCTTCATCATCAGTTTGTTGATAGTAAAATTTCTGGTAATTAGTTTTTTGGCGATTAATATAGTAAATATTCTGAGAAAACAATTTTCTGGGGATCAATACTCTTACAATAAATTATCTGGCAATCAATTTTTTTATAGTAAATTTTCTGATAATTAGTTTTCAGGCGTTTAACATAGTATTCCATTTGACTGGTTTCAGGCAGTCACTTTTAGAGTTCTTCATCGTCAGTTTTTGATAGTAAATTTTCTAGTAATTAGCTTTCTGGCGATAAATATAATAAATTATCCCATTATAATATATTATAATATTATTATAATAAAACCCATATAATAAATTATCTGGCAATCAATTTTTTTATAGTAAATTTTGTGATAATTAGTTTTCTGGTGATTAATAATAGTATTCCATTTGTCTGGTTTCTGACAGTTACTTTTCTACTTCTTCATCATCAGTTTTTGATAGTAAATTTACTGGTAATTAGCTTTCTGGTGATTAATATAGTAAATATTATTTGTAGAAAACAATTTTCTGGGGATCAATACTCTTACAATAAATTATATTTCAATCAATTTTAGATAGAAAATTTTCTGATAATTAGTTTTCTGGCGATTAATATTCCATTTGTCTGGTTTCTGGCAGTCACTTTTCTACTTCTTCATCATCATTTTTGACAGTAAATTTTCTGGTAATTAGCTTTCTGGTGATTAATATAGTAAATATTATTTGTAGAAAACAATTTTCTGGGGATCGATACTCTTACAATAAATTATCCGGCAATCAATTTTTAAGTGATTGGTTGTTTGAAATTGAAGGTCGCCTCTAGGGGATGGTATTAACCAAAAAACATTATGTTTTTATATCGTAATTATTTGTATGTTTTATTTATCGTATATAGTATATATTTTTACGTAAAGTTAGCCATTTTGTGAAAATCATTAATAAACAATAACGGTAATAATAATAATTATTATTATAATCTTCACCTGCGTGGTGTAGTTATTATAATCGTCCTAAATTGTTAATCTTGTTTGTTTGAAATCATTTGTCATTGTAGAGAAGTAATTAAAAATGCATTTCCTACTCACCTGTTTTCTGTTTATGGTTGTTTTTAGGTATCATTTGCCATAAGTAGCACATAAGTTATTACAGTTAATCACGTCACGTAGTTGCAACTGATGTTTACTGTTATTGGGCCTCGAATAAGACTCATTTGTTGCACTTGCAGAAATTGTGCGAGCCTGAAGTAAAGGTGAGACCATTCTTTTGTGCAAATGGATATGGATGCGTCCACAAATATTAATTGACCTTAGTATTAATGCATTATTCCATCGGGGCACATTATCTTTAATACTATTTCTGAGGCATTTAACCTTAATTTATAGCATTTAACTCGCAGTTCGTTATTGTACTTATGAATCTATTTAACGTCTACATTTATTAACATATATTTAAAACTCGTTTAACTTTTTATGAAGATATAACCCACAGACATGAAATTAAAAGTAAATTAAAACGTCACAGCGATAAAGGAGTTCTGCCCAGTTTTAACCAGCTAGATTACAAACTGATCCCAAAACGAAAGTGCTTTTTTTTCTGTTTATGATTTTTATAATTTGTGTGATCACAATTCTTTTCATGATTTCAAATCTCTGGTCTTCATCAATTTCACATATATGGCTAACTCATTTTATTGCAAATTATCAAACGCCAGTTTTTGCATCTATATACTTCATATATGAAATAATAACACCACATTTATCAACGGAAAACTTTAATGACAATAATAACGAAATTAACAATCATTAGAGTAATTTCAATGTATATAATTATAATTACTTCTATTACTGATGTACCTACACCACATTAACTTCATAATAGGCTCCTGTGTAAACGTTGACGTATATTATATACGAATGCAGTATAGTGCATCTCCAGCTTTTTAACATCTTCGACCTTGGCATAGACTTAACAAACCACTATTTATTTGGAACCAAAAATAAACTGCACGTGTTATTAATGACGGGCAATTTCGTCAGTACTAACAGGATAGTCTGGAAACGATGCTGATTCTTTAAATTCGTACCAACCTGGACTACAATTTGATTGTTAAGCTTACCACGTTGGCTATAAAGGCCATCACTAGACAACATACGGTTGGTAATTACTATAATTTTCTTTTGGAAAACTTTCAAGTAGTTAAACAGATAAACATCGTGCGCTAAATGGTAATCATTATTAAGGACATCCCCGTTGTACAATATGATTTCTAACTGTGCAAGTACCGGAAATTTGTGCGCAGAGTCGTGTGTGTTATTAACAAATGATTTTCCGCTGGAATTTATAACATGTGATTTAAATCGCGTTGTCTGACTTTCTTGCAGGATGGTGTTCTTGCAAGCGACAATTTTGTTACTTCTTTGTGGACATTTTTTAGTTTTACCGGTCGCTTAATCAAAATATTAATTAAAAACCAGATACTTAATAATTAAACCTGATAATCTAATTTTCACATGCAACACGTAAGAAATATAACGTTACATACTTTAAACGGCCCATACACTATGCAATCTGTTGTACAAGTTGTACTGCAGATCGGAGAAATAATCGCTACAACAAGTTGCTAGGTATTTCTATTTCTAGTAACTAGGGCGCAATCTATGAATATAATTTTCTTTTATTGAAAACTTGCAAGAAATTTTATTATAATTTCAATTCAATATTTTAATTATAATTATTGAAATGGTTTTCTGCAAGCCTCTTTGTTCGTTTGATTATTATTTAACGATAGTCTGTTCATGATGCTTTGGACAATTACCATCCCCTAGAGGCGACTTTCAATTTCAAATAACCAATCACTTAAAAATTGATTGCCGGATAATTTATTGTAAGAGTATTGATACCCAGAAAATTGTTTTCTACAAATAATATTTACTATATTAATCGCCAGAAAGCTAATTACCAGAAAATTTACTATCAAACACCGATGATGAAGAACTAGAAAAGTTACTGCCAGAAACCAGACAAATGGTATACTATATTACTCGCCAGAAAACTAATTATCAGAAAATTGACTATCAAAATATTGATTGCCAGATAATTTATTGTAAGAGTATTGATCCCCAGAAAATTATTTTCTAAAAGTAATATTTTCTATATTAATCGCCAGAAAACTAATTATGTACCAGAAAATTTACTATCTAAAACACTGATGATGAAGAACTAGAAAAGTGAATGTCAGAAACCAGACAAATAAAATACTATATAAATAGTATTTGATTGGCGGGTGAATTTTGACAATAATCTTAAAAAAATATGAAAATTCTCCCAGATTTGCGCGTGTTATTAAAAAATATCTAGGGACTAATAATATTTTTTCACAAAATTAATTCATATTTTCACGAAATTTTATGAAAATTTATTTCTAAATGGAGAAAAACAGCGACTAGCAAAATAGTTTGTAGATCCTCGAAAGCAAAGTATTTGATTGGCTTGTGAATTTTGCCGATAATCTACAAAAAAATAAGCAAAGATTTGAAAATTCTCTAGGATTTACGAGTGTTATCAACAAAATATAGGGACTAATGTTACATTTACTCAGTTAAAAAAATCCAACAATTTGTATCAAGAATCTCTGGAGGTTTTATGAAAATTAGACGAAGACAATGACATTTCTTATACATTCTTACGATTTTCGCCGTAATTCTTTACATATTTGTCTATAATTACATTATAATTTTCAACATTTTCAGGTGCAATATATTCGATTCATAGAGATGTATTTCAGGTACAATTCGTGATAAATTTCCTGTTTTTATCTTAATAGTAAGAGAAATTGAAGCCATTTTTCAAAACATTTTTCTGAGGTCAAAATCTATATGCAAAAAAATTGATAATTCTCCAAGATTTACGAGTATTATCAATAAATGTTAGTTGATGAATAGTTAGTCTTCATCTACAAAAATTATAGAGTTTTTGATTACAAATTTAAAATTGTGATGTCTTTAATTGTTCCTTGAATTTTGTATGGAATATATAAAATTTGATCGGTATATTTTGTAGATTTTGTAAAGTTAAGTATTTGATTGGCTCTTGAATAAATAATTCAATTGCTAATTTTGTAAAGAATCTTCAAGATCAAGAGAATTGCAATTGAGATTGCTTGTGTTCCACTTTGATATAGTTTTGTTTTTGATATATTTTTGTTTTTCTATTATACCTTGTGTGTATATTATGTAGCTTTATGCTAATAAATATTCCTATTATTATTACATCTTGAAGATTATTTGCAAACTTGGCAATTGAATATTTTATTCAAGAGCCAATCAAATTTGCATGAGCATAAGCATAACTGCCTTTCTGCATTTAGAAATAAATTTTCATAAAATTTTGTGAAAATATGAACATTTCACGAACATTTATCATTGGTTCCTAAAAATTTTTGAAAATACTTGAAAGTCATGAAGTATTTTCAAATTTGTTGCATATCTTTTGAAGATTTGCAAAATTCAAAAGCCAATCCAATAATTTACTTTCCAAAATCACAAACTATTTTGCTAGTCGCTGCTTTTCTGCATTTAGAAATAATTTTTTATAAAATTTGCTAAAATATATTCGAGAGAAATTATCATTAATCACTTAATTTTTTGATAACACTCGTAAATATTGGGAGAATTTTCAAATTTTTTGCATATATTTTGAAGATTATTTTTAGAATTCAAGAGCCAATCAAATATTTTTGCTTTCCAGGATCTGAAAACTATTTTGTTAGTCGCTGCTTTTTTGCATTTAGAAATAGTAGTAGAAAAGTTTATTTGCAAAATTCAAAAGCCAATCAAATAGTTTACTTTCCACAATCTACAAACTATTTTGCTATTCGCTGCTTTTCTGCATTTAGAAATAAATATTCATAACATATCCTGAAAATATGATTAAATCTCTTTCTCTCTTTCGATTCTCGATTCTCTTTCGAGAAAATTTATCATTAGTTCCCAGATTTTTTTTATAACACTCGTAAATCTTAGAGACTTTACAATTTTTTGCATATATTGAAAAATGTTTGTATTGCTTGTGTTTCATTTTTATATTGTTTGGTTTTTGGCATATTTTTGTTTTACGTTTTTGACGTATATGGTTTGTTTGTATATTATGTAGCTTTATGTTAATAAATATTCTTATTATTATATCTTAAGGATTATTTGCAATACTAGCAATTGAATTATTTTTCAGGAGTAAATAAAATACTTTACTTTTCAAAATCTACAAACTATTTTGCTAGTCGCTGCTTTTCTGTATTTAGAAATAAGTTGTCATAAAATTTCATGAAAATATGAAATTTTCGAGAAAATTAATCATTAGTACCTAAATGTTTTTGATAATACTTATAAATCTTGGAGAATGTTCAAATTGTTGCATATTTTTTGTAGATTATCGGCAAAATTCACATGCTAATCAAATACTTTGCTTTCAAGGATCTACAAACTATTGTGCTAGTCGCTGCTTTTCTGCATTTAGAATTAAATTTTCGTAACATTTCCTGAAAATATGAGTAAATTTCGAGAAAATTTATCGTCAGTCCCAAGATTTTTTTGATAACACTCGTAAATCTAGGAGACTTTTCATAATAATAATATTTTTTTATTTTTTATTAGCAGAAAGCTACATACATATTCCAAAAAATAAATACAAATCCAATTATTTCAATTATTTTGCATATATTAAAATGTTTGTATTGCTTGTGTTCAATTTTTATATTGTTTGGTTTTTGGCATATATTTGTTTTACGTTTTTGACGTATATGTTTTGTGTTAATAAATATTCTTATTATTATTATTATATCTTGAAGATTATTTGCAAAATTAGAAATTGAATTATGTTTTCAAGAGTAAATCAAATACTTTACTTTTCAAAATCAACAAATTATTTTGCTCGTCGCTGCTTTTCTGCATTTAGAAATGAGTTGCACAAAATGTCATGAAAATATGAAAATTTCGAGAAAAGTTTGTCATTAGTTCCTAAATTTTTTTGATAATACTTATAAATCATGGAAAATTTTCAAATTTGTTGCATATTTTTTGGAGATTTGCAAATTTCAAAAGCCAATCCTATAATTTACTTTTCAAAATCATAAACTATTTTGCAAGTCGCTGCTTTTCTGCATTTAGAATTAAGTTTTCATAACATTTCCTGAAAATATGAATAAATTTCTAGAAAAGTTATCCCTAGTGTCCCTAGATTTTTTTTATAACACTCGTAAATCTTGGAGACTTCATGTTTTTTGCATATATTGAAAAATGTTTGTATTGTTTGTGTTCCATTTTTATATTGTTGGGTTTGTGGCATATTTTTATTTTACGTCTTTGACGTATATGATTTGTGTGTATATTATGTAGCTTTATGTTAATAAATATTCTTGTTATTATTATATGTAGCGTTTTTTGCTATGTTTTTGCTATGTATTATTATGTAGCGTTTTTTGCTAATAAATATTCTTTATTATATTATTATTATATCTTGAAGATTATTTGCAAAATTAGAAACTGAATTATGTTTTCAAGAGTCAATCAAATACTTTACTTTTCAAAATCTACAAATTATTTTGCTCGTTGCTGGTTTTCTGCATTTAGAAATAAGTTTCATCAAATGTCATGAAAATATGAAAATTTCGAGAAAAGTTTGTCATTAGTTCCTAATTTTTTTTGATAATACTTATAAATCATGGAGAATTTTCAAATTTGTTGCATATTATTTGAAGATTTGCAAAATTCAAAAGCCAATCCCATAATTTACTTCCCAAAATCACAAACTATTTTGCAAGTCGCTGCTTTTCTGCATTTAGAAATCAATTTTCGTAAAATTTCCTCAAAATATGAATAAATTTCGAGAAAATTTATCATTAGTCCCTATACTGTTTTGATAATACTCGTAGATCTTTGAGAATTGTCAAATTTTTGCATATTTTTTGAAGATTATTGGCAAAATTCACGAGCCAATTAAATACTTGACTTTCCAAAATCTACAAACTAGTTTGCTAGTCACTGCTTTTCTGCAGCTAGAAATAAATATTCATAAAATTTTGAGAAAATGTATCTTTAGTCCCTAGATTTATGGTTGATCCTCATATTCAGGTGGAGGTTATTATAATGTTGCAGAATTTGTTGTATCCTTAATGTTATTTGAAACAAAATGTATATTCCTATTTGCCAAAATAACATTTTTTAAATAACATTAATGAAGTACAACAAATACAACAACATTATAATCCCCAGAATTTGTTGATAATATTTGTAAATCATGGAGATTTTTCAAATTTGTTGTGTATTTTATGGAGATTATTTGCAAAATTTAAGAGCCAATCAAACACTTTGCTGTCGGCATTTACAAACTATTTTGCTAAAATTTAAAGATAATTCCAATGCATTTCGGCTTCGGTTTATTAAAATTGTTTGAAAATTCGTGATTATTATCAGTTTTCCCTAAAATGATTTGAGAATACTTGTAAATCTTTGAGTACATTGTTGCATATATTTTGAAGATTGTTTGCAAAATTCGAGAGAAAATCAGATATTTTGCTACCGAGGATCTACAAACAATTTTACTGGTCGCTGCTTTTCTGCATTTAAAAATAACTTTTCATAAAATTTGGTTTGGTTAATGGTTAATGTCATTTTATTTAAAGTTTTAATAGTACTTAATTAAGTTTGATAATGATCAGAATGTGATCGATCGAAACTATACTCTGTTCCATTTTAATTTTTAACTAAGAAGGCTGTGGTTTCATTTTTATGCAGTTTATGCAAAAAATAACTTTAAGAGTTTAATTGGCATAAGACTGATTTGGCCATCATATTTTGATTGGTGATGAATTAATTACTCGATGAAAAATTAGAGCTGAAGTAAATTTAAAAATTATTAAACTGCATAAGGAAGTCTATATTATAGTTATTATTGTCTTGCTTGGGACAATGGTATCGATGGTAATACATTATTAATTAGCAAAGGTTTCATCAGGAGATATCCGCAAGAACAATACATTTGCTAATTAAATTCTAATTACGCTGCAGAATTCAATTACCCGGAATTGCAATATGCATTAAATTACCAATTGATTGCGCAGGATTCGTTTGAAGTTTGAACAGACGTGTAATACAGCAAACGATTAAGATTTCGTGTTTCTAATGAAGCGCAAGATGATAGCTACTGGTGGTAATAACTCGTGACTAATCATTCGCTGAGTTAGATGTGCCATAAAAATGTATTCTCGATTATGTAAATTAATGGTAATCTCATCGTGGTACCTACATAATTTCAAAACTGCAATTTTAATGGATGTTTAAGCTTGCCGGCTTCAATATCAAAGCCGGGAAAGCGATCCTTAATGTTTTCCGTTGTCTAATGGAAGCGATTTGGGTCAAAGTCGAGAACAAAAGGAAAGACAAGAACGTATGCTCTTTGTTTCCCCGGCGATTTGTTACGGGATAGATCCTGTACAATTTTTCATCCCTCTTTTCTAAATGTTTTGCACTTAGTTCAGTATACTCCAGAATATGGTGTATTCGATAAAATTTTATAAAACATATCTGCAATGTATCAGGATAAAAAAATCCAATATTTAGCAGTCATGAGGTTTCAGTAACAATTCAATTTTTACTCAAATCAAGTATCAGAGCTGCTTAGCACTTGAATAGTGTATTGAAATTTAATATTGTTTTGTTACGAAATAGTATATTTTATTATTAAGAGTGTGGAAATTAGGGGCTTTCCGTACGCGCATGACGTTTCCCGTGTGAGGCGTAGCCGAAGTCATGCAAGCACGTAAAAACCATTTCCGGACGTGTAATGAACGATATTTTGTATGATACTTATTTTTTTATTATATTTATCTGAAATAACCTTATCGTTTTGACTATGACAGAAAGATGACATATTCTGAAAAGCGCACGGAAAAACTTTGCGCTGTTAAAAAAATATCACCTTTCTTCCATTGTCAAAACGTATGAAAACAAAGTTATTTCAGATAAGTATAATAAAAAAATGTGTGCCAATTTTCATTAATTATAAACTTCCACAAGTCTCCAATAATTATCTCATTGCAAAATTTAATATTAGGGGCAGTATATTAAACAAATATACGTAATTAACGGAAGATTGTAAATATATCTCAGTTCGTAAACAAACTGCATACTAATATATGATTAATTTACACCACAATAGCTTTGTACGGTGTGTAACCTTAATTTATATGCGAGTTTTCCTCTCCAGGCACCATAACATATTAGGAAATGATATCCGCACGATTTAATGGACGAGAATGGATGATGCGTTGTTGAGCATAACATTGTAATGATAGAAAATTGCGTCCTTGAAAATTGATACTGGATCCTGGATCCAGTATCATTGGATTTGAACATTGTCTTAAAAAAAACAGGTTTCATTTTTTTTCTTCAAAAATTCAAACATATCTGATTTCTTTGATGTTCATGAAAATTTCGCAATAGAAATACAACAAACAATTTGGGTTAATGATAATAAATTGCCTCATTGAAAATTGATACTGGATTGTCCAAGGACATTGGATTTGGACATTGTCTTATAAAAAAATCAGGTTTCATTTTTTTTTTTCAAAAAATTTACCCGATTCTTTGATATTAATTAAAATTTTAAAATACAAATACAACAAACAGTTTGGGTTAATGATAGAAAATTCATTTCATTTTCATTGAATTTAGACATTATCTTGTAAGAAAATCAGGTTTCAATTTTTTTTTCAAAAATTCAAAGTTATCTTTAATAGCCATCATAATGCAATATGCCACATCATTCAGCCAACATTTAATTTCCAAAAACCCCTGATGATGGCTGAATTTTAAACTTAGTCTATTTAAGCTACGACTAGTCGGGATAAATAAATATTATAAAATACCTGTAAGAACTTAATATAACAAATAACAAATAATAATAATTATTATTATTATTGACGCAGAGAAACAATATTATGTAGACAAAAATCAAAGACTTGACTAAACTTCTAATGAATATTAGAAAATCTATTAACAAGCGATGGGCATTAGAGTACAATATATTATACAAAAAAATAGTTCCAGAATTATTACATTTTTATTTTAGATGAAAATTTCACTTAAAAAAATTTCAAAATCTGATACATTTCAGGATAAGAAATATGATCAACTTATTCATATTTCATTATATTAACTATATTATTAAGTTGGTTAAATTAACTTGGCTTGAAAAAAAGAAAGAAAAAATGGGAGAGATTGTATTAAAGTCACTTACGCTTTATATTATGCACAAAAATATCGTAAAAGCTAGAAAATAGTTATTCATGATACAAGTTCGTAAAGTAGTGCTTTTTTGTATGACGGTGAAACAAAAAAAAGTGCAAAAAAGCACAACTTTACGAAAATGTATCATACAAAGTTTTTTCTACAACAGCTATTATGAATAGCACTTAAAAAAGTTTCAAAATCTGAAACATTTCAGGATAAGAAATATGATCAACTTATTCATATTTTATTATATTAACTATATTATTAAGTTAGTCATATTAACTTGGTTAGAAAAAAAAGTAAAAATTTGGGACAGATTGTATTGTCGAAAGTCATTTAGGCATTATATTATGCAAAAAAATATTGTAAAAGCTAGAAAATAGTTATTCATGATTCAAGTTCGTGAAGTAGTGCTTTTTTGTATCAACGTGAAACAAAAAACGAGAGTGCAAAAAAGTACTACTTTACGAAAATGTACTATACAATGTTTTTTCTACGACAACTATTATGAAAAACAGCCAAAATTAGATGCAAAACACTATCCTTTTTTAATTGGTGAATGAATGAATTGTGTGTACTACATACAAAGTTTTTTTTTTTACGACAGCTATTACGAAAAACAGCTAAAATTTTATGCAACAGAATATCTCTTTTTAATTGGTGAGTAAATGAATTGTGTATAAAACTTATTTTACGCATAGTTGATGTTTTTACGCATAGGTAATTTTTTACGCACATTTTTTAGCATTTTTATGCTAAACGTCACTTTACGTACTGTGAACAGTGCGTAAAAACTTAGTTTACACACTGTCGTAGAAGAAATATATTAAATCAAAATTTGAGAAACTTGAATGTTTTCGTCACATTTTTAACAATATTGACTAATTATTTAAGTATTAAATGTTTTAGCTAGACAATAATTTAAAAGGAATAGAAACATTAAATTTGAGACAGATTATTTCAAATTTTCTATTGCCTATGCACAATTTCTAACAAAAATATTGTAATTTAAGGAGAAATCAACCGATAATTTAATAATAACTGAAATTAATGTTTTTTTTAACAATAGGTACTTGAAAATTATCGCTTAATTTCTCTATTGAATTATTTCTCTATTTGCATCATTATATCCTCATCAATTTTTTCCACGGAATTATTGGAAATGAAGAGTTATCAAATCATCTAGTTTATAGATGATTTGGCTAGAGAAAAAGTAAACATTTGGCAAAGATTGTATTAAATTTTCGAAAGTCACTTACGCCTTAAATAATGCACAAAAATATTGTAAAAGCTAGAAAATACTTATACATGACACAAGTTCCCAAAGTAGTGCTTTTTTGTATGAGCATGAAACAAACAAAAAAACGTGAGTTCAAAAAACACAACTTTACGAAAATGTATAATACATACAAGGTTTTTTCTACGACAGCTATTATTAAAAACAGCCAAAATTTGATGCAAACTACTATCCTTTTTTTTTAATTGGTGAATGAATGAATTGTGTGTATTTGATACAAAGTTTTTTCTACGACATCTACTATGAAAAACAGCTAAATTTTGATGCAAAATTCTCTCTTTTTTGAATTGGCGAGTGAATGAATTGTGTGCAAAACTTATTTTACGGACAGTTGATGTTTTTACGCACAGGTGATTTTTTACGTACTTGTGCTAAACGTCACTTTACGCACTGTGAACGGTGCGTAAAAACTTAGTTTACACACTGTCGTGTAAAATATACTGATACACACTGTCGTAGAAAAAATATTCTGAATCAAAATTTGAAAAAACTTGAATGTTTTAGTCAAATTTTTAATATTATTTACAAATCATTTAAATTTTAAATGTTTTAGTTGGGCAATAATTAAAAAAAATAGAAACATTAAATCTGAGACAAGTTATTTAAAATTTTCTGTTGCCTATGCACAATTTCTAACAAAAATATTGTAAACTACCGAGAAAACGACCGATAATTATACAACCGATAAAAATAACTGAAATTTATGTTTTTTTCAACAGCAGGTACTTGAAAATTGTCGATTTATTTCTGTGTTTAATTATTTCTCTATTTGCATCATTAAATTCTCATAAATTTTTCCACGGAAACATTGAAAATGAATGTTAAAATCTATGAACAAGCAATGAACATTAGAATACAATATAATATACAATAATATAATACCGAAATAATAAATAATAAAAATAATTCTGCAACAATTATTACATTATTATTTTAGGTGAAAATTTCACTAGAAAAAGTTTCAAAATGTTTCAGATTCAGAACAACAAATATTATCAACTTTATTATATGAACTATACTATTAAGTCAGTCATATTTACTTGGCTTAACATGAAAAAAAGTAAAAAAATTGGAAATATTGCATGAAATTTTCGAAAGTCACTTACACATTACATTATGCAGAAAAATATTGTAAAAGCTAGAAAATACTTATACATGGCACAAGTTCGTAAAGTAGTGCTTTTTTGTATGAGCGCGAAACAAAAAAACGTGAGTGCAAAAAGCACTACTTTACGATAATGTATCATACATACAAAGTTATTATTAACAGCTATTATGAAAAAGAGACAAAATCTGATGCAAAATACTATATTTTTTAATTGGTGAGTGAATGAATTATGTGTAAAACTTATTTTATGCACAGTTGATGTTTTTACGTACAGGTGATTTTTTATGCACTTGTGCTAAAAAGTATCACTTTACGCACAGTGTACAGTGCGTAAAACTTAGTTTACGTACTGTCATAAAAAATATATCTTAAATCAAAATTTGCGAAAAAAATTTGAACATAAATATTTTCGTCACATTTGTAACATTATTTACGATGTTTTTAGGTATTAAATGTTTTAGCTGGACAATAATTTAAAAGAAATAGAAACACTAAATTTGAGACAGACTATTCAGATTATTTTTCTGTTGCCTATGCACAATTTTTAACAAAAATATTGTAATTTAAGGATAAATCAACCGATAATTTAAAAATAATTGAAATTGATGTTTTTTTCAACAGTAGATACTTGAAAATTATCGATTAATTTCTCTATTGAATTATTTATCTATTTAAACCATTATATCCGCATCAATTTTTCCACGGAATTATTTATAGATTGGCTTGAAAAAGAGTTAAAATTTGGGAAAGATTGTATTAAATTTTCGAAAGTCACTTATGCATTATATTATGCACAAAAATATTGTAAAGCTAGAAAACAGTTATTTATGATACAAGTTAGTAAAGTAGTGCTTTTTGGTATTAGCATGAAACAAAAAACGTGAGTGCAAAAAAGTACTATACAAAAATTTATCATACATACAAAGTTTTTTCTACGGCAGCTATTATGTAAAACAGACAAAATTTGATGCAAAGTACAATCTTTTTTTAATTGGTGAGTGAATGAATTGTGTGTAAATCATACAAAGTTTTTTCTACGACAGTTATTATGAAAAACATACGAAATTTGATGCAAAATACTATCTTTTTTTTTTAATTGGTATGAATTTTGTGTAAATCATACAAAGTTTTTTCTACGACAGGTATTATGAAAAACAGCTATAATTTGATGCAAAATTATATTTTTTTTAATGGGTGAGTGAATAAAATGTGTTCAAAACTTATTTTACGCACAGTTGATGTTTCAGGTGATTTTTACGCACTTGCTAAACGTCACTTTACGAACTGTGAACAGTGCGTAAAAACTTAGTTTACGCACTGTCGTAAAAAATATATATTAAATCAAAATTTTTGAAAAAAATTATTAACTTGAATATTTTCCTCAAATTTTTAACATTAGTATTTTGTTTTTTCGTATTTACAAATTATTTAAGTTTTTTGTTTTTAGTTAATGTTTTAGTTGGGAAATAATTTAAAAGAAATAGAAACATTAAATTTGATACAGATTATTCCAAATTTTCAGTTTTGGGAAATAATTTTAAAAAAATAGAAACATTAAATTTGAGACAGATTATTTGAAATTTTCTGTTGCCTATGCACAATTTCTAACAAAAATATTGCAATTTAAGGAGAAAAGAACCGATGATTTAAAAAGAACTGAAATCTATGTTTTTTTCAACAGTAGTACTGGAAAATTGTCGATTTATTGCTCTATTTGCACATCACATCCTCATAAATTTTTCCACGGAATCATTGAAAATTAGTGTTATCAAATCATCTAGTTTATTTTTATTAATATATCAAATCATCAAGTTTATTTTTATTAATATAACGAAGGTAATAATATCTGGAAAATAACATTTTTTTTTTCCTGTACCTCAAAGTTATTTTTTATAATTATATTTTTGTACCACAAAGAGTTAAGAAGAAAAGAACCGATAATTTAAAAAGAACTGAAATCTAAGTTTTTTTTCAAGAGTAGGCACTGGAAAATTGTCGATTTATTTCTCTACTTGCACATTATATCCTCATCAGTTTTTCCACGGAATAATTGAAAATGAGTGTTATCTTATCAAATCATCTAGTTTATTTTTATTAATATTTCAAATATCTAGTATATTTTTATTAATATAACGCAGGTCCATTTCTGCTGCTGTACTTAAACATCTACTATACTTAGAAATATTGCCTTTGGTGGTTCGCTTCATACATATCGTGATCTTTATCATATATGTATAGCATATGTATATATCAGGAACGGGAAATGCTATCCGGGAGGAGGGGCAAGTAAATAAAGTGCATTGCATGAAACAAGACCAATTATTACTAACCTCCAAGTAACATTCCCCAGTTATCATACGATTGTATATCATTGTTAGGTTAAAGATATGGCGCAGTCGGTAGGATGCACGGGCAATTTAAACGTGCATGAGCACTTTAACAGCACACGGGATCATCAGCTTCACTTCCGCAAGATCAAGAAAATAGCAATAAATAAATAGATGCGGCTGAAACAAGTGTTGCGAGAAATACTCAATACATTTGTTTGAAAGTTTTTAACAAAGTCTTTTTTAAGTTTGTAAAAAATATAGTAAATATCAATATTTTAGAACGAATTTCATATTCTTACAGTTCGATTTTGTTTATAAAATGTAAATTATAATTTGGGAGTCAGTTTCTTCTTATATAAAATTATTGTTTGCCTAAATATCATCCATTTACGAGTTTTACAAGTACGAATATTGCGTTTGCTGGCTAATATATTAACAATATTTGATTCGCAATGTAAATACCAGTACTAAAGAGCAAGTATCTGGCCTTTAGAACTCGCTTCCTATATATGTTAAATATAGACCGTCCGTATTGACGACACGTGAGCAACTTTGGCTCGATAACAAAGAAAATCGCAAATTAGGTACCTCGCCGCACTTTCGGTTGGGATATACTTAGGGCGGTTTGTATAAAATAGCAATCTGAACTGAACGTACCTTCTGAATTTAGCGGGGTAATTGTGGTAGAAGTTGGAGCCAGTGCAATGAAAATGGGGCAAATGTAGCCCCATCCAACAGTGTCAATTCACCGACAGAATCTCCTCAAACACCTACGCAAACGGAGAAAAAGTTTTAAACAATGACTACAATTACAGTTCATACAGACAATATGCGTGACCGGTTTGCGTTGAGGTAACGGTACATACAAATGCACTTGAATATTGTGAAAATAGACCGTTCTTATAAAATGTTACTGCTTTGGTAAACAAAATTTAAATTACTTCGTTCACACGTCAACGATACATAGCAGAATTA
This sequence comes from Othius punctulatus, assembly GCA_951805005.1. Lineage (NCBI taxonomy): Eukaryota > Metazoa > Arthropoda > Insecta > Coleoptera > Staphylinidae > Othius > Othius punctulatus. Next base: position 14,964,782 of record OX638138.1, read on the forward strand.
TGTTTACTGCAGCAATAACAATGTTAATTTATACAGGGTGTCGTAAATAGAGTGGGATTGCATGGGTATCTTTCTTATTCCTAAAGCTAGAGATCTGGTTAAATGGGCAATATTGTGCAGTTTTATATGCAAGTTAAAATTATTCGAGAAAAATGTTCGTGCGTACTGTCAAAGTTTCAATGACCATTGTAAAATGTTCAATTTTGTAAAAAAATCAGATTTTCTGCCAAAATTTCAATGCTTGCTGTCAAAAATTCAATGATTATCGGTAGTCATAGAAATTTACAATTATTCTGTCAAAATTTCAATGTGTACGTTCAAAATATTACTGATTGATAGTCATAATTAATATTTGCATTCGTACACCGTGAGATTTCAATGGTGGCTGCCAATTTTTCAATGATCACTGTTAATATATTCAATAACTTCCATAAATATTTAAATTATTTTTACGAGAATTGCAATTATTCTTTAAATTTTTTAATATTTTTTTAAACTTTCAATACTGACAAATTATATCAAATTTTTAATGATTAGGTACTGCCAGAATTTAATGATCAATGTAAAATGTTCAATGATGATAAAATTTCAGTAATTTTTGTCCAAGTTGAAATTTTTCGAGAAAAATTTCAGTGCTTACTGTCAAAGTTTCAATGCCCATTGTAAAATGTTTAATCTTGTAAAAATTTCAGATTTTCTGCCAAAATTTCAATGCTTACTGTCAAGAATTCAATGATTATATCGGTAATCATAGAAATTTACAATTATTCTGTCAAAATTTCAATGTGTACGTTCAAAATATTACTGATTGATAGTCATAATTAATATGTGTATTCGTACAACGTGAAATTTCAATGGTGGCTGCCAATTTTTCAATGATCACCGTTAATATATTCAATTATTTCCATTAAAATTTAAATTATTTTTACATGAATTGTAATTATTCTTTAAATATTTTAATATTTTTTTAAAACTTTCAATAATGACAAATTATATCAAATTTTTAGTTATTAGGTACTGCCAGAATTTAATGATCAATGTAAAATGTTCAATGATGAAAAAATTTCAGTAATTTTTGTCCAAGTTGAAATTTTTCGAGAAACATTTCAGTGCTTACTGTCAAAGTTTCAATGACCATTGTAAAATGTTTAATTTTGTAAAAATTTCAGATTTTCTGCCAAAATTTCAATGCTTACCGTCAAGAATTCAATGATTATCGGTAATCATAGAAATTTACAATTATTCTGTCAAAATTTCAATGTGTACGTTCAAAATATTACTGATTGATAGTCATAATTAATATTTGCATTCGTACAACGTGAAATTTCAATGGTGGCTGCCAATTTTTCAATGATCACTGTTAATATATTCAATTACTTCCATTAAAATTGAAATTATTTTTACGAGAATTGCAATTATTCTTTAAATTTTTTAATAATTTTTTTAAACTTTCAATAATGACAAACTATATCAAATTTTTAATGATTAGGTACTGCCAGAATCTAATGATCAATGTAAAATGTTCAATGATGATAAAATTTCAGTAATTTTTGTCCAAGTTGAAATTTTTCGAGAAAAATTTCAGTGCTTACTGTCAAAGTTTCAATGACCATTGTAAAATGTTTATTTTTGTAAAAAAATCAGATTTTCTCCCAAAATTTCAATGCTTACCGTCAAAAATTCACTGATTATCGGTAGTCATAGAAATTTACAATTATTCTGTCAAAATTTCAATGTGTACGTTCAATATATTACTGATAGATAGTCATAATTAATATTTGCATTCGTACAACGTGAAATTTCAATGGTGGCTGCCAATTTTTCAATGATCACTGTTAATATATTCAATTAATGTTTAATTTTGTAAAAAAATCAGATTTTCTGCCAAAATGTCTATGCTTAATGTCAGAAATTCAATGATTATCAGTAGTCATAGAAATTTACAATTATTCTGTCAAAATTTCAATGTGTACGTTCAAAATATTACTGATTGATAGTCATAATTAATATTTGCATTCGTACAACGTGAAATTTCAATGGTGGCTGCTAATTTTTCAAAGATCACTGTTAATTTATTCAATTACTTCTATTAAAATTTAAATTATTTTTACGAGAATTGCAATTATTCTTTAAATTTTTTAATATTTTTTTTAAACTTTCAATAATGACAAATTATATCAAATTTTTAATGACTAGGTACTGCCAGAATTTAATGATCAATGTAAAATGTTTAATGATGATAAAATTTCAGTAATTTTTGTCCAAGTTGAAATTTTTCGAGAAAAATTTCAATGCTTACTGTAAAAGTTTCAATGACCATTGTAAAATGTTCAATTGTGTTAAAATTTCAGTAATTTTTGTCCAAGTTAAAATTGTTCGAGAAAAATTTTAGTGCTTACTGTCAAAGTTTGAATTATCATTGTAAAATATTCAATGTTGTAAAAATTTCAATGATTGTTATCCAAGTTATAATTATTCGGGAAAAATTTCTGCCAAAATGTCTATGCTTAATGTCAAAAATTCAATGATTATCAGTAGTCACAGAAATTCACAGTTATTCTGTCAAAATTTGGTTAATCAGGAAATGTATTGCATTATTATATTGAATTTATATTATTATTGAGACATAAAAATGATACCAATGGTGATAATGAAGATCATTGCCTTCTAATTCTGATGATAATACGAAAATGATGATAATTAATACGAGCTACTCGTATTAATAAAACAATAATCATGAGTATACCATACGATAAATAAATGAAATATTCCTTTTGATATTCTCTCCTTAATTCAAAACAAATGCATTATGGTAAAATACATTGCATTAAATTCATAATATTATCAATGTATATTATCATTATAATCAATGCAATGTGGTCTAATACAATTAAATGTAAAATCAATAGATCGAAGTGTAATAGGAAATCAAATTGCGATGGATTCGTGCATTATTAAGTGAGTGATCGCATTTAGAATGGACGTATTTCAAAGAGCTGATCCATAATACATGCAATCTGAGTACCGTTTGCAGTATAAATGACACATTGCTTTATTTATGGATGGGCAAAACGAGTGAGATCTGAATAATTTTATATCATAATTAGCAACTAATTTTTAATTTACGAAATATGGAAAACGTTGAATGGACCCAAATTTCAATTATAAAATAACTGTGCAGACCATTTACAATCTGAGTACGATTTGCAGTATAAATGACACATTGTTTTATTTATGGATGAGCAAAACGAGTGAGATCTAAATAATGTTGTCATTAATGTTGTCTTAATCATATGCTCTAATATGTTATATCATAACTAGCAACAAATTTTAAATTTGCGGAATATGGAAAACGTTGAATGGACTCAAAATTACAATTATAAAATAACTGTGCAGACCATTTACCAAAAATTTTAAAACGATTAAGAGCACACCATTTTACGAAATGTACTAACGAGTAACGACATTATGATTCAGCACAACTTAAAAATGCATCACACATACTAAATTTAGGAAGACACAAAAGTACTAAAAAAAACCATGAATCGACTGTTATTTAAACAATTTCATCTTGGAATGGGTGAAAACCAAGACCAAGAAGTCGGTTCCATACGCCGTTGGGATCTCATTAACGGTGCTCTGGAGATTATGGCTCTTACATCATTTTCACTCACTGCCATTTCTAACACATTACACTTGGCAGACGTCATAGAAAAGTTTCTTATTTTCATGCCTTTTAATATTCTGAAAAGAAATCTGAAAAAGATATCTTCCATAGTTCCTGAAATATCGCTGAAAAACAGAAAAAGTTTTTCGCTCTTTTGAATGCTATTGAAATCCAATATTGAGGCCATAATAATATCAAAAGTTGACTATGAAAATTTGGGCATTTAGTTGGCGCAGAAAGTGTTTGGCACTGTCATCAGAAAGCTTACGCCGAAAAACGTAAGAGTGCCAAGTTTCGTAAAATTTCCTTCAAAAGTAAAAAAGTTATAAAAGGAACAAGAAACTGCACTTTTTCAGTTTTTCAGCGATATTTCAGGAACTGTGCAAGATATCTCGGATTTCGTTTTAGTATATTGATTGGCACAAAAATGACAAACTTTTACCAACTCTGTATATATTTCCGTTTAATAGATTCTAATGGTGGGCGTCGTAAAAGTGACCACCCTGTATAATGTAAATTTTAGCGAATTTTCGCTATTGACAAATTTCGGTGAAAAATATTTTTTTTTAAATCAGCTATATTTGCAAAGTATAAAGCAGATTTCAGTGAATCTAAGTAACTGTAATCTGAATTTGTAATTTTGGGAAGCATAAAGCAGATTTAAATGAATTTCCTAACTGTACTCAAAATTTAAACAAATTTCTTGAAGCATATCGTAAATTTTAGCTAATTTTCATTTCTAACAAATTTTGGGGAACCATAACACGATTTCAGCGATATTTGCAGAGTATAAAGCAATTTTTCGTGAACCTAACTAATTGTAATCTGAATTTCTGCAATAAAATTTAAGTATTAAACGACATATACATAATTTCGATTAATCTTCTCGACTGTAATCAAAATTTAAACAAATTTCTTGAAGTATATAGTAAATTTTAGCCAATTTTCATTTCTAACAAATTTTGGGAAACCATAACACAATTTCAGCGATATTTGCAGAGTATAAAGCAGATTTTCGTGAATCTAACTAATTGTAATCTTAATTTCTGCAAAAATATGTAAGTATTAAACGACATATACATAATTTCGATCAATCTTACCATTTGTATTCAAAATTTCAACGCTGTTTTCATTGTATAATGTATATTTCAGCGAATTCTAAGACTGATAATGCGAATTTCAAAGACTTTTCGTTTTTAACAAACTTAAGTAAACCATAAGAAAAGTTTCTATGAAGTCTGCCAAGTGTAACTATTATAAACTACCGATTGTAATAATAATGTCAACGATTGTTGTCAAACCAGCATGACAGCTGTCAAATAATTATGACAGGTGTCAAACAATAATGGCAGATGTCAGACAACTATGTAAGCTGTTAAACAATTATTTCAGCTGTCAAACAACTACGGCAGCTGTCTAACAACTATGGCAGTGGTCAAACAAGTATGACAGCTGTCAAACAAAGTTATTAGGCACTAACGCCAGCTGTCAAACAACTATGACAGCTATTAAACAAGGCTGTCAAACAACTAAAACATATGTCAAACAATTAGCCCAGCTAACAAACAACTATGACAGTTGTCAAACAACTATGTCAGTTGTCAAACAGCTATGTCAGGTGTCAAGCAACTATGGCAGCTGTCAAACAACTATGACAACTGTAAAACAACAATGGCAGCTGTCAAAAAAGCTATGGCAGCATGGCAGCTATCAAGCAACTATGGCAGCTGTTAAACAACTATGGCAGCTATCAAGCAACTATGGCAGCTGTCAAACTATTATGGTACCTGTCAAACAACTATAGCATCTGTTAAACAACTATGGCAGCTGGCAAACAAAGCTATTAGGCACTAACGCCAGCTGTCAAACAAAGCTATTAGGCACTAACGCCAACTGTCAAACAACTATGACAGCTATTAAACAAAGCTGTCAAACAACTACAACATCTGCCAAACAATTATGGCAGCTATCAACAACTTTGACAGCTGTCAATCAACTATTTCAGCTATTAAACAATTATAGCAGCTATCAAGCAACTATGACAGCTGTCGATCAACTACGGCAGCTGTCAAACAATTATGGTAGCTATCAAGCAACTATGGCAGCTGTCAAACAACTATGGCAGCTGTCAAACAATTATGGCAGCTGTCAAACAACGATGACAGCTGTCAAACAACGATGGCAGCTGTCAAACAACGATGACAGCTGTCAAACAAAGCTATTAGACACTAACGGCAGCTGTCAAACAACTGACAGCTGTGAAACAAAGCTGTCAAACAACTACAACATCTGTCAAACAATTATGGCAGCTATCAAACAACTATGATAGCTCTCAAACAACTATATCAGCTGTGAAACAATTATGTCAGCTATTAAACAACTATGGCAGCTGTCAAACAACTGTCAGCTGTCAAACAATTATGGTAACAATCAAACAACTATGGCAGCTGTCAAACAATACCTCCATTTATTTCTTGTGATGTCACCGACATTTTTTTTTTTAAATATCTCGGTATGATTATTTTTTTATGTATTCTTGTAGAGCATTTTAAGTACTTTTCACCGGTTTAGATTTTTAGTAGGGTTGTATCATGAAATAATGCAAAAAATGTGAAAACTGATTTGAGCTAATAGGCTGTTAAATCCGAAATTCTCTGCAACAAACAATTGGTGGTATTTTCAACTACAACTGTCAATATTAGTTTTATTTTGATCTGTAACTGTTAAAATTTGTCATATCTTCAACGTGACTCAATTTTTCTCATCTTTTCAACTGTAACTGTCAATATTTCATATATTTTCAACTGTAATTGTCAAAGTTTGTCATATTTTCAACGGGACTCAATTTTTCTCATCTTTTCAACTGGAAGTGTCAAATATTTCATATATTTTCAACTGTAATTGTCAAAATTTGTCATATTTTCAACGTGACTCAATTTTTCCCATCTTTTCAACTGTAACTGTCAATATTTCACACATTTTCAACTGTAATTGTCAAAATTTGTCATATTTTCAACTGTGACTGTTAAAACTTGTCATATTTTTAACTGTAGTTGTAATATTTCTTCTATTTTCAACTGTAATTGTCAAATTCTATGGATATTTGTTTATTATCAGTCTTCAAAAACTCTAACCTCATTATTCATAAAAATTTAAACCGTGGTTTAGCGGTGTTTTACAATGGGTTACCAAGGTTACTAAGATTAAACCATCGTTAAACCGCGGCTTATTTTTTTTATGAATAACACTGTAAAACGTTAAACCTTAATTATCGAATTCCGCCAATTGTGACATTTGAACTCATCGACTCTCTTACAGCGTTATTCGTAAAAACTTAAACCGGGATTTAGCGGTAGTTTAGCGGTGTTTTACAAAGGGTTGCCAAGGTTACTAAAAATAACCACCGTTAAACCCCGGCTTAATTTTTCATCTGAACACTGTTAAATTTTATATGAAACATAACCGTGAGTTTTCTTCGATTTTTTGTTTCTTTTTTTCTTTGCTACGACATATTTGACCAGTTACGGTTAAAAATGACATATTTTGACAGTTTCTTGAGGAAGTTTGACATATTTTCTCATATTCGCACGCACCTGGATCTAAAAGAATACAGATTCCGACACCGTTGAAAATGTGACAAGTTTTCACACCTGGAACTTTGAATTTTACAGAATATGACAGTCGCTATTGTAAATGTAAAGAATTTGGCAGATTTTGGCAGCTGCAGTTAGAAATTGCACGGAATTTCATTGCTGGTGAAAAAAACTTCACAGATTTTGGCAGTTACAGTCAAAAAGATGACAATTTAAACATAAGCAATTGAAAACTACTCAGATTTTGACGGTTCCAATTGAAAATTTGAGATATTTGTATAGTTGCAATTAAACATTTGACAGATTTGAATGTTTAAAATTGAAAATATGACAGATTTTGATAGTTGCAAGTGAAAGTTTGATAGATTTGGGCATTTGTAATTGAATATTTGACAGATATTGACAGTTGCAATTGAACATTTCACAAAATATGACAGCTCCAATTCCAAAAATTATAGATTTGGATGTTTGCAAATAAAAATTTGATAGATTTTGGTATTAACTGCTAAAAATTTGTCGGGTTTTCATACCTGGAACTTTGAATTTTACAGAATATGACAGTCGCTATTGTAAATGTAAAGAATTTCGCAGATTTTTGCAGTTACAGTTAGAAATTGTACGGAATTTCACAGCTAGTGAAAAAAACTTCACAGATTTTGGCAGTTACATTCAAAAAGATGACACATAAGCAATTAAAAACTAGTCAGATTTTGACAGTGGCAATTGAAAATTTGAGATATTTGCATAGTTGCAATTAAACATCTGACAAATTTGAATATTTAAAATTAAAAATATGACAGATTTTGATAGTTGCAATTGAAAGTTTGATAGACTTGGGCAGTTGTAATTAAATATTTGACAGATTTTGACAGTTGCAATTGAACATTTCACAAAATATGACAGCTGCAATTCAAAAGATTTGGATGTTTGCAAATGAAAATTTGATAGATTTAGATATATTAACTACAAAAGTTAAAAAAAGCAGTTCGTTGCAATTAAATATTTTACAGATTTGGACTATTTCAGTCGAAAGTTTAACAGATTTGGACAGTTGAAGTTAAAAATTCGACAGATTCTATTTGTTTCAAACAGAAACTCGACAGATTTTTGCCATTTTGTCATTTGATATAAAACAAATGAAGTCGCTATAGTCTTGAGCGCTTTTTATCAAACAGACTGTATTTCATTTACATAAGATTTTCCTCGTTTTTAATATTTTGCAATTATACATTTTTATCATGATTGTATAATAAATTTTTTATTTCATTTACATAAGATATTCCTCCTTTTTAATATTTTGCAATATACAGTGTAGAAAGAAAGCAACGGAAAAAATCGATAACTTCGTTGAAATCAATTTTCTGGAAAAATCTTGGAGGGATATAACAATTATATCGGTAAAATTCGATAACTTCGTTAAAATCAATTTTCTGGAAAAATCTCGAAGGAGTATAAATAACAATTATAACGGTAAAATTCGATAACTTCGTTAAAATCAATTTTCTGGAAAAATTTCGAAGGGGTATAGCAATTATAATTGCATTGCGTTATACTACACCATTTTCCCGTTGTTGCGTCATTTCTTTTTAAAGTTATGACGTCATCAATATTTTATTTAAACTGTAACCTATAATTTTATAATTTATTTCTTTGGTAGGTACCTTTTATTCTGTTTGCAACGGTATTAAAAATATGCATTTTTAAAACAATTTGAGAAAAAAAATATTTTAAAAGATTAAAAAATCTTTAAAGTTTATATACTGCAGTGCACAATATTCTAGACTGTATGCAAAAAGTGATGCTTCATTGTCATTCATTAGCAATGTATACCCAACGATCAATGCAATTAGAACTTAAGATAATTTATTACATCCTATTACACAAAGCCCAGTAACACCACCGTTATTGATTGATGCATAAACTCGTAAGATGGGAAGACCACTCAAGAACTATGCAAATTGCACGAAATGTTTCCAGCAGCCGCACTGTTAACTATTTGCATGATACAGGATCAAATAACTATTGGCGAATTGTGTTCGAGTTAGAATTCCGTCTCGACCAAAAACAATAGCGATTTGAATACTATTTACGCCGTTCCATTATGTGGAAAACATTAACCTCGGCTCGTCTAAAAATACCCAAATTAATATTCATTCCCAAAAATTACAAAGGAAGAGGCAAATACGGGCGAAAGAGGTCACCAATATGGAAATTATTCATTAAAACGTTAACGCCTCAAACGGAAGTTGTTTACAAAAAAAAAAAATATGGTGGTTGATAATTAAGGTGTATGTGGTGAATTTATAATTTTTCAAAAATGAGGCTTGCATTGCCTAGAATTAGAATAATATTGGATTAAAAAGGCGGAAAGACCCCATATGGGGTCGATAGCCCAATAAAGATCGATTATATATATATATTGGATTAAAATGCGTTTATCTAAAGAAAGAAACAGTTCTAGTCGTGGTGAATCAAAGTAGTAATTGGATTTCACCACGAGATGGCATTTACATACTTCTCTCATTCATCTGTACAACTACATTAAAATTCTTCAATTTCACTTCATATGTGACAGTAAGAAATTTGCCACAATAAGGTAAATAATCGGCATCTTACATCAAATGTACTAATGTTGCTCAAGAAATACAGGGTGTCCTAAATAGAGTAGGATTGCATGGGTATCTCTCTTATTCTTAAAGCTAGAGATCTGGTTAAATGGGCAATATTGTGCAGTTTTATATGCTGGTTTTGATTATGTTGAAAATTTTTCAAAAGTCAGAGCAGTTTAGATGTTTTTCTAAAATAACTAAAAATCGCGATTTTTTAAACACTTCAATATATTCATAATTATTAAAGATGCGCCAAAAAGTTTAAAATGAAAGTTACTTGCACAAACTTGACAATCAAGTCAAAACAAAAGTCAAGATGGCGGTTTCCGAGATATTAATAGCAACTTTTTTATTTTAAATGGCCGCCACATTAGATTTTTATACGTGCATGACATTGCCTATTTAAACTGATTTCTAGCTTTCAAAATAAGAAAAATACCCATGCAATCCTACTCTATTTAGGACACCCTGTATATCGGAATCATGTGAATAGATAGGCGAGTAGTACCTTGATAAAACTTTAAATTAATACAACTGTAATGCATATTTTTTGTTAGAAGAAAACATGGGTTCAATCGCATTGGTGAAATGTGCAATACTTATCTTTGCAAAAAAAATCTCACTTTATTACAATCGTAAAATCCTATAATAGAAATATAAACGTAAAGTATTCCATAAGATGTGCACCATAAAACTTAAAAACGGAAATATTTCTGTATAATTTTATCAAATATAGCTTTATTACTCATATTGTTTTATTAGCAATATAAAATTGTAATTTGTTTTAAACTATAATCGATATTTGCAGACTTATAATGGTCCTATAAAAACAGTATCGTGAATAATTTATGATTATTACACGGTATGGAGGCAAAAATACGGTGCACCATTTCTTTTAAATTTTTGTGATATTTTTTCCGTTAATAACAACAGATATTGTTTATCCAAAATATTAGGATATTAATTATTAATCGGAACTAATGCATACAATTGTAACCCATTATGTGTTGGTGTATTATGATTGAAATCTGACGGAAAACAACATACTTATATTATATGTTTGATTAAATAACTGTGAAATTTGTTTTCAAAATTCAAAATATATAATAAAAATTATCTCTAGAGAAAAAATGCTACAATTGTAACCCATTATGTATAGGTGTATTATGATTGAAATCTGAAGGAAAACAACATACTTATATTATATGTTTGATTACATAACTGTGAAAATGTTTGTCAAAATTAAAAATATATAAAAAAACTTAAGTCTAGAGAGAAAATGCTTTAATTCTGTCTTGATTTCTTTGTCAAAATTCAAAATATATTATAAAAAATATCTCTAGAGAGAAAATGCTACTATTGTAACCCATTATGTGTAGGTGTATTATGATTGAAATCTGAAGGAAAACAACATACTTATATTATATGTTTTACTACATAACTGTGAATTTTTTTGTCAAAATTCAAAATATATAATAAAAAATATGTCTAGACAGAAAATGCTTTATTTCTGTCTTGATTTTCATGATAAGAGAACCTGAGTTCTACTTGCACTCGAGAAAAACAGTATATTTTGCAACAAGCGATGGAAATACTGTTTTTTTTCACGTTTTCAGTTCATGAACGAAAAAATACGTAGTTCATCTCGAGTAGGAAATGCTATTTTTCTACGATATTATTATATATTATTATATTTATGAGGTAAAATATTATTGAAAGCGGAGTTTGCTGCTGCAATGATGCTCTACGGTGTCACAATTACCGAAATTACTCACAAATTACTGAAATTAATGTTTGTAAAGTAGTCTCCATAGCAATAAATGCATTATTACCATTAAATTTGACTTTTTTTTTCAGCTCCAGATGTGAAAATATTTTCATCTCTAGAGTGAAAAATATCACTTTCATGAATAGCCGTGGAAAAACTGCTATTTTCACATATATGAGTAGAAAAAACCATTATTCACGATTTTTAAGATCATTCTTACAATTTGCAAGCCAATTCATACTTCTGCAGTAATTTTTAGGATAATAAACTTTACGTTACCATCTATGCAACCTCAGAAAGTTCCGAAGAAGTACCTTGTAGCTCATCTGCATTACTATCGTACATTTTTAATGTTATACTTTGATTTTAGACCAGACTTCCGAAAACAGAAATGACAATAGCTATTTATGGTACCTATAAGTGAATAAAGACGAATTTTATCCACGAAAAAATAGCTTTAGCGTACGAGGCGAAGCCGAGTGATGTTTTGAGTTAATAATTACAAGCCATCAAAACAAAATATAGTCGTTAAGAAATATATTCAAAACTCACGATCGTAGATTAAAAAAAATTGTGAGTTTTGGTTTTCTTATCATGATTTATTCCAACCCTGGATAGAGGAAGGTTTGTAAAAGAGTAAAAATCAAATCTTTTGAGCTTTTAAAATGTTCACAAACTCTCGTTTTACATCAGCCACTCATGTAATAAAGATATATGTCTCTTTATTGCATGAGTGATTGGTGTAAAACGAGAGTTTGTGAATATTTTAAAAGCTTCAAAGAATCGATTTTTACTCTTTTACTTACCTCCCTATATCCGGCGTAGGAATAAATCATGATTAAATAAAAACAAAAGTCGATGATTTTTATTGATTTTTTATATTCCTGATCAATTTTACCAGGGTAAAGGCGCGTTCTCACGAATCAAGTTTAATTGATAGATTGTAGTTGATCAACAAACGTTGAATGACAACTATAGTGAGAACCTTTGTTTCAATAGAGTTGATCAACTTTAAACTAGATTTTTCATTCAATTTTTGTTGATCAATTACAATCATTCAATTATACTTGATTCGTGAGATCTATTGTAGTTGATCGACAAAAGTCGTATGAAAACCATAGTGAGAACCTTTGTTCCAATACAGTTGATCAACTGTAAACTATATTTTTCATTCAACTTTTGTTGATCAACTACACTCGATCCATTATACTTGATTCGTGAGATCGATTGTAGTTGATCAACAAAAGTTGAATGAAAACCATAGTGAGAACCTTTGTTCCAATACAGTTGATCAATTGTAAACTATATTTTTCATTCAACTTTTGTTGATCAACTACAATCGATCAATTATACTTGATTCGTGAGATCGATTGTAGTTGATCAACAAAAGTTGATTAAAAACCATAGTGAGGACCTTTGTTTCAATAAAGTTGATCAACTTTAAGTTATATTTTTCATTCAACTTCTGTTGATCAACTACAATCGATCAATTATACTTGATTCGTGACATCGATTGTAGTTGATCAACAAAAGTCGTATGAAAACCATAGGGAGAACCTTTGTTCCAATACAGTTGATCAATTGTAAACTATATTTTTCATTCAACTTTTGTTGATCAACTACAATCGATCAATTATACTTGATTCGTGAGATCGATTGTAGTTGATCAACAAAAGTTGAATGAAAACCATAGTGAGGACCTTTGTTTCAATAAAGTTGATCAACTTTAAGCTATATTTTTCATTCAACTTCTGTTGATCAACTACAGTCGATCAATTATACTTGATTCGTGAAAACGCGCCTGTAGATGTGATTTAAGTCAATTGATTTACCTCACAATTTAAATGTCACCTATACAAAACGTCGAAAACTATGTGTAATGTGTAGATAGGTTTAGACTAAATGATGAAGACAATCTGTACTTTACAAATTTGTGACTACCACTAGGCAATATTAAGCAATAAAAGGGTTGAAACATGCTATTTTTCAACAAATTATACAATACATTTCCAAAGTATAAATTCGGAAAAAATGTTACCTTTTTTTGCGTATAATCCACTTTTTGACAGATTTGGAAACATGGGTTGAAACATGCTATTTTTAAACTAATTATACAATACATTTCCAAAGTATAAATTCGGAAAAAATGTTACCTTTTTTTGCGTATACACTTTTTGGCAGATTTGGAAATGTTCAGTTTATTTTCGTGGAAGCTATGACTCAATTTTCAATTTTTAATGTGTAGATATAGACTAACTGATGAAGACAATCTATGTTTCTACAAATTTTTGACTACTAAGAGGCAACATTAAGTAATAAAAGTGTTGAAACATCCTATTTTTGAGCTAACTACATTTTTAAAGTCAAGCATAAATTAGTTAAAATTGTTACATTTTTTTTGCGAAAAATGACAGTTTTCGACAGATATCCTGGAAATCATTTTATTTTCCAGGAAGCTATGACTCAAATTTCAATTTTCACATTCGCCCAACGAAATTTACTTCAACCAATGTTCGGGTTCAAAAGAGCTGATTGTTCGCGTATCATGACGTAAAAAAATAGAAAGTAGACAAGAAAAAAGTTTTTTGTTTACATCCTTCTTTATTGGAGTACTATAACAAACAAGGTAGAAGGATTTCCTGGCTCAGAAATTTAAGAGAATGGTTCGGATTAACATCAAGCCAACTATTTAGAACAGTTGTTAATAAACTTGGCATTGCCATGATGATTTCTAACCTCCGATAGAAGCTGGGACTTTAAGAAAAAGATAACAAACAAAAAAAGTGTGTTACATAACATTTCTTTTGCTTAATTAAAACGCGTTAAACTTAACAGAAGATCATAATTCAATAATATCATTAGAAATCAAAATTCATAACCATAATCATAATTCAATAGAAATTGCTCTTCCAAATTACGTAAGCAAAAATTGGGGTTGTTTCTGGGAAATTTTTATAAACTTAAAAGCTGTCAAACATTTTACTGTCATCGTAGGCAACCGTTCCCAAGGTTTTTTTGCAGTAATAATGCTAATAAATATTCTTTATTATTCTTTATTATAAGAATCAGCATATAGAATTATATAGAAGAAGCATATAGAATTACGCAAAAATTAACAACTTCTCTTCCCTATTTTTTTAATTTTTATCAAGAATTTCTGAAATTTGATAGATATTTGAAATTATTTTAATAGCTTTAAAGCCATCATTATATTTTACCTCCATCCTAAATAGCAAACATAAATGATTTCACTGAAAATTGATAAGAAAATTACACCAAATTTTCTTCCACGAAAAGATTGCTGGAAGAAAAGCGGTCGTTTTCAATTTACTTTTTTAAATGATTTAACTAGAAATTAATAAGAAAATTACATCAAATTTTCATATAAAGAAATGTAGCGAGAATAGTATATTGTTTAATAAAATAGTGAATAAAAATAGTGAAAAATTCAATAGTGAAAAACAAATTACATATAGTGAAGAAAAGCGGTCGTTTTTAATTTACTTTTTAAATGATTTAACTAAAAATTAATAAGAAAATTACATCAAATTTTCATTTAAAGAAATGTAGCGAGAATAGTAGATTGTTTAATAAAATAGTGAATAAAAATAGTGAAAAATTCAATAGTGAAAAAAATATATATAGTGAAGAAAAACGGTCATTTTCAATTTACTTTTTTAAATGATTTAACTAAAAATTAATAAGAAAATTACACCAAATTTTCATATAAAGAAATGTAGCGAGAATAGTACCTAGATTGTTTAATGAGTGAAGAAAAGTGGTCGTTTTCCAGCGAGTGCGAATATTTTTACTTTACACGTACGGGAAACCCACGTTTTCTTACGTGTTGAACACGTTATTTTTTTGTGCACTTTATGGAAAAAATAAAATAAAAAAATTAAAATTTGCCTTCAAACATTTTTCGTCACACAAGCTTTGTAAAATTTTGTGCTGTTAACATGGTAACAAAAATTCGCAACGAGTAAATAAACAATTTTCATTTTGTAAAATGCATCAAGGTCAACCAAATGAAATGTTTGCTATGTACAATGTGGTTTCTTTGAGAAATGTGTTGCTTTGTGAAAAGTCGCATATTTCTTTACTCTTTTCTATGTAGAAAAGACGTTCTTTTCCATGAAGTGTACGAAAAAGTAATGAGTTGCAGTACTGAGTTTTCTTACATGTTGAACACGTTATTTTTTCGTGTAACTTTATGGAAAAAATAAAATAATAAAATAAAAAATTGCCTTCAAATATTTTTCGTCACACAAGCTTTGTAAAATTTTGTGTTGTTACATGGTAACAAAAAATCATAACGAGTAAATAAACAATTTTCATTTTGCAAAATGCATCAACGTCAACCAAATGAAATGGTTGCTATGTACAAAGTGGTTTTTATGAGAAATGTGTTGCTAACTAGAAAAGTCGCATATTTCTTTACTCTTTTCTATGTAGAAAAGACGTTCTTTTCCATGAAGTATATGAAAAAGTAATGAGTTGCAGTACTGAGTTTTCTTACATGTTGAACTCGTTATTTTTTCGTGCAACTGTGTGGAAAAAATAAAATAATAAAACAAAAATTTGCCTTCAAATTTTTTTCGTCACACAAGCTATGTAAGATTTTGTGTATTAATATGGTAACAAAAAATCATAACGAGTAAATAAACAATTTTCATTTAGCAAAATGCATCAACGTCAACCAAATAAAATGTAAAAAGTCGTTTCTATGAAAAAATGTGTTGCTAACTAGAAAAGTGGCATATTTCTTTACTGTCTTCTATGTAGAAAAGACGTTATTTTCCATGAAGTATACGAAAAAGTAATGAGTTGCAGTACTGAGTTTTCTTACATGTTGAACACGTTATTTTTTCGTGTAACTCTATGGAAAAAATAAAATAATAAAATAAAAGTTTGCCTTCAAATTTTTCTCGTCACACAAACTATGTAAGATTTTGCGTTGTTAACATGGTAACAAAAAATCGCAACGAGCAAATAAGCAATTTTCATTTAGCGAAATGCATCAACGTCAACCAAATGAAATGTAAAAAACCGTTTCTATGAAAAAATGTGTTGCTAACTAGAAAAGTGGCATATTTCTTTACTGTCTTCTATGTAGAAAAGACGTTCTTTTCCATGAAGTACACGAAAAAGTAATGAGTTGCAGTGCTGAGTTTTCTTACATGTTGAACACGATATTTTTTCGTGTAACTTTATGGAAAAAATAAAATAATAAAATAAAAATTTGCCTTCAAATATTTTTCCTCGCACAAGCTATGTAAGATTTAGTGTTGTTAACATGATAATAAAACATCGACAACAATTTTCATTTTGCAAAATGCATCAACATCAACCAAATGAAATGTTTGCTATGTACAAAGTGGTTTCTATGAGAAATGTGTTGCTAACTAGAAAAGTCGCATATTTCTGTACTCTTTTCTATGTAGAAAAGACGATCTTTTCCATGAAGTATACAAAAAAGTAATGAGTTGTAGTTATGAGATGGTCAGCAGCTTTGCACCTGAAGAGATATTGGATCTCTTCACAGAGATAGGACTCATGGATAAAAGTTGAGTCTACAGGGGAAAGCACAAAATGACTATAGAGGCCAAAGTGCTGAGGGGCTTACAAAACCTACCCAGGAAAAAAAAAACATGAGTTGCACCATCAATTGTTTTCACCTCAAGGCGGAATGAAAATGTATCTACATGTATATCCTCATTATATTGTAATCAATATACCAGTACTTTTAATATAAATGCAAATGCCAAATTATCACCCTAGAAAGCTCCCCTATGTATACAATGGAAAGCATTTATGGTGTACAATATGTAAACTGTAAAATATTTGACAACATTTTTATAGCTACTGCAAATCTGCCCACATTTATATCCTCATTTATATTGTTATAACCATAATAGTACTTTTGATATTATAATTTGAATTTAAATTAACTGTATCGTCGTAAAAAAAAATTATAGAATAATACAGGGCTTTAGTATTGCTGGTTATATTCTGTAATCTAAACGAATTAAGCATTTTTCCAATAGAAAAAAATGTAGGAGTAATTTTTAAAAGAGGCACGTTATGTATTAACAATATAAATGTAAAAAAAATATATATTATCTAAAATATAAAAATCTAAAAATATATTATACAGGGTGTCTCTAAAATGGTGTCCATCCTTTATACGTCACATACTACCGACCAATATGATTCTAAATTCGTAAACAAAATTTTCCTGTGATGGTTATTTTTGAATTTATAAGCGTATGAAGTTGCGTCTGCAGATTGCCTCTTTATAATATTTTTCCCAAAATGTCGGTGTCAATCATGTAAAATGGCCTAAGGTTATATAAAAAAATTGTGAAATCAATTTTTTAACACAAATTTTCAGAAAATAATGGGTACATTCAAATTTTGATTAAGGCAGGAACACATCTGGCAACTACACATCATATAAAATGGTCCAAAGTTAGATAAAAAAAATTGTGAACTCAATTTTTTAACACAAATTTTCAGAAAATAATGGGTACATTCAAATTTTGATTAAGGCAGGAACACATCTGGCAACTACACATCATTTAAAATGGTCCAAAGTTAGATAAAAAAAATTGGGAATTCAATTTTTTAACACAAATTTTCAGAAAATAATATGTATATTCAAATTTTGATTAAGGTAGGAACACATCTGGGAACTATGGAAGTACTTACTTACGTAAGTAGTTAGTTTTATGTTTTTATAACCCAGGCCAAAGTCATTACTCATTTTTTTCATATTGACAACTAATATTTGTCAATTTTGTTTGTAAATATATGGTCATATTGGTTGGTAGTACGTGACGTATAAAGTATGGACACCATTTTAGAGACACCCTGTATAATATTTTTTTTAGATTTTTAGATAATATTTTTTTTTACATTTATATTGTTAATACATAAACATGCCCCCTTATTTAGGGTTGTATTGGTTGGTAGTATGTAATGTACAAAGTATGGACACCATTTTAGAGACACCCTGTATAATATATTTTTACTTTTTAGATATTTTTTTCTGTTTTACATTTATATTGTAAATACATAACGTGCCTCTTTTAAAAATTACTCCTACATTTTTTTCTATTGGAAAAATGCTTAATTCGTTTAGATTACAGAATATAGCCAGTAATACTGAAGCCACTGGACCAAACTTATTACGAAACGAAGTTAAGCTTACGTTAGTCCATTGGGAAGCGTAAATAGGGGAACCCAGCCACTAATTGATTACTTCACCGGAAAGTTACGCTTTTAAAAACTACACAGGGGCTTAGTCAGGTACTTTGAGATTATCGATTTGGGAGTTATTTTAGTTTTACGGTCGATGCTGCTTAATATTTTACTGCACCTTATACCTATTTCGGTCGTATACTTTAATATATTCAAACAACCGTCAGTATCAATACATAAAAAAAAACATTATATGCGATACAGACAACTCAATTAAATTATTCAGTAGGAACGACCAATACGTTTTAAAATTGTGAATAATTGCGAAGAAATGAGGATAATAGCAAATAGTAAAATTGTTGATGCTAAAATCAGATCTACAGTTAAAGAAAATTTGAAAATAACAAAAATAAATTATGAGTTTCAAAAAAGTTTGGCATTTATGTATGTTCTGCTTAAATTTCCCTTGCAGAATTTTTAAACGAAAGAGAAATTTGCCATTGACATTTTACAAATCTGGGCATTGCAGTACATACAGTTTGGCATTTATGTATTTTCTACTTTAATTTGCCTTGCAGAATTTTTAAACGAAAGTGAAATTTGCCATTGACATTTTCAATGACAATGGCATTTCAATGAATTGAAATTGAATTGACATTTATATAATGAAAATAAGTGCTAAACAAGAAATGAGCTGTAGATCACCTGAAATGCGAGAGATAGCCCAAAAGGTAACTGATAACCTCCTACCATAGAAATCTAAAGAGTTATAATGAAAGCGTACCAAAATTTTAAGGATTTTTGAAAATTCATATGACATTGACATTATTATTTACCTTGGTAAAAAATGAAAAATTATTAACCACCAATCATAGAAAATAAACTTCACAGTGCTTTGATACATGACATGTGTTATATGATGCTTTATGCTAAATGGTATAAGTGAATAAAGACGAATACAATTCTGATAACGAAATTGGAAAAAAATATTGTATACCACAGGCGAATAAAGAAATGTTATCCACTAAAATACATTACCACTGTATAATACATATCGCTATATTATTTTTTCGTGGACAAAACTTCTTTATTCACCTGTATCATAAAATGTTTTGTCCAATTTCGTTATCAGAATTTTATTCTGATGGTAAACTGATAACGTCCTACCACAGAAACCTAAATAGTTATAATGAAAGCGTACCAAAATATTAAGGATTTTTGAAATTTCATTTGACATTGACATTATTATTTACCTTGGTAAAATATTAAAAATTATTAACCACCAATCATAGAAAATCAACTTCACAGTGCTTTGATACATGACATGTGCTATATGATGCTTTATGCTATATAGTTTAAGTGAATAAAGACGAATAAAATTTTGAAAACGAAATTGGAAAAAATATTGTATTACACAGGTGAATAAAGAAATTTTATCCACTAAAAAACATTACCACTATATAATATATATATCGCTATATTATTTGTTCGTGGACAAAACTTCTTTATTCGCCTGTATCATACAATGTTTTGTCCAATTTCGTTATTAAAATTACTAGAATTTAAAAAAAAATGTATTGCTTGGCTTTACATAATTATTATGTGTGTATTTACATACATGTTAATTAAATCGGCAAATTGGACAATTTGAGCGAAGTGTCAATTTTTTTATAAACAACAAAACTATCAATAGCTATTTATGATATAAGTGAATAAAGTCGATTCTTATCCACGAAAAAACAGTTTAGCGCAAGAGGCGAATCCGAGTGCGATAATGTTTTCGAGTGGATAAAATTGCCTTATTCACGTGTATCATACAAGATGTTTTCCAATTCGTTATCAGAATTGAAGAATTTGCGTGAAATGTCACATTGTCAGGTGACAACGAAAATTTCAAGGATAGTGCGAATTTATCTTTTTATTTACTTTATTCACGTTGTCAGTGGTTATAGGGAATAAAGTGAAAATGTAAATATTTTATTCACCCAATTCGATTAAAGTATTGTTTTAATGACGATATTCGATATACATAATGAGAATTTTAATAATGCGAATTGGAAAAAAAAAATTGTATAACACAGGCGAATAAAGACCAATTTTATCCACTAAAAAATATTATCACTATATAATATATATTGCTATATTATTTTTTCGTGGATAAAATTGGTCTTTATTCGCGTGTATCATACAATATTTATCAGAATTTTAAAAAAAATGTATTGCTTATGTAATTAATTAATTTAGTAAGAAATCGGCAAAATGAAGAAATTGAGCGAAGTGTCACATTTTTTATAAACAACCAAAATATCAAAGATTTTATTATTGTTACTGTATTTGTGTAGTCAATAGTAATGTGAATAAAGTTTAGCTCTCAAACTTTTATTCATACTTTTGGCTAAACTAGTGTTATAATAATGAGATTTAATGTATAAAATGAGCATTTTATTAATAAGAATTGGAAATTTTCTATTTACAGTATAAGTGAATAAAGTCGAATTTGATTGAAGATTTCATTGAAGATTTGATTGAAGAGGCGAAGTCGAGTGTGATATGTTTTCGAGTGGACAAAATTGCTTTATTCACATGTATTATACCAGATTTTTTTCCAATTCGTTATCAGAATTGAAGAATTTGCGTGAAGTATCACATTGTCAGGTGACAACGAAACTTTCAAGGATAGTGCGAATTTAACCCAACTTTTAACCTAACCTAACCTAACCCAACCTATTTTTTTACTTTATTCACGTTGTCAATGGTTATAGTGAATAAAGTGAAAATGTAAACATTTTATTCACCCATTCGATTTAAGTGTAGTTTTAACGATGAGATTCAATATACATAATGAGAATTTTAATAAAGCGAATTGGAAAAAGAAATATTTGAAGAATTCTTCAATTTTGATAACGAATTCCTAAAAATCTTGTATGATACACGTGAATAAAGCAATTTTATTCACTTATACCATAAATAGCTATTATAAACAACAAAAATATCAAAATATTTTATTTTTGTTACTGTATCGTCTAGTGAATAGCAATATGAATAAAGTTTAGCTGTCAACATTTTATTCATACTTTTGATTAAACTGTTGTTTTAATAATGAGATTTAATATATAAAATGAGCATTTTGTTAATAGGAATTGGAAAATAGCTGTTTATGGTATAAGTGAATAAAGTGGAATTTTATCCATGAAAAAAAGTTTGGCGCAAGAGGCAAAATCGAGTGCGATAATGTTTTCGAGTGTATAAAATTACTTTATTCACGTGTATTATACCAGATGTTTTCCAATTCGTTATCAGAATTGAAGAATTTGTCACATTGTCAGGTGACAACGAAACTTTCAAGGATAGTGCGAATTTAACTTAACTTCTAACCTAACCTAACGTAACCTAACCTAACCTATTTTTTTACTTTATTCACGTTGGCAATGGTTATAGTGAATAAAGTGAAAATGTAAACATTTCATTCACCCATTCGATTAAAGTGTAGTTTTAACGATGAGATTCAATATACATAATCAGAATTTAAAAAATGCGAATTGGAAAAAGAAATTTTTGAAGAATTCTTTAATTCTGATAACGAATCCCAAAAAATCTTGTATGATACAAGTGAATAAAGCAATTTTATTCACTTATACCATAAATAGCTATTATAAACAACAAAAATATCAAAATATTTTATTTTTGTTACTGTATTCGTGTAGTTAATAGCAATGTGAATAAAGTTTAGCTGTCAACATTTTAATCATACTTTTGATTAAACTGTTGTTTTAGTAATGAGATTTAATTTATAAAATGAGCATTTAGTTAATAGGAATTGGAAAATAGCTGTTTATGGTATAAGTGAATAAAGTCGAATTTTATCCACGAAAAAAAGTTTGGCGCAAGAGGCAAAATCGAGTGCGATAATGTTTTCGAGTGTATAAAATTACTTTATTCACGTGTATTATACCAGATGCTTTCCAATTCGTTATCAGAATTGAAGAATTTGTCACATTGTCAGGTGACAACGAAACTTTCAAGGATAGTGCGAATTTAACTTAACTTCTAACCTAACCTAACGTAACCTAACCTAACCTATTTTTTTACTTTATTCACGTTGGCAATGGTTATAGTGAATAAAGTGAAAATGTAAACATTTTATTCACCCATTCGATTAAAGTGTAGTTTTAACGATGAGATTCAATATACATAATCAGAATTTAAAAAATGCGAATTGGAAAAAGAAATTTTTGAAGAATTCTTTAATTCTGATAACGAATCCCAAAAAATCTTGTATGATACAAGTGAATAAAGCAATTTTATTCACTTATACCATAAATAGCTATTATAAACAACAAAAATATCAAAATATTTTATTTTTGTTACTGTATTCGTGTAGTTAATAGCAATGTGAATAAAGTTTAGCTGTCAACATTTTAATCATACTTTTGATTAAACTGTTGTTTTAGTAATGAGATTTAATTTATAAAATGAGCATTTTATTAATAGAAATTGGAAACAAATAGTTTACCGCCTAATTACATTATTTCTAAAACGTAAGAGTAGATGTTTATTATTACACCACCGAAAGCTAATGTTAATTCCATAAATGGAATCTGTTACTTATGTAGCTTTGCAAAATAAGCAACAAATTCCATAAATGAATTCTGTTACTTATGTAGCTTTGCAAAATAAGCAACAAATTCCATAAATGGAATCTGTTACTTATGATGCTTTGCAAAATAATCAACAATATAGTCGTGGAATCGATTCCCGCTCAGGACAATACTAAAATATGCCGAAAAACGGCAAAAACGCAAAAAAATTATATAAATTCGGAATTACAAAGTTACAATTTGTTACTGTATTCGTGTAGTCAGTAGCAATGTGAATAAAGTTTAGCTGTCAACATTTTATTCATACTTTTAATTAAAGTGTTGTTTTAGTAATGAGATTTAATATATAAAATGAGCATTTTATTAATAGAAATTGGAAAAAAATATTTTACCGCCTAATTTACATTATTTCTAAAACGTAAGAGTAGATGTTTATTATTATACCACTGAAAGCTAATGTTAATTCCATAAATGGAATCTGTTACTTATGTTGCTTTGCAAAATAAGCAACAAATTGCATAAATGGAATCTGTTACTTAAATTGCTTTGCAAAATAAGGAACAAATTCCATATATGAAATCTGTTACTTACGTTGCTTTGCAAAATAAGCAACACATTCCATAAATGAATTCTGTTACCTTATGATGCTTTGCAAAATAAGCAACAATATAGTCGTGGAATCGATTATCGCTCAGGACAATACTAAAATATGCCGAAAAACGGCAAAAACGCAAAAAAAGATTATAAATTGGGAATTACAGAGTAGGATGGTTTAATCAGTTTAGGTCGAGTTTTACAACCATGGATTATATTTGTTCGTGGTACAATTGCCTATGATACCATTGTTGACACATTAGTAGTTAAACTATGGGGTTTCTACTCCACCCCCCGCGAAGATTTCGATTAATTTAATCCGCGTTTTAATCGAACTTTTGATTCGCGGGGGGTGGAGTAGAAACCCCATAGTTTAACTACTCACATTGTTAACACAATGGTATCCTAGGCAATTGTACCACGAACAATATAATCGTGGAAGCGATTCTCGCTCATGACAGTACTAAAATATGCCGAAAAAAGGCAAAAACGCATTTTTTTATAAATTGGGAATTACAAAGTAGGATGGTTTAATCAGTTTAGGCCCTGTTTTACAGTCGTGGATTATATTTGTTCGTGGTACAATTGCCTTGGATACCATTGTTGACACATTGTTAACACAATGGTATCGTAGGCAATTGTACCACGAACAATATAATCGTGGAAGCGATTCTCGCTCAGGACAGTACTAAAATATGCCGAAAAACGGCAAAAACGCAAAAAAAATTATAAATTGGGAATTACAAAGTAGGATGGCTTAATCAGTTTAGGCCCAGTTTTACAGTCGTGGATTATATTTGTTCGTGGTACAATTGCCTAGGATACCATTGTTGACACATTGTTAACACAATGGTATCCTAGGCATTTGTACCAAAGGAACAAAGATAATCCACGATTGTAAAACTGGGCCTTACCAGTTGACCATTGTTGAAACATTGTTTACACAATGGTATCCTAGGCAATTGTACCACGAACAAAGATAAACCACGATTGTAAAACTGGGCCTTAGGTTCCGACTGTTCACATATGTTATTGTTCAATTAGATTTTTACTTATATAGTTTGAATTATTCACTTATATCTTCTATAACTGTACCTGAGAAGCAGAAGAATATATGTCGAAAAACTAAAATGTTCAGGAAAGGCAAAAAGGTGGACTTTTGAGATGCTTATACAATCTACTGAATTGTAGATAGCTTAAACAATAGTTCTTAATTACCTTCCAACTATTATAAAGTCAATTTAATTATTTTTTATTACTTCTAGCATTACATTTTATGTTATACTTATAAAATGTATAAAAAATAATACACCTTTACACCTTACCTCATTTCTGAATATTTTGGACATACATCCTTCTGCTTCTCAGGTACAGATATTATACTATATTATTATTAGGTATATTTATTCTAATACAATATTATTCACATATATATTTCACTTATTGTTCAATTCAATATTATAAGGTATGATAATCATGAGAAAACCATTAAATAAAGTGGATATCTGTGTTAACATGTACGTGCTTCATTTTTTTGTAGAAATCTATATTTATCATAGTTATCACTTATCACTTAATAGTTTTGTCTGGGAATAATAGTTGAAAAATTATAACTGGAAACATGATGCTACGTAGAATTGTTTAAATATTGCTGTTTGTATCAGTATTTCTTATCTTGAATAGGAAGTCAACAAACAGTTAACACGAAAACAATGGATTTTCTCGTGCAACCATTTATTGCTCTAACTCTGTCCAGCACCGATGACTTTAATTGGTTTACCTCTATGCTTATCAAACATATATGTAACCTATATTATTTGGCAATACGAAATGTGGGACACGTTTTTGGAAATCCAATGGCCATTTGTACGATTGTGGATTATCTTTGATTGTGTTTCAGTTTCTAAGGCCCAGTTGTACGATCGTGGATTATCTTTGATCGTGGTTCAGTTTATAAGGATACCATTGTATAAACAATTGTATCCAAAGTAACTGAACCATGGTCAAGGATGATCCACGATCATACAACTGGGCCTAAGGTCCAGTTGTACGATTGTGGATTATCTTTGACCAAGGTTCAGACACCAAGGATACAACTGTTAATACAATGGTATCCTTGGAAACAGAACCACGATCAAAGATAATCCACGAACATACAATTGGGCCTAAGGATAACATTGTATTAACAATTGTATCCAAGGTAACATAACCATTTGTTCAGTTTCTAAGGATACCATTGTATGTATTAACAATTGTATCCTAGGTAACTGAACCACGGCCAAGGATGATCGACGAACGTACAAATGGGCCTAAACAGGTTCACTAAACTTGGTTCAACTGATCCACTAAGCTCAAGGTGAAAAATGATTAACGATGTCACGTATGTGCGTAAATGACGTCACAAACTGGCCTTGATTTTTTACATACACAAGGAAACCACAAATGTAATCACTAAATAAGATTTTCCAGTAGTAAATATTTATAACAATTTGTAGAAAAGTATTAAAATCGATTACTGTGACGACGTATATTAAACTGAATGAAATGTTGCCCCAAATCAATTGTTATTCACAAATCGAATCCAACATCCCAACAGACTTGATAATTTGATTACGTATTAATCACTAATTAAATGGCTAATTGCAGAATTAATACAATATAACCAACAATTTAACAGCACAATCTGTATTGTAAAATAACAACAATTGCAGATACCAGCACATCTGTAGTTTAAGAATTGTTGTCGACATTGCAATCGAGTTCTTATCAATTTCTACAGTTCGCCAATAACATTATTTAATTATGACCACAAATAGAGTTCAAATATAAATATAAAACAGAAAATGTCCTACATAACAGCTCACAATTAAAGCATGGGATATGCGTACGTATACATGCACTGGAGTGTTAAGTTAATTACAGTTATACGAGGTATTTTAACCACAGCAAAACAGATTATAAAACGTTCGAAAAAATCAAGGTAAATAACCCAAACCTTATCAGCTGGTCCACTAATACGACTACCAACGGTACAGAGTGCAATACTTCTTAGTAACTCAATACTTACTGACGAAACTATTACTTTCCAGCCATGAGCTTCACTTGCATTTACACCCGAATTTATTAACGAAAGCACGATGTTTCATGGATTTGCGTTAAATATGCAACAACAAATGAAAGTTCTGGATTTTTATTGTTAAAAATACGAACGTCTTCTATAAAATCCACAGCTACTGTATCACAATTACGCTTATCACTTCCCGACAAATGCACGATTATTAATACGGATTCAGTTTTACACTATTTTATGTCATTTTGAGTACAATAAACAGAATTATTGTCAAAACTACTAACGTGATATATTGACTGAAATACAACAGTGGCGACACATGGCCATTTCGCGAACTACGAATTGATGCGGCGATGCCAAACCCGCCGACATATACCTAAAGGAACGATTTTTATTTCGTACTTAACTTATGATCGATTTCTTGTTAAAGACAGATATTTATAAACAAATTGTTTAAAGATTAAGGTTTTATCCATAAACTATATATTAATTTAATGTTTATTTAATTATTAATTTAAGTTTAATTATTTATTTATTTAAGTTTAGTAGTCTAAATCAATCAATTTAGGTACTTATTTGATTTATGGTAGGGAGATACAGTTTTAAGTTTAGTAGTTTACTTCAATCAATTTAAATATTAATTTATGGATAAAAAAGATTATGGATTATGGATAAAAGTTTTTTTTTTCTTTGATGTAAGCTATTGTATGACCGTTTTGATTTGTTTTCGAGTTTAGTGACAGAAGCATCAATAAATTATTATTAATTATTATTATTAATTACCAGTTATGTAGTTAAGGTTGTTATATTATTATTTAGTACTTACTGGTAATTTTTTTTTACAGTAAGTACTAAATAATAATATAACAACCTTAAATTGTTTAAATATATTATTCTCAGTACTTCTTCTTCAGTTCTTCAGTTGTGAAAATAACTTTTACAATAATCAATCAAATTACGATTACCTTTTTTCCACGTTTGTTGAAAACAGGTAAATGAAATCTGATTGATTATAAATTGTTTAAATGTTTCAATTTATTCAAATTTTTAGATTTTATTCTCAGAATTTGCAGAACAAAACACATGTACAATATTTTTTTTTTATAAAAGTACCAAATTATATGAATGTTCGCTTTTTATAGATTTGTCTATAATTCTCTTAGCCTTCTTAGCTATCACTGCCTTCTAGTAACTGTACCTAACAATGTTCATTACTTGCAATTTTATTATTTACATTATATATTATACCTTGTGTCCAAAAACACTGGCGAACATAAGCCTATAGCATTTTAACTTATATTTGTGCAGATTTCTGCTCTCCATTTTGTTAGTTTTGAACAGAACAAAATATTTTTTCTAGGACAGTGGGTGTACTACGTTTTTACGCACTCCTTACAGTGCGTAAAATGTGTGCTCTCCATTTTGTTGGTTTTGAACAGAACAAAATATTTTTTCTAGGACAGTGGGTAAACTACGTTTTTACGCACTCCTCACAGTGCCTAAAGTGTGTGCTCTCCATTTTGTTGGTTTTGAAACCAATGACCAGAACTAACAAAATACGTTAGTATTTGTTAGAAAACAAAATATGTTTTCTACGTACAGTGAGTAATCTACATTTTTACGCACTCCTCACAGTGCGTAAAGTGATACATTTCAGCACAAGTGTGTAAAACCATCACATGTGCCTAAAAACATCAACTGTACGACATACGCAAACAACGTTTTTACGCACTCATCACAGTGCGTAAAGCACTGCTTTTCAGCACGAGTGTCTAAAAAAATCACATGTACGTAAAACCATCAACTGTGCGTAAATTAAGTTCTGCACACAATTCATTCAGTCACCAATTACAAAAAGGATAGAATTCAGCAACAAATTTTAACTGTTTTTCATAATAGCTGCCATAGAAAAAACTACGTACAATACATTTTCGTAAAGCAGTGCTTTACAAACTTGTGTCATAAATAACTATATTTTAATATACCTGCTTCCTAATTTTTGTAAATCAATGTACTTAGCATGCGAAAAAGCGACTTTAAAACATGTTTTGAAGTTGCCTCACTATTTTTCATAATATCTGCCATTGAAAAAACTATGTATAATACATTTTCGTAAAGCAGTGCTTTACGAACTTGTATCATAAATAACTATTTTTTATTATACCTCATCATAATTTTTGTAAATCCAAGTAATAAACATGCGAAAAAAAGCGTGTTTTAAGCTTTGAAGTTGCCTAACGTTTTTCAATCATAATTTTTGTAAATCAAACTAATAAGCATGCGAAAAAACAACTTTAAAACTCATCAACTGTGCGTAAAATAAGTTCTGCGCACAATTCATTCACTCACCAATTACAAACAAATATAGAATTTAGCAACAAATTTTAACTGTTTTTCATAATAGGTGCCATAGAAAAAACTATGTATAATACATTTTTACCTGCACCATATTTTTTGTAAATCAAAGTCATAAACATGCGAAAAAGCGACTTTAACACATGTTTTGAAGATGCCCAACTGTAAAGCAGTGCTTTACGAACTTGTATCATAAATAACTATTTTTTAATATACCTGCATCATAATTTTTGTAAATCAAAGTAATAAGCATGCGAAAATGCGACTTTAAAACACACTTTGAAGTTGCATAACTGTTTTTCATAATAGCTGCCATAGAAAAAAAAACTATGTATAATACATTTTCGTAAAGCAGTGCTTTACAACTTGTATCATAAATAACTATTTTTTATTATACCTGCATTATAATTTTTGTAAATCAAAGTAATAAGCATGTGAAAAAGCGACTTTAAAACACAATTTTAAGTTGCCTACGTAACAAGAAAGTAATTGACTAACATTGATCGACTATAATAAACATATAAGTACTAATTTATATTGAAATAAATACTAAATGTACACTTAGTAGTGTTGAAAACATATAACCTATAACCTATAACCCATAGAAAACCTGAAGTTTTGAGTTTTCAAGTTCTCTATGACTTTAATGTTGACGTAACTTTTTTGGTAATTTTTTATTTCATTCATTGCATGTGATAGACAGAGATGACACTATTCCACTGGGGTATTAAAAACTTCACGTCTATTAGCTACAGTTCAGGATAATTAAATTTTGAGTCATAAAATATCCAACAATTGATATCCAACGTCGTACTCAATTTATAGATACAAAAAGTAAATTCAAAATTTACAGTTTCCGTACAATAATCCTCATTTTCTCATGTTAAATTCAAATTTCGGATATCTTTGAATCCTTTATATTCGAATATCCTTCCAATCTTCTATATTCGAAGATATTCGAATCTTCTATATTCGAATATTTTCGAATCTTCTATATTCGAATATAGAAGATTCAATGTTTACCACGAAAATCGTATCAATTCATTGCGATTTAACAATTTATTTAAGGACTCTTACAACTAAGAGCAGATTTGTGCAGAAATTTGCATTCACGATTATCGCTTTGCCTGGAATTTTGGAAGTTTTTGGTGCATGCGTCCACATTAACTTAATATCTGAAACAGCTCAAACAATTGAAGAGCTAAAGTGTATGAACTGGTATGCGACGATTTCAGCTCAAACAATTAAAGAGCTAAAGTGTATGAAGTGGCATGCGACATTTTCAGCAAAAACAATTGAAGAGTAAAAGTGTACGAGTGGTATTCGACATTTTTAGCAAAATGTCGCATTTTTTCATGCACTTAGGTCTTCAACTGTCTTCAAACCTAAATGTAGGGCATATTGAGTAATGCTCTAAAAATATGAAAAATATGCATTCATTTAAAAACTCTAAAAAAAACTGGTCCTTTAAATATTCTCAAACAAAAAAAAACATTCTTTGATAATACATGTAGGAAAAAACAGTGTTATGTCGTGTACAAAAATGTAAACGATTATATTCTAATAATATTTTTCTACGACAGTGTGTAAACTATGTTTTTTACGCACTGTTCACTGTGTGTAAAGTGCGTAAAGTGATGTTTTTAGCACAAGTTCGTAAAAAAAACACCTATGCGTAAAAACATCAACTATGCATAAAATAAGTCTTACACGCAATTCATTCACTCTACATTCACAACATTTTCGTAAAATAGTACTTTATTGCACACTCGTTTTTTCACGTTCACGCTCTAACAAAAAACTATAATACACCATAAACTATATAACATAACTATATAACTATATAACATAACATAAACTATATACATATACAATAACTATTGTAGATTATGTTTTACATATCGATGACTTTCTTTAAAAACCTTGCATGTCTAATTTGTAAAAATTTTCAGGAGACGCATAAAACTGTTTAAAATACGAAATTATCTAAAAAAAATTGCAGTAAAGTATACAAGGTTTGTATTTAAATCTCTTTGCGTTTTTTTCTCAAATAAAACAACTTTGTTATTTCCACACACTCTTTTATTTTTGAAAAATATTTAGTGACTGCAGTTTCGACTAAGGTCTAGTCATTATCAAACTAAATGACTTAGTTTGATAATGACTAGAACTTAGTTTCATAATGACTAGAACTTAGTTTCATAATGACCAGATCTTGGTCGAAACTGCAGTCACTAAATATTTTTCAAAATTAAAAGTGTGAGTGGAAATAATAAAGTGGTTTTATTTAATTTACTTTGTAAGATACATTTTCGTAAAGTTGTACTTTTTTGCACTCTATTTTTTTCACGTTCACGCTCTAACAAAAAAAACTATAATACACTATAAACTATATAACATAACTATATAACTATATAATATAATAAACTATATACGTATACAATAACTATTGTAGATTCTGTTTTGCATATCGATGACTTTCTTTAAAAACCTTGCATGTCTAATTTGTACAAAATTTCAGGAGACGCATAAAACTGTTTAAAATACTAAATTATGTAAGACATTTTGCAGTAAAGTATATAAGGCTTGTATTTAAATCTCTTTTTCCTGAAATAAAACAACTTTGTTATTTCCACCCACTCTTTTATTTTTGAAAAATATTTAGTGACTGCAGTTTCGACTAAGGTCTAGTAATTATCAAACTAAATGACTTAGTTTGATATTGACTAGAACTTAGTTTGATGACTAGACCTTAGTCGAAACTGCAGTCACTAAATATTTTTCAAAAATAGAAGTGTGAGTGGAAATAACAAAGTTGTTTTATTTAATTTACTTTGTACGATACATTTTCGTAAAGTAGTACTTTTTTGCACTCTCGTTTTTTCACGTTTACGCTCTAACAAAAAACTATAATACACTATAAACTATATAACATAACTATATAACATAATAAACTATATACATATACAATAACTATTGTAGATTATGTTTTGCATATCGATGACTTTCCTTAAAAACCTTGCATGTCTAATTTGTAACATTTTTCAGGAGACGCAGAAAACTCTTAAAAATACTAAATTATGTAAGAAAGTTTGCAGTAAAGTATACAAGGTTTGTATTTAAATCTCTTTGTGTTTTTTTCTCAAATAAAACAACTTTGTTATTTCCACTCACTCTTTTATTTTTGAAAAATATTTAGTGACTGCAGTTTCGACTAAGGTCTAGTCATTATCAAACTAAATGACTTAGTTTGATATTGACTAGAACTTAGTTTGATAATGACTAGACCTTAGTCGAAACTGCAGTCACTAAATATTTTTCAAAAATAAAAGAGTGAGTGGAAATAACAAAGTTGTTTTATTTAATTTACTTTGTACGATACATTTTCGTAAAGTTGTACTTTTTGCACTCTATTTTTTTCACGTTCACGCTCTAACAAAAAAAAACTATAATACACTATAAACTATATAACATAACTATATAACTATATAATATAATAAACTATATACGTATACAATAACTATTGTAGATTCTGTTTTGCATATCGATGACTTTCTTTAAAAACCTTGCATGTCTAATTTGTAAAATTTTTCAGGAGACGCATAAAACTGTTAAAAATACTAAATTATGTAAGAAAGTTTGCAGTAAAGTATACAAGGCTTGTATTTAAATCTCTTTGTATTTTTTTTTTAACAAATGAAGTTTTAATGGACGTTGCACACAACAGTTTTAATTTAAAAACCGTTTAAAGCAAAATATCTCTAAAAATCGGACTTACAAGTTTTTAAAGAAATCCGACGATATTCTTTTATGTAAAAACATAACTATCCCAGCCCTAATAATTAATAATCTTTGGTTATCGAACTAATTAGCGTGCACAAATTCGTCTTTCTAGCACGGCGTGTTTAAAAGTTGCCTAGTAACAGCACATTTATTGACCAACAAAAACGATAATAAACGTCAGGCAGTACTAATTGTTATTGAAATAAATATTGAATATGCACTTACTGTTGCTGGAAATCCGAAAACCAGAAACCAGAAGCTTCATATTCCTTATTATTTCGTAAGTTATTTCGTAGTTATTTCGAAACTAGCAGTTAAACCGTCAAAATTTCGTTGATGACATTGACGTCTATAACAGACAATATTGATGCAACAAATGCCAACCCTTTCCTTGTTACCAACCCTTTCCTTCATACCAACCCTTTCCTTCATACCAACCCTTTCCGTGTTACCAACCCTTTCCTTGTTACCAATTAAAAATGACATCCACGCGTACCTACCTTGTAAAATGAATATAAATGTTTCATTTTTAGGAAAATGGCACCTCCACTTAGGTCTTCAATTGTCTTCTAGCCTATATGCATATATTTAAGAAACGTCCTGTATATTCAAATATGACTAAATCTACAGTCAATATAAAACCTAGCATAATTTTTCAAACAAACCTAACCTAACCTAATTAAATAAAACAAGATGTAAGAAGCATATAAACGCCATCACATGGTGAAATCACATCATGTATTGTATTATTGCTTTACAAATTTATTAAAATAAGACTAATTATATCGTCAATATAAAACCTAGCATAATTTTTCAAATAAACCTAACCTAACCTAATTAAATCAAACAAGATGTAAGAAGCATATAAACGCCATCACGTGGTGAAATCACATCTTGTATTATATTATTGCTTTACAGGTTTATTAAAATAAGACTAATTATATCGTCAATATAAAACCTAGCATAATTTTTCAAACAAACCTAACTTAACCTAATTAAATAAAACAAGATGTAAGAAGCATATAAACGCCATCTCGTGGTGAAATCACATCTTGTATTGTATTATTGCTTTACAGGTTTATTAAAATAAGACTAAATCTATCGTCAATATAAAACCTAGCATAATTTTTCAAACAAACCTAACCTAACCTAATTAAATAAAACAAGATGTAAGAAGCATATAAACGCCATCACGTGGTGAAATCACATCTTGTATTGTATTATTGCTTTACAGGTTGATTAAAATAAGACTAAATCTATCGTCAATATAAAACCTAGCATAATATTTCAAACAAACCTAACCTAACCTAATTAAATAAAACAAGATGTAAGAAGCATATAAACGCCATCTCGTGGTGAAATCACATCTTGTATTGTATTATTCCTTTACAGGTTTATAAATCTGATAAGTGCACAAATTGGAAACAACACTCCCGAGCACGTACTGACGAGACCCACCAGGTCGAAACCGGTCTACAGTTGTCCGCGATAGTGATATAAAATTTGTGCACGACACTTTTCATTAAATTTAATAAAAGACGCCTATTTTCAATAATAATTCGCGATAACGTGACCGGGACGAATCGTTATCATTTTGCAATAATTAACGTCCAGAGGTTACTATAAATACTTCCTGTTTATTATTTGAGTAAATAAAAATTACGGAATTTCGATATGAAGCTCTGGCAACACTGCAATACGAGTTTTTATAATTGCCTTGGAGTGCAGTCCAAGCATGATAACAGAACAACGTTATAAGGTAAGAATTACTCGTGTAATGTATATTCTGCAAATCTTTAATTACTAAAACCTCGCCAGGCATCAAAAGTGGAAGCAAAGACACGACTTTTCGTTACAAACTATTGTTGTACGTCCGCCATGTCAGTATCTTCGCAGATGTTCGGTGTCATCCGATTGCGCGCGTAATTTAAAAATCTTATATACCTCAAACCAATCCAAGAAGTTGTTATGTCATTATTCGATCACTGCTATAATTCCGAGGACGGCTCAATTGTAAAACCGAAAATGGACAATGTATTGGGCAAAGATTCCGATTGTGAGGCCAACGCAAGAGCGCTGGAGCAATTAAAGTACGACCTAAATAGTACGAATTCAGATTCGGAACTCGACGATGAAGATTCCAGAGATGCTGCTTTGGCAATTGAAGAGAATATGCTCAAAGATGACGACGGCAATTCGGACATGAACGCCAGTTTTTCGGACGACATAAAAATTGAAATAAAGGATGAACCTCTTGACTCTGACATACTTCTGCCTGAGTTTTCACAGCACACGATCAACAATCAGAACATCAAAAAGAAGGAAATTAGGACGAAAAGGGAACTGGAGGAAGAGGAGCGCGAGAAAATGCAGTAATTACAAATATCGGTTGATTGCGCGAGTACGTCCGTTTATTTTAATTTTTTTTTAGGGTGCTCGTTTCGAATTTTACAGAAGAGCAGTTGGATAGGTATGAGATGTATAGGAGAGCTGCGTTTCCGAAAGCAGCCATCAAACGTTTGATGCAGACAATAACAGGTTGTTCTGTATCGCAGAACGTTGTTATTGCCATGGCGGGGATAGCCAAAGTGTTTGTTGGCGAAATTGTTGAAGAAGGTGCAAATTATTTTTTTCTACGACAGTGTGTAAACTAAGTTTTTACTCACTGTTCACTGTGCGTAAAGTGCTACTTTTTAGCACAAGTGCGTAAAAAATAAGTTTTACACACTATTCATTCATCAATTAAAAAAGATAGCATTTTGCATCAAATGTTAGATGTTTTTCATAATAGCTGTCATAGAAAAAACATTTTAATACATTTTCGTAAAGTAGTGCTTTACGAACTTGTATAATAAATAACTGTTTTTTTGTGTGTTTTTTTTTTTGGGTGAACGCATCGCCGTCTATAGATGCTATAATATTGTTTTAAT
The DNA here is from genome assembly GCA_951805005.1 of Othius punctulatus. NCBI lineage: Eukaryota > Metazoa > Arthropoda > Insecta > Coleoptera > Staphylinidae > Othius > Othius punctulatus. Next base: position 15,000,952 of record OX638138.1, read on the forward strand.
AGCTTAACATTTTGAATCGAATATTTTGCAGGCTTGGATGTTATGGACGAAAATACCGAAACAGGTCCTCTGCAACCCAAACACCTGCGCGAAGCTATCAGACGTATGCGCCAAATGGGGGCAATACCTAGCGGAAGAATGTACAATAAAAACAATTTTAAAGTATAAACTATTACGACACAGATTATTTATATCTTAGGACGTCTTTACAGGCGATAGCACGAATAAAAATATCCTGCATAGACCATTTTATACATAAATAAACTTATAAAATAATTTTAGAGTTTTATTTACACAATTTGATACGGAGAAGCCGACTACGCTGCATGTTATCAAGAAGAGAGAAGATATTCGAGTGGGATAATGGGGGGCAACGACTGCTTTTATCTCTTAGCTTAGAATGCAACCCACAGTCTTCAATTACCACTGGATGTTAATATATCGAGACAAAGGATTTCATCCGTACGAAATGCGGGTGTCCGTGGTTTTTTTATTGATTTTGGGTAAGTCGTGTGTTTTAATGATATAAAACAATAATCAATTAATCAATCGCAATTACATAAGCTCATCATTGATACGATCAAACTCAGTAGTTTTAAGCTATATAAAGAAATATCCCAATATATTCGTTGCCTCACGTTTTGTAAGCAATAAAGCATGTAGCTCAAAATAGCTTTATAAGTTATAGGCTAAATAAGCAGCGATATTTTGCTTTAAATATTTGATATAAATGCAAAATATGTAAAAATAATCTTATATAAAATAACTGCCAAAATATACTTATTTTCCTATCGTCGTACAATTAGTCGTTTCCTAGCCTATACGCACACTAGAAAATGATTAGTTGCTATGTAACGGAGAAATAACAGTACTGGAACATTACATTCCCGGCCTAGGCCGGTAATGAATTATTCCTAGAGGTTAACAGCAAATAATATCTTCCATATTTTTTTCGAAACTTGCAAAAATAGTATGTGTGCTTCGTACATGAATCGTAATTTACAACCCAGTATTTGAAAAACTCGAAATTAATAATTTTACAAAATATGCATATCTCACGTGTTCAAAATTTTTTAAAACACAGTGTTTTATTACCGAAATCAAGTATCGACTGTTTATTATTAATTGCATAATAAAAGCAATACAGTATCTTTAAAAACAAACAAACAAAATTTGCCAACTTGCAATGCATAACTTTTTTTTATAAAACACCAATAGATGATGTTTATTACTATGTAGGCCAAATACATATTGAAATCTCTACATAAAATAGTATACCTGGAAAGCATAACACAAATATCGAACAAATTAATGATGTCACCCCTTTTCTGAAACTACAGAGTGTTTAAGAAAGCAGGGTCAACTTTTACGCTGCATACTGATAGATGATACTGTTCAAGACGCAAATAAAATAAGTTTTGCAACGCTGCTGAAATGTTTCCTAGGATACAAGCACATATGACAGATTTTTTAAGTGTCTTTATTTCTGTGAACCTAATTGAAAAAAGTTTCTTGAACGCTCTGTATAATTTGCAAGGTGTTTCAAATTAAACCACCAAAATCGTCATTCCCATTCCCCAAATGGCAGTTATTTTTCTGTAGTAGAAAGTAAAAAAGAGAAATTTGGCAACAACTTCATTTTTGTCTTATTACCGCAATCAATTATTATCGACTGTTTATTATTAATTGCATAATGTACATTATCTTAAAAAAGCAACAAAATTTGCCAACTTGCAATGCATAACTTTTTTTTTTATAAAACACTGATATATGATGTTAATTACAATGTAGGCGAAATACATATTGAAATCCATTACATGATATAGTGTACATTGAAGGCATACGACAAATATTGAACAAATCAATGATTTTACCCCTTTTCTGATACTAAAGAGTGTTTAAGAAAACAGTGTCAACTTTTACGCTGTATACTGATAGATGACACTGTTCAAGATGCAAATAAAATAAGTTGTATTATTTGTTATTTAAAGTACTTACTTTAGAATGTTAAGCCGAAATTAATCGGGATAAATAAATAAATTCTATAAAACTCCAATAAGTACCTTAAATAACAAATAATAATCAAAAATATCTAGTAACATGGATAAAATACAAATAAAAATAAGTTTTGCAACGCTGCTGAAATGTTTCCTAGGATACAAGCATATAATTTGACTTATTTTTGTAAATGTCATTATTTCGTTTGACCTACTTGAAAGAGTTTCTTGAACGCTCTTTATAATATACAAGGTGTTGCAAATTAAACCACCCAAATCGCTATTTCCATCCCCCATATGGCAGTTATTTTTCTGTAGAAAAGAGTAATAAACAGAAATTTGGCAATGCGTAAATTTTAAATTATTTTAAAAGGTGACAGCTGTCACTGTCAATTTAAAACAATTTCATATATCTAATAAACATGCCCAGAATTAATTTACAAAAACGAGGTCTAATTGTAAAATATACATATCAATTCCAAGTGGGGCATACAAATAACGTTGATTTATTATACATATTGAAACTTCAACTGATGACATTGACAGTAATGAGATGATAATAGGTAGATACTACAGATACCTGTACTAATTTTTGCTTAGTTGCCAGATTTACGTTTATCTTTTTACCCTAAATAAACGCCATCTGGTGGATGGAAATGGCGATTTGGGTGGCTGAATTTGAATCACCCTGTATTTCAATCATGTACCTTATCACATCATTATTCATATAATTAATTATTCAATTCTTCAATAATTGTGCAGTCATGCTCACATAAATGTAGAACAAGAAATCAATTATCGACTGTTTATTATTAATTGCATCATAAAATCAATACAGTATCTTAAAAAAAAAAAAAAAAACAAAATTGCCAACTTGCAATGCATAACTTTTTTTTTATATAAAACACTGATAGATGATGTTTATTACAATGTAGGCGAAATATATATTGAAATCCACTACATAAAATAGTGTACATTGAAGGCATACCACAAATATCCAACAAATTAATGATTTTACCCTTTTTGCGATACTACAGAGCGTTCAAGAAAGTGGTGTCAACTTTCACGCTTGATGCTTATAGATGACACTGTTCAAGATGCAAATAAAATAAGTTTTGCAACGCTGCTGCAATGTTTCCAAGGATTGTGTTTAATAATTTGACTGATTTTTTAAACTGTCATTATTTCGATTGACCTAGTTGAAAAAATTTCTTGGTATACAGTGCGTATACCATACAAGGTTTTGCAAATTAAACCATCCAAAACGCCATTTCCGTCCCCCACATGGCAGTTATTTTCTGTAGAAAAAAGTAAAAAACAGAAATTTGGCAATGCGTAAATTTTTAATTATTTTAAAAGGTGACAGCTGTCACTGTCAATTTAAAACAATTTCATATATCTCATAAACATGCCCAGAATTAATTTACAAAAACGAGGTTTAATCATAAAATAGGAATATCAATTCCAAGTAGGGCATACAAATAACGTTGATTTATTATAAATATTGAAACTTCAACTGATGACATTGACAGTAATGACATGACGATAGGTAGATATTACAGATACCTGTACTAATTTCTGCTTAGTTGCCAGATTTACATTTATATTTTTACCCTAAATAAGCGCCATCTGGTGGATGGAAATGGCGAGTTGCGTGCCTTAATTTGAAAAACCCTGTATTTAAATCATTCAAGATGATGTTCACATCACATCATTAGTCATACAATTAATTACTCAATTCCTCAATAATTGTAGTCATGCTAACACAAATGTAGTAAAAGAAATTAGGTTATAATACAAATTTTTAATTATTTTAAAAGTTGATAGCTGTCACTGTCAATTTAAAACAATTTGATAAAATTGATAAAATGATGATGATGAAATGGCAGTTATTTTTCAGTAGAAAAAAGTAAAAAACAGAAATTTGGCAATGAGTAATTTTTTAATTATTTTGAAAGGTGACAGCTGTCACTGTCAATTTAAAATAATTTCATATATATCTAATAAACATGCCTAGAATTAATTTATAAAAACGAGGTTTAACTGTAAAATAGGCTTATCAGTTCCAAGTAGGGCATACAAATAACGTTGATTTATTATAAATATTGAAACTTCAACTGATGACATTGACAGTAATGACATGACAATAGGTAGATATTACAGATACCTGTACTCATGTTTGCTTAGTTGCCAGATTTACATTTATATTTTTACCTTAAATAAGCGCCATCTGGTGGATGGAAATGGCGATTTGGGTGGATTGATTTGAAACACCCTGTATTTCAATCATGTAACTTATCACATCATTATTCATATAAATAATTATTCAATTCTTCAATAATTGTGCAGTCATGCTCACATAAATGTAGAACAAGAAATCAATTATCGACTGTTTATTATTAATTGCATAATAAAATCAATACAGTATCTTTAAAAACAAACAAAATTTGCCAACTTGCAATGCACTTTTTTTTTATAAAAACACTGATAGATGATGTTTATTACAATGTAGGCGAAATACATATTGAAATCCACTACATAAAATAGTGTACATTGAAGGCATTACACAAATGTTGAATAAATTAATGATTTTACCCCTTTTGTGATACTACCGAGCATTTAAGAAAGTGGTGTCAACTTTTACGCTTGATACTTATAGATGACACTGTTCAAGATGCAAATAACATAAGTTTTCCAACGCTGCTGAAATGTTTCTAAGGATACAAACACATAATTTGACTGATTTTTTTAAATGTCATTATTTCGTTGGACCTAATTCAAAAAGTTTCTTGAACGCACTGTATACCGTACAAGGTTTTGCAAATTAAACCATCCAAAACGCCATTTCCGTCCCCCACATGACATTTATTTTCTGTAGAAAAAAGTAAAAAACAGAAATTTGGCAATGCGCAAATTTTAAATCATTTTAAAAGATGACAGCTGTCACTGTCAATTTAAAACAATTTCATATATCTAACAAACATGCCCAAAATTAATTTACAAAAACGAGTTTTAATTGTAAAATGGATGTATAAATTCCAAGTAGGGCATACAAATAACTTTGATTTATTATAAATATTGAAACTTCAACTGATGACATTGACAGTTATGACATGACAATAGGTATATATTACAGATACCTGCACTAATTTTGGCTTAGTTGCCAGATTTACATTTATCTTTTTTACCTTAAATAAGCGCCACCTGGTAGATGCAAGTGGCGATTTGTGTGGTTTAATATGAAACACCCTGTATTTCAAGCATGTAACTTATCACATCATTATTCATTTAATTAATTATTCAATTCTTCAATAATTGTAGTCATGCTCACATAAATATAGTACAAGAAATTAGGTCGCAATCTCAATTTGTACTAGATTTATGAGAGCATGATTGCACACTATTGTTATTATATTATAGAACGGTTACTGTGATATTTTTTATCGTTTCAGGCTTTCACCTGTGCTATAGCTGTGAACCGCACGAGAGGCGACGGGGCTGTCGAATCCACAACAGGCGATGTTCATGCGATGAATTTGGATGCAACTCGGAATACAGATACGAAACATACGATGAGTGTCAGAAAGCCTTAAAAGGTGATTTAAAGTATTTGTGGGCTGCAGCTAATAGTGTTCTGCTGCCATCTTTTAGGGAAACGCATCGACGGATGTAATCCCAATCCCTGCTTGCACAACGGCTCCTGCATACAAATCTCGCAGACGCCCGGTTACAAGTGCAGGTGTGAAGGCACAGGATTCTACGGGGCACGGTGTAACAGAGGTACAAACTCTTCAAACTTATAAACAGTTGCACTTCCTGTTCAGATTGTTACAACACAAGTTTACTTGTGCGGAGATAACCTTGATGACCCAAGTTAATTTTTAAGCTGAATTAAACTATGCTCTGTTGCAGCTTGTCCGAAGGGAGGCGCCGGACGATACGAAATCTTTCCGTACGAATGCATAGTGATATGAAGAGTCCAGATACATTTTTTGCTATGAAAATAAAAAATAGTACACGACGAAAATTGCAATCAAGTATATAATTTATAAAAAAATCTACAATCTAAAATTTAAATAACTTGGCAAACTTTCTATTCATTGATGATACTTTTTGTTGTAGAACTATGGATATTTTACAATACAAATTGATATATTAAATTAATGTATCAAAAGTCCCTAAATTGTAATCGATTTACTTCAAAAACATGTAGTTTACACATATAAGCATAGCATTTCAACCTCAAGATGTATGGAAACACTACTTTACTAATATCCAACAATTTTGTTCCTAATTGTTGCAATAAATCAATTTTTGTTTTTATATTATTCACTTAATATATTTATTTTTCCTTGAAATAAAAACAATTTACAATAAGAAAGATAATCCACATGTATTTTTTTTTAACTGCATCGCAGTACCCACATCATATATTCGTAGGAATAACATATCCAAATCAAACAAAATATTCCACGTCAAAAATAAAAAATGTAAAATTTAAAAAAAAAAGTTTTCAAATGAAAAAAGACAAAAAAAAACCAGTATCTTAATATATAATTTTCCTGGCAAAATACATATAGCCTTTAGAAAGTACAACACCAATCTAATCAAATTGACAATACGAATACTTACACTGCGTAAAAATACTGGCCATAGAACACCATGGATAAATCACCTAACACAGCAATATTAATGAGATTTTGTTTTATACTTTATAGATACTCTTCTGCCAATTGTTCAAAATACAATTTCTTACTATAATTGTATTTAAGATGTAATCAGTTTCAGCTACAAATATTCTATTTTGAACATAGCATTGTATCACAGAATGGTTGCAAATAAATTAAAATCATACAATTTACCTACAGATACGTAATTGTGGGTACTGCATAGACAATAACTATTTGCTAATACACCTAAATGGGTTATACTCAACGGAAAAATAAATAAAATAAATTGATAAGAGAAATAGGGTCTTAAATAATGTTTACAGTTCACTTATCGATGCAGTCTTCTCTATATTCATATCTCTAATACCTTAATTTGTAGATTCTAATAATTAAATTCATTGTATGCATATTTGTCAATGGATTATCATACTTTTTTGTTTTTGAAGCAGTGTTTTTAAGCGCTTTTTGTTCAATTTTTAATATTTTCTTAGCTACAACTATTTTGTGTGTATACAACAAAAAAAAATATAATTCAAAATTTTCCTTGCCCTATTTTTTTATCGTTTTTCTTATAACAATGTTGCTTGTATTTTTTAAATTTTAATATTGTTCAAATAGACTTATAAAATACAGTATATAGATCCAACTCCACTGCTAAGAAAGTAGTTATTGGCTAATGATAGAAATGACTTTGAGACGCATACATTGCATTGTCTTGGATGCAATGTTTATGGCTAGAAATGACTATGACATTATTCCATTATTGTACCGGGTAAACGCACTGATCGGGAATCCAATGCAAATCCTTTTGAGCCATCCGGTCCTTTTGGCTGGCGTATCAAGGTCAATCTAGGACCTGTATCGTCCATAGAAATTGTACGGAGTCTGCTTATTAATCTTTCAGGTCGTGCTTGAACATCACTGAAAACAAAAACATATTACTGTAAAGTTATAATTACACGTCGCACACGCTGTACGAACCTGACTTTTACAACATTGCAAGCTGATGATTTTCCACTTCTTTGATTGGTAACAAGTACAAATTCAACTTGATCACCGATTTGTAAATTAACATTTTCTTTAACCTCAGACATGTGGAAGAAAAGTTTCTTTCCCTCTTCTACTTCGTAAGCAAGAAATCCAAACTGTCCTTTAATTGCATCAACAATTGCTCGTAATTTTTTCCTCACAGCAATAATATTGGCAGCTCTTCCAGTTGAATCTACTTGTAATTGCACTGCATCGCCCACTTGAAGCAGCTCCCGTTTATTCATCAACCCCATAATCCCAAACTCAAATTCTTTGGGCGGCTTTTCATCTTCCGTTTTTATACGTATAAGCCCTGAGTACACGTTTTGGTCTGGATTAACAGATCTTAAAGGTCTAACTACAGACCCTTCCATGACTTCTCCCGACACTTTTGGCAAAATAATTGTTCCTTTGGTTATTAATTTCACATTTTCTGCTGAAGAACAAGAGCCTGAATTTCCACGGGTGCCCAAATTATATTCAACCTCTTGGCCCAACTCGAGTATATTAGTGTCACCATCGAAGTTACTAGAAAGTTAAGTTGGAAGTGGTGAAAACATTGGTACAATGATAATTGAATACCTAAAGTGAAAGAAGACCTCTCTGTCATGATCTACGGTTTCGATGAATCCAAACCCATCTTTAAGAGCTGCTACAAAGCCCTGATACAGCTGTGCATTTCGGTTAGTCTGTTTAGCCAATCCATTAGTCTGTGTAGCTTGTTGGACCACTTGAATATCTACTCCTATGAATTCCTTATTACGTTTCACAAGATTTATATTAAATTGTACCTAAAAATCATATGTTATGAGGAAGTTTATGATAACAGAATTTCAAATTACTTTATCTCCTAGACGAGGAAAATGCTTTTCACAATCTTTTGAATAGAAAGCAACTGTCTTCTTAGCTCCGTTTACAGTATATGATATTATTCCTGATTCTACATGTGCCTGCTCGCTATTGTGACCATTCATACTTTTCGTTGGACTTCTAGTAGCCCAACTGCTAGGTACATCCTTTGTAACAATGCCTGTTAAATTATTTTCAACCCTAGTCTCAAATTGTACAGTTCCAGGTGGCAACAATTTCATTCTTATAGCGCTCTGTCGATTGTTTGTGAATGTGCTTGTTTGATCCTGCACTACGGTGAATTCAAATTCATCACCAACCACTATTTCTCTATCTACGTCAAGAACTTCGTTAAAATGAAAAAATAGTCTTGGCTCCCGTTCAACACATTTTAAGAAACCAAATCCATCCTTTATAGACGCTACAACACCTTGCTCACGTTTTTCGCCTGAAACTATGAAACTCTCGTCTAAGAGAGATATATGTGTAGCTCTATTCAACTGATCCCTGCGATCTGTGGCTATTTTAAATTGTACCCAATCACCATGACGTAAAGTAAAGTCACCTTTTTGATCTTTGTCGCCAAAAGATATTTCAACTTCGGAATGATCAGGTGCTCTATATCTTATACGACCTGGAAGAGCATCAGTTTGATGGCGTGCGTTTGCACCTCTATCAAGCGGTTTCAACACTTGACCTCGCATTATATCTGGTTTTAAATCTTCAAATATTACTGTACCAGGTGCTAAACGTGTTATATTACAAGCAACCTCCTTTCCCTGCAAATCAAAAGTCAACCAAACATTTTCTAATGCTCGTGCAATTTACTGAACTCACATTACGAGTCTGTATTATGAACTCGACATCATCTCCAAGCCTGAGTTCCTCTTTTGTTTTGGCCTCTGAGAAATGGAAAAATATTTCTTTAACTACATCTGCTCGTTCAATAAATCCAAAACTTTCTTTCATTGAACAAACAACTCCTTGGTACTTAACAGGATGTGCAGGATTTTCTAAGCGAACATGACAAGCTCCCAAATTTCCACTGTAAAAACATTGTGAAATAATTTATGGCCGGTACAGGTTACACTTTTATTCGTACCGGTGATTTGTAGCAATTTGAAAACTAACTTTGTCCCCGGAACGTAATGTAACATTTCCTTCAACGTCATCTTTGGTGTAAGGTAAAAAGAAGCATTCTCCACGATTTTCATAACTAATTCTACCTTGATTATCCCCACTAGAACCCTCTCCACGGATTTCGGTTGTTACCGTGCCAGTCACTCGTTCTTCACTCATGACCTAATAAAATGATAAAAAATAAGTACGTCCATAACTTAATAACAAACTTACTACTTCCGGTGCTATTTTTGTAACAGCACTGGCTATTGGTTTACCGGTTCGACGATCGTAGGTCATTTCAAATTCCACAGGGTCTCCAATTTTTAAGTGCTCAATGTTACCACTAAATTGGCTGAAGTGAAAAAATAACCTTGCTTGCCTCTCGCAGCACTGAATAAACCCATACGAATGCTACAAATTAAAAAGGCTGATAATTGTCAAATAATAACAACTGCAGGGTTATATTTATGACACTTTAATTATTATTCACATGACAGTATTCATAATGTAAAAAAATCCATTATCCATGCTTCCAATTATTTTTCTGGTGATGAAAGCTTCACAAAATATTTTAAAATTGTTATGGAAAATGTGACATTCAGGTGTATTGCGTATATAAAAAAAAGTTATGACTTAAAAAGTCTGATAATTGTCAAATAATGACAACTGCAAGCTTATATTTATGATACTTTAATTATTATACACATGCAGTATTCATATTATAAAAAAAAATCCATTATCCATGATTCCAATTGTTTTTCTGGTGATGAAAGCTTTACAACATATTCAAAAATTGTTATGGAAAGTGTGACATTCAGGTGTATTGCGTATAAAAAAACATTAGCAGTAGCATTTACGTTAGTTCGCTGCATCACATTTGAATGCCTGATGCATTTATGATATGAATGCACCCGACATTCAAATGTGATGCTGCAAGTAATGTACATGTTACTGCTAATGTTTTTTGATACATAATACGCCTGATTTCTGTGTACAGTGTTATAACGATTTGTATTCTAAACGTTTATGAATTATCGACAAAAAAGATTAAACATGAAAAATTTTAATTTTGAGTAAGTAAAAAATAGTTCAATGGATATATGGCTACAATTGGTATGCTGCTATCTAGCACCCACGTTTATACATTCTTTTGTTTTTATGTGAATATTTTCTTTTTGTTAACAACACAAAATCAATAATAGGTACTTAATTGAGTACTTAATTGTTACTTCATCTAATACTCTAGTAACTTAATCTAGTACTTAATTGTTGTACTAAGTATACAACTGAAAACATATGTATAGACTGTTCACATTTGAACAAAAAACTAGAAAACGATACAACTGAACCATTAGTGTCGAAAATTAGATACTTTCAATACCAACTTGAAGTATTTTCTTATTGAAATTCCAGTTCATTTTGAGCGATAATAAATGTGTTTTACCAAAACTAATGACAATAATGACGAAAACAATAGTTCATTCACAAAACTCCTGTGACATAACACAAGACAAAAGATCATTTTGGACTGTACTTGACAATAACTAATGACAATAATGACGATGACAATAGTTCATTCACAAAACTCATGTGACAAGACAAAGACATGTTCACATTTGAACAAAAAAACTAGCAAACGATACAACTGAACCATTAGTGTCGAAAATTAGATACTTTCAATACCAACTTGAAGTCTTTTCTTATTGAAATTCCAGTTCATTTTGAGCGATAATAAATGTGTTTTACCAAAACTATTGACAATACTGACGAAGACAATAGTTCATTCACAAAACTCCCCTGACATAAGACAAAGGCAAAAGATCATTTTGGACTCTACTTGACAATAACTAATAACAATAATGATGATGACAATTGTTCATTCACAAAACTCCTGTGACATAAGACAAAGACAAAAGATTATTTTGGACTGTACTTGACAATAACTAATGACAATAATGACAATGACAATAGTTCGTTCACAAAACTCCCCTGACATAAGACAAAAACAAAAGATTATTTTGGACTGTACTTGACAATCACTAATGACAATAATGATAATGACAATTGTTCATTCACAAAACTCCTGTGCATAAGACAAAGACAAAAGATCATTTTGGACTGTACTTGACTATGACTGAACTATAAATCACTATAAATTACCAACTATTTTATCTGACTGTACTTGTGTCAAACCTTTTGAAATAAGGTTAGGTGCTATTGACGTTCACGGTCATTTCAGTCGGCAAGATACATTGTCCGTGTGACGATGCAGTGGTGGAGCCGTGTTTGCTTCAGAGATTGCACCCCCGAGGGGATGCAAACTTTGGCATAGGTGCGTATGAAGGCTCTTTATTGTCCATTGTCCATTGTATTATTGTCCATTTCTCATGCATACAAGAGCCATTAACACATTTGTGAAAGTGACAGATTAAAATTCAATCGTTACCAACATCAAGTGTTAAGTTACTATCAACTGTTTTAGAGATTTTTATGTCAGAAGATCAAATGTCATTTTGACATAGCATGTCTTTTGTGAACACACTATATGTACTTGTTTTTGTATTGAATTATACAGGGTGTCCCAGTTATCGGGCTCAACATAGAAATCTCGTGAACGGTAAAGATACAGAGTTGTTTCAATTAGACAAAATAATCTTCAGGCCAAGGCCTACTTGATTTATTAAGTTCAACTAAACTTATTGATTAAAAAAAAAGTGACAGTCCCCGGAAAACGTAAACTTTGCTTTGACAACTACGAGCGCAAATGTCTATTTTGGATAACGATTGTAGAAAATTAAGTTTTACACACAATTCATTCACTCACAAATTAAAAGAAAGATAGTATTATGCATTAAATTTTAGCTGTTCTCCGTAATAGCTGTTGTAGAAAAAACGTTTTATGATACATTTTCGTAAATCACTACGAACTTGTATCATAGTAACTATTATACTAACCTGTTGGTAATTATTTTAACGTATCACAGCATTTGATGTGTATAAAGTAGTGCTGTACGAACTTGTATCATAAATAACTATTATACTAACCTGTTGGTAAATCTTTTAACGTATCACAGCGTTTAATGTGTATAAAGTAGTGCTTTACGAACTTGTATCATATATATCTATTATACCAACCTGTTGGTAAATATTTTAATGTATCACAGCATTTGACAATGTAATAAGCTGAGTTTAACACCGGATTTAAGAGGAATGCTTATAAAGCTACACACAAAATACTTGATCTGAGCAACCACGCATCACCAAACTTACTGCTTTTTGTTGAACAGATTTAAAATCATCTTATTGGTATCTAATCTAATCTAATCTATGATAGATTATAAACAGTATTTTCAAACATGTTTCCCATAACAGAATGATAACAGTATTTGCGATGTTTTTGAGTCAGAGGAGTCTATAAATATCCAGTAATTTTGTTGGTAGTGTTTCGGAAATAATTGAATTTCCCAATGGAACTTGTCAATTTTTTTAGGTTAAGTTGTTTTCAATTTGAGGTTATACTTTTTAAATAACATTGTTGATAGATGTAAAGTTTAAATTATTAGAGATGAAAATGGAACGGCAAAAAAATATAAATCTGACAATGTGGTAGAAAGCTAAATGTCTAATAGACAACACACAAAAAGAATTATCTTCCGTCCCATCACTAAATCAGTTTGTGCAACATGACAAAAAGAAAACCCAGCCAACTCGGTAGCAAAAAGGCTGTGAATGTATAATATAATAGAATGATAGAATTTTTATCTATTTGCCTAATTATAAATTATCACATGAAATGCATGGGTAAAATGAAATGATTAAATTAATTTTTACAAAAATATTACAACAATATTTTCATGAAATATAATGCCAGGATTAATTTTTTAATTTTTTTTAACCTTAATAATATTAAGCAAGTAAATGCTTACGTTTTATACAAAATAAAATTAAACCTATCAAATATATTGCAGTCGGAAAAATTACAAATATTAATTTTGTACCTTTACGACAAAAACTTTAATGAAAATGGATATAAACCCCATTTATAAAGGTATACTTTTTTTATTAGAGACATTGAACACAACGTAACATTTAGGTCAGACTAAAAATGTTTATTAATCTTAATGCTTACGTTATTAACGCTTACGTTTTATACAAAATGAAATTAAACCCATGAAATACATTGCAGTTGTAAAAATTACTAATATTAATTTTGTACCTTTAAGACAAAAACTTTAATGAAAATGGATTTAAACCCGATTTATAAAGCTATACTTCTTTTTTTAGAGACATTGAAGACAACGTAACATTTAGGTCAGACTAAAAATGTTTATTAATCTTAAGATTAGGTGCATTGTAAAATGCATGTCTACCCATAAAAGTAACGTGCATACAAATAAAATTTTTGGCTAAGTAGGTCTTGGAAAATTTGATTTTACGGTGTACCAAGACAGATTTCTAATCACGCTTGTCAAACTGACAAGTACATAACTTAAAAACTACACACAACAGATAAATACATACATAACCTAAAGCAACACGACAGAACTTAATCTGTCATCGGTACACTGTTAATTAAAAATTTTAATTTCAAAGTGAAGTTGGCATTACTGGGCCAAACATTTTTTTTTTACCCACATTATAATGTATTTCAAGCTTAAGAGGGAAGTGTCACAATAAATTTGATGTTTGTACTACGTAGACCAATGGAACAACGTAAAATAATCAAAGAGATGCGCTTTGAATTTTGTTTTCTCACACTATGACCGAATGCTGTTTCAATCTGTATATTTGCTCTTCGCCATGACACTGTACAAATATAATATTTATATTTGAATAATAGAGAGAGAGTTGGTAATTATATGTTGTCTAATGGCTAGAAGTTGGTATTTATATGTTGCCTAATGGCTAGAAGTTGGTATTTATATGTTGCCCGATGGCTAGAAGTTGGTATTTATATGTTGCCTGATGGCTAGAAGTTGGTATTTATATGTTGCCTATTGGCTAGAAGTTGGTATTTATATTTTGCCTGATAGCTAGAAGTTGGTATTTATATGTTGTCTAATAGCTAGAAGTTGGTATTTATATGTTGTCTAATGGCCAGAAGTTGGTATTTATATGTTGTCTAATGGCCAGAAGTTGGTATTTATATGTTGTCTAATGGCCAGAAGTTGGTATTTATGTGTTGCCTAATGGCTAGAAATTGTGGCACCTTGTATGACATATGCCTACATATGCTTTTTGCCTTGTAGACCAATGAGACAAGTGGCAGAATCAGTAGTAAAACTATTTCCAATACAAGTTAAAACCAGTAGTAGTAATACCAGTACAAATAGCACTTTGTAAAATAATAATCAAAAGATAAATGCGCTTTGAATTTTGTTTTTGTCACACTATGACCGAATGCCGTTTCAATCTGTATATTTGTTCTTCGACATGACACTGTACAAATATATTATTTATTATGTTGGCAAATGGCTAGAAGTTGGTATTTATATGTAGTCTAATGGCTAGAAGTTGGTATTTATATGTTGCTAATGGCTAGAAGTTGGTATTATCCGTTGTCAGATGGTTAAAGGTTGGTATTTATATGTTGGTTAATGGCTAGAAGTTGGTATTTATATGTTGCCTATTGGCTAAAAGTTGGTATTTATATGTTGCCTAATGGCTAAAAGTTGGTATTTATATGTTGCCTAATGGTTAGAAGTTGGTATTTATATGTTGCCTAAGCTAGGCTAGAAGTTGGGGCACCCTGTATGATATAATGATAAAGAAAAACTTACCAATAATTTTTCGATGATACCTGTTTCTCTAGTACCCATGTTTGCAGAGTTTGAGTCATTGTAACTAGAAGAATTGCTGTTCCCATTAGTGAATATTGGTGGTGAATCACCGGCACTGTTGTAGGTATTGTTTGTATCTAATGAAGAAAAAGTGCCGATGGTAGGGAACCGGCTTGTGCTGGTGGCACTTGCTGATCCAAATAAATTACTGCTGCCTCCATTATAGGATTGTTGAGGCTTATCAGTCAGCAGAGGAAATTCTTGCCCGTACCGTGACGATCTGCTGTTGTTGAAATTGAATGCTTGCGAAGATTTTCCTGAAACGGCGGCCGTTTAATTGGGTCACTTGAGGTAAACATGTTAACGCTCTTACCATTACTGGTCATTGGTTTGAAGTCGATAATAGCAGAGTCCGTATTCATGGTATCAGGCGGCTGGAAGGATTTCCACTGAGGATTCGTGGACATAGTCTTTAGCAGATCAATGATTTATCTTCACTTCGTGTAGTTATCTTAAGTTTAGTGAATATCACAGAATGGTTATGGTATGCAAAAATACCACACAATATAGTCAAATATGGCAGCCGTACGTAACGGCACAATTCTCACTGATATTTTCTTTTATATTTTATCTCAATTCACAATATAACAATGTTCACTGTTCAAAAAACAATTTTACGTAATATAAAAAAACTCCTACAACAATCCACAGTCACTCAAAATTTAATGGAAACAGAAAAGTTGAACTAAAAATCCTCAGATGTCTTCAATGCGTGCTGGGTCTGGATTGTGCTGTATATTCTCATAATTTCAATTTAACTTTTATTATACAAAATTTTGTGATATTATAAAGGCCAGTGGTTGCGCTGATACTCTGGTTACTTTCAATTTTCTAATCTAAATTTTGAGTTTCTTAGTTACACAAGCTGAAAAAGAAAAACAACATTATAGAAGAATACAATGCGAAATAAGTGTTGGGTTAACGCCTCAGAATATCACCGTGAAATAGCATATTTGGTTAAACAAAACATAATAAACAAAGCAATTAGTGCGATTAATGTGGTATAGTTATTCATACATGATTATAAGTATTTCCAAAATTGGCACTGACATATACCAACTAACTAAAATGAGAAGAAAAGTTGAGGTTACAATTTTAGACTTGTTTAATAATATAATGACTCATCGTATTCTTACATATTATGTATGTAATTGACTTTATTATTTCTGTAACTGTTGTAGTAGTAAGAAGAATGGATTTAAATGGAAGCATTAATCTACCTAGGTTAATATGATTTGGAAATATTTTCATTGGAGACTGACCATTAAAAAATTGATTTTTTTCGTAATACAGCAATGTTGTAGAGATGCTTTGTCATAAATGTCTACAAAAGAATGGATATTTAGTGATAAATAAAAAATAGGACATCGGTTTTGGAAACATGTGCGTTTAGCGCAAGTAAAACAAGGGCCGAATTATTGATTTACATCTGAAAATAAGTAAATTTATATACTTGCAATAGTTGCTACAGGTTAATATTTACCCCGTGCAACGGTAAAAATTTAATTATTCTGCAAAAACAATACACGTTTCTTACGGAAAACAAAGAATTTCAACTGCGTAGGAAAGATGGCACAAAGATCTAAAGGGTTATAGGTCTATAATTATATGTCAAAATTATAACGCTATCATACGCCCCAGGCTGAAATTCTATATTCAGGCAGGTGCCTAATAATATCTAAAAGATGTGTACCTACGTTTTTGCCGTGTTTTGCATTATTTGAATGATAATTTAGTAATGTATTAACTCACCACGACACAGCACAGCACTGACGACATGCCGCCATGTTGAATGTCAACATGTTCAAGAAAAACAAAAACTGACTAAAAAATATCCAACGTTGCCGGTAATAATGATAATAATTACTGCAATTTATTAATTCAAACCTAATTGTTATCAATTCTACGATTTTTACAACAAAAATGTCCAATGAACTTCCAATAAAATACATTATGCAATACTAATGCAAGAATTTTCATAACTAATACAACTTTGTACATACGTATACAGAAGTACTGAATTATAATTATTAATAATAATTATAATATATTTATTTATTTAGCTCTTTGAGCTAAACACATACTCAGAAAAATAGGTTGGTACATTTAACAGGTGTATAATTGCTTAATAGCAGTCCTATTTGTAATTTACCAGCTATTTGCATTTGCTTAAATTGTAAAATACTGCATTTCCTTAATTCTAGGCTTAAATTATTGTACTCTACTGGAGCCCTAGAAAATTGTGAGTTTTGAAAATGTATTGTTCTAAAGAAAAAGTTATTTTTAAGTCAAGTAGTATTGAAACAAATTTTCGCCACCATTTATTGAAATTAATGTTTATAAATATAAACATATGTATCATAATTTGATTGGTCTATAATTTGTATTATTGACTATTGTATTTTTACCAAGAATCCTTTAAATTGTATTTTCGTCTTTTAAAGGGATCATAAATTAAATGTGGCAACGATGTTATGTGTCTCATTGGTTGTATAAATTAATCCAAACAAAAATGGATGCTTTTATAAACGTCAAATTTCGAGGTTTATTTTTTGTCATGCTTTAGTTTTAACACAATTTTTAACGAGCAGCTTTATTATTTTGATAAACATTAGAGGGATATTTATTTTAACGCCGAAAACTATGGATGCAATATTTCACGAAAAGGTAGGTCACATTAAATATTAATTCAACCGATCGAGCATAAGTGTAACTTTGTTATTTTGCCCCATTTAGTGTTGTAATACACATGAGCCTTCATGAATGTACAAGCATTTATTGCAGACAATAGGAAAATAGATGTTCTTTCATGCTGGCACAATGATCTAATTTTAGAAAATGAATAAGGACTTTAATAATAAATGTTATTTATATAGCACTCGGTGGATTTTTCTTTAGCAAACTTTATTTGACTAGTCATGCCGTTAGATAATACAAACACCTCAAATATTTTCAGCAGGTAATAACAGTAAGAAATTTCTACTTTAAAAGTTTTCAAATTGGGTTTCATCAGTTACTTTTTAAAACACTAATAGTCCGATTAAAACAGTAATTCCAAATTATTAGCAATCGTTATTTGGATTTCAGCCTGATAAACTGGTACCACCCGGAAACTTGCTTTATCACATATCATTTAACATGTGAGGTTAAGGTGTGGTCTCCAAGAGGGTCCCCATATACATGTAAATTGTATTTCCCATCACTTCATGCTTGTGGAAACGTTGACTTGAACATATAAGACATTATCGATGCAATTAGAAAAATTTATGCATACAATATTTCAATTAAAAAAACATCTAATACATCTATGCTTATATGCCTTCTAATCTTTAGTTAGAGCTCTGATTCTTGTTCATAGCAATATTAAAGCTGACCGATTTTATTCCCATGCAATATTTCAATTGGAAAATATCTAATACAAATATGCTCATATGCCTTCTAATTTTTAGTTAGAGCTCTGATTTTTGTTCATAGCAATATGAAAACTCACCGATTTCATTCCCAATAAGATATTTCAGTAGCACATTCTAAGAAGTTAGTGAAGTCAGATCGACCATAGGCCTAAATCAGAATTTTACATAAAAATTTAAAGGACTCCAAAAACTCGTTGAACTCAAGCATTCATTACAATTTAAAAATAGATTCAATAAGAGGATGATAATGAATTTCCGATTTCATTCCCAATATGATTTTTCAGTAGCACATTCTAAGAATTTTAAGAAGTCTGATCGATCGTAAGCCTAAATCAGGATTTTCCATAAAAATTTAAAGGACTCCAAAAACTCGTTGAACTCAGAAATTCATTATAATTTTAAAATGGATTCAATAAGAGGATGATAATGAATTTCCGATTTCATTCCCAATATGATTTTTTAGTAGCACATTCTAAGAAGTTAGTGAAGTCAGATCGATCATAGGCCCAAATCACAATTTTACATAAAAATTTAAAGGACTCCAAAAACTTGTTGAAGTCAAAAATTCATTATAATTTTAAAATGGATTCAATAAGAGGATAATGAATTTCCGATTTCATTCCCAATATGCTTTTTCAGTAGCACATTCTAAGAAGTTAGTGAAGTCAGATCGATCGTAGTCCTAAATCAGAATTTTACATAAAAATTTGAAGGACTCCAAAAACTCGTTGAACTCTAAAATTAATTATAATTTAAAAATGGATTCATTAAGAGCATGCTAATGAAAACCATGGATAATTAAAATAAATAATAAAATCAGCCGCCATTCAGGTGTATTGTGTATCAAAAAACTTCAACAGTAACATGTATAACCGCGGCCATCCAAAAGTGAACGTTTTTTTTTTTATAGTTTCATTTTACTTTTAATCATAGGTGTCAAATGTCACAGTTTGAATAGTAACTCATACTGCGGAAACATCAATGAATAAAGCTTAATTTAATCTAATGAAAAATTGGGAAATTTTCACTAAATATCGTTTACTTTTGGTCACGATTGTATGTTACTTGACCTCATCACATTCAAATTTCAATTGCAATTATGACATAAATGCATCTGACATTCGAATGTGATGCTGTCAAGTAACATATACATTAGTGTTTACGTTATTTGACATGCAATACATTTAATTAGCAAAATATTCCTTAAAAATAATAACAATAATAATACCTAATATTTGTTAAAATTATGATAATTTTAGGAAACGAAAAAGACGTTTCTTTGACATTTCGGCCAAGAGGTCCAAAAATTCGTTCAGTAAGAATATTAATGACTTTCCATTGATAAAATATTATTATTAGAAATCCTAAATTTCATAAAAAAAAAAATTTAAAGGTTTGAATAATTTAGTTAAACTTTCTATTCAAATTTATAAATTATTGATTAATAATAGATCAAAATTAGATCAAGAGGTGCAAAAATTCGTTCAGTAAGAATCTTAATGACATTCCATTGATAAAATATTATTAGAAATCCCAAATTTCATAAAAATTATTTTAGTTTGAACAATTTAGTTAGACTTTCTATTCAAATTTGTAAATTATTGATTAATAATAGATCAAAATTAGATCAAGAAGAAGTCCAAAAATTCGTTCAGTAAGAATCTTAATGAATTTCCATTGATAAAATATTATTATTAGAAATCCTAAATTTCATAAAAATATATTTAGGTTTAAACAATTTTGTTCAACTTTCTATTCAAATTTATAAATTATTGATTAATAATAGATCAAAATTAGATCAAGAAGATGTCCAAAAATTCGTTCAGTAAGAATCTTTATGACTTTCCATTGATAAAATATTATTATTAGAAATCATAAATTTCATAAAAAATATTTTGGTTTGAACAACTTGGTTAAACTTTCTATTCAAATTGATAAATTATTGATTAATAATAGATCAAAATTAGATCAAGAATAGGTGCAAAAATTCGGTCAGTAAGAATCTTAATGACTTTCCATTGATAAAATATTATTATTAGAAATCCTAAATTTCGTAAAAATGATTTAGGTTTACACAATTTTGTTCAAGTTTCTATTAAAATTTATAAATTATTGATTGATAATAGATCAAAATTAGATCAAGAAGAGGTGCAAAAATTCGGTCAGTAAGAATCTTAATGACTTTCTATTGATAAAATATTATTATTAGAAATCCTAAATTTCATTAAAAAATATTTTGGTTTAAACAATTTAGTTAGACCTTCTATTCAAATTTATAAATTATTGATTAAAAATAGATCAAAATTAGATCAAGAAGAGGTCCAAAAATTCGGTCAGTAAGAATCTTAATGACTTTCCATTGATAAAATATTATTATTAGAAATCCTAAATTTCATATAAATTATTTTAGTTTAAACAATTTAGTTAGACTTTCTATTCAAATTTATAAATTATTGATTAATAATTGATCAAAATTAGATCAAGAAGAGGTCCAAAAATTCGGTCAGTAAGAATCTTAATGACTCCATTGATAAAATATTATTATTAGAAATCCTATGTTTCATAAAAAAATATTTTGCTTTGAACAATTTAGTTAGACTTTCTATTCAAATTTATAAATTATTGATTAATAATAGATCAAAATTAGATCAAGAAGAAGTCCAAAAATTCGTTCAGTAAGAATCTTAATGACTGATAAAATACTGATTGATAAAATATTATTATTAGAAATCCTAAATTTCATAAAAATTATTTTGGTTTGAACAATTTAGTTAGACTTTCTGTTCAAATTTATAAATTATTGATTAATAATAGATCAAAATTAGATCAAGAAAAGGTCCAAAAATTCGTTCAGTAAGAATCTTAATGACTTTCCATTGATAAAATATTATTAGAAATCCTAAATTTCATAAAAAATTATTTTGGTTTGAACAATTTAGTTAGACTTTCTATTCAAATTTATAAATTATTGATTAATAATAGATCAAAATTAGATCAATAAGAAGTCCAAAAATTCGTTCGGTAAGAATCTTAATGACTTTCCATTGATAAAATATTATTATTAGAAATCATAAATTTCATAAAAAATATTTTGGTTTAAACAATTTAGTTAGACTTTCTATTCAAATTTATAAATTATTGATTAATAATTCATCAAAATTAGATCAAGAAAAAGTCCAAAAATTCGTTCAGTAAGAATCTTGATGACTTTCCATAAATAAATTATTATAATTGGAAATCCTGAATTTCTTTAAAAATTTAAAAATATTATTTTTGTTTGAACAATTTAGTTCAACTTTCTATTCAAATTTATAAATTATTGATTAATAATAAATCAATATTTTATTTAATGACATTATATTGGAGTTCCAATTAAAAAATAATTGACGCTAATATAACACTTAACTGACCTACTCCACACATTGACATGCTTATTTGGCCTAGTTACCGTGAATTATCTCATAGTCGAGCATTGTATTGTAGGTGCCAACTACGATATAATTCACTTGAATTAACAGTAATGGTAAAAATGTTGACAGAAAGTTAAAAACGGTAATTGTTGAAAATTTTACAGAATAATTGACTCATCCAAAATGTGTCATTGTAGAAATTTTTACAGATTTGATGAAATTTGAACAGAATAACTGTAAAATGCAGAATTGCCCAGAAATTTTCATAATCGATTTGATATTATAAATGTTAATATTCACTTCCGTTTACGTTTCAGCAAGAAGGTTCCCTATGTGCACAACATTGCTTAAATTCGTTACTGCAAGGACCTTACTTCACTCCCGTGGATTTGAGTACGTTGGCTCACAAAATGGACGAAGCTGAGCGACTGAGGATGGCAGAATGCGGCGAGGAAAGTGAAGAGTACCAGCATTTTCTCAAGCAGCCTTCGGGGAATATGGACGACAGTGGTTATTTTTCAGTGCAAGTTATTAGCAGTGCGTTGGAAGTGTGGGGATTAGAATTAGTGCCTTATTCTAGCACCGATGAACGGGTGAAACACGTATTTTCCGATCCCTGTCAAATGCAAGCGTTTATATGTAATTATAGAGACCACTGGTTCACAATACGTAAATTAGGCAATCAGTGGTTTAATCTGAACTCTTTACTAAAACGGCCTCAACTTATATCTGACACTTACCTATCGCTGTATTTGGCACAGCTTAAAAACGACGGTTACTCCATATTCGTTGTTTTCGGTAATTTACCGGAGTGCGACGCCGACCACCTTTTGAAAATCCAGCCCGTCGTAAATGTGCCAAAAATTAGACAAGAAACCACCAGCGCACCGGAAGACGACCGAGACCTGCAAGTGGCTCTGGAAATGAGCCTGAGCAACCACTCGGACCTGCAGGAAGCGCTGGAGCCGGAGGATTACCAAGACGAAGACCTGCAGAAGGCTTTGCAGATGAGCTTACAACCTACAGTAGAAGATGACGAGGAGACCCTTTTAATGAAGGCTATACACATGAGCTTAGAATGTTGATAGTGATATTAATAAACTAATTTTGTACATAACTATTAAAAGTATTGTTGAAAATCTTAGCCATATGAATAGATTCGAAATATAAAATGGCCAAATTTTACAACAATTTACCTTCATAGTATTTTAAAATACAACTGATTGTTTTATATGCACTACTCAAAATAATTATCGCATATGAGTCTGATAGAATCAAAACTCACAATATCCAAATACCGAAATTTTGGGAATTAACCAAAAACTGCTCTACTCAGCAATCTATTTCCCCGAATTTTGCAAATGATTTTTTTAGATCCTGTTAGCTCTACAAAATAAATTGTAAAATAAAAAAAAAACTTTTTATATATAAAATAATAATTTAATAATAAAATCAGTTAAAATTTGGATAATGTTAGTTTTGAAACCAATATGTGGATAATGTTTCTCATCTGATTTTGATAATTAGTTCTGATTCCATAATAGTTATGAAATTAATAAAATATCTAATTATACAGGGTGAGTCGAGAGGAACGGACCAAACTCCAGGAGTGTATTGTACACGTGAAAATAATTTAAAAAAAATCATATGTTGTTATCCGATCTTTGTTTGTTTTCAAGTTATAGTTTCAAATCTTGAATATGCAAATTGGTGTTGGTCTATAATTTTTGTAATGGGAGTGCTACAGCTGCTGTTGAAAGATATCGTCAACGGTTGCCACATCAGAAAACTGTGGATAAAAATGTATTTATCCGACTTTTCAACAAACTGTTCGAAACTATCACTTGAAAACAAATGAAAATCGGATAACAACATTTGAGTTTTTTTAAATCTTTTTTACGTGTACAATTCACTCCTGGAGTTCGGTCCGTTCCTCCCGACTCACCCTGTATATGCAATAAAAATTATTTTATCAGAGTAAAACAGACAAAACCATCAAAACTAGGCACAAAAAAATAGGTTATAAAAACATAAGGTGACCAGATCGTAACGATAGAAAAGCGGGACAGCGGTACCTTGAGGAGGGGTCGAGGGGATATTTTTTAATTAATTAACAGTCATTTAGTTTTCATTTCATTGAAATCGGACAATAATTAAAGGAGTTATCGCCAGCGGCGTTTTTTAGGAGACACCCTGTATAATATTATATTACAATTTTTTTTAACAACATGAAACATAATGTCAAATTTACAAATATAATAAATACAAATCATGTTTTTAAAGTACCGTTTTGTATTTTGGCCGCTGCAGCGCTGTTACCAAATACAGATATTGGCGAATATATAAGCTGATAACTTCAAAATGGCGAATAAAAGATCACTTCGAAAAAAAAACAATCTTTCAAAAGTCGGGACTTTTTTCAAACGTCGTGGGACGCGGGACAAATTTCTAAAAATCGGGACTGTCCCGCCAAAATCGGGACGTCTGGTCACCTTATATAAACAGTAACATTCGGGTGAGGTTGACAGCCATAAAATTGCTTGCGATTGGTTGTAAATCAGTTGGTGTCAAAAGTAACGATATCCAATGGATAATATTAGTTTTGACTCCAAACCTCTACTTCTGATAGCATTTTACCCGGGATATAGTGAATTTGGACTTGAACCGACGTCATATTTGATTTCAGAGCAAAATTTCAAAAACCGCTGCTCACTCGATTTAGGTGATTTTGGATATTGTTAGTTTTGATTCAATACGACTCATATGCATTATCAATAATAATGATTATATGTTAATGCAATTTAAAATTGCATATTATTAATATACCATATATATTTTTTTTGGATATGTGATAATTCTTTTGAGTGGTGTATTTATCGTCTTCTGATTTATTAATATGGAATTACATTGCAAGTTTGCAAGTCAAATATTTTCCTACCGTGCTGGTTTATCGTTAATGCTTTACTGTATCTACTGATTCAATTAAATTTTTTAATTTTATACGACATAATGATGCGTAAATATAGTCTGTTTTCATTTAAAGATCCACCAACGTCGCAATTTCTTTTGAAAATATTAGTGGCACGAACAGAGTTGCTCATTAATTTTTTTCGGAAAGAGGTTACGGTTTAATATGTAGTGATTTTTGTTTTGAGCGACATAAAGCGGATCTTTATGTGACGGACTAAATATATGGTCAACTGGTTTTATTTTAATATTCGTTTTAATTGAAAGAATTGGTTTGTAGAATCACAAGTTGGTTTTAATTTTGTGTTTCGTTTATAAGGCAAATATATATTCGTCGATTATCATACAATATTTTTGTAATTATATATAAGTTATAATATTTGACGTAACATTTATATATAAATGTATATATGTTTTCTTTTCACTTATTTGTAAAATACATGAAAACAAGTTGTTTGTGATAAAAATTGGCTATCTCGTTTATATCTATTTTATTGGCATGTGATGAAAATGGTTTTCATCGTAATACTACATTACTACTGTTTTAGATTTGAAGTGTTATGTTTATAAAAGCAGTGATGTTTTATATGCCTTATTTTATTTCTTTAAAAGTTAAAAAGCATTATTATTTTCTATGTTAACATTTTCAAACAATTACATTTCAGCTAGCTTTCTGTGTGACTTTTACACATTTGTTATAATTTGTTCGTAACTAATAAAATTATTTTTGTTATCTTTGTTTGCATGGTTTCCACTTGATCTGTTATCAATATAAATTCCGACAACTATCCTATCAAACATATGCCACTGAAATCCCTGGAGATGTTCCATATTTTTCCCATCGCTACAACTAATAATGAATGAGAAATTAACTGTAAGGTTTTTTGTTCGTATAAACTTTTTTAAATCAGGGGAAAAATTTGTACGTACATCCTAATAATTGATTTCATTTAAAAAACATTAATCTGCAATAGAACACACGTATTTGAAAACGTAAATAGCGTGAACTGAAGAACATTAATATTGCGCGACATGTGTAAAAATATCGCCGTTACAAATTGCCGCGCTTGTTAAATATATTGTTAAATGCTATTAAGTGTAATAGCCGAGATTACTAACAATACTCAATTGATTGTAAGTGCAATTTTACGGTTAGTAGTTGGATCATCAGTGCATGACGTGTGATGCACTTGCCCCATTCCACCACAGAATACATTCATAAATTAACCTCTTTGTTTGTGACTGTCAGTGCTCCTCTCAGTAGTCTTCGTGGGTGAGCAGTGAGCGTTTGCACGATAAAATATACTGAACATGATCGGATTGAATAAACTTTGCGTGCTTTTATTGCTGTTAATATGTGTAAAATTCTCAAGAAACGCTTCTTTAAGTATTTATGAGCAGAGAAAGTACAAGAATCTAATAGAAGGACAAGGATTGTTCAGTGCCGATGATGATGTGGAGGTGTTAACTAAAGCAAACTTCAAGAACCGGGTTTATGGACAGACGAATGCATGGATCGTTGAGTTTTATAATACATGGTGCGGTTTCTGCCAACGGTTCGCCCCATCCTGGAAAGCCCTGGCCACGGACATCAAGCAGTGGCAGGGGGTAATTAATGTGGCCGCATTAGACTGTTCGGACGATGAAAATTCACCCTTATGCCGTGATTTCGAAATAATGGCTTACCCCACTCTACGCTATTTCCACGAGAATTTCATTGAAGGCTCGAAAAATATTGGGGTAGATGTCGCCAAGGGCAGCGACATGGAAGAACATAAAAATAATCTCGTGAACCACATGATTAAAGAACAAGAAAATAAAAAAGGGCTCACCTTCCCAAACCTACTGCCTTATCAGTACCCAAACCTGGTTCACCTATTTTTGGACGGTGCTAATGTGAAGTCCAAATACATGTTTTTAATTATTGACTTGCCAATGGGGACATTGGGCCCGCAATTAGCATTAGACTTCCATAATTATAACCAAATCGGTATTCGCTATGCGACTACCGAAAACACCGAATTAGTACAAAGTGTGCATGCGAAGAATTTTCCGTTCATGATGGTGATTTCGGACCATAATGAATCGCACATATTTGCCGAGGGTTTGGTTACAAGAGAAGCTTTACGTTCGGCTGTAATAGAGTACGTAAAACCAACCATCACAATCAAGTTTGACGATAACAAACCAGAGATTTTCACGGGAAAATGGGTCGAAGTGCCTGTGCCAGATATAACTTCTCTGTTGGAAGCAAAGGCAAGAAAAGCTTTGCGTGATAAAGTCAAGAAAATGGGTGACGTGGTGTTTCAAGCCGATCTAGAATCTGCTCTTCGGTACTCATTAAAGCAAGAAGTTGGCACTGTTAACGATATTAGCGGTGAAAAGCTGAAAGCACTGCACGATTATTTAAACGTGCTTGTGAAATATTTTCCTTTCGGTCCAAACGGGCATGTATTTTTACAAGAAACATTGGAACTGGTGAAACGAAAAACATTACTTGCCGGCACAGAAATATCGGCTATTGTAGAAAAATATGACGATGATAGTAAAAGAGTATTTAGTTCTGCTCACCAGTGGATAGCTTGCGAAGGCAGCTCTCCCCACCTACGAGGATATCCGTGTGGGTTATGGAAACTGTTCCATTACCTAACTGTACAGTCATCGGAAAGAAATAGTCCGCCTAAAGAAGTTCTACACGCAATGTACGGATACATACGAAATTTCTTCGGATGTGCCGAATGCAGTAAACATTTCCAAGAAATGGCACATCGGAAAGATCTTGAAGGCATATCATCAACCAATTCGGCCGTTTTATGGTTATGGATGGCACATAATGACGTTAATAAACGTCTCTCGGGTGATGTAACAGAAGATGCAGAGTTTCCGAAAATTCAATTTCCATCTGCAGAAAGTTGCCCGAAGTGCAGGGGCTCGGAAAATTCTTGGGAGTACAACGAGGTTTTGGAGTACATCAAGAACATGTATAACAGTGTTAATATAAGATACATTGGCGCAGATTCCACCGTACTTCATCCTGGTTTAAACAGTCAACGGAACGGTAGTTCCACCGTTTTTGAACAAATTGATGCGAGTATGTGTTTTATCTTATACCTTTTATCATTTTTACTAATATTAATACTAATCAGGATATTTTTAAAGAAGGGGTATCGGAAAAAGATGTACACACATGATCTGCTGGGCAAGGTGTGAGACTACGCCCCACAATTAGGATTTTACAACGATCACAAAACACATGACATATGAAGGTTAAGTTTAAATAAGTTTAAAATTACAAATGTACATTGCATTTATATCTATATTATATATAATGTTACATCACAAAATATGGTTGTGTATAATAGTTTAAGTATATATACATACATAAAAAAATATTTTTACTCAAAACATTGATGTTAATTAGTATTAACCACCAAGACACTAAATAGGTACAAAAGTATTCATTTACAAAATACGCCAGGTTAACAGGACATATTCTAGCTAATGTTAGTAGAAAAGTATATTAAAATATTTTTGTATGCAGCATTTATAAATGCAATTAACAGTTCAACATGCAATCCACAATAATTTATCTAGAAAACATCGGAAAGAGTTGTATCATTGAACTTTAAACTTTGTAATAACACTTTCTGATTATTGGATCATCACTGGCTGACTTATAAACAATATAATACATTGTATTCGAGAAATAGATTATTTGAGAATTTTTTATAATAATTCGAGTATATTTAGAGTACATTGGAGATGTAAATAAGCATTTATAGTCAGCCCGATGAAAGCTGACAATGAGTCATGTTTTTTTTCTATTCTCATTCGCATGCGAATGAGTACTTTTTAACTTGAATTTACTTTTTAAGATAAATGCAATAGAATGAAATGAAATAAGAAACGTATGTCGAATACAGGCAATATGGAGCAATGAGTCGTTGTCAGCTATCGAAGGGACGACTATAATATATTTTTGTACGGTTTAGCGCTGTAACTTTTAGATATTGATTAATAAAATAGACACATTATTACAAACATAAATATATGATATTTCATATTTGAAATATAATACGACAGTGATGTTTAAAAGTGTTAGTAATGGTCCAAATGCAATAGCTGTATCGTAATATTTATGCTGCATGAACAGACTGAAACGAAAATCGCAATTAGAATAAAATTACGTACAATTAAACATGGGAAGATATTACTTTGGCTATGTCGACTCCAGTCATGGCCTTGACCAATTCAGGAACCTTGGCTACAATGGTGAACACTTCCTCGGTGAGTTTTGCAGCACCGATTTCACCTTGACCACTGGAAACCATAGTAATCTTCCTTGTTTGCGAAAGTGGAGCAGCTACTTCAGCAGCAACCTACGAAACAGACGTTAAGTTACATGTTTTTTTAATAAGAATGCCAAAGGGTCTATTCTTCAATTTCGATTCGTTAATGTCGCACACAACATGTCTCTAATGGTTATTGTGAGCTATTTTTCCAATTCGCATTATTAAAATGCTCGTTATGTATATTGAATCTCATCGTTAAAGCAGCTAGCAAGTACTTTTGTCGCTAGAAGACTCAACCAGCGCTAGAATCTAACGGCCGCTAGCTTTAGCAGCTAGCAAGTACTTTTGTCGCCAGAAGACTCGAGCAGCGCTAGATCTAACAGCCACTTAGTGCTCGATTAAGAAACGGTCTGCTAAAATTTTGCGCCTGATTAAGAAAGGGCTTGCTACATTTCTATTGCAAGTGCTAGAAGTAGCGCTGCATTTAGAAACACGCCTAAAATTTCACATTTCTCTGTGTGAGATTTAACAAATGTCGCATACGAATCACTCGAAATTGAAAAATAGACCCCCAGTTACTAACCTTTGGCAAAACTTCTAACAGCATGTCAATCATTGCGGCATCCTTATATTCCTTCCACGCTTCGGCTTTCTTCGCCATTTGCTCGGCTTCGGCTTTAGCCTTGGCTTCAATTGCGAAAGCTTCTGCTTGACCACGTAGTCTAATCGCTTCAGATTCCGCTTCCGCCTCCAAAAGCACACGCTTATTATTGGCCTCCGCTATTTTCTCCAACCTGAATTTCTCAGCTTCAGCAGGTCGGCGCACCGTAGCCTCGAGTTCGCGTTCCTTTCTTGCGATTTCTTGTTCTTGAACCGCGATCTCTTGGGTTCTCTCAACAACTTTGATCTGCATTTGTTCTTCTTTGATCCTTTGCTTAGTCTTAGCGGCCTGAAGTTCGTATGCCATTTCTGCCTCGGCATTTTTGGTCTGCACTTCTACATCGTAGGCGGCCTTCTTCAGTTCGAAGTCACGCCTGGCCTTGGCTATGTCGGTGTCGTTTAAAAATACAGACGCCATGCGCTGTTCCTCTGCGATCGCCTCTTTAATTTGCGCGTCGCACCTTGCTTCGGCCTCGCCGATGCGAGCGTCGCGTTTTACTTCCGCCGTCCGAGCCATTCCCAAGCTTCTTAAATAGCCCTGTATAGAATATTGTAATAGAAGCAGTGCAGACTACTGACCTACTAACTTCATTATAACAAATAATTTAACAGTAACTTAAAATAAAGCGAATGTGCCAAATAAATTGCTAGCAATATACATGCAAATCACCGACATAATTTATAACATACCTTTGCACCCTTTTATTGTAGCAAATAAAATTAATTGTAAGAAAAACTAAGTCAATACATAATAAATTATATTATGGTCATCCTTATTATTTATCTTTACCTCTTCATCTCTGATGTCTTTCAATGTGTAGGAGACCACAGTAATCCCCATATTGACCAGATCCGAGGACGCTACTTCGAAGACCTGTTTGCTGAACTTTTTTCTATCCTTATATATCTCCTCCACCGTCATCGACCCCATAATGGCTCGTTGGTGTCCCTCCAGAGTGACCAGCGCAATGTGCTGTATCTCAGATTCGGTCTTCCCCAGAAATTGCTCGCAGGCGGCGAGCAGCATCTCCTCATTTTGACCCTGTATTTTCACCTATGAAATGAAACGGCGATTAAAAACACTTTCATTATTTTCAGTACAGCTTATTTTACCTGGGCAATGCCGGTGACGGAAATTGGGACGCCCTGGCTTGTGTACACTGTAGGACTGTCCACTTGCAGAGTCATCGTATTTAACGAGATTCTGAAATGAAAATTTGGAATGTTACAATTTGAATTGTAAACCGTTTCGAGTAACATAATAGGATGTCAATGGTGATGGAATTACCTTTGAATTCGTTGTATTGCAGGCCATATGAATGCTCGTCCTCCGGGGACCAGATGTGGTTTCGTGTAGCAGCATCCTTAAATGATTGAAAACAATACAAATAAAATCATAAAGGTATGTATGTAATAATAATAATAATAATAATAACTTTGAACATAATTCATTGGCCCCCTTTTAGTTAAAACTGACTTAAAATGAGCTTCTACCATCTGCAAGTCAGTCTGAAGTGAGATTTTTACCGCCTTTACCGATTCAGAGTCACTTTTTGTTTTTATTATTGTATCAATAATCATTATCATTGCAGAATTCATTATTAATATTCATATTAATCATTATTAAGTTAAACGAATGAGGTTATCTTTTTTTTACAGAAAATCTGGGGGATGGAAAAGATGATTTGGGTGGTTTAATTTGAATGAAATGAGGCCCTCTCCCTGAGTGTTCACGCTCTTTGATAACATCATTCGTTTAACCCAGCTGCTCCGGACCTCCCATGGCAGAATGCGGGGGAGATCAAAATGAGGTTGTCGACTCACATAGAAAGTGGGGGTCGCAATATTAAAAAGTTTCAAATCGTTCACAAACTCAGACATTCATGAAGAAACAAAAAGTGAAGCAGGGAAACGGCCATCAATAAATTAAAGTATATATTGGAGCACAATCTAAGTGACTCTAAGGGCCAGTTTTACAATCGTGGAACAGCCTTGTTCCTGGTACAATTACTTAGGATACAATTGTGTCAACAGATGTATCCTAGGTAATTGAACCAGGAACAAGGATGTTCCACGATTGTAAAACCGGCCATAAGTGATTTCTGCGTTCAATCTCGTTTTGTTACTAAAATAAAATAACCTTATAGCGGTTTTACATGGTCAAAGAAATTGATGAGATATTCATGAATTTATTCATGGATCAATTCGTGAATAAATTGAAAATGTGAAGGCGTATTACACGGTCAAATTTTTGCCAACTGTAAACTTGGAACTTCTGCACTGTCAATATGTTGCCAACTTTCAGAGTTATTTTCTTCTCATCTTGTCTCTACTTGTGTGTTAAAAATGAAAGTAGGAAAAGTAACAAAATATAACATGGTGCTGCCTTGTGTACGTTAGCAGTAGCTGTATATGTATTACACCATGATTACACCATGTTCGATACACCATGGGCACATGTCACTTGCCAGTAGGTTGGTATTAATTTAAAAACAGAAATGTAACTGGAATTCCCCAAAAAATTGTAGAAAATTTGGAGCAGGTTCTATTGTGACAATTTATTCATGAATTTATTGTCGTCAATTTATTCACGACAATTTTATGTATTACACGCAACAATAACTTCAAGGTTACAAAATTCATCAATTTCTTTGACCGTGTAAAACGGTCACAAGGCACAAGGAATATTTTCTTCGAAAATAACAATCATTTTGAATTTATGTTTTGGCTCCTTTTAGTTAAAACTAACTTAAAATGATCTTCTACCATCTGCAAGTGAGATTTTTACTGCCTCTTTACCGATTCAGAGTCAGATTTTTTTTTTAATTCTTATATGTATCAATAATCATTATCATGAAAAACAATATAATTCGTTTTACGAAGCTGCTCCGGACCTGCCATTGCATAATGCCATATTAAAAAGTTTCAAATCGTTCACAAACTCGAATCATTCATGAAGAAACAGAAAGTGAAACAGGGAAACGGCCATCAATAATTTAAAGTATATATTGGAGCACAATCTAAGTGACTCTGATTTCTCCGTTCAATCTCGTTTTGTTACTAAAATAAAATAACCTTACGTACACAAATGTTATTAATACTGTGCGAGCAAAAATTGTTTTCATCAACGTTTGCGTTGCATCTAAGGCCATACAGCTTAGCTTAATGCGCTCTTGGATTAAAATCATTTTTGCTCGCACGGTATAATAAATAATACATTAATAAACTGCAAACAAAAATTACCCAATGTTTACGTTCACATCAAGTTTAATTAAATTTTTGATTAAAATTCAATTCTACAGTGAATGAGGCTATCTGATGCCTCGATATTGTAAACATATTTCCTCACTTCCAGGCGATTCGATGAATATACCACTACCGCTCTTTCAGCATTGATTGCTCGGTACATTTTTGCTACATAACTCGGCTTGAATCTACCCAATCTAACTTTTTGTAAATTAAATTATATTCAAAAATATCCATTATTCTGTAAAAATTGCATTTGTAATAATATGTAAATAAATATCCCCTGTCTATAAAAATATGATAAATAGTAATAGGAAATTTATTGGTAATTATAACAAGATTCTCAATATTATTCTTGATAAGAAAATTTGAAGAAAATTTGTAGAAAATTTTACAACTTTTGTTTTCATATTCCCAATTTTGAAACTCTCGAATTTCAAGCGTCGGTTCTTCAAGCCTAAATAATCCAGGCCTCGATTTCCTCCTAGAAAATCCAAGCCTGGAAAATCCAAGCCTGGATTTTCTCCTAGATAATCCGAGCCTGGATTTTCTCCTAGATAGTCCAAACCTGGATTTTCTCTTAAATAATCTAAACTTGGATTTTCTCCTAGATAATCCAAACCTGGATCCCTTCTAGATAATCCAAGCCTGGTTTTTCTCCTAGATATTCCAAGCCTGGATTTTCTCCTACATAATCCAAGCCTGGATTTTCTCTTAGATAATCCAAGCCTGGATGCCTGGATGAAGCCTGACTGAAACTTTGTTTTATTTACAAATTGTCGATTTCAAAAGATTACATTTTTATTTTGTTTTCATATGCCCTATTTTGAAACTCTCCATTTTCAATCGTCGGTTCTTCAAGCTTAGATAATCTAGGCGTGGATTTTCTCCTAGATAATCCAAGCCTGGATTTTCTCCTACAGAATCCAAGCCTAAATTTTCTCCTAGATAATCCAATTCTGGATTTTCTCCTACATAATCCAAGCCTAAATTTTCTCCTAGATAATCCAAGCCTGGATTTTCTCCTACAGAATCCAAGCCTAAATTTTCTCCTAGATAATCCAATCCTGGAATTTCTCCTACAGAATCCAAGCCTAAATTTTCTCCTAGATAATCCAATCCTGGATTTTCTCCTACATAATCCAAGCCTAAAATTTCTCCTAGATAATCCAAGCCAGGAATGAGTCTCAATGGCTCAAAATATAATTTTTCTACTTTTAATTTTAATTTTTTCCGTTTACAAAGATCTTTGCACTCTCCATTTTACTAGCCTCAAATGACAAGGTGTCGATTTGACAATATATAACCAAAGTTTTCTTTTTTTTAAACTTTGATTTTGCTAAGTCTAAATTTTCAGATCTATATTATCCAAGTTTTGATTTTTGAGCTTTTGATTTTCAAATTCTTATTTTTCGAAAGCTAGATTTTTCTTTTTGATTTTTCAGACCTACATTATCAAAGCTTTAATTTTTCAGCTTTTGACCAAATTTTTGCTTCTCGAAAGCAAAATGTTTCAACTATCCATTTTACAATTCTCAATTTGTCTATAGTATTGTCTGAGGCTGCGGTGGAGTGAGCGTTAACGCGTTCGCTTCTAGACCGCAAGGTCCCGGGTTCGATTCCTGGGTCTGCATTTCTGTGGTGGTTTTTCTGTAGTTTTCCCACTTCCTTGCAACAAATGTTGGAAATGTGCCTCTACCATCTATAAGTCGCATGCAGGCGTAGATGGGCAATAATAATAATGCCCCTCTCCTCTCAACGCCCGCATAACTAGTAATAGTTCTGGGGCCTATGGTAAAATAAAATGTAATTGGGTCAGAATTCTCTGTCAAAAATTATGACAGTAACCAATTACGCCATAGGTGGAGGAGTAGTACGGATTATTATTATTATTATTATAGGTGTTAATTTGTCCACATACTATATTACCCAAGTTTAAATTTCGCAAGACTAGATTCTCAAAGTCTCCATTGGTCAATAGATAAAAATTATAAGGTGGGTGATACTTGGTTAAATACCATATAGAAGAACATAATACAGGGTATATGATATATATAATATAATATTAATATAATAAATTGTATTGTAAATATAATCATTTGAAAATTGCTAATAAGCCGAAACACGTGTCGGCAAAATGATAAAATATATGAAACAAAACAAGAGTAATTATACATAATGTACATTTATAATAATAATACAGGGTGTTTCAAATTAAACCACCCAAATTGCCTTTTCTATCCACCAGGTGGCGCTTATTTAGGGTAAAAAGAAACAAGTAAATCTGGCAACTATGCCAAACTTTAGTATAGGTATCTGTAATATCGGTCTATTGATATGTCATTAGTGTCAATGTAATCAGTTGAACTTTCAAGGTTTATAATAAATCAATGTTATTTGTATGTCCTACTTGGAATTCATACAACCATGTCTCAATTAAAACTCGTTTTTGTAAATTACTGCCGGGTATATTTATTAGATATATGAAATTATTTTAAGTTGACAGTGACAGCTGTCATAATGACATAGAAATTTACGCATTGCCAAACTTCTGTATATTACTTTTTTTTACAGAAAATCTGGCGGATGGAAAAGATGATTTGGGTGGTTTAATTTGAACGAAATGAGGCCCTCTCCCTGAGTGTTCACGCTCTTTGATAACCTCAACACAATATTAATATGGAATCATCAAAATTAATATTATTATTAATAATATTACTTTTTTTTACAGAAAATCTGGTGGATGGAAAAGATGATTTGGGTGGTTTAATTTGAACGAAATGAGGCCCTCTTCCTGAGTTCTTTGATAACCTTTGATAACAATATTAATATGGAATCATCAAAATTAATATTATTATTAATATTCATTTTAATGATTCCATATGAATATTGTGAATTATTTGATACATGTCAAAATCTCTATTTTTGAGTATTATTATAATAGAGTATTAGAGTATCTCTAATACTCCATTATTGGGACTACTAAAACTGTTTTATTTGTTAACAGAAAATCCGTGTCCATATCCAAGATGTATCAACGTTTAAAAATAATAGAATTTATTAAAGTAGTGTTATTTTATTGTTAATAAAAGGAGCATATGAACTATATTATTTAATAATTTTGCAATTCCAGGGTAGAAGTAAGTATATCAAATTTTTCCCAGAACATAATATAAGAACAGTAGCTAACTAATATTGCTGTGCAAATATTGCACAAAAAATAATATATATGTTATTTTTGGACATTACAGTAGATACACATACAAAACAATTCCGATATGTGCCAAGGTCAAAGTTGAGAGCTTTTTTGAATGCCAGTCATTGCTTAATTATAATTAATTCGTTTAACGTTAAATTGATGTATGAATCGTCTAGAATAATACCATTAAGATTACACGTCAATAGTCTAGTCAACACCCAATACTGGCCTCTTCCCTGCTTACATAAGAAGCAGTAACAACAACAATTTAAATCAGAATCTTATTAGTTTCGGTTCTATATTTATAGGTAATTGCGGAGTTGTATATTTGGTTGCTGGTTTTATGATCCCAGAGTCAACCCATTTGCGAGAATCGTGTTTTTTGCATTAATAATAATACGTACCAGATATCACCAATGCTTCATTGGGGCCACATGTCACAAATCCCCAGGTCATTGTTAAAATTTGATTCGAATAAAATTATAAGCTAAACGAGGACTTATCTCTAGGCAAATACTGACAGGACAACCTTACCCACAATTATCGCTGTTAT
This sequence comes from Othius punctulatus, assembly GCA_951805005.1. NCBI lineage: Eukaryota > Metazoa > Arthropoda > Insecta > Coleoptera > Staphylinidae > Othius > Othius punctulatus. Next base: position 15,038,199 of record OX638138.1, read on the forward strand.
TCTGACGAGGCATGCGCATTAGGTCAATGCAACAGAGGATCAATAAATGATCGCCACATTGGAGCCGCTGAAAGTCTGCTCCAGAAAGAGTTTGTGTGATAAATGACTTCATTCATAGGGACAATAAATTGTAATTTCGATATATCGCCAATATTTGGCAATAAAATAAATGAAAAGATCAATAATTCATCAATACACAGACGACACACCTATATGCGTTAGGCAACCAAAGTTACTAGCCACATCCTGTTTAAACAATATATGCAAATATTCTTATCTTTCAAGTTGCAGTGTGAGTTTTTATCAAGGTCGAGGTACAATATACTTTAGTACAGAGATTTGCATTATATTTTTGTTGCTTAGGATATCATGAGTAAAATTACAAAGGAAGATTCCAAATCATGCACATACAAATGAATTTTAATCATTTCATGCGTTGTATAATTACTGTGCATGTATTTACAATAACTTAATTAATACACAAAAATAAATTTAAATTCCCACATAACTAACAGTGATACAAAAAATATCATAATTAGCCAATAACGTATTAAATAGTTCTTTATTTTACCAAAATTCACACCGCCTTAACGTGAAATCGACAAATAATCATTTTAATATTAACAAAAAATCTTAATATTAACAAATCAATTAATTAAATATCCAACTGGAAACCGTATACAAATATGTACAGTTATGCTCACATAAATCTAGTACAAAAAAAATGACATTGCTGTATAAAATAGCTATTGTAACCTAATTTATTGTACTACTCCTTACTCCTCCTAGTTATTAAATAGAGTATAGATTTATGTGAGCATGACTACAGTATGACTACAAATATTCTTATCTTTCAAGTTGCAGTGTGAGTTTTTATCAAGGTCGAGGTACAATATACTTTAGTACAGAGATTTGCATTATATTTTTGTTGCTTAGGATATCATGAGTAAAATTACAAAGGAAGATTCCAAATCATGCACATACAAATGAATTTTAATCATTTCATGCGTTGTATAATTACTGTGCATGTATTTACAATAACTTAATTAATACACAAAAATAAATTTAAATTCCCACATAACTAACAGTGATACAAAAAATATCATAATTAGCCAATAACGTAATAAATAGTTCTTTATTTTGCAAAAATTCACACTGCCTTAACGTGAAAACGACAAATAATCATTTTAATATTAACAAAAAAATCTTAATATTAATAAACCAGTTAATTATATAACCAACTGGAATCCGTATACAAAATACGCAATACAAATATGTGCAGTCATGCTCACATAAATCTAGTACAAAAAAATGACATTGCTGTATAAAATAGCTATTGTAACCTAATTTATTGTACTACTCCTTACTCCTCGTAGTTATTAAATAGAGTATAGATTTATGTGAGCATGACTATAGCATTGATTATAATACCCTTAGGGTATTATAATCAATGACTATAGTATGCGCCAGAATGAACAGAATATAATTTAGGCAACCAAGCATACGCACCGCAATGAATGCGGTGCAACGCGTATGGTTGGTTGTCTACACTTCAGTTCTGTTTATTCTGGCACATACTGTATTGAACAAATCTAACTACATTTTCAACATTATATTTTCTATATATTTACAACTAAATAATATAAATTATTTTAAGTTTAAGGTGTTATCCATAATTACCAGTTACATGTATTTAAGGTTGTTTTAATAAGTACTTACTGGTATTTGTTTATTTATTTCATTTTTTATTTTTATTGCCTTAGTTTTTGCCTGCCATATGTATTTAATGTGTATATATCCTGAACTTATTTGAATTGTAATTTGAAATTTGAAAGATTATTATTAATTTAATCTAAACAATATTTTAAACTAAATATTTTTAACATTCTGAGTATTAGGGATTGACTTTGAATAGCTTTGTTCCTGAGTAAATTACACTGACCTGCAACATTCAACTTTTTGAATGTTGCATGTACCAAAGAAGGCGAATCCTGTAGTATTTTACCTTCTAATCTGCTTTTATAATGTGTATATATCTTGAACTTTTTTGAATTGTAATTTGAAATTTGAAAGATATAGATGTCAATAAACTATTTTAATCTAAACAATATTTTAAACTAAATATTTTTAACATTCTGAGTATTAGGGATTGACTTTGAATGGCTTTGTTCCTGAGTAAATTACACTGACCTGCAACATTAAACATTTTGAATGTTGCATGTACCAAAGAAGGCGAATCCTGTAGTATTTTACATTATAATCTGCTTTTATAATGTGGATATATCTTGAACTTTTTTGAATTGTAAATTGAAATTTAAAAGATATATATGTCAATAAATTATTTTAATCTAAACAATATTTTAAACTAAATATTTTTAACATTCTGAGCATTAGGGATTGACTTTGAATGGCTTTGTTCCTGAGTAAATTACACTGACCTGCAACATTACACTTTTTGAATGTTGCATGTACCAAAGAAGGCGAATCCTGTAGTATTTTACCTTCTAATCTGCTTTTATAATATGTATATATCTTGAACTTTTTTGAATTGTAATTTGAAATTTGAAAGATATATATGTCAATAAATTATTTTAATCTAAACAATATTTTAAACTTAATATTTCTAACATTCTGAGCATTAGGGATTGACTTTGAATGGCTTTGTTTCTGAGTAAATTACACTGACCTGCAACATTAAACATTTTGAATGTTGCATGTACCAAAGAAGGCGAATCCTGTAGTATTTTACCTTCTAATCTGCTTTTATAATGTGTATATATCTTGAACTTTTTTGAATTGTAATTTGAAATTTGAAAGATATAGATGTCAAAAAATTATTTTAATCTAAACAATATTTTAAACTAAATATTTTTAACATTCTGAGTATTAGGGATTGACTTTGAATCGCTTTGTTCCTGAGTAAATTACACTGACCTGCAACATTCAACTTTTTGAATGTTGCATGTACCAAAGAAGGCGAATCCTGTAGTATTTTACCTTCTAATCTGCTTTTATATTGTGTATATATCTTGAACTTTTTTGAATTGTAATTTGAAATTTGAAAGATATAGATGTCAATAAATTATTTTAATCTAAACAATATTTTAAACTAAATATTTTTAACATTCTGAGTATTAGGGATTGACTTTGAATAGCTTTGTTCCTGAGTAAATTACACTGACCTGCAACATTCAACTTTTTGAATGCTGCATGTACCAAAGAAGGAGAATCCTGTAGTATTTTAGCTTCTAATCTGCTTTTGTAATGTGTATATATCTTGAATTTTTTGAATTGTAATTTGAAATTTGAAAGATACAGATGTCAATAAATTATTTTAATCTAAACAATATTTTAAACTAAATATTTTTAACATTCTGAGTATTAGGGATTGACTTTGAATGGCTTTGTTCCTGAGTAAATTACACTGACCTGCAACATTAAACTTTTTGAATGTTGCATGTACCAAAGAAGGCGAATCCTGTAGTATTTTACCTTCTAATGTGCTTTTAAAATTTTCCCAGGACGTACGATTTTAGAGTAAAACGCGTTCCAAATTTCAGAAATTATATATTTTTAGCCTGGAATATCATCGACGTGCTCATAAAAGAACATGTAACTCGAGTTTTAGCCATTTTGGGATTTTTGTGGAACTACACTTAATGAAATGGCACTCTTTCGAATGATGATATTATATTTTATTTAAATTTAGAAGGGCTTTTTTAAAATTAATAAAACTATAATACATATTATCGTAAGTACCGAGTGATCATTTAAATTTCCGCTCTCCATGGAAATTCTCGCATTCAGGCCGCTGATCGCGTCTTCTTATTGGCTGCGAGAATTTCCATGGAAAACTAGAGCTGAAATTTATATGATCACTCTGTATAAATTCGGTTTAATATATATATTTATCATTATACCTTCTACACAATTAGTGTAGGTGTAAATTCGGTTTAATAACATCCGTATTTAGACGATTAATCATCCGCGCCAAATGAATCAAATATAATCGTATCTTCACATCCCATGTATTTTTTGTCGAAACATTAAACATTAAACATTAAACATTTTTGTCGAAACATTAAACATTAAGCATTAAACATTTTTGTCGAAACATTAAAGATACGTTTTTGTTTCACCGAGTGATTTATCCATCTCCCTCAGTTTCGCACGGAATTATATATGCATCTCTTTCTTCAACGCGTGCCGTAGTCAAATGCGAAATCAGTCTTTTGTTTTCATGGCGCGTAAATTACTTCACTCAGATTATTATTTTGGTATCAAGAAGTGTAAATTGTGCTGTGCCATTAAGTAATATTAACATGGCCCGTCTTCTTGTTGATCTTGCGTGTGGTAAGTATAAATACTTTGATTCTTTAATTAATTAATTGAACAGTAATTTGAAAAGCAGGATCATAACCTAACTTTAGTAGTAGGTAAACTTCATTTTATGACGAAACAAATGGAAAATAATAATTAGTTTTTGTTTATATACATCGTTTTCAGTTTTTATAACAATACATTTAAAAACAAAAAACAATGTTTTCTTTACATTTAATAATCGGAGCTAAAATGCAAAAACAAATAACAATGTTTTCATTACATGTAATAATCGGAGCTAAAATGTAAAAACTAGAAACAATATTTTCTTTACATTTAAGAATCGGAGCTTAAATGCAAAAACAAATAAGAATGTTGTCATTACATTTAATAATCGAGGCTAAAATGTAAAAACAAGAAACAATCTTTTCTTTACATTTAAGAATCGGAGCTAAAATATATAAAATGTATATGCAAAATTGTAGAATTATGAATTTATTTTACATAATTCTACAATTTTGCATAAGTAAAGCCTCGTTTACATTTGGAAAGTTTACTGCCGGAAAGTACTTACCGCCAGTATACTTACGATGTGTAAGCCAGAAAAACGTCTGTCAAGAAAGAAACTAAACAAGAAAGTAAGACGTTTTTCTGGTTTATACATCGTTAGTTTATTGGCGGCAAGTACTTTCCACCAGTAAACTTTCCAAATGTAAACGAGGCTATAGGCTAAATAACTGTTACGACAATTCCGACACCCCAATACCCCCTGAATTACATTTCATCCACCCATACCCACTTTGGACAAATTTGCGGAGCGTGTACCAAAAATAATAATAATTTAATAATAATGTCTTATACGTCTCCTTGGAGACATCGCCGCTAAGGGAAGCTTTTTAGATCTACTGTTTTGGGGTAGATCGGTCCCCGTATTCTTTGGTAATTCAATTCTTTCGCAAATCTTTCTCCACTCTTTCCTGTCGTTCACTTTTCCCCTTGATACTTCCGGTCCCTGCCTTCGTCAAGTCTTCTTTGACCTCCTTCAACCAGTTTGATCTCGGTCTGCCTCTTCTTTGACTTCCAGCCGGCTCCTAGTTCGTTATTATATTTGTATTGTTCCCTTCGTCCGATCTCAGTATATGACTGTACCATTTTGCCCTTTGTACTTTTATCCTTTTGATAATATCATCTTTATTCACATTTATCGTCAGTCCTAATTGTCTTTCTGCTTCTGTAATCTCATTAAGCATCTCACACATTATGCCTCTTCTCTTTGTAGCAATTACCAAATCGACAAAAATATCATATTGTTTAAAAAGTTTAGTTACGAGTTGCAGAATTTTATTGAAATTAACCGAATTTAACAACCACAATGAACTATATCGATGCTCAAAAAATCATCTTGAAAATCAAAAAAGCAAACGAATAACAATCAATAATATGTGGCCCTCGATATGTATAACAGAAACTCACAAGAAATGGAGATACCTGGTTCTTGCACTGGACACCTCAATTACAATTGAGGCATTTATTTTATAAACAACAAATCCAAAAATGCGCAAATTGAGTTATTAATAGTAAACGGCTCTCAAGACCAATGTGTATGCACTAACAAACCACCTTTCTCGAAAAACAATACAAGTCGCATGTAACAGGCAAATCAAAATATAGCAATTCTTTAAACACGACACATGTCCATCGGGTTTCTTTCTTAAGAGGCCTCTTTACCCAAATGCGGTATAGGGAATTGCAAGTAAACGACAGCCAAGATAATTCATGAACGGGTTCAACATAATTACAATCGGAGACCTGATTTAGAAAGTTTAGACATTTATCTACATTTGTGCTGTGCAGTTTTTAAGAAATAATAAAAGGGTCATTTATTATGTTGAAAAAGAATGGCATGTTTTGCCGATTTGTGAAATTTTCTTCTGTATTTATTTAATTAAGACAGGGTACATAAAATGGAAACAAATGGAAAATATTAATTATTATAATTATTTGTTTATATTTGTATTTGTTTATAAACATCGTTTTCGGTTTTTATAACAATACATTTAAAAAACAAAAACAATGTTTTCTTTACATTTAATAATCGGAGCTAAAATGCAAAAACAAATAACAATGTTTTCATTACATTTAATAATCGGAGCTAAAATGTAAAAACAAGAAACAATCTTTTCTTTACATTTAAGAATCGGAGCTAAAATGTATAAAATGTATTTGCAAAATTGTAGAATTAAGAATGGCATGTTTTGCCGATTTGTGAAATTTTCTTCTGTATTTATTTAATTAAGACAGGGTACATAAAATGGAAATTCCCACACGGTATTTGGAGCTAATGTTGTTGCGAACCACCTTCTTTTTTTTTGTTCCAATATCATGAATTATAATGGAGTATTCTTGTCTGCACATAAATCCGATTAGGTGATCAGAAATAAGTCACCTTTGATTTATTTCTTAAAACTACTTTGTCTAAAACTACTTGTAGATAAATGTCTAAACTTTCTATATCAGTTCTCCGATTGTAATTTAAATGATAGGAGTCAAAATGATGATTGAAATGGTAGGAGTACTATTTTCTAAATGACCCTGTAAAAATTACGAGCCACTTACATTTGATTTAGCAGCGATTTGTCCTACTTTGTGCTTGGCATTGATAGTGACACAATTCAAAAATTGTAATCTTTGAGCGGCGTCCATGTGTACATGTTGTACTGTCATATTGCATTATCAACGGCAAATCCTCTTCATAATCAATTAAAATGTTCTATAACAAATGTTACACAACCTGTTCATGAATTATTTGGCTATCGCTTATTAGTAATGCCGTATACTAGCTAGGGTAAAGAGGCCTCTTAAGTGTCAATATCTAAACAAAAAGCAAGATAAATCATCAGCAAAACTGAAGAATCTTAAACACTTAATGGGTTTCTTAGAGGAACCCCAGAATATATTATTTTATGAACCGTTTCATGCTGAGCAATATTTAAGTATTGTTGATGAGGAACCCGAACTGGACGAGGATGACAATAGTAGTGGTTGTGAAGAGTTATAATTTTCATTTAAATTTTTTTTTAAAGTAAAGTTTATTTTGTATTTAAACTTTATTTTGTGTCTTTGTTTGTGTGCATTTAAAAAATTCCACCTAAAAACAACTTAAGTCCAACTTTTTCCCCCGTTTTTTCTCTTGATTTATTTTCCCAGTACTTTGAGTATAACTTGCAATGTAACTTTTTTTAAATTTCCCACAAAACTGATTTTTTGACATGTGCAAACGCCTCATTGAAGTGACCGAGACCACTTTTCAATTTTTAAGTGTGTGCGGATATGAATGTCGGCTGCCCTTCATTACAGGAAGCAGAGAAATGCCTCCCGCACGAAGTGCCACTAGCCTAGCCAAATTTGGTTAGCTGGGGCCCTACTTGAGAGGTTGTGCAACTTTCCAATTGAATCGTTTATTTCAGAAACTGGTCAACAGACATTTTTATGAATTTTTATTTTTTTGCGGAATCAGTATCTAGTATTGTCAGGGCATATTTTTTTACAATATAACTACAATTGCCAGTCCGTTTTATGGAATATAATTTACAATGAATGTCGCGTTTAGTGCAGAAACCTGTCAAGTGACATCACATAGTGTGTTTCTACAGTAAATTTAAATTTCTGCAGTAAAAGTCCTGTGGTATTTTGTATAATACTAATACCATGGTAACAATTACTAGCAGTTTACCATTACTTACCATTGCTTAGTAGTTGGTATATTTAACAAATCAGAAAATTAGTTTAAATTGCTTTATTGTATTTTATTGAAAACACGGAAAATTTTGTGTTTTATTCTGTGTTCAAATAAAAAATATATAGTTTATAATGGTGCATTGTTGGTTAAAAATCATAATACCACAAAAAAAAATAGGAAATTACCATTAAAAATATATGTTTCTACATTAAAATCTTATTTTATTGCAGAAACGAGTCAACTGTAATATTTTCAATATTTTTTTACAATTAAGGGAGAAATCTTATAATCTAATTACAGGCAGCAACTTCGGGATGATGTTAACTATTACTTGACATTTTTTCATGCGAAAATCTGTTTAAATATCGAGGATATAATGTTTTTCTTTGTTTCCCAACAATTTGAAAAGGTGCACTTGACCAGTTTCTGAAATAAACGATTCAATTGGAGAATAAAGCTACAAATTAATCAAATCAAACATATACTTTTTAACGTCGTGGCTACTGGAATGGTTAGTAGGAGATGCTATGAAGTCAACGGGGCCTCGAAACCACATAAAAAATAACGACTGGATATTATGTATGCAATTTTATGATGCTAGGTCACATGTACTGCAAAAAAACATGTAGTAATGATACATACATACATACATAATCCGGTCCTCTTATACCCTGAGGGTGTCGAGGGATAGTTCTTTAATTTAGGTTTTTGTGGCTTCTGCAATTAACCTGCGCCACTTGCTTCTGTCATCACTGTTGCACGTTACATTTAAGCTCTTCCTTATATCTTCATTCTTTATTCTGTCTTTCTTTGTGATGCCTTCCACTCTTCTGAGATACTTCATTTCTGCTCCTTGTATTCGGCTGTCTTGTCTTTTACTAGTGACCCATGTCTCACTCCCATATGTGAGTATTGGAGTATAGTATATATATTATTAGTAATGATAAGGGTTGAAATTTGTATTTGAGGGTTGTTTCGGTTTAACTCAATACCACCACTATGAAATACACCCATGGACTCTTCTGAGATATTTCATTTCTGCTCCTTGTATTCGGCTGTCTTGTCTTTTACTAGTGACCCATGTCTCACTCCCATATGTGAGTATTCGAGTATAGTATATATATTATTAGTAATGATAATGGTTGAAATTTGTATTTGAGGGTTGTTTCGGTTAAACTCAATACCGCTATGAAGTATGCCCATGGACTCTGGGAATGTCGTGGTCCGTAAGGCCCAATTCACACACAAATGGCATCTGGCACTGGCTTGGTGCTGGTGTGGGACTGGCGAGGACTCTGGGAATGTCGTGGTTTGTAAGGCCCAATTCACACACAAATGGCATGTGGCACTGGCTTGGCGCTGGTGTGGGACTGGCGAGGATCGGTCGTGGTGCGTTTAATACACACATGCGTGGCGGTCAAGTGGTTTAGTGCAGTACTACATGTTGTCCAGCACAATTTTTTCTTCCTCAGATGATGACGAGCATGATTTGTTGGATATTATTAATTTAGCCAATATGCAAATTCCAAAAACATGAAAGAAAACAAAACAAAACATGAAACTTTTCCATTACAAAAGTTAATGTTCAATTCCATGTCATCATGCATGATGTATTAATAAATAAAATTTGTTAAAAAGAACGCAAAAACTAGAAAAATAAAACAAACAAAGAAGAGGAGATAAAAGGAAAGAATGGTTTGCAAGTGGCACGCCACTTCGATAAGCCATGAGTGGTGCCATGTCAGTGTACATTGAGCCATAAGTTAACACATAGGTGGCACAAACCAGTCCCACGCCAGAGTCACGCCAGTGCCATACGCCATTTGTGTGTGAATTGGGCTTAAGACCAAGCAGTCCGCTATCCTTGTCTCTACCGTGTACTACCAGACATCCAGACAAAGATAGAGTACTGCTCTGTCTTACGGACCCGACATTCCCAGAGTAAGTGGCTGTAGGTGTTATCCACAACGTATTAGAGATTTCTAATAATAATAATCCGTACTACTCCTCCACTACTCCTCTAATTGAATACGTCCTAAAGTATCACCACTACGACTATCAGAGTATTCATACACACTAAGGGCTGTTTGAACCAACAAGGGGTGGTTTTTGGAAATGTGCACCCATAAATTAAACGCACATACTTGTAGTAATCGGTGGTTGCAATTGCAACCACATGAATCTTCGCATAGTCTTTAAATTGATATTGTTAACTGTATTGTGTTTTATGGTATGATATGTGAAATGGAAGTTGATGAATAACACCAAAATGCCTCAATTAGTTATTAATATGTATTCCTTAATACGTGTTTGAGGTAAGGTCAAGAACCAACAGTAAAAACAATTAAAACGTGCCGAGGGTTGGTGGCGCATTTTTGGGGGTAGTCGCGCAATTTGGCCCCCGAAGAATTTTTCTGTATACGATTCTGGCCCAGAAATGAATTTTGGTACCATTCTGATATATAACAACCCCACAATTAGTATTCAGATTTAACGTAATATCTCGCTCCATTAGTTTTATTAGGATCGATAAAATCATTGTCATTTTTTGCTGTTCTATTTTTAGATTTTGCCGAAATTGTCAAGACCTTGACTTTGCGTTGTGATTGCATCTTCGTCTTCTGCATGCAGCATTGTCACTTGACTCTCTTCTTTTGCACAGACATGTTCAAACAAATCGCCAAGTACGCTTGGTTAGTTGAGAATCAGATACGAGTCTTCACGCATCTCTTCTTACAGATTGATACAAATGCTGAAGATTAAGGGATGCAAATCTGATTTATTGGCCTAAGGGGATGGTAACTTGCATCTACGATGGTAGGACTTTGGGGGACCTCGTACAATGCGCCGCCCCCCAAAATTGACGCAGAGGCAGGCGATGAAGGCAGAAAATTATCGGCCTCGTCGCTTAGCGTCTTCAGCGAAGTTGCAGCGGAGTGGAGTGGATGAGCCCGGCGGAACCCGCAATTAAGGTACATAGACATAGGGCATTTCAATGCATCCCATGTAATGATGTGAAGACATATTACATGCATTTAGCCGTCTGATTTAACAGTCGGCAATTTTCATACTACTGGGGAAACCTGTATATGTATGTATAAAGAAACCTAATACAGCAGATAACCTAAGAAATTAGGTTATAATAGCAATTTTATATAGCAATGTCAATTTTTTGTACTATACCTTTTCAAGTTCAAATTGAGATCAATCAAGTTCAAATTGAGACCAATCAATTTCAAATTGAGGCCAATCAAGTTCAAATTGATACCAATCAATTTCAAATTGAGACTAAACCAAATCAAGTTGACACTAAACAATATCAAATTGAGAGTAAACAAATAAAATTTATTATGACAACTTGATATTGTTTAGTGTCAACTTGATTTTGTTTAGTCTTAATTTGAAATTGATTGGTCTCAATTTGAAATAAATTGGTATCAATTTCAACTTAATTGGCCTCAATTTGAAATTGATTGGTCTCAATTTGAACTTGGTTGGTCTCAATTTGAACTTGAAAAGGTATAGATTTATGTGAGCATCACTGTACACTGAACCAAAAGAGTACATAAATACAATGAAAATGTTCATTATATAAATGAATTCCAACCTCAATTTTGCTCCGATGAACGCTTTCATTACTATAATGAAAAATTACTAAAACAATTAAGAAAAAGAAATACACTATATAAACAAACCAGAACATATCCGAATAATATAAAACTCAAAGAAAACTATATAAAACAAAATGAATTGTACAAAAAAACATTTACAAAACAAAAACACATTACTATAAAAAAAATCAAAAATGTGGCCAAATGTGTATGCAAAAAACTGGTAGGCCATAAAAGACGTATTATTTATTTATTCCTTTGCCTTTCTACCTTTCGGTGTAAGGCATACATTATTAATTTTTATAACATTCTCTCCACTTCCTCCTATCTTATTATTATGATAGTTGTCATAATAAATTTTATTTGTTTACTCTCAATTTGATATTGTTTAGTGTCAACTTGATTTTGTTTAGTCTTAATTTGAAATCGATTTGTCTCAATTTGAAATTAATTGGTATCAATTTGAACTTGATTGGCCTCAATTTCAAATTGATTGGTCTCAATTTGAACTTGATTGGTCTCAATTTGAACTTAAAAAGGTATAGATTTATGTGAGCATGACTGTACACTGAACCAAAAGAGTACATAAATACAATGAAAATGTTCATTATCTAAATGAATTCCATCCTCAATTTTGCTCCGATGAACGCTTTCATTACTATAATGAAAAATTACTAAAACAATTAAGAAAAAGAAATACACCATATAAACAAACCAGAACATATCCGAATAATATAATACTCAAAGAAAACTATATAAAACAAAAAGAATTGTACAAAAAAACATTTACAAAAAAAACACATTACTATAAAAAAAAATCAAAAATGTGGCCATGACTATGCAAAAAACTGGTAGGCCATAAAAGATGTATTATTTATTTATTCCTTTGCCTTTCTACCTTTCGGTGTAAGGCATACATTATTAATTTTTATAATATTCTCTCCACTTCCTCCTATCCTATTATTGTGATAACCATACATTTATTTATTTATTTATTTATCTATCCTATCTACCATTCGGTGTAAGGCATATATTATTAATTTTTATATCCTCTCCACTTCCTCCTATCTTTTGTTAATACCTTTATTTCTTCGCATGTGTTCCCTTTTCTAGCTGCCTCTTCTTTTATTGCGCTGTTCCACTCTTTTCTCGGACTTGGTCTTTGTTGTTTTTCTGTTGCTCTTGTCTCGTATATTTTCTTAGTGTTTCTTTCTTCTCTCATTCGTCTTATGTGTCCATACCACCTCATTTAGCCGTCTGTTATTTTTTCCTGTATTGGTTTTATGTTTAAGTTTTTCCTGTGCGTCTCGTTCCTTATCCTGTCTCTTCTTGTTTTGTTTTCTATTTTTCTTAGGAATCTCATCTCCATGGCATTTATTCTTTTTATTTGTTTTCCTGTCATCGTCCATGTTTCACTGGTGCAAGTTAGCGTTGGTCTAATTACTTTTTTGAGTATTTCTGTTTTTGTGTCTTTTGATATCTCTTTCTTGGTAAAAAAGGTGTTTTTCCTACTTTATCTTCTATTTCATTATCTAATTTACCATTGCTCTGTATGATTGTTCCTAAATATCTGTATTGTTTTACTTATAAGATTTTTTTTCCTTGTATTTTTATTTCGTGTTTCTTTTTCTCTTTGGCAATTATCATGGTTTTTGTCTTTTCGTAGTTTATTTTCATGTTTATTTTCTTAATCTCTTTCTCAATTATTTTATGTTAGTAGTTTATTTTCATGTTTATTTTCTTAATCTCTTTCTCAATTATTTCCATGTTGTGTTGCAGTTCTTCCTCTGTCTCTGCAATTATTACCATGTTGTCCGCGAATAGTAGTTCTGCTATTTTTGTTATCTCCATTTTCCGGTAACCAATTTTTAGCATTTTCATTTTTTGCTTTGCTTTGTTATATAGTTGTTATATAGTTTTGCTGTTTTTCCTATTTTATCTTCTATTTCATTATCTAATTTATCATTACTCTGTATGATTGTTCCTAAATATCTGTATTGTTCTACTTGTTCGATTTTTTTCCTTATATTTTTATTTCGTGTTTCCTTTTCTCTTTGGCAATTATCTTGGTTTTTGTCTTTCCGTAGTTTATTTTCATGTTTATTTTCTTAATATTCTATCTATATATTATATAATATATTTCATCTATAAGTCGCATGCAGGCACAGATGGGCAAAAATAATAATGCCCCTCTCCTCTCAACGCCCGCATAACTAGTAATAGTTCAGGGGCCTATGGTAAAATAAAATGTAATTGGGTCAGAATTCTCTGTCAAAAATTATGACAGTAACCAATTACGCCATAGGTGGAGGAGTAGTACGGATTATTATTATTATTATTATTAATCTCTTTCTCAATTATTTCATGTTAGTAGTTTATTTTCATGTTTATTTTCTTAATCTCGTTATCAATTATTTCCATGTTGTGTTGCAGTTCTTCTTCTGTTTCTGCAATTATTGCCATGTCATCCGCAAATAGTAGTTCTGCTATTTTTGTTATCTCCATTTTCCGGTATCCAATTTTTAGCATTTTAATTTTTTGTTTTGCTTTCTTCATCGCCATATTTAATACAATTGTGTATTTTTTGACATTATACATTGTAATTGACATTGGGGGTACATTTAGTGAAGAACAAAATTCTTGTAGCTGTGAATAACCACATCCAATGCCAATTATACCTGATGCAGCAGACCCATTAGTGTTCATTATATTTTCGTTCGTCTTTTCACTGTCAATTTTGTGCTCTACCTTGCAAATTTGGCATTTGAAAACAAATTGCGACAAAAGACCTCTTCTTACTTCTTTAATAACCATGATGTCTTTCAAATTACATGAGAAAAGGCCACAATGTTCAAAAGCTTGCATTTGTTCTACAAAATGCGCCACATCCATAATTCGGCGTCCTTCCAATTTCTCAATTCTCCTAAAATTATCAATGTTATTGACAAATTGTTTGAATTATTGAAATGAATTTGAATTTGAAGTTATTGAATTGAATTGTGAAATGTATTATTACCCATATAAATTGCTTGATTTGGAATGACTCAGATCCTCCAACCGAATATTTTCTCCACAAACATTTTCTGATTCTGGCCGATCAAATGTTTGGTATTCAGAATTTTTATTTTTATTCTGTGCATTTTGTAAAAGTATAAATTACATTATAGAATGTTGGTCTAATTTTACCAATTTCATATCTGCTCAAAAAAATGTCGCATCCTTGTTTTTCTCCTTTCTTCGTTTAGAATTCTTTTGATTCCTCATTATTTGTTCTCACATTATTTCTCTTTTCTCTGTGCATGTATTTTATTACGTTTATTATTTCCTCCTCTATTCCTCTTTCTGGTAGTTCGTTCCATATGTCCTATCTCCTTATCCTGTCGAATGCCTTTTCGAGATCTACGAAGCATATGTGCATTTCTCTGTTCTTCTTAATTAGTTTCTCGCTTAGTTGTCTGAGTATGAAGATTTGGTCTTGCGTACTTCTCCCTCTTCTGAAATCTCCATTTTCCAGTATCCAATTTTTAGCATTTTCATTTTTTGCTTTGCTTTCTTCATCGCCATATCTAATACAATTGTGAAAAGCAAAGCGCTTAGCACGCGTCCTTGTTTTACTCCTTTCTTCGTTTCGAATTCTTTTGATTCCTCATTGTTTGTTCTCACAATATTTCTGTTTTCTCTGTACATGTATTTTATTACATTCATTATTTCCCCTTCTATTCCTCTTTCTGCTAGTTCGTTCCATTTGTCTTTTCTCCTTATCCTGTCGAATGCCTTTTCGAGATCTACGAAGCAAACGTGCATTTCTCTGTTCTTCTTAATTAGTTTCTCGCTTAGTTGTCTGAGTATGAAGATTTGGTCTTGCGTACTTCTCCCTCTTCCGAATCCGCACTGGCTGTCCTCTATTGTTGTTTCTAGTTTGTCTCGCATCCTTTTTTCTAGTACCCTGGTCATTATCTTACTTGGTATACTTGCTAGTGTGATTCCTCTGTAATTTTCGCATATTTTTTTATCCCCCTTCTTATGTATTGGCAGAATTATTCCATTATTCACAAAAATGGATGTATTAAATTGCAATAATAAAAAATCTATACAACAAACAACTGAAACTCGTTAACCGTTCAGATGTTATTTATTTTTTTGTGCGTTTGCAAGCATTTATTCAAAAAATACCAGCAATATTACATACATCTAATGAAATTTGCATCACCTATAACTAACTATACATCACTACATAATGAAAAAGTTAAAATATACGGGCAATAAACTAAATTTTTAAATTCATTTGCAATATTTTTATCCATGGTGTAAGCATTATTTAATGATTTCCTATATTTTTAGACATGGCGGTTTCTGCTAGACTACTCACTCTAGAGTGCAGATTTTCGCTACCTCTAGTCTAAGAAGATCGGCCACATTTTCTTCGAGCCATTAATGTGTTCATTATAAATACGCAAGCACACACGTAGGGCATTTTCAACCGATCTGTCCCGCCTTCCGAATCTGGCATCCCTGTTATTCCGATTTGGGACAGATCGGCGTGACAGAGATGTCAGATGCGGACGGCGGGACAGATCGGTCGTAAATCCCCTCGTGTGTGCCTGCCCAATGCAAGCTTTATCCTCTCTAAGAGGAGACATTATTGGCTAGACTGCAGAGAAAAATAAGGTAAGTTTCATTTCAATAATACCGTATTGAATAAATGACTACCAATTCTGAAATACCGCAAATTTGAGTTATCTGTTGAAATTGGTGCATTTAGAGCGATCTAATATAGAAGTTAAATAAGACACGGGGATGATTTTTCAAAATAAATCATATTATTGCACAGATCTACGCACTACGTATCACCCCAATCTTATCAATGACCTCATTAATTAACAGTATCTTATCAATATTTTGAATGGTGGTGGCGTCTACTTTGTGATACATTTTATTAATTATAAATTGAGACCAATCAATTTCAAATTAAGACTAAACAAAATCTAGTTGACACTAAACAATATCAAGTTGTCATAATAAATTTTATTTGTTTACTCTCAATTTGATATTGTTTAGTGTCAACTTGATTGTGTTTAGTCTCAATTTGAAATTGATTGGTATCAATTTGAACTTGATTGGCCTTAATTTGAAATTGATTGGTCTCATATTGAATAAATGACTACCTATTCTGAAATACCGCAAATTTGCGTTAACTGTTGAAATTGGTGCATTTAGAGCGACCTAATATAGAAGTTGAATAAGACATGGGGATGATTTTTCAAAATAAATCATATCATTGCACATATCTACGCACTATGTTATCACCCCCATCTTATCAATGCCTTCATTAATTAGCAGTATCTTATCAATATTTTGAATGGTGGTGGCGTCTACTTTGTGATACATTTTATTAATTATAAATTGAGACCAATCAATTTCAAATTAAAACTAAACAAAATCAAGTTGACACTAAACAATATCAAGTTGCCATAATAAATTTTATTTGTTTACTCTCAATTTGATATTGTTTAGTGTCAACTTGATTTTGTTTAGTCTCAATTTGAAATTGATTGGTATCAATTTGAAGTTGATTGGCCTCAATTTGAAATTGATTGGTCTCATATTGAATAAATGACTACCTATTCTGAAATACCGCAAATTTGAGTTATCTGTTGAAATTGGTGCATTTAGAGCGACCTAATATAGAAGTTGAATAAGGCATGGGGATGATTTTTCAAAATAAATCATATCATTGCACAGATCTACGCACTACGTATCACTCCAATCTTATCAATGCCCTCATTAATTAACAGTATCTTATCAATATTTTGAATGGTGGTGGCATCTACTTCGTGATACATTTTATTAATTATAAATAAAACACGTTACTTTGTTAGTATCACATAAAATTATTTATTGATTTGTTTAGTTTCGAATACTTAAGTAATCATTATCACACAGAGTATCGATACAAAGTAACGATGCAGAGTAACCATACTCTGTTTGATAATTATTACTAAAGTAGTCAAAACTACTTGGCGTCTACTTCGTGATATATTTTATTAATTATAAATAAAACACATTACTTTGTTAGTATCACATAAAATTATTTATTGATTTGTTACTAGTTTCGACTACTTAAGTAATCATTATTAAACAGAGTATCAATACAAAGTAACGATGCAGAGTAACGATACTCTGTTTGATAATGATTACTTAAGTAGTCGAAACTAGTAACAAATCAATATATAATTTTATTTGATACTAACAAAGTAATGTGTTTTATTTATAAGTATCTTATCAATTTAATCAAATGGGTATTCATTTACATGATTATTATGCAATTGCTGAATTTAGATTCTATTCACGACCTTTTCGCAACCGAGTTGGCTGGGTTTTCTTTTTGTCATGTTGGACAAACCGATTTAGTGATGCAACGGAAGTTAATTATTTTTTTGTGTCGATGTCTATTAGACATTTGCTTCCTACCACATTGTCACAATTATAATTTCCTGTCGTTCTATTTTCATTTCAAATTCAAACTTTACATCTAGCAACATTGTTATTTAAAAAAATCAAATTGAAAACAACTTAACCTAAAAAAAAAATTGACAAGTTCTATTCTGGAATTCAGTTATTTCCGAAACACTACCAACAAAATTACTGGATATTCATATACTCCCCTGACGTATAAACATCGAATGGAGCGTATTGAATGCGATCTTTTAAACCAATTCACCAGACATCAACGTTTTTATTGTACATGCAATATATTTAAATTTTCTCAATGTTTCAGGGCATCTAGAACTCCCCAAAGAGAATCATTTGAGATGATCTTATATTTGTGTTTTTACCACTTCTGGGCCAACCTGGGTTTGGTTGAAGTGTGGTGTATATGAATGTACAGTCATGCTCACATAAATCTAGTACAAACAAATTGACATTGCTATATAAAATTGCTATTATAACCTAATTTCTTGTACTAGATTTATGTGAGCATGACTGTACATGTGAAACCCACTGGCTTTTGGTGCAATATTGTAGATAGTAAATGGAAGTTTCTTGTTGAGTCCAATTCATAGTTCTCAGTTGCACCTAAGGTTATTGAGTACACAGCGAGTCTGAATGACTACCAGACAGCAAAATTAACATTGGTGAATGTACTACTGTGTCTGTATCTAAAAATTTGATTGTCCCAAATGAAACAGCAAGTAGTTGAATTATTGTTAGTTGATTGCTCTTATTTTTAGAATTAATAATTAATATGAATTATTAGTTTAATGAGAAAATTATTTTACAGAATTCAATTTCTGTTTGTTTTAAATATTTTGTTTTGCAACTTGGAAGTAATATATGTGGCAATAGTTGATGCTTATATAATTTCCCAATGTTTATGTTGCTTTAATGTATGGTAGTCATTGAGACACACTGTATATACGGCTGAATTAAAAAAAACACGTTTCAAAAACAATGGCACATTTTTTTTTCACTTGTCATAGTTTGATACCGTTTTTTAACCTGAAATAGGTTAGAATTATTTACGGTATGTCAGTACATAATTGCACCTCTACATTCATAATTGTCCTACCATTTTCTAGGTGGGAGACTATTCTATCTTTATCTATTTCATAATTTAATATTCATGCAATTGGTATTAATAATGCAACATCGCCAATTTGCTTCAATACTACTAATTGTATTCTGCCAAGTATACAATTAATTGACAAACACTTTTCCAAACTCTAACCAAATTTACGTTAGAAAAAATGTCATTTATCTTTTTTTTTAATTCAGCTATATGTGTGTGTATGTATGTGTATGTGTATTTACTAATTTGTAATTTTTCTTCCAGAAAGTTTAAAATTCGCGACTATACTTTGGGATTACTTTCCCGAGTCAAACGTATATTTTTAACAGTGTTCTTGTCTTCAATAAATAAACAGTGCAAGTATCTTGAGTGTTCAGATTACCTTCTGACGTTAAAAGTTTGCCCATTTAAAGCCAGTGCGTAGTAGTGACGGTTGATTTGGAAGTGTTCTCCTTATCCACGCCCAGGCAGCTCCGAAGAGGCACAGCAGATTTCTGGATCTTCGCCAATTCAACTTTAAACGTAAATTCTAAGGTAGGTCTTTATTTTGAGATGAGCTCCAAGACGTATCGCAGTGAGTACAATTTTTATGCACTTCCTCGCTCTTAGGGCTTCACCCTGCGCCCCTGCAAGTATTTACTAGGTAAACAGTACTTGTTTGTTGCAAGTACTATTACTATGTATGCAGTACTTGTTTGTTGCAAGTATTTACTAGGTAAACAGTACTTGTTTGTTGCAAGTATTATTACTATGTATACAGTACTTGTTTGTTGCAAGTATTTACTAGGTAAACAGTACTTGTTTGTTGCAAGTACTATTACTATGTATACCGTACTTGTTTGTTGCAAGTATTTACTAGGTAAACAGTACTTGTTTGTTGCAAGTACTATTACTATGTATACAATACTTGTTTGTTGTAAGTATTTACTATGTAAACAGTACTTGTTTGTTGCAAGTACTATTACTATGTATACAATACTTGTTTGTTGCAAGTACTATCACTATGTATACAGTACTTGTTTGTTGCAAGTGCCTACTATGTATACAGTACTTGTTGTAAGTACACACAATAGCATTTTATCTTTCAGGCACTATATAAACAGCTTCTATACCTTTTCAACTTCAACTTGGCACTCATCTCAATCAAGTTGGCATTAATCATTATCAGTTTGGCATTAATCAAAACCATGTTGGCATTAAACAATGACAACATGAATTTGTTTAATGCCAGCATGGTTTTGATTAATGCCAAATTGATATTGATTAATGCCAACTTGAATGTGATTAGTACCAAGTTGAAGTTGAAAGGTAATAGATTGGGTTCCTCTACACAGGTTCTCTTAAATTATAATGTATAGTACTTGTTTGTCGCAAGTACGACCAATAGATTTTTTCTGCGCCTATTGTGGGTTCCTTTAAATAGGTTCTCTTAAATTATAATGTATAGTACTTGTTTGTTGCAAGTACGACAATAGATTTTTTCTGCGCCTATATTGGGTTCCTTTAAATAGGTTCTCTTGAATTATAATGTATAGTACTTGTTTGTTGCAAGTACGACAATAGATTTTTTCTGCGCCTATAGTGGGTTCCTTAAAATAGGTTCTCTTAAATTATAACGTAGAGTACTTGTTTATTACAAGTACGAACAATGATACCGGGTAGCTCTGTGGAGCAAGGGGGTGGTAACAAAAATCTGGGAACAGAAAAACAAAAAGTTCGATAAACAGTATTTATAGTGTGAGGTGCGCTCGTTGGCATCCGAGGAACTCAGCGTATGTTACTTCAGGAGGCCCTCGTTTGGTGTGCACATTAGACTAAGCGGTGGATAAGTCCATTAACAACTGCACCCCCTCAAGGGGCCTTCGATTAACTGGTTCACAATGCAAGAGGTTCTCGCATGAGCTCTGGTACCACGTCAAGGTGAGACACTGAATACGGGAGTCAACTGGACACCACGAGGCATGCAGGAGGTCCATAACCAAAACCTCAGATGTTTTCAGCCAGTTCACTTGTAGGACTCTGCACTATGAATCGGTCCCGAAAGTTCAGCCTATATCAACAGTAGAAGATTTTCTTGCAGAAGCTTAATGACATGAGTAAGATAGGGCTTCAGGCGAGATCTCTCATGTATAAAATAAAAAGATAACGGCATCAGTGAATTGGGCGGCTTTATTTACACCAACAGTTCAACATTAGAGGAATCATTATAAACCAAGAGTTATTTTAATGTTGATCAATTCAGTAGTATTGTAAATCAGGCCCTCCATTCACAGACAGTACCTTTAACGAACCTTCCAGAATATTCTGGAAGTGCAGAAATTAAAGGTGATGCAGGAAATCTGTCAAATGCATATTTTGTTGAGTAAAATCTAATGTGTACTTCATTTTGATGCCAATGAAAATTAGTTACCACTATCTCATCAAAATATGGATCGTTAAAAAAAATTAACTATGTCTTTACTAATTAATATCTAATTGTTGTAATAATCATTTTCTATACTTACGAATTTAATAAAATTTATTATTGTCAACTACTTTATTAGCATTATCAAATTGGATTTGTTTTAAGTAAATAAAAACATAATTTAATAACATTAATACATTTCTCTAAGTTTTTGTCAATTTTTTAATTAAATTATCCCTGGCATGACTTTATATCACTAATGTAAAATTTGGCTTAAAATTTTTCTTTGAAGAATTTAATAACATTGTAAGAATGTTTTTAAGTAATTTAAGAAATAAATTTAATAATATTTATACATGTGTCTAAGTTTTTGTCAAATTTTTGATAAAATTATTTTTGTGTAGAATGTTTCTTTGAAGAACTTTATACACTTATACATATATTTATATAATTTATACTTATACATATACAATATATTTATATTTATACGATTTCCTAATGTGTTTATATTTATCTGTACTCACAATTAATATGTTTTATACGTATATATATTTTATGTAACTTATGTATACCAATTTTTATTGTTGAATCTACTTATACACATATGTTGTGATAGTCAATTATTTATACATTACACTGTATCGCTCTTTTTTCATGACTTGTGTAAACCTATTGGTAACATAAATAAAGATTATTATTATTATTGATAACAAATCTTATTTTTTTTTTAAATCTTGAGGAATTTTTATTGAAATTTTCAGAAACTATCATGCAACTTTAAAATTTGTTGTTATTACATTCATCCTTAATACATATTAGTTGACAACAAGTCTTAAATGATTTTTGAAGTCTTAGGGAATTTGTACATTTATACAAATTTTATAATATTTATACACTTGCCAAAGTTTTAATCGAATAACTTTTAATAAAAGTTTAATTAATAAGTTTTGGAATCATCAATAATATTTATGATTTTTTTGATGAAATTATTTCTAGCGTGGGATTGGGCATAAAAAATGTACAATTTGTCATATAATCCTTGTGGAATTTTATACCTTTTTGAAATTTTATATTTTTTTGCGTTTCCCAAGCTTTGACGAACTTTTGGAAATTCCGTCAATTTTTTAAAGAACCTGAGAAGAAATTGTGCCTTTCGTGAAATTTACGTGTAATATTTCTAACTTTTATAGAAAGTTTGTGGAATTTTCATGCAATTTCTAGTGTTTTTAAAAATTCGTTGTTAATAAATATTTATAAATATTTTGATAATTTAGCCCTGGTGTGATTTTGTATCAAAAATATATAATTATTCATAGTTCGTAGTTTCTAGTTTTTGAAATTTTATATTTTTTTGCATATTTTGCAATTTTATACGTTTCTGAAATTTTATATATTTTTTGCATTTCCCTAGCTTTGAGGAACTTTTGGAAATTCCGTCAATTTTTTAAAGAACCTGAGAAGAAATTGTGCCTTTCGTGAAATTTACGTGTAATATTTCCAACTTTTATAGAAAGTTTGTGGAATTTTCATGTAATTTCTAGTGTTTTTAAAAATTCGTTGTTAATAAATATTTATAAATATTTTGATAATTTAGCCCTGGTGTGATTTTGTATCAAAAATATATAATTATTCATAGTTCGTAGTTTCTAGTTTTTGAAATTTTATATTTTTTTGCATATTTTGCAATTTTATACGTTTCTGAAATTTTATATATTTTTTGCATTTCCCTAGCTTTGAGGAACTTTTGGAAATTCCGTCAATTTTTTAAAGAACCTGAGAAGAAATTGTGCCTTTCGTGAAATTTACGTGTAATATTTCCAACTTTTATAGAAAGTTTGTGGAATTTTCATGTAATTTCTAGTGTTTTTAATAATTCGTTGTTGATAAATATTTTGATAATTTAGCCCTGGTGTGATTTTGTATCAAAACTATACAATTATTCATAGTTCGTAGTTTCAAGTTTTTGAAATTTTATATTTTTTTGCATATTTTGCAATTTTATACGTTTCTGAAATTTTATATATTTTTTGCATTTCCCTAGCTTTGAGGAACTTTTGGAAATTTCGTCAATTTTTTAAAGAACCTGAGAAGGAATTGTGCCTTTCGTGAAATTTACGTGTAATATTTTTAACTTTTATAGAAAGTTTGTGGAATTTTCATGCAATTTCTAGTGTTTTTAAAATAAATTGTTAATAAATAGTTATAAATATTTTGATAATTTAGCCCTGGTGTGATTTTGTATCAAAAATATACAATTATTCATAGATTATTTCCTTGTGGAATTTTATAAGTTTAAGAAATTTTATAATTTTTTGCATATTTTGCAATTTTATACGTTTCTGAAATTTTATATATTTTTTGCATTTCCCTAGCTTTGACGAACTTTTAGAAATTTCGTCAATTTTAAGAACCCGACACGAAATTGTTCCTTTCGTGAATTTAACTGTAATATTTCCAATTTTTATAGAAAGTGAATGTAATTTTCATGCAACTTCTAAAATTTTATAACATTTGTTGTTAAAAATGTTATATTATAAATAGTATGTATGTGCTATGTTCATACTCATTAATATTTATATTTGTAATATAGATTAATTACAAATTTCAATTATTAAATGAATATATAGAACTTATGGATTCAAACTGAACAAACCAACTTTTAGTAATATTAGATTACATACTTTGAAATCTATTTCAAAACAATAAGTATTCCATATTAATTATAGCATATGGACATACAGTTGTATTATGTACAGCATAGGCAACATAGTAGTAAATTAAAGTAATTGCATGTAATACTAATAAACAAACAATGACTTACATAATGTTTGCAATGTGTTTTTATGTATTGATCTAATTTCGCCACAATCAGCAAAAATTAAATCGCAAAGTAATTAGATTTAATTATTTCATTGTCTTACATATGACACAATATTTTGCCAATATATAATGCGACAGTGACTACTGTAATCAGTACATAATTTGTTTAAACTCTATATATAGAGTTATATATAGATATATAATATATAGAGATATATATTACCAGATAATATATAACTGCGGAGTTAATATTTATTGAACTATATTTTGTGGCTATAGAAAACTGCAATATGTATAAAATAAATAAATGAATATTTATTTTTCATAGACTCTACAATACAATATTATATTATTATATTTTTATATTTTTATATTATATTTCTCCACGACAGTGGCTAAAGTGATACTTTTTAACACAAGTGCGTAAAAAAATCACCTGTGCGTTAAAACATCAACGGTGTGTGAAATAAGCTTTTCCAATTCTCATTATTAAAATGCTCATTATGTATATTGAATCTCATCGTTAAAATTACCTTTTAATCGAATGGGTGAATAAAATGTTTACATTTTTATTTTATTCACTATAACCATTGACAACGTGATTAAAGTATAAAAAAAATAGGTAAATTCGCACAATCCTTGAAATTTTTCACCTAACAATGTGACACTTCACGCAAATTCTTCAATTCTGATAACGAATTGGAAAGAATCTTGTATGATACGCGTGAATAAAGCAATTTTATCCACTCGAAAACATTATCGCACAGGGCTTCGCCTCTTGCGCTAAACTGTCTTTTCGTGGATAAAATTGGACTTCATTCACTTATACCATAAATAGCTATTACCCACAAAAATTCAAAAAATAATATAGTAGTCTGCATCAAATTTTACTTAGAAGTCAACATTCAGTAATACGAAAGAAGTTTAAAACTCTAAATTATCAAGTTAATGATAAAATTGGTATAATGTGAGGTATTTTTTTTTTATAATAGCTGTCGCAGAAAAAAACTTTGTATGATACACTTTCGTAAAGAAAATTTTTGCGTTTTTGTTGTACTCGGTTGTGGCTCGTTGAACAATATTCACCTCGTACAAAAATGCACTACTTTACTAACTTGTGTCATAAATAAAAAAGACCACAAAACAATAAATACGATTAAAAGAAATTAAAAACTCAACCAGTGAAAAAATCGTGAAAATGTATATAATTGAAATCATGATAGAAATAATAACATTTTGGTAAAAACTAGTGTAACATTGACAATCATTTTTGAAATTTTAAGAAATCTTTCTTAAAACTTTAAATTTTTTAAATCTTTCTAATTTTAACAGAAAACTTAAAATTTTGATAGTAAATATTGACATTATGATAAAATAATTATCAAATGAAATTATCAGTTATTTTTCTGAACTAGTAACAAGCTGTACACTGCAAAGACAACAAGTCTAACAAATCTAAAATTTTGATAGAAATTATTGACTTTATGACAAAATTATTGAAAATTTTACAGAAATTATTAAAATTTTGGCGGTGATTTTTGAAATTTAGACAGATTACAGAAACTTTTACAGAACAATAGACATTTTTACAAAACAATTGAAATTTTTACAAAACAATAGACTTTTTCAATTGCAGGACAACTGCAATTTTGGCAGTAATAATGAAATTTTGGCAAAAATAATTAAGAAATTAAGAAATAACAGTTTTCATTGAAATTCTAGCACTAACCATAAAAAAATCACAGAAATGGTTAAAAATTGGCACTGAGCAATGAAATTTAAAAAATGGTTAGAAATTTCAAACTAATCATCGAAATTTTAACAGAATAATTGAAATTTTTATAGTAATTATTAACATTATGACAAATAAAATTGAAAATTTCACAGAAATGATTATAATTTTGAACACCTACACTAATTAGTAGAAGGTGTAATGATAAATATAATATATATTATAATTTTGATCGTGATTATTGAAATTTAGACAGATTATAAAAATTAAGCAGTTTTTTTTACATTTTCACAACTGTCAAAATTAATAATTGAAACTGACATGGAGATTATGACAAAATAATTGAAAATGTTATAGAAATTATTAAAAAATTTACTGTAATTATTGAAATTTAGACAGATTAACAACATTAGGGAGATTTTCACATTTTCACAACTGATTAAGTTTATAATTGGAACTGAAAAATAATTCGAACTTTGAAATTGGCACTGAGCAATGAAATTTGAAAAATGGTTAGAAATTTCAAAATAATCGTCAAAACCTTAACAGAATAATTGAAATTTGGATAGTAATTATTAACATTATGACAAATAAAATTGAAAATTATTTTACAGAATGATTATAATTTTGATCATGATTATTGAAATTTAGAGAGATTACAAAAAATAAGCAGTTTTTTTACATTTTCACATCTGCCAAAATTTATAATTGGAACAGAAAAATCATTCGAATTTTGACATAGTGAAATTATGACGAAATAATTGAAAATTTTATTGCAATCATTGAAATTTTTACAGAACAAATCACAATTTTACAGAACAATATACATTTTTATAGAACAATTGCAATTTTGACAGAAATAATGGAATTTTGAAAAAAAAATAATTGAAAAGAAAAATAACTGACAGATTTCATTAAAGAAGTAGCCCTAATCATAAAAAAATTGGCTGTGGCCTTTGAAATGTTCACAGAAATGTTTAAAAATCTGACATTGATCATGACAATTCAACCGAAACGCTGGAATATTTGATATTAAACATTGAAATGTTGATAAATTTATTGATATTAGGCGGAAATAATGATTTTTTTTTTGTAAGTAATGATACTTCGACAATAATCATTGAAATTTTGACAGACCAATTGAAATTATGTCAGAAATAGTGAAATGTTGCTAAAAACTATTGAAATCTTGACAACAAACTTTTATACAAATTTTTTAGATAAAATCTTGAATATTGAAATTGAGACAGATTAAAAAATTAAGCATTTTGTTTACATTTTCACATCTGCCAAAATTTATGATTGGAACAGAAAAATTATTCGAATTTTGACATAGTGAAATTATGACAAAATAATTGAAAATTTTATTGCAATCATTGAAATTTTTACAGAACAATACACAATTTTACAGAACAATATACATTTTTATAGAACCATTGCAATTTTGACAGAAATAATGGAATTTTGGAAAAAATAATTGAAAAGCTGACAGTTTTCATTAAAGTTCTAGCACTAATCATAAAAAACATTGACTGTGACCTCCAATGTTCACAGAAATGATTAAAAATCTGACATTGGTCATGACATTTTAACTGAAACGCTTGAATATTTGATATGAAACATTGAAATGTTGATAAATTTATTGATATTAGGCGGAAATAATGATTTTTTTTAAATTATTGAAACTTTGACTTTAATCATTGAAATTTTGACAGACTAATTGAAATTATGTCAGAAATAGTGAAATGTTGCTAAAAACTATTCAAATCTTGACAACAAACTTTTATTCAAAATTTTTAGATAAAATCTTTCCAATTTTATAAAAAAATCTTTCAAATTTTAACAGAAAAATCTTTCAAATTTTAACAGAAAAATCTTTCAAATTTTAACAGAAAAATCTTTCAAATTTTAACAGTAAAATTAAATTTTTAATAGTTATTATTGATATTATGACAAACTAATTGAATATTTCTCAAAAATCAATGATATTTTGACAAAAAGTGTTTTGATATTTCTCACAAATTATCAATCTTGGTTTCGAAAACACTCAAATTCCATATTTATGATCAAATTTGAATAGTTGTTGTAGAATTTTAACGAATAATGATATTTTTGCAAAAATAATTGAAAAACTGACAGTTTTCATTGAAATTCAATATCTGCTCATTAAAAATTTTGCAGCGGAGTGACAATTGAAATTTTCACAGAAATGGTTTGGCACTAAGCATAGCAAATTTTCACAGAATTGTGTGTCATAAATATAAAAGAACACAAAACAAATAAAAATACGATTAAAAGAAAATAAAACGCAGCCACTGAAAAAATCATGAAAATGTAAAGAGAATATAAAAAAAAAGTTATTCTTTAATGTTTCATGTCTTATTGTTTTAAATTTGTTGCATAAACTACAGCAAATTTACAAATAATATCAACATATGATGAAATTATGAGTTATTTTCCGAACTAGTAACAAGATTTATACTGCAAAGACAACAATCCTCATCCAATCTACTTTAATTATTCTCTATTTGTATAGTACACACGTAAAAGTAATCACTAAATCCGGCCCTGTTTAATAATCTGGCAGTTATAATTGATTTTTTTACAGAACAATATAAATTTTGACAGAAATAATGAAATTTTTGTAAAAATAATTGTCAAGCTGACAGTTTTCATTGAAATTATAACACTACTCATTAAAAATTTGACAGTGGCCATTACAATTTTCACAAAAATGGTTAAAAATTGGCACTGAGCATTGCAATTTCACAGTAATAAGCGGAATTTTGACAGAATAATTGAAATTATGCCAGAAATAATAACATTTTGGTAAAAAACTAGTGAAACTTTCACAAATATCTTTGAATAGAAAAATCTTTCAAAATTTAACAGAAAACTTAAAATTTCGATGGAAAATATTGACATTATGATAAAATAATTGAAAATTTTACAGAAATTATTAAAATTTTGACCGTGATTATTGAAATTTAGACAGATTTAAAAAAATCGGCAGATTTTCAGATCTTCACAACTGCCAACATTTATAATTGGAACTGAAAAATCATTCGAACTTTGACATAGTGACATTATGACAAAATAATTGAATATTTTACTTCAGTCATTGAAATTTTTACCGAAAAATAGACATTTTTACAGAACAATTGATTTTCTCAACATTTTCTCAACTGCTAAAATTAATAATTTGAACTGAAATGGACATTATGATAAAATAATTGAAAGTTTTACAGAAATTATTAAAAAATTTACCGTAATTATTGAAATTTAGACAGATTAACAAAATTATGCAGATTTTCACATTTTCACAACTGATAAAGTATATAATTGGATCTGAATAATCATTCGAATTTTGACATAGCGACATTATGACAAAATAATTGAAAATTTTACTTCAATCAATGAGATTTTTACAGAACCATACACCTTTTTACAGAACAATTCAAATTTTTACAGAAATAATGAAATTTTGGCAACAATAATTGAAAAGCTAACAGTTTTCATTGAAATTCTAGCATTATTCATTAACAATTAGCTGTTGCTTTTGAAATTTTCACAGAAATGGTTAGAAATGTTCAGTAATCGACGAAATTCAGACAGAATAATTGAAATTATGCCAGAAATAATAACATTTTGGCAAGAACTAGATGTTTCTGAAATATTGACATCTTTGCAATTTTAAGAAATCTATAAATCTTTTTAATCGTTTAAATCTTTCTAATTTTAACAGAAAACTTAAAATTTTGATAGTAAATATTGACATTATGATAAAATAATTATGAAATGAAATTATCAGTTATTTTTCCGAACTAGTAACAAGCTGTATATTGCAAAGACAACAATCCTCATCCAATCTACTTTAATTATTCTCTGTTTGTATAGTGCACACGTAAAAGTAATCCCATTTATATGCTCCAAATTATTACTCCAAGCGATTACAGAAATGTTCATAATAAATATTTACGTTGCAAAACTTTTCAAATTGAATTACCCTCTTGCCAGATGGTTCCTATTCAGAGCACCCACGTCTCATTGTGTAGATATTATATTCTGTGTGCACGTTTGTTAGATTGTTATAAATGGTTTGCGGATTCGAGGGTAGAATCGCACGCCACGCTTAGTTCAACACACAATTTGTTTCGTTTTTCCGCTTTCATGGCGCCAACTCATGCAAATATTTTATTTGTAAAACATACCAGTTGGACATGAGTTAGTTTTGTGATATTAATGGTATCTAAATAGTTATATTTAGTTTGTAGCTTAAGATTAATACCTAAATTGGGGTATATGCATTTACGTGTTATGTGATGAGCTGATCCATTTGATGATGGGTTACATTTGCACACAATTTGTAGTCATGTGGGGTATTATTTATGTGGTATTGTGGTGAGAATGCAGATGGTTGGGTGAAATTTGCCATGTAATGGGAACACATTTCTTATATTTATTATTATTTTATTACATGGTAAGGAGATGTAATCATTCACTATTGAATTGTATTTTTTTGGAAAATCTGGAGGTATTTCAAATACAACACATTTTTGAATAACCGAATAGTTGTCCCTTTAATCTGTATCTGTTAGATAATGAATCAGCAATATTCGAACAAGATGAAGACAATAATGTATTTATTCACACCAGTACATGAATTGCCCCAAATAGTTCACACTACAACGTTTCGTAACTCCTGACAATAGCTGGTGTTTGCAATTGCGCTGGAATAATGCATGTTGAAATTAATATTACTGGAGAGATCTTTCGTGATTCCATGTCATTTGAAGTTGCCAAATACGTCTATGCTAATTAGCAGCAACAAGTTCTTTTCTTAGCGCTACTTCAGTATGACGTTAAATGTTATTAAATAGCACGGATAATATTGTTTGATATGACATAATTAGTTATGTTTGTAGTGCCCTTGAGATAAACACGTAAGCATTTGCGTTAAGATTATGCTGAATTACGGCAAATTACCTCTTGGTAGGTACGAGCAAAATTCCCAGCGCGATAAAGGAAGTCTCCCGCAAAAGAGTCGTAAAAATTATACGATTATTTTTTATTAGTCGCTACGATTTCAAATAGCTCTCCAGAGTTTCCTGTCTTTGACCGTATGCCTCTCTTGGGCGCTAGGGAGGACTTGAAGTGCAAGTAATCATCAGTAATAGCGCCAATATATACTTCTAATTGGCTAAGATCGCACTTGAAAGTGCAGAGATAGATTCACGTATGCATTGCACAACATCTCGTAATATATAGAGGAACCCGTCGATTATATACGGTGTGAATTGAGTAAGATTTGATTAACAATGCGATTTTAGCAAAATCTCACAATTATATAAAATGGGCATGAAGTCGACTCCAAAATATAAATTGCATTTATTTGATTAACTTGTAATTATTTGAAACTGGTTTAGGAATTGTGAACCTAACATGGAATTTTAATTATTTACGCCAATGAATTTTGAAGAATTGTATTTTGGAAATTTTTACAAACCTACATTTACGACAATACAAAATCCATAATTTTGATTTTTATTGAAATAGTGAACTGGTTATTATCTGAAGATTGTTTAAGCATTTTGAATCAAACCAATGCATTTTGAAGAATTATATTTTGGATATTTTTGAACACCCACATCTGTAACATTACAAAATCTCACATTTGATTTTTTTGTGGAAATTCGGAACTTTCAACTGAAAATAGAAATTAATTGCATTTATTTGATGAACTTGTAATTATTTGAAAATTGTTTTGGAATTTTCAACCAAAAAGAATTTTTATATTGAGGCCATGCTTTTTGAAGAATTATATTTTGGAAATTTTTAAAAACCTACGTTTACTGTAAAATTTCCAAGTTATTATTTTTTTAATAACTAATGATAAAAAAACAATTTTTAACGAATTGCAAGAATTTGTAACATAGAATTTTTGTTATTTACATAATTATTTGAAAATTGTGTAGTAATTTGAACAAAACAGGGTTTTTTCTATTGAGACCATGATTTTTGAAGAATTTAATTTTGCATATTTTTAAAAACCGACATTGACGACATTACAATATCTCAAAATATTATTTTTATCAATTAATAATTTATAAATAGTTTAGGAATTTGCAAAAGTAGAATTTATGTTATTTACGCCAAATAAAATATCAATCGTTGAACGTTAATAACATGCCTTTTGTGTCATATTACTTTGTACAAAATGTTTTTCCCAATTTATATGGTCTCATTACCAAATATTTTTCCTATACTTATATGATATATTACATATAAATATGGAATAAGAATTTGGTATAAATTGAAAACGGTTTTACAAAAAAATGATGTAACTTTACATATAACCCTTTATAAACAGGGCCGGATTGGGCAGGTATTGCGCCCCCCCTAAGCACACAATTAGTTTGAATTGATTTAGTCAGCTAAACTTTAAACGGTATTTGACATTGATCATTGAAATTTTGACAGAAATAGCCGATAATTTGACAGTTCATCTATTATTTTACAGAACAATATAAATTTTGACAGAAATAATGGAATTTTAGTAAAAATAATGAAAAGCTGACAGTTTTCATTCACATTTGAAATTGTAACGCTACTTATTATAAATTTGGTCTTTGAAATTTTCACAGAAATAATAACATTTTGGTAAAAACTAATGAAACATAGAGAAACATTTTTTTAATTTTAAGAAATCTTTCTTAAATCTTTTAATTTTTTTAAATCTTTCTTATTTTACCAGAAAAATTAAAATTTTGATAGTAATTATTAACATTATGACAAACAAAATTGAAAATGTTACAGATTATTAAAATTTTGATCGTGATTATTAAAATTTAGACAGATTAAAAAATTATGCAGATTTTGGCATTTTGATAAAAATATGAAAATTTTACAACAATCATTGACATTTTTACTGAACAATAGACATTTGATTTGTATTTATTTTTTGGAATATGTATGTTGCTTTCTTCTAATAAATATTATTATTATTATTATTTTTACAGAACAATTGAAATTTTGACAAAAATAATTGAAAAACTGACATTATTCATTGATTTTCTAGCAATACTCATTAAAAGTTTGACTGTAGCCATTCAAATTTCCACAGAAATGGTTAATGGTTAAAAAAAAGGGCACTAAGCATAGCAAATGTTCACAGAAATAGTTAGAAATTTCACAGTAATCATCGAAATTTTGACAGAATAATTGAAATTATGCCAGAAATAATAACATTTTGGTAAAAACTAGTGAAACGTTAACAGACATCGTTAAAATTTTAAGAAATCTTTCTTAAATCTTTTAAATCTTTCTAATTTTAACAGAAAACCTAAAATTGTAATAGTAATTTTGACAATATGACAAATTAAAAAAAATCAGGTAGATTTTCACTTTTCCACAACTGCCAAAATTTATGATTGGAACTGAAAAATTCGAATTTTAACATAGTGACATTATAAAAAAATAATTGATAATTTTGCTGCAATCATTGAAATTTTTACAAACATTATTGAATAGCTAACAGTTTTCATTGAAATTTTAGCACTAATCTTTAAAAATTTTACAGAAATGGTTCAACAATCGGCACTTAGCATTGAAATTTTCACGAAAATAGTTGGAAATTTCACAGAATAATGGACAATTGACACATAGGCAAAAAAATAGGCAGTTTTTTACATTTTCACATCTGCCAAAATTTATAATTGGAACAGAAAAATCATTCTAATTTTGACATTTTTTTTTTGAAAATTTTACTGCAGTCATTGAAATTTTTACAAACCAATGAACATATTTACAGAACAATATACATTTTTACGGAACAATTGCAATTTTGACAGAAATAATGAAATTTAGGCAAAAATAATTTTAAAACTGACAGTTTTCATTAAAATTCTAGCACTAATCATTAAAAAAATTGGCTGTGTCCTAAGCAATTTTCACATAAATGGTTAAAAATTTGACATAGCTTATAACATTTTAACTGAAACGTGTGAATATTTGACATTAATCATGAAATTTTGACAGGTTAATTGAAATTACGGCAGAAATAATGAAACTTTGGTAAAAACTATTGAAACTTTGACATTTATTTTTGAAATCTTGATAGACTAATTGAAATTATGTCAGAAATAGTGAAATGTTGGTGAAAACTATTGAGACTTTGACATTAATCATTGAAATTCTGACAGACAAATTTAAATTATGTCAGAACTTGTGAAATGTTGGTAAAAACTATAGAAACTTTGACAACAAACTTTAAAATTTTAGAAAAAATCTTTGAAAAGTTAACAGGAAAATTAAAATTTTGATAGTTAGTATTGACATTATGACAAACTAATTGAATATTTCACAAAAATCAATGATATTTTGCCAAACAGGGTTTGAAATTTGTCAGAAATCATCAAACTTTGTTTCGAAAACACTGGAATTCCATATTAATGATCAAATTTGGAAAGGTGTTTTAGAATTTTAACGAATTAGAGTTCAGCTGTAATTTTCAAATTTTAACAATAAATGAAAACTATCCTATCCTTGAAATTACGGCAGAAATAATGAAATTTTGGTAAAAAGTATTGAAACTTTGACATTTATCATTGAAATTGTGACAGACTAATTCAAATTATGTCAGAAATAGTGAAATTTTGGTAAAAACTATTGAAACTTTGACAATAAACTTTAAAGTTTTAGAAAAAATCTTTCAAAATTTAACAGGAAAATTAAAATTTTGATAGTTAGTATTGACATTAGGACAAATTAATTGAATATTTCACAAAAATCAATGATATTTTGATAAAAATGGTTCGAAACTTGTTAACCTTCTTTGAAAAACACTCAATTTCAATATTAATGATCAAATTTGAAAAGTTGTTTTAGAATTTTAACGAATTATGACAGGAAATATTAACAGGAAAATTAAAATTTTGATAGTGGTTACTGACATGATAAATTAATTAAATTTTTTGCCAAAACTTTATTAAATTCTGACAGCAATGGTTTGAAATTTGTCAAAAATCATCAAACTTTGTTTCAAAAACACTCATTAATGATCAAATTTGAAAAGTTGTTTTAGAATTTTAACGAACTGCGAGTTTTCAATTGTGATTTTCAAATTTTAACAACAAATGAAAACTATAATTAAAATCGATATGTGTATTGTAAAATAGATATTGTAAAGTTTAATCGAAAGTTAACTGAAATTTTGACTAATTGAAATGATGTCAGAAATAGTGAAATGTTGGTAAAAAGTATTGAAACGTTGACAATATCTTTTAAAATCTTTGACTTAAAATAAAGTTAAATTAAAGTTAAAATTATTATGATAACCATACATTTATTTATTCCTTTGCCTATCTACCTTTCGGTGTAAGGCATACATTAATAATTTTTATAATATCCTCTCCACTTCCTCCTATCTTTTGTTAATTCGTTTATTTCTTCCCATGTGTTCCTTTTTCTTGTTGCAACTTCTTTTATTGCGCTGTTCCACTCCTTTCTCCTTTCGAATTATTTTGATTCCTCATTGTTTGTTCTCACAATATTTCTGTTTTCTCTGTACATGTACCATAACCATAAATAATAAGCATAAATATAAAGATAAACATAAAAAGTAATTTCGAGAATTTAGTGTATTTCGCAGGATTTACAAATCACTGCAGAGCACACTTATGCTAGAATCAATCAAAGATTTCCAAGTTAAATCTATCCTATATCTCCTAATAGGCGAGATATCGTTATAGCTAGGGTAAGATAAGAAACATCCAGTATAGCTGGTATCAATTATTGAAGATTATTATGACATATGAAGATTTGATATAATATGATACGATATGATGTGATGAAGATAGACATGAATATGTGAAGGTGAAAATATGAAGATAGATATGATAGATATTAATGTATGAAGAGGAAGATATGGATATAGATATGAATCTATGAAGGTGAAAATATGAAGATAGATATGATTATGTGAAGATTAAGATATGAAGATATATTAAGTATTGCTTGATGATTTATTATTAAACATAATTTGGATATGATTAAAATTAAGTGAGGATATCAAAGCATACCTCCAGCATTAGCACCGGCAATGGTATTTATGCATGTAATATGCGTATTATAATCCGATTATTGAATAACAAATGACGTAGATTTACTTAATAATACCCGAATAACAAAATTGAGTGTTTTTTATGCACATTTTGATGGTTGCCTTAATCCACGTGCGTAGAAATAACCATAACAAAATGCGACTCATTAAATCGGCCAGCGAAGCTGACACGAAACGAGGAGAGCGTTAATAAATTCGAGAAGATTTCTGTACGCAAGCAACACGCAAGCAACCACTAACCTAACTAAGCCAGAAAGAAAAAGGGTCGATACTGCCCTACATTTGAGATGTGACCTGACCTAGGCTACCGTGGCGCTGCGTGCCTGCTTTCAAAAGTCGACGATGTCGATTTGCCCATTAGTGCAGGTGGGCAGGTGCAGGTTACAGGTACGAGGTATGCGGTGAATGGACCTACTCTACCTGGCGGCATTGCTGAGGTCTTCCTGGGTCCATCCCGAAAATCTCGCAGCATCCCTCAGGAACATGCTGTGTTTACAGGGACAGCCGTGGGTCCAGTGTTCAGGATCGATAGTAAAGCTTATAGCGCAGCACGTTATCCTTGAGGCTCCGTTCAT
The DNA here is from genome assembly GCA_951805005.1 of Othius punctulatus. NCBI lineage: Eukaryota > Metazoa > Arthropoda > Insecta > Coleoptera > Staphylinidae > Othius > Othius punctulatus. The sequence goes on from OX638138.1 coordinate 15,075,090, forward strand.
ATCTGAATGTTTCGCACTGTAAGGTGAACCTTTAGTTACGGCAAACGGCAATATTGTTTTAAAATATTTGCTCGTTTAGGCAATAATTTCGATTTTATTAATATTCGAAATGTTTGTATTAAACAAATGAAAAATACATCTTATTTAATAATTATCTCAAAATGTTAAAAAAATTCTATTCCAACCTCTATTCCAGTTCTTCGGATTCTTCTAGCCAACACCTTTCGAAGGTACAAATGTAATTTCATAACTTTTCTACATTAACATCCAAAAATGTCCTTATAGTTTTCCTAATACTTTTCGGAGGCTCAACACCTTCACCATGTTCAAATTTCTGTTTCAATCTCTTGACCAGTTTTTGATAATTTGGTAGGACGAATCATCAACTATTTGTAGATGTGCCAATATCTTGACGAATCTGTCACTATAATCATCTCTTCGAATCCAGTATTTTCTACTTTCGTAAAAGATAACATCAGTTTATGTTCAAATTTCTATGTTTCAATCTCTTGACCAGTTTTTGATAATTTGATAGGGCGACCCATCTTCTATTTGCAGATGTGCCTACGTCTTGACGAATCTCAGTCACTATAATCATCTCTTCGAATCAAGTATTTTCTACTTTAGTAAAACATAAAATGAGTTTAAGTTCAAACTGATAAGTTAACCACTCACTTAAAACTTTTGTTTGTATGCGTTTGATATGTCATCATTTTTTTTTTCTTATATGCCAACCCTCATCTTTTTTCATATATCGTTATATCACTTCACCTGGACCTCAATGATGATGTAAAAAAATAGTACCTCGCATAACAACTATTTTGAGAAAAATGCACATAAAGATCAAAAAACGAAAATTGTTAATGAAAACAATGCTGAATTTACAGAAAAAGTAAAAAATACTTTATATTATGAAACACTTGTCAATTTTATAATAATTTAGGCAATATTACTGTCAGTTTTAAGACATTTTTGCATTACTAGTTGCAATTTTTAGATATTTCGATAAAATTATTCTAGAAATTTGTTAATGAAAATAATGCTGAAATTATAGAAAAAGTAAATACTTCATATTATGAGACATTTGCGGCAAATTTATTGTTAATTTTATAATAATTTAGGCAATATTACTGTCAATTTTTAAACATTTTCGCATTATTAGTTGCAATTTTTAGATATTTTGATAAAATTGTTTTTAGAAAATTGTTAATGAAAATAATGCTGAAATTATAGAAAAGGTAAATACTTCATATTATGAGACACTTGGGGCAAATTTACTTTAAATTTTATAATAATTTAGGCAATATTACTGTCAATTTTTAAACATTTTCGCATTATTAGTTGCAATTTTTAGATATTTTGATAAAATTATTTTTGGAAAATTGTTAATGAAAATAATGCTGAAATTACAGAAAAAATAAAAAATACTTCATATTATGAGACACTTGTCAATTTTATAATAATTTAGGCAATATTGCTATCAATTTTAAGACATTTTAGTATTACCAGTTGCAATTTTTATATATTTCGATAAAATTATTCTGGAAAATTGTTAATGAAATGCTGAAATTATAGAGAAAGTAAATACTTGATATTATGAGACACTTGGGGACAAATTTACTGTCAATTTTATAATAATTTAGGCAATATTACTGTCAATTTTTAAACATTTTCGCATTATTAGTTGCAATTTTTAGATATTTTGATAACATTATTTGTGGAAAATTGTTAATGAAAATAATGCTGAAATTATAGTAAAAGTAAATACTTCATATTATGAGACCCTTGGGGCAAAGTTACTGTCAATTTTATAATAATTTAGGCAATATTAGTGTCAATTTTTAAACATTTTCGCATTATTAGTTGCAATTTTTAGATGTGTTGATAAAATTATTCTGGAAAATTGTTAATGAAAATAATGTTGAAATTATAGAAAAAGTAAATACTTCATATTATGAGACACTTGGGGCAAATTTACTGTCAATTTTATAATAATTTAGGCAATACTACTGTCAATTTTTACAACATTTTCGCATTATTACTTGCAAGTTTTAGATATTTTGGTAAAATTCATTACAATTTTCAGACATTTTGCTAAAATCACTGCAAATTTGAAGAGAATTTACTGCAATTTTTTTTTACATTTGGTAAATGCACTGCCAATTTTGGAAATGTTTAAAAATGTACAATAATTGTGTCAAAGTGTATTTAAATTACCATATTTTTGCAAAATTACTTATATAGTTGGGCATATTTATTGTCAACTTTATAATAATTTTGGCAATATTACTGTCAATTTTAAGACATTTTAGCATTATTACTTGCAATTTTTAGATAATTAGCTAAAATCACTGCAAATTGAAGTCAGTTTAGCGTAATTACTTCAAATTTTATGACATTTTTCTAAAGTTACAGCAAATTTGAAGACAGACGAAATTAGTGCCAATTTTAAGACATTTTTGCAGTATTACCTGCAATTTTCAGATATTGTGGTAAAATTCATTACAAATTTCAGATATTTTGCTAAAATCACTGGAAATTTGAGGAGAATTTACCGTATTTACTGCCAATTTTTCGACAATTTCGGAAATGTCTAAAAATTTACAGTAATTGTGTCAAAGTGAATTTAAATTGCTTTTTTTTGTTGCAAAATTACTAATTTTTGCCAACAATACTTTGCATTATGACACTTGGGCATATTTTCTGCCTTTTATAGTAATTTGGTAAAATTACTGCCAATTTTAAATAATTTTGTTAAATTCATTACAATTTTCAGAGAGTTTTCTAAAATTACTACAAATTACTGAAATGTCTAAAAATTCGGAGTCATTGTATCAAACTGCCTTTAAATTAGCAAGTGTTTGCAAAATTAATAATTTTTGCCACTATTACTGTCAATTTGATGATAATTTGGCAAAACTACTGTAAATTTTAAGACATTTTGGCATCTGTACTGTCAATATTAAGACATTTTGGCATCTGTATTGGCAATTTCAGATAATTTCTTAAAATTCATTACAATTTTCTGACAGTTTTCTAAAATCACTGCAAATTTCTGAAATGTCTAAAAATTTGGAGTTCTTGTGTTAAACCGTCTTTAAATTAACAAGTGTTTGCAAAATTACTAATTTTTGCCACTAGTCCTTCACATAATGAGACACTTGGGGTATATTTACTGTCAATTTTATAGTAAGTTGGCGAAATTACTGCCAATTTTACGACATGTTGGCATTTATACTGGCAATTTTGAGATGTACTGTCAATTATATAATATTTTGGCGATATTACGTGCAATTTTCAGATACTTTGGTAAAATTCATTACAATTTTCAGACAGTGTTCTAAAATCACTGCAAGTTTCTGAAATGTCTAAAAATTTAGAGTAATTATGCTAAATTGTCTTTAAATTAGCAAGTGTCTGCAAGATTACTAATTTTTGCCACTAGTCCTTCAGATAATGAGATACTTGGGAACATTTACTGTCAATTTTATAATAATTTGGCAAATTTACTGCCAATTTTAAGTCATTTTGGCATTATTACTTGCAATTTTCAGATATTTTGGTAAAATTAATTACAATTTTCTGACTGTTTTCTAAAATCACTGCAAATTTCTGAGATGTCTAAAAATTTGGAGTAGTTATGTCAAACTGTCTTTAAATTAGAAAGTGTTTTCACGATTACCAATTTTTGCCAATGGTCCTTCACATAATGAGGCATTTGGGCATATTTACTGTCAATTTTATAATAATTTGGCAACATTTCTGTCAATTTTAAGACATTTTGTCATCTGTACTGGCAATGTTCAGATTATTTGGTGAAATTCATTACAATTTTCTGACAGTTTTCTAAAATCACTGCAAATTTCTCAAATGTGTAAAAATTTGAAGTACTTGTGTCAAACTGTCTTTAAATTAGCAAGTGTTGCAATAATTTGGCAAAATCACTATCATATTAGGACATTTTGGCATTTGAACTGGCAATTTTCACATAATTTTGTAAACTTCATTACACTTTTCAGACAGTTTTCTAAAATCACTGAAAACTTCTGAAATATCTAAAGATTTGGAGTAATTTTGCAAAACTGTCTTTAAATTAGCAAGGGTTTTCAAGATTACTAATTTTGCCACTAGTCCTTCACATAATGAGACATTGGGCATATTTACTATCAATTTTATAGTAATTAGGCGAAATAACTGCCAATTTTAAGTCTTTTTGGCATTACTACCTGCAATTTTCAGATATTTTGGTAAAATTTATTATACTTTTCAGACAGTTTTCTAAAATTATGGCAAATTTCTGAAATGTCCAACAATTTACAGGAATTGTGTCAAACTGTCTTTAAATTAGCAGGTGTTTGCAAAATTATTAATTATTGTCACTAGTCCTTTACGTAGTAGGATACTTGGGCATATTTACTATCAATTTTATAATAATTTGACAAAATTACTGTCAATTTTAAGACATTTTGGCATCTGCTGCCAATTTTAAGACATTTTGGCATCTGTATTGGCAATTTTCAGATAATTTGGTAAAATTCATTACAATTTTCACACAGTTTTCTAAAATCACTGCAAATTTCTGAAATGTTTAAAAAATGGTGTAATTATGTCAAACTGTCTTTAAATTAGCAAGTGTTTTCAAGATTACTAATTTTGCCACTAGTCCTTCATATAGTGAGACACTTGGGCATATTTACTATCAATTTTATAGTAATTTGGCGAAATTACTGTTAATTTTAAGACATTTTGGCATTTGTACTGGCAATTTTCAGATAATTGGGTAAAATTCATTACAATATTCAGACAGTTTTCTAAAATCAGTGCAAATTTCTGAAATGTCTAAAAATTTACAGTAATTGTGTCAAAGTGTATTTAAATTACCATTTCTTTGCAAAATTACAAATTTTTGCCAACAATACTTCGCATTATGAGACACTTTAGCATATTTTCTCTCTTTTATAATAATTTTAGCAAAATTACTCTCAATTTTAAGACATTTTGACATTTGTACTTTCAATTTTCAGATAAATTGGTAAACTTCATTACACTTTTCAGACAGTTTTCTAAAATCACTGAAAACTTCTGAAATGTCTAAAAATTTGGAGTATTTTTGCAAAACTGTCTTTAAATTATTTGCAAGTGTTTTTAAGATTACCAATTTTGCCACTAGTCCTTCACATAATGAGACACTTGCGCATATTTATTATCAATTTTATAGCAAAATTACGGTCAATTGTAAGACATTTTGGCATCTGTACTGGCAATTTTCACATCATTTGGTAAAATTCATTGCAATTTTCAGGCAGTTTTCTAAAATAACTGCACATTTCTGAAATGTCTAAATTCTAAAGTAACTGCACATTTCTGAAATGTCAAAAATTTAGAGTGATTGTGTCAAATTGTTATTAAACCAGCAAGTGTCTGCAAGATTACTAATTTTTGCCACTAGTCCTTCACATAACGAGACACTTGGGCATATTTACTGCCAATTTTATAATAATTTGGCTACATTTCTGTCAATTTTGAGATATTTTGGCATCTGTACTGGCAATGTTCAGATTATTTGGTAAAATTCATTACACTTTTCAGACAGTTTTCTAAAATTACTGCAAATTTCAGAAATGTCTAAAATTTTGCAGGAATTGTGTCAAACTGTTTTTATATTAGCAGGTGTTTGCAAAATTACTAAATTTTGCCACTAGTCCTTCACATAATGAGACTCTTGGGCATATTTACTGTCAATTTTATAATAATTTGGCAAAATTACTGTTAATTTTTAGACATGTTGGCATTTGTACTAGCAATTTTGAGATGTACCGTCAATTTTAAGACATGTTTGCATTTGTACTAGCAATTTTGAGATGTACCGTTAATTTAATAACATTTTGGCGATGTTACTGTCAATTTAAAGACATTTTGGTGGTATTTCTTATAATATTCTGCTGTTTTGGTAAAATTCGTTACAATTTTCAATCTTGTTTTTTTGAATAATAATAATGGTGATTTTTTTAGACTGCTTGGTTTTAAGCAATATTATTGGCTATTAGAATAATGTATTAACGTGAATTAATGAAATGACGTGTCATTATTGATAACTTGGTTCAGCAAAACCACATACATTGAAGTAGTAATACGTGAAATTATTATTAGCGCCAGCGTGGTGCAGCGACTGACGACTGCGTGTGAACGAATCCCTACTTTATTCAGCTTTGCGGCAGTCTCTTCAAAACAGTCGACTTTGAAATCCCGCGCTGTATGGTTCAAATTTTCTTAGAGAGTAAAAGCATGTAGTGAGGTAAATCATCCGCGAAGCATATTTTAATTGCGTGGCAGTTATTTAATAATAAATAATATTAAGTGTGTCTTTGGGTTATAATTAAGCCTAGAAGTTATTTTCAGTGCATACAAAAGGAGAACGCAGTGCCAACATTTTTTTCGAGCCGAAAATGATTTTTAATGGATTTTTTAAACTGCAGTAGAAAGATATAGGTAGGTTCTAATTTTCGCCTATAAATAAATTATTTTAATATTTTTTTAAATATATTGTGTATATTTGTGTATATTGCATAGTGTGTATATTGCAAAAACATGCCCTACAGAATAAAGCGTTCAGACCTAACAGTTACGGGTTCGAATTCTCGTGCCTCAAGAACCTACCTGTTCAAGCAAACACGCAGGAAACCTCCAATTATATAACCCTTCATAACAGGTTTTTTATACACCCTTGAACTGCCCTTTTAACGGTCTTTTATTATTTACTATCCACCAAGCTCCGTTTCAGGGCTTACCTTCGCGGTAATCAATAATTTCCGATTTAAATTATAAATTGGTTTAATTGCTGCGCCTTCAATTGCATTATTTTTTGTGCATCCGATCAGGAATTCGTTTTTACCTGTAAAATCCACGTGTACTTTTACCTGTGTGTAAAAAATACGAAATCTGCACGAAAACATGTGCTTTATTTAAAAATGGTTGCAACATAATTTGTAGCGATATTTGCTTAATCAGTAGTAATTACAAGTCATATTTTGTGAGCCTCCAATAACTGCAATTAATGGCATCATTGTTGCATTTACATTGCACATTGCCTCCGATTCTAAATCTCGACGTGCATAAGTACGCAGCATGCATTTCTTTTACGGTACTCTGACATTTCTGCAAACAAAAATTGAAGCGTACAATAAAACCTTACAGTGATTACTTCTGGTAGATTTAGCATTAACTATAATCGTTCCCGGAACAAATTAGTGCCGGCATTTGTTCGTGCATATATTGTAGTCTTCCCATTGTCAGGCGGAATAATGCATCTCGTCACTCGCGTTTTTATTATTTTCTTCAGTTTGTTGTCTGCTCGGTCTAATGCACGAAAATTGCTTCCTTTTTCCCATGGTGCCAAATGTTAAGCGGCGCGAATTTATCAATTAGTTCGCTGGGAATACTGTCGGCAATGAATAGCCTAAGGAGTTTCCTATTTAATATAATTTACCTGCCTACTTCTACCGACATTTAAACACCAGTCTTCAATTTGATCTTTAATTCGCCTTAATTAAGTAATAGCCTAAGCACTTTCTAAGCCAGAAATATGGTTCATGATTTTTGATCGTATCACTTCAAAATGATAAATCATAAATGTAATGCCAATAGATACCCGCAGCTATTTGTACCTACAAATGTATTTAGTATAATAAATATTGTTTTTCTGTAAACGAAAATATTAGAAAAATGCATACAATTAAGTTCAATTAATATTAAAAAAATATATATGAATCAATATGCAAATCTATTTAATGAATATGATTGAAACAAATTTAGATAATAAATATTTTTTGTAAAAAAGGTAATTACAATAATAGTTAATTTGTACTCGCATTTAGTAACGAAACATACAATTTGGGATTACAAAATAAATAATTATAAATAAACGATATAAATAACGCCATATGCAAACTATTGCATATTTTCACGACTCCAAGTCAAACACAGGCAACATTTAGGACAATAAATTAGTAGGAAATTATAGGATATAATTTTTTTTAGGACAATTATGGTCATTGCATTTTCGTAATTATTTGAAAAAAAACACTCAAAGTGCCTATAAATGTACCACACAAATATTGCCAAAATATTCTGAAAACAATGATAATTAAAAACGTTCACAGTTTTGGAAATGTTCATAAATATTCGAAATTCCACAAATATTTTAGAAAATTCCTAAAAATAATTTCCGACTTTTGATTCGTTGAATACTGTAGAAAGTACTGTAGAAAGAACAAAATTATGAGCAAATTATTATTTATTTTGTAGGGAAAAAAGAACAAAAATGCCCAACTATTGAGAAAGTATTTCATTTCTTTTTTTTTCGTTTCATCATTTATTTGTATTATGACTCTAAATAGAGTATTACCTACTGTATACCTACTATATACCTACTGAAAATTCAAGAAAAGCAATTAATAATCATTTCTCCTGTATCCATCATTTTGGATTTGAAGCTGATGCTGCTTGATATTGACACTTTGTAGATGTATGATTTTTCTTAAATGTTATATCTCTATTTATTGATGAGGTAGATATTTATATAGTATAAAAAATATTTTAGATTTCCAATCTAAAGATGTAATAAATAAGTATAAATAATTATAATAATACTTTATATTTCAATTATTATTTTTTTAATTATTATAATTATAATAATACTTTATATTTCAATTATTATTTTTTTAATTATTATAATTATAATAATACTTTATATTTCAATTATTATTTTTTTAATTATTATAATTATAATAATAGCTGCATCAATTTTATAAAAAAAAAACTTTCATAGATCGAGGAAGACCATTTGAATGTGGATTTGATCCTAAAAGTTCAGCCCGTTTACTTTTCTCATTACAATGTTTATTTATATAAAATTTTTACAAATCTAGAAAGTTGCACTTGAAAATTTATATATTGAACATTGGCAGCAATAATTATCGACATGTCAAAAAATTGTCAGTAGTAATGCTAATTTATGAAAAAATCACGATATAACATTGTAAAATGAGATATAATTTTATCAAAAACGTCTAAAAATTGTCGGTAATAATTTTCAAAATATTTACATCGCCAGCAATAATGATCAAAATGTCAGAAAATTTCCAGTAACTTTGCTTAAATGCTGAGCATTGTTGCAAATATTTACGAAGATTGCCAATTATTGCCAATATCTCAAATCGACCAATGTAGAGATATCTAGTTGTAGTATTATTGAGGTAGCGATATTTTCTTAAGGTCTATGTACAAATCAATTTAAATTTTAGAGCTATACAATATAATTTCTACCGAATTATGTATACGCCTTTTTTGTTTATATAATAATGTTATTATTATTTATTTAATGGGTGTCTATTGCTTCTGTTATGGCTAATTACCATCGCCGAGGAGTGAAATTTGACCTTTATGGTTTCGCTTCATCCATATCGGGTTTTAACATGCACAATTTAACAGTATTTTGACGTAAGACAATTTTAATCGCTCAAAACTTATCGGGCTTATAATAATAATCGTTATTACTAATTTATTCAAACAAAATTTATCGGAATACATTTAACGCTGAAGAGAATATAGACAGTGTTTTTAAATAAAATGACGTTTTCACGTCGATCTAGTTTTGAATGACTTATTTTGATTGAGTACTCTTCTAATTACTAAATAATTGTGTTATTGCAGAAACAAGAGTAATCTATAATCACATTCATTACCTGTGCAAAAAAAGATGTCTTCATAAATTTTTCATTTCCATAATATTTCTGGTAAATTTGTGGCATTTTGTGGTAAAAACAAGTAGCAAGTTGTTTCTCTGTTTTTTTCTTTGCATAATATTTCTTTGGTCTTGCAGAAACAAGAGTAATCTATAATCACATTCATTACCTGTGCAAAAAAAGATGTGTTCATAAATTTTTCATTTCCATAATATTTGTGGAAAATTTGTGGCATTTTGTGGTAAAAACAAGTAGCAAGTTGTTTCTCTGTTTTTTTTGCATAATATTTCTTTGGTGAACGTACAGTACAAATAAACGATTTTGAGATAACACAGTTTAAAAATATGGGGAAATTGTAAATATTTCATATTTGGAAACTCACTGGCTAGGATAGTTAAGGTTTTACATAAAAAAATATGTTCTTATAAAAGCATATTTCGGCATTTATTTTATAATAGAATATGTTTACATATTTTGCATATTTTTGTATTGTTTTAGATTGTACATTTTTAGATTTTTTTGCATATTTTCATGCCAAAAAATGCATGAGAATGCATGAAGATATTGCAAATATGCAAAATATTGCCCATTTTCACAAGTCTTAAAATACAGAAAACAGATTTAGGATCATTTTTACCTATTTTGCATATGTTTGTACATTTTTATTTTTTTTTGCATAATTTCATGCATAACAATGCATAAAAATGCAAATGCAAATATGCAAAATACGAAAATTGTGATCATTGGATGTTTGTAATTATTTGGAAAACCCAAACAAACTGCTTATAAATGTACCACACAAGTGCTAAAATATTCTGAAAACAATGAAGGTTAGAAACGTTCATAGTTTTTGAAATTTTTATAAATATTCGGGAATTACACAAATATTTCAGAAAAATCCTAAAAATAAATTTTCGACTTTTACGAAATATGCTGAATCAATGTAGTAAATACAATAAAATTGTGAGCAAATTTTTATACATTTTGTAAGGAAAAAAAGAACAAATGTGCCCAACTATTTATAAAATTGTTGTTATAAAATGCATGAAACTATGCAAAACATTGCATATTTTTACAACAATTTTACCAAGACTTAGAATTATTTGGAAAATTTTGTAAAAATCACACAAAGCGTCTGTAAATGTACCACACAAGTGCTATAATATTCTGAAAACAATGAAGGTTAGAAACGTTGATGGTTTTTGAAATTTTCATAAATATTCGGAAATTCAACAAATATTCGGAATTTCCACAAATATTTCAGAAATTCCTAAAAATAATTTCCGGCTTTTTCGAAATATGCTGAATATTGTAGTAAATACAATAAAATTGTGAGAAAATTTTTATATTTTTTTGTAGGAAAAAAAAAGAACAAATATGCCCAGCTATTAAGAAAATAGAAATAATCTTTATAATCTCGGTACATTTTTGAGAAAATTCTGTCAATGGTATTAAAAATTCCATACATTTTCCATAATTATACATAATAATGGAAAAAAACACCAGAATTTCTTTAATAAAATTTTGAAAAACTCTTTGAAGGAACACAAGAATTTCATTACTAAAATGTTGAAAAACTCTTTGAAGTGTTCAGACTACCATGATTTTTGAAAGTTTCTTTACTGCCCGAACAGTTCCGCAAAAGTCATGGAAAGGTTTATAAAAATTCTTCAATATTTGAGAAATTACTTGTCGAACATTTAATTGAAGCGTACAAATTCCATGACTTTCAAAATTTTCATAAAACCTTCTAATTTCGGAATTTATTTCCATATTTTGGAATTTTATATTTTATATTTTGGAGAAAATCTAAAATTATAGAGATTTTGAAAAATATGATGAATCGCTAATTTCAGAACGAGAACATGTCACTTTTTCCTAAATGTTCAGGAAGTTAAAAAACCTTCTAATTTCGGAATATGTTTCCAAATTTTGGAATATACATTGTTTAAGATTTTATGCATAAGATGGAATTAAATATTTTTTTATAGACAAAATTTTACTTGGAAAATGAGTTCCGCAAAAGTTATGGAAAGATTTATAAAAATTCTCAAATATTTGAGAAATAACTTCTCCAAAATTGAATTGGAGTGTACAAAATCCACGATTTTCAAAATTTTCATAAATATTCGGGAAATTTCTATAGATTTGCTAGGAAATCTTAAAATTAAAGAAATTATGAAAAACATGATCAATCGCTAACTTCAGAAAGAGGACATGTCACATTTTTCTAAATGTTCAGGAAGTTAAAAAACCTTCAAATCCGTCAAATTTTCAACTATTTTCAATAGCTTCAGATGTGAAAATCTCAAATATTTGAGAAATAACTTCTCGAAAATTTAATTGAAGTGAACAAAATCAACGATTTTCAAAATTTTCATAAATATTCTGGCGGTTTCCATAGATTTGCTAGGAAATCTATGCAATTTAACTGCGTTCCTAAACGTTCAGGAAGTTAAAAAAACCTTCTAATTACGGAATTTATTTCCAAATTTTGGAATATACACTGTATAAGACTTTTTGCATAAGACGGAATTAATTTTTTTAATTTTTAATTTTTTTATAGACAATTTTACTTGGAAACTGAGCCAAATTTAACATATGGGCATTCGACGTGTCACCTTTCTTCAGTAAGGGAAAACAAAAATAAATTTTTAAAAATGGTTAATACCACATAATATTTTTTACAATTTAGCTCGTACTATTTAATTGCTACGATATAATAATTATTTTATACTAATGAATATTCACAATCAAGAAAGTACAATTTTTAGATTTAACATTTAACAACATTTAACATTTATCTTAAATCTAAAGAATTGTTGTACTTTCTTCATGGATATTCTGGATATCTGAATATTCTTGATTATGGATGAATATGCTGTTATATTATAGCATATAATTTTTATAACAATAATTTATTTTTATTAGGATTTTTCATTACAACAATGATACAATTTTATAGATGCAATTAATTAATTTCCAGGTATGAAAAATCTATTAAATCACGTTAAATTTATTATTTTTTGTTTTGATCGTGTTACATAATTTCCTATTGTCGACATTATTTTCGCATGCTTATAAATTTTATAGTCGTAAATTTTATGTTATCCAGTGATAAGCCTCCAGTAATACCACTATTTCGTGCAAAATTTAATTTAGATAAGGTTTGATTAATATGTTTAATAGCAGTTTATTTTAAAGAGGCAATAACTTCTAAAGATTCAAAATTGTATATATTTTTTGTACGGCAATCTCAATAGTATTTATAACTTAAAAACTTCGAATGTGTACTTTGCCAGTAAATAATAATCAAAGATTTATTCAAACATATTCTTTTAGTAACCTCAATAAGTATGTTATTAGTGATCTGATTTTATTTTTTCAAAATTTGTCTATAACGAGGGACAAACGGAAACTTTTCCACTCTTAATTTTCAACTTTTGAGACACCCTGTATTCAACGAGGAATGTCAACTGATAAAAAGTTTTACAATTCTCAAATCACCACATAATAGAAACAGTTATTGGACAGTGATATTTGAACTGTAACTCTGGTTAACATGAAATGTATTACTTGCTTATCCATAATCTTAATGGCCGTTAAACGGCTGAAATTCTAGACATCAGTTATTACATCTTACAAATATTTTCGATAAATTCCCACTGAACCTATTTACCTAATGGGAAGTATTGGTTTCAATTTTGAATAAATATTTATAACATATTGGTTTAAACTTGGAACAAATATTAACCCATCTTCAATAAGAATTCAATTGATACTGACGCATCCGACCAATAGTATATAAATAATATAATAAATGATTAGTGATTACAAATAAACGATAATAATTAATAAATGTGGAATAGTATATAACGGTATAAGACCGGTATGGGTTATATAACAGACGATGTTGAGATATTGTAAAATCGAGGCACGGCCGAGATTTTATGATCAACCGAGTCTGTTATATCCATATCGGCCGAATGTTGTTTTATAGTTTTCGTGATACTAAAATGAAAAGGATTAAATTTTGCCTAATTATTTTAATAAATCATAATGACATATTTCAAGTATGCTGTGATGGTTGCGTAGTAACGCTTGTGAACACCAAAATGAACAAGAGGCCACGACTGTTAAATTTTAACGGCCGTGGCTAATATCAGTTAACAACCATGGAGACAGTACCGATAATATGTAATTACAATCAAGTATCACAAAAATAATATAATAAATGATTAATGATAACAAATTAACGACAATAATTAATAAATGTAGAAAAGGTGTTTCATTTTTCTTTATTTATAAACTTCTATCATTTTCTAACAATATATCCAGATTTTTAGTGTGATTCACAGCCCATTTTTTTCGAATTTGAGAAGTAATTACCTGCCAGACAAAAATATCTCTAGGATAAAAAATACCTACCCATTGCGTTTCATAACTCGCTGTATGGATCAAAAACCACCAGATAACTATTAGCAACTTATCAATGATTCCTGTTATTAACTTGAATAGTTAGAAATAACTTGGATAGTTAGAATAGTTAGAATTACAATGTATTACACAAGAGGTTTTACATTCGCAGTAATTTATATCACTATCTCCTTTTTAGATTTTTCCCTCTCATATACATTAACGGAGTTACAGAATTTATCCGCTACTTAATTTCCACACTGTATTTACAACTGGTATAATGGATGAAACTATAATGAAAATAATATTATTAGTACATTTAATTAGCAATAAAGTTAGTTTGTTCACTGTTTGATTAATTAATAATTTCAACATTTTGCTCCAATGATTAATTAACCAATATGATGAGTGGTGTCTGTAATTACCATCACCATGTTGTGTAAAATAAACAATAACCATAAATAGATATTCTCCTGGTGATTATCGAAGCACATTGCCCGCAATGAAATTAAAATAATTAGATAGGAATCATAACAATCCACGCACTTAATACTCTGCCAATTATTTAACTGCGTGCATTTCCACATTCTGAGGTTTCAAATGATGGCATACTAATAGAGCGATTGCTTTAAAATGATAGGGAATGTCGGCCATTTAAGGCAATTTAAAACTACCACTCGAATCGAGAATCAATCACTCCCGTCTTATTCGACATGAGACTTATATCACAGTCAGAACCTTTTAATGTTAGGCAGCAATATAAAACTGAATCAACATGCAGATTTTACATGTACGTTTTTTGCCCATTATGGAAAATTGCTTAGGTATGAAATTGATTTGTTTATTGTGCCTTCGGTTTTCTTTGGATACTTGCAATACGACAGGAATATATTTCAATGTAGTATCATGGTATTTAAAAAAAAAAAAAAAAACATTGAAGGCATCTTGAGATTTTATATGGAGTTCATGTAACATATCATGTAACCTCACAATAAAAAGTTTCAGGTGGATTTTCAGGGTTTGGATTCCTTTTTAGTTTTTCTTTTTAAAACTTTATTATGACAATTGATTTATATGTACTTCTATTGGCAATTCATCGTATTCTATTGCGTATTTGAATCCTTTATTTAGTTCAGCTTAATTTTAATTCAGCAGGTGTGAAAATAATACTAGATTTGTTTATTAATTTTTTTTCTTCAATTTCATTATCAATAAAATTTCCATTATTTTTTAATATTATAATTTTGAAATTTTTCTCTAGTATATTATATTTATTAATAACTTTCTTCGCAATAACATTATTCATTTTTTCTGAAAATATATCTTAATTAAATGATAAACAACTGAGATATCGATAAAAATAGAAAATAATTAATTTTTGGCTATAACTCGATAACTATAACAACATTTAGCATTATCTTCCAGCTTTGACACAGAACATCACTATCAAAATTTATATTATTCACTGATTAAAACGTTTTATATTGCGATTTGCAAAATATTCCATGCACTATATTTATTGAATGGCCCTGATATTGTATGCCATATTAGCTGAATGATGCATGACGATGCATAGATTAAATCGTATAACATCAGCAATCAATTGATGATTGTGACTCATTTCGATAATTTGTTTACATGCTATGATCTTGACAAATGTTATTAGGCTCAACTAGGATTGGAAATAGCAATATAAAAATAAAAACTATGTGTGCAATATGTAAATAGATCGATAGTTAAAGAATATTATAATTGAAATTCAATTATCTTTAATTATTGGGACGTATTTAACGCAGATACTGATTTTGCTCAATACTCTTTTTATGTTTAGGGTTTTATACATTTTTAAAAACATCTTGTGCATAAAATCTTGTTTGAATCTTGTTTGTATCCTGTTGAAAATGGTTAAAACTTGTGTTTTTCAATAGATTTTGAAAATTTTAAAAATTCTATTGTAATTATATAATAATAGATAATAGACAATAGATTTTAAAAATAAAACGCCATTAAAATTATAAAACTTTTGATCACTTTGGAACAACTGATTTGAAATAATTAACAAATCAAATCAACTCTCAATAACTGTCAATATTTGAGTTGTACATTTAAAATAATCAATTCTCAATACCTCTCAATATTTGAGTTGTACATTTGTGTAAAACTGTTTTGTTTCTTAACACCAATAATTTTTTTTTTCTAAGAAAAAATAGGCCCGGTAAATATTGATTCATTATTGTTTTGTAGCAACGACAAGCTATCAGCTAACTCATACTTTTTCACGTTCGTGAATCAATCTTATCTAAACTAAATTGCCATTGTAATAACCGCATCAAACGTAGATTGTGATTCATTTCGAACGTCTGATTCATTTATATACGACGATCTCAACAAAAGCATGTTCTAAGGTGGTATTAATACAATTTGAATATGTAATTGTGCACAGTTACATAATAAAATCAATATATCTGGAATACCACGCCAATGAAATTATATTGCGTGGGAATTTGATGAGATAACCGATTGATCGACTTTTCTTATTTCAATCAAATCTGCGGGACTATTTGATATGGAATATATTTTGTATCATATAAAAAATATATGAGCATTTCCATTACTTTTCGCCAACTTTTTTTGGGTAAAAAAATTCCCTAGCATGAAAATTGTACACTTTTTAGAGCGAATTAGATAAAAAATATGTATATATGAGCATTTCCATTACTTTTCGACAACTTTTTTTTGGGTAAAAAAATTCCCTAGCATGAAAATTGTACACTTTTTAGAGCGAATTATATGCGGACATTTCCTGCAAAAAACATTTTTTTTTTCGTTTACCTAGAAAAAAGTTTTGTGACCCTCACAGGGGCGTAAGCATGACAAGCATGGCTTTTTAGAACGAATTAAATGCGCACTTTTCCCGCAAAAACTTTTTTTTTTCATTTACCTTGTTTAAGAATCAAAATGAATTTTTTAAGATATGAAAATTAAACCGATTTTTGTTAAAAATAGCCCATTTTCAAAAAAATGTTATACGCACGGTGATTCGACTTCGTCTTTAAATATTATTTTAAAGACATAATTATAAGCAATACAAATTTTCAGGCAAAACATTTTTTGTTGCGAATCTTCATTTTGTAAAATTTATAATTTGCTTTGAATTATTTATAAACATTTGAAAGATAATTTTGTTCCAAAGATAAAATCATTACCTAACCGTGCCTAATTACATTTTTTTTGAAAATGCGCTATTTTTAACAAAAATTGCCTAAATTTCAAATCTTAAAAAATTCTTAA
Source organism: Othius punctulatus (assembly GCA_951805005.1). Lineage (NCBI taxonomy): Eukaryota > Metazoa > Arthropoda > Insecta > Coleoptera > Staphylinidae > Othius > Othius punctulatus. The sequence continues at coordinate 15,092,540 of OX638138.1, forward strand.
CAAGGTAAATGAAAAAAAAATGTTTTTTTTGCGGGAAAGGTCCGCATTTAATTCGCTCTAAAAAGCCATGCTTGTCATGCTTATGACCCTATGAGGGTCATAAACCGAAGAATAAATAAATAAAAAATTAAATAAAAAATGCTTGGAAAATTTTTGACCCAAAAGATAGTCGAAAAGTAATGGAAATGCTCATATTATATTTATTATTTGTTATTTTAAGTACTTTCTGGTATCTTCTAGTATTTATTTATTTTCCCCGACTAGTTTCCGCTTAACATTCAGCCATCATCAAGGGTTTTTGTAAATTAAATTATATATTTGAAGATGATATTTGACTTTTTGTGTCGTGTCAGTTTAAACTAGTCGAGAAAAATAAATAAACAAATACTAGAAGATACAAGAAAGTACTTAAAATAACAAATAAGAAATAATAATCAAGAATATCTGGTAACATGGATAAAATACTAACAAAAATATATAAATTTTTAGTAGGTTTCATTTAGGACAAAAAAAACGCAAACTTTAAAATTTTGGGTTTTATTTCTGAAAATTGAAACATTTTGACAATTGGATCATTGAATTGTGAACACTTTTTCCACAAAGTTATCAAAATGACAAAATGATGTAATTTTATACTTGAATCAAAAACATTGCCAAATTTTACATTTCAATCAACAAATGACAAAAACAACGCAAATATTGAAATTTCAGATTTTATTTCTAAAATTGGCAACATTTTGACAATAGAATCATTGAATTGTGACCGTTTCTCAACAAGAAATTAAAAAAAAACTGCGGAAATTGCGGAAATTTATAAAAATTACAAAATGATGGTATTTCATTTGTAAAATGTCAACATTATCAAATTTTGAATATAAAAATTTAGAATTTTTACATTTTTGGATCTAAACTGTAAAATTTTCGCATTTTTAGATTAAATATGTACAATGTTACCGTTGTGAACAAAATAATGTAACCATTTATTGTACTTGAATCAAAAACATTGTCAAAAATTTTACATTTCAATCTTAAAAATATAAAAAAAGAATTGCAAATATTGAAATTTTGGATTTTAATACTGGAAGTGTAAAAAAAATGATAAAACATGACAACTGGATCATTGAACTGTGAATCTTCTTTTTTAATTTGGAACAAGAAAATTGAAATATTGAGGAAATAATTAATTGGGACACTTTAATGCACGAAATGACAAAAATTTTACATTAGAATCGTAAAAAAATCTACTTTTTAGATCAAAAAATGAAAAAATTCTAAATTTTTACATTTTTGCATCTAAACTGTAAATCTGTGCTATGTTACCTTTGTGAACAAAAAAATGTAACCATTTTTTGTACTTGAATCAAACACATTGTCAAAAATTTTACATTTCAATCTTTCAATTTTAATACTGGAAATGTCAAAATGGCAAAACATATCAATTGAATCATTGAACTGTGAACCTTTTTTTTTTAATGTGGAACAAGAAAACTGGAAAATAGAGGAAATAATGAATTGGGAGATTTTAATGAACGAAATAACAAAAATTTTACATTTGAATCGTAAAAAATATCATTTAATACATCCAAAAATGTAAAAATTTAGAATTTTTACGTTTTTGGATCTAAACTGTAATATTTTCGCATTTTTAGATTAAATATGTACAATGTTACCTTTCTGAACAAAAAAAGGTAACCATTTTTTGTACTTCAATCAAAAACATTGCCAAAAATTTGACATTTCAATCAAAAATATATTACAATTCGTTAAAAATATTTAGAAAAATGAAAATTTTGAAATTTTGGATCTTTATATTGCAAATATCAAAAAGGACAAAAAATGACAATTCTTTTTTAATTTGGAACAAGAAAATTGAAAAATTGAGGAAATATTGAATTGTGAGATTTCAATGAACAATTTTTTTTTATTTTGAAGGGTATTTTTTTAAAATTTTATCTGCTTTAATATTTCTATATTTGAAATCTTATAATTTGGGGAAATAAAATTTAAAATATCTTGCAATTTAATATTTTAAAACACGAAAATAAACTTTCAATTAGAACTATTCAATACTGTTAAATAAACAAATTTAAATAGTCCTGTCTATAACTGTCAAATTTTAGATAGCAATTGCCTAAACCTATCATAATCTGCCAGTTTTTGAACTGCAATATGTCAAATCTGTCAAATTCTTGTGCCAAATTTCTATTTTTCAAATACTTGTGTAAACTTTCCATATGTCAAATTGTTTGCCAGTGTACCAAACATTGAGAATATTGAATTAGAAGATTTTATTGAACGAAATGACAAAAATTTTACATTTGATTTGTAAAAAATCAACGTTTTTTTTTTAAATTTTGAACTACTTTAATTAATATTTCTATATTTGAATTCCTATAATTTCGGGAAAGGAAATTTAAAATTTCTGACAATTTCATATTTTAAACCACGAAAATAGACTTTCAATTAGAATACTCTTAAGTAAACAAATTTAAATGGTTCGTAACTGTCAAATTTTCTATAGCAATTGCCCAAACCTATCATAATTTGATAGTTTTTGAACTGCAACTTGTCAAATCTGTCAAATTCTTGTGCCAAGTTTCTATTTATCAACAGTAATTGTGTCAACTTTGTGTGCCAGTGTTAGAAGGTTTACTTGTCAAATATATCAAATACTTGGCTTTAGAAGCGAACATCTGTCAAATGTTCAACTGCATAAATTATTAAAATGTGTCAAATTTTCAGTTGTATTTCTTCAAATCAGGCAAAGTTATAATTGCACCTTTAAAAATCTCTCAAATTTTCGATAACAACTGCCCAAAACTGTCATAGTCTGCCAGTTTTTTAATTGCAAATTACCAAATCTGTCAAATACTTAATTTTAGAAGCGAACATGTGTCAAATTTTCAACTGCATAAATTAATATGTGTGCATTTTCAGTTGTAATTTTTCTAATCTGACAAAGTTATAATTGCAAATTTTCAAAAGCTCTCAAATTTTCGATAACAACTGCTCAAAACTGTCATGGTCTGCCAGTTTTTTAATTGCAACTTACCAAATCTGTCAAATACTTAACTTTAGAAGCGAATATGTCTAATTTTCACCTGCATAAATTAAAATGTGTCAAATTTTCAGTTGTAATTTTTCACATCTGGCAAAGTTATAATTGCACCTTTCAAAATCTCTCAAATTTTCGATAACAACTGCCCAAAACTGTCATAGTCTGCCAGTTTTTGAATAGCAACTTACCAAATCTGTCAAATACTTGACTTTAGAAGCGAATATCTGTGAAATTTTCAAGTGCATAAATTAAAATGTGTAAAATTTTCAGTTGTAGTTTTTCAAATCGGGCATAGTTATAATTGCACCTTTCAAAACTGTCATAGCCAGCCAGTTTTTGAATTGCAATTTAACAAATCTGTCAAATACTTGACTTTAGAAACGAACATCTGTCAAATTTTCATCTGCATAAATTATAATGTGTGTCAAATTTTAAGTTGTAAATTTTCAAATCTGGTAAAGTTTTAAGTGCACATTTCAAAATCTGTCAAATTTTCGCAAAAAGGTTATTATTGAGCTTATCCCAGTCAATTTCTTTCAATACTGGAAATGTCAAAGATGGCAGAAAAAGACAATTGGATTATTGATCTGTAAACCTTCTTTTTTAATTTGCAACAAGAAAACTAAAAAATTGTCAACTCTGTCAAATACTTGACTTCAGAAGTGAATGTGTAAAATGTGTCAAATTTTCAATTGTAATTTTTCACATCTGGCAAAGTTTCAACTGCACATTTAAAAATCCTTCAGATTTTCGAAAAAAGGTTATCATTGAGGTTATCCCAGTTAATCTCTTAGATTACATAAAAAAAGACTAATTCGTAGAAACATGGAATAATTTTAGTAAAGCATGCAGCTACAACATATTTCGTGTTACGAAATTTTACCAAGATTTATAGTTAGTTTTAGTGCTATGCACTTAAAAAAATGTTATTCTAACAAGAATACATGTTTATGTTATTCTTATGTAAAATTACATTATATAAGCCAGCTATTTATTCAAAAGTACTAAAAACTTTTTCAAAGCCTGACATTTAATCCACAATTTACATTAGAGTTTTATCATTGCATATCTGAATTAACGATTAAACCTACAGAGTTTGCATTGTCACAGTGTGTAATAAATATTTTTAGATTTACCACGGATTTCGCAAATAAAACCGTCTATTGCAATTAAAAGAATATACAATTCCCCATGATGCATTGCGGTTTCAGCCAGGCACCAGCTTGCATCACGTACCGCATTAACGTTATCTATTCAATTAACATTCAATGCACGAATAATATTATTCATACAAATATAATTTCATTTCGTCTCAGACAACAAAAAAAAGTATCCATCCGCATAACATCGCAGCCAATTTCATTTGTGCTATTGTGCTCCAGTCGGAATCGTTTTTCCTCTTCATTCTTCAAAGTATGGATCGTGTATTTTGCTCGCGGTTTCTGATACGAATTCTGCACTGGATGCGTGAATTGCCTGCTGGAAATAATTTTACAAATCGATATTAACTTATCCTTGGAACCGTCCCAAGAACCTTAATTACGTCCACCTTTTTACGAAATAATGTGACGAAGGTTAGGTCAATTTAATTTTATCTAAACTAAAATCAATTCCTCAATTAAAAAAAAAGTTGATATAACTAAATTTAGTTATTACACTAACGTTTACGTAAAGGTTCAAATACAGTGTATAATCATTGATGTTGGTATAGTTATATTTGTTTGTTTTTCATATTTAACTATATAGATATAAAATTAATCTCACCCTGTTATTGTACTAATAATATTGTTGAACATGTTCAAATATGATATGTATTATCATGCTGCTATTTCAGTTATCATTTATTATAAACTTCAGAAAATGGAGTATATAATTATCCATTGGTTATTGATTTTATATTAAAATGTACTTAATGTATAAATGTAAAATTAATAAAAGACTATTTGTGCATTAATAATTTATCGAGTGTTTCATTAAAAAAATATATATATATATAGCATCATCCACGTTTTAAATTTTTAAATCACATGACATGCTGTCCGCATATTTATGAATGTAGAAATTAGTATTGAAATACATTTCATTAGAAATCAATTTAATTTTTGTTTTAAGTTCAAGTTAAGTTAAATATTATTGTATCATATGCAACTTTATATAATAGTTTAGATTAATATACTTCATATGAATTTATATGAATACTTGAAATTTTGTTTTATACGAAAAATTGCGTTCTAAATTTTGTAATTCCATAAAATTAATGTCCAACTTTTAATATACTGAATATTGTAAGAAATGCAATAAAATCGTGAGTAGTATCAATATTTTATAAATTAGCAAATGTAATATGTACTTGAAATTTTGTTTTCTTCGAAAAATTGCGTTCTAAATTTTGTAATTCCATAAAATTAATTTCCAACTTTTAATATACTGAATATTGTAAGAAATGCAATAAAATCGTGAGTAGTATCAATATTTTATAAATTAGCAAATGTAATATGTACTTGAAATTTTGTTTTCTACGAAAAATTGCGTTCTAAATTTTGTAATTCCATAAAATTAATTTCCAACTTTTAATATGCTGAATATAGTAGAAAATGCAACAAAATTGTGAGTAGTATCAATATTTTATAAATTAGCAAATGTAATATGTACTTGAAATTGTTTTCTACGAAAAATTGCGTTCTAAATTTTGTAATTCCATAAAATTAATTTCCAACTTTTAATATGCAGAATATAGTAGAAAATGCAACAAAATTGTGAGTAGTGTCAATATTTTATAAATAGCAATTGCAATATATACTTGAAATTTTGTTTTCTACGAAAAATTGCGTTCTAAATTTTGTAATTCCATAAAATTAATTTCCAACTTTTAATATGCTGAATATAGTAGAAAATGCAACTAAATCGTGAGTAGTGTCAATATTTTATAAACTTTATATAAAAAAAAAATGAACTACTATTAGAAAACATTCTGCATTTCTAGAAATTGAAATACATAATTATTGCTTGATATGGTCATACAAATTGCATAGGTCAAATGGAAAGAATCCTAGAAAACTTGTTGGTAATTTATATCATCGTAATAATCCTTGCAATTTTTGAAAAAAAAAATTCTTTATAATACTAAAAAAACATATCTACTTATTCTATAATATATATGGAAAATACATCAGATTTTCTGTACTAAAATTTTGGAAAAAAAACTGTGACGTTTACAGATTTTCATAATTTTTGAAATGTTGTATCAGACCTGAAAAAAATTATAAATTATTTTCAAATTATGCGAAAATGTGAGGGAACATTTCCAGAAAATTCAATTGAGGTATGCACATTTTCATGGTATTTGAAATGTTCATACATATCCATATCCCGAAGAATTCCCCAGGTTTGCTGGGAAATTTCATAAAAATTCCCAACTATGCAGGAAAAATGTAGGAAATTATAGAAATAAAAAACAAACTGAGAAAATTGTGGTCATTACATTTTCGTAAATATTTAGGAAAACCAAACAAGTGTTAAAATTTTCTGGAAACAATGAAATACAGAAACGTTTATAGTTTTTGAAATTTTTATCAGAAAAAAAAATATAAAAAAAATATAAAAATTCTCAAATTTCACGAAAATATGCAGGAACATTTCCAGAAAATTCAATTGAGGTGTGCCTATTTTCATGGGATTTGAAATGTTCATACATATCCATGTCCCAAAGAATTCTCCAGGTTTGCTAGGAAATTTCATAACAATTCCCAAATATGTAGGAAATATCTAGGAAATTATAGAAAATAAAAAAAAATACTGAGAAAATTGTGGTCCTCAATTTTTCGTAAATATTTGGGAAAACCAAACAAGGCTAAGATTTTCTGGAAACAATGTAGTATAGAAACGTTCATAGTGTTTGAAATTTTTGTCAGCCCAAAAAAATATATAAAAATTCTCAAATTTCACGAAAATATGCAGGAACATTTCTAGAAAATTCAATTGAGGTGTGCCTATTTTCATGGGATTTGAAATGTTCATACATATCCATGTCCCAAAGAATTCTCCAGGTTTGCTAGGAAATTTCATAAAAAATTCCAAATATGTAGGAATCTAGGAAATTATAGAAAATTAAAAAAAATACTGAGAAAATTGTGGTCCTCAAATTTTCGTAAATATTTAGAAAAACCAAACAAGTGCTAAAATATTCTAAAAACAATGAAATATAGAAACGTTCATAGTGATAAATATTTTCATAAATATTTGGAAATTCCTCAAATATTAAAAAAAACAGAAAAAAACCAACAGCAATTCACTCACTTATTACGACTTTTTTATTTTTTATTATGTCACTTTCGTTTTCCTCTAATTGTACTAATATTTAAATTACAATAACTCAAAAACTAAGGCATCAATATGAATGTAATTTATTGATTTCTGCTACAAGATAAACTGATAAATCAATAACTCAGTTTTTTTTTTGCAAATTGCAGATTAATAAACAAGTCAAAGATGTTAATTTTTTTATAAAAATGAAATAACAACTGCCAGCAAGTCACTAAATAAGCAAGAGGGGTTTTTCACGAAAAAAAAAATTCTGACAATTGTTAATACTGCTAATACTAAATATTTGACAAAAATATAAAACAAAATTGTGACAATTTTCTAGATAAATGTATTAGATTGTAATTTGTAACCCTCAATGTTTAACAAAAATGTTAAAAAAACATCGTTTTCCATTCATTTATAAAAACTTGATGAAGTTTTAACTCATTTCTAATAATTTGTATATTTAGTATTTGACAAAAATATAAAAATTGTGACAATTTTCTACATAAATGTATTAGATTGTAATTTGTAACCCTCTATGTCAATGTTCAACAAAAATGTAAAAATTATTTACGATTTCTGACATAATCGTAAAAAAAAAAAATGTGAAAAAAAAACATCGTTTTTCATTCATTTATACAAACTTTACTAAGTTTTAACTCTTTTCTAATAGTTTGTATATGTAGTATTTGACCAAAATATATAAATTGTGACAATTTTCTACCTAAATGACATAATCGTACAAAAATTAACAAAAATTAAAAAAAAAACATCGTTTTCCATTCAATTACAAAAACTTGATGAAGTTTCTAATAATCTGTAACAAGTTTAAAATTGCAAAAACTTGCAAATATGTACAAATTTATGACAATTTTCAATGCAAGTGTAAAATGTTATGAGATATTTGAGGTTACTTCTACAAAAATATTGTAAATGTTTAACAAAAATGTATAAATGATTTATGATATGTGACATGATGAACAATGAATGGAAAAAAATGAACAAAAATGTAAAAAAAACATCGTTTTCCATTCAATTATAAAAACTTGATAAAAACTTTCTAATGATTTGTAACAATTTTACAAAATTGCAAAAACTTGCGAATATGTACAAATTTATGACAATTTTCAATGCAATGGTAAGATGTTATGAGATATTTGAAGTTAATTGTACAAAAAATTTTATAAAACCTGTGATTTGTAATAATTTCGTTAAAAATAGAGATTTTATCACCATTTTCTGTTATAATTCAAATGGAAAATTATTATACATATTATTTAGTAGTGGTTTGCAAATTTGGTAAGTTTTTCACAATAAAGTCGCTTGCATTACTTCTAAAAAGTTAAAATTCGATTAACAAAAATGATTAATGATTACTATAAGAGTTGAAAATTCAATAAAATTAGAGGAAAGTTTGGAAAATTTGCTGTTTTGTAATATAATATAAAATGTTTCACAAATTCGGAAATATTTTAATCAAATTCGAATCTTGTTTCATATTTTGGGCACTGCTTCACCATTTTGGTAATTTAATGTATAAAATTGTTATCATTTGATGATTTGAACCATTTTTCCTGTTACCTGTTACCTGTTAATGAATATAAAATAAAAGGTTTCCAATTTGGGCACAAATTTCAAAATTTCGGTGAAGATTTTATATTCATTAACAGGTAACAGGTTAATGATTATAAAATCTTCACCGAAGTTTTGAAATTTGTGCCCAAATTGGAAACCTCTCGTACAAATTGTTTGGCCCTGGTTTGACATTTTGGAAAAAGTAGATACATATTTTTATTTCCTCGTGTTTTCCACAAGTTCTGGTGGTATTTGTTAAAAAATGTCAATCGAATTCATGCCCAAATTGGAAAATTGAAAAAAAAAATTATTTGTACAAATTTCTTATCGGTTGTTGTTTTGGAAATTTATTGTACATATTTTTAGTACTTGGTGTTTTGAATAAATTTTAAATTTGTATACATATTCATCAAATTATGTAATTTTCAACAAAATTTGATTTTAATCAAATTAGACGTTTTGAGTTTTATCAGTTATTTACCATTTTGACAATGTAATCAAATTGAAACGTTTTGACCAATAGTTTCAGCAGTTATTTACCATTTTGACAATGTAATCAAATTGAAACGTTTTGACCAATAGTTTCATCAGTTATTTACCATTTTGACAATGTAATCAAATTGAAACATTTTGACTAATAGTTTCAGCAGTTATTTACCATTTTGACAATGTAATCAAATTAAAACGTTTTGACCAATAGTTTTAGCAGTTATTTACCATTTTGGCAATGGTATAACTTACACACTTCTTAGTATTTGACAGTTTCGTCTTTTTTTAGTGGCATTTGTTATAAAATGTTCACTGAAATGTTTCTGTGAAATTTTTACCATAATTGAACATTTATTATACATATTATTTGGTAGTGATTTACCATTTTGGAAATTTAAACACACAAAATTTAGTATACTTATGATTTGTACATTTTCATTTACATTTTGCACAAATATTTCAGAAAGTTCCTAAATTCCGACAATTTCCGACTTTTAATGTGCTGAATATTGTAGAAACTACAACAAAATTATGACCAAATTTTTATAAACATACAAAATTTAGTATACTTATGATTTGTACATTTACATTTACATTTTGCACAAATATTTCAGAAAGTTCCTAAATTCCGATAATTTCCGACTTTTAATGTGCTGAATATTGTAGAAACTACAACAAAATTATGAGCAAATTTTTATAAACACACAAAATTTAGCATACTTATGATTTGTACATTTACATTTACATTTTGCACAAATATTTCAGAAAGTTTATAAATTCCTACAATTTCCGACTTTTAATGTTCTGAATATTCTAGAAACTACAGCAAAATTATGAGCAAATTTTGATAAATTTTGTACGCAAAAGAGAGCATTCAATGCCCAACTATTAAGAAAATATTTTGAAAATTCTAGAAAACTTTTTGGTAATTTTTATCATTTTTATATTCTCCGAAAATTTTGGATACAATTCGTTACAATAATATTAATTAATACCTCAATGCAATGGTACAGTACAGTAGTACAATAGTTGTAGCTAATACAATAGTATTAACAATTCCGTACATATTCCAGAATATATGGGAATAAAACACCACAACTTTAATGAAATTTTGAAAAACTCTTTGAACTCTTCAGGCTTTCATGATTTTTTTAAGTTTCATAAATAACCGGGACTTTATGGAATTTTGGAAGTTTTACACAGTTTTCCGATATATTTTCAAAATATATATACATTTATATAAATCTTTCCATGACTTTGCCGAAAAATTTGCCGAAAAAACTTTGCCGGCAAAGTCATGGAAAGATTTATATAAATGTATATATATTTTGAAAATATATCGGAAAACTTTGTATAACTTCCAAAATTCCATAAAGTTCCAAGTTCCATAAATTTGCGAGGAAATCTAAAAATTAAAGCGATTATAAATATCATGATATTCAAATATTATTAGAAAGAATATAATCTTTTTTCCCAAATATCTTCAAATCTTGAAAGTCAGAGACAAATATTATTATAATAAATATGCAAATATTAATTATTTCATGCATATTTATAGTAGTTGACTTTTAATAAACTGCAAGTTGGAAGTTACAGAATTATAAAAATTGGCAAATATCTCGAAAGTATGTCGGAAAATGCAGAAAAATGTCTCGAAAATTTAGTGTGTAGTTTTTGAAGTGAACAAATTCTATAGTTTTCAAAATTTTCATAATCATGCTAGATAGTTTAATAGAGTGTCATGATTTTTTAAAGTTTCATAAATAACCGGGACAGTTTCGGAAAAGTCATGGAAAGATTTATATAAATGTTTATATATTTTGAAAATATAGCGGAAAACTGTGCAAAACTTCCAAAATTCCATTGTTTCAAAATTTCATAAGTTCCATAAATTTGCTAGGAAATCTAAAATTAAAAAAAGATTATATAAAAACATGATGTACAATTATCATTATAATATAATTTTTATTACATTTTCACGTGTCATAAAACTGTTAATTCCTACATGTCATTATTATCAAAAAATATTTTCAAATAAAATGAATTGAGAATATTTAAGAGAATATTTTCAGCTTTTTAGAGCATAAATGAATGCATATTTTTCATTTTTACAGCATAACTATCCATGCCCTAGTTTTTAAGATAAAAATGATACTATCGCATGAATCAAAACTTACTTATTCAACAATTATTGTTATAATTATTATTTTATTCAACTTATGTATTCAATTTGTCTAATTTTGTGATTGTGGTTTCCACTTTCTAACCTGCAATAACATGTATATTTTTAAATATAAACATTTATTTCATATACAGTTACACATCTGCAGCATACTTAATACATACATATATATATATATATATTGTAACGTTTTTCGTAGCCCCACGTTCGGGTCTAAATGTAACGTTTTTATTTATTTTTACTCTTATACTCTTATCTCAGGTTCAATAGTAGGTTCAATCATAACTAAATAGAGTTTTGTTCAAATACTTTAATGAATTGAAAATAACCAAATATTAAAACGTCTAATATAAACTGAACTAAACAAACAAATCAAAAACAATAGAAAACAAAATTATTAAATACATAATAAACTATGACAAACATTAACAAAATAAATCCTATATACACAAGCCAACTTATGTGATAATATGACTCTTGCACTTTACGCAAACTTTCTACTTGCAGTTATCTTCTTGTGGTTCCTTGATTACGTCGTCCTGTTGTCCCTGCTTTCCCGTCTGATCCGTTGTTGATTCCCACAAAAGTAAACATCTACTTTTGTGTGCGAAGTTGAGCGGCGAAGTCCTGATTTTTGAATATCTCCGTCACGGCTCCTATCTTGTTGAACTCCTCTCCTGGTTGACTGTCTTCTCCCAGCAATATGTCCAATCGTTGAAACCCCGTTAATATTTTGTAATGTATTCGTATTAGAATCGCAATATCTCCACCCGCGATCCACACGCGTCTCTCCCCTTCGTCAAACTCTTTGTTGATTATTTTCGACTTTCCATTATTCAATTCCCCAAGCGTCTATGCACGAAGTCACCTGTCTCCCGTGGTAACCAATCAACAACCTTCATCCGCGGATTGCTTTGTATATTTGTGCATACTTGTTCATATTCACATTTACAATATTTACAATAAATTTTGTTAGCTTGTGCCCTGAAGATTATAATTCTATCTAAAACTTATATAATAATAACAATAAATCTATTCTAATTAATCTAAATAAATACTACAAATACCATCCCAGAATATATAAATATATATATACCAGACTAGATATATATATATATATATATATATAATAATAACATAATATTGATGATAGATTGATAGTTATATGATATACGATGTGATACATGATTTATGGAATTGGCTATCGACTTTCGTCTTTCGGCCCCAATATTCTTATTTTTATGTAATTTGAAATATTCAAATTATTATTTCATTATGTATATAATAATGAAATTATTAGCCATATGCAGCTCTGCTACATATTAAAATTTATTGTAGTTTTAAAACGTGTCAAAATAAACTAGGAAATTAAATATGAATATGCTCCGCATAGTCTTTCTAGTGGAATCATGATTATACACGTACATCGTAAAATGTACATATTATACGTGAAAATAAACGAGAAAAGTTTTTGTGACTTGGCTATTGTACGTAAATGTTTAATGATACATGAATTATACAACTCTACTCTGGACAATGGTTATGCACTTTAATTTGTATGTATGAAATAAACACAACATAACAAAATATCGTCTGCGATCCAAATTTGATCTTGCAATAATTTTTATCAATTTTTAAATTGCATATTAAACAAAAATTGACTAAAAGAGTTTTTTTTTTAAATTTAAGTATACAATTACAATGTTTTTTTTTTTAATTTGATAATTTAAATAATATTTTAAATTGTATAAGATTATTAGGGTTCTTAGTGACTTGAACGGGTTAGTTCGATAATTGAAGTACACAAATGAAGGTTGACATGGTCAAAAAATAATAGAATTATTACTATGAGTAAAATCATTAATATTACACGCGCATAAAGACACATATTTGATTTAAATATAATTAGGACGAGATAATTATGTTTTAATTATTTTTCTCTAGATAATTATGCGCGGCTTAAATTATATTTATAATCTTTTCACACACTAGCAGTGTCCTAGATATCGCAATAAAGTTTTAACCTAAGATACATAACATGTTGTGATATTTTGTGGCGCTTCAAAAGTTAAGAACGTTGTAAGTTTGCACAACAACGAAATAAATTATAGAAATTTTATATAAATTGATCATTGGAAAACGTTTTTGTACTTCTTTTGTCTGGATATGATTGGACTGAATTAATCAAATAATTTTTTTTTTAGTAATAAAACGCAGTTTATCGAAGTTTAACGATATAAACGATAACTTGCAAAAAATATCTACTTACTTTACATTTTTAATTAAATTTTAATAATAAATATAATATATAATAATTAATAATTTAAATATCTAATTTAATTTAAGTAAAATTTCAAATTTGCAATTTGGAAGACTTACTAGCGGCTATTTAAATTTCGGTTTACTAAAGTGATTCATTATGTTTTCAATTTTAATTTAATTTTAATAATAAATATAATATATAATAATTAATAATTTAAATATCTAATTTAATTTAAGTAAAATTTCAAATTTGCAATTTGGAAGACTTATTAGCGGCTATTTAAATTTCGGTTTACTAAAGTGATTCATTATGATTATCATCATCATCTGTTAGCCTTATTTTCCGTCCATAGGCCTCTTCTAAAGACCAAAGTGATGATTAGTTATAATATTCAACACATCGGAAAATCATGACTTCCTAAAAATGCATAATTTTATTGTAATGATTTTAACATAGCAAAATAACAGCAATAAATATTAGAGACTGCCGACTTATTTATGATTTATATTTTTTTTTTTTGCTGAAATTATGGTATTTTTTTACTTTGCATACCTCATAGTATGTAAGTAGTTATTTATAGTGCCGCAAAAATCAATATTTAAAATGACACAATTACTGTTACTAAAATCGTAAATATTATGTACGTTCCAAATATTATTTTACGCTATTGATTATTTGAACTCGGTATGCTATAGGCCAGCCCACACGAAATTTTACAATAATGGCAGAATTGTTGGTATGAATATTAATTCAATATTTGTACAGCTCTGTACTCGTGCAATAATGTTAAGTACGTTATCGATTTGAAATAACAATACACAGCATAATAAATATATCATTGTGTCTATTTCCCCTCTAGATATAATATTTACTGCCATCAAATCAATAGCGAAAGATACTCAATGTCTATAAAATTACATACTTTTCTACGTAAAAATAGTATTCGTAGATCAGATTCCTGAAAATGCGGGATGCTTTTTTACGTTTCCTTTGTGAGAAAGAGATTATCTAACATCGTGACTGAACTTTCTGCATTACCTTCGGAGTGATTTGGCATCGCGCAACCGTCGCTGTTTATTTTCAACGTTTACATGCAAATTTAATGTAATTAAATCAACATGTACACATCCAGATCACTAATCCAATGGGAATGCTTCATTTTTATTATGAGAACATTGCTAATGGCAATTAAAAAAAATCACATGCTCATTGTTGAGCTGCAATGCGTAAAAATAATTCTATGCGTCTATTAGTTCAGGTAAAATTGGCTATTGACGTCGGACGTTTAATTATGGAACGCTCTTAATTTCTCAACACTTAACTTTAATGTCAATAAATTGTTTTTCAAAGCCACCTTCGATTTTTATTCATTAAAATTGCTATTGTAATAGTTGATAAATCGAGTTTTCTGCAAATAATTTTTAATGTGTTAAGAATTGCGATAAGGTTGTAATTAAGAAAAATGATTGTTTTAATTACACAGAGAATGACATAAAAATATACAGGAGCTCCTATTTAAAATGAGAAATGTAGAGTGCTTTAAAGTTTTGAAAAGTTTTACACTAAATTTTGGAGTCTGACACTCGCATATAATTACGCATAGAATGACATGAAAATATACAGGAGCTCCTATTTAAAATAAGAAAAATAGAGTGCTTTAAAGTTTTGAAAAGTTTGACACTAAATATTGGACACTCTGTATAATTCATATCAGTCAAACTTGGTTAACGGGATTGTCGGACCTTATTTATTAAGTACCTTGTATAATTTTATTAAGGAGGCACTGTTTTTATTTTTTATTAGTTTTTTAAACCAAAGCAGAACTGTTTTTCTCTCTCAATAATTCTTAAGATTTTGACAGACTACTCAATAGTTTTGAAATAATAAAAATGAAAGATGAGAATTTTTGGATTCCCGAAATTGGTCGATAATTAAAAAACTTATATCAAGACTTGTCTCAATTTTGTCAAATTTCGAGAGATTATAAAAATCTCTCGAAATTTGACAATATTAAGACATGTGGTATAAATTATTACCATTACATTTATTTCATAAAGGAATTCGTTTTTTTTTTCATCACTACTTTTCCCAAACTCTTAATTAATTCTCTTTATAGTCATACTTTTTGCAAAAATATTTACCCTTTCTTTTAATAATTGGAGCCATTCTCAGTAATTTTTATTAACTTGTATAGATTTCTCATTAATTATCAAGATTTGGAGAGATTTTTCAATAATTTGCATGATTCTCAATATCTTTCACTATTAAGATTTAAAGTGATTGTTCAATCATTCCGAGATTTTTCAATAATGTTCGAGATTTGATTTTGTTCTTAAGATTTTACCGTGGCTCTGTTTTTATGTTTTTTTAATTTTAAAACCAATTGTGTAAATCTGTTTTTTCTCTCACTAATTCTTAAGATTTTGACAGACTTCTCAATAATTTTGAGATCATAAAAATGAGAGATGAGAATTTTTGGATTCTGTAAATTGGTCGATAATTAAAAAACTTATATCAAGACATGTCTCAATATTGTAAAATTTCGAGAGATATAAAAATATCTCGAAATTTGACAATATTGTGACATGTGAATGACAATTCTATAAAGGAATTCGTTTTTTTAATCACTACTTTTCCCAAACTCTTAATTAATTCTCTTTATAGTCATATTTTTTGTGCAAAAATATTTACCATTTCTTTTAATAAGTAGAACCATTCTCAGTAATTTTTATTAATTTGTATAGATTTCTCATAAATTATCAAGATTTCGAGAGATTTTTCAATAATTTCTACGATTCTCAATATCCTTTTTTTTTAATAAGTGCAGCCATTCTCAGTAATGTTTATTAATTTGTATAGATTTCTCATTAATTATAAAGATTTCGAGAGATTTTTCAATAATTTCCATGATTCTCAATATTAAGATTTCAAGTGATTTTTTCAATCATTCCGAGATTTTTCAATAATATTTGGAATTTCTAAAGATTTTTCAATACTTCCCAAGGTTTGTGAATAATTTTCGAAATTTATACAGACTACTCATGAATTCTCAATATTTCGACAGATTTTTCACGATTATTGTATACATTTTGTTTCATTCTACACATTTTTCTAAATTTTTAATTGTTATCAAGATTCCGAGGGATTTGATAATAATTTACACGATTGCTCAATATTTTTCTAGAATCCTACAGATTTCTCAATAATTATCATGATTTTTAGAAATGTTTCAATAACTTGGGGATTAATTTCCAAAAGATAATTTCAAATTGGTTGATCTCTTCAAAAATTCCACCGATTTTTTAATCATTTTCGAGATTTTCACAGATTTTTCAATGAATATCAATAATTCCACCGATTTTTGAATAATTCCCAAGATTTCCCAATTATTTTCGAGATTTCTAAATATATAACAATAATTCTTAAGATTTTGAAAGAGTACTAAATAATTTCGTGACAATGAAAATGAGAAATGATTGACTTGATTATTTCTCATAATTTTTAATTCTCCAAATTTCTCGATAATTAAAATATTATGAAGACATTTCTAAATATTGTCAAATTTAGAGAGATTTTTCAATTAATTCCCTGATTTCTCAATTATTTTTTGAGATGTACAGAATACAGATTTTCCAATAATTCTCAACATTACTGGAGATTTTTCAATTTTAATTTTAATTTTATTTTAATTATCCTATAAAAAATACTACTAAAAACTCTACTTTTTAAAGAACAATATACGTATTTTTGAAGAAAAAAAGTTAGTGACTATAACGAAACTATGAGCTCTTCAGCGATATCAGGAAATATAAATAAAAACTAGAACTTAAAAAAAGTCAGTTTTGCACCATTGGTTTAAAATAATAATAAAAAAAAACAGTGCCCCCTTAATAAAATTATACAAAGTACTTACTTAGATTTATGTAGTATACCCAATAATTATCATGATTTCTAGAGATTTTTTAATAATTTCGACATAAAAAATGCATTTTGGTTGACATTTTTCAAAAATTTAAGAGGTTGTTTAATAGTTTTCGAGATTTCCACAGATTTTCCAATAAATATCAATAATTCCACAGATTTTTGAATAATTCCCAAAATTTCCCAATTATTTTTGAGATTTCTAGAGATATCACAATAATTCTTAAGATTTTGACTACTCAATAATTTCGAGATAATGAAAATGAGAAATGATTGACGTGATTATTTTAATAATTTTTCATTTTCCAAATTTGTCGATTATTAAAAAATATATCAAGACATTTCTAAATATTATCAAATTTAGAGAGATTTTTCAATCAATTCCATGATTTCTCAACTATTTTTTTTAGATCTCTACAGACTTTCCAATAATTATCAAGATTTATGGAGATTTTTCAATTTCTATGGGACTATTACTGGGACTGTCGGACCTTACTTAATAAGTACCTTGTATAATTTTATTAACGAGGCACTATTTTTATTTTTTATTAATTTTTTAAATCAATGGTGTACAACTGTTTTTCTCTCTCAATAATTCTTAAGATTTTGACAGACTACTTAATAATTTTCAGATCATTAAAATGAGAAATGCAGGACCCTGTATAATTTTTATTTTCATGCTACAATAATAATACGTGTTTCTCTGCACTAAGTTATTTATGTTTATATTTATGGAAATAATTGAAATTATTATTATTGTTATTATTGTTATTAATAACAACTGTAGATAATTTTATTATTCTTTTCTGCATAATCTCATAACAGCGCACATAATAATTTAATACGCATTTCAGCGTAATATGTGCAGTCTGCAGGAAAATTACAAGAATTCATGGGGGAATTGAATTGTCTTCGGTATATGCACCTCTGCAAAGCGCCGCGTAAATGCATAATAACACATTAAAAAGGAAGTTAATTGCGTGTGATTTTATTTTCTCGTTAATCTGTGTGATCTTGAAATGATGCCATAATGGGTCACAGGTCAATAAGCAGACCTTGCTGCTTCTGACAATTAAGTGCGCTCTAGAAGCCTTACACGTCTGCACAAGCAAACGTAATAGTGTTTTTTTTACGTTTGAGGCTGCTGTGATATCTATTCCGACAGCATATTAATTGCTCCATTCTTTTCGGCGATCTGAGATAATGAAATTGCGACAAAAACACAATTTTATTCACATGTTGATTACTCGAATTCTGAACTTTCTTATCTCCACGTGTTATGCGTCACACAAGTAATTAATGAATTACCGAGAAATGCATTAATTTATTTTATGTTGTTGTGAACTTATAAGTAGTTATACAATACCGATTCCAACTCACCCCCCGCAAATTCCGCCGATTAACGCGAATCAAACCGCGAATTAAATTAATCGAAATCTTCGCGGGGGGTGAGTTGGAATCGGTGTTGTATAACTACTTATAAGTAACTACTGTTATAGTTATATTTTTGTCTCAAATTTAGTACATTGGCTGGACAGATTTTACGTATTATGTAGTTTTCGAGAAATTGATTTTTCATTAAAATGCAATTTTATTTAAATTGATAATATTGAATTGAATATATAAATTGATTTTTCAATAAAATCAAATTTCTAAAGCCGGAAAGGCCGAGAGCCAATAGCCTAATAAAGATTGTTATCTCTTTCTCTCAAATTTCTAGTACTGTTTACCATTTCATATAGCAATCCGATAATCATCATGACTAATAATATCGAGTGCCACCAATGCGCCAATACAAACATCATTATTAAGTTGTGCATTTAGAATAAACATCCTGTCCATTCATAAGTAAAATTTGCAAACGGAGATTTGGTTGTTGTAAATGGAATCTTATGAATGGAAATGATTTTCTTGATAGCGCCCCTACTTCAAAGAATGAGGCTCACAATTGCGGCAGTATTAGACTTGAGTCGCTCTTGTGTTGTCGACAATATATTTAATCTGATTTGTGGAAATTTTGTTCGAAGTGTTGAGCGCTGAAGATATTGGATATTCAATTGAGCACGTAAGTTAAATTTCTACGTGCTTGTGACATAAGTAACAGTAACGATTTTGTTACTCTTTATTCAACACGCATGCTAATGTTACGTTATGACCAAATACCGCTTTTCACAACCTATATTTTCTGGGCTAGCCGAAACGGGTTGTTAAAGTACACACTTCTGTAACGGAAGATTGTTAATTATAACATGCAATTTTATAAACGCAAACTATAAACGGTGCATGATATTTTCATTACATAACGATTTTCGTTATTTTATTATCAGCAAATAAGTAGACTTTTAGGTGGATACTAAAGCCAAATATTTGAAACTTTTAATCAAGAAATGATCATCAACAATCATCAACAAATGATGAAGAGATGATAATTAAGAAATGAATGAATTTTATGCAAAGTCCCTCTACACGTTTTCATTTTTGGTAGATATCAAATCAAAGAAATCAAATCAATGCTAATGAAAACTGTGCATTTATCCAATTTTGTGTTCCAATTTTGTTAAAAACAAATAAATTACCTAATAATAGATTTAGATGCAAATCAAGTGCAAATCATATCAATGCAAATGAAAACTATGCATTTGTTAAATTTTGTATTCAAATTTTGCTAAAAACAAATAAATTACCAAATCAAATGAAAACTATACATTTGTCGAATTTTGTATTTAAATTTTGCTAAAAACAAATAAATTACCAAATAATAACCATTACGCATCTTATGTCTACAAATCAGTGCTTTCTATTAACATTACTCATACCAGTATTAATTAAAAAATATTATTATCACGGTTTCGCTTTAATTGCTCTAACGAACGATTTATGATTTCTTAGTATTTTTATTCGTAAGCAATCTTCATAAAGATGTAGTTAGTCATCTCTGCTCAGTAAAGTTAAACTGAATGATGATGGCACGATAGCCATGACAATGCACTGCAATAAAATATGAGTTGCAGGTAGTCGAGGCAGGTAAATTTAAATTTGCATATGCAAAATGGTTCTATTGTTGATGTAGTGTTTCAAAGAAAGAGCTCGATTTTATACGTACTTGTGCATTTAACACGTAACTATATTTTTACCCAAAAATGCACGCATACTTAAGCATGCATTAGTTATACATTTTTTCGTCTAGATTCTAGTTCGATTTTGCTAGGACACAATTTAGTATAATGTAAATCAAAAAATTTTATCCACTTTAGCATGAATTACATTATACTTTTTTTCGTCTAGATTCTCGTTCAATTTTGCTAGGACCCAATTTTGTATAATGTAAATAAAAAAATTTCATCCACTTAAGCATGAATTACATTATATATTTTTTTCGTCTAGATTCTCGCTCGATTTTGCTTCTAGACAATTTAGTATAATGTAAATAAATTTTTTTAATCCAATTTCCGTTCGAGTTTCTCGAATGTACTAAACCATCTCGGTACTGCCAAATTGACAGTTTTGAACTTTGTACTTTTGATGATGGATACAATTTTGTTGCAGGAGAGTGTCATGTTTAGGGCTTATATTTAATGCTTGGTTAGGATAGGTTAGGTTAGGTTACTTTTGATCCTGGATACAGTTTTGTTGTAGGAGAGTTTCATGTTTAGGGCTGGGATAAATAGGTTAGGTTAGGTTAGGTCAGTTCAGGTTAGGTTAGGTTGCGAGATCCACACTTGAGGCTGGTAGAGCTTTCCCCAAACTACAATTTAAAAAAAAAACTAGCAGGTTTGGTTAGGATAGGGTTTTACATAAAAGCATTTTTCGGCACTTATTTTATAAAAGAATATTTATACCCATTTTCCATATTTTTGCCCATTTTTACTAGATTTGTACTAGATTTATGTGAGCATAACTGTACCTACTTTTGATGCTGGATACATTTTTTTTTGTTTTGCTGGAAAGTGTCATGTCGGCTGGAATAGATTGGTTAGTTAGGTTAGGTTAGGATAGGTTTTTTCATAAAAATATTTTTCGGCATTTATTTTATAATAGATAATTTTTACCCATTTTGCATATTTTTGCCTATTTTTAGATTTTTTTGCATATTTTTGTAAAAATTTAACTACGTTTTGTTCTGTTATGTTTTTTGTTACCAGCAACAATTACCAGATGGCTGATTTAGCTTATTTTATTTATTTTTTATAATTGAGTCAGCTTGCATGTATTTCATTGTTTAACAGTTGGCACATAGTTTGTTTAATTTTTAATATTTTCAACAATAGACTTATTGTTCGTTACATATTTTCAGTCATTTAAGTTAAATGTTTTATGTTATAACAATTGAATAATTCTCAATTTTCTTTCTTTTTTTTGTTTTTACAATTAAATACCATTGTATTTTCTCTTTATTGTTTTGTGTTGTATCAAATTGGACAAAGTTGTATTTAATTTTCGTTGTTTTATTTTGTAACAATTAGATATTGTTATTTTACTGTTTAACAGTAGACATACCTAACATTTTATTTTTAATTTTTGTTGACAGTTTTGTCAACAGACTTTAGATGCTACTTTAGATGCTAGATACATTTTTTTTTGTTTTGCTGGAAAGTGTCATGTTTAGGGCTGGAATAGATAGGTTAGGTTGGGTTAGGTTAGGATAGGTTTTTACATGAAAACATGTCTTGGCATTTATTTTATAAACGAATATTTTTGCACATTTTGTATGTTTTTGTGCATTTTTAGATTTTTTTGTATATTTTCGTAACAATTTAACTTCGTTTTGTTCTGTTATGTTTTTTGTTACCAGAAACAATTACCAGATGGCCGATTTAGCTTATTTTATTTATTTCTTATAATTGACTCAGTTTGCATTGTTTAACAGTTGGCACGTAGTTTGTTTTATTTTTAATATTTTCAACAATAGACGAATTGTTCGTTACATATTTTCAGTCATTTGCTTTTCAATGTTTTATATTGTAACAATTGAATAATTCTCAATTTTCATTTATTTTTGTTTTAACAATTAAATACTATTGTACTTACTCTCTATTGTTTTGTGTTGTAACAAATTGGACAAAGTTCTATTTACTTTTCGTTGTTTTATTTTGTAACAATTAGATGCTGTTATTTCATTGCTTAACAGTAGACATACTTAACGTTTTATTTTTAATTTTTGTCGACAGTTTTGTAGTTTATACCTTTGATGCTGGATACTTTTTTTTTTGGCTGGAGTGTGTCATGTTTATAGCTGGGATAGATAGGTTAGGTTAGGTTAGGTTAGGATAGGTCAGGTCAGGTCAGGTTAGGATATGTTTTTACATAAAAGCATTTTTCGGCATTTATTTTATAAAACAATTTTTAAACATATTTTGCATATTTTTGCCCATTTTTTTGTGCATATTTTCATAACAATTTTACTTCTTTTTGTTCTGTTATGTTTTTTGTTAACAGTTAACAATTACCAGATGGCCGATTTAGCTTATTTTATTTATTTTTTAAATTTGACGCATTGTTTTGACGCACAGTTGGCACATAATTTGTTTTATTCATAATATTTTCAACAATTATCAAATTGTTCATTATATGTTTTCAGTCATTTACTTTCCAATGTTTGACCTTGTAAGAATTGAATATTGTCAATTTACTTTCTTGTTTTGTGTTTTAACAATTACATAAGAGTATCAACAATCAGTTCTATTTTCAGTTCTATTCACTCTTCATTGTTTACTTTTGTACTTTTAATTTTTTTTATACGATGACTAGTTATTCATTGCATGTTTTCAATTATTGTTTACCAATTGAGACATTCTGCCAATTGCCAATTGAGCTGTTTCGTTTTTAATGTTTTTTGTTTAACATTGATAATTGGAATTGAATGTTTACAATAATTAACACCAACATTTCAATTACAATATCAAATTGTCTTTTGTTGAACATTGATAATTAGAATTGAGTATTTAATGATTAAGACCACAATTTCAAATATAATGTGCAATTTTCAATAATTTGATATTCCCATTTTTTTATGAATATTTGCAGAAATAGTTAAAAACTGTGACAGGACTGTCAAAAATGATAATCTAGGAAAATGAACATACAAATTTGAGAGTAATTTTGAAAGTTTATTAGGAACAGTTGAAATTATAAAAATATAACACTATACTTGAAATTTCGACAGTAATAATAAACTTTTTGATAATATTTATTGAATGTTTGCAGAATGATTGAAATTTTGTCAAGAAATAATTGAAAATTTTATAGTAATTATTCATATTTTACATTAATCTTTCGAATTTTTACAGAAATAATCGAATTTTAGAATAGGTACTTGGAATTTATGCAATATAATTTAATTAAATAATTTTTATGTACCATTTTTAACCTTTACTTCTTCTAAATAAAAAAAATTAAATAGTCTATCTAATATGATATTTGCAGCTCTTTAATTTAAAGTTGTAATTTTCACATATTTCACCGACAGTTTCAACGTTTGTATTTTTTCTGCAAAAAGAAAGAAAATAATAGATTAAAACACTGATAATATCATTGAAATTTTTGCAATGCATTAGTCTGTAATAAGAAACTTAAATCTGATATACCTGAAAATTTTACAGAAATATTTACACCGCAGCTTATCAAAGTTACAGAAACTCTCTTTCAGTTAATAATAGAAAATCTAGGAAAATGAACATACAATTTTGAAAGTAATTTTGAGATTTTATCATTACAGATGAAATCGGAAATTATTGAAAATATAACACTATAATTGAAATTTCTGCAAAAATCATAAATTTTTGGATAATATTGATATTGATTTAATATATTTGCAGAATGATTGAAATTTTGTCAAGAAAAAATGGTAAATTTTACAGTAATAACACACATTTAACATTATCCTTTCGAATTTTTATGGAAATTATTGAAATTTTAGAATAGCTACTTGGAATTTATGCAATATAATTTAATTAAATATTTTGTATGCACCAGTTTTTCACCTTAACTTTTTCTAAATAAAAAGTATACAATTTTAGTCCATCTAGCATGACTTTCGCAGCTGTTCAATTTAATGCTGTATTTTTTAACTGACGTTTTGAAAGCGTGTGTTTAAGTTTCATAAAACAATATTAGGAACAATTGGAACCAACGAAAATTGCATCATTATTTTGGAAAATGCAACAATTCCTTCAACATTGATCAACTTTTGAAAATCAACATTAATGTTTTTTTTAAACTGCGGAATTTTAAATTTCTGGAGATGTCTTTTTTTATCTATGTATGTATGTATGTATGGTAAATGTGAATTAGATTTCATTTGAGTTTTTTGAATAAGTAATATATGAAAATCGATGTCTAAATCGTAATTTATGAAAATTGCTCATTCAACAAAACATAGTATTTTTTCTTTAAGTGCTTTAAATTACTCATGTACTCAATGATTGTATTTTTTAAGTTAATTCAGGTTTTTAAGTTAATGTTTTGAAAGAGTATTTCTATGTTTTCTACAAAATATATTGTACATATGAAAATTTCATAAAGCTTTTTGGAAAATGCAACAATTCTTTCAAAATTTCACCATTTCACCAATTTTACAAATCAACGAAAATTTCATAAAGTTTTTGGAAAATGCAACAATTCTTACAAAATTTCACCATTTCACCAATTTCGAAAATCAACATTTATGATATTTTTAAAAACTTGCACAAACATTTTCTCATTTTTTTGAGCCGTTAAAAACGAGACTGGTGTAACTTTTTTTAAAAATTGAGATACGTCCAAAAGTATACAAGGGATGTATCCCTATATATAATTATATAAAACTTTTTGTATTTTTCTACTGTTTTTGTAGGTTTTGCCAACGATATGTTGGAGTAGTTATGGATTTACTGCCATTGTTTACACAATTAATGGTTTTACACTTATAGTATATTTATTGTAGATATTAGATTGTCTTCAAATAAATCCATAACATTTCAATCATATCTCTTCAGTTGAGAATTTGGAACAATGGATGCGATAAAAACACAATTCAAAACTTTATCATTTATCGTTTGCTGATTTTTACAGCAATCTTATTACACCTCCTCTGGCTATAGAAAGTGCGACTAATGAAAAACCGTCACATAACGCATAACGAAAACTTCGAATTAATTTTAATTGCATATCCAATCAGTAAGTAATCGCTGCATTTGAAAAGAGTACATCCGCAAAGGATTCGCTGCAGTGGAAAATCCAACCGCAACAAACAATAACGCTCAGATGAAACGTATATAATTTTAATTCAGTTTCTTGATGATTATTTCGGATCTGTTCGCGACGTGCCTCACAGTTTCTGTTCGTTTTTTTTTACACTTTTCAATTTACCCAGAGAACTACGAGGGGGAAACAGTATAAGCGATGATATAAACGGGCGAGGCGTCGACTAAAAAGATATGCATGCATGCACTCATGAACAAACTTGATTAATTTTTAATGTCGCTGCTTTTAGACTGATTATTATCACAGTTAAGTGAAATTTTGTTGATTATTAAATTTATTTGTTTATATATTATTCTGTTTTTGTGGGAAAAATTATAATTTTTTATCAATATCTGAAATATTACTGTCTGTTTTTTATATCAATTCTGCATTTGTTTTAATATTGCTGTCACAACTGGGAATTTTCACTATAGCAATCAAAAAGTGTCAAATTTACAACTAAAACTGTCAAAACTTATCACTGTGAAGAAATTTAAAATATTCAACTGTACCTTTAAAATCTGTCAAAAATTCTAAAAGTTTTAACTGCATTTGCAAATTTTCAACTGTCCCTGTCAAAACCGGTTGATTTTTCAACTTCAACTGTCAAAACTTAATGACCATAATAAAAAGTACCATTTATACTGAACAAAAAAATATTAACTCTTAATTTTGGCGGTTGTGTGATCTCTTAAACTGACAAACTTTCCACTACAACATCTAAAACTATTAAAACATATCAACTTTCCTGATGGAGCTGTCAAATTTACAACTACAACTGTTATCAAATTGTAAATTTTTAGCCTCATCTGCAAATTTTCAGCTGCAACTGTCAAAAAACATTAAATTCAAATTCAGAATCAAAATTTCTGACAGTTTTAAATGTATTTGCATGTTATCAACTGTACCGGTTAATGCCGTTAAACTTTAACTGGCATAACTTAATGACCATTAAAAAAAAAACTTTCATACCATAAAAATATTTTTTTTTTTTGGGGTTTGTATGACCGCTTAAACTGTCAAATTTTCTACTAAAATTATCAAAAACTGTCAAATTTTCTACTGAAATTATCAAAAACTGTTAAATGTTCTACTAAATTATGAAAAACTGTCCAATTTTCTGCAACTGTCAAAATCATAAATAAATTGCTTATTACTTTTAACATTACAAAAGATTGCCCCAATAATTTTAATAATATATAATATAAATTGCCCAATATTTTTTTCTATACATATTATTACTAGATGAGAAATCGCATATTACAAAATATGCGATAATTCTTTTGAGTCTTGTATTATATTTTTATATAAAATTATAAAAATAATACTTTTTTATCAATATCTCAAATATTACTGTCAGTTTTTTATATCAATTCTGCATTTGTTTTAATATTGCTGTCGCAACTGGGAATTTTCACTACAGCAATCAAAAAGTGTCAAATTTACAACTAAAACTGTCAAAACTTATCACTCTCAAGAAATTTTAAATTTTCAACTGTACCTTCAAAATC
The DNA here is from genome assembly GCA_951805005.1 of Othius punctulatus. NCBI lineage: Eukaryota > Metazoa > Arthropoda > Insecta > Coleoptera > Staphylinidae > Othius > Othius punctulatus. Next base: position 15,120,064 of record OX638138.1, read on the forward strand.
TGGCAAAAACTCTAAAAGTTTTAACTGCATTTGCAAATTATCAAACGTCCCTGTCAAAACCGGTTGATTTTTCAACTTCAACTGTCAAAACTTAATGACTATAATAAAAAATACCATTCATACTAAACAAATAATATTGACTTTTAATTTTGGCGATTGTGTGATCTCTTAAACTGACAAAATTTCCACTACAACATCTAAAATTATTTAAAAAATGTCAAATTGCCTGATGGATCTGTCAAATTTCAAACTACAACTGTTATCAAATTTTAAATTTTTAGCCTCGTCTGCAAATTTTCAGCTGCAACTGTCAAAAAACATTAAATTCAAATTCAGAATCAAAATTTCTGAAAGTTTTAAATGTATCTGCATGTTATCAACTGTAATAATAATAATAATAATTATAATTATTATTATCAAATTTTAAATGTTTAGCCTCATCTGTAAATTTTCATCTGCAACTGTAAAAAAGTATTAAATTCAAATTCAAAATAATTTTTTTTTTAAGTTTTAAATGTATCTGCATGTTATCAGCGGTAGCCACTAAAAGCCGTCAATGTTTTAATTTTAACTGGCCAAACTTAATGACCATAACAAAAAAAAACCTTTCGTACTTTCAAAATAGTTAGTATTATTTTTGGGGTTTGTATGACTTCTAAAACTGTCAAATATTCTACTAAAATTATCGAAAACTGCCAAATTTTCAACTCCAACTGTCAAACAATGTCATATTACTAGCTGCAACTGTCAAAATCTGTCAAAGTTTCAAGTACAACTGCTAAATAGTTTTAATTTTTTTACCTCATCATTCTCAATATCATAATGCACATGTGCATTAATAGAATGTGACGGAATGTGGAATAGATGTTGTAGTATCTAAAACTATTGAAAAATGTCAAATTTCCTGATGGATCTGTCAAATTTCAAACTACAACTATTATCAAATTTTAAATATTTAGCCTCATCTGCAAATTTTCAGCTGCAACTGTCAAAAAACATTAAATTCAAATTCAGAATCAAAATTTCTGACAGTTTTAAATGTATTTGCATGTTATCAACTGTACCGGTTAATGCCGTTAAACTTTAACTGGCATAACTTAATGACCATTAAAAAAAAACTTTCATACCATAAAAATATTTATTATAATTTTTGGGGTTTGTATGACCGCTTAAACTGTAAAATTTTCTACTAAAATTATCAAAAACTGTTAAATTTTCTACTAAAATTATCAAAAACTGTCAAATTGTCTACTTAAATTATCAAAAACGGTCAAATTTTCTACTAAAATTATCAAAAACTGTCAAATTGTCTACTAAAATTATCAAAAACTGTCAAATTTTCTGCAACTGTGAAAATTATAAATAAATTGCTTATTACTTTTAACATGACAAAAGATTTCCCCAATAATTTTAATTATATATAATATAAATTACCCAATATTTTTTTCTATAATTATTATTACTAGATGAGGAATGGCATATTACAAAATATGCGACAATTCTTTTGAGTACTGTATTATATTTTTATATGAAATTTTAAAAATAATCTTTTATCAATATCTCAAATATTACTGTCAGTTTTTTATATCAATTCTGCATTTGTTTTAATATTGCTGTCAAAATTGGGATAATTACCCAAGAGTCAGAGTTTCAAATTTTCAATTTTTATTTTCAATGCTACGCATTCGTTGATTTGAAATTCCATGATTGCTGCCTAAAATTATATATTTTTGTGCCAAAATCTCAATTAATCCTGTAACATTTTCAGTTCTTTCTGTCAATATTCAATTACTCTATTTTTTTTGCTGTCTTCGCAATTTCGAATTTTCTGATGCTTTCGATAATTTGATTGAAATTATGGGATTTTTAGATCTTTTAATATTTTGATTGGAATTGCTACAAATTTCTATAAAGCTTTCGGTAAATGTCTGAAATCTTTATGAAATTTGGTGTACTATGTATATTTTGTTATTATTATAACAATTCAAAATTAAAAATAAAATTATCTAAAACTGTCCAATTTTCTGAAACTTTCAAAATCATAAATAAATTGCTTATTACTTTTAACATGATAAAAGATTGCCCCAATAATTATATATAATATAAATTACCCAATATTTTCCTATAATTATTATTACTAGATGAGGAATCGCATATTACAAAATATGCGATAATTCTTTTGAGTTCTGAATTATATTTTTATATAAAATTATAAAAATAATATTTTTTTATCAATATCTGAAATATTTCTGTCAGTTTTTTATATCAATTCTGCATTTGTTTTAATATTGCTATCAAAACTAGGATAATTACTCAAGAGTCATTGTTTCAAATTTTTATTTTCAATGCTACGTAAATTTCAATGCCTAAAATTATATATTTTTTGTGCCAAAATCTCAATTAATCCTCTAAAATTTTCAGTTCTTTCTGTCAATGTTCAATTACTCAAATATTTCTGTCGGTTTTTTATATCAATTCTGCATTTGTTTTGATATTGCTGTCAAAACTGGGATAATTACTCAAGAGTCATTGTCTCAAATTTTCAATTTTTATTTTCAATGCTACGCACTTTTCTATGCCTAAAATTATATATTTTTTGTGCCAAAATCTCAATTAATCCGGTCAAATTTTTAGTTCTTTCTGTCAATGTTCAATTACTCAAATATTTCTGTCGGTTTTTTATATCAATTCTGCATTTGTTTTAATATTGCTGTCAAAACTAGGATAATTACTTAAGAGTCAGAGTATCAAATTTTCAATTTTTATTTTCAATGCTACCCAAATTTCTATGATTGCTGCCTAAAATTATATTTTTTGTGCCAAAATCTCTAATCCTGTAAAATTTTCAGTTCTTTCTGTCGAAGTTCAATTACTCAAATATTTCTGTCGGTTTTTTATACCAATTCTGCATTTGTTTTAATACGGCAGTCAAAAGTAGGATAATTACTCAAGAGTCAGAGTTTCAAATTTTCAATTTTTATTTTCAATGCTGCGAAAATTTCTATAATTGCTGCCTAATATTATATTGTTTTTTGTGCCAAAATCTCAAGTAATCCTGTAAAATTTCCAGTTCTTTCTGTCAATGTTCAATTACTCAAATATTTCTGTCGGTTTTTTATATCAATTCTGCATTTGTTTTAATATTGCTGTCAAGACTAGGATATTTACTCAAGAGTCATTGATTCAAATTTTCAATGCTACGGAAATTTCTATGATTGCTGCCTAAAATTATATATTTTTTGTGCCAAAATCTCAATTAATCCTGTAAAATTTTCAGTTCTTCTCAATTCTGCATTTGTTTTAATATTGCTGTCAAAACTGGGATAATTACTCAAGAGTCAGAGTTTCAAATTTTCAATTTTTATTTTCAATGCTACGCAAATTTCTATGATAGCTTCGTAAAATTATATATTTTTTGTGCCAAAATCTCAATTAATCGTGTAAAATTTTCAGTTCTTTCTGTCAATGTTCAATTACTCAAATATTTCTGTCGGTTTTTTATATCAATTCTGCATTAGTTTTAATATTGCTGTCAAAACAGGGATAATTACTCAAGAGTCAGAGTTTCAAATTTTCAATTTTTATTTTCGATGCTACGCAAATTTCTATAATTGCTGCCTAATATTATATTTTTTTTGTACCAAAATCTTAATTAATCCTGTAAAATTTTCAGTACTTTCTATCAATGTTCAATTATACTATTTTTTTGTTGCTGTCTTCGCAATTTCCGACCCTTCTGATACTTTCGATATTGATTGAATTTTTTTTTTTAATATTTAAATCTTTTAATATTTGGATTGCAATTGCTATAAATTTCTATAAAGCTTTGTGTAAATGTCTGAAATATTTATGAAATTTGGTGTAATATGTATATTTTGATATTATTATTATAACATTTTCCGTAATTTTCTCTTTTTTTTTGTTTCTTAGTTCAAAATTTCAAAAAGTTTGAAATTTCACAAAATGTAGATATATTTCTGGAACAACCACTAGTAAGAGGAATTATAGGATTTAATCAAACTAGATTACGAGAATTTTCAGCTTACCCATATATCAATCATATTATTAATAATAATAAAGAATATTTATTAGCAAAAAAACGCTACATAATATACAAAATTTCAACAAAACAACAAACGAAAACACACAAATAGCAACAACAATTTTCATATTAACAAATATTTTATTCTATTTACTACATCTACTATTTTCTTAATATAAGTTATAATTTATTGAAGCAATTACATATTTCTTATTGTATGTACATTATTAAATTTTTAAAAAAGAAGGTTGTGCTGCTATGCTTCAAATGGCCATCAGCCGCAGCCTTTCAGCTGAAAATTTATGAAAATTTATCTCATTTTTTATGTGCTAAAAATCATCCATATTGGATGAATAATCAGCTCAATATTTATTACAGAAAATATTTGACTATACTATTTTGTTATTTACACTATTTTTACAATAAACATTTTTTTTTTAAATTTAATTATTTTCTACTTGAAACAACTTTTTTCTTCAATACATAATTACTTAATAATTAAATTATTCTTTATCATAATTTTTTTATCTTTAAGAGGATTCCCCACTTTTATTGGATTTTTAGCCAAATGAACGACTTCAAAATTAAATTGAATTTTTTTTTTAATTTATTTCTTTTATTATATTTATTATAACTTTGATTACTTTATATTATTATATACGAATAACTTACAGAACCTTAATTCTAGAGAATTAAATTTAACTAAAATCAATTCATTTAAAAAATCTCTGAACTATAAGAAGTAATTTTGTTACTATAATTAAATTAGTATTTTGTACAAATACACTTCTCTATCTATCTCTAAGGATATAAGTTATAAATGACGAGCTAATATTTTAGGGTGTAATTCCTCTGGTCATTTTATGAAGAAAATTTCATATGAACATATATCCGCAACGGCTTAATTTTTTTGCTACAGGGTTTTGAAATATTTTTTTCAATCGTTATTTTTTTTAATATCTATTCATAGTGATGAATAATTTTTTAAAGCTCCGAATAAAGCTGATGACCAGTTATCATTTTTATACTTTTTTATTCGGGATCCAAATGACATCCACTTCTGGTAACTCTCATTTAATAGACGACAACTGCTTGCTCTTACCAGGAATTCCCCAAAGTTCTCATACATTGTGTGGTCATTTTAAACCACGTACCCATAATAAATGCATTTCGTAACCGTGACATACGGCGGCATTTTTATGTTGATTACATCTAACCAGTTGCTCGTTATTATAAAAATTGTGTGCGCGCTGATGTATATAATCTGCTTGTATTTTACTTCAGAATGGGCGTTTACTCGGATTAATGCAAGGGTAAAGGATATTGCATTGAGTTAACGGAGCTTGGCAGTTTATTGGCAAATGCCCAAAATAAATCAAGGTCAATGTTTTTTCTCCTGTTTACGGTAGTTCGTGTCTGTATACACAGTTCACATGTAAATAACTCGTTATATTTTTTGTGCGAAAGTGTTGGCGGTTTTTTTCCTTCTATATTTACATTTATTGACCCAGGTTTAAATTTTGTCCTTAATTCATTAATTACGCTGGCGGAAATTATAATTTGCTCCATTTTTACGTAAGAAATTCCACTACATTACAAAAAAATCTAAAATATTGTATGAAATATTAAATGTAAATATCATAGATATATCTAACTTTAATCTAAATTAATGATTATTAATAGATTTGGATATTGGCAAGATTATTAATTATTATTATTATTATTAAGATTATACTTAAAATGGAAGGGGGCCAGTAATTAGAACTGTAATTCAATGCTTTCGAAGTAAGTCTGTTAGCAACCGAAATGCTGTTTTGTATGTGCAAAATACAAGATCATAAAAATCTGGAAATTTTATATCATTAGGTAGTCATAATTTACATCATATTTTAACTTTTTGATAGCCCACATGAAGAATTTTAACGTTCTCACAGTTTATGAAAAAGTAATCGGCTTTTGTTGAGACACCCTGTAAATTACTCATTAATATTACTCCTGCATATGAACTTATTCTTGATATAGCTTGATAAATAAAAATTGTAATGATTCACAATTCACAGAACAGTAGCAATAATGAATAACTACGGAAACCATTAACTTGATTATACGAAATTATTTCTACGCACACATAAAGATTACTTCAGAATTATAATTACTTCCACAAACTGTCAAAATAAACTTTGCCTGTAATTGACATTTTCCCAGTTCTAGTTCTCTGACACGGACGTTCATAAACTAGCTATTAGATTAAAAACGTAATTATCGGGGAAACATCAAAATTGACGAGTCCATTTAGCACCAGCTCCACAAATAATTCTCGTATTCATGTAGGCCAAATACTGGATGTGTTTATTCGAACCCATACTAGATTATTCAACGCAATTGTAACTGTATATTTTACTCGAATCAGTTCTAAAAAATATTTATCAATTCATTTCTTCTATTCTTGTTATACTTCTCTGTAACTGTAAATTTTGTATTACCAAATAACGACTCACATTGCAATTTTTCATGCTAAACACGAAGTCATATAAACAACATCGTATTATAAATCTGACGTAACCAATTTATTATTTACGTTTGTATATGGAGGATATTTTATTATACTAAACTGTATTATTAAACAATATCACGTAGCTGCCATATACTTCGCAACAATGAGGCAATCAAAACATTTAACCTGGCAACTATATAAACGTGTGGTGTGCACATATATAGTGAATATATTAGAGATGAAAATTAATATATAAGACGTGCATAATAGTTGCTGAATAAATATTTAATTTGGATATTATTTTTTACATAATTTATTACATTGCTTGGAGAGCATGTAAAATAATTTATATTTCTGTATTATATAAGTACAAAATGTTTTTAAACTTAATGACACTAATTATGACTCCTATCGGACTACAAGACTAAAACATTATACAGGGTGTTCCTTAATGACATGCTAATATTTTAGGGTGTAATAGGGTCTTCCTGAAAAAAAATAATATAACCTTTTTGTGTCTTAACGTAAAGTTTATAACCTGTAATTAAACATCCCACAGAGAAAACGTTTGGTTTTCATTGTAACTTATCAACAAACAACATACAATATCGTAAAATTTACACATTTTGTCACGTGACCGACGAAACGCTGTTATTGGCCGAGCGGCACTGTGACGTCTTTGCGCATGTTGGCGATCGGGACTCAGTGCATAAGGGATAGGAATCGTGGATTAATCCGACTTAGAATCCAGTCTGACATAAAATAAGTTCTGATGGGTTAGTAAAGGGACAGCCAGATAATCTGATAGAAGTTCACGTGTTAATGGTTCCCGACTTTTTCTCAAAAAGTGAATTTTTCAACGTAGCCGAAACGCGTGGAGTCGCATATAATTTTCCAAATCCTCTTCCAGCTGTAAGAACAAATAAAATACTGTTTAAACTTTGCAATATATCCTACATCTCATACGAATTGGTAATGCTGATTTCAAAATTTGTAATTATTAATCATCTAATCAAATTTATAAAATCAACAGTTTGCTACAAATATTGTTTCTACATGTTTTTTAGTTTTAACTAAACGTTTGTGTAAGAACATATTGTACAAAATCTCACAGTACTTTAAAAAAGTAATAATGATATGGAAGGTATTGTTTTAGAATGGAACCCACAAAACTATTTTGAGGTTATGTTATTACTAATGTATATATATAATCGGAAATCCCCTTGAATACCCATTACTAATGATGATAGTTAATTATATATATTTATCGAATTTCGTCGATAATTTATTGAAAAATTATGTACTTACATTAAAATGGTCTTCACAAAAATAGTGAGACGTCAAAGTGACACTCGCGGAATCACTTCGGACTTGTTGTAACCCCCTTTTCCGTATATCCCCTGTTGGGACGTTTATAAACAACTTATTTGGTTCGCATTTACTGCTGCTATCACATCCAGGCACAATGCAATACTTATTCGTCCTTTTTTCGTAAAACCGACGTTTTCTTTCTGTCGCTCCATTGTAAGCAATGCTACAGCTGAACGCCACGTGCGTTGTGACGTCACAGCAACATGGCGGGCTTTCGGGACTTTTTCAAACGCCGTTAATTTTAAAATCGTGTTTGCCAATTACAACGATTTGTCTCAGCACAAAAATTAGTGCCAAGGATGTTTTTAATGTGTCTAGAGTTCAGTTTCAAGGTTTTTGAAAAGTCGCGGAAGACCCTATTCCTCAGGTCTTTTAATGAAGAAAATTTCATATGAATCCTTTATGATTTGTTATATTTTAGGAAAATATTTATGGATGATAAGACTTCTATCGTCAAGCGCTATATTCTATACAGGGTGTTCCTTAATGACGAGCTAATATTTAAGGCAGTAATTCCTCAGGTCATTTTATATAAAAAAATATCATTTGAACATATATCCGCAATGGTTTAAATTTTTTGCTACATGGTGTTGAAATATTTTTTTAAATCGTTATTTCTTTTAATATCTCTATTCATATTGATGAATAAATTTTGAACACTAAATCTAGGTACTATGATTGTTTCATAGTAACTAGATTTAGTGTTCAAAATTTATTTGTTATAAAGTTTTTACAAATATCATTAAAAACAATAATTGTTGACATTAAGTAATAACGCATACCAAAATTGAAAATAATATTTAAGTGTTTTCGGAGATTAAAAAAATAACGTTTTAAAAAATATTTCAACACCCTGTAGCAAAAAATTTAAGCCGTTGCGGATATATGTTCATATGAAATTTTCTTCATAAAATGACCGGAGGAATTACACCCTTAAATATTAGCACGTTATTAAGGAACACCCTGTATAGCATATTGACGATAGAAGTCTTATCATCTATAAATATTTTCCTACAATATAACAAATCATAAAGGATTTCCAAAGTTTTCAAAAGTTACCCTCATAATGTTTGGACCAACAATTTTAAAATTTTGATTTTTTTATTACATAATGTTAGCACGTTATTAAGGAACACCCTGTATAGCATATTGACGATAGAGGTCTTATCATCCATAAATATTTTCCTACAATATAACAAATCATAAAGGATTTCCAAAGTTTTCAAAAATTACTCCCATAATGTTTGGACCAACAATTTAAAACCTTTGTTTTTATTATTATTACATAATGTTACAATCTAGTGTGATAGACTAATAAGTAGCTTAACTCTATTCTAATAATACTGAAGATAATTGAATCAATTATCTTTAATTTTAAAACTTCATTTCAAAACGATTTACAAAATTTTCAAACATTGCTCCCAAAATAATTGGGATCAACAGTTTTAAAATCTCATTTCAAAAATTAAGAAAATTATTTTGCTCAAGCTATATTACAAAAAATATGTTGAAAATAATATTTTGATCAACAATTTTAAAATCTCATTTCAAAACTTGAGAAAATTATTTTCCTGAAGCTATGTTACAAAAAATATGTTAAAACTTGTATTTTATTTCAAGCATTTAGATGCTAAATATGGAAAAATAAATTTAATAAGAAGCATATAGATATGATAAAAGCAGACACATGACTAGTTTTGAGTAATACGCAAAAAACCTACCAAGATATTAATATTATTAATCCCGTAGGATCTGTAAAATTTTCAACTAGAACTGGTAACAAGTTTTAAATTTTTAATCTCTTCTGCAAATTTTGAGCTGCAAGAGTAACAAACAAGAAAAAATCAAATGCAGAATCAAAAGTTCTAAAAGTATTAAATGGATGAACTGTACTCGTTAAAAGCCGTCAATTTTTTAACTTTAATTCGCAAAACTTAATCACCTTAATAAAAAAACCTTTCATACTACGAAAATATCTAGTGTTATTTTTGGGGTTTGTATGACCTCTTAAATTGTCAAATTTTCTATTATAATTATCAAAAACCGGCAAAATTTTCAATTCCAACTATCAAACAGTATATTATTTAATGTGTCATCTGTCAAATTGTCAACTACAACTGCTAACAAGTTTTAAATTTTTAACCTCATCTGCATTTTTTTTTGGCTGCAACTGTCAAAATATATTAAATTCAAATACAAAATGGAAACAAGTTTAAAATTTTTACTCTCCTGCATATTTTCAGCTGCAACTGTAAGTAAAAAAAATCAAATACAGAATCAAAAGTTCTAATAGTTTTAAATGGATAAACTATTCCAGTTAAAAGCCGTCAATTTTTTTACTTTAATTCGCAAAACTTAATGACCTTAATAAAGAAACTTTTTATACTATGAAAATATCTAGTATTATTTTTGGGGTTTGTATGACCACTTAAATCATCAAATTTTCTATTATAATTATCAAAAAACAGCCAAATTTTTAACTGCAACTATCAAACAATGTCATATTTAATCTGTCATCTGTCAAATTTTCAACTACAACTGCTAACAAGTTTTACATTTTTAACCTGATCTGCAAATTTTTAGCTGCAACTGTCAAAATATGTTAAATAATTCAAATACAAAATCAATTTTTTTCCGAATTTTTATGAAAATTTTGAAAACCATGGAATTAGGGCACATTAATTCAAATTAAAAATATCAAAAAGTGTCAAATTTACAACTGAAACTGTCAAAACTTGCCAAAATTTCAACTATCACTGTCAAGAAATTTTAAATTTTCTACTGCATCTGCAAATTCTGTCAAAAACTCTAAAAGTTCTAACTGCATTTGCAAATTATCAACTGTCTCTGTCAAAACCGGCCGTGCTTTCAACTTTAACTGTCAACACTAAATGACCATATTAAAAAATACCATTCATACTAAAAAAAATAATAACTCTTATTTTTGGCGATTTTATGATCTTTTAAACTGACAAATTGGTCACTACAACATCTAAAACTGTAAAAAAATGCCATATTTCCCACTGGATGTGTAAAATTTCCAACTACAACTGCTAAAAAGTTTTAAATTTTTAACCTCATCTGCAAATTTTTAGCTGCAACTGTCAAAATATACTAAATTCAAATACAAATTCAAATTTTTCCCGAATGTTTATGAAAATTCTGAAAACCATGGAATTTGGGAACTTGAATTCAAATTAAGAATATCAAATTTTCACTACAACAGTCAAAAAGTATCAAATTTACAACTGAAACTGTCAAAACTTGCCAAAATTTCAACTATCACTGCCAAAAAATATTAAATTTAAACTGCACCTGCAAATTCTGTCAAAAACTCTAAAAGTTTTAACTGCATTTGCAAATTATCAACTGTCCCTGTCAAAACCGGTTGATTTGTCAACTTAAACTGTAAAAACTTAATGACCACTATAAAAAATACCATTCATACCATTCATACTAAAAAAATATATTAACTCTTATTTTTGGTGATTGTATAATCTCTTAAACTGACAAATTTTCCCCTACAACATCTAAAACTGTTAAAAAATGTCATATTTCCCGTTGGATCTGTCAAATTTTCAACCACAACTGCTAACAAGTTTAAATTTTTAACCTCATCTGCAAATTTTTAACTTTTTAACTGTCGAAAATTATTAAATTGAAATACAGAATTAAAATTTCTAAAAGTTTTAAATGTATCTGCATGGTGTCAACTGTACCCGTTAAAAGCCGTCAATTTTTGAACATTAACTGGTAAAACTTAATGACCATATCAAATAAAAACCAAAACCAATGATCAAAAACAGCCAAATTTTCAACTACAACTGTCAAAAATATTAAATTTTCAATGCACTTGCAAATGCTGTCAAAAACCCTGAAAGTTTTAACTGTATTTACAAATTATCAACTGTACCTGCCAAACCCGTCCATTTTTCAACTTTAACTGTCAAAACTTAATGACCAAAATTAAAAAAATACCATTCAGACCTCTTAAACTGACAAATTGTCCACTACAACATCTAAAACTGTCAAAAAATGACGTATATTCCGGTAGATCTGTCAGATTTTCAACTACAACTGCTACCAAGTTTGAAATTTTTGACTTCATCTGCAAATTTTCAGCTGCAACTGTCAAAAAATATTCAATTCAAGTACAAAATTTCTGAAAGTTTGAAATGCATCTGCATATTAGCAACTGTTCCCGGTAAAAGCATGACGGTAAAAGCCGTCATTTTTTAAACTTAAGGCAAAACGTAATGACTATAACACAAAAACACCTTTCATTCTATAAAAATATTTAGTGTTTTTTTTTTTGGGTTTGTATAATTTCTTAAACTATCAAATTTTCTACTAAAACGACCAAAAACTTCTAAGTGTCAAAAGCTGTCAAAAAATGTCACGTTTCCAGCTGCAATTGTCAAAATCTGTCAAAGTTTCAACTATAACTGCTAAAAAGTTTTTCACCTCTTCTGCAAATTTTTGCTAAAACTAGCAAGAAGTATTGATTTTTTTTACTTCATCTGCAAATTATCAACTGTACCTGTCAAAAGCCGTCACTTTTTGAAGTTTAACTGGCAAAACTTAATGACCATAACAAAAGGAAACCTTCGATTCTAAATAATATATTTAGTGCTATTTTTTGACGATTGTGTGACCTATTAAACTGTAAAATGTTCAACTATAACTACTAAAAACTGTCAAATTTTCTACTACAATTGTTAAAAAATGTGATATTTCAAACTGCAACTGTCAAAATCTGTCAAAGTTTCCACCCTAACTTCTTTAAAATCGTCTGCATTTGAAATCAATATCTCATATCATCTGAAATATGCTGTTACATATTCTTTTATGTAAAAACAAACTATCCCAGACTTCTTAGTAATGACATTATCAATAATTTATGTTAATTCAATAAACCGTACCAAATACTGGAATATTTTCAACTATAACTGTCAATAAATATTAAATTTTCAACTGCATTTGCAAATTCTGTCAAAAACTTTTCTGCAAATTCTGTCAAAAACTCTGAAAGTTAACTGCATTTGCAAATTATCAGCTGTACCTATCAAAACCCGTCAATTTTTCAACTTTAACTGTCAAAACTTAAAGACCATAATAAAAAATACCCTTCATAGGTACTAAAAAAAATTACTGTTATTTTTGGCGATTGTCTGACCTCTTAAACTGGAAAATTTTCCACTACAACTCTAAAATTTTCAAAAATTCATATAATTTATATTATACTTGTGTTCACTTTGCTTTCCGTGGCACACTTAATAAACTTACAAAAAAAACAACTTTATGCTAACAAACATTAATTTTCTGTAACGAATATTCCATCAAACACAACTTGTTATACATCTTTGGATGCAGAAAAATAATCTCTACCACAAAAAAAAAGATTATATATGTAGCAATTTAAAAAAAAAATTGACTATCGCTGAAATGAAAGTTGATTTTGCAAAAAAAAGAAAATTAAGGCCCCTTTGTAAAACATGTGGAGCCATTTAATCTTGTGTTTGTTTTATTAAAATCGGCCAATATATAAAGGAGTTATGAGACACCCTGTATGTATTAATAAATGTATTGAATCATATTAATATTCACAGAATGTTCGAAATGAAGAAATGGCACCATTCATAGTGTTAAATTTTATATAAATGGTACAATATTTTTTATGACATTGCAACCAAACACAACAATCCGTGCATAAATGTTTTTTTTTTTGCAAATTATATAATTCTGCATAACGAACCAAGAGTAAATCCAGTAAAGCAAATCAAATCTAAAAGCGAAATTGCAAACATTGTGCACGGTATATTTGACGTATTTATTTTCACTTTCGTTTTTAGTAATCAGATCCGCTATACCTCGTAATTATTATTAATTATTCGTTCTTGTAATAATCCAATTTTACGCAAGTATCCTAGTGAGTTCCTACGTTGCTGTATGTAGGTATATGTTATTAGATTAATATTGGCAAACCTATTGTTATCATTTTGGTCAAAATTGTTATCATTTTGGTCATTTTGGTTACTATACTGGTGAGTTATCTTTTTTTTAATGGTCGTTTATGGTTTTGGTTTTAACATCTTTTAAACTATTGATATTGTCACTAATCTTATTAGATTAATATTGGAAAACCTATTGTTATCATTTTGGTCAACATTGTTATCATTTTAGTCATTTTGGTTACTATTGGTCAATGATTTTTTTTTAAATGGTCGTTGATGGTTTATGTTTTAACATTTTTTACGATTGATATTGTCTCTAATCTAAATAGATTAATATTGGCAAACTTATTGTTTTCTTTTTGGTCATTCTGGTTACTATACTGGTCAATGATTTTTTTTTTTTTAATGAACGTTGATGGTTTTTGTTTTAACATTTTTTAAACCATTGATATTGTCTCTAATCTTATTAGATTAATATTGGAAAACCTACTGTTATTATTTTGGTCCACATTGTTATCATTTTGGTCATTTTGGTTACTATTGGTCAATGATATTTTTTTTAAATGGTCCTTGATGGTTTTTCTTTTAACATTTTTTACGATTGATATTGTCTCTAATCTTATTAGATTAATATTGGCAAACCTATTGTTATCATTTTGGTCATTTTGGTTACTATACTGGTCAATGCTATTTTTTTTTAATGGTCGTTGATGGTTTTGTTTTAACATATTTTAAACCATTGATATTGTCTCTAATCTTTTTAGATTAATATTAGCAAACCTATTGTTATCGTTTTGGTCAACATTATTACCATTTTGGTCATTTTAGTTACTATACTGGTCAATGATCTTTTTTTTAATAGTCGTTGCTGGTTTTTGTTTTACATTTTTTTAAACCAGTGAAAATGGTGATTGAAGTAGGAGTATAATAAAGTGTAAAAAATTAGAATAATAACGCAAGAAAATTAATGCAATTATTACTAATAATTAGAAAATGCAGCAAATTGGTACACTTTGGCTTACGTGCGTGTGATATGATTATGCATCTGTAATTGAGAGAAACTTCACATATAAATAAGACATGTGGCAGAAATAGTGTAATTTAAATAATTGTGAAAATGAAGAATTAATTTATTTTGTAGCAATAATAATTTATGAGATATTAGATAATTAATTATTAATAGATAAGAAGAACACTCACAAAATTATATAAGATATATCTTTTCCCCTTTATCTTTAAGATGATTTCTTCGATAAAATATCTATCGATATCTATAAGATAACATATTTATCTATCAATAGAAATCTTCTATTCTCTTATTACACATAAAAATAAATAAATTATTGATAGTAATAATATTAATAGTGAACGCATAAGGTAAATCATATGTTAGAGCAACAGTTTAAATTCAAAGCAAATATTTATAATCCACTTGTTTACTTATACAAAAAATTGTGTACAGGAGTGGTACTGTGGTACGATTAAAATTAAATAATGCAATAGGTACAATAAATAATGTTACATATTTTCAAATTAATCCTATTATTGTTTATAATTATTAAAAATTTACATACATTCCACATTATTAAATTTGTAATTACAATTATAATGTAAATGCCACAATTTTGTTCCTGTTCCGATTACCATATTCCTAATATGTGACACTAGTTTTAATTTATTAATTGTTTTTTTGTTCTTACGTAAACTAATTAATGCGATAGTTACTATGCATTTCCTTGTAAATAATGGTACATAATTAAAACTCTTATTGAAATTAATAATAAATCAATTACATGTTATTTCCCCGATATTGAATAACTAATATTCTACACCTAATACTGTAGATGAAATTGGTAGTTCATAACTCATACAAAGTAATTAAAGTTACAAATACATTTTCGAACTCGAATATTTATAGTGTTGATATAACCAATTATTTGAATAATCGATTATATGCTTAATAATCCAAATAATAAATATTTTTGATCGAATTTTATATTCAAGTATTTGGTACGGTTTATTGAATTTACAATAATTAATGGTAAGGTCTGCTTATACATGTTTATACATAAATGCATAAACTTTTTATGTTTTGATATAAAAGAATATGTAATAGCATATTTCAGATGATGATTTCAGATGCATATGAGGTTAAAAATTTAAAACTTTTTAAAAGTTATAGTTGAAAGTTTGATAGATTTTGACAGTTCCAGCTGGATATATGACATTTTATGATAGTTGTAGTTGAAAATTTGGCAGTTTTTGATAGTTATAGTTGAATATTTGACAGTTTAGTAGGTCATACAATCGCCAAAAATAACACTAAATATTTGTTTAGTATGAAAGGTTTTTTATGTTATAATCATTAAGTTGGTCATTAAAAAAATTACGGCTTTTGGCAGGTACATTAATTAATTTGAAGATGCAGTTAAAATGTTCAGAGTTTTTGATGGAATTTGCAGTTGAAGTAAACAAATGAATACTTTATGACAGTTGCAGCTAAACATTTGCAAATGAGGTCCAGTATTTAAAACTCTTTACAAGTTATACTTGAAACTTCGACAGATTTTGACAGTTGCAGCTGGAAATATGAGATTTTTTGACAATTGCAGGTGACAATATGGCAGTTTTTTTAATAATTTTAGTAGAAAATTTGATAGATTCAGGAGTCATACAAACCCCAAAAAAAAAAACACTAAATATTTTTATATTATGAAAGATTTTGTTTGCTCTTATAGTCATTAAGTCAGTTAAAGTTCAAAAATTGACGGATTTTAACGAGTACAGTTTATAACTTGCAGATTATATATAAAAAAAAAAAACTTTTTACCAGTTGTAGTTGAAACTTTGACAGATTTTGACAGTTGCAGCTGGAAATATGACAGTGATTCACAGCTGCAGTTTTTGATAATTTTAGTAGAAAACTAAAGAATAGAATAACATTTTCTGACAGTTTTAGATGTTTTAGTGAAACATTTGTCAGTTTTATAAGGGGTCATACAATCGCCAAAAATAACAGTAAATACATTTTTTTTACGAATGGTATGTTTTGTTATGGTCATTAAGTTTTGACAGTTAAAGTTGAAAACTTACGTTTTTTGATAGGTTTAGTTGATAATTAGCAAATGCTAAAGTTAAAATTTTCTGATTTTTTGAAGGAATTTGCATGCACAATGCATCTGTATCATTATGTACGTCAAACGCAGACTAAAGATTCTATTGTATTATATTGTAATTAGAAAAGTAATACTATTTGACAGTTTTAGCTAAAAAATTGCAGATGAGGTAAAAATATCAAAACTTTTTAGGAGTTCTACTTGAAACTTTGACAGATTTTGCCAGTTGCAGCTGGAATTATGATATTGTTTGACAGTTGGAGTTGAAAATTTTGCAGTTTTTGATAATTTTAGTAGAAAACTTGACGGGAAATATAACATTTTCTGACAGTTTTAGATGTTTTAGTGGAAAATTGGTCAGTTTAATAAGGGGTCATACAATCGCGAAAAATAACAGTAACCACGTTTTTTTTTTAGAATGAGTGGTATGTTTTATTATGGCCATTAAGTTTTGACAGTAAAAGTTGAAAAATTTACGGCTTTTAACGAATACAGTTGATAACTTGCAGATGAGATGAAAAAAATAAAACTTTTTAGCAGTTGTAGTGAAACTTTGACAGATTTTGACAGTTGCAGCTGGAAATATGACATTGTTTGGCAGTTGGAGTTGAAAATTTGGCAGTTTTTGATAATTTTAGTAGAAAACTTGACGGGAAATATAACATTTTCTGACAGTTTTAGTGGCAAATTTGTCAGTTTAATAAGGGGTCATATAATCGCCAAAAATAACAGTAAATACATTTTTTTTACGAATGGTATGTTTTGTTATGGTCATTAAGTTTTGACAGTTAAAGTTGAAAACTTACGTTTTTTGACAGGTTTAGTTGATAATTAGCAAATGCAGTTAATATTTTCAGAATTTTTGAAGGAATTTGCAGGTGCAGTTGAAAATTTAATATTTTTTGGCAGTGATGGTTGAAATTTTGGCAAGTTTTGACAGTTTCAGTTGTAAATATGACACTTTTTGACTGTTGTAGTGAAAATCTGATATTTTAAATTTGAATTGAAGTGCCCACATTCCATGGTTTTGAAAATTTTCATAAACTTTGAAAAAAAAAAAAAGATTTTGTATTTGAATTTAATATATTTTGAGAGTTTCAGCTAAAAATTTGCAAATGAGGTAAAAATATTATAACTTTTTAGCAGTTCTAGTTGAAACTTTGACAGATTTTGACATTTGCAGCTGGAAATATGACATTGTTTGACAATTGGAGTTGAAAATTTGGCAGTTTTTGATAATTTTAGTAGAATATTTGACAGTTTTAGAGGTCATACAAACCCCAAAAATAACACTAACTATTTTTATAGTGTGAACGTTTTTTTTGTTATGCTCATTAAGTTTTGCCAGTTAAAGTCCAAAAATTGAGGGTTTTTAACGGGCACAGTTGATAACATGTAGATACATTTCAAGATTACAACTTTCAGATTTTTTTAAATTTGAATTCAATAATTTTTGACAGCTGATAATATTTAGATGAGGATAAAAATTGAAAATTTCATTACAGTTGTAGTTGAAAATTTGACAGATCTAGCAGGAAATTTTACATTTTCAATAGTTCTAGATGTTGTAGTGAAAAATTTGTTAGTTTAAGAAATCATACAATCGCCAAAAATAAGAGCTAATATTTTCTTTTAGTATGAATGGTATTTTTTATTATGGTCATTAAGTTTTGACAGTTGAAGTTGAAAAATCAACCGGTTTTGACAGGGACACTTGATAATTTGCAAATGCAGTTAAAACTTTTAGAGTTTTTGACAGAATATGCAGGTACATTTGAAAATTTGATATTTCTTGACAGTTATAGTTGAAATTTTGGCAAGTTTTGACAGTTTCAGTTGTAAATTTGATACTTTTTGACTGTTGTAGTGAAAATTTGATATTTTAAATTTGAATTGAAGTGCCCATTCCATGATTTTTAAATTTTCATAAGCATTCGGGAAAAAAATGATTTTGTATTTGAATTTAATATATTTTGACTGTTGAAGGTAAACATTTGCAGATGAGGTTAAAAATTTAAAACTTGTTAGCAGTTGTAGTTGAAAATTTGACAGATCCTGCGGGAAATATGTCATTTTTGACAATTTTAGAAGTTGTAGTGGAAAATTTGTCAATTTTAGAGGTCATACAATCGCCAAAAATAGCAGTAAATATTTGTTTTAGTATGAATGATACAGTTGATAATTTGCAAATGCAGTAAAAACTTTTAGAGCTTTTGACAGTTGCAGTTGAAGATTTAATATTTTTTGACAGTTGCAAGTTTTGACAGTTCAAGTGTAAATTTGACACTTTTTGACAGTAGAAAATTTGTTTTTTTTTAAAATGAAGTGCATGTTATTTAAAATGTTCATAAACATTCGGGAAACTTTCATAGATTTGCTAAATAGATATATAATTTTGTTATTGCTACTAATATATATTTATAGATATAATTATGTATAGTTTAGATACGATTAAATAAATAAATAGATTTGCTAGGAAATCTAAACGTAAAGATATTAAATCATAAAAAATATGATGTACAAATATCATTAGAATATAATCTTTAATATATTTTAGCATGACATAACACACTTGTCTTTGCCAGTTAGTTCTTGCCAGTTGATAGACTTTTCACGTTAGTGCACTTACAATTTCAATTCATTTGTTTTAATTCCATTAATTGTGTAAATACTATAAGGTCATTGTAATTCAAGAGACCTTAACATGTTTAGCTTCATTCGTAATTTAATCAACCAAATGCGGCTATCAAGGATTTTATTCCAATAAAAATATAATTAACTTATTGACACACTTCTAATTGTGTTGTATTAGAACCAAAGAAACCCATATAATTCAGCTTAGGTCCTACGTTAATGATAGGCCATTAGAGAAATACAAGTTATACAAGTAAAAAGTTCGTTGCTGCAGTGTACATTATTATAACTTTCAAGTTCCATTACCCATAATTTGTGGTTATCTATTTTTGTTTCGCTTTTTTGTAATTGCAGAGTGAAGTAGAAAGTACAATTGCTCGTTGCTTATTGCTGGTATATTTTAATATTGAAAGCAGATACATTTGCTGTGGGTTATGGCGGATTAAGTAATACAAACGTTTTGAATTAAATAAAACGTATCTACATATCACTGGGAACATCTTAACACAATAAAAAGTTAGACAATAGTTACATAGTCTTTTCTCATATCATCCAGACAATTATTTCTTCAACGGCCTTTGCATTAATTATAACTGTAATATCCGGTGCACAGATCACAATGCAAGCACAAATGTGGTGATAAGTTTCAATTAGTTAACTAAAAAGTGAATGGGATTCTCCGCTCAATAGGCATTTATTGGTTTCATAATAACTCAAGATTTTCCAGTTCCGGCAGTTTAATTTAATGTATTTCGTTGTTAAAAAACTACATAAATTGGCTGTCGTGTCTACATTTTGACATATGCGATGGTATATAAGAATCTTTGTGAATAATTGCTAAACGATTTATGTAAAAAAAATCGATGGCAATAAATCGTATAACAAATATCATAGTGCATTTACATCGTTTTCTGTAGTGGAATTTCACGAATTGTAATAGTAACCAAAAAAGGTAATCATTACCAATATATGGGATAATGAGCTTAACTGGTTCATGCTTAAAGCATAATCGTCATTAATTATACAAATAAATGTATACGAAAAGTTTTATTCGATGTTAAAAACATATATCCTGGTTAATTTCAATTTAATTAAATTAATTGTTATTATGCCAATTAATTAATTGTTTCCACATATATTCAAAGTGTATTTTGTAATTCTCGTAAAACTAGGCCATATTATAGCCGTCAGATAAACGCGTTAATTGCACATCATTATTTCTGGTATATTACAAATAATTATAACTTTCTGACGTTATATAATAACAAATAATCCACAAATGGATATTCTTGTAGCCCGAAGTTCTGATTTAATTCAGAATATTTAAATAAGATTAACGTTTTTTTAAATTTAATTGCTTGTAAACTCGTAGGTAATAAGGTTAAAGTTAATATTCTACAAATGCCAAGAATTTTTATTAATGCCAAACATAACGAATAATGAACGATGATATTATGAACTAATGATATATGATATAATGCTATCATAAGGATATATAATGATCTAATATCATAATGCTATTCTATAATGAGATATGATATGATGATATATAATGATATATGATATATGATATAATGATATGTGATATAATGATATATGATGCAATGATATATTAAATGATAAAGATTATTTAAATGATAATAACAATGAATAATAAAAATGCAAAAAATAATGCTTTTCACGTCAAGTTTCATCCTTTAGTTTCAAATATACAGGGTGAGTAAAAAGTAAGGAACTACCTCTCTGGAGCCTTTATTATTATTTTTAGAAAAAAAAGTTTTGAACAAAAGTTTGATGGCTAATTGAGTCGTATAGAATCAAAACTCACAATATCCAAAATCATCGAAATCGAGTTAGCAGTGGATTTTTATTTGAAATTTTGCTCTGAAATCAAATATGGCGTCGGTTCAATTCCAATGCTATTAGAAATAGAGGTTTAAAGTCAAAGCTAACATTATCCATTGGATATTGTTACTTTTGACACCAACTGATTTTGAATCAATCACAAGCCATCTTATGGCTCTCAACTTCACCCGAAGGTTACTGTTTATAACTTATTTTATTGTGCCTAGTTTTGATGGTTTTGTTGGTTTTGCTCTAATAAAATATATGTTATTGCATATATAATTATATATTTTATTTATTTTGTAACTATTATGGAATCAGAACTAATTATCAAAATCAGATAAGATATATTAAATGATAATGATTATATAAATGATATAATAATAATGAATAATAAAAATGTAAAAAATAATGCTTTTCACGTTAAGTTTCTTCCTTTAGTTTCAAATATACAGGGTAAGTAAAAAGTAAAGAACCATCTCTCTGGAGCCTTTATTATTATTTTTAGAAAAAAAAAAAGTTTTCAAGAATAGTTTAACATTATCCACATATTGGTTTCAAAACTAACATTATCCAATTTTTAACTGCTTTTATCATTAAAATGCTATAAAAAATTGCATTTTTTTATTTTACAATTCATTTTGTAGAGCTAACAGGATGTAAAAAATTAATTTGCAAAATTCGGGGAAATAGATTGTTGAGTAGAGCAGTTTCTGGTTAATTCCCAAAATTTCGGTATTTGGATATTGTGAGGATACGATTCAATTATATGCTACAATTTGACGATTTCAATTTTTATTTGTGACTCTTCACTTTTTGAAACTGGTGCAGAAGGTTCCTTAATTTATTCACTCTGTATAACTATTTTAATAAAAAAAATCTTCAATTTCTAGAAAAATTGAAACTTTTTAGCAGTTGTAGTTGAAACATTGACAGATTTTGACAGTTGCAGATAGTAATATGAAATTGTTTGACAGTTGGAGTTGAAAATTAATGGTATTTTTTATTATGGTCATTAAGTTTTTACAGTTGAAGTTGAAAAATCAACCGGTTTTGACAGGGACAGTTGATAATTTGCAAATGCAGTTAAAACTTTAGAGTTTTTGACAGATTTTACAGGTACTATTGAAAATTTAATATTTCTTGACAACGATAGTTGAAATTTTGGCAAGTTTTGACAGTTGCAGCTGAAAATTTGCAGATGAGGCTAAAAATTTAAAATTTGATAACAGTTGTAGAGATCCAGCAGGAAATTTGACATTTTTTAATAGTTTTAGATGTTGTAGTGGAAATTTGTCAGTTAAAGAGATCATACAATCGCCAAAAATTAGGGTTTATATTTTGTTTAGTATGAATGGATTTTTTTATTATGGTCATTAAGTTTTGACAGTTAAAGTTGAAAGCTCGACCGGTTTTACAGGGACAGTTGATAATTTGCAAATGCAGTTAAAGCTTTTAGAGTTTTTGACAGATTTTGCTGGTACAGTTGAAAATTTAATATTTCTTGACAGAGATAGTTAAAATTTTGGCAAGTTTTGACAGTTACAGTTGTAAATTTGACACTTTTTGGCTGATGTAGTGAAAATTTGGAATTTTGAACTTTAATTGTAGTGCCCAAATTCCATTGTATACAAAATTTTCATAAAATTGGGGAAAATTTTTTGATTTTGTATTTGAGTTTCATATTTGTTGACATTTGCAACTGAAAATTTGCATATTAGGTTAAAAATATAAAACTTGTTAGCAGTTGTAGTTGAAAATTTGATACATCCAGTAGGAAATATGGCTTTTTTTTACAGTTTTAGATGTTGTAGGGGAAAATTTGCCTGTATAAGAGGTCATACAATCGCCAAAAATAAGAGTTCATTTTTTTTTAGTATGAATGGTATTTTTTTATTATGGTCATTAAGTTTTTACAGTTGAAGTTGAAAAATCAACCGGTTTTGACAGAGGCAGTTGATAATTTGCAAGTGCAGTTGAAACTTTTAGACTTTTTGACAGATTTTGTAGGTACTGTTGAAACTTTAATATTTCTTGATAGCGATAGTTGAAATCTTGGCAAGTTTTGACAGTTGCAGTTGTAAATTTGACACTTTTTTACTGTTGTAGTGAAAATTTGGAATTTTTAATTTGAATTGAACTGCCCAAATTCTATGGTTTTCAAAATTTTCATAAAATTGGGGTAAAATTTGGATTTTGTTTTTGAGTTTCATAATTTTTTAACAGTTGCAGCTAAAAATTTACATATTAGGTTAAAAACTTAAAACTTGTTAGCAGTTTTAGATGTTCTAGTGGAAAATTTGCCGGTTTAAGAGATCAGACAATCGCCAAAAATAAGAGTTAATTTTTTATTTAGGGTGAATGGTATTTTTTATTATGGTTATAAGTTTTTACAATTGATGTTGAAAAATTAACCGGTTTTGTCAGGGACAGTTAATAGTTTGCAAATCCAGTTAAAACTTTTCGAGTTTTTGACAGATTTTGCTGATACAGTTGAAAATTCAATATTTCTTGACAGGGAAGTTGAAATTTTGGCAAATTTTGACAGTTTCAGTTGTAAATTTTGCACTTTTTGACTGTTGTAGTGAAAATTTGATATTTCTAATTTGAATTGAAGTGCCGAAATTCCATGGTTTTCAAAATTTTCATAGACATTGGGGAAACAATTTAATTTTGTATTTGAATTTAATATTTTTTAACAGTTGCAGCTAAACATTTGCAGATTAGGTTAATAATAATAATAATAATAATAGGGACAGTTGATAATTTGCAAATGCAGTTAAGACTTTTAGAGTTTTTGACAGAATATGCAGATGGAGCTGAAAATTTTATATTTTTGACAGTTGTAGTTCAAATTTTTGCAGTTTTTACAGTTTCAGTTGTAAATTTGACACTTTTTGACTGTTATAGTGAAAATTTGGATTTTTTAATTTGAATGAAGTGCCCAAATTCCATGGTTTTCAAAATTTTCATAAACAATCGGGAAAAATTTGATTTGAAATTAGGGGAAATAGATTGTCGTGTAGATCGGTTTTTGGTTAATTCCCAAAATTTCGGTATTTGGATGTTGTGAGTTTTGATTCTATACGACTCAATTATTTGCTACAATTTGACGATTTCAGTTTTTTTATTGTGACGTTTCACTTTTTGAAACTGGTTCAGGTGGTCCTTACTTTATACTCACCCTGTATAACTATTTTACAGAATTAGCAATGTGTACCAAGAAGAGAAGAGAAAAAGAAAAACTTAATTACTTGCCGCTCTTGGCATCATTACAGGCATTGTTTTCCAATTTCTAATTTGAATTTGTTATTATATTTGTCCGCATTATTTATACCTTCAGAGCAGTGTAATATTCAACTGCAGATCGTTCATGCCACATTCTATTAATGCACCTGTGCATTAGGAAATTGCGAATGCAAATCGCCTTAGTTGCGTAAGAAGCTATGGCGTTTTTGCATACACATGAAATTCACTTGTACGTTTTTAATCACTTGAAGTTGCAACTGTAATTAATTGCATTTGCTTATAGCTTTCACGCACTTCTGTATTGCAAAATTACCGTTGACATTTTCAATTTCTGCAAGCATCGAGTGGTTGAGCTAAACACATTAATTTTTATTTGGTGTTTCGCTTAATATGCAAATCTATTCAATAATGAAATGTTAGCTGTCAAATTATTGCGCTTTTATGCGAGAAATTGAATTTTAATTATTATTCTACGCTATTAGTAATACAAGCTGTTACTTTGTGAATGTTTTCTGCATTTTGAAAATTGCGGATTAATTATTCTACAGATCGCTAATTTGAGATAAATCAAGGTTACTATAAACCTAAATTAAGTTTAATTCTATAAATTCACAACTCAAGTTGATACTGATGACTGCATCAAGTGAGAAATTATACACCATTGTAATTTGTCACTTGAAAATGATATCAGTCGAAACTTGAGTTGTGAATTTATAGAATTAAACTTAATTTAGGTTTATAGTATTTTATAGAAGGTTTATAGTTTCATAGATTTATTTTAGATTTTTAATATAGATAGATTTTTCATAGGTTTCTAGGATTATAGATTTTATTTATTTGCAATTTTTTTTTGCTGAATTAGAAATCCAATCAAATTCATGTATTTGTAGTCATGTGTGCGACAATATTCAAATACCATTAGACTGAAAAGTTCTGAAACAATATATCTAAAAAAAAAATTTGATATGAATTTTATGTAATTTTGAAGTGAGATATTTATTTTCATAGCTAATTGCCTGGATGGATATATGAAACCACTGGTCTAATTGGAAGATATTTTTTTATGTGTTTTAATTAAACCAAAGTTCTGAAACAATATATTTAAATAAAAATTTATATGAATTTTATGTAATTTTGAAGTAAGATATTTAATATCATACCTAACTGCCTGGATGAACATATGAAACAACTGGTCTAATTGGAAGATCTTTTTTATGTGTTTTAATTAAACCATAAAGTTTAGGAGAATTCGCGAGAATATAATATATTACGTACTCACTACTATTAATTAGTTGGAATCTTAACTCACTGTGCCACACGGGCTTGACATTAAACTTATTTACAAATCTGGTTGTAAATATCTGTTAATAATATTAGTTATTTACATTCAGGAGTAAATTAGCATAATCCCATTAACATTTTCTAAGTAAATTTGAACGACAACGTAAATGGAATTAACCTCGTTAGCTTAATTACTTGTTTATTCCAGTTGCTATTACGAAATCTAATTAGACTTATTTATAACGCACAAGTCTGCTCGTTGCTTTTAATAGGAAGCATTTATATATATTTTGTAAATATACTTTAATTCTAAAAAGTGTTGTGTGGTGAATTTTTGCTTGATTTTGTAACCAATACTCTTCAGTTTGATACACACATCCGATCAACTACTAGAAATCAATCAAATAAATTATATTGTGAACATATTCCATATATTAACATATTAATTCCAAAAAATATATGATTTTTTTTTCTGAGGTTCAGAAAAAAATTACTTTTGCTTAATGTTATTTTGTTCACCATTTTGTTGGTCATTTGGTCATTTTGTATAATGTTCACCGAATCACTGATAATCCCTGAAATTTTGAATAAAATACTCTTTTCAACAAACCTAAATTTTCTCCCGTACCTTAAAAAAAAGTTAGCCTTCAATATCCAAATCAAAAGACAGCAGACATTTGAAAAATATGTCAGGCGATAGAATTTAAATGCGTTTATGTTTCCGGAAAGTTCCAAAATAATGATCAAATATATAGACATTTATAGATGAAATGTAAAGATAATTATAAATTCCATGAAATTTAAAGAAAATTATAACAAATTCGAAAAAAATATCTATTATCCTTAAGACCTTAATTAAATCCTTAATTATTATTAATTATATCCTTATTTCTGTCTATTAAGAATTGCATTCTATTACTAATTAAGTCTTCTAAAAATATCCAGAAAATCATTAAGAATTGAATTGTTTATTAATATTGCATGAAACTTTTAGAAAATTATACAATTAACAAAAAAAATATATATTCTGTAAATTGAATAATTTCCAATTAAAGAAATAAGATATCAAAAATAAGCTTCTAACTTAATTTTTTATGTTTCTCAGATTAAGGTTAATTATTTATTAATAGGAACGCTTTAAAAACTTTAACACAAAGCTGTTACTATTATTAGGATTTATCAATTGCAAGTTTTGTCTGGAGTTTGATGCAATTTTAATAAATTTAATTCAAATCTAAATTTATTAAAATTGCATCAAACTTCAAACAAAACTTGCAATTGACAAATCCTAATAATAGTAACAGCTTTGTGTTAAAGTTTTTAAAGCGTTCCTATTTTTCAGGTAAAGCTTTACATGCTTTGCATTATGTCACGCAGAGGTTTTATATTCTGAAAAGTTATATTTTATGGTCATCTGTAATTTTGTACTGATGTTCCCTTGTGAACGCATCAATAAATCTACGTTATACTGTCGTAAAATGAAATCACAGAAATATAAAGCTGTTCATCAATAACATAAAAATAAAAAAACTTTTTGATTTAGACTGTCAGGCTATCGAACAAATATGTTTCTTATATATAACGTGACAATCAACTAAATGGGGGATACATAACGGATACTTCTACCACGACAGTAATTGGATAAAAATGATATCATTATTTACCACTGCCTTTTTAGATAATGGGGCTGTTAGGTCTACTCCAAGAAATGTTCAATCGTTTATAACACTCGGATTTCATACGAACATGCGATAATAAATTAGAAACGTGTATATTATCTTAATATAATAAAAATAGTAATAGATATTGTACATTACAAAATGTAAGTATCCATAATTAGCACATTGAAAACCGAAGGGGTGTAATTTTTTTTTTAAATTTGGAATAAATCTATAAATAAATAATGCAATTTTAACTTTGTTGGTATCACACTTTATTGTCTTATGGTGAGTATAGTTTCGAACGAAAAGTCGGTCATTTTCAAACTTATAATTTATTTACTTTTTAAGTTCAGAAATTTATCCAGAGACATATCCCTTATATATTTTTCGACTTCTCTCAATGAAAACAAAAATTGAATTACCACTCTGGTTTTCAATGGATCAATTATAAGTTAGCAATATTTGTAGATTATTGATAGTTAATAAGTTAGACTCACTTATTCTAATACTCGCAACTTTAATGCCCAATTCAAATTATGGCTGGTAGTGACATCAGCAGCTGCTCTTTGGTGTAAAATACCATTTCCATTCATCATATTTCATTTTCCGGTGTGTTATGAATTTTTACATCACAAGGTGATGCAATTCAAACAGTCGATAGCATACTAAATTACGTACTTCAATTATCCATCAGCATGTTTCGCATTATTTATAGCTATTCTATTTTTGTGCAATTTGTGTGTTAACATGCAAAGCCAGTGGGAAAACGTTCGCAAACTCCACATCCTAGTTTTGTTTTTCCATCCGCGCCTAATTACGCGTACGGTAAATTAAGGATGTTTATTCCTGCACATAATTGCACGCAACACCTTTTCATTTCAGATTTCGCGTCGATTGTAATTTTATTAAATCGATACGTTTCCTGTTTGGCAACGTCTAAATGTTCGTCCGTAAATAACATCGGGCATATAAACGAATGCAGTAAATTATAAAATAATGCAATGATTTCATAAAACTCAATAATTTCCCAAGTGATGCACACCTACCACAAACGTTGTTGCGCAAGAAAATTATGCGCAAGAAACTGCATGCGCATACTATAAAGTGCGTATGTGCAAGATTTGTTTAAGCGATTATCGATGCATGTATTGCTTATTTAGGAATACGTGGTTACGCAATTTGTTCAGATTTAACGTCCATGTGCAGACATTTGTGTCGTTCGCGGTGCTATTTGTTCTCCACTTTCCGCTCTTGTATTTATTTACGGCAAATTCTGTCATAATTTAACCGTAGCATAATAGTCATAGAATATAAGCGATTATCCCGAGCAATCTGTGTACTTCCATTTCTCTTAACTGATGTATTTATCATACAAGGTGTACCTAAATGATTGTAATTACGTAACCATGTAAAACATTTTTGTTCCGCTCCAGTAAAAATAGTTAAATTTTTGACATAGGCAACTTCATTTTATTAGACATGAAATGGCAATAAAAGTTATCTTCATGCTATTCTAATTTTTATCGTGGAATTTCATATTTAACTGCTAAAATACGAAATTATTATTGTTTGAGCAATATTCATGTGACTTCTAAACACATGAAAAGACTACAATGAATAATTGTTTAATGACATTTCACTTCATTACTCATGAAGATGGCATTAAAAGCTATCTTCATGCAATTCAAATATCAGTTGTGTCAGTCGATATTTCACAACTCAATTACTAAATTATTATTAGTTTCAGAAATATTTGTTGCTTCCAAGCACATTAAAAGACTACAATGAAGAATTACTTAAGGGCCCAAGAGTTTAAATGTACATTATTTACATAACCTTACAAGTCGAGGGCATTCTTAAATTGAAAAAAAAAAACAACACAGGTATTGATTAAAACTTCCGCATTATCAGATTGCGTCGTCTAGTTCAGCTAACAGCTCAAATTTGCAGCACTGTACCGTCAGCATTTACCGAAAAATGTGCCTGTCTGCATCGGTTATGTCGCGTTGAAATTGTTCGCCAAACTCTCAAACTTTCTTACAAAGAGTTTCCTCTTGTCGCATGTTCATTGCAAAAGTTTATTGGCACGTCACCAAAAAGTCATCGTTGTGCGATAGTATTTATTTTTCTTAATAATTGAGCGGGACATTTTCACGATTGAAAACAAGACACCAAAACATCCAAGTGTATACAGCAAATTTACGACGAATACGGAATATAGAAAATTTTGATTTGGTTTTTATATTGGAAATTTTGATTTGGTTTTGATATTGGATATTTTAGTTTGGTCTTGCTGAAAAATCAATTGTATCTCATTGGAACTCTGTGATACAATAGGTTTTAGCAAAAATGGGTAGTTATTTACTTGTTCTATTTAAAAAGTATTCCTGCATTGATCTTCTGCTTTGATAATAAGCCATAGCAAGGTAATTGAGCAGTCAAGTTGCAAAAGTCTTGTCTCAAAAATTGTAAAGTTATGTTTTTTTTTTTACAAACTGCTGCCGAAAGATTTGTATTACCAGAAATAAGGTAATTAGGAAGTTAATAAGTAAAATTAAACTTCATAATGAAAAATATGTCTGATTTTCAAGATTGAAAATGAGACACCAAAACATCCAAGTGTATACAGCAAATTTACGACGAATGCGAATATAGGAAATTTTGATTTGGTTTTTATATTGGAAATTTTGATTTGGTTTTGATATTGGATATTTTAGTTAGGTTTTGCTGAAAAATTAATTGTATCTCATGGGAACTCTGTGATACAATATGTTTTAGCAAAAATGTGTAGTTATTTACTTGTTCTATTTAAAAAGTATTCCTGCATTGATCTTCTGCTTTGATAATAAGCCATAGCAAGGTAATTGAGCAGCCTAGTTTCAAAAGTCTCAAAAAATGTAAAGTTATGTTTTTTTTCTTTACAAACTGCTGCTGAAAGATTTGTATTACCAGAAATAAGGTAATTAAGAAGTTAATAAGTAAAATTAAACTACATAATGAAAAATATGTCTGATTTTCAAGATTGAAAACCAGACACCAAAACATCCAAGTGTATACAGCAAATTTACGACGAATGCGAATATAGGAAATTTTGATTTGGTTTTTATATTGGAAATTTTGATTTGGTTTTGATATTGGATATTTTAGTTAGGTTTTGCTGAAAAATTAATTGTATCTCATGGGAACTCTGTGATACAATAGGTTTTAGCAAAAATGTGTAGTTATTTACTTGTTCTATTTAAAAAGTATTCCTGCATTGATCTTCTGCTTTGATAATAAGCCATAGCAAGGTAATTGAGCAGCCTAGTTTCAAAAGTCTCAAAAAATGTAAAGTTATGTTTTTTTTTCTTTACAAACTGCTGCTGAAAGATTTGTATTACCAGAAATAAGGTAATTAAGAAGTTAATAAGTAAAATTAAACTTCATAATGAAAAATATGTCTGATTTTCAAAATTGAAAACCAGACACCAAAACATCCAAGTGTATACAGCAAATTTACGACGAATGCAAATATAGGAAATTTTGATTTGGTTTTTATATTGGAAATTTTGATTTGGTTTTGATATTGGATATTTTAGTTTGGTCTTGCTGAAAAATCAATTGTAGCTCATGGGAACTTTGTGATACAATAGGTTTTAGCAAAAATGTGTAGTTATTTACTTGTTCTATTTAAAAAGTATTCCTGCATTGATCTTCTGCTTTGATAATAAGCCATAGCAAGGTAATTGAGCAGCCTAGTTGCAAAAGTCTTGTCTCAAAAATTGTAAAGTTACGTTTTTTTTTCTTTACAAACTGCTGCTGAAAGATTTGTATTACCAGAAATAAGGTAATTAAGAAGTTAATAAGTAAAATTAAACTTCATAATGAAAAATATGTGTGATTTTCAAGATTGAAAACCAGACACCAAAACATCCAAGTGTATACAGCAAATTTACGACGAATGCGAATATAGGAAATTTTGATTTGGTTTTTATATTGGAAATTTCGATTTGGTTTTGATATTGGATATTTTAGTTTGGTTTTGCTGAAAAATCAATTGTATCTCATGGGAACTCTGTGATACAATAGGTTTTAGCAAAAATGTGTAGTTGTTTACTTGTTCTATTTAAAAAGTATCCCTGCGTTGATCTTCTGCTTTGAAACATAATAATCCTTCGCAAGGTAATTGAGCAGTCTAGTTGCAAAAGTCATGTCTCAAAAATTGCAAAGTTTTTCTTTACAAACTGCTGCTGAAAGATTTGTATTACCAGAAATAAGGTAATTAAGAAGTTTAATAAGTAAAATTAAACTTCATAATAAAAAATATGTCTGATTTTTACAAATTTTCTAACAAAAAATAACAATAATATAAAATATATAAAATTAACATAACAAGTAAATAACTACAAATTTTTGCTACAACAATTGTATCTCACGGGCACTCTGTATGTATGCACAATTTTGTAATATTTGAGACATGAGTTTTGCAAAATTGCAAAGTTATTTTCTTTTTCTTTACAAACTGCTGCTGAAAGATTTGTATTACCAGAAATAAGGTAATGAATATGTTAATAAGTAAAATTAAACTTCATAATGAAAAATATATCTCATTTTTACAAATGTTCTAGCAAGAAATAAAAATAATATAAAAAATATAAAATTAAAATAACAAGTAAATAACTACACATTTTGCTACAATCAATTGTATCTCATGGGCACTCTGTATGTATGCACAATTTTGCAATATTTGAGACATGAGTTTTGCAACTAGACTGCTCAATTACCTTCCTAAGGCTTATTATATCTCAAAGTAGCAGATTAATGCAGGAATATGTTTTAAATAGAACATTTAAATATAAAACTTAAATCTAATTCAAATCTAATGAAAGTGTAATTTTGAAACATTTGCCAGCAACTTAACCGAACAAATTTAGTATATGACAATTAACTGAATTAACCGATTTACAATTATTCGAACCAATTTGGTATATGAGAATAAACAACTTTTATACATATCAGCATAATGTATCAGAAGACCAAACCAAAGTATTTCGTATTGAAAACCAATGTAAAAACCAAGAAATACCGTTTGCACATGGATATAACTAAATACACTTTTAGTATATGAGAATAAACAACTTTTATACATATCAGCATAATGTATCAGACCAGTAATTAAAAACCAAAGTATAAGTCAAAAAGTGCCGTTTGCAGAAAGATATAACTAAATACACTTTTCAATCGCTATTCAACTTAACTCTAATCAAGTACACATAAAAAGTATATAAATTACTGCATTAATACTTTGACTGAGGAAAGTTATTACGAGCCTTCTTCTGTATTGTTGTTTTATACATCATTAACCATTTCACTCATCATTATGTTTTCTATTTTCTTCATTGCCTACTAACGATTTCACAATCATGCTAATATCACTGATTGAACGTAAACTTTGGAGTACATAATTCAGAGATTTTATATTTTATAACTCAGTTCTTTTAATTGACTGCTTCTCCTCATAAAAAAATCCTTCATTTTGGCAAAAAAAAATTTGAAGATTTTTGATTTTTATCAAAAAAGAAACGGGCATTTCAACTTTTATTTGCATATCGAAAATTTTCACGAAAACAATAGTATTTATTGGTGTTAAGAAACAAAATAGTTTTACACAAGTCAAGAAAAATATAATATACAATTAAAGTTGAAAAGTACAATAGTATAAAATATGTAAAAATTGAAATGTACAATGTACGTATAAAACACAGTACGACATAATATCGACACAGAAAATATCACAACAGTAAACATAATAAAATAGTATAAAATAAAACAAAAGTAGGTGCACCAGGTGCATGTATATAAGATACTTTTCCTACATTGAGAACACGTAAAAACAGTACACAAGCTAACAAATGTATAAATATATAAAAAGTGATGACAAAAGGTTTATATCAGAACTAGAAATAAACTAAGACTATCTATAGGAAAATTACACTATAAATTAGACAATAAAAAACATGATAAAATAAAGCTCCGTAATGGAAGAGATTACATATATTGAGTGATGAAGAGAAGTGTAATACATTTATGTTTTAGGGATGTCATGTTTTGTATATTTATATTTTATAAGTTGGGCTATGTGAGGTTATGTTGCTTCAGGCACGTGTTTTTATATATCTATATATTTGTTAGCTTGTATCCTGTAAATTTTAGCATTTGTAATAAAAATTTCTTCATTTTCAATGAAGATGTTATCAGTTTCAATAAAATTTGGTCATGTATCCTGAAAGCTTTGTTGTATCTATTATTATTTTTAGTTACATAATTCAGAGATTTTATATTTTATAACTCGGTTCTTTTAATTGACTACTTCTCCTGATAATACACCCTTTTGACCAAAATTTGTTTGAAGATTTTTGATTTTTATCAAAAAAGAAGACAATAGACAATAAAAATTAGACAATAAAAAACATGATGAAATAAAGCTCCGTAATGGAGGAGATTACATGTATCGAGTGAAGAGAAGTGTAATACATTTATGTTTTAGGGATGTCATGTTTTGTATATTTATATTTTATAAGTTGTGAGGTTATTTGCTTTATGCACGTGTTTTTATATATCTATATATTTGTTAGTCCTGTTTTTGAAAATTGTCTTATGAAATGGTTTATTTTCGAGTTTTTGCCTGAAGATGGTCTTGTGGTAGACCGAAACCGGTCGCAAATATAAATTTCAAAAACTTAAAAAAGTACATTCATCTTATTTATTAGATTAGATTTTTGTTTAATTTGTTATAATTTAAATTATTATTTTATTCAATTACAACACTCTTAAATATAATTTTGTTGTTTCAAAACAAATTATATCGTATTTTTTTACATTTTATAATTTAAAAAAAAAATGGTTTCTGAATTAAAGCATTGTGGATAAATCGTTTATAATTTTAAACCGGTCTCAAATATAAATTTCAAAAACTTAAAAAAAGTACATTCGTTATTTATTAGATTAGATTTTGGTTCAATTTGTTATAATTTAAATTATTATTTTATTCAATTACAACAATCTTAAATATAATTTGGTTGTTTCAAAACAAATTGTACCGTAATTATTGTACATTTTTTTATTATTTTCAAAAAATTTGGTTCATGAATTAAAGCATTGTGGATAAATCGTTTATAATTTTAATAATTTTAAACCGGTCACAATTATAAATTTCAAAAACTTAAAATAAATTACATTCGTCTTATTTATTAGATTAGATTTTTGTTTAATTTGTTATAATTTAAATTATTATTTTATTCAATTACAACAATCTTAAATATAATTTGGTTGTTTCAAAACAAATTGTACCGTAATTATTGCACATATTTTTTTATTATTTAAAAAAAAATTGTTTGATTTTTTATATTATTTTCAAAAAAAATGTGAACAAAACAAACATTTTTCAATTGTTTTTTGAATTAAAGCATTGTGGATAAATAGTTTATAATTTTAACTTGAAAATCGAAGGTTTCAATCAAACTTGGTGATTTATTATTAAGGTTTAGGTATTTCAATAAAAAAAGTATAATTTCTAATGAATATTTCGTAAATTTCAATTGTGTAATTTATAACGACAACTTTGATATTTCCATTAAATTCTGGAATTTATAATTACCATTTGGTAATTTGCATTCAAAACTTTGTAATATTCATTGTGATTTTGTAATTTATAATAAAAAATATATATAAAACCTCAAAACCAAAAAATATTTAACTCAAATGAGAATTTTGTGTTTCAATTATCTTTTTGCAATTTTGAAAAACAATTTGTCATTTGAAATGAAAATGACTAAAATGTGCACTCAATAATAATTATAATTATAATAATAAAATTTAAAAAATAAGTAAATATGTAGGTACTAAAAATAATAAAATCTTCATGGATGTCGTAATTCATCACACCTGTAATATTTCCATAAAATTTTGGATTTATATGACAATTTTATAATTTTCATTCAAAATTTTGCAATATTCATTGAAATTTTATAATTTATAATAAAAAATATTATAACTCAAATGAGAATTTTGTGTTTTAATTATCTTTTTGCAATTTTGAAAAACAATTTGTCATTGGAAATGAAAATGACTAAAATGTGCACTCAATTATAATTATAATAATTTATTTTTTATTTATTTATTTATTATTATTATTAAATTTATACATACATATTATTTACATAAACAATCAACAACCAAAACCATGGGACACTACCCACTACTAAGTTCCTGTGAATAATAAATAATAATAAGTTCCATAATAAAATTTAAAATAAAAATAATATTAGGTACTAAAAATAATAAAATCTTCATGGATGTCGTAATTTTGTAAAAAAAATTGTAATTCATCACACCTGTAATATTTCCAATAAATTTTGGATTTATAATGACAATTTTACAATTTTCATTCAAAATTTCGCAATATTCATTGCAATTTTATAATTTAGAATAAAAAATGTATAACTCGAATGAAAATTTTGTGTTTCAATGAACTTTTTGCAATTTTGGAAAACAATTTATAATTTGAAACAAGAATGACGAACATTTTCACTCAATTTATTTAATTATTTGCAAAATGATGCGTTTTGATTAATTTATTTGCAATTAATTATATGTTCTTTATAACTTAGCTACGATGAGTCTTAATATAAAGCGATTATAAATTTCGGCAAAAAATGGCCAATTAAACGTTGTTATAATTATAAAATATAAGTGAATAGTAATAATAATAAAATCTTTATTGGATGCCAAACTTTTCAACAAAATTTTGTAATTCATCACACCTGTGATATTTCCATTAAATTTTGGAATTTATAATGACAATTTTATAATTTTCATTCAAAATTTCGCAATATTCATTGCAATTTTAAAATTTATAATAAAAAATGTATAACTCGAATGAAAATTTTGTGTTTCAATGAATTTTTTGCAATTTTGGAAAACAATTTATAATTTGAAACAAGATTGACGAACATTTCCACTCAATTTATTTATTTATTTGCAAAATGATGCGTTTTCATTAATTTATTTGCAAATAATTATATGTTCTTTTTTATAACTTAGCTACGATGAGTCTTAATATAAAGCGATTATAAATTTCGGCAAAAAATGGCCAATTAAACGTTCTTATAATAATAAAATATAAGTAAATAGTAATAATAATAAAATCTTTATTGGATGTCAAAAGTTTCAACACAATTTTATAATTCATCACGACACCATTTCCATTAAATTTTGGAATTTATAACGACAATTTTGTAATTTGCATTAAAAATTTCGCAATGTGCACAGTAAATTTGTATTTTATAATAAAAAAAATGTATAGCTCGAATGAAAATTTTGTGTTTCAATGAACTTTTTGCAATTTTGGAAAACAATTTATAATTTGAAACAAGAATGACGAACATTTCCACTCAATTTATTTATTTATTTGCAAAATGATGCGTTTTCATTAATTTATTTTCAAATAATTATATGTTCTTTTTATAATTTAGCTAGGGTGAGTCTTAATATAAAGCGATTATAAATTTCGGCAAAAAATGGCCATTTAAATGTTGTTATAATTATAAAATATAAGTGAATAGTAATAATAATAAAATCTTTATTGGATGTCAAAATTTTCAACAAAATTTTGTAATTCATCACGACACCTGTGATATTTCCATTAAATTTTGGAATTTATAATGACAATTTTATAATTTTCATTCAAAATTTCGCAATATTCATTGCAATTTTATAATTTATAATGAAAAATGTATAACTCGAATGAAAATTTTATGTTTCAATGAACTTTTTGCAATTTTGGAAAACAATTTATAATTTGAAACAAGAATGACGAACATTTCCACTCAATTTATTTATTTATTTACAAAATGATGCGTTTTCATTAATTTATTTCCAAATAATTATATGTTCTTTTCATAATTTAGCTAGGGTGAGTCTTAATATAAAGCGATTATAAATTTCGGCACAAAATGGCCAATTAAACGTTGTTATAATTATAAAATATAAGTGAATAGTAATTATAATAAAATCTTTATTTGATGTTAAAATTTAAAACAAAATTTTGTAATTCATCACGACACCTGTGTGTAATTTGCATTAAAAATTTCGCAATATGCACAGTAAATTTGTATTTTATAATAAAAAATGTATAGCTTGAATGAAAATATTGTGTTTCAATGAACTTTTTGCAATTTTGGAAAACTTTGACAATATTCATTGCAATTTTATAATTTATAATAAAAAAATGTATAACTCGAATGAAAATTTTGTGTTTCAATGAACTTTTTGCAATTTTGGAAAACTATTTCTAGTTTGAAACAAAAATGACGAACATTTTCACTTAATTTATTTAATTATTAGCAAAATGTTGCGTTTTCATTAATTTCTTTGCAAATTATTATGAACATTTTAATAACTTGTGCTTTTCATATAAAGCGAATATAATTTTCGACAAAAAATAGCCAATTAAACGTTGTTATTATAATAAAATAATAAAATATAAGTCAATAGTAAAAATAATAAAATCTTTTCACCGGTTGTCGTAATTATGAAAAACAAAAAAATTAATTTGAAACGAAATTGTCAAAAAATGTCTACTCAATTTATTTAATTACTAGCAAATTTAGCAGATTTTTTTAAATCATTAGGATTCTATGAGGTATACTTTCTTCTGTGCGCATTTTTCTTGCTGGTTTTTTGCACTTTTTATTCGAAAAAAAAAACTCCAGAATTTTCGTTAAGCGTTTTGCAAATAACTAACAATTTTTTAACAAATCAGCAAGGGTTGTGCGTTTCGTATAAAACGTTTATAATTTTCAACAAAAAAAAAAATAACAGGGCGAAATTAAACTTTGTTATAATGGAAATTTTGGCATTTGTAACAATTTTTTTTAAATTTTCATTGAAGATGTCAGTTTCAACAAAATGTTGTAATGTATCCTGACAACTTTGTTGTATCCATTATATTTTTAAATTTATAATAAAAAAATTGCAATTTTCAATCAAAATTTGCTTTGCTTTGTGAAGTGTCTATAATTTTCAACAAAAAAATGACAGGGCCCAATTAAACTTTGTTATAATGGAAATTTTTGTATTTGTAACAAAAATTTCTTAATTTTCAATGAAGACGTTGTCAGTTTCAACAAAATTTTGTAATGTATCCTGACAGTTTTGTTGTATCCATTTTTTTAAAATTTATAATTAAAAAAATGCAATTTTCAATCAAAATATGCTTTGCTTTTGTGAAGCGTTTATAATTTTCAACGAAATAATGACAGGGCCCAATCAAACTTTGTTATAATGGAAATTTCGGCATTTGTAACTAAAATTTCTTAATTTTCAAAAAAGATGTCAGTTTCAACAAAATTTTGTAATGTATCCTGACAGCTTTGTTGTATCCATTATATTTTTAACTTATAATTAACAAATTGCAATTTTCAATCAATATTTGCTTTTCTTTGTGAAGCGTCTATAATTTTCAACAAAGAAATGACAGGGCCCAATTAAACTTTGTTATAACGGAAATTAAGATATTTGTTACAAAAATTTCTTAATTTTCAATGAAGATGTCAGTTTCAACAAAATTTTGTTATGTATCCAGACAGCGTTGTTGTATCCATTTTTTGTATTTATAATTTAAAAAATTGCAATTTTCAATCCAAATTTGCTTTGCTTTGTGAAGCGTCTATAATTTTCAACCAAAAAATGACAGGGCCCAATTAAACTTTGGTATAATGGAAATTTTTGCATTTGTAACAAAAATTTCCTTATTTTCAATGAAGATATTGTTAGTTTTAACAAAATTTTGTAATGTATCCTGACAGCTCTGTTGTATCTATTAGTTTTTTAAATTTACAATTATAAAATTGCAATTTTCAATCAAAATTTGTTTTGCTTTGTGAATATGAGGATGCTATTTAATTAATGAGATTTTTTTCCTTCATGTACTTATGAAAATTGTTTAGATTGCAAGGTGTGATTGAGATAATAATGTACGACTTGGTCATTTATGCAGTACATTATTATATAATGTTAATCAACTGAGTGTCATTAAAACAATTTAGGAAACGTAACAAAATAACATAAAAACACACAAATGTGGTAGTTAAGCACTTAAAGCACTTAAACGTACTTTCACTTTCAAGGGATACCTTACAATCTCCGAAATGACTAATCCGTCTTAACGAGTTCTTAGATACATGATCATTATGCATACCTGAAGAAAACTACCCTTAAATATTGACATCAGTTTTCAGAAATGTCTTTATGCATCCTGCATGCATGCATCCTGTAGACGTGTTTTGTTTTATTTGTAGTGTTTTGTTTTGTTTTGTTTGTAGACAGTTTCAGAAATGTCTTTATGCATCCTGTAGACGTGTTGTTTTATTTGTAGTGTTTTGTTTTGTTTGTATACAGTTTATAAAGATAGGGGCAATCAAAATTTCACTTTTTGTACAAAGCTAATTCAAATACATTATTGTTCTTTATTATTTGTATATATCAACATGTGTACAGATTGATATTTGTATTTCAACCCTGAAGAATAGGTAAATGTTAAAATGTTGCAGTTTTTCTATAAAATTGTTACCAAGTGTTTAATTAGCTAATTAGCAAAGAAAGGCTTATTCAAATACATTATTGTTCTTTATCATTGTTGTATTATTTGTATATATCAACATGTGTACAGAGTGACATTTGTATTGCAATCCTGAAGAATAGGTAAATGTTAAAATATTGCAGATTTTCTATAAAATTGTGACCAAGTGTTTAATTAAGTAATTAGCAAAGAAAAGCTAATTCAAATACATTATTGTTCTTTATCATTGTTTTATTATTTGTAAATATCAACATGTGTACTGAGTAACATTTGTATTGCAATCCTGAAGAATAGGTAAATGTTAAAATATTGCAGTTTTTCTATAAAAAGTGTTTAATACCTTTAATGCCAATTTTTAGTTGTTATTTCTAAAACTCCTTAGAAGAAAATTTATTGAAACTGATTAACCTTTCACATTATTAATTGACATGCATATTTGATTGTAATGATAATTTATAATTACTGATTTGATTATTACATAATCTTGATATAAATAACAGTATTTATGTGTCGTTATAAGTATGATCTAGTTGCATTCATAATTACAGCTAATTTGTTATTGCAATATTATTACTTACTGCCAGCATTTCTGTATATAACGTACAGATTTACATGCTTTTATGTTGAGTATTACTTTCCAACATGTTTAATAATACCATATCAATTCTCGCATTTCTTATAAGAAATTATTGCATGCGTATGCTGATTAAGGTCTTAAATTTCGATTTCCATATTCACTTGCGCAGAACTATTAGATATTTGCATTCGTTTAGACTAGTTTCTATTTTCGACTTAACATTTAATTACTTATACGTAAACACATTACTATCACTTTCGTGATGTTTTCGCATAATAAATGGTTTAAATTTCATATGGAACATTTTAAAATTAATAATAATTCAATTCTCAACAACTTATTATTATTATTTATGCGGTGTGCGTTTGCAGAGTCATTACACTTGCAATTTAACGTTGTATCGGTAAATTTAACATTCGAAATGATTGCAGTGAAAGTACCTAAAGTTCATTCTAGCTGGCCTGTAGAATTACTAGGCGTATATTTGCGCAGTTCGGACGGATTAGTTTTAGCTCATTAAAATCAATTTACTCCATTTCAATTAAGATTCCAGTTTTAATAATATAATTTGTCATAATTAATGTTATTATGGGTTACTTTCCAAATATTTATAATGCAATTTAACACGTTCTACGCCCAACTGGATACAATCTTTTTACTGATGTTATGTAAGTATGATTACTGGAACGAAGTATGTCCAATTTAGCTATATTTTTGTATTAATTTTATCTATAAATAAATAATAAATTGCCAATTTGTAACGTTGTTTACTTAAACGCACAACCGAAATTAATTCTGCATAACGCATAATGGAATGAATTATTTGTATGGTTTTTAAACATTAAGTTGATAATTTGATTTCAAGGGATGTACAGTTTTTGATCTCAATGTTTTAACTCATTAAAAAATAGTTATAGGCACGTATATTAAATATTTGTTTGCTTTAATGCGAGTAATAATTAATATTTTATTTTACACAATACTGAATTGAATATACAACCAATTAATTTTGATATTTTAGATTTAAAACAACAAAATGACTGGAATATGATAGCATTGCAACATCTTCACGTTTATTACAGTGTAATCGTTATGGGAATATATATTTAGGTGACCCAATCATGCGTATAATGACCAATAAAGTTTTATTAGTTCTAAACAAGAATTATATTCCAACTATTTCAGTTTTTACTCAGGAAGAGTAACCTTCACAGCGATCGTAAACCAAAAAAACATGACTTTGATGATGATATTTCTACATATATCCATAAAGTTTAATGGCACAATAATGAAAAGCAACACCAAATAAATGATTACATTTCCATGGCGGGTCATTTAACTTGAAACGTCCCTTTCACTTTTATTTGGTAAAAATATTCAAATGAATAATTATAATAATTAATTGGGAGTATATAATTTATTAATTATGCATTCTGGTGATGGTCATTGCAACCGTGAAGTATTCTGTATGGATTATGAATGGTAATATAATATAGGTATGAGTTAAGGCTATGAGAGTCATTGACTTTTTCTATAATTCTTTTTGATATTAATTAAATTGCATTTGGAATAAACATTATAATAGCATTTTTTATCACCAAATGTCTCTATACTTCGCAAAAAACAAAAATTTCATAAAAAGCCACGAAAATTGAACAATAGATTTAGAAGTTTCCCAAATAATCAATAAAACATTTTTTTTTTGTAAATTTGCATGACAATTCCACACGAAATTACATGAAAATTTCACGAAAAATCCACATAAATTCAACAAAAGATCTTCTAATGTCTCCGATAAATTTACTGAATTTTTTTTCACACAGACATCTTATAACGTAACTAAGTTTTTACCCAAATTACCAATGAACCCAATATTATGACGTAATTTAGTTACCTAAAATTGCTAATCAAAGTAAGGAAATAAATTATATTTATGCCATAGTTGACTATTTACTAAAACTACTAATGAAAGTATTATATAACTTGCATTTACATTTTTCGTTGCATTTTACAAGTGTATGTTATTCCATTTTTAAACAAGCATCGCTCCTAATTTAACATTTTCATTAATCCTGTTTCACAGTAAGATCACTGAGCTGGAAGATTGTTTGAACGCCAAAGCGCGTTAAAGCTTAATTACTCATTTTTTTTTGTAAGCACTAGCATATTTTAATACATTTACTTGCACTCTTCCCAAAACTTCGCAAATGCATAACTGAAATAATTTATGCTCATCGCAAATATGAAATTTCATGTTTTTTATGGGTTGAGATTATTTCTTAAAATGGGCAAAATATACATATTCAGAGAGAAATTGTACAATTAGAATATTCCAGAATCAAATACACTACAGAATTTTTATATCGCATATTCATTATTTATAATTATGCTTCTATGTTAATGCAATTATAAAAATGTATGTTATTAATATTGATTTTTTGTTTATATGCGATTTTTTTTAGTAGTGTATATGAATCTACGTTATATGTTTATCATAATAAATAAGGTAGTATTTTACAAGAGTATTTAG
Source organism: Othius punctulatus (assembly GCA_951805005.1). Lineage (NCBI taxonomy): Eukaryota > Metazoa > Arthropoda > Insecta > Coleoptera > Staphylinidae > Othius > Othius punctulatus. The sequence goes on from OX638138.1 coordinate 15,163,437, forward strand.
GAAAATAAATGGTAGTTATATAATCAAATTTTGGTCAGTGTAAAATTAAGTATCAATACTGGCGCACCATGTTGTATTATGAAGGCATAATACAACCACTGTTGTATTATGAAGGCATAATACAACCCCTGTTGTATAATGAAGTCTTAATATAACCTTATTGTATAACGAAGTACATTATGTAGCCTAGTTACGTTATAATACATCTATTATTTATGAGTCATGGGTAATTATTGTATTCTAATGATATTTGTAAATCATGTTTTCTATAATCTCATTAATTTTTAGATTTATAGTTTAATATAAAGAATGTAGGTACATTAAATGTTTTTAGATGTACAAATACATAGGTTTATTTAAAATTGGCGCAATTTAAGAAAAATTTACCAGATTTAAATATTTTTGAAAAATCTTCAAACAAAGATATTTGAGATCGGCGCAAATTAACAAAAATGCACCAGATTTACATTTTTTTTGTGAAATATTCAAACGTGGAGATATAAAATTGACTCAAATTAACAAAAATTCACCAGCTTTGAATATTCTAGAAAACGCCATTAAATTTTCCGGAAAATGCCTCAAAACTTGTAGAAATTTATTGAGATTTACATCAAAATGCCATTAAAATTCGCATAATTTCCTAACAATTGATGAAAATTTTGTTAGAACTATAAACCCATAAACTTGGAATTCGTGAAAAATAACAAAAATATTATAAAACATAAGCATTTTTCACTTTCATATATTTATATTTCATACAAATGCCATTAAAATGCACGGTTCAAATGAAATTTCTTGCCAGCAACATTCCTGATTTATTTTTTGCATCGCAAAAGTCATAAAATTTAAATTTGTGAAAATTTTACAAGTTCTTAAAACTGGTCAAAATATTATTTGTGAATTAAAATTGGTGCAGAAGATAAAAATGCACCATATTTACATAAACGCCATTAAATTTCTTGGCAATTGCCTTAAAATTTATGGAAATTGCATGAGATTTACATGTTCATCAAAATGCCATTAAAATTTGCATAAATCCCTAACAATTGACGAAGATGTTGTTAGATATATTATAAACACATACATTTGGAATTGGTGAAAATTGACACAAATATTATAAAAAATAAGCAATTTTCACTTTCATTAATTAATTTTTCATAAAAGAGTCATTAACATGCATAGATATTCCTGTGCAATTGAATTTTCGTGACAACAAAATTTCTGAATAACTTTTTGTATCACCAAAATAATAAATTTTTAATTTGTGAAAATTATACACGTTTTTAAAACTGCTATAAAATTATTTGTGAAATAAAATTGCACAGATAAAAGTAAAATGCACCAGGTTTACATAAACGCCATAAAATGTCTCGAAAATTGGCTTAAAATGTGTGGAAATTTTATGAGATTTACATGTTCATCAAAGTGCCATTGAAATTTGCATAAATTCCTAACAATTTACGAAAATGTTGTTCTATCTGTAAACCTATAAATTTGGAATTCATGAAAATTAACAAAAATATACAAAAAATAAGCAATTTTCACTTTCATTAATTTATTTTTCATGAAAATACCATTAAAATGCATGAATATTTCTATTCAATTGAATTTCCGTGACAACAAAATTTCTGAAAATTTTTGGCATCTCCAAAATCATAAATTTAAAATTTGTGAAAATTATACAAGTTCTTAAGACTGCTACAAAATTATTTTTGAATTGAAATTGGTGCAGTGATAAAAATGCACCAGATTTAGATAAACGCCATAAAATTTCTCGAAAATTGGCTTAAAATATGTGGAAATTTTATGAGATTTACATGTTCATAAATATGCCATTGAAATTTGCATAAATTCCTAACAATTTACGAAAATGTTGTTCTATCTGTAAACCCATAAATTTTGAATTCATGAAAGTTAACAAAAATATACAAAAAATACGCAAGTTTCACTTTAATTAATTTATTTTTCATGAAAATGCCATTAAAATGCATGAATATTCCTATTCAATTGAATTTTCGTGACAACAAAGTTTCTGAAAAACTTAAACTTAAAAAACCAAAATCATAAATTTTAAATTTGTGTAAATTATATAAGTTCTTAAAACTGCTATAAAATTGTTTTTGAATTAAAATTGGCGCAGAGATAAAAATGCACCATATTTACATAAACGCCATTAAATTTCTTGATAATTGCCTTAAAATTTGTGTAAATTTCTTGAGATTTACATGTTCATCGAGATGCCATTAAAATTCGCCAAAAAACCTTATAATTGCCGATAATTTTGTTAGATCTATAAACCCATACATTTTTAATAGGTGAAAATTAACAAAAATATTACAATAAATAAGCATTTTTCACTTTCATTAGTTTATTTTTCATAAAAGAGTCATTAATCTGTGCAATTGAATTTTCGTGACAACAAAATTTCTGAAAAACTTTATGCTTCACCAAAATCATAAATTTTAAATTTGTTAAAATTATACAAGTTCTTAAAACTGCTATAAAATTATTTGTTAATTAAAATTGGCGCAGAGATAAAAATGTACCAGATTTACATAAACGCCATTAAATTTTTCGGAAATTGTCTCAAAATTTGTGGAAAGTTCATGAGATTTACATGTGGATGTAAATGTATTGAAATTACTCGAATGCATTCAATTAGGGAAAAGTATGAATTAATTAATTAATTTTTCATGAAAATGCAATTAAAATGCATGGAAATTCCTGTTCAATTGAAAATTCATGACAACAAAAATTCCTGACAAATTTTCACCAAAATCACCAAAATAATAAATTTAAAATTTTCACCAAAATCATACATTTCAAATTTGTGAAAATTGTACAAGTCTATAAAACTGCAATAAAATTATTTGTGACTATTAGAATAAAATTTGGGTCATTTTACATGTTCACAAATATGCCATCAAATTTCTTGGATGTTAATATTATATTACTCGAATGCATTCAATTGGGCAAAAATATGAATTCATTAATTTATTTTTCATGAAAATGCAATTAAAATGCATGGATATTCCTGCTCAATTGAAAATTCGTGACAACAAAATTCCTAAAAAATTTTCACCACAATCACTAAAATCATAAATTTCAAATTTGTGTAAAATATACAAGTTCATAAAACTGCCATAAAATTTTCATCAAAATCATGCATTTCAAATTTGTGAAAGTTATACTGATAAATAGTTCATAAAATTATTTGTGAAAATTAGAACAAAACTTGCATCATTTTACATGTTTATAAAAATGCCATCAAATTTCGTGTATGTGAATGTATTGAAATTACTCAAATGCATTGAATTGGCCAAAAATATTAATTAATGAATTTATTTTTCATGAAAATTCAATTAAAATCGTTTTGTTTTTTGTTTTAATGGGCATGGTCCCATAAATAAATAAAATAAATAAAATAATTAATTTTAAAAAAATGCATCAATATTCCTGTTTAATTGAAAAATCGAAACAACAAAATTCCTGGAAAATTGTTTACCACCAAAATCACTAATTACACAATGATCTAGGAAAAACTCAAACAGTATCTAGGAAAAACTGTGTTTGCACAAAAAATAATGTATTACATAGGTACGTATTACAATGTTTTCTGTGTTTTGAGATTTGCGAAAATTGGAAAATTGTTGTGAAAATATGCGAAAAAATCTAAAAATATGCAAAATATGTAAAAATATTGTTTTATAAAATAAATGCCGAAATATGCTATGTTACGTTTTTTACATGACACTAAATTTTGTTAGAACTTGTTGCAGAAAAGTATAGAAAACTTATACCTAAATCTCTTTATGGTTTTTCTCAACATATTCTTTTATGAAAAAACACAACTATCCCAGCCCTAAGCAGGAAAATAAGCTTGGTAATATTGAAGATATGCGTTTAGTCTTAGTATTAATGAGTCTGAGCCTTAACTTACTAACCATACGAGCTTTTAAATAATACAAAATCGATTCGCCTAGACGTCAAGCTCCCAACTTGCATCAATAGTTAAATTATATTGCTAGGCTGTAAACCGCAAGGTCGTAATAAATTAAGACCTTATGGCATTCGAATTTTTGATGCCTGGTATAGAAAACTTTTCATTTACAACTGTACACAGCATAAATGAATTAAACAAATTTTGTAGGAACTCTATTTTACATTAGGACACCCCCCCACAGAATTATATAGAAATATATTCCTCATGCATGAATTTAATTAAACTGAAATAATGGAAAATTCAAGAGTAAAAATCACTTTATTTCCCAAATTAATTGTATAATATAACAGAAGCAAGATGATTAATCATGCAGTTGACGACAAAATTGGCGAAAAATATATTTTAGATATTATACTTATTTAATTTTTTGTAATGAATATTAAATCTTGCGAGTTTTATTATAATTGGTAATGTAGTCATCCAGTAGCAGCCAAATAATGTATATAAATTATTACAAACATTTGCTTTGGTTCGTATATTTATGTAGCAACATTCTTGTATATTTTCTCTCTCCACTCTTTTTTCTGCCATAGCCCTAGGGGTATTTTCCCTCCGCACTGCAGAAATTGAAAACATTTTTTTGTGCTACCTTGAATCGAGGGTGAGTTCTATACGTGTAGACGTGTATGTAAAATATCAATTTATCGTGCCAAGAGAATGCGAACCTATTATAAATTACAGTATAGGACTGCATTGTGTGGTATCTATACATTCGTGCGGAAATTTATGTATATCAGCCGAATGAATGAATTATGTATTTATAGGCGTTGTGAGCATTTTTTTATCAAGCGCCATTCTTAATGCTTGGGAAAATTTATGTATGCGTATTTCTTGCCTATCTCGAGCTTACAACAATTTTCCACGACATTTCCGTGAGAGTATATATAGAATTGATTTTATCACGGAAAACACACAATATAAGCGTCAACAAGCCAAGAAATTAATCACTATCACAATACAATGAAACATACTTTATTTAATTGCATGCAGTCGTGGGTTCGATTCGCTTCCTGGGCAATATTAAAATTAAATAATAATACACTTGAGTAACTTTGAGTAAATAACATTTGTGAAGAAAAGTTACTCAAGTGTATTATTGTTTAATACAATATTTAATCAATCCATCACGTGCTCAATAATACAAAGTGTTCAATTGCATGGACAAACTTCTAGGGCTTGCAAAACACAACAAAGCAAACAACTTTTCTTAATAAATGTGTGGTCAAAAGTGTTTGCTTTAAAAAATAGAGCCTCTCAAAGATTCTTTAAGTAGCGCCTAAATTTAGGCAACTCAAGTGTCTTCCTTACGCAGCCGACGTGAAACTACACTACACACTCCAAAACTTCTTCCTTCTTCCAAAGATTCTTTCAGACGTACCTGCCTGAAAATAGGCAACCCAAGTTGTTTCTTGAATTATTTTGCACAGGTGACTGGGAATTTTGAAAAAAAAAATGAATGCATGCCTAGATCGTTTTTTTTCAAAATTCCCAGAAACCTGTGTAAAATAATTGAAGAAACAACTTGGTTTGCCTATTTTCGGGTACTTCTGGAATAATCTTTGGAAGAAGAAAGAAGGAAGACGTTTTAGACAGTGTAGTGTAGTTTCATTTCGACTGCGGGAGGAAGACACTTGAGCTGAAAAACTTCTTCCTTCATTCTTCTTCCAAAGATTCTTTCAAAAGTACCTGATAATACGCAACCCAAGTTGTTTCTTCAATTATTTTGCGCATGTCACTGGGAATTTTGAAAAAAAAAAACGATCTAGACATGCATTCATTCGTTTTTTTATTTCAAAATTCACAGTGACCTGTCAAAATAATAAATTGCCTAAATTTAGGCGCTTCTTAAAGAATCTTTGAGAGGCTCTATTTTTGAAAGGAAACACTTTTGACCACACATTTATTAACAAAAGTTGTGAAGTTGAATCTTTGAGAGGCTCTATTTTTGAAAGGAAACACTTTTGACCACATTTTTTCGTTCAATTCAATAACACCCTGTATATCGATTTGTTTCTTAAAAAAGACCACACATTTATTAACAAAAGTTGTTAAGTTGAATCTTTGAGAGGTTCTATTTTTTAAAGGAAACACTTTTGATCACTCATTTTTGTCCAATTCAATAACACCCTGTATATCGATATCTTTCTTAAAAAATCTTGTCTGGCTAATTTGTAAACATTTTCAGGAGCAAAATCATACTACAATTTTTCCATTTAATCGTATTTTTTTAATTGAATTGTATGATTGTCAGTATCAGTTGATACACTACAAACACTCATTTGTGTTTGATTTGACAAGTATTTGCTGATGTAAACAAATTTGACATTATTTGAAATAAACAAAACATTATAAGAGCCGACTATAATAATTGTGCGTTTTGAAATAATGACCATAATTTGAAGCAAAATCACTGTATAGAGAATTATATTTAGAATCTGATTCTGTAAAAATATACAGGGTGTTCTATTTAAAAACGCAAAGTTAGATATATTTTCAAATAAGTAGGCCATAGGAAAAAAAATGTTTGCGCCTTTTTGTATTCCATAATTCCCTTATTGAACTTTTTTTTGTATCTGTAATATTTCAGCAGATACAAAAGCAGATGGATATACAGGGTGTCCAAGATAAGGATCAACAGCATGGGGATCTCGGAAACTGTAATTACAAAGTGACCGGCTTTTTACAATTACAATTACAAAAAAAAGTTTCGTAATTTAGTGGTCAGTAATATTCAGTTGAGAAAACCAAAGAATTCCGCTTACTTCCGGAGATATTCGATAAAATCCTTAATTTTGCGATATTGTTTTTATGTATTGCTGAAGTTATTTGAAAAGGTATTAAATTTTTTTTTAAAAAGACACTTTCTCATTGCCACTTTTTTAGCTCTACAAGACAGCGCTTACAAATTTTCAGTACAACGTTTCGTTTCGAAGAAATCCATCATCAACTTTGATCCGTTTCGTTTTTTTTTTAATTTACGACTATTTTCAGATGAAAGTAATCTTCAATAAAAACATTTTTCAATGTGATTTAGTTCTTAATTTTGTGAGTTTCTTCCTCAAATAGTGCAAGTTTGTTTCGTTTTTTTTTGCATTTTGGACGATTTTCAACAGAAAGTAATCTTGAATAAAAACATTTTTCAGTGTGATTTAGTTCTTCATTTCTATTTTTTAAGTTTCTTTGTCAAATAGTACAACTTAGTTTTGTATTTTTTTTTTGTACCTTCGACGATTTTCAGGAGAAAGTAATCTTCAGTAAAAACATTTTTCAGTGTGATATAGTTCTTCAATTTTGGTTTTTTAGTTTGTTCCTCAAATAGTATGTAAGTACCTACCTACAACTTGGTTTCGTAATTTTTTTTTGTGTCTTCGACGATTTTCAGAAGAAAGTAATCTTCAGTCGAAACATTTTTCAATGTGATTTCGTTCTCTATTTTGATTTTTTGAATTTCTTCCTCAAATGGTACAACTTGGTTTCTTCTTTTTTTAATCTTCGACGATTTTCAATTCGTGGAAATGCAATCTAATACAGGGTATACATTTTTTACAGGCCATATAAAATAAAAGTTGATGATGGTTTCTTCGAAACGACGCGTTTACTACTGAAAATTTGTAAACGCTGTCTTGTAGAGCTTAAAATGTGGCACTGAGAAAGTGCCTTTGGTTTTCTCATGCCGTTTCAAATAATTGTGAAAAATATAATAACGAAATCGCAAGATTTCGGATTTTGTCGAATATTTCCGGAAGTAAGCGGAAATTTCTGGGTTTCGCAAAAGAATATTACTGGCCACTAAATTGCGCAACTTTTTTTTTGTATTATAACCGCCTTTATAACTTTTACGGTTTCTGAGATTCCCATTCTGTTGATCCTTATCTTGGACACCCTGTATAGAATATTGTGAAATCGTTTTTGATTCTTTATTTTGATTTATTCAAATTTGTTTCCTTAAATATTACGATTTTTGTTTCATACTTTCATATGGTTTCTTCATACGACTTGATCTATCATGTATAATTTTCCGACTGTTTTTTTCATACGCTTTTGTTTCTGTTTTTGTGCATTATTTCTTTTATTTGTTCTATTTTTGAAATTTTCTGAAATTTTGTCTGAAATTTTGTATATTATGTAGCGTTTTTGGTAATAAATATTCTTTATTATTATTATTATTATTTACGGATGTAATTTTTCTACTTTGTTTCTTCAATTGTGTGACACCCTTGTAACTAATTTAATTTCTGCACTTCTATATTTCTTCAATTTTCCTGGTCTTATAGTTTCGTCAAATTTCCTACTCATTTGTTTCTTCAATTTTATTACTCCTTCGTATCTTCAATTCGCTTGCGCCTTTGTCTGTAGTAAAATTTGTGTTGCTTAATTTATTTTGTATACTAGAGTTTACTTTATCAGTGAATGCATTTTTCAATGTGATTTAGTACTTCTTTTATATTTTTTGAGTTTGTTGCTAAAATAATAATAATAAACTGTCTTTATTTCGTCAATTGTTATAAACAGTACAACTCAAATAGTACAACTTGGTTTGGTTTTTTTTTTTTGTATTTTCGCCTATTTTCAGAAATAGTAATATTCAGTAAAAACATTTTCAATGTGATTTAGTTCTTAATTTTTTGAGTTTCTTCCTCAAATAGTGCAATATTGTTTCGTTTTTTTTTGCATCTTCGACGATTTTCAGTAAAAAGTAATCTTGAATGAAAACATTTTTCAGTGTGATTTAGTTCTTCATTTCTATTTTTTGAGTTTCTTTGTCAAATAGTACAACTTGGTTTTGTATTTTTTTTTATCTTCGACGATTTTCAGGAGAAAGAAATCTTCAGTAAAAACATTTTTCAGTGTGATTTAGTTTTTCATTTCTATTGTTTGAGTTTTTTTGTCAAATAGTACAACTTGGTTTCGTATTTTTTTGTGTATCTTCGAAGATTTTCAAGAGAAAGTAATCTTCAGTGAAAACATTTTTCAATATGATTTAATTCTTAATTTTTTGAGTTTCTTCCTCAAATAGTGCAATTTTGTTTCGTTTTGTTTGCATCTTCGACGATTTTCAGTAGAAAGTAATCTTGAATAAAAACATTTTTCAGTGTGATTTTTTCTTCATTTCTATTATTTCAGTTTCTTCCTCAAATAGTGCAATTTTGTTTCGTTTTTTTGCATGTTCGGCGTTTTTCAGGAGAAAGTAATCTTGGATAAAAACATTTTTCAGTGTGATATTTTCTTCATTTCTATTTGTTTAGTTTCTTTGTCAAATAGTACAACTTGATTTTGTATTTTTTTTATCTTCGACGATTTTGAGGAGAAACTAATCTTCAGTAAAAACATTTTTCAGTGTGATTTAGTTTTTCATTTCTATTGTTTGAGTTTCTTTGTCAAATAGTACAACTTGGTTTTGTAATTTTTTTTTTTGTATCTTCGAAGGTTTTCAGGAGAAAGTAATCTTCAGTGAAAACATTTTTCAATGTGATTTAGTTCTTAATTTTTTCAGTTTGTTCCTGAAATAGTGCAATTTTGTTTCGTTTTGTTTGCATCTTCGACGATTTTCAGTAGAAAGTAATCTTGAATAAAAACATTTTTCAGTGTGATTTTTTCTTCATTTCTATTTTTTCAGTTTCTTCCTCAAATAGTGCAATTTTGTTTCGTTTTTTTGCATCTTCGGCGTTTTTCAGGAGAAAGTAATCTTGAATAAAAACATTTTTCAGTGTGATATTTTCTTCATTTCTATTTGTTTAGTTTCTTTGTCAAATAGTACAACTTGATTTTGTATTTTTTTTTATCTTCGACGATTTTGAGGAGAAACTAATCTTCAGTAAAAACATTTTTCAGTGTGATTTAGTTTTTCATTTCTATTGTTTGAGTTTCTTTGTCAAATAGTACAACTTGGTTTTGTAATTATTTTTTTTGTATCTTCGAAGGTTTTCAGGAGAAAGTAATCTTCAGTGAAAACATTTTTCAATGTGATTTAGTTCTTAATTTTTTCAGTTTCTTCCTGAAATAGTGCAATTTTGTTTCGTTTTGTTTGCATCTTCGACGATTTTCAGTAGAAAGTAATCTTGAATAAAAACATTTTTCAGTGTGATTTTTTCTTCATTTCTATTTTTTCAGTTTCTTCCTCAAATAGTGCAATTTTGTTTCGTTTTTTTGCATCTTCGGCGTTTTTCAGGAGAAAGTAATCTTGAATAAAAACATTTTTCAGTATGATTTAGTTCTTCATATCTATTTTTTGAGTTTCTTTGTCAAATATTACAACTTGGTTTTGTATTTTTTTTTGTATCTTCGACGATTTTCAGAAGAAAGTAATCTTCAGTAAAAACATTTTTCAATGTGATTTAGTTCTTAATTTTTTGAGTTTCTTCTTCAAATGGTGCAATTTTGTTTTGTTTTTTTGCATCTTCGACGATTTTCAGTAGAAAGTAATTTTGAATAAAAACATTTTGCATGTGATTTAGTTCTTCATTTCTATTTTTTTAGTTTCTTTGTCAAATAGTACAACTTGGTTTTGTAATTTTTTTTTATCTTCGACGATTTTCAGGAGAAAGTAATCTTGAGTAAAAACATTTTTCAGTGTGAGATTTAGTTCTTCATTTCTATTTTTTAGTTTCTTTGTCAAATAGTACAACTTGGTTTCGTCATTTTATTTGTGTCTTCGACGATTTTCAGAAGAAAGTAACCTTCAGTGAAAACATTTTTCAATGTGATTTAGTTCTTAATTTTTTTACTTTCTTCCTCAAATAGTGCAATTTTGTTTCGTTTTTTGCATCTTCGACGATTTTCAGTAGGAAGTAATCTTCAGTAAAAACATTTTTCAGTGTGATTTACTTCTTCATTTCTATTTTTGAGTTTCTTTGTCAAATAGTACAACTTGGTTTGGTAATTTTTTTTATCTTCGACGATTTTCAGGAGAAAGTAATCTTCATTAAAAACATTTTACAGTGTGATTTAGTTCTTTATTTCTATTTTTTGAGTTTCTGTGTCAAATAGTACAACTTGGTTTTGTATTTTTTTTGTTTCTTCGAAGATTTTCAGGAGAAAGTAATTTTCAGTAAAAACATTTACAATGTGATTTTTTGAGTTTCTTCCTCAAATAGTGCACTTTTGTTTCGTTTTTTTGCATCTTCGACGATTTTCAGCAGAAAGTAATCCTGAATAAAAACATATTTCAGTGTGATTCAGTTCTTCATTTCTATTTTTTCAGTTTCTTCCTCAAATAGTGCAATTTTGTTTCTTTTTTTTAATCTTCGATGATTTCAGAAGAAAGTAATCTTCAGTAAAACCATTTTTCAATGTGATTTAGTTCTTAATTTTTTTAGTTTCTTCCTCAAATAGTGCAATTTTGTTTCGTTTTTTTTTGCATCTTCGACGATTTTCAGTAGGAAGTAATCTTGAATAAAAACATTTTTCAGTGTGACTTTGTTCTTCATTTCTATTTTTTTAGTTTCTTCCTCAAATAGTGCAATTTTGTTTCGTTTTTTTGCATCTTCGACGAGTTTCAGTTGAAAGTAATCTTGAATAAATACATTTTTCAGTGTGATTTAGTTCTTCATTTCAATTTTTTTAGTTTCTTCCTCAAATAGTGCAATTTTGTTTCGTTTTTTTGCATCTCCGACGATTTCCAGTAGAAAGTAATCTTGAATAAATACATTTTCAGTGTGATTTTGTTCTTCATTTCTATTTTTTGAGTTTCTTTGTCAAATAGTACAAATTGGTTTTGTAATTTTTTTTGTATCTTCGAAGATTTTCAGGAGAAAGTAATCTTCAGTGAAAACATTTTTCAATGTGATTTAGTTCTTAATTTTGTGAGTTTCTTCCTCAAATAGTGCAATTTTGTTTCGTTTTTTTTGTATCTTCGACGATTTTCAGTAGAAAGTAATCTTCAGTGAAAACATTTTTCAATGTGATTTAGTTCTTCATTTCTATTTTATTAAGTTTCTTTGCCAAATAGTATAACTTGGTTTTGTAATTTTTTTTTTGTATCTTTGAAGATTTTCAGGAGAAAGAAATCTTCAGTGAAAACATTTTTCAATGTAATTTTTTGAGTTTCTTCCTCAAATAGTGCACTTTTGTTTCGAGTTTTTGCATCTTCGACTATTTTCAGTACAAAGTAATCTTGAATAAAAACATTTTTTAGTGTGATTTTGTTCTTCATTTCTATTTTTTTAGTTTCTTTGTCAAATAGTACAACTTGGTTTCGTAATTTTATTTTTGCGCCTTCGACGATTTTCAGAAGAAACTAATCTTCAGTAGAAACATTTTTCAATGTGATTTCGTTCTCTATTTTGATTTTTTGAATTTCTTCCTCAAATATTACAACTTGGTTTCTTCTTTTTTTTTAATCGTCGACGATTTTCAATTCGTGAAAATGCAATCTAATACAGGGTGTACAGTTTTTACATATATATATATATATATATATATATATATATATATATATATATATATATATATATATATATATATATTACATACATAGTTTTTACATATAAAAAAATAAAGTTGATGATGGTCTCTTCGAAACGAAACGTTGTGCTGAAAATTTGTAAACGCTGTCTTGTAGAGCTAAAATGTGGCAATCTGCCTTTGGTTTTCTTATACCTTTTCAAATAACTTCAGAAATAATAAAAACGTAATTGCAAGTTTTCGGATTTTGTCGAATATCTCCCGAAGTAAGCGGAAATTTCTGGTTTTCTTGAGAGAATATTACTGTCCACTGAATGGCGCATCTTTTTTTGTAATTTAACGGCCTTTGTAACTTTTACGAGATGATGCCTATGCTGTTGATCCTTTTCTTGGACACCCTGTATATCCATTTGCTTTTGTATGTACTGAAATATTACAAATACAAAAAAAGTTTAATAAGGGAATTATGGGCTACAAAAAGGCGCAAACATTTTATGGCCTACTTATTTATCGAAAAAATATCTAACGCGTTTTTAAATAGAACACCCTGTATATTTTTACAGAATCAGATTCTAAATCAAATTCTCCTTACAGTGATGTATCACAAGTACCATATTGCTTCAAATTATTCTCATTATTTCAAAACGCATAATTACTATAGTCGCAAGATTTCGGATTTTGTCGAATATATCCAGAAGTAAGCGGAAATGTATGGTTTTGTCAAAAGAATATTATTGACCACTAAATTGCCTTTATAACTTTTACGGTTTCCGAGATCCTCATGCTGTTAATCCTTATCTTGGACACCATGTATAGAGGGTGTTATAATCAATGCTTATAATATTAAAATTGTTCAGGTTTACGCCAAAATTAGTTGTAATGAGTTTGATCGTATCAATCATCAATAGGAAATTTATGATTGATATGATTGATATGATATGATATGAATGAATAAGTAATTGGGTCAGAATTCTCTGACTAAGCCAATTACTCCACAGGTGTAGCAGCTGTAAGATTATTTTTATTATGAAGTATAATCCTCAAGTTTCCGACGGTAATTATTCGTGGAGATAGACGATCATGAAATGAATAAACACACTCATTATTCTACGCTCTGACACAAATATGCTCAATCGTATTTTAACGAATCAATATTATTTATGTAGTTATCAGCTTATAATGCAATTTTAATTATGTAGTTATCACTGGTTATGCATAATTTTCATAATACATAAATCCATAATTTATTAACTTCACTAAATTTTAATTAATTTTGGAAAATGAAAATTGATGTTTAAATAATTAAGCACGTACGCAGTGATAACTTCCAGAATATTAAAATATTTAACAATACCACAATTTCACTAATTTTTTACTTTTAGAGTTAACCATATGCTAAAAGATCGGCGTCCTGTAAGTGCAATTATAATTGTTATTTATTAATATAACCAGTACTCGTGAGAAGACTTTAATTTATACAGTCAACATAAATATGTGTATATTTACTGAACTCATTACCTTAAATTTATAAGTCGACCTTATACTCGTGTACAATTCTTATATAAATGCGGCAGACACATCACTGGCAATTTGTCGGTTCACATAAGTGCTACAAGGAAAAACAATTAAAGCGGAATGTAATGATATTGGTTGTGCATCAGTGGAACTTCGAAATTGTTTACTTGCTACTTTGAGCAGCCAAACGCAATTAGATATATGATACTTATTAAATGGTTCAAAAGGACGTTCTCGATTAAGTGGAGAATTTAATTTAGATCTCGGTTCATAGAACAGGTCTTGCATTAAGGTTTTTTCTAAAGGCTAAATACATTTTAGTGCTGCGAGGATACATTACAAATCTAATTATGGAATCCAAATAAATTGAGTAATTTATTATTATTTAACTTTTCATCTTAACCAGTTTGTCTTTTACATTACTCATTTTGTTTTTTTTTTTAATATTTAAGGTGTTTTAATTAGTACTTACTCTAGTCGACTACAAAATACTATATGAATTTCGTTTATAATTACGGATTTTGGCATTCATGAAATTAGAAATTTATAATAATGCTCTAGTTGACTACAAAATAGTATATGAATTTCGTTTATAATTCCTGTTTATGGCATTCGTGAATTAGCGTTTTCAACGGTTCATATTTAAATTTTTATTCATATTGATATTACATTTTATAACTCGATTCTTATTCTTTACGAATCACAATTGACATCTAAGAAATTTTCCACGTCTTAATCTCCTTTTAATACGTGTACTTGTGCCATGGCCTTGACGGTTACAGAAGATGGACAAATTAGTTTCATTTTTACAGAACGTGTATATATCATACATTACTTAAATAAATAATAATTTTAATGGCAGGAAGTCTGGTGTTTTGTGGTTAATCACCTTGATGGCAACCATATTACATTACAATGCTATATCTAATAATGAGAAAAAGTCTCTGCAATATTTAACGAGACGCGAAAATAATTTTGTATCCTACACAGCATCCGTCAGTTTCCATCTGAACTGGAATCCGGCTGTTTGCGGTCTTAAAATCCGCAATTAAATCCACGATTTTATTAGCGCATTTAAATAATTTCAGTAATTAGTGCACTTGCAAGTTCATTATAAAATTAAGGCGTTCAGTAGCACTTGTGGTTTTATTACCTGTTTAATTGCTGCATCTGAGCAATTGAACACAATTGCGTACAATTACAGTTCTGGATTATTGAACAGGTATTGTATAAAGTTATTAGCGGGATATGAGCTATTTAATTATCATTATTTGAACCACGAATTCTACTCGTTGTATTACTTGTATGCATTAGTACGTGTGCATGTATGTATGTATGTATATATGTATGTATGGATTAGTATATATGTAAGTAGTTATACTAGGAGAGTTCTGGGCCACCCCCCGCAGAGCTTTCGATTAATTTAATTTCCGCAATCAACCTATTGTTACTGCTCGCGGTGATTGAATAAATCCGCGAATTAGAAGCGTCAATATATATGTATATAGTATATATGTAAGTAGTTATACTAGGAGAGTTCTGGCAGAGAGTCCCCAGCAGAGATTTCGATTAATTTAATTGACGCCTTTAATTCGTGGATTTATTCAATCACCGCGAGCAGTAACAATAGGTTGATTGCGGGAATTAAATTAATCGAAATCTCTGCTGGGCGTGGTCCAGAATTCTCCTAGTATAACTACTTATGTACGCATGTATGTACGTATGTATTAGTATGTATGTATGTGTGTATGTATGTATGTATGTATGTATGTATGTATGTATGTATGTATGGATTAGTATATATGCAAGTAGTTATACTAGGAGAGTTCTGGACCACCCCCAGCAGAGATTTCGATTAATTTAATTGACGCTTTTAATTCGCGGATTTATTCAATCACCGCGAGCAGTAACAATAGGTTGATTGCGGAAATTAAATTTATCAAAATCTCTGCTGGGCGTGGTCCAGAACTCTCCTAGTATAACTACTTATGTATGCATGTATGTATGTATGTATGTATGTATGTATGTATGTATGTATGTATGCATGCATGCATGCATGCATGTATGTATGTATTCATGGATGTATGTATGAGTGTATGTATGTATGTATGTATGTATGTATGTATGTATGTATGTATGTAAATATATTAACAATTTTAAAAACTTAATTCCAATAAATCCAACTTCACCAAAATTATATGGACAACCAAAATTACATATACCAGAAACTCCTATCCGACCCATAATAACATCTACAAACTCACCTACAAACAACACTGGAAAAATGTAAATTTCGATCGCTAGGCGACCATCTTCAGTTATACCACCACCATCTTTAATTATATATTAGCTTAAATTATATTATTATTATTATTGTTAGTATTATTATTATTTTACTA
Organism: Othius punctulatus; assembly: GCA_951805005.1. Taxonomy (NCBI): domain Eukaryota; kingdom Metazoa; phylum Arthropoda; class Insecta; order Coleoptera; family Staphylinidae; genus Othius; species Othius punctulatus. Next base: position 15,179,757 of record OX638138.1, read on the forward strand.
TTAATTTACAACTTATAACAATTATATATGTACTTTATGTTAATTTAATGAACTTGATCATTTACTTTATTTACTTGGTGAGCAATTGTTACAAATTTTACAAATTCAGGACCAAATGCGTTCAACCAAATAAGCAACAAAAAGGGAATAAAACTGCAAAAAATAGATTGACGACGAGCTCCGATGAGCTCCCGAAACTTTTCTGGGACTTCCAGATTAAGAATAGAAAATACATATTTCCTAATTTAAGTTTTGTGTTATATAGAGCACAAACTTTTGTATCTCTCGTAAGCACTTTTTCTCCTGACGATGTAACTAGTTTTGTTGAAAGGATTTACATTTTGTGCATCAACTTGCGATCCTTTTTGTAATCCTTTGCTAAAGGGGATGTTTTTCGCTCCTTGTTTATGCAGAACTTAACTGTATTTATATTTTATACTAGACAGTTCTAAAATCTCATTTGCTTTGATGGGTGTTGCCACGCATCAGCTCCTATTTATACTGTTAATAGCAGTATATAATAATTGGTTGAAATATTTGTAGGCAAAGTAGTGCAATGATAATTTCTTCATAAAAATTAAACAAGCTTTCTCCATTAGGCAGTTACCACCAGAATATAATTGAAATATTGCAGAAGCGAAGAAAGTTTCAAAGCAATTTACTAAAAGTGAGAAATAAAATCTGCAGGTTTTCATTTATTACACGAACAGGACATCAAGAACTACTACTAGTTCTACGTTGGACTAGAACTATTACTAGTTGTTCAGAGTAGGACTAGTAGTAGTTCTTTAAAGTAGAACTAGTCGAAGTTCTTTTGAGTAGAACTAGTTGTGGTTCGTTAGAGCATGTACATATTGTTTCTTATTATTATTATTATTTTTATTGTCCTAAATACTCTTTCAGACTTAAGAGCATAGACTCCATATGCTCGAATACGTTTGCATGAGAGAAATAAAAAATAATCAATAGCATTGACAGTCGTCTATACCTTTCTGTTGAACGAAATTCAATTAAATGATTCCATTCGTGGGGCACAAATTCAGATACAATGCATGTATTTCATTACTTCACCACTCAGTAACGTAAACTGGCCAGTTGCTAAAGAGGAGAAACAATCATTTCATTAACCAAACCCAGTAGCGGATTTATCACTTCAGCAATTTTCGGTCCCTCATTTTGTGAAAAAAAAAAAAAATACAAAGAACTGAATTCTTCTAACAAGTACTAATTTATAAATAAAAAAATCTAAATAGTTTCAAGTAAGAATTTTATTAGTGAATATGTACGCAATAATTGGTCGTATTTTTGTCCCTAATTTAAGTTGCCTACTAAAAATATAATTTATACTTTTCTTTTCTTATTACTAATTTTCATGATCATTTATATTGCAATATGTCTGTTCCTAAATCAGTCAAGCAGATTTAACATCCTTTTGTGAAAAAAAGGCAGAAAATTGAATTCTTCCAATAAGTACTAATTTCTAAATAAAATAGATCTAAATAGTTTCAAGTTAGAATTTTATTCGTGAATTTGTATGCAATAATTTGCAGCTTCAAGAAAAATCTACCACAATATTTTCCTTAATTTTTTCATATTTAGTTGATTAATTTTGGGGCCCTCCTTTTGTGAAAAATAAATTACAAATAATTGAATTCTTTTAATAAGTACTAAATTATAAATAAAATAAATGTAAATAGTTTCAAGTAAGAATTTTATTAGTGAATTTGTACGCAATAATTTGCAGCTTCAAGAAAAGTTTTTTCTTCTCATGTTACTAAATTCTTGGTCGTATTTTAGTCACTAATTTATGTTGCATACTAAAAAAAAATTTCTACTTTTCTTCTCTTATTACTAATTATCATAATCATTTATATTGCAATCTATTTGTTCCTAAATCAGTCAAACAGTTTTAACCTCCTTTTGTGAAAAAAAAAGACTGAGAAGTACTAATTTCTAAATAATATAGATCTAAATAGTTTCAAGTTAGAATGTTATTCGTGAATTTGTACGCAATAATATGCAGCTTCAAGAAAAATCTACCACAATATTTTCCTGGATTTTTTCATATTTAGTTGATTAGAAAAAATAATTCATTAAATTTTATTAATAACATTGAAAAATATATATAAATTCAGAAACTTTTGAGGTTTTTATGAATATTATAACAAAATGGTTTTCATTTTGAAATTGTCAGTGAAGAAAATCGAATATTCGATATGAAAATTAATTCAAAACAATATCATAGTTTTAGTTCCGTAATGATTGTCAAAAAAAAAAAAAAATGAAAATATAAGATAATTTTGAGAATTATCTCATTAATGATAATGAGATCATTAATCTGATAATGATCAAAATTTTGCTGTACATTTTAGTTGGTGAACTCTTCTCTTTTGATAAATCTTAAATTTTTTGTTTCAATTTTTTTTAATTCCTGTCAACTCCTACAATGTCTTTATTAAAGCAAAATGTCGAAATTGGCTCGAAGATCGGGTGATGACTTTTTTCTTCATCTTCATCTTTTTAATCATTAAAAAGTTAGATCTTGTAATTTCGTATTTAAAAGAAATTTAAAAAAAAAGTTGGTTAAAAGCTGAAGATTGATCAAAATACTGTGAGAATACTTCTGCAGCATAAAATACTGCTAATGATATTGGTGACGTTGATGAATACAAAAATTGAAAAATATAATAACTTGTAACTTACAAAAAAAAAAACATGAAAACTATTTTTGCACTAAAATAAAAATATCTCAAGAATTACTCATTGAACATAAATTTAATTGTACACATTTAATACTAGTATATCACTCTCTACTAGAAATAAATTGCATTCATATTGATACGCTAGTTATTGAGATATCATTTTTACATGAAAGAAGAAAGAAAAAGAAGAAGGATAGTTTTCATTTCGAAATTACTACTAAAAAAATCTAATATTTAATATGAAAATTAATTAAAAATATATATCTTCGTTTTAATTCCGAAATGAGTTGTCAAAAAATATGTGAAAAATAAAAGATAATTTTGAGAATACATACTTAGGTACATCACGGATTATTCTCTCAGTAATTGATCAATCTTCAATCCTGAATATATATTTTTTTAATTCCTATTTACTCCTATAATGTACAGGAAAATTTCAAAATTTCGCTTTTACTCGAAATCTCTTAAAGCAGATTTCTCTTAAAGAGATTTCAAAAGACTCGATGAGTTATCGATAGCCTAATAAAGATCGTTTCTCTCTACCAAGAAAATACTTCTGCAGCAAAAATAGTGTTGATGATAATAATAATTTAACGAAAAGAAATCCTCTAGCTGTCATGAAATTTAGAGAGTATGGTTTAGATTTAAAAAATATTAATTAAGAAAGTCGAAAATTTTATATAAAATTAATTGAAATTAATATCACTCTAATGAAATTTTATTCAGTCTCCACAATCTAAGAACTGTATTAATTGAAGAACTTGAAGAACACTTTAATACATTTAGTTATATCTGATGTACTTTAGGTACTTTTTTTTTTTTAAATCTAGTAAATCATCGAATAATTGACTCACGAATTTGATTTAAAAAGTTTTTGCATTAAAAATTGCGAGACTCTGATTTATTTGGATTTTGATAAATGTTCAGGTTTTTAATCATTTTTTTTTATTCCTCCTCCCTCCCTCCTCCTTTAGTTCCTGTAAATGTATGGACTAATATAAAACTATCTCAAGAATCACTCATTGGATAAATTTTTAATTAAACACATTTAATACTATTATATCACTCTGTAGCAGAAATATATTGCAATTATATTGATGCGCTAGTTCTAGAGATATCTAGAGATATCTAGAGATACTGGTAAAATATGAGAAACTTTAGAGATTATATTCATTTTGTTACGGTAGTTATTGAGATATAAATAGTATATAGAGAAATTTTAGAGATTCTAAAGATTTCCTAAAACTGATTTTCAAATTAAATTTTTGCACTAAAATAAAAATATCTCGATAATTACTTACTGGATCTAATTATACATATTTAATACCAGTGGATCACGCAATACCTTAAATAAATTATAGTCATTTTGGTACGGTAGCTATTTAGATATCAATATTAATAAATGAGAAATTTTAGAGATGCACCTAAAACTGCTAATTTTTGCACTAACATAAAAATATCTCAAGAATTAGTCATTCGATAAGAATATAATTATACACATTTAATACTAGTATATCATTCAGTAGCAGAAATAAATTGCATTCATATTGATACGTTATTTCTTAAGATATTATAGGTTAAATATGAGAAAATAAAACAAAAATTGCACTAAAATAAAAATATGTCAATTAATGACAACCATAACGATAAGTTTCGTGGTTATTGAAATGAAGATTAAAATTTTTGTTAAATAGCTAAAGATAGGTTTTTAGAGATGCACCTATAACTGATATTAAAATTATATCTATACACTAAAATAAAAATATCTCAAGAGTTACTCATTGGATCTGAATATAATTATACATATTTAATAATAGCATATCACTCACTAGCTGAAATAAATTATATTCATTTTGATACGGTAGTTATTGAGATATCAATAGTAAAAAAAAAGAGAAATTTTAGAGATGCACCTAAAACTGATTTTCAGATTAAATTTTCGCACTATAATAAAAATATCTCAAGAATTACTTATTGGATCTGAATCTAATTATACATATTTAATACCAGTGTACCACGCAATACCTTAAATAAATTATAGTCATTTTGGTACGGTAGTTATTTAGATATCAATAGAAATAAAAGAGAAATTTTAGAGATGCACCGCTAATTTTGGCAGTAAATTAATAATATCTCAAGAATTACTCATTCGATAAGATATAAATATACACATTTAATACTAGTTTATCACGCAATAATACCAATAAATTACATTCATATTGATACGCCAATTTCCGAGATCTCATTATGAAAATATGAAAAACAACACAGGCGTTTCTAAAATTACTATTTAAATGAATTGTATGCACTAAAATCAAAATATCTCAATAATTACTCATTGAACATAAATTTAATTTTAGAAATTTAATACTGATATATCACTCAGTAACAGGCATTGATTGTATTCATATTGATACGCCAGTTCATGAGATATCATTAGTAAATAAAAACAACTTAAGAGATGCACTTGAAACTGCTTTTAAATTTCATGTATGGACTAAAATAAAAATATCTCAAGAATTACTCATTTGATATAAATATTATTATACATGTTTAATACTGGTATATCACTCAGTATCAGGAATAAATTATATTCATATAAGTACGCTAGTTTTTGAGATATCATTAGCAAAATATGATTAAAATTAGAGGTGCACCTAAAACTGCATATAAAATTAAATTTTTGCACTAAAATAAAAATATCTCAAGAATTACTCATTGAACATAAATTTAATTATAGACATTTAATACTGATATATCACTCAGTTACAGGCATCGCTTATATTCATATTAACAGGCCAGTTTTTGAGATATCATTGAGATATCATTTAAAACTGCTTTTAATATTATATGTATGGACTAAAATAATAATATCTCAAGAATTACTCATTGGATATAAATTTTATTATACATGTTTAATACTGGTATATCACTCAGTACCAGGAACAAATTATATTCATATTAGTACGCTAGTTTTTGAGATATCATTAGCAAAATATGATTAAAATTAGAGGTGCACCTAAAACTGCATATAAAATTAATTTTTTGCACTAAAATAAAAATATCTCAAGAATTACTCATTGAACATAAATTTAATTATAGACATTTAATACTGATATATCACTCAGTTACAGGCATCGCTTATATTCATATTAACAGGCCAGTTTTTGAGATATCATTGAGATATCATTTAAAACTGTTTTTAATATTATATGTATGGACTAAAATAATAATATCTCAAGAATTACTCATTGGATATAAATTTTATTATACATGTTTAATACTGGTATATCACTTAGTACCAGGAACAAATTATATTCATATTAGTACGCTACTTCTTGAGATATCATCAGAAAAATATGATTAAAACTCGAGGTGCACCTAAAACTGCGTATAAAATATTTTTTTGCACTAAAATAAAAATATCTCTAGAATTGCTTATTGGATATAAATATAATTATACATATTTAATACTAGTATATCACTCTGTACCAGAAATAAATTGAATTCATATTGATACACTAGTTCTTGAGATATCATTAGTAAAATATAAGCAACTTTAGAGATGCACCTAAAACAGATTTTAAAAAATTAAATATTAGCACTAAAATAAAAATATCTGAAGAAATACTCATTGGATATGAACCTAATCATACATATTTAATACTATTATATCACGCAGTTGCACAAATAAATTATAGTCATTTTGATACGGTAGTTATTGAGATAACAGTAAAAAATGAGACATTTTAGAGATGCACCTAAAAATACAAATTTTTGCACTAAAATAAAATTATCTCAAGAATTGCTCATTGGATCTGAACTTAATTCTACAAATTTAATACTAGTATATCACGCAGTAGCTTAAATAAATTAGATTCATTTTGGTACAGTAGTTATTGAGATATCAATAGTAAAAAATGATAATTTTAAAGAGGCACCTAAAACTACAAATTTTTGCACTAAAATAAAAATATCTCAAGAATTACTCATTGGATCTGAACTTAATTATACATATTTAATACTAGTATATCACGCAGTAGCTTAAATAAATTAGATTCATTTTGGTACAGTAGTTATTGAGATATCAATAGTAATAAATGATAAATTTTTAAGATGCACTTAAAACTACAAATTTTTGCACTAAAATAAAAATATCTCAAGAATTACTCATTGGATCTGAACTTAATTATACAAATTTAATACTAGTATATCACGCAGTAGCTTAAATAAATTATATTCATTTTGATATGGTAGTTATTGAGATATCAACAGTAAAAAATGAGACAATTTGGAGATGTACCTAAAACTGCAAATTTTTGCACTAAAATAAAAATATTTCAAGAATTACTCATTGGGCAAGAATATAATTATAAACATTGAATACTAGTTTAATACGCAGTACCATGAATAAATTACATTCATATTTATACGCTGGTTCTTGAGATATTATTAGTAAAATATGAGAAAATAATACAAAAATTGCACTAAAATAATAATATCTCAATTAATGACAACCATAACGATAAGTTTCGTGATTATTGAAATTAAAATGAAAATATTTATTAAATAGCTAAAGATTTATGAAAAATTTAAAAACGACAAAAATATGTAAAGGTTTATTATGAAGGTATAGATAAATATTGTATTAGGTTTGTTAGATTAAGGTATATTTGAGTGTACATTTTTATTTTGTGATAAAATCCGCCATTAAGCAAACCTTAGATTTTTGTACTACCTTCTTCCAAATTTTAGTCGTGCAAAAATATTGAACCTTGTTTAAATTATGCGTGACATCAAAAATGCCAAAAGGTTGAAAGTATTTCACCCGAGGAAAACGAAATCAGCTAAGTTTAGATGATTTTTTTCAATTTTTTTTTTATTGGGAGCCCCATAACTTTTAATAATTATAAAAACTCATTCAAGGTCAAAGGTTTTATTTCGTTTAAATTTTGAATTTTTGACCACAACAAGAAAATTTAGAATTGAACGTCATTTTCTTTCTAGCTAAATCGAACAGCAGTGTACAGCGTTTTATAATTATTTTAATTGTATACAATTTATAACCATTACTTCATTTGTGTTTTCAATTTTCAATAAGTCATTATTTTTTATTATGTATTAACTCTGGGTTATCCCAAAACGGATGAATCATTTAATAAGTCATACGTGGTGAGGTGTAATTATGTATTTGTTATTAAACGCGTAGATTTGTAAAACACAATTTCAAAGCATTCTTACAATTTTCATACCTTCGTTAATAATATCCACACCTTACCTGCAAGACGCATCTGGAATCATTAAATTAAATACCAAATCGTGCCTCCAGCATTGCGCAATAAGGTATTTACCTAAAAGAAACTAGGACAGCGCTAGCGTAATTTTAAATTCCTTGGAAGTTGTTTGAGTGTGCACAATCGATAACACACATTAGTTAATTAATTAATAGCGTTACACTGAACGTTGTCAATTAAGATAATTAACAATATTTGACTGAAAATCGTTATTTTGAGGTAGTTAATTATCTAGGAACACAGAAATATCACAGAGGAAGTACTCGTTTCCGTAAATAACGTATGAATTTGTCACATTGTTAAAATTAAGTACACCTTTGCAAATCCACTGGGAATACAAAAACCTTGACAATAGGAGCGTCTCCAAGGATATTCAAGGATGCGAACACTTGTTGTATCGCTGGTATAATTGGCTTGAATTAAATGTGGTTACTGTTCCATGAAAATGTATGTTTTCATGTGTTTAGTTTAGCATCCTGTACTAACCCGGAGTTCTGAATGGAGTGCAAAACAATGCAATTATTTTTAATTTGTGCCTACCACAACATACATTACAACACAAAAATCAACACTTTATAATTAAAAGTTAATTAAAGTATTTGCGTTACAATTTGCGAGGACAAGATGAACTCTGTAATCAATGAATGCCTGATTAGTATGTATTCTACACCAACATAAATAATTCTTGACAATTTATAATAATTACATGAGAAAAATATGTTGAAAATAAGTGCATTTATAGTGAAATAGAAAATATTCAAATATTTTTCATAGAATACACATTTACAAATTACAAACTTATCAAATATTATATTGTGTTAAATTTACTACATACTTTATAAGTATAATTAAATAAATATTTAATTATGCTTATGTAATATTAAATTAATATTTAATATTAAATTAAATATTAAAAAAAACTTGAAAGAAGTATTGTATCCAATATTTAGCAGAAATTATTAATAAAAATAGTACTTGATTTAAAAAAAATACCAGTAAGTGCAGTAAAAATAAACAAACAAAAAATAAAAATATGTTTCACCAAGGGGTAACAATAGAGTCTTGCAATTTAATTATAAAAATAAATTTAAATTTAAAATTTTCAACACTATATAATATTTAATAAGTTTGTAATATGTAAGTGTGTTACAAACACAATATAAATATTTGATAAATTAGTAATCTGTAAGTGTGTTACTAACACAGAATTGTGCCGGAAACACGAATAAAACATTTATTTATATTTCATCATTTGATATATTCATATATACAAATATATACATTTTTAGACGCAGAGAATTGTCGAAAGTTTGGCGCGTTTTTCTCGAAACCCCAATATTTAAGTTGCTTCCAGAAGTCTTAAAAAATATATATTTTCATTGTTTAAGTTGTTTTCAGCCTTCAGATAAATCGATTCTATAAAAAAATCAGTGCTCTGAAAGTAGTTCAGTTTATTCAGTAATGGAGATTTTATTCATCAGCAAATCTTCCAATTTTTTGTTACCGAATGAAAGAAACTCGAATAAGTCAAAGTGAATAATAATCTTCTAATCATCAACTTTTTAACTGCATTAAAATGTTTCAAAACAATGTGTAACTATCACAGATTCCTTTTGAGTTTCATCTAAACCTGAGCATATTCTGAAATTATTTTTAATCAGCCTTTGTAGAATTTTAAAATATTAAAATAAATTAATTTTCTTGTAAAACAATGTCTATACTCTTTTATAAAATATATTTTCTTTAATTATTTTATTATAATTGCTGAAAAATTTAGTCTTGTGAAACCCTATTGCTTATTTTGTAAATTCTGCTCTTGGTCTTTTGTTCTTATATGGCGTGACCTTGAAATTGTTAGGTTTTGTTATTGTCTTATATCTTTGTAAAGCGTTTTATGAAATGTTATGTAATTAATTCATTATGCTATGAAAATTGTTGAAAGTTTTATATTTCTTCATATTTATTTGCATATTTTGGAAAATTTTGAACTTTTGGCCCATTTCTAAAATCTTTATGAAATTGTTAATTCAATTTGCAATATTCTGAAACCGTTTTTAATCAGCCTTTGTAGACTTTAAAAATATTAAAACAAATTCATTTTCTTGTAAGACAATTTCTAAAATCTTTATAAAATGTATTGTAACTTTTGTCATTATTATATTATAATTGCTGAAAATTTTACTTTCTTGAAACCTTATTGCTTATTTTGTAAATTATTCTCTTTGTCTTTTGTTCTTATGTGGTGTGACCTTGAAATGATCTTGAAATTGCTAGGTTTTGTTCTTTTGTCTTCTCAAAACATTGTAATGCTGTTTATGAAATGTTATGTAAATTTATTCATTATTTTGTTAAAATTGTTGAAAGTTTTTATGAATACTCAACTTCATTTTATTAAAATTGCTAAAATTTGCACCCTCTTTTTTGTTTTCCATATAACTTTATGGGAATTTCTAAAATCTTTGTGAAATGTGTAATTGTAACTTCTTTAATTTTGTATTATAATTGCTGAACATTTTTACTCTCTTAAAAATTGATTGCTTATTTTGGAAATTTTCGACCTTCAGAATGCTTTTTGTCAATTTCCACAATAATTATGATATGTTATGTTACATCATTGAAAGTTTTAAATCACTTCAAATTTAATAGCATATTTTGGAAATATGTGAACTCCATAAAACTTTTGGTGAATTTCAAAAACCTGAAATGAACCATGAAATTGTTTTTTCAACTTAAAAGTTTGCAAGTTAAAAGTTTTTATTCTCTTGAAATGTGATTGCTTGTTTTGGATATTTTCGATTCCATTAAACTTTTCGTCAAATTTGAAAAACTATAAGATATGTTCCTAGTACCAAAGAGTACCTATTTTAACATAAATCATAACATAAAAATTGCTGAAAATTTTAACGCTAGGTATTTCTAGATTTCTAGATTGTATGAATTCAATCTCCATAAAACGTTTTGTCTATTTCCAAAGTCTTTATGAAAACTTATTCATTCTTAATTCAGTCAGAATTCATTGATTATTTTATTAAAATTGCTCAAAGTTTGCACCTACTTGAAATTTGATTTTGGAAATTTTCTATTTCCATAAAACTTTTTGGCAATTTACAAAATGTTTATGAAATGTATAATTGTGACTTCTTTATTTTTTTTAATTACATTTGTTTTGCTCTCAAACATGTTTACTCTCTTGAAAATTGATTGCTTATTTTGAAAATTTTCAATCCCCATAAAACAGTTTGTCAAATTCGCAAACCTTCATGATTCATTTTGTAACTATTTTATGAAAATTGCTGAACATTTTTACCATAGATATTTGAAATGTGTGTAACTTCACTGATTATTTTATTAAAATTGCTGAAAATTATCCATAAAACTTTTCGTCAATTTCTAAATTCTTTATGAAATATCTTGTAACATTATTCAGTATTTTATTAAAATTGTTGAACATTTTGCTCTTGAAATTTGATTGCATATTTTAGAAAATTATAAACTCCATAAAACTTTTCATCAATTTCTAAATTCTTTATGAAAATCTTGTAACATTATTCAGTATTTTATTAAAATTGTTGAACATTTTGCTCTTGAAATTTAATTGCATATTTTAGAAAATTTTAAACTCCATAATACTTTTCTTGAATTTTTAAATTCTTTATGAAATATCTTGTAACATTATTCAGTATTTTATTAAAATTGTTGAACATTTTGCTCTTGAAATTTGATTGCATATTTTAGAAAATTTGAAACTCCATAAAACTTTTCGTCAATTTCTAAATTCTTTATGAAATATCTTGTAACATTATTCAGTATTTTATTAAAATTGTTCAACATTTTGCTCTTGAAATTTGATTGCATATTTTAGAAAATTTTAATCTCCATAAAACTTTTCATCAATTTCTAAATTCTTTATGAAATATCTCGTAACATTATTCAGTATTTTATTAAAATTGTTGAACATTTTTCTCTTGAAATTTGATTGCATATTTTAGAAAATTTTAAACTCCATAAAACTTTTCGTCAATTTCTAAAATCTTTATGATTTTTTTTGCAACATTATTCAGTTCAATTTATAAAAATTTCTGAAAAATTTTCTCTTGAAAATTGACTGCATATGGTAGAAAATTTTGAAATCCACAAAACTATTCGTCAATTTTTAAATTTGTTTGCACATTATTCAGTATTTTATTAAAATTGCTGAAAATGTCTACCCCCTTCAAATTTGAATGCTTATTTTTGATATTTTCGATTCCCATAAAACTACGTCAAATTTGAAAAACTTTACGATTCATTATATATTTCAACTTCAATATTTTATGGAAATTGCTGAACATTTCAACTTTAGATATTTGATATTTGAAATGTTATGTAACTTCATTGATTATTTTATTAAAATTGTTTTTCTTGCAATATTATTGCGTATATTAGAAAAATTTTATCCATAAAACTTTTCGTCAATTTCTAAAATATTTATGAAATTTTTTGCAACATAATTCGGTGTTTTATTAAAATTGCTGAAAGTGTATACTCCCTTGAAATTTGAATGCTTATTTTCTATCCTCATAAAACTTTTCGTCAAATTCAAAAAAACTTTATAATTCGTTGTATAACTGTAATACATATTATAATAGAGAAATTATAGTTTATGAAAATTGAGAAAATTTTAAAGTCTAGATATTTGATTGTACGTTTTCTATCTGCATGAACCGTTTTTGTCTATTTCTAAAATCTATATGTAATGTTGTGTTTCTTCATTGATTATGTTATTAAAATTACTTAAAACCCACTTGAAATTTTAATTTGGAATTTTGGGACCTCCATAAAACTTTTTGGCAAATTCTAAAACCTTTACAAAATGTAACTTCTTTGATTAATTTATTAAAATTGCCCAAGGTTCCCGTAAAAGATAATAGTGATAATGTGACAGCTAGAAAGCAGGTGGAAGATTTTTTAGTGCCAAAATGTGCATTATCAAAATTAAAAATCCACCTATTTTTCATTTTTTCCAAAATTTTCCATTTTGAATATAATGATGATTATTGAGGAATATTGAGGATTGTTTTCCTTACATTTGGCACATCATGTATATAATAAATTACTGATCCGGAACAAAACCTGACTTTTTATTTTTCAATCGACACAAAACTGAGCAAGGATTTTGTTTGATCGGTTCAAGTCTCTGATTAATCCTCAAAAACTATTTAGTTCTAAACTTCCAAATTCAACTTGTTTTTGCAAATTTATACGAGTTCCTGATTTGCTCAAAGTTTTTAATGCGTCTGATTATATCAGTGGTTATTTTGAAGAGTAACGTTAAAAATATGGTACATATCAACTTTAGTTTTTGGTTTGCATAATAATAAACTGCAACACCTTTAGAAATAATGCAAATTTGGAGGTAAAGTCACATCTTAGGCATACTACAATTTAAGAGGACTTGCAAGCCCAAGAAGTACTTGCATTAACATAAGTAACCTATTTACTAAAACTATTACTTAATTCACTTTGCCAACAACTATCGATAGCAAATAATCATAGCAATTGGCGCAAAAATTAAATAAACAACTGGTACAGCACTGTGAAAACATGTTTGGTTTAAATACAAATTTTCACAATGATCGTATTTAACAGTTAGGGTTACGAAAGTGTCACGATTCTTCAATCAAAATAACCATTTTCCGTATTATTTACACATAATATCATGACCTAAAATACAGCTTGCTTATATCTTGGTATGGCACAGAAGTGATTACAATATCTCACGGTGCTAAGTTTATTGAAAACCGATCCAAAGAAGAATGAAATTGCAATCAACATATTCGTCACACATCCCACTAGGTGAAGGTCATCTTAGATCGGCATTTGAGGTCGACCTCGCAATGCCGTTGACGCGTTGTACAACAACAGGTTGACAGCATTATCAAGAAATCTCATAACATTGTGAAACTTTAAATTAATCCATATTACTTTAGTTGATATGCGCAATCTGCGTTAGAAAGTCTTTTATCGCTCAATCTGAAATGAGCATTTGACAAATATTTGTTTATGTGCTAATTAAACTGCAGATAAAGTATAGTAAATACAGTAATTATCATCTCACAGATTGTCATACTATCGTGTTACATAAAAAAGTTTAAAGAAATAGACAAAACGGTTTATGCAGAAAGAAAACATACAATCAAATAACTAGACTTAATTTTTTTTCCAATTTTCATAAACTATAATTTCTCTATTATAATATGTATTCTAGTTATACAACGAATGATAAAGTTTTTTGAATTTGAAAAAAAGTTTTATGAGGATAGAAAATAAGCATTCAAATTTTAAGGGAGTAAACATTTTCTGCAATTTTAATAAAACACCGAATTATGTTGCAAAAATGTACATAAATATTTTAGAAATTTACGAAAAGTTTTATGGAGTACAAAATTTTCTAATATACGCAATCATATTTCAAGAAAAAAAAAACAACAATTTTAATAAAATTATCAATGAAGTTACATAATATTTCAAATATCAAATATCTAAAGTTGAAATGTTCAGCAATTTCCATAAAATAGTTACACAATAATCATAAAGTTTTTCAAATTTGACGTAGTTTTATGGGAATAGAAAATATCAAAAATAAGCATTCAAATTTCAACATTTTCAGCAATTTTAATAAAATACTGAATAATGTGCAAACAAATTTTAGATATTGATGAATATGTTTGTGGATTTCAAAATTTTCTACAATATGCAGTAAATTTTCAAGAGATTTTTTTTTAGCAATTTTAACAAAATACTGAATAATGTGGCAAAAAAAATCATAAAGATTTTAGAAATTGACGAAAAGTTTTATGGAGTTTAAAATTTTCTAAAACATGCAATCAACTTTTAAGAGCACAATGTTCAACAATTTTAATAAAATACTGAATAATGTTACAAGATATTTCATAAAGAATTTAGAAAAAGATAGGTTTTATGGAGTTTAAAATTTTCTAAAATATGCAATCAAATTTGAACACTATAATTTTCAGCAATTTTTATAAAATTATCAGTGAAGTTACACAACATTTCAAATATCTAATGTAAAAATGTTCAGCAATTTTCATAAAATAGTTACAAAACGAATACAAAATGTTTTATGCGGATCGAAAATATTAGAAATAAACAATCAAATTTCAAGAGGGTAAGAACTTTCAACAATTTTAATAAAACAATCAATGAAGCTGCGAAAAATTTCATGAAGTTTTTAGAAATTGATGAAAATTTGACAAAATATTTTACGGGGATCGAAAATTTTCAACATAAACAATCAAATTCTAAGAGGATATAAACTTTCAACAATTTTAATATAATAATCAATGTAGCTGCAAAAAATTTCATGAAGTTTTTAGAAATTGACGAAAAGTTTTATGGGGTTAGAAAATATCCAAAACATACAATCAAATTTCAAGCAATTTTAATAAATAATCAATGAAGTAATATAACATTTCATACTTATTGTGGAAATTGACACCAAAATGTACAATCAAATTTCAAGAGAAAAACTTCGAGCAATTTAAATAAAATAATAATCAATTAAGTAACATAACATTTCATGTGTTCACACTATTGTGAAAATTGACAAAAAGCTTTATGAAGATCGAAAATTTACAAACTAAGCATTTAAATTTTAAGTGAGTAAACATTTTCAGCAATTTGAATAAAATACTGAATAATGTAACATATAAACATATGTTATGTAACAGTAACATACAAAAGTGAGGAATGTTATTCGATTTTCTGTATATCTAGTTATTTTAAGAAAGGTATTTAATTCAATTTTTTGAGTTAATTTAATTTTAAATTAGTTATAGTTTAGAAAATTAAATATTTTTAGGAATGAGCTTAAAAGTAAAAGTAAAATACTGAATAATGTAACATATTCATATTTTATGTAACAGTAACATACAAATGTGAGGAATGTTATTCGTTGTTGGGTATATTTAGTTTTTTTTAAGAAAGGAATTTAATTCAATTTTTGAGATTTAATTTAATTTTATATTAGTTATAGTTTAGAAAATTAAATATTTTTAGGGATGAGCTTAAAAGTAAAAGTAAAATACTGAATAATGTAACATATTCATATTTTATGTAACAGTAACATACAAATGTGAGGAATGTTATTCGTTTTTGGGTATATTTAGTTTTTTTTAAGAAAGGAATTTAATTCAATTTTTGAGATTTAATTTAATTTTATATTAGTTATAGTTTAGAAAATTAAATATTTTTAGGGATGAGCTTAAAAGTAAAAGTAAAATACTGAATAATGTAACATATTCATATTTTATGTAACAGTAACATACAAATGTGAGGAATGTTATTCGTTTTTGGGTATATTTAGTTTTTTTTAAGAAAGGAATTTAATTCAATTTTTGAGATTTAATTTAATTTTATATTAGTTATAGTTTAGAAAATTAAATATTTTTAGGGATGAGCTTAAAAGTAAAAGTAAAATACTGAATAATGTAACATATAAACATATTTTATGTAACAGTAACATACAAATGTGAGGAATGTTATTCGTTTTTGGGTATATCTAGTTTTTTAAGAAAGGAATTTAATTCAATTTTTGAGATTTCATTTAATTTTAAATTAGTTATAGTTTAGAAAATTAAATATTTTTAGGGATGAGCTTAATAGTAAATTATTAAAATAATTTATTTATAGAAAATTTATATGGGTATGTGCGGGGGGGGGGGGGGGTAATTTACAGAGCGTTCAAGAAAGTGGTGTCGACCTTTCCAACTTGTTCCAACGAAATAATGACTAATAATAACATTTATCATTATACAGGGTGGCCCACCTATTCTCGCTCGGTCCATTGCTGCTAGACTAATGAAAATTGAGGAAAAAATTGAGGATTGGAAGTTATAGGACACTTGATGTTCTACTTTTTGAAATTATTTTCGAGTGTACAGAGTGTACCATAAATCCGGGACACAAAATTTGGGCTCTTTTTTAAATGGACCAGCCTGTATATTATTTCATTTTTAGGATCTGCTTTATGTGGGCTTCACAAATCATTTTTATTTTTGGGATCAGATCCAACGTTGCCAAGTTATTCATATTTTAATTAAATTTAACGAAAAATCATGGACTTGGGAAAAAATCAACAAAACCTTATTATAAGAGATCAATGAAAGAATCTACGTATGCAAGTATCCAAGCAATGTGCTAAAACATACACAATATTTTGAGTCACGGAGAATATACAGGGTGTTTTTAGAACAACGATACAATTTTGCTATTTTCAAATTGCTAAAACTCTTATTTTAGTTAGAGTATTAGAGCTAATTAAAACTCTTCTGTCCAAACTGGGGAATAAATATGTTTTGGACGACGTGCAATATTGATAATTTGTATTTTCAATTGAAAATCCGTAGATTTTCCTTTTATCCTTTTTATCCTTCCTAAATCCTTTTAGAATCCGTAGATGGTAGATGCAAAATTTCAAGGTAAATGGACGTTAACAAATACTGGACATCCTCAATATGTTAATCAATAATTTAAAGAACTATGAATCACAAATCACAGTAAAGCAATAAATTACAAATTCAAGTAAGGAAGTAAAAACACGGGTAATTACCAGGAACAAATTATCAGACTTTATGACGTAAGTGTAATTAATAAACTTATAACAATTTTATGATAATAACATAAACTCTGAGTACATACAGGTACCACTTAAAATGCGTTGTTTTATTACCTTCGTTATATAATTGCAAATTATTTTCAAGTGCCTGGTTTCATAGCATTCCATCAAGTTATTTCTAAGCACTAATTCTAATACACATGTCAGAGGTAGGAATAAAAAAAATGAGCTCCATCGTATGAATGGAGACAATTGAACTTCGTTGACCTCGTGAGGACCTCGAGTTGACCCAGTATCGTCACACAAATCCTGAGCAGAGTGCTCAATTGGGCCCACCTGACTTCTTACTCATCTATTAATGGCCTGGAGACAAGATCGCGTGCGTTTGAAATTTTAATCCAAAGGTCCTCTAATAAATTCGTACCGAGGCGACTAAAATTGGCATTCGTGTCCATCGACGGAACGGAAGAGAGAAGTTATGGGATGGTTTTATAAACAACCGAAGCACGGCTCTTGCCGACTTTAGCTAATTACAATTACACTCTGCACACGCCTATAAAGTTTATTACACGCAGAAACGCTTTCAGGTGTGCAGAATCAATGTGCCATCATTACTTACGTACAAAATTAAAATTATTTTTAATGTACCTAATTTAATCCACGCGATAATTCACAAAGTTTTCGCAATAAATTTTAATGTATTTTTGCAAAACCAGCGTGATATATAAATTACACCTTAAGCTTAATTTAATCTATAAATAATTGTGTCAGAAAACACTTTTTGCATTATATTTTACATTTTAATAAAATGGCATTAGTCTTCATTATTTATCAATCTCAAGATTGCAGATTTCTAGAAAAAATCTCCAAGAACCTTCAGTCACTAAATAGCTCTGAATCAACTGTTTCTTCTAATATACATTTTCTCATTTCATGTCATTTAAGCGGTAATATAATAATGTTGTATTAACTTTTAGTCTTGAACCTTTTGAAATTATGATTGTTAGCATTATAAGGCGCTGATTCTTATATACAGAGTGGCCCACCTATTCTCGCTCAAACCATTGCTGCTAGAGACTAGACTAACGAAAATTGAGGGATATGAAGAATCTACATACTTTTCAATTGTATCTGTATCTGCAGCTAGCTATATTTTAAAATTTGTATCTAGGTATGTATCTAGATACATGTTTCTAAAGTATCTCTATCTAGATATAAAAAAATGTATTTGTTACAACACTGGAATCTATGTGATTAAAGAAATAAATGTATGGTTTATGGCTTTAGAACTCAAAACTCCTCCCTTAAATTTAGCTTGCGTTCTCATTAGCCCGATTCTACGGCGGGCGGGATTTCGGTTTTAATGAATAAGTGACAAATGGACTAGGACTATAATTTTGAGTACATTCGAAATTACTGAATTATCTTGAGCATAATGGTAATATTTGTGTGCATTAATTAGATTTGTCGTCTTTCTCCCCCTAATTAAAATATTTTTCTTGCAGGGATTGTAATGTGCTCAGGCTGTGAACGCGTGTGGTCAGTACTACACGTGCTATGGAGTGCAACATATGTTACCTGCGGTGCTGCACAACTGGTTGCAGGGGTATTCTTCCTTCTGGCTCTTCCATCGTTTGTATTAGGCTGCAATTTAATAACAGGATTATGGGTAAGGCTGTTAAGAATGAGGAGACAACATTTTCATTTAAAAAAACCAGGACCTATACTTCCTATACATACATACCTGGATTACTATACATACCTATACATTCCTACACATACATGGACCTATACGTTAAATATCATACCATATACCAATATAAATACCAATATAAAAAAAATATATGTTTCTAAACATAATAGTTTATGCTATATTGCAAAAATCCATTTGTTTTTTTTGTTTGATTATTTTTTTTGCAGGTTCATTCAAAGTTTCTTGCAATATTCTGGAAATTTCATGAATATTCTGAGTTAAAAACATTTGTGTAAATATCTCGATATACTTACATATTTATTTATTATTTATTTATATTTAGATTATTATATTTAGAATACAATTATAATAATTTTTTCTAAACATAATAGTTTATGCGATATTGCAAATATCCAATTGTTTTTTTTTTGTTTGTTAATTTTTGTTTTCTATTGACTTTCGCAGGTTTATTAAAAGTTTCGTGCAATATTCTGGAAATTTCATGAATATTCTTAGTCAAAATAAAAACATTTGTGTAAATAACTCTATATACTTACATATTTATTTATTATATATTTTTATTTAGTTTATTTAGATTATTATTTTAGAATACAATTATTATTATGACTTTCCAGGTTTATTAAAAGTTTCGTGTAATATTCTGAAAATTTGATGAATATTCTGAAAAAAAAAACAATTATAGAGATTTTGCACCTTTTTAGAACTTTCAAATCACATTTTCTTGAAAATTTCGTAATTTGTAACATTGATTGTTATAATATTATTGTTAAAATATTGAATAATTGAGCTCTTGAAATTTTCAGTTCCATAAACGGTTTTGAGTTCCATAGAGCAGCAATTTTATGCATATTTTTTATGATATTTTTAATGTTCCAATTTAATGCAAACTTTTTATGATTTTATTAAATACATATTTAGGGTTGATTTACTACCCTCCTACGGCAAATGGGAAAGTACCACTTAGCAGGTATATTTACAGACCTTTCAGGACTAACATGCCTAAGTGCAACAATTGTATGCACACTTTTTATGATATTTTTAAATATTCCAATTTAATGCGCACATTTTATGATTTTTTTAAATATTTAGGGTTGATTTACTATCATCTTTTTAAAACCTTTATTAAATGTTATGTAAGTTCATTGATTGTTTTATTAAAATTGCTGAAAATTTTTAGAATATTTTGAGTATAATATGTTGATTGTACAAATAATAATAATATCATTTATTGTATTCAAATTCAGAATGAACATTACAGATTACATTATAATTTGATAGTATTAATTAACGGAACAACTAGCTCAAGATCGAGATGCTAAGAAAGCTATAATTAGACATTTATGTGTCACCACATCCTTTCGAAGGATTATGATAGAGAAGGAGGATTAAGTATTTTGAAACTTTTAGTACTTAAACTAAAAAAAAAAAAAACTTTAATGGCAATTTTCGTAATTTGTAACACTGGATGATGAACATTCTGATACTGGTTTCTATTAACATTCTTGGCATTTTAAAACTAACTCTCTTGATATTTTGATTATAAATTTTGAAAAATTTTCTCCTTCAAACTTTCTGGCAATTTCTAAAATCTCTATGTCATGTTATGTAACTCTATTAATTATTTAAAATATTATGCTACATGCTAATTTGAAAAATTAGCATATCTATAGCAATTAGCAATTTCAATAACAATTTCTTATTTTTTCCTTTCAGTTTCATAATGCTTTCGTTATTTATTTTTTTTAGACTTGTAACAATGTTAACAATCTCTGAACCTGATACTTATTATTAGAATTGAGGACTTGTTACTTTCTTGATATTTTTATTGGACATTCTAGAAATATCCATAACGTTTTGTGGCAATTTCTGAAATGATTGTGAAATTTTGTGCTAACGTTTACTTCAACTAAAAAAAAAAATACATTTAATGGCAATTTTCGTAATTTGTAACATTGGATGATTGTATCATTGGATGATATTTTGATTATATATTTTGAAAAAAAATCTCCTTAAAGCTTTCTGGCAATTTCTAAAATCTCTATGTCATGTTATGTAACCCTATTAATTATTTAAAATATTATGCTACATGCTTATTTGAAAAAATAGCATATCTATACGTATATTTTGATATCAGGTACTTTTATTAATTTTTTAGCAATTTCAATAAAAAAATCTTATTTTTCCTTTATTCAGTTTCATAAGGCTTTCGTTATTTTTTTTTTCTAGACTTACTACAATGTTTACAATCTCTGAACCTGATACTTATTATTAGAATGGAGGACTTTTTACTTTCTTGATATTTTTATCGAACATTCTAGAAATATCCATAACATTTTGTGGCAATTTTTGAAATGTGAAATTTTGAACGTCATTGATTATTTTGTTAATAAATTTGATTAATTAATTAAAATTGCTGAAACATTAGTATATCTATACGTATATTGTGATATTAGGTAGTTTTATTATTTTTTTTAGCAATTTCAATAAAATTGTTTGTTTTTTCACTTTGTTCAGTTTCATGATGCTTTTGTTAATTTTTTGAGATTTGCACAATGTTAACAATTTCTGAATCTGATACTTA
The DNA here is from genome assembly GCA_951805005.1 of Othius punctulatus. Taxonomy (NCBI): domain Eukaryota; kingdom Metazoa; phylum Arthropoda; class Insecta; order Coleoptera; family Staphylinidae; genus Othius; species Othius punctulatus. Next base: position 15,201,664 of record OX638138.1, read on the forward strand.
TGATTAGTATTGAGGACTTTTCACTTTCTTGATATTTTTATTGGACATTCTAGAAATATCCATAAAATTTTGTGGCAATATCTGAAATGTTGGTGAAATTTTGTGTAACTGTATTGATTAATTTATTAAAATTGCTGAAAATTTAGTACATTTTGATTTTATTGTAAAGTACTCAACAGTTTCAATAGCATTTCCTGGTTTTTCAGTTTTTTCGATTTCATAATGCTTTCGTCACTTTTGTTAGGTTAACTACAATGTTCGAAAATTGTAAAAATTGCCGAAACCGTGATTGGAAGTCTGGTCTTTTTAACTCTTTTGATATTTTGAATGCACATTCTAAATTTCCAAAAAAATGTGGCAATTTCTTAGAAATTCCAAAAAAATGTAGCAATTTCTTGGAAATTAAAAAAAAATGTGGCAATTCCTCAAATCTTTGTGAAATTCGTTGTAACCTATATATTAATTTGTATATTTTGATATCATAATTAATCTTTCTGCAATTTTCTTCAACACACCTCTCATACTTCTGATATGTAATTTAAAGGATTTTTACTTGCAAGTTGCAACTTCTGACCGTTTAATTAAAACTTCTGCAGTTTGCACCAAAAAGTTTTGAGACCCCAGGCTTAAAATGTTCACTCTGACTGGGCAATGAAAATTCGAGAGGTGGAATTTTCACCATTCGTAATAATAGTTATCATGCAGTTAACAAGTTTACAATTTTAATAGTAGTATATATTTGTTTGTTGAATCTTTAAATCTTAGAATTCTGAACAAAAAAATACCCCAATAGTGTAAAAATCTCATTTCAAAATATATTGAATTAAACCAGTTAGAGCTTAATATTGAAATTGCATTTTTTTTGTTTTGGTCCAAACCAATTAATTTCTGAAATTTTGGTTTTCGTGACTGAGTAAGTAGCCTAGGTCTAAAGTAGATTATATTGTCTCATTTAAACGACTCTCTATTCCATGCTGATGATAACAGCCACCTGAAATGAAATATATGAATAAATATGAAATAATATATATGAAAATAATATAATTTTAAAATAGTTTGTTATTATTATGACAACAATCAGTCATTTGACGTAATTATAATGGGATTGATATAATAAAATGAATTCAATACAATATTGTCCATATTAGTTCAAAAAACATGATCATTTGGTTGCCAACCACTAACATAGCACAGATTAATTAAATTTAGTTTATACTACCTTGTTTATACTAACTTGTCTATACTACCTTGTCTATACTACTTGTACAATATGCCTAACAAGATGCAATAGAAAGGTAATATTTGGATGGAAATGTACTTTTTTTAATATCCTTTTGGGCAACAATTGCTTCCAGGACTGTTGATAATCGGAGCCTTAACTCACAACGCCGCACGGACTTAAATAAGGTTTTTTTATCAAACCTGGATCATAATAATTAGGTAGCGATATAATACGCGTGCGAAAATCCGTCTTTTTAGCACGCTGTGTTTAAAGTTGCCTAGTAACAATACATTTGTTGACGAACTTTAATCGACAATAAATTTTAGGCAGTGCTAATTTTAATTGAAATATATATTAAATGTACACTTATTATTGCTGGAAATCTGAAAACCAGAAACCAGAAGCTTCATACTCCATATTATTGGTTATTTGGAAAATATCAGTTTCAACCTTCAGAATTTCGTTGATGACAGTGACGTCTATAGCATATGACATTGATGCAACAAATGCCAACCCTCTTCACTTTAACAATTAAAAATAACATTCACACGTACCTACCTAGTAAAATAAATCAAAACGTTACACTTATTATTACTGGAAATGAAAACCAAAAACCAGAAGCTTCATACTCCATATTATTGGTTATTTGGAAACTATCAGTTTCAACCTTCAAAATTTCGTTGATGACAGTGGAAATGTTGACTTGAAATCTGAAAACCAGGAATCAAAATCTTCATACTCCATATTACTGGTTATTTAGAAACTAGCAGTTTCAACCTTCAGAATTCTTTGATGACAGTGGAAATAATTACTAGAATTCTGAAACCAGGAAACAAAAGCTTCATGCTTCATATTATTGGTTATTTGGAAACTAGCAGTTTCAACCTTCGGAATTTCAGTGATGACAGCGGAAATGATGACTGGAAATTTGAAAACCAGAAAACTAAAGCTTCATACTGCATATTATTGGTTATTTTGACACTAGCAGTTTCAACCTTCAGAATTCGTTGATGATAGTAGAATTGATTACTGGAAATCTGAAAACCAGGAAACAAAAGCTTAATACTTCATATTATTGGTTATTTGGAGACTAGCAGTTTCAACCTGCAGAATTTCGTTGATGACAGTGGAAATGTTGACTGGAAATCTGAAAACCTGGAAACAAAATCTTTATACTCCATATTATTGGTTATTTAGAAACTATCAGTTTCAACCTTCAGAATTTCGTTGATGACAGTGGAAATCATGACCGGAAATCTGAAAGCCAGAAAATAAAAGCTTCATACTCCATATTATTGGTTATTTGGAAACTAGCAGTTTCAACCTTTAGAATTTTGTTGCTGACCCTGGAAATAAAGAACGTAAATCTGAAAACAAAAGCTTCACATTCCATATCATTGGGTATTTGGACACTAGCAGTTTTAACCTTCAGAATTTCGTTGATGACAGTAGAAATCATGACTGGAAATCTAAAAGCCAGAAAACAAAAGCTTCATACCCCATATTATTGGTTATTTGGAAACTAGCAGTTTCAACCTTCAGAATTTTGTTGATGACAGTGACGTCTACAGCAGATGACATTAATGCAACAAATGCCAACCCTCTCCAGGTTAACGATTAAAAATAACATCCACGCGTATCTACCTTGTAAAATAAAACTAAATGTTTCTTATTGTCTCTTTATTTTCACATTTCCGCATTATAGTGCAGGTATAATATATAAATAATAATATATATATAAACAATAATATAAATAAATATATTAAAAAAAATACGGAAAAACAATATAGATACGACTGCAAATTTTAATCAAATCTTGATCTGATACTTTTTGCTGTTAACTTTCTTGGCGTTTTAACTATTAACTAAGTCTTGATATTTTGATTGCATATTTTGAGAATTTTTCTCAAAAAGAAAGAAAGTTATATTTCTGGCAACTTCTAAAATATTGACAAGTTATGTAACTTGATTAAATAATTAAATTTGCTGAAACTATACATACGTATATTTTGATATTCGGTGTTTTCATAATTTTTTTTTTTTTAGCAATTTCAATAAAATTGTCTGATTTTTCACTTTGTTCTGTTTCATAATGCTATCGTTAATTTTTTGAGATTTACTACAATGTTATCAATCTCTGAACCTGATACTTCTGATGAGAAAAAAGGCCTTTTTCTTTGTTGATATTTTTATTGTGCATTCCAGAAATATCACTAAAATTTTGTGGCAATTTCTGAAACTTTGTGTAACTTCATTTATACATTAATCATTTATAAACTACTTGGAGATTACATGATACATGTTTCTTGTTCTTGTACTTGCAAACAATTGATATATGTTTTTTTTGCCCAGTTAATCGGCAGATAATATTTGTTCTCATATGTGCAACTCTCTAAATTGCAAAAATAGAATGTTTTTGACATTTTTATTGTTAGAATATAAAACACAAATGTGCCAAAGCCTAGTCTCTATATTCGACATTTTAACGATATGTTGAGTAGCAAATTTCAAATCTACATGATATGTTTGTCGGTGGCAACTCTATATGTTTTTGGTATACAAATTTTTGCATGTTTATAGGAGTGGTTGGGTTACTCAATTCGTATTTATTAATAGCTCGCATAGCTCGTGAAATTCAAAACTCGTTTTTGTAAGTATTCTTGCAAACCGAAACCAATATTGAATAAACAATTAACAACAATATAAATTAATGTCAGTAATATGAACCTTTAGTTTGCTAAGATTTACCTATATACAATAGTTTGAATTTAAACAAATAGTGAGTAATTGCTGGCATGTGTACATGTTACATGCAGTTACACACATGCCACATCAATGCTATCAATTTTCCACATCGTTCCCCGGAAAGTTTCCCAGAAGGAATGGATAAAGGAATCGACGTTTCCCGTATCTTCAACGCATTATTCTCCTGTTTACGTCCGTCCCTTGACCCACTAACCTAAATATCGACCTATTGCATGTCGACAAACATTAGATATTTATTATCGGTGGGAGAAATTAATTCATTTATTCAAATGGCCAATGAATTGATTAAACATTGGTACACTTCTCCTTTATTGAGAGTTTAATGAATTACATATTTCATTCACAAAGAAAAAATGATTTGCATATTTTGGGCTGGTTTACTTTTCTTTGCTTGATATGAAAATGTTTTGACTGAAATAACCAAATATACATTTCTTAGAAATTTTTAACCATGAAAGAACAAACTGTTCAAATCAATTATGAGTTGAACTTTTGATTTATCCTGGAATATCCTGGAAATTATATTTCGGAAGGCGGAAAGACCCCATGGGGTCGATAGCCTAATAAAGATTGTTTATATATATTGTGATGGTATTTGTATTATTTATTTAGATTAATTAGAATAGATTTATTGTTATTATTATATAGGTATTAGATAGAATTATAATCTTTAGGGAACAAGCTAACAAAAATTATTGTAAATATTGTAAATGTGAATATGAACAAGTATGCACAAATATACAAAGCAATCCACGGATGGAGGTTGTTGATCGGTTACCACGGGTGACAGGTGACTTCGTGCATAGACGCTTGGGGAATTGAAGAATGGAAAGTCGAAAATAATCAACAAGGAGATTGACGAGTGGGAGAGACGCGTGTGGATCGCGGGTGGAGATGTTGCGATACTAATACGAATACATTACAAAATATTAACGGGGTTTCAACGATTGGACATAGGACTGGAAGAAGACAGTCAACCAGGAGAGGAGTTCAACAAGATAGGAGCCGTGACGGAAATATTGAAAAATCAGGACTTCAAGCCGCTCGACTTCGGACACAAAAGTAGCTGTTTACTTTTGTGGGAATCAACAAAGGATCAAAAGGAGAACGCAGGGACAAGAGGACGAATTAATCAAGGAACCACAAGAAGAAAACTGCAAGTAGAAAGTTTGCGTAAAGTGCAAGAGTCATATTATCACATAAGTTGGCTTGTGTATGTAGGATTTAGTTTGTTAATGTTGGCCATAGTTTATTATTTATTTAATAGTTTTGTTTTCTATTGTTTTTGATTTGTTTGTTTAGTTCAGTTTATATTAGACGTTTTAATATTTTTGGTTATTTTCAATTCATTAAAGTATTTGAACAAAACTCTATTTAGTTATGATTGAACCTACTATTGAACCTGAGATAAGAGAAAGAACAAAAAGTTACAAAACAAGTAAATGCTTAAATATTCAACACTAATAAAATAGCCAGAGTAAACAAACCGTAACAATATATATATATATATATATATATATATATATATATATATATATATATATATATATATATATATATATATATATATATACATTTCGGACTTTTGTTTTCTCTCAGGCCCAGTTGTACAATCTCGGATCATCTTTGATCCTGGATCAGTTTCTATAGATACCATTGTATCAATAATTGTGACGCAGGTAACTGAACCACGATCAAAGATAATCCGAGATTCTACAACTGAACCTTGGGCCCAGTTGTATGATCGTGGATCATCCTTGTTCATGGTTCAGTTTCTAGGGATACCATTGTATTAACAATTGTATCCTGGGTAACTGAACCATGGTTAATGGTGATCCACGATCGTACAACTGTGCTTTAGGTGCAGTTGTACAAACATGGATTACCATTGACCATTGACCGTACTTGGTTCAGTTATCTACGATACAATTGTCGACAGAATGGTATCCATAGAAACTAAACCACGATCAAAAATAATCCATCTTTGCATGTACAGCTGCACCTTACAGCTGGATCTGGATAGTATATTATGATACAAGTGCATAAGAGAGCCTTTGGTTTAAGATAAAAGCCGTTAAGTATCAGCGTTGACTTTTTCCATCCATATTGAAAATAGTCATCCATTTATTTTTTCAAAAAGACAAATTCTACGAAGATATACAAAAAGAAATTGATGATGCAATAGAAAATGTGATAATAATGGGGGACCTAAATGGACGAGTAGGAAACAAAAATACAGTGAAAGAAGAACTCATGGGGAAAGTAGGAGAGGAAACCAAAAATAGCAATGGCGACAGAATAATCCAGCTATGTATAGAAAACAACCTAGTAATAACCAACACAAAGTTCAAACATAAAAATATACGTAAGTATACGAGAGCACAGCCCTCCAGAAACGATGCGTCAATAATCGACTATTTCTTAATTAACAAAAACAATTGGAAAAACATAAAAAATGTAAAAGTAGCCAGAAGGGCGGAGATAGGAAGCGATCATTTCCTAGTACAGATGGACATGAAGGTAGACATCGAAACAAACGTAGATAAAAGGAGAAGACAAACAAAAGAAAAAATAAAATCATACAAACTTAAGGAAGCACACTACAAAGACATCTACCAAGAAGCGCTAGAAAGAAAATTTAAAGAACAAGTAAGACAGAACACATGCGAAGAAAGATGGAATACATTTAAAAGCACTCTACTAAACACAGCAAGAGAATGCTGCGGCGCAGCTAAAACAGTAAACACAGACACAAAAGCGACAACATGGTGGACCAAGGAACTAAGAACAACAATAAAGAACAAAAAAAAAATGGAAGACATACCTCAGCACAAAAAATGCAAAAGACTATGAAGAATATAAAGAAGCGAGAAATAAAGTGAAGATGGAAGTAAGCAAAGCGAGGGAAGAATCATGGAGACAATTTGGGAAACAGATGCAAGAAAACTTTAGAAAAAAACAAAAATTGTTCTACGGAACAATAAAACGATTGAAACAAAAGAAAGAACATAATATTATGAACGTGAAAGATAAAGAAGGAAACATAATAACGCAAGAAGATAAAATAATGCAAAGATGGAGGGAATACTTTTAGGAATTGACAAAAGCAGAGGAAACGACAGCAGAAGAAGTCACAATAGAAGAACAAAGAGAAGAAAAGGCTGAAAGTGAAATAGAAAACATACCAATAACAGAAGTAGAAGAAGCAGTAAAGAAACTAAAAGGAGGAAAACGCCCGGAAAAGACAACATCACCCCGGAAATGCTAAAGTATATGGGAAAACAAGGAACTGAAGAATTAACTGAACTGATAAATGAAGTACTAAAGAGCGGAGATATACCTAAAGATTGGAGCACCGAAGTAATATTACCAATATATAAAAAGGGGGACAAGAGAAAATGCGAGAACTACAGGGGTATAACGCTAACAAGCATAGCGGGGAAAATAATGACGAGAATAATAGAAAAGCGAGTAAGAGAACAACTAGAAGAAACGATAGAAGACACCCAAAGCGGATTCAGAAGGGGCAGAAGCACGCATGATCTTATATTCACAATAAGACAACTAAGCGAAAAAATGATAAATAAGAAAAGATTCATCCATATATGCTTCATAGACCTAGAAAAGGCCTTCGATAGGGTAAAAAGAGAAGATATATGGAAGGAACTGAAAAAGAGAGGAATTGACACAAAAACAATAGAGCTCATAAAAACAATGTACAAAAATAACAAAAACACAGTAATAACGAATAACGAAGAATCAGCAGAATTCAAAACAAATATAGGAGTAATGCAAGGTTGTATATTAAGCCGACTCTTATTCACACTAGTGCTCGATGGTGCCATAAAAGAAGCAAAGAAAAAGATGAAGAGGGTAGGATACTGGAAAATGGAAGAGACCCAGATATGTGAAATGCTCTTTGCGGACGATATGGCCATAATAGCGGAGACAGAAGAAAACCTGCAATTCAACATGGAAGTACTGGAAAGTGAGTTGACAAAGATTAACATGAAAATAAACACAGGTAATACCAAAACTATGGTCATAGCAAAGGAGAGCACAAACCACAGAATAATGATGCAAGGTAAACAAATAGAACAAGTGGAAAGTTTCAAATATTTAGGATCAGTAATAGAAAGCAACGGGAAAATAGAGAAAAAAATAAACGATAGAATAGACAAAACCGGAAGAACATTCAATGCACTAAAAACTTCTTTCCTAGGAAACAAAGAAATACCTAAAAAAACAAAGACCGAAATAGTGAAAAGGGTAGTGAGACCAACGTTAACCTACAGCAGCGAACTCTGGACATTAAACGAAACCGAAAAATCTAGAATTAATGCAGTAGACATGCGCTTTCTAAGAAAAATTGAAAATAAAACAAAAAAAGACAAAATACAAATGACATACATAGACAGAACTTACAAATAACAGACATAAATGATTCAATCACGGAAGGTCAATTGAGATGGTTCGGGCATGTTTGCAGAATGAACGATAACAGACAGACAAAAAGAGTATATGAGACAAGACCTACGTGGAAATCGTATAAGGGAAGACTAAGAAAAACCTGGAACGACAGAATCAAAGAGCAGGCAGAGAAAAGAGGATTACATGGGAAAGAATCAAACAACTCACACAAGATAGAAGAAAATGGAGAGAAACCTACATGAAGAAACAATAAACTGTAAAACCCTACACCAACAAGGTAGAAAGGGAAATGATTAAATAAATAAATTTAAAAAAAAATCAATAAATTCAAGATATTTATTGTAGCTTAAAAATCATAATTAAATAAGTGGATTGCATCTTCTCGAAAACTATTTCCAGCATTCCAAATGTCTAAAGATTAAGATTGTAGAGTACCTGTCAGCTTGAATGCATTTGTTTTAAGAGTTATTATTTCGACGACAGCTGCATGCTGTACAGTGTACACCATGAGGGATCACTACATCAACTCGGGGCAAATTAAAGTAGCAGAAGTACGCAGTAAAGAAAATAATAGAACTAGTAGTATAAATAAATTATTATTCAAACTGTGTAACGTCTTAGACCGCCATAACTTATTTTTATTGCAGTTACTCCAACTTCATAAATAGTGCTTTTATTGCCGTTATGAAAATGTTTAATCTCGTTTTAAGATATTATTTTTTTGATTAACCGTGGAACAGTTAAAACTAAAACCAGACATTTATATGTTGGAATGATACTTCATTTACGTACTTGTTTAAATACAGCAGATACATCAGTGGTGACAATTCGTCAGGAATAATTGGTCTTGGTCCTAGTTATAAATGGCCACTACGTTAATATTCACATCTTTATATATTTTTGTAATACCTCTGTGTTATTGACATTTATCAGTACTGTCTGCTTGATCGATATGACAGGCGTAAAGGCCTTGGCCGTTATAATAACGGCCGTGGACGTTATTTAAATGACAACGCAAATTTATGAGCAATAAAGTCTTCATATTCTTTCTCATACCTGCTGCTGCTTTTTTGGGGAAGTAAATCGATTGTGGCAGCATTTGCTTCATTTAGTACATCTTCGGGGATACCACAAAACGAAGAACTTTGCACATCTGACATTATTTTTCTAATTTTACTTTGATTTGTTTGTTTGTATTTGAACCGTTGATGTTGCTATGGTATCAAATTGCGCCTGGATAACTAGTTTATTAATTTTGATATTTAATTTTGATAACTTGACCAGTTTTTGTAATTTAGGTATTACAAAAAGTATCGAACAACATACGGCCGATATGCAAAAAACAGGCTTGGTTGAATATAAACCTCGGCTGCGCTCCGCTCCGCTTCGCCTCGGTTTACAAACTTCAACCCGCGCCTGTTATTTGCTACATATCGGCCTAATGGCGTTCTATACTATTACACTAATAACTCCAAAAAAAAAAAAGTATTATTTTTTACAATAATGCATTATTGTCTCCATCTTTCCATTATCATTCTACATTCGTGATAATTGTTCCATTTTTATCTTTTATATTTATCATGTTGTGTTTTTTGTTTTACTTGCTTTAGTGTTCCGTAGAATAGTTTTTGGTTCTGCCCAAAATTCTCATTCATTCTTTCACCAAATTTCGTCCAATATGTTCTATGCCCCTGCCACTGACCATGACTGCAACGATGTATAATGTAGCAATAATAATTTTTTTAAACTGCACCTTTGACGTCAGCAATATAAATAAAAACACTGATAAACATGCAAATAATTTTAGCTTTATATTTACGCATAATCTTAATGGGTTTATGCGCTTTTAATAATTATTACTTAAAGTTCCTGGATCCTCCATATAAGCAGGTAATCATTAACCATGCAATTAACCATCGTAATTATTTTGGTAATTGAAGCAACCGCCGGCACCTTGCTTACGTATTCCATGGGAAAACTTTCGAGGAAAATTAGTTTAGTAACGAGTTTCCCAAGCTTTATCGATACTGCCAAGTATGTGCAATATCGTTGCGTGTGTCTATTAACCATTATTTTATTTCAGAATATATTCATGGGCATTGGAGTGGGAATGGTGGCCTGCTGTGGCCAGATATCACCTAAGAGGCAAGAAGTCCTGCTCTACATGACAATTTCAATTCTCTCAATCAACACTGTGAATGCCATTTTAACGGAATGGGGATTTTATAGTGATGACCTTCCGAAAATGCTACAAAAACATCAGTATCACATGTTATTACAATATGGCAAGTACTTAATATGGTTTTATAATTTCAGCGGTCGGAAAAAAACACATAAGACCTTGAAAATTTGAGAAAAATGTGGTGTATTGTATCAACTTCAAAATATTGTAAATTCTGCGATCACATGATTTTATAGATTACAAAATAAAGTTTTTGTAGATTTTTTAGCTTTTTATTTGTAGATTTTGTAGATTTAGAATTTGTAGATTTAGAATTTGTAGATTGTAGATTTTTCGAGTTTTAAATTTTTTTGAAAGTTCTAATATTATTAGGATAATTTGTTTGTTGTTCTCTTCAGATATTTTTTAAATTGTTTATATATTTGCATCATTGCAAACATTCACAAGCATTCAATCACAAAACTTTATAGATTACAAAATTAAATTTTTGTAGATGTTTATGCCTGGTATTGAAGAATTTTGAAAGTTCTAAAATTATTAGAATAATTTGCCTTCCCCTTCAGATATTTTTTCGTATTGTGTGTATGTTTGCATCATTGCAAACATTCACAAGCATTCAATCACAAAACTTTGTAGATTTCAAAATAAAATTTTTGTAGATGTTCATGCCTGGTTTTAAAGAATTTTGAAAGTTCTAAAATTATTCGAATAATTTGCCTTCCCCTTCAGATATTTTTTCGTATTGTGTGTATGTTTGCATCATTGCAAACATTCACAAGCATTCAATCACAACACTTTGTAGATTACAAAATTAAATTTTTGTAGATGTTTATGCCTGGTATTAAAGAATTTTGAAAGTTCTAAAATTATTAGAATAATTTGCCTTCCTCTTCAGATATTTTTTCGTATTGTGTGTATGTTTGCATCATTGCAAACATTCACAAGCATTCAATCACTAAACTTTGTAGATTACAAAATTAAGTTTTTGTAGATGTTTATGCCTGGTATTAAAGAATTTTGAAAGTTCTAAAATTATTAGGCTAATTTGCCTTTCTCTTCTGATATATTTTTTCGTATTGTTTGTATGTTTGCATCATTACAAACATTCACAAGCATTCAATCACAAAACTTTGTAGATTACAAAATTACTATCTAAGAGTTTATCAATAAAATGCATCTTTACCTGACCTTTCTTATTGCTTTACATCAGCATAGCTTATCAGCTTATAACAGCATTATGTATTTATGGAATTAATTGGATTATTGTAACAACTTACATAGCATGAAGCAACGTCGAATAAAAGTGACAAAAAGTACGATCGTGCAAAAAATGTAATAAGAACGATACGCAGTGGGGCGCAATCCAAAAAAAAAACTGGCAATAATATAGAGGTATCGTCGTTTTCAACAGAATTCATGGGTTATAGGTTTATAGTCGCTGATTTCGAATATGATATTAAAATTTCCTAATCGAATTACCAAAACTTTTCAATGTCTATTTCAATACTGCAAGAGATGACTTGCAATATAACATGAAACTTTTCGATCTTAGGTATAATGAATGACTATGTATAATCTCATACTACATATTTTAACTATCGTATATAAATGTTCCTTAACCCTACGGGTAGAATAAAGACTTTATTATAATAATAAAAATATAAATGTTGCTATTTTATTTTATTGTTAACATTACTGTGCTCAAGATGTAAGCGATGTAATTTTCCATAATGGAATCACTTACAAGAATCTAAATAAATAAAAATAAATAAATAAATCTTCATATCTAAAATTTTTTTTAATTTTTTACGAAAAATTGTCAGCTGCGTTGGTGCTACCACGTAATGTTTATCCGTAATTTTCAAAATTCAAGTTACAATATTTCCAAAAATTTTAAATCAATATCAGAAAATATGAAAACCTACCTGAAAATTTTTACACATACACATTTGGTTATTTGAAACCTTAAAAATTGAAATATTATGAGTTTAGGAAAAAAATCTAGTTAGAAAAGTAAATAACAAAAACGCTTAAATAATTTTGAATGTTTCTACACTAAAATATTTTCTTTCTAACAATTGAAAATACTGACACTTTGGAATCCAAGAAATTTGACTTGAAAATTCGAATTAAAAAACATTTCATTCAAAACACCAGTTCATTAATTCAACATTCTTGAAATACAAAAATTGTTATATTCCAATTTTTATTTGGAAATAATAAAATAGAAATATTGAAAATTTCCAAATTTCGAATCAAAGAATTTGTATTCTAGAATGAAGAAATTTAAAAGTTAAAATTAAAACATAAAAAGACTATAAAAAGACCATAAAACTTAAAAATGCCAACCTTAAAATCCATTTTCTATCCAATCCAAGTTCTAGACTTCAAAAATGATTAATTAATAAAACCCAAAAGTGTCGATGCTAAAAGTTAAAAATGAGGGCACGTTTGTAATTTCGAAAAATAAAGTAGTGAAGTAAAGTTTATTATTACCACTGAACATATTTACAACACTAAGGACACAAATACATTATAGAATTACATAATTGTAACATACATTATGGGGTCGTCAAAATAAATAAATTTATAGATTTGTAAAATAGTTTTTTGGTTAATTTGTTTGCAAATTTTGCATCGATTTTTAGAAAATTGTTGTCTAATTTGGGTCCATTTTAGCCCACAAGTTTATTTTTGAACTATTTGAATCAAACAAATTTTTTGTTCCTTTCAGGGTTCAAAATACATCCATTTGGTAATTTTTTGTTATCACCAATTTCATAACATTTCATATTTTGTTTAATTCATTATTTTTTTTTCATTATTTTAAGTCATTATTAATTTTTAAAATTTTCGGTGATATGTAAGACATTTTCAGAATATTTGTTGGGCGCCCGGGATAATTTTTATTCTCATTTTCTATAGAATTTTTTCAGAATTTCTAGTATATTTTGATATATACTTATGTTTAAGGTAATACATGCCTATTTTCTTTTCAACAATTTGTTATTATTATTATTTGTTATTTTTTATTTTACGTACTACTGGTATTTAAATACTTACATACCAATAAGTACTTACAATAACAATAATCAAATAATAATCAAAAATAACTGGCAACATGGATAAAATATTAACCACATTTCTGTTTAATTCAGGCGTAGTGTAGAGTTATTTTTTTATGTAATTTGGACGTAGTTTATAGTTATTTATTGTTGAACACGTAATTTTTATTTGTAATTTACATTTTTATTATCCGCGCTTATGGAAAAAAATGCATATTTAACACTTGCCCCCGTTATTAATTTTCTACTTGAAAAATTACTTTTTGGGTCATTTTAGGCAAATTTTACTTGCATTTAGATCAATTCAGACATATTTTGATAAATTCTACATCCGGCCGTTGTACGATATAAATTCATTTTTGTTCTTTTTCGAGTTTAAATGAATTTTAGCAAATTTTTGTGTATCATCGCGTATTTCAAATTTCTATGAGACTTTTTTTGAGCAATATAGATAAATTCTGGTAGAGATAGTTTTGGTGTTAAATTTTAGTTCATTTTGGATTTTTTTTTTAATTTTGATGAATTTCTGTTCAATTTTACCCACAAATTAATTTTCTAGTCGATAAATATATTTTTGGTTCATTTTAAGCAAATTTTACTTGTATTTTAATCTATTTGAACACATTTTGATAAGTTCTGTATTCACCAGGTCGAAATATGCGAAATTTATTTTTCCTGTAAAGGTTTAGATGAATTTTGGCAAATTTTTGTTAACATCGCCAATTTAATATTCACTTATTACATATTTTTAAGTAATATGGACATATTCTGATATATTCCAGTCAATTTTGGTTATATTTCTTTTAATTTCGGCTCATCTTTAAATTCAGAAATTAATTATGTAGGCAAAATTGAATTTTTGATTTTTTTTAGAATTTCGGAGAAATTATCATAAATCATCAATATTTCTTTGATGTTTCACATCAAAAATGATATTCACAAGTCAGGACATAGTACACAGAACAGTTAAGAACATATAAAAATATTAAAACAATTTAGTACGGATTATGCAATAATATTTGCGTGTTTTCCACAACATTCCAAGCATGTTAGTGTAACACTTTGGACATATGAACTTTTTCACAATATTTGTGTTTTCCCTACTACTTACCGAAATTGCCCTTGATTCGTCGTATTTTCGAAAATATTTTCGAAAAATGTGGAAATACTTATCTCTGGAATTTACTAGAATATTTGCGAACTTTCCCAACTAATCACGAATTTGTTAAGAACCGTGAAACTCTTGACATATCAATTGTGTTTCGTTTTAAATACATATTTATTTTTAAAATCCACTAAATTTCTGGAACATTTCCAAAAATTTCGAGAATATATAAGACATTTTCAGAATATTTGTCGGTCGCCCAGGCATTTTCTGTTTTCAGTTCCTATAGAATTATTCCAGGATTTCCAGTATATTTTGACCACATACCTACTTATAATTAATGAAATACATTCCTATTTCCTTTTCAACAAATTTTCTCTAATTCAGGCATATTTTAGAGTTAATTTTTATGTAATTTCGATGTAGTTTATACGTTATTTTTTATTGAACGCAAACTAATTTTCATTTTTCATTAACATTTCAATTTTCCACATACGTTTACGAACATATAAAGCATTGTTAACCCTTAGTTATTGATAAATTTTGATAATTTTGTGTATTAATTTTCTACCAGAAAAAAATATATTTGATCCACTTTAGGCAAATTCTTTTTTGGTTTTAGATCAATTCGGACACACATTTTGATACATTTTGATAAGTAATACATGAGGCTATCATACGATCCATCAAAATTCCATTAAAATTAAACCAAAACGAACAAAAATTTAACCAAAACCGCCTCTATCATACCAGTATGTATACATATTGCTCAAAAAAGTCTCGTAGAAATATGAAATTGGCGATGATAAACAAAAGTTTGCTAAAATTCATTCAAACCCTTAAAATAACAAAAATAAATTTATATCATACGACAGCCGGATGTAGTACTTATCAAAATATGTCCGAATTGACCAAATTCAAGTAAATTTTGCCTTAAATGAATCAAAAATAAATTTGTTTATGATAACATTTGTTATTAAATACATATTTTATAGGACATCGATAAAACCTAACTTTGAATTATGTTCTAAACTTAGTTTAAACTTCTATTTTTAATTCAATTTCCTATTTTTATTTTTGCATAAAAATAGACACGGAATATCCTTATGAACAGCACTAAATGTTGTAAAGGACTAAACGAAATTTTACGCTTTTCTATTATTGTCCAGGATTTTTGGATTTCGCCCCCACTGTATGATAGTTTAATCGGTATTTTAGATTAAATTTCAGTTGATTATTAAACATGTATATTTTATTAATATTATTATCATGACTCGACGGTACTGTTTAATATATTTTTATCTACGACTACGACTTATAATGTAAGTATTATACGTTTTTGCAGTATAATACTATATATTATTCGCTTAGGGAATAATGACTAGGGATTAATAGTCATTATTCCCTCTTGCACTCCAATTTCAATATTTCTCAAATTAATAATATCATGGAAACAAAATACACAAACTCAAAAATGTCATAAAAGTCAAATGCGTAGTGTTTATGTATTTGTATTGAGATGGATGAAAATAAAGAGTCTTTTACTTTTACAAATCCAAAAATTGAAGACTGGTGTAAGAAGGGGATAAGTCAATTTTTCAACAAATTGGGAAAAACCGTTTCTTAAGATAATAAATAGTGCTTCACCATTTTGTGCCAGAATGTAATATATTAAGTTAGAAACAAATTGCTTATTGGTCTGTAGACTAGATTGTACTCGTATATATGTATATTGTGTATATATATAATTAATAAAAATAAAAATAAAACATTTTGTGCAGCAACTTGATACAACTTTTGTATTGTGTGCTGTCTAATAAATCTTCAAGTGGCAAAAGAATTATTTTATTATCATTAATGGAAACGAACTGAAACGTTTTTCTTTTGATTGCTGAAAATTTGCATATTGGACTTATCCCCTTTTTGCACCTGAGTCTTCAATTCTGTAACTAGCTACAGCAACCTTGATACCGGAAACATCGAAATCCATTTGCAATAAAACGTACGCAATGGCGAATGGCGTTTTCGAAAGATCGCTCATTTTCCGAAAATGTTCTACTAGCGTATTTAGTTGTAAATAAAGTAGAGTATACGTCTCGCAATAATGGCTATTATTACCTTGCAATCTTTGCAATGTTTGCAAAATATTCCTCGGGAATAATAGCTATCATTAATTTTCCGAAAATGTTCTAGTAGCTTATTTAGTCATAGATAAAGTAGAGTATACTGCTCGCAATAATGGCTATTATTACCTTGCAATCTTTGCAATGTTTGCAAAATATTCCTCGAAAATAATAGCTATCATTAATTCTCCGAAAATGTTCTAGTAGCTTATTTAGTCGTAGATAAAGTAGAGTATACTGCTCGCAATAATGGCTATTAATACCTTGCAATATTTGCAATGTTCGCAAAATATTCCTCGGGAATAATAGCTATCATTAATTTTCCGAATATGTTCTAGTAGCTTATTTAGTCGTAGATAAAGTAGAGTATACTTCTCGCAATAATGGCTATTATTACCTTGCAATCTTTGCAATGTTTGCAAAATATTCCTCGAAAATAATAGCTATCATTAATTTTCCGAAAATGTTCTAGTAGCTTATTTGGTCGTAGATAAAGTAGAGTATACTGCTCGCAATAATGGCTATTATTACCTTGCAATCTTTGCAATGTTTGCAAAATATTCCTCGGGAATAATAGCTATCATTATTGACTCGTGGTATAATCTACTATTATTAATGTAGTAATAATTATTTTACGATTAATTAATATGCAGAAATATGTCCAGTAAATACAATAATTGCTTGAAAATTTAAATAATGTTCGATAATCCACGTTGGTTGAAAAATATTCCATTAATGGAAATATAATCTACATTCATATATAAATGCGTACCTACGTACCGGATTCATTATTATTTGAGAAATGCCATTAACGAACGCTATTGTTTGCCGCAAAACAATTTTCCGTATCGTACTTAAAATACGTTTTAAATTTGAAGGTCGTTTAAAAAAGTAAATAGCCATCACGTGTGGAATAATTTATCAGTAATATATGTTTTTTGAAGCGTATGACACACGATCTAACGTACAGATACAAGTTTTTATTACAAAACATCTTTATTGCCAGCGAGACCGGTGTTTATTCATGTTTGTGTACAAGCAGGTACTCTTGTGTAATGTGAAGTTAATATTAATGTCGAACACGTAATCAACCTTATTAAAATCTGTAAGTCACCAACACACGGTGCGAATTGTGCGTGGTTACTATCAGGTGATGATTAGTCTGGGTTTAAGATTGCGTCAGAATGTGTTTAGGTCGTTAAATGGGCGGTTTGGAGTAAAAAATGGGTGTTAAGATGCGTATCAGATGACTCAATTAATAATCGGCGCTTCTCAATTAGGTGTATTAATATTCATGCATTCTGGTTGCAGCGTCTTTCGCAACTCGCATCGCGGCTGCAGCAGTGATCATCGTGTCGTTCTTGGACAGTCAACTCACATTCTGCTCAATGCAAACCACGGCATCAAATACGAAGAAGAAACTCCGTGGTTCACACGAACAGGTTTCTGATATTGAATACATAATTCCCAGGGTAAGCTGTGTGATGTAACTCATTACATAAAAATCCACTCGTAAAGTGGCACATGCTATTTCATATTAATCATTTGCAGCCGAAGTCTGCGAAGCCGCAGGTGTACAACGCGTACTCCCAGAGCTGGGTGTTCGACTCCGAAAACGCCTCTTCGGTGGTGAACAGCAAGGCAGAGTCGCCGTACCTGAAGCTGTCGCAGGATGCGACCCCAAAGCGCTCCCCGAAGAAGAGCAGTGAACTGGAAAATGGTGTGCTCAACGATACGGTGTATCTAATTGATAATCCCATGGTACATATCGAGGAGGCGTCAGATGATAGCACGAGTAATAGTGATAGAAAGTTGTGTTATATGAAGAGTTTTTCCCGCTCAGCTTCGCCTGCTGTGTTATCAGCTAGTTCTTCTCAAATCAGCTTAAACCACAATTCGGCTCCTATTTATGAATGCCTGGAAAAGCTCACGCAGCCTGATAACTTCAGGTCGAGGCTGAGCAGTGCTAAAAGTAACAAGGAAGACCACCAGTACCAAGCGCCGCAAGCCATGGTAAGAAGAGCCGATTCCACTAGCCCGCAGGTAGAGCAGGTCCAATACGCTTCGCTGATGAAGGAACTGCAAAAAGCAATAGGAAATAAAAAAGAACCCAGCGTGACATCACCCACGAGCAATTCGGATAGCGCGGCGGTAACCCAAACGACTTCCAAGAGCAGCAGCAGACACGACTCGTCGAGATCAGACGCTAAAAATAGCGATGCGGAATTCTCCAAAGAACTGGAAGCAGCTCTGCAATTAATACAAGATCTGGAGAGCCCCAACACAATAGACACCCCGTCTGAAACGAAATCGCCTGCAGGCGGCGAGAAGGACGCGAAACCGTTAACACTTTGGCGCAACAGCAGAAGTGATAGTGAGAAAACTCTAAGTGCTGTTGGATCACTAGCGGAAATTGGATCGCCACTGAACGAGTGCCCACCGGAACTATGTACATTCAAGCCGTCAGCGAACGGTAAGGGTGCCCGTATCGTTGTTCAGTACAGTGACTCGCAAAGCACGTCGGGCTATAGTTCACCCACACATAACAAAGGTACACCTAAATGCTGGTCCACCACTTCCTCCCTGAACGGAAGCAATAATGACTTAGAGAAACCGTTAGCTTACACCATCCACAATACCAAATCCACAGCCGTAATATCCTTATACGCGCCAGACACGTTGAAATCTAAAGGAAAATCAGTCACCCTAGTCAATATCACAGGAGACAACCAGCCAATAGACAATCCTCCACCTCTGACTGACAATTTCGTCAGTTGCGTTCTTGATAAGTCTAGCCCCATCAAAGCCGTAGGTTCCCCTTCGCATGTCTGGAACGTCAAGTCGCTGCTGCGCAAGAAGAAGCCCAATCTCCCTAAACTATGCCCCGAACTAGAAGGGGCTATCGTTAAATCCGAAAGCTTGGCTTATCTTACCGAACTTGAGTTGCTTGCTAGGCACCAGCGAAACAAAGATATCCACAGGGTAAGATTATTACGAGTAACGGGCTGGTGACTGGGTAATTTTGTAGCAACTAACTCTAAAATGTGGTGGAGATTTCAACCTAATGACTAACGTAATTTGCTTAGTTCTTCTATTAATGCCTAAATAACTTTCTACACTCTTAATACGCTGTACTAACTCTTCAATCAATTTACGCATAATTAATTACATACACAGCATGCAATTAATCACCAACTTATTACGCAACTATAATTAATTATTATTTTATGTTACACCATAACAAACACATTAAACGACGAAATATATCTCGGTGATACATACAAATACAATGCGTCCACAGAAATTTAAAAAAAACGCTACTCATGGTGGTTCTTCACGTTTTAGATATTTTTAGTCTTCTGAAAAAAAAAAAATTCAGCACATCACCCATAACTGATTCCAATTGAAACACCAGAAATGAATCGTTTTTGAGATTACCAAAAACCGCTTTAAAATATATTTACTTATTTTTTTATTATGTCTGTATATATTTTCTTTTTTTAAATATTTGATACATACAAAATACATACAAATACAATGCGTCCGCATATATTTGAATAAACGCTACTCATAGTGGTTCTTCATGTTTTACATATTTTTAGTCCACTTAATAAAACAAAATGAATCACTCACAACTGTGATTGAATTGAATCACTAGAAATTAACCGTTTTTGAGACCAATATCCGGTTCAAAATATATGTACTTTTTTTTCTTATTATTTCTGTATATATTTTCTTTTTTTAAATATTTAATATTTCGAAAGATTTATATTCCATTGGACTAGGACACTGGGTAGGGCCAGATATTAATATTGCAAGCCCCCTAAGAACAATGTTTAGCCCTCCCACTCAAAAAAAGTAAAAAAAAAAAATACAGTTATTATTACCTCTGTATACGTAATAAATATACAGGGTGTTAATTAAGAATGTAGACTAACTTAAAGGGGTGATTCCTTGATCAAGCAAATTTGAAAAAAAAAACGCTTATTATTAACCCTAATTGACTCAAAGTTGATAAGGTAAGTATTTGTACTAAATCAAATTCAAAATTAGCCCCTAATCCGAGTTCATTAACTAGTTAAATATAATAGAATCTCACTGGTATTAGCGATAATTCGATTTGCAATATAATATAAGAAGTAAATTGATTGATTTACTTAACTAAACTTCAAACGGTTACTCCCCAGCTCATGGTGGTTTTTCACTCTTTAGATATTTTTAGTTCTTTGAAAAAAAAAATTCAGCACATCACCCATAACTGATTCCAATGGAAAGACCAGAAATGAACCACTTTTGAGATTACCGAAAACCGTTTCAAAATATATGTACTTTTTTTTCTTATTATTTCTGTTTGTATTTTCTTTTTTAAATATTTAATATTTCGAGATTTATATTCCATTGGACTAGGACACTAGGCAGGGTCAGATATATATATTGCAAGCCCCCTAGTACATTTTTTTAACCCTCCCGCCCAAAAAATTGAATTAAAAAAAATCTAAAAAATACACTTATTATTATCTCTGTATACATAACAAATATACAGGGTTTTAATTAAGAATACATTCTTAACTGAGAGAAACTTAAAGGGGTGATTAATTGATCAATTCTAATATAAAAAGTTCATATAAACATGGGGTCTCAGCAGTTTCGTTTTGAAAATAAAGTTTAAAGAAGTTTTAAAAAATATGGTTTTGGTTTTAAATTATGGTTTTAAAAATATGGTTATAGAAACAATCTTACAATAGATACAAAACTTGAATAATGCTATGGAAATAATTAAACAAACCTCATTGACTCATCAGCAACTGTTGAAAATGACAATTGACTGGCGACTCGTTCGAAAATATTATGAATATTTATAATAATGGCACATGAGTCTTATATGCGATTTCTAAAATCTTCCACGCATTGCAAGATTGTCTGTTATTAAATAATATTTTTTTAGAACTTATTTAAACTGTATTTTAAAAACAAAGCCGTTGAGACCCCATATTTATATGAACTTTTTGAATTAGAATTGATCAAGTAAAAACCCCTTCAAGTTTGTCTACGTACATAATAAACACCCTGTATATACTTATACGAGAAGGTTTTACAATTTACAAGTTGAATTCAGAGTTGAAGCAGAAATTGAAAATAGTCTGTAAAATTTAATTGAAAATTCGCACTTATAAAATCGATATCGAATGGTATCAACGATAATTATAAAATGTAATTTGAATTATCTAATTCTGACTGCAGTTATCAAATTTGATCCTTAATGTTGACGTAACTCGTCAGAATGCAAGTGGAATTTTACGTGTTTGCCTGAAATTCACAAATTTGCCTGACAAATGTTAAATTTTGAATTATTTTTAGGACAGATATTATATTTGACCTTAAATTTCAGCAAAACTAGTCACAAGCAATAGTCACAAGCAAACGCCAGTCTGCAAAATTTAATTGGAAATTCAAACTTAGAAAATCCGTATAAGATTTTGTATGGTATTCATAATTTTGGACGGCATAGTTTTGACAGTGATTGTTAATATTTAACAACTCAAATTTGATCTGAATATATCATGTTTGGTCTGAATTTGATAAACTTTATGTGAATTTGCCAACTTTGGGCTGTATTTATTTCGAAAACACTCAAATTCCACATCACATTATTGATCAAATTTGAACAGTAAGTTTAAATAAAATTTGGTCGAACTTTAAACTGTAAACTGTAAACTGAAATTTTATTAAATTTTTCAGATTCCAAGACAATTTATAAATTTTAGCTGTAACTTCCAAATATCTTTTAAATTTTTGAGTGCTAACCAAGGTTTAATAAATATATGAAAGGTTGTTAGCCGGTGGCAAATTCCACTTGTACTGTAACTGCAGATATACTTTCAAATTCTATTGGTTTTTGTCACCGTACATTGTGATATTGTGACATGTCACTGATATTAAATCATTGTTACCAATGGACATTTATCGTATGTATCGTACCATATATCGCATTTCATCAAAAATTACAACAGAACTAACAAAAAGTTAAGTTCTTTTTTTAAATCTCGATTAATTACATTAGAACTTAAAGAATCGATATTTTTAAGATTTTGCATGGTTTTCACAAATTTGGACGATAAATGTAAAATTTTGACAGCAATTCTCAATTTTTCATAAATGTTAAACAATTCAAAATTTCACTGAAATTTGATTTGAATTTTCCATATTTGGTCTGAATTTGCCAAATTTGGGCTGTGGGTGTTTCTAAAACACTCAAATTTCACATTAGCGATATAATTTGAAAAGTAATTTTCCAATTTTAACGATTTACTAGTTAACATCTGTATTTTTCAAATTTTAACAATTAATGATAAATATTTTTTTATTCATATATTGTAAAAAAATCCTGGCAAAATTTGGTCGAATTATAACTGAAATGTTATGAACACTTATTAAATTCCAAGACATTTATAGAGTTTTGACTGTAATTTGAAAATTGCTTTTGATTTTTTGACGGTTATACCTAAATTTTAATAAAGATATGAAATTTTGTAGAAGGTGGGAAATGTCATCCCTAAATTTAACAGAAACTTCCAAATTTTGTTGTTGTATTTTTTTCTTTTTCTCTCTTTCTGTTTTTTGTTTTATTGGGCATGGTCCCGTAAATAAATAAATTAAAAATATAAAAAAATATATTTGTCACAGTCGAATGGTAACAATGATAATTATTAAATTTTATCTGAATTATCAAATTCTGACTGCAGTTATCAAATTTGATCCTAAAGGTTGACATAACTCGTCCGAATGCAAATGGAATTTTACGATTTTACCTGAAATTCACAAATTTGGGCTACAAATTAAATGTACTAAATTTTGCAAGTGACCAGGCATCTGTTACACTTTCAAATTCATTAAATTTTCAATTACCTACATTTGCCCAACTCTCGTTTCTTTTTAACAATTAATGTTTTAAATACTAAGCTGCAGCAATGAATATTTGTCAAACTTTGAATTGCTACAGTCGATAAGGTCAAATTTTCATAAAAACTCTCATAATAAATCATTTTCATCATCACAGATTTTAAAAGTTACAGTGGAAATTATGATGTTTGATGAAAATTTGAAAATCTGTCAAACTTTGAATTGCTACAGTCGAAAAGGTCAAATTTTCATCAAAACTCTCATAATATGTCACTTTTATCATCACAGATTTTAAAAGTTAGAGTGGAAATTATGATCTGTTTGATGAAAATTTGAAAATCTGCTGAACTTTGAATTACTACAGTCGAAAAGATCAAATTTTCATCAAAACTCTCATAATAAGTCACTTTTCATCATCACAGATTTTAAAAGTTACAGTGGAAATTATGATCTGTTTGATGAAAATTTTATCTTATATGTAATTTATAAATTTTAACAATCAATAATAAATATTTTGAATTCACACATATATTGTAAAAAACCTGGTAAAATTTGGTCGAAAATTGTCAAATTATAACTGAAATTTTATTAAAAGTTATTAGATTCTAAGACATTTATAGAACTTGCTTTTAATTGTTTGACTGTTATTCCTAAATTTTTAATTTGTTTTAAATACTGAAATTCTGTTAAACATTGAATTGCTACAGTCGAAAAGGTCAAATTTTCATGAAAACTCTCTTAATAAGTCACTTTCATCTAAAGATTTTAACAGTTACAGTGGAAATTATTATCTGTTTGTGGAAAATTGTATCGATATTAGATGTAAATGTGAAATAATGTCAAATTTGGAACTAAACATTAGACAGATACATATGATTTACATATAAGTATGAGTACATATGAGTTACATATGAGATAACATATGAGTTACATAGGAGTATAACATATGAGTTGCAGTTATTATACAGGGTGTTGAAAAAAGATTAAGAAAGAATTTGTCAAAATCTGATCTCGCCAGTAGTTGAGTTGCAAGTTTAAATTTTTTTTACAGTTGATGCGGTCAGTATTGCAGATTTTGACGGTGGCAGTTAAAAATATGACAAATTTTGGCACAACAAGATGAAAATAAAACGTATTTTCACTGGTAAAACCTACTATTCGACGGATTTAACGAGTTTCCGTAAAGAAAGGTGACAGATTATGACAGTATCAGCGAATGTTTGGCAGTTTTTTGACAGATCGGCAATTTGGTAAATTTTGGTAGATGCAGTTGAATATTTTGACAGATTGATAACAGCTGATACCAGCAGCTGATGTCGGCAGTTTTGCAGATTGTAAACCTAAACCTAGTATTCGACAGATTTTATAAGTTTCTGTAAAAAAGGTGACATATTATGACAGTTTCGGTGAATGTTTAATAGTTTTAGACAGCTGCAGTTGAAAATTTTTACAGATCGGCTAATTTAGTAAATTGTGATAGATGCAATTGAAAATTTGACACATAGAAAATTTTTGTAAACTGTGACAGATGCAGTTGTATTATAGAATTTTACGGATGGTACTGGCAGTTTTACAGATTTTGAAAGTTTCAGTCAAAAATACGACAGATTTTGAACCATGAATTCGAAAATTGAACAGATATTCACTGTAAAAACTTAGTATTTAACAGATTTTATTAGTTGTCGTTAAAACAGTTAATAGATAATAGATAATAGACAAAAATGTGACACTTGTAATTAAACATTTTGACACCAGCAATTGAAAGTTTGACCGATTTTCATTGCAGCAGCGTAGAATTTAAACAACAGTTTGACAGTTTCGACTAAAATTTGTCAATTGTAGTTGAACATTTTGACAGCAGAAATTGAAAGTTTGCAGATTTTCATTGCAGAAGCGTAGAATTTAAACAACAGTTTGACAGCTTCGACCAATTCGACCAAAATTTGACAATTGTAGTTGAAAATTTTGACAGCAGCAATTGAAAGTTTGACAGTTTTTCATTGCAGCAGCGTAAAATTTAAACAATAGTTTGACAGTTTCGACCATAAGTTGACAATTGTAGTTGAAAATTTTGACAGCAGCTATTGAAAGTTTGACAGATTTCCATTGCAGCAGCGTAAAATTTAATCAACAATTTGACAGTTTCGACCAAAATTTAACAATTGTAGTTGAAAATTTTGACAGCAGCAATTGAAAGTTTGACAGATTTTCATTGCAGAAGCGTAGTTTTTAAACAATTGTTGTTTAAAAAGAGACAATATTTTGGTAATTGCATTTAAAATCAAAATTAGCATTTGAAATTAACAAATTTGACTGTTCATTAGGAAAATTTTGTAGATTTAGACTCATAAAGTCATATTTTTGACGGAAACTTTCAAAATCCGTAAAACTGCCAGAACCATCCGTGAAAATCTATAAAAATTACAACTGCATCTGTCGCAATTTACCAAATATTTCAATCTGTCAACATTTCCAAGTGCTGCTGTGGAACCTGCCAAAAATTTTGCCAAATTTAGGCTGTGGTTGTTTCTAAATCTAAAACACTCTAATTCCACATTAGTGATTAAATTTGAATAGTAATTTTACTATTTTAACGACTACCTAACTAGTTTTCATCTGTAATTTTCAAGTTTTTTTTTTAGTTATAGGGTCGAGGCTCATGAGTACAAACAGTTTTAACAATTAATAAACAAAATATTTTTAATTCATATATTCTAAAAAACAAAACAGGTAAAGCTGTGTCCAAAACTCGACAATTATTCATTCAAATATTCGAATTTTTCATCGAAACTGCCATAATCAAGTGCAAAGATCTGTCATACTTGTAACTTCCACTGTAAAATTTTGCAAAACTGCCGTCACCAGCTGTAAAAATCTATTAAACTTACAGCTACAACTGTCGAAATGGGCCAACTTTTCTAAGTTAACTCGTCACAAATCTGTTAAAATTTCAAATTCAACTGTCCCACTTTGTTATGTTTTAAATTGGAATTGTCCAACAATTGATTCTTTTTAACAATTGTTTGAATACTGAGCTGAAGATGTGAAAATATGTCAAACTTTGAATAACTGTTGTCAACATTTTCAAAAATTGTTTGTAGACAAAAATTTTTTGTCAAATTTTATTTCAACTTAAATTTCTGCAATTTTCCTAAACATTCGGGAATTTTGTGTAAAATTTTGGCAACTCTGAAACTTGAATCAATTTTAGGCGCAGGTATCACATTTTATCAAAAAAACAACAGAACTAAGAAAAAGTAAAGTTGTTTTAATTTATTTTTTAATTGTATTTATATTTTACAGACTGGCGCAAAGTTAAATTGACAACTCGAACATTAGAACTTGAAGATGCGAAATATTACAATATTCTACACCCGAAAGGGTAGAATAATTATGATTATAATAATAATAAAAGTGCAAAATTTTTAAAATTTTCGTTACCACCCAATTTTCAGTGATTCTCTTCAATTACCAATTAGCGGCTTGCCCATAGAATTTACTTAATTCTGAAGAAACTCACCTTGAATATCACATTGCAAAATAAGTTTCACCACCATGGGACCAAATTAAACGTCTATTATCTCTTTAGTAATAAACAAATTCACACGCATCCAAATTTAGCGCTCGCTGCCTTTACGCGCCGCTTGAACACGCAGCCGAGGCAATTAATAATTTTTGTATGGTGTAATTAGTAATTTGATAATTAATATCTTAATTATTCCACAGCCAGTCTCTAATTTATGTATACTTAATCTTTCAGCAAATCGAGCAGCGAGTCCAACAGCAACTTGGTACCCCTTGGACTGATAACGACTAAATCTCTAGTATTTATAGATTGGCAGATTAGTACGCACATGCAAAGGGCCCGTATTTCAACATCACTGCAAGTCTCAATTGAATATTGTAGGAGAACACATAACTATTCATCTATCATATTTGAGCCATTGAAAGCAGAGCGTTGCAAGTCCATTTTTTTGTAATTTAAATAAGTCCAGAAATGGATCCAGGGACAATTATTAAAGCGATATTAATAATTCAGTTGTTAAAGGTGCGTTTGTGGTAAAAATTAAGTATAGGGGTTATTAAAGGGAGATTAATAATTTGACCGTTGTATATTTCTAGACTGAATTTAAACGAAAAATGGACCGCTCTGATTGTCAACGGCTCATTTATTAAATGTCCTAATAGTAAAGTATAAACTCATGTAATTCTAAAGGTAATTACTATAAGTTAATTCTGAAGTTATTAAATATACCCATGGAAAGATATTACATTGTCAAATTACGTGTTTAAGGACGTCCGAAATTCTGAAAATTTACATGATTTGTCCCTGAGATATTTTATTTATTGATTCGGTATTATTTGTGTGTATTTTCTAGTAAATTGAAAACAGGTTACCAAACACATGTCAATATATAATTAAAATAGTTATGTGCGTTCTCTCCATTCTCAAATCCGCTGCAGGTCAGCTTCGTCCATGTCTTTAATCTATACCTGTAACTCAATTATTTATTCATATATGTATATTTTTGATGTGTTTAAAATTGTATATATTGTTGTTAGAGATTAATATAGTTTATTACTATTAAAATTATTATTCTATTCTATTGTAAATAATAATAAATTCCATTTTTATCAATATTTAAGCTGAATCCTTTTAACTTTCCTAAATATAACATAATGTATGTACTTCGTTCGATCAGGAGATATATAGGTATATAGATGGTATATAGGAAGAGGTATAGGTATCCTATAGGTATACAGGAGGTATATAGGTACGTATTTAAAAAATCCTGGATACTACAATGTTAATTCAAATTTTATATCATATTTTAGTAAACTCTTCGACAATAATTCAATAATACATCTGTGACAATTCACGCGAGTCTAGAGATGATGTTCACGAATTTTCGAGAAGTAATACAAATTTTTGATTTTGATTTCTCAGGAAAATTAAATATTTTTTTTCGAATATTATTCTCCTGCAATGAATTGAAAGAACCTGGACAATGGAATGAGTAAAAATTTAACTACTCATAAGCGAGCAACCTGAAAATTTGTGCTTGTTTTGCATAAACGCATAATTCTAAGATTTTCTTGCCCGAATGTATTTTCATAACCTAGTGGCACACCTATTTTATAAATCGGCTGGAATTTTGAGAGAATTTTGTGTTTAATATTTGAGCAGTTGAAAACCAGAGAGGTGTAAGTTCTTTTTTTTTTAATAAATTTAGATCAGTCGAGAAATTGATATTTCCTTGTATATTTCTAGGCTAGACTGTAGACTCTATAAAAATTACACCACTCAGGTTTTCAACAGCTCATTTATAACCAAATATCTTCAAAATTTCGAAAACTGTAATTGGGATGTATGTGTCTGATGACCAATTCCTTGTCTACGTCTTATACAAATCACATAGCTATAACTGAACAGCAAAAGGAATAGAAAATCAGGAACGCCATTTTCAGAAAGACATTTATTTAACAAAATGTACATTTTTGTTACAATGCGACTATCTTCAGTAGCAAAACAGTACCAATCAGTACTGTTTTGTAACAACATTTTTTGTCAACAAAATCTTCATGTTAAAATTAAAGAAGTGTCATTTAAATTGCACACGCGATAATTTAAAAACCAACTTGTAATTGTTTGAAGTGAATTTTTGTTGTAAGAATTACGTTGTAATTATCACCCGGCGCATCCACCATCTCAAAATAATCAAAATTATGGATAATAATTTCAAATTTTAGAAAGAAACAAAACTTACCTATGATCTTAGCAACCTATTTAAGTCAAAGGACACCCAATCAGTTTTCCGCGCATTATTTAATTTTTTTTAAAGAATTACGTCGACAAAAATTTTAATCTCTTATGCCAGTTTTATTTGCTTAATGAATTTTGGCTTCATAAATAAATAATAATTCATAATCATAAATAATCATAAATAATTCACAAGCCTGAAATATCTAGGTATGTCTTCAAGATCTATATAAAATATATCTTCTGTAATATTTGTATTCAGGAGAGAGCAGTTAATTTTTTAACGTAATCTCGTAATCGCAGTTTAACACGCCAGCAATATTGGAAAGGACAAACTTACACAAGATTCATGTTGCAATGTAACATTTAGGTGAAAACTGTGTAGAGATACTTATGTCGATTATTTTATTAATAGTGAAGAATGGTATTTGAAACTTGTACGAACTCTTAATTTCTCTGGAATGTTTATGTAAGCATATTAATTAAGGTTTGCCGAAAATTCTGGCACAGAACTGGTTACATCATATAGTTTATGTTACATGACACACAAGATGCACTTACCGTGTGTTATTAAATTTTGATCTAAATGCCGTCATTAGATCGCCTCGTTCATTGCGCAAAATCAATTAATAAGCAGGTAAATGAATTCAAAATATCTATGGCAAAAGTTGATATTTATATAATCCGATTAAAGTATAGCTAAAGTATTCCTGAATATCAAAGAATAACTTCCAGAATATCAAAGAATAACTCATCTATAAATTTAATATTGAAATAATTTAAATATACTCTATTTATACGCGTAACTAATTGCATTCAACAGCTGACTATCAATTTATACAAAGTACTTAAATGCAATTGTTTGCTAATACCAGTCTCAATCAATAATAATGTGTGAGTTGAAAATGGGACAGATTCCTCAAGAGTAAGATTTTGGAAAACTAAAATAAAAACTGTTTTTTTGGGCAAACAGATCCTATTACAACAAAAGTTATTATTGATAAGTTGTAACTGTTGTACACATTTACTCATAAATTATATATGTTTAATATAACTGATAGTTAAGATAGAGATTTAACAAAAAAAGGCTTTTTCGGCTCACTAACTCATTCAATTACAACTGACATGATATTAAAATGGATCAAGAACCTGAGCTTGGGACATTTTCCAGTTTGGGTCAAAATTTCTGTCATATCAGCAGTGTTACTGATATGATTACATGAAATTGCAAATTAATGATAATTTATTAATATGTACTTGATTACATATTGATAATTTATCAATATGTATGTATCATATATGTATCATATATGAGACAGGGGATGGCAATTGCAGTTTTTTTTTGTATGGAAACCGTTCCAAATAAATTTTGACAGTGATTACTAGAATATATAAATTTTTGAGAATAATTTAAATTATGACCACAAAACTTCTTATAAATATTCAGGATAACAAATGAAGTTCACATAATTAAAGTTAAAATTTTATATATTTATTTATTTATTTAATTTAATTCTAATATTCAAAGCTTTCAGTTTTGTCTATCAAGCAAATCATATATTCATCTTGTTAATCTTTCAGTAATCACTGGAATACTGACAAAATATTTAAAAATCAATTACAATTATGATTAGTATTGGAGACAGTTATAACTCCATGGGTTTTCCTTTCAAACTTGGATTGCTCTAAATTATTATAACTCTAAACTTTTTCTTCTCTGAATTGTATTTCCAGATTCTTCTAAATAATATTTTTAATCATTACCTGTTCCGTTAATATTGATGTTCAAATACCCAAAATATCATTATTCTATCAAAATTTTGACAGTATGCATGACATTTCACAGTAATTGACCAAATATTTAAAAAGCGAATTAATATGTTTAGTTACGTTTAAGGTTTTATTCAGTGATGTTAACATTCCAAAAATATCATTATTCTATGGAAATTTTGACAGTGTGCATGACATTTCACAGTAATTGACCAAATATTTAAAAAGCGAATTAATATGTTTAGTTAAGTTTAAGGTTTTATCCATAAATTACCAGAGATGTATTTAAGGTATTGTTATTAGGGACTTACTGGCAAAATTATTTTTATTTTATTTTATTATTTATTTATTTTATTTCGCCTGACTAGTTTCTGTTTCTAAAAAATCTGTAACTTTCAAATTTCAAAATTCAAACTGCTTACAAATATTTTTCATAAAAATAAGATCAGGATATATATATATATATATATATATATATATATATATATATATATATATATATATATATATATATATATATATTAAAATACATATATCATGCCTCTGATGACGTTTTTTTAGAAACCGAAACTAGTCAAGCGAAATAAAATAGACAAATAATAAAATAAAATAAAAATCATTTTTCCAGTAAGTACCCAATAATAATAATACCTTAAATATGATTCGTATTGGCCACAGTTATCGGTATAATATTCATGATTGGATTTCTGCGTGCTTCTAAATTATAATATCTCTAAAGGTATTCTAAATTGTATTTACACATTTTTCTTAGTTTTGTTTTTAATTCTTGCAAATTCTGTTAATATTGATATGCTTACTCTGAAAATTTTAATGAATACTCCCAAAATATCATTTTTCTGTCGAAATATTGTCAGTAATCATTAACATATTACTAAATAACTCGTTAATATATTATTCTGTAAAAATGTTATGTATTCTGTGAAAATTTTGACATAATTTCTCAAAATGTCATTTTGTCACAGTTTTGTTTAATCATATAATCATATCGTATAACACTGGTCAATAAAATGAAACTTTTTTGTGTAACAGGAGATTTGACACGATATTCTAGTAGTACTTAGTAGTATATTCTAGTATACTTTTCATGTAGAATCCAAATATGTTCTCAGTTTTGGCGTGCCACCCAAGGATTGTCAGTGATACACTAGCAAAGTTTCAGAAAATATCGTATATTTGCATTAAAATTACTTTAAAAAAATTTCTAACATATTTTTTTAAACTTTTTGGGTGGATTTGACCTGGGTAACATCTATCCTCCGTATTTAGTATGAATGGACTACCATATACCAACTCCTCTTGTCCTGGTAGCGTACATCCCCATTTTAGAGAGTTTCAGTCACTGCTATGAAAATTTACAAAAAAAACTCAAAAAAGGTTTAGTATGCGACTCTAACCGTATTAGTCATGTAGAATTCAAAAGGTTATTCGTTTTGCTGAATCATGAGTAAAGAGCTTAATTTTGCCCTGATACTTCCATAATAACTAGAAATTTTGTAATAGAAAAAAATAGTTCTAAAAAAAGTGTGGGTGATAGACAATTTCTGGTTGCAGATTTAAATTCAGCGTGAAACAATATATCAAACTCACTATCAAAGATTCGTGTTGCACAAATCGTGTCAAATCGTTTTGTGTAATTCATTACACAAAAAAACAGTGTAATGTTTGCCCCTGTTTATAATAATAAGTAATTTTTTGTAGAAAAGTAACTCTTCATTAAATAATTCATATTCTTTTTATACATTTAAAAAAAAAATCTTTTGATAATTTATTTGCGCAACAAAATCCGAAATCTTGCGATTTCGTTTTATTTTTTTTCTGAAGCTATTTAAAAAGGTATAAGAAAACCAAAGGCACTTTCTTAAACGAAACGTTGTACTGAAAATTTATAAAAGCTGTCTTATAGAACTAAAAACGTGGCAATAAAAAGTGCCTTTTGTTTTTTTATACCTTTTAAATTAACTTCAGAAAAGCATAAAAACGATATCTCAAATCGATATCTTCGGAAGTAAGCGGAATTTTAAGGTTTTCTCAACAGAATATTACTGACCACTAAATTGCGCAACTTTTTTTGTAATTTAACCGCCATTGTAACTTTTACGGATTCAGAGATTCCCATTCTGTTGATCCTTATCTTGGACACCCTGTATTATTAATACATTCGTGAAAATTCTATAGGTTTTTCATGAAATTGTTACAATTTTCCACAAATTATGAACTTTGCCATGAAATTATACAATTTTAGGGCATTTTGGCATTTGGGCATTACATGGCATATTAATACATTTGTAAAAATTGTATAGGTTTTCATGAAATGGTTACAATTTTCCACAAATAATGAACTTTTCCACGAAATTATACAATTTTAGAGCATTTGGACATTACATAGCATATCTTTTTGCCTAATTTTTAAACTCGGTTAATTCAGAAACGAGAGAAAATTCCTAAAAAGTTTATACTCTCATTTCGACTTGGAAAGTGATCCTACATCATTTTATTTTTGCACAGCTGTTATATATCACCCTGTATATAGATAGGTAGATAGATGAGCTATGTAATATGCATCAGAATATACAGGGTCCGTTATTTCACCTCCCGTCTTCTATAGCTCAGTTACTAATTGAGTTAGGATTTTCATATTTTGCAGGCTTTACTTGCATTCTGGGGCGAATTTCAGGAAAATATGTTTGAATATACAGGGTGTCCCAAAAAGTGTGACGTCATTATGATGTTTATTGTTAAATTGCATGGTATATTTGTTATCGTGTGTTATCGGCATGGCCGATTTCAATAATAAGTTGCATTTAATATACAATTTGGAGACATTTCTCGGCAACAGTTTATAATTCTTTGCCTTAGAATATCTTCACTAGCTGGATGTGTTACATAAACATGATCTTGAACATAGCCCCAAAGCCAAAAGTCCAGTGGTGTAAGATCGAGCAAATTCGCAGGCCACCGAATTGGACCATGCGTTCCAAGCCACTTTTCACCAATTTTTTTGTTTAACCAGTTAATATTTATTCTGGCATTATGCGGTGTTGCATCATCTTGATAAAAATAAAGTCAATTGAGCTCTGCAAGAGGCAAATCGTCTAAAACTGGTTTTATTGAAATCGACCAATAACTAAAGGAGTTATGGCTAGCGGCGTTTTTAGGAGATACCCTGTATAAGACAATATTTTGTTTGCAATTGAGTTATTGTTAAATAATACTAAATACTCATAGACGTGCAAATAGTTGAGTAAAATGCAGTAGTTTATGAAATTTATGTAATATTACCTTATTTCTAGCATAAAGTTCAGCAGCGAAAAAAAAATCGAAAGCGAAAGCAGCGTGCCCCCAGAAATTCCTAAGGATCTGAAAAATATAAAATACACAGACATTTTTTCCAAAGCAAACAGCTGCCCTGAGCTGCCCCGGTGAAAGTTACAGCCTATATAAAAAAATGCATTTTTCTGGATAAAACGTGATTTTTTTTTGTATAATCGATAAATGCTTGGACAGTTACTGATAAAAGTGACGCTAAAATTTATTGAATGACAATAAATATCTTAATTTTCATAAGACAGTGAAGTAAGACCAAATAAAAAACAAAAAATTGTAAAAATGGACATTTTCAGAAAACATTGGTAAAAATTCATTTTTTATCTATTCCTTCGAATAAAATCTATAAATTGTGTTAAATATTGTTAATAGCTAGGTAAACATTTTTTTTTCGAAATTATTGTCAACACAGAATTCAAATTGGACATGAATTTTAAATTTTTGTGCGCCATATTTGATCGGTCATTTTGTATTTTTAGAATTTCTCAAACGTTACCTCAGAATCTTATTTCCAAGTCCGAATTCCACCTACATACAAGGTTTTGAGATTTTTGGAAGGTTCCTTAGAACCTATATCCCAATTTTTAGGAAATTCCGACCAGTGTGCGCCACCACCATTCAAAATAAATAAATTAACATTAAAAATCTTCACAAAAATAAAAAAGTAAATCTTAATTATTCTACATAGGTATATGTATAGGTATAGTTCTAGAATAGGTAAGAATTTATAGGTATAAAACATTGGGGTGTAAGGTTAGTTCGCCTCCTCGTGGTGCACCCTGGATAACGCTAAATGAACTAACGCATACAGGCAGTCAGATAATTTTAAGATCTTCTGACTTAGACACATTCTATAATATACATATGTAATAAAAATTTCCAATGAAAATGTCGTGATTTATTATGAAGATTTTCAAATTTATATCCAACGGTTTCCCTTTTCCCTTTTTCTTAAAAAAAAAAAGGTGCGATAAAAAATATATAAAAATGATAAAATGATAAAATAAAAAAAAAACAATAAAATATTCACAATATTCATTGTTATTTTGCAATTTACAATATAAATTATATAATTCTTACTGAGAATTTTATGTATTTTTTAATAACATTTTGTATTTTGTAAGGAAGATGTCAAAAGTTTCCATTTAAATTTTTATGTGTGCAATGAAAATCTTCGCGTTTATAGAATATGTGAAAATTGGAAAATACCTCATTGTAAGTTTTTCAAGAATTTCCTTTGAAACTTATTAGAGCACTATGTGAGTTACATTCAGTGAATTCAGTGAAAAAAAAGTTTTCATTTAAATGAATATTTGCACCACAATGTTGTGTATTGTTTATTTATTATTACTACTTGTTTTGCAAACCTAAATTCTATATTTTATTATTAAATCTGCCCAATATTATAATTCACCTACACACCTGCCCAGCAATTGATAAATCAATTGATCTTATGGCATATTATTATAATGGAAGTTTTGGATATGAGGATAATAGGATACATAACAGGATAATTGGATATAAATCAAAGCATGGCTAATTTTAATTAATATTTTCCATATTTTATTTAATATGATTGAATGCAGTCGAAATGATACAGTGAGTTCGCAAAATAGACTGGTTAATTTTTTCTATTCGTGTTTATTTGACTTGATTATAACCTTTTGCTATATTTCGCGGGGAACTACTTTATTAGTGGGTATTTAATGATATATTTTTATTAAAGAAATGTTATGTAGAGCCGCAAGTATGTTGTTTAAAATTCTTGATTCCGACACTGAAAGTTTGTTTTATTTAAATTTCAAGAACAATAACACAGTAGGTACGCATGTTTGTATAACAATGCTCCGGTGATTAATCGGTATCGGCGACATTTAATTGAACGCACTGAAAAAATCTATTGTCCCGATAGCACCAATTGTTGCGGTATTCTGGATAGGTAATGCCATTGGACGCAGTCCTAAAAGGTGTGCCTAAACAAACATTAGTCACATTGGCGTGCTCGTTTATACCTGAAAATCCAGTGAAAGCGTTTGAGCGACGGAATGAACCGTGGGGAAAGGATATTGGGGTCGTCAGCGCCGAGATTAACTCCAGTGTTTAAACGAGATTTTGCCGCCATGAAGACAAGGTCGTTTACAGTTACCCAGCGAGCATACCTGTGCGGTTTGTAAACTTACCTGCACGCGGCCACGTTAGTCCGTGCTGGTATACCGCGCGCGCGTGTTTGTTTTTTTGTGAAGATACGATGACCTCTCAATCGTCCACCCTGGATGGTCTTCCAAAACAGTTCGTCTCCGCGATGAGGACCTTATTTGATATCATGGATGATAAGCGCACGGGCTATGTGAATTTCGCAGATATAGAAAACAGATGGCAGGATGACGGATCTAAAGGTCTTCCTAAAGGTGTCATAGAGAGCCTTAGAAAAGTTACACCTCCGAATGGGTTGTTGTCGTTCGAACGATTCTGTGCTGGTTTGAAGATATGTCTGCTGCGAAATCAAGTTGAACAGCGTAGCACCCAAAATCCTGCAAAGTTGCCAAGGAATTTAGACGTGCCACAAAACCGACCACCAAGTGCGCCCTTATTAGATCTAGATTCACCACCTAAACCTGCGTGGACAGCAAACACAGCAGCTATTAGGCCAAATAATGTGATATCGCAGCAAAGGACAATATCTATGCCTCAATTGTTAGTGGAACGCAAAGAAAACGCCACAGAGAGCGTCGATATCCATGGGTTTGACAAACCAGTTCCCAACATAAACAAACCCACGCTTTATGGTCCTCCCAAGCCTCCCCGCACCGCTCTGGGCGTCGAAAGAAATGGGCTGCCCAACACAAACATGGACAGAGCAGAAATCCGCACTGCTCTACAAAATTGGCAAATGGGGCTGATGATGGGCGACCAAGACAATAAGGATAAAAGAAATCAACAACAATATACCGGTTTATTGAGGACGGGTAGGTCGCTGGGTGACGGCAAGGCGGCCCAAAGCGACGCCCAAATCACCGCAGGGATATACCAGAAAAAGCCTAACGTCCGCAGGAGGGAACCCCGCAGGCACACCTTACAAAACGGAATAGACTACAACATGCTCAAACGGATGAAGCAGATCGAGCAGGAGAAGGACGTCCTCATGCAGGGCCTGGGCGCTATCGAAAAGGCCAGGGAATGGTATTTGAAGCAAATCGCGAATGTACAAGAAAAAATGAAGTACCTAGGAAGAATGGGTCATGTAGTAAGTATGACTCGCCTACAACTTTAATCAATTTTTCCTTATTCCGAAAATCATGCTTACGCAAAATACCGGTGAAGCGTATTGCGATGGGCATGTACACGCTAGTAACCCACATTTCAGTTTTCTCAAGACATATTCTCATGATTGTTTCGGATTTGCCACGAACGTGCATCGCACACAAGCGCATTCTCCGTTATAATTATTAGTGAAAGATGAATTACTCAACGTCGTGATGCATAACCGCAATAACAGAAACAAAACATTTCACAAAACTATTTTACATCTACATATATTATCTCAACTATTGCACAAAACGTACTAAATTCAAATTTTTCCAACTCTGTAGGCTCCACTAGTAATCAGTGGTACCCAATGAAAGTTATAATTTATATTGCTACTATTTTGCCTTCAGCTTATTTTGTGGAATACTTAGTTTTATAGATAGATATGAGCCGATGAAAACCAGAAAAGTCCAAAAAAAATTAATTCAGAAAAGTTTAGAAATTCATATACAAGGGACATTTCTATACTTATATGAATTTAAAAAAATGGACTTACACCACTCTGCTTTTCAACGGGTTATACAGGGTAATCACTTTTACGATGCCCACCATTAGGATCTATTAAACGGAAATATATACAGAGTTGGTCAAATGGGATGTAAGTTTCTCATTTTTGTGCCAACTTGATTTTTAGAGCAGTCCACAGCAGTTTGATTTTTGCAACAAATTTTTAAATTATCGATTTTTGGTGGTAAATAATATCAGATTACCTACACATGGGTAAAACCTACACATGGTTAAAATTGGAATTTTTCGCTCTTTTGAATGCTATTAAAATCCAATATTGCGGCCATAAGAAAATCAAAAGTTGAATGAAAATTTGGGCATCTAGTTGGCGCATGTTTGGTACTGTCATCAGTTTTGTAAAATTTCCTTCAAAAGTAATAAAGTTATAACAGGAAAATGAAAGTTCACTTTTTCAGTTTTTCATCGAAATTTCAGGAACTGTGCAAGATATCCCGGATTTCGTTTCAGTATATTGAAATGCACAAAGATAAGAAACTTTTTTCCCATTTGACCAACTCTGTATGTATTTCCGTTTAATAGATCCTAATGGTGGGCGTCGTATAAGTGACCACCCTGTATATTAGCTCAATTGAGCATTTTAAAAATGATCAGATAATTTCTGAAAGATGCAATATTTCATACATTGCCTAGATATGTTATACAGGGCAATGTTATCCCTAGTCATTATTATTTTTAGAAAACATAGTTTTTAAGAAAAGTTTTCACATTTTTGATCAGGTATTAAACTCGTTTTTATTTAGAAGTTTTTGTTACCATCATTGTTATTGTTATATATTTTGCATCATGGTATTTTTAAATATTCGAGAAGAGAAAGATCAAAACAAAAAGAAATCATATTTGTAATAGAAAAATTTAGGTTTGCATTTAAAAAAAATAGCGAGCTATAAGAGCCAATTATTTGCCACAATTTTAAGGTTTTCATTTTTTTGTGACGCTTTTGTGATACTTTTTGACAATGTCATCGATACTTTTTTTAATGGAATTAAAATGGATTAAATGGATTTTTTTTTCTATTACAAATATGATTATAATAGAAAAAAATAGGTTTCCATTTAAAAA
This sequence comes from Othius punctulatus, assembly GCA_951805005.1. NCBI lineage: Eukaryota > Metazoa > Arthropoda > Insecta > Coleoptera > Staphylinidae > Othius > Othius punctulatus. Next base: position 15,241,227 of record OX638138.1, read on the forward strand.
AGTATATGAAATATATTACAAATATGATTGTAATAGAAAAAAAAAATAGGTTCCATTGAAAAAAGTATCGATGACATTGTCAAAAAGTATCACAAAAGCGTCACAAAGAAATGAAAGCCTTGAAATTGTGGTAAATAATTAGCTATATAGCTCGGTTCTTTTTTAAATGACAATATTTTTTAATTATAGATATGATTTTTTTTCTTTTTTCTACTGGGCAATGTGAGAAATACTACACAAAAAATTATTCATTTTATACATTACCGAAATCTCCTATTTTTTCTCTTTCTCTCTACAAAAATACAAAATACCTAACAAATACCTAAAAATACCACTAGGATGCATAACAAAAACTTCTTTTAAAAAGTTTAAAGCCTGATGATCAAGCATGTGAAAGATCAAAGACCTTCAAATCAAGAAAACAAATGAATATATTTCCTTATGGGCAATGTGAGAAATACTACAGAAAAAAATATTAATTTTATACATCGCCTAAATGTTCAGATATTATACAGGGTCTTTTTTTAAAACGAACCAAAGCGCTCCTGCCGAGATAGCTCCAAAAAATAAAAAATCTAGAACAGGTCGATTTTAGTTATTTATTCTGCATTTTCTGACGCACTTAATAAATTATTATGTCGGTTTTATATTTTTTATATTTTATAACGTACACAACTTTTGTAGAACTCTTAATTGTCTTTTCAATCACTTTTTTTTTCTTTCAAAAATACTCATCTTTTCCTTTAAAAAGTGGGGACTTTAATAGCAATTTTTTATTGGGAAATCTTTGGATTTATTAAAATTATTGAACTTTGAATGATTTTGTTCGAATTTTGTCGATTAAAATCTGTGAACATCGAATTTTGATGACAAAATTTATAAATTGTGACGATTAGAACCATAAATTTTGACAATCGCACTAGAAGGCACGAGAATTTGATGTTTAAATAAGATAAACTGCAAATGTTGTTGTTTTAAAATAAAGGTAGTAGAATTTTATTATTAAAATTATATATTGCGGTGATTAGAACTGTAACTTACGACAATCTCAGTATTTCACAACGTTCACAACTTTTGTAGAACTCAAGTCTCTTTACAATCACTTTTTTTTTTTCAAAAAATACTCATTTCCTTTAAAAAGTGGAGACTTTAATAGCAATTTTTTATTGGAAAATCTTTGGATTTATTAAAATTGAACTTCGAATGATTTTGTTCGAATTTTGTCGTTTAAAATCTGTAAACATCGAATTTTGATGACAAAATTTATAAATTGTGTCGATTAGAACTATAAATTTTGATAATCGCAACAGAAGGCACGAGAATTTGAAGTTTAAATAAGATGAACTGCAAATTTTGTTGTTTCAAAATAAATGTAGTAGAATTTTATTATTAAAATTATATATTGCGATGATTAGAACTGTAACTTGCGACAATCTCAGTACAAAACGCGCTTAAAATTAAATTAGAAGAACTTCTAGTTTTGATGTAACAAATTTAATGACGTCGAATTTTGATGTTTAAATTTATAAATTATAATGATTAGTACTGTAAGTTATTTAAATTTGATGTTTATACTTACTTAAATTTGAATGAATAATGCAATAAATTATAATATTCTTCATTAATAACTTTTTAATTTTGATGTTGAAATTAAAGAACTTCGAATTTTCTTGTTGAGAACAGATAAACATTAAATTTTGATATTTATACTTATTATGTATGATTATGGTGATTCGAACGATAATCTATGACAAACCAAATATACATTCTTTAAAATTCAATCGCAATTAAAAAGGTGAGAATTTTGATGTTGAAATTTAAAGGACCTCTAACGTTGCTTTTTCAGATTCATCGTCGAATTTTGATATTTATAGACAAAAATGTGAGGTTTTAACTTATAAATATGACTGATTAATGCAATAAATTATGATATTCTTAATTAAAAACTTTTGAATGTTGATGTTTGGGATTAAAGAACTTCGAATTATCTTGTTGAGAACCGAAAAACATTAAATGATAATTATAAATGATATTATTATGATTATTATACTTATTTAGTGTTTAGAATGATAAATTATGACAAACAAAATATACTAAAACTACAAAAGACTATAAAAATCAATAGCAATTCAAAAGGTGGGAATTTTAAAAACCTCAAACTTTGGTTTTTCAAATTTATCGTCGAATTTTGATATTTACATAAAAATATTTTTATGATTAGCACTACAAATTATGATATTCCTAATTACCTGCGAATTTTATTGTTTATATTTGACAAACGTTGAATTTTTATTATTAAACTTATATATTTTAATGATTAAGGCTATAAGTTATATTAATTATTAAATTCAATCGCAGTTGAAATGGTGGGAATTTTGATGTTCAAATTTAAAGAACCTCAAACTCAGGTTTTTCAAATTTGTTGTCGAATTTTTATATTTAAATACAAAAGTTTTAATGACTAGTGCTAAAGATTATGATGTTCTTAATAGATACCTGCGAATTTTATTGTTTAGAATTGACGAACGTCGAATATTGACTTTTATGCTTTTAAATTTTAATAATTAAGGCTATAAGTTATGATATTATTAATTAGACTTCCGAGTTTTCAAGTTTACAAATGCAGAACTTTGAATTTTCTTCTTTAATCTTTAGAACCGAAGAACCGAACAGAATTTTGATATTTTAACTTACAAAATGTAGTGATCAAAACTTAAAATAACGACAATCACAATTAAACTGGTCTGAATTTTTAAGTTGATATTTTAAGAACCTCAAACTTTGGTCTTTCAAATTGATGAACCTCGAATTTTTTATATTTATACATATAAATTTTAATGATTTAGAATATAAATTGTGATATTCTTACTTTGGAACCTGCAAATTGTGTTGTTTATAATTAATGAATAATGTTGTTCGAATTTGAACATTTTTTGAAGAAGAATTATGCCATTTAAAATCTGTAAATGTATGTAGAATTTAGATGTAAAAATGTATTAATAGATTTATAAATTGAGACAATCTCAATTAAAGACATGAGAATTGGATGTTTAAATTAGAAGAACTTCGCATTTGTGGTGTTTCACGTTGACGAACGTCGAATTTTTATGTTTCTTCAAATTATGTTACTTTAAAATTCGAAAATCACCAATTTTGAGCTTTAGTGTTATGTAATAACATGATCAGTACAACATTTAAGAACATTTGAAGAACTTTTGAAGTAATTTGAGAACTGTAAATATTTATGTTTAAATTGATTATCTTTAATAGATGTTAATTTCATGACACCGAGAGTTTTAACGTTAACTCAAAATAAAACACCAAAAAATACAGCATTGTTATTACGATTAAAATACATCAGGTTGACATACTGATCAAGATGGTGTTCACTAAAGTAAGCAAAAAATGATTAACATATTTCTGATGTTTATGATTAGGAAATTATTGAGTATTCTCTAAGAATTTTTGAGATATGTCTAGAAATCTTGAAAATTATAGAGATATCTTGGAAATTATTGATATTTATTGGGAAATCTGTAGAAATCTTGAAAATTATTAGGAATCTTGAGAATAATTGAAAAGTGTTAACCAATTTGCATATTTTTATCTCGAAATTATTGAAAAATCTCCTGAAATCGTAATAAGAATAGGGAAATCTGAAGAAATCATGAAAAATATTGGAAAATATCTCAAAATCATGATAATATTTACAAATGACTAGATATTTTAAGAATAATCGAACAATTTGTAGAATGAAAAAATGTATGTAACAATCGTGTCAATTGAGTGAACCAATTTGGATTTTCTGGTTTTAATGATCTCGAAATTATTGAAAACTCTCTCGAAATCGCGAGAATTAATGAGAAATCTGTAGAAATCAATAAAAATGTTCGATAATATATTTTTATTTTAATAAAAGAATATAATATATCCTGATTTTAATAGAAGGATAAGTGGTTTTGAAAATATATATATAATTTTACTGTAAAGAAAATTAAGAACTCCACAAAAATCGAAGCCATAACATAACATAAAATTCTTAACATAAAAAATGTCAATTACTTCAAAAGTCAAAAATACTGACACCACTTTCTTGAACGCTTTCTTGAACGCTCTGTATATCGCGAGATTAAAAAAAATGGCAAAAAAACGAGCTCGAATTTTTATTGTGCTTAAAAAATGAATTTGCATAACCTGAAGAACTGAAGAACTAAAAACTGAAGACTAAAAAACTTAACGACTAAAACTTGCTGAAGAACTAAAATATAAAAATCGATTTTTGTTAAGTAGGTACGTATTTATGTAGTCCCTCTATCGATATACCAAAAACAACATTATTTACGTATGCACCGACTAACATTGACTGTACTTGTTGCTGATTATGTCTTCATCTATATTGCAATATGATTTTAGGAACCATGGTCTGAAGCTCAACAGGAGAAATTAGAACTGCAAAGAGCCAGAGTTTTTGAAGTCAACCGGCATTTGGCAGCTTTAACAGACAGCTGGGAAAGAGGAGGATTACCCCTGCATATGAATTTAGCAGTGCACCATTACCCACAACCTCAAGATCTCACAACACGATTAAAACAGCAAAACCACCTGCTCACCGAAGTAAGTACTCACAACATTATTCGTATTAGAAGCATGATTCTCCTGAACAACGTACGAGAAGACTCCAAAGGTAGAACTCAAATTGGTAGTGTACTGTAGTGGACGAAATATTGATCATCGGTGGATGAGCTTTAGATCTCAAATTAGGTTATGATTTATTAAAGAAAAATTAATGGTTGGTCTACTTAGACCAGTTTTGGTAAGTCTCTTATAATTTCCTTCTTTTGTAATAAAATACGAAGAAAAAAAATTAGAAAAATAAAGAAAAATATATTAGAAGATAAGCTACCTATATCTCAAATCTTAAAATCTACTAAGACCAGTTGAAGTAGGTCTCTTGTATTTTCCTTCTTTTGTAATGAAATATGAGGGGAAAAAAATGGCAAAATGAAGAAAAATATATTAGAAGATAAGCTACCTATATCTCAAATCTTAAAATCTATTAAGACCAGCTGTAGTAAGTCTCTTGTATTTTCCTTCTTTTATAATGGAATATGGAGACAATAAATTTAAAAAAAAATAGAAGCTTAGCCATATCTCAAATCTTGAACCAGTTCTCACCTACGAGTTTTCGCCAATAACCGGGGGATAAGAAAACTATAAGGACAAGGTAGTTTGACTTATTATATTAATTGATGTTACATAATATAGTGTGGACGAAAAGTCTCTTTACCGAAAATAGCATAATCTCCAAAATATGTATTGTTTTTTTCAAATTGTATTATTTTCAGTAAAGCGACTTTTCGGCCACCCGGTATATTGATACGTTCATAAAATAAAAATCTTTCTGTTTGCGCTTTGGGATTCTCAAATATATAATTCATCACCGAATAATCATAAATTGAACCTACATCTATAGTTAGTACGTCAATCCCTTGGACATAGTCCCGTTGATCGCTCGCTTTAATACGGTACAGATTATATGTTTTCATTTCCGTTTTGACGACATTCTACAAGTAGCAATTAATTTAGAACCACAAGTTTCCTGTCCGGAACTCAATGCTTTACGGTTAGCTTGTAACTATTTGCATTTTTGTTTTTGAATCCGTATATTATAACATATTCAAGTAAACCTGCATTTGCATTTACATTTGCAGTAGAAATAAGATGTGAAAGTTTGCAAATAAATTTCCGGTTCATCGGGCATATTCAGATTTGATGCAAAACCGTGATGGCAAATTACTAGAAAGTGCTCCTTGGGGTGCTCCTTGGGAATGTTAGTCTAGATAAATATAGATTTACATAAGGATTTTATTTTAGCAGCATTTCGAAACATATTTGGTTGCATGGTCTATATTTTATGCATACAGTATAATGTATGATCATAAAGTTTCTCCTGCTCTAGATCACGTTATCGTGGGAGTAGTATTTGGTAATTTCACTAAGATTATATGTGAACTATTTGAAGGCCAACATATAATTTGTAGTACAGATTATTTTTGCACTATTTTGTATGTGACCCCTTATTGAGGGGTCACATACAAAGTTGATAAGCTGTATCTCAAATCTTGAAATGTACTAAGACCAATTCTAGTAAGTTTCTTGTATTTGTTTTTGTAATGAAATATAAAAAGAACAAATTGAAAAAAAAAATTAGAAACATAGCTATATCTCAAATCTTGAATTAATCAAACAACCAACTCACAGTTGAAAACAATATTCAATTCAAAATTTACATAACGTTTTGAGGTATCGAAAAAAATGAGAGAAACAATTAGGTATATTGCGTATCAAAAACATTAAGAGTAACGTATACGTTATTTGAAGCATCACATTCAAATATCAAAACCTATTATATCATAAATGCATCTGGCATTCGAATGTGATGCTGTCAAGTAACGTATACGTTATTGCTAACATTTTTTTGAAAATGCAATACACCTGAATGTTTCAATTTCCTATTTTTTTGTGCATTCTAAAAAATAGTCATTTCGTTAACTTGTCATGTTCAGACGCACAATCTACGGCAAAGTTATTTTAATCTAATTTTATTTTGAATGATAACGTTTTTAAATCTTATAATCTTTGTCTTAGGGACAGTATAAAAAAACTGTATCCTTAAATTTATCTTTATTCCAATAATTGCAGAATTTATTATAATTTTTTTTTTATTATTTGGTTTTCTCGTTTATATATAGTTTAGCAAAATTTATCAAGTTGCAGACATGTTTTGCAAAACGCCAAACATTTATTAAATAACTTCAAACTTCTTTTATTGGACATGAAATACATGTCCAATATATCCAATATATCCATTATATCAAGACAATATAAATTAGGAAATATGTCAACTTTTGGAAGTAGAAAGTCTATGATAAGACTACCAGCAGTTCCTGAAATGTGATTTTTGAAAAATTCCTAAATTAGATCAATTTGATATTTAGAAAATATTATAAAAATTACATTTTTTTTAATAAAAATTGACACCAATGGAATTGATTGGTGTGAATTCTATAAAAAAAATCTATTTTTATAATATGTTCTAAATATCAAATTGATCTAATTAACGAATTTTTCAAAAATCACATTTCGGAAACTGCTGATAGTCTTGTTGTGTACTTTCTACTTACACATTTCCATGTTTTATTTTTTATTTATCTTTAGGGAAATTCTACAAATATTCCAGAAAATTGCTTAAATATACTCGAGTATTTCGAAAATATGCCGCAATTTGTTGAAAATTTCAAAATAATTCATTCAACGTGACAAGGTCCATATTTTTTATTGATTTTATAATTTACGAAAATATTCAGAAATTCCCTCGAAATGTTCGATAAATATTCATCAAAATATACAAGAAGTTCTAGAAAATTTAAAAAAAAAATAACAAACTCAAGTGCAATATATAAATTTCTTTATGTGTGTGTGTTTAGATTATTTATATTTAAAATTCTCTTGTATTTAAAATTCACGTATATATTCGTAAAAATCTCTTATATATTGAAAAAAAAAATGTATTAGCTTATACGAAAATATCAGGGAAGCTATAAAATTTGAAAAAATAGTATAAAAATTCATTTATTTTTTTATCGAAATATTCGATAAATATTCATAAACATCAAAATATACAAGAAGTTCTAGAATATTTCTAAAAAAAATAACAAACTCAGGTGCAATATTTAAATTTCTTGGTGTGTATGTGTTTCGATTATTTATATTTAAATGTGTCTTGTATTTAAAATTTACGTAAAAATTCGTAAAAATCTCTCAGCTAATATATTTTTTTCCTTCAATATATAAGAGATTTTTACGAATATTCACGTAAATAATATTTACGTATTTACGAAAATATCAGGGATGCCATAAAATTGGAAAAATAGTATAAAAAATCATTTATTTTTTATCGAAATAGTCGATAAATATTCATAAACATCAAAATATACAAGAAGTACTAGAATATTTCTAAAAAACATAACGAACTCGTGTGCAATATTTAAATTTCTTTGTGTGTATGTGTTTAGATTATTTATATTTAAGTGTGTCCTGTATTTAAAATTTACGTAAATATTCGTAAAAATCTCTCAGCTAATACATTTTTTTCCTTCAATATATAAGAGATTTTTGCGAATATTTACGCAAATAATATTTACGTATTTACGAAAATATCAGGGATGCCATTAAATTGGAAAAATAGTATAAAAATTCATTTAATTTTTATCGAAATATTCGATAAATATTCATAAACATCAAAATATACAAGAAGTTCTAGAATATTTCTAAAAAACATAACAAACTCATGTGCAATACTTAAATTTCTTTGTGTGTATGTGTTTCGATTATTTATATTTAAATGTGTCTTGTATTTAAAATTTACGTAAATATTCGTAAAAATCTCTCAGCTAATACATTTTTTTCCTTCAATATATAAGAGATTTTTACGAATATTCACGTAAATAATATTTACGTATTTACGAAAATATCAGGGATGCCATAAAATTGGAAAAATAGTATAAAAAATCATTTTTTTTCTCGAAATATTCGATAAATAATCATAAACATCGAAATATACAAGACGTTCTAGAATATTTCTAAAAAACATAACAAACTCATGTGCAATATTTAAATTTCTTTGTGTGTATGTGTTTAGATTATTTATATTTAAATTTCTCTAGTATTTAAAATTTACGTAAATATTTGTAAAAATCTCTTAATTAATACATTTTTTTCCTTCAATATATAAGAGATTTTTGCGAATATTTACGCAAAAAATATTTACATATTTACATATTTAAAATAGTATAAAAATTCATATAATTTTTATCGAAATATTCGATAAATATTCATAAACATCAAAATATACAAGAAGTTCTAGAATATTTCTAAAAAACATAACAAACTCATGTGCAATATTTAAATTTCTTTGTGTGTATGTGTTTAGATTATTTATATTTAAATTTGTCTAGTATTTAAAATGTACGTAAAAAATCGTAGAAATCTCTTATATATTGAAAGAAAAAATGTATTAGCTAATACGAAAATATCAGGGATGCCATAAAATTTGAAAAATAGTATAAAACCTCATTTAATTTTATTATTAATTAAAAAAAAATTAAATGAAGTGTACAGATTTCCAGCTAAATGTTTTTGAAATGAAATATTTTGAAAAGATCCATAAATATTCCAGAAAATTTCGCATTCATTGCAAACTTTTGTATGTGAATAATATATTTTTATTGGATAATGACTAAACTATGAATAATAGTTTTTTTTAATTTCCAAAAATGTTATTATATGAATAATTTTAAATATCCTTTTAAATATTCATAGACATATCTAAAATATGCAGGAAATTCTATGAAATAAAATAAAATCAGGTACAGCGTTTAAATTTCTTTAGTAGTTGTAACAATTTTGCGAAATAATTTTTGCCAAATCAATTATCTTATTTTGAATAGATGCACAAATATTCCAGAAAATTACGTATTTATTGTCAAATTTTATGTCTTTATTGTGAATAATAATTAGTTTTTGGAATTTCAAAAATTATTTTATAAATCTGTTTAAATATACATAAACATTTCTAAATTATGTAGGCAACTCTTAAAAATAAAATAAAATCATGAGCACCGTTTAAATTTCTTCAGTATGTGTAACAATTTTGTGGAATAATTTTTGCCAAATCAATTATCATATTTTGAATATATCGACAAATATTCCAGAAAATTACGTATTCATTGTCAAATTGTATGTCTATCTTATGAATAATAATTTGTTTTTGGCAATTGAAAAAATATTATAATTATCTGTTTAAATATTAATAAAAAATTCTAAAATATACAGGAAATTCTATGAAATGAAACGATGTATTTTTAACAATTTTGTGGAACATTTCTTGGAAAATCACTTATTTTATTTTGAAAAGATCCACAAATATTCCAGAAAGTTATGTATTCATTGACAAATTTTATGTGTAGGTATATGTGAATAAATTTTTTTATTGAATAATGACTAAACTATGAATAATAGTTGTTTGAATTTCCGAAAATATGTTAAAAATTCGTTTAAATATGCATAAAAAAATCTAAAATGTGCTGGAAATTCTATGAAATAAAATAAAATCATCTGTAGTGTTTAAATTTATTTAGTATTTGTAACAATTTTGTGGAATATTTATTGGAAAATCACTTATTTTATTTTGAAAAGATCCACAAATATTCCAGAAAATTACGTATTCATTGACAAATTTTATGTGTAGGTATATGTGAATATTTTTTTTTTATTGAGTAATGACTAAATTATGAATAATAGTTGTTTGAATTTCCGAAGATATGTTAAGAATCCGTTTAAATATTTATAAATATTTCTAAAATATGCAGGAAGTTCTATGAAACCAAATAAAATCATGTGCACCGTTAAGTATTGTTAACCATAAGTTTTGCCAAATCAATTATTTCATTTTGAAAAGTTCCACAAATATGAAAAATATGAAAAATAATTAGTTTTTGTAATTTTCGAAAATATTTTAAAAATCCGTTTAAATATTTATAAACATTTCTAAAATATGCAGGAAATTCTACGAAATAAAATAAAATCATTTTTATTCAAATCTATATAATGCAGAAATTTCTTTTGTATTTGTAACAATTTTGTGAAATAATTTTTGCCAAATCAGTTATTTTAAGCAGTGTTCTACGATTTTCTAGCAACTTTTGAATGAATTGAAAATTTTTCGATTTGGTCTATGAAATGGACGTTACTTTTGAATCCTTTTTGTAAAATTAGGTATCTTCTCAATTTTTAGAATATTTGATGAAAAATTAAAAAATAAACAATCTTCAGTTTCAGAATGTTATATCTATGAAGATACAATTGTTTTTAGTACATATTACATTTGCTATCTACAAAGTGGGGAAGTGCCAAATCATAATAATAATAATCAATTATTTTAAGCAGTATTCTATGATTTTATAATTTACGAAAATATTCGAAAAATCCCTTGCAATATTCGATAAATATCCATAAACATTTCTAAAATATACAAGAAATTCTTGAAGATTTCTAAAACAATTAACAAAATCATGTGCAATATTTAAATTTCTGTAGTATTAAAAATTTACGTAAATATTCGTAAAATCCTCTTATATATTTAAAAAAATGTATTAGCTAATATGAAAATAATCAGGGATGCTATAAAATTTGAAAAACAGTATCAAAATTCTTGAAATTTTATTATTAATTTAAAAAAATGCATTGACAAATGTTATCTCTATATTGTGAATAATAATTAGTGTTTGGAATTTCGGGATATATTAAATGAAGTGTACAAGTTTCCATAGTTTTTGAAATATTTTAAAAAGATCTATAAACATTCCAGAAAATGACGTATTCATTGACAAATGTTATCTCTATATTGTGAATAATAATTAGTGTTTGGAATTTCGGAATATATTAAATGAAGTGTAAAGATTTCCATAGTTTTTGAAATATTTTGAAAAGATCCACAAATATTCCAGAAAATTACGTATTCATTGTCATATTTTATGTCTATATTGTGAATAATAATTAGTTTTTGGATTTTCGAAAATATTTTAAAAATTCGTTTAAATATTCATAAACATTTCTGAAAAATGCAAGAAATTCGAAATGAAATAAAATCATTTTTATTCAAATTTAAACACTGCAGAAGTTTCTTTAGTATTTGTAACAATTTTGTGAAATAATTTTTGCCAAATCATTTATTTTAAGCAGTGTTCTACGATTTTCTAACAACTTTTGAATGAACTGCAAATTTTTCGATTTGTTCTATGAAAAGGATGTAATTGTTTAATCCTTTTTGTAAATCAGATATCTTCTTAATTTTTTAGAATATTTGATGAAAAATTTAAAAAAAAACAATCTTAAGTTCCAGAATGTTATCTATGAAAAAAAAAACAAAAGATACATTTTGTTTAGTACCTAGTACATTTACATTCTACAAAGTGGAGAAGTGCCAAATCATAATAATAATAATAATAATCTATTATTTTAAGCAGTATTCTATGATTTTCTCGCAACTTTTGAATGAATCGCAAATTTCCGATTTGGTCTATGAAATGGACGATATTTTTGTAGTGTTTTTAGTACATATGACATTTGCATTCTTCAAAGTGAAGAAGTGCCAAATAATAATAATAACAATATTATCATTTAGTTTCTAGATTGAGATTACAGAGTCAAATACACAACAATATTGCAGTGTCAAAATCTAATCTAATCTCTAACTCTTATCTAAACTCATCCCATCTATTAGATACAATCGTCTATGAAACGGACGATATTTTTGAAAATTGATCTTTTCAATTTTTGAGAGTATTGTATAAAAAAATGTCAAATCTACTAAAAAAAAATAAAGATGTACCTATTTTTTTTAGTACTAAATATGCATTAACAAAGTATTATATAATTTGGTAAATTTGATGAAAATTTATTAAACTTTCTTGAAAACTCAATAGAATCAATTGTAGTATCCAGGTATTTACAATTCCACAATTTTTTGCGAAAATCTCATAAATATTACTGAAAATTCCGTAAATTTTCCCAAATAGAGAGAATAGAGAAATAGAGAAAAAACTCCTGAATATGGAAAATATTCCAGAAATTTCATAATTGTTGATTCAGAATACTAAAAAATCAAATGAAGTTAATGTATGAAGAATTAAGAAATTATAATTATAAATTAAGAATTTATTGCTGGGTAGCAATATTATAGATTTTTTAGATAAGTGAGAGATTTTCAGATAATGGAAGAATTTGCCAAATATTTCAAAATAATTCTATAATTTCAGTAATAAATGTACTTCCTTGATCTTTAAAAAAAATCTTTATTTACAAAATATGTTCACTTATGTGAAATGAAGAATTTTATTAAGATTAAGGACGTACATTTATTACTGAAATTATAGAATTAATGAACCTAATATGAGAAATATCACAGAATTTATAGATAGACCCAAATTTACGAAGAAACCTTTAAGCAATCAATGACTAAATATTTCTAGTTAAGTTTTATAAAAAAATCAGACAATGTTATAGAATTCTCAGATAAGTGAAGAATTTACAGATAAATGAAGAATTTGTCAAATATACGATATACTCGTGTAATAACAAATCCAAATTGTTCGAGAAAGCTTTAAAATATCAATAGTATTTTATGAAATTCAATAGTTTTATAAAAAAATCTGACAATGTTATAGAATTTTCAGATAAGTGAAGAATTTACAGATAATTGAAGAATTTGTCAAATATGTATACTCGTATAATAACAAATCCAAATTTTCCGAGAAAGCTTTAAAATATCAATGGTATTTTATGAAATTCGATAGAAGCTAGTCAGATTTTATAAAAATTCCCTACAATACTATAGAATTTTCAGTTAAGTTTTTGCTAAATATTGCATAATAAATAAAGTATTCCAAAAAAGGTTATACATTTCCATAAAAATCTACTTACTGTTTTAGAGATTTTAGAGGAGTATGTAAAATTTCTAAGTTTGTTTATTCGATGCAGATGTGAAACAAACAAAAAAAATACAAATATCATTCCAAAGTCTTTTTGCACTTTCTGATTAGTTATATAAATGAATTTTTAAGAAAAACTAAGAATATTCTACGTACATCTTTTAAAAAAAGGCATCAATTTATTTGACATTGCAGTGTTTAAGTTACTTCAGTATTTATAGTTTACTTAAATATTCACAAAAACCTCTTAAATATCTCAAAAATCTCCTTAAATATTAAAAAAAGCAGTGTTGAACAGTAACACACAGTAACACAGTAACACAGAAAACAGTATGAATATAATCGGGGATTTATATAAAAGCTGGAAAATATTATGAAAATTCATTAAATTATTTTGAAAACATTTTAAACACTTTTTAACCCTTTTCCAGGGACGCCTTTTTTAACACCTGATAGTTTTTGAAATATTTGTAAAAAGCGGAAAACCTATCAAATAAATCGCCTATCAAACTACCATTTTTTTGCCATTTCTTTGCCCAATATCATCGATTTCGAAAATGAAAGTAATAAAAACGTTTTTCATACACTCGTCTTAATGTCGTATATCTTAATTTTGTAAAGATGATACAACTAAATTTGTAGCAAATTTAATTTAAAACGCTTTTGTATTCTAGTCTTGTTTCATAAAACTAATAGTTTTTGAAAAAAACTATTAGTATTAACTATTACTATTACTAAAAAACTATCCGCCAAAAAAGCGGAAAACCTATCAAATAAACTACCATTTTTTTACCCATTTTTGCCCAATATTCTCGATTTCGAAAATGAAAGTAATAAAAAGTATTTCATACAGTCTATCTTATATCTTAATTTTGTAAAAATGATTAAACTAAATTTGTGGCATATTTAATTTAAAACGCTTTTGTATTCTTCTGTGTTTTTTTTCCATAAACTAGATAGTGTTTCAAATATGTGTAATACGTTAGAAACCTATCAAATAAACTACCTTTTTTTTGCCCATTTTTGCCGAAAATTGTCGATTTCGAAAATGAAAATAATAAATACACTCTATCTTATATCTTTACTTTAGAAAAATGATAAAACTAAATTTGTAGCATATTTAATTTAAAACGCTTTTGTATAAATTTTTTTCATAACCATGTTTTTGAAATATTTGTAAAAAAGCGGTAAACGTATCAAATAAACTACAATATTTTTAATTAAAGTTCATGGAAGAAGCCATTACTATGTGATAATTAATCATGATGATACAAAAATGAAACACGTTACTACGTTTTTATCACTTTATTTTTTCGTTAAACACGACTGCATTTTCGACAACAATTAGGTCATTCACAAGTGATTTAAAACACAAGAATACTATATTTTTAATATTTTTATTTCGTTGATAAATAGTTAATACAGCATAATAATTAGTTAATAACAGTAAATAGTAATAATAGTACACCTAGTAAATTTGGTTTATCCAGTTTGAATCGCTAAGTTTGATTAATTCATTTAATAATTGATATGATTGGCTAAAAATAACGCAAGCCTCACTGTCATTGGCTACGTATTGTAGAGGTGGAATAGTCGCGATAACTCCTTCGTGTCCTTCCGTGTTCTTCAAATATCTGTATTGTCAGTTATTCTATAGAAGATTCCACTACTCCATGCATGTCACCAATATATGCAACACACCAAACAACATGCCTATCTCCCGGAATCGTGTACTATATAAAAATACTACAATACTATAACTACTCTAACAATACTATAACAAAAATCCTTATGTTAACTGTAAATATATGTGTACGCTTATAGTTTTCCAAAAGCTGTTCATTGTTTAATATTACAGAGCTACAAATTATGTATGCATTCATTCAGAATCCAGCTAAGTTCAGTTTTTCAATATCCTGTTAACTAT
The DNA here is from genome assembly GCA_951805005.1 of Othius punctulatus. Lineage (NCBI taxonomy): Eukaryota > Metazoa > Arthropoda > Insecta > Coleoptera > Staphylinidae > Othius > Othius punctulatus. The sequence goes on from OX638138.1 coordinate 15,256,704, forward strand.
AATATGGAGATAGTCTTTATCAATGTTGCTGTATTCCAGCTGAGTTCAGTTTTTCAATATCCTGTTAACTATAATATGGAGATAGTCTTTATCAATGTTGCTGTATGAGCAATTTTTTCCTAGAAAATTTATATCACAAATTGAGAAAAGTGGGCCATTATGTTTCTTGTATAAGCTAAAGTGGACAACCATGCAATAGAACCGAAAAATGTGGATGTCTTTAGAAGAGGCTTACATCCAGAAGTGGATGAAAAAAATGGCTGATTGATGATGGCAAAATATGGCTGACAGATGATGGCAAAACATGGCTGACAGATGATGGCAAAACATGGCTGACAGATGATGGCAAAACATGGCTGACAGATGATGATGATAAGCTAGAGTGTATCCTGAATTTTGGCGTCTGAACATTTATATGCAAAAGAAATTATCTACGAAGTTGATAAACCGGAACACATTCTTCTGTGCTACAGCCTATCCTCATGACAGATTCATGTCATACAGTTCTTGTAATTTTATATATTGTAATTTTTTTTACTGAAATATTTCATTTTCAGGAAGTGAGCAAGAAAAGTGAACGAGTTTCGTTACTTGAAAGGGAAAAGGCCAGTTTGATAAGGGAACTATTGCAGATGAGAGCACCCAACAGGAACAGCCAAGAGGAAGCAGTCTTTTAATAACATTTATTTATATATAGATTTATATTTAACATACAAGTCTTCAAAAATAACAATTATGTGATCTAAAGTGACATTATATTTACATATGTTACCTAAATTAATTTAGTTGTAATATACAAACTTGACGGAGTCTTATTGAATACAAACATTGTAACATTACATTGTAAAAATGTGTAAATGTGATTTTAAGTAATATATGTTTAACATACTTTATATATTTGGCACTTGTTGCAATAATTAAGTTGAGAGAAAATTATAAGTTTTGTTGAAATGCAAGTGATCATTTTCAATTATTATTTTTTGTGATAGTATTAGATATTCTGTAGTGCATATACCAGAATAAATTTATATGCATTTCAAACATTGGTCAGTGAAAAACTTCACCAACATGGCCCCAGACAATAAAGTGCAATTTATTGTTATTAATTTTCTGTGCTGTAAAAAACACATAAATGCTCATTAAATACATTTATATAAAATACTCTGTTATATGAAAATGCTTTATGCTGCTACACGTGTAAATATAACATTTACTCTGTTTCCGCTTATTTATTTTTTATGGTTTCCGTTGCCACCCAATGGACACCATCATGCGGTATTTTACTTGTAATAAACGGGCATATCCATGTAAGATACCATTGATCTCCCAATACAATGTGCACATTTTCCATTAGTCCGTAATTATATAAATTATCTTTAAGCTTTCGTTCGTAAGTAACTTTGCCCTTAAACATTAAATTTGTATGAAAATAGAATAATACACCAGTAAAAAAACAGCCCATAGTTACAATTAATACTAGAAATAGGAATAGTTGCGACAACGTGTATTCAACAAAAACCATAGCTAACGGAAATAACAGTTTAACTATAGATGACCACGTTCCTAGCTCCACTGAATTGTAAATGAAATACACATTGTAGTACGTTGCGTATAAAGTGGCTACAAATATATAAAACACAAAAACCATAAAATATCTAAGATTGAAATGTCCTATGCAACAACCGGTGAATATGCAATGATGGTCCCGCTTCAAGATACACGTATTGCAAACGTTGCAGTGCCAGGATCTGGGCGGAGTGATGCACTCGCACACGGAACAGAACTTCCAGTGCTCGGCCAACGTGGCGGGCAACACGGCACCGTTTATGCTGGTCTCACAAATTATGACGCCCACGAAGTTCGTTGTAATGTTTAACATGATGAATGTGCCCGTAACAAAGTGAAAGTTATACCACATCGACCACTGGTCGTAGAACGTAGGCAGCACGATGAATACCTCGAACCAATAAACGACTGGTATGATTATGGCCACGAACCGTTGTTACAGCAAAGTCTTGCAGGTTCTTGGGTAAAAATTTGGATCTAATCTTCATTTTTGAATGTTTTTTTAATGTAGGTTATGTTTTATTTGTTGACATGTTAAGGTTACGTTACTTGTAGATATAATACACAAGTTTTTTGTATGGGAGGCCATGTAGGGCGTGTAAATGATTTCGTTATGGGCATTTTAAATGTGGATTGAAAATGCCCATAGCGACAGCTGGTATGTGTGTCATAGGCAACAACATTTTCAATGTGTAATTTTGATTGCCTTTCTTTCTTTCTTTCTTTCTTAATCTTTCCCTCTTTTACCCTTTTTCTTTTTACCCCATTTCCGCCATTCAGTATTGTTTTTTTTTTTGTTTTGTTAAATGGGCGATTGTTTCAAAACTTCTAAATTCAATTACATCAAATATTGTTTTCAAAATCATATACAAATTTCATTTAATTCTATTTGTACAATCAATAGCATTTTTGTTCTTTTTGTAGGCTATGAAGGAAAATAAATTAAATAATTTTACGTATATGGATTTTCCAAAATGTGGGAATTTTGAATTTTGATATTTAAATGATGTATTTAGTAGCTGCAATGTACAATAAGCGTTATTAATTTTCAAAATTGTATTGGCTTATAATATGCGCAATTCTATTTGAAATTCTAGACTTTATAACTCTCTTGATATGCAGATTCTTGAAAATTCCTACAAAAAATTTGGAGTTTCAATTATCTTTAGCTTTTATTAACATATTTTTAAGCACCAATGCTAATCTAGAACATATTATTAAAAATACAACAATCTGCACTTAGTTACGTTATGAAACGTTATTAAATTTCTACCCAAAAGTCGTTGCCATTTCAGTAATCATATGAACAAAATTTAAATATCCATTGAAAACGCATTTCCTACAAAAAAAAGATTTTCCAATGATCTTTAGTTTTTATTAGAATAAAAATTATTAGCAGCAAATTACAATTTATAATGTACTTGTTTTCGTTTAGTTTATGTTTTAACTTTCTTGATATTTTTATTGCATATTTTGGAAATTTTCAATCATCAAACTTTCTAAATATTCATGCAATATTATGTAACTTCATTTACCAGTTTATTAAAATGCTGACCGTTTTTACTACAATTATTTGAATATTTTGATATTATTATTAAGCTTACTGCAATTTCAATAACATTTTCTGGATTTTCACTTTCTTTGGTTTCATAATTCTCTTTAGTATTTTTGACATTTTGATTGAAATTCTCGCTTGGTTTTGGCCAAATAAAAATTGCAATTTAAATTTTGATATTTTGATTGTAGTTTCTAGAAAATTCAACAAAACTTTAACGATGTTTCTAAAATCTTTATGTGTAAGTTACATATTTATTTGTTATTTTTGGTACAATGAAATTTTCTCCAATTTTGTCTTGACATTTTTCTCTTGATACCTACTTTGACATTTTAATTGAAAGTCTAGACTTTCTAACTCTTTTGATATTTGTTTGCAGATTCTTGAATTCTATGTTTACAATCAATAGCATTTTTTTCAGTTTGTAGGCAATTAAGGGAAATAAATTAAATAATTTTCCAAGAGTTTAAAATTATAGATTTACGCACTCTTAAGAAAAATTGGTGGAAATTTGGCCAACGAAGCCTCATATGTAATTTTTTTTTTCACATGTATTTTATTATTTTTATATTTTTACAAAAATTCTGCCATTCAGTATTGTTTTTTTTTGTTTTGTTAAAAGGGCGGTTTTTTCAAAACTTCTAAATTCAATTACATCAAATATTGTTTTCAAAATCATATAAAAATTTCTTTTAATTCTATTTTTACAATCAATAGCATTTTTTTTTCTTTTTGTAGGCAATGAAGGAAAATAAATTAAATAATTTTACGTATATGGATTTTCCAAAATGTGGGAATTTTGAAATTTGATATTTAAATGATGTATTTAGTAGTTGCAATGTACAATAAGCGTTATTAATTTTCAAAATTGTATAGGCTTATAATATGCGCAATTCTATTTGAAATTCTAGACTTTATAATTCTCTTGATATGCAGATTCTAGAAAATTCCTACAAAAAGTTTGGAGTTTCAATTATCTTTAGCTTTTATTAACATATTTTTAAGCACCAATGCTAATCTAGAAAATATTATTAAAAATACCACAATCTGAACTTAGTTACGTTATGAGACATTATTAAATTTCAACCCAAATGTCGTTGCCATTTCAGTAATCTTATGAACAAAATTTAAAATCCATTGAAAATGCATTTCCTACAAAAAAAAAAGATTTTCCAATGATCTTTAGTTTTTATCAGAATAAAAATTATCAGCAGCAAATTACAATTTATAATGTACTTATTTTTGTTTTGTTTCTGTTTTAACTTTCTTAATATTATTATTGCATATTTTGGAAATTTTCAAACTTTCTAAATATTCATGCAATATTATGTAACTTCATTTATCAGGTTACTAAAATGCTGAACGTTTTTGGTACATTTATTTGAATATTTTGATATTATTATTAAGCTTGCTGCAATTTCAATAACATTTTCTGGATTTTCACTTTCTTTGGTTTCATAATTCTCTTTAGTATTTTTGACATTTTGATTGAAATTCTCGCTGGTTTTGGCCAAATAAAAATTGCAATTTATATTTTGATATTTTGATTGTAGTTTCTAGAAAATTCAACAAAACTTTAAGGATGTTTCTAAAATCTTTATGTGTAAGTTACATATTTATTTGTTATTTTTGGCACAATGAAATTTTCTCCAATTTGTCTTGACATTTTTCTCTTGATACCTACTTTGACATTTTAATGGTAAGTCTAGACTTTCTAACTCTTTTGATATTTGTTTGCAGATTCTTGAATTCTATTTTTACAATCAATAGCATTTTTTTTTCATTTTGTAGGCAATTAAAGAAAATAAATTAAATAATTTTCCAACGGTTTAATATTATAGATTTACGCACTCTTAAGAAAAATTGTTGGAAATTTGGCCAATGAAACCTTATATGTGAATTTTTTTTTTCTTATATATTTAATTATTTTGAATCTTTTTAACAAGATTCCGCCATTCAGTATTGTTTTTTTTTGTTTTGTTAAAAGGGCGATTTTTTCAAAACTTCTAAATTTAATTACATCAAATATTGTTTTCAAAATCATGTAAAAATTTCATTTAATTCTATTTTTACAATCAATAGCATTTTTTTTTTGTGTTTGTAGGCAATGAAGAAAAAATGTTGGAAATTTGGCCAACGAAACCTCATATGTGATTTTTTTTTTATGTATTTTATTATTTTTAATCTTTTTACCAAAATTCCGCCATTCAGTATTGTTTTTGTTTTTGTCTTGTTAATAGGGCGATTTTTTCAGAACTTCTAAATTCAATTACATCAAATATTGTTTTCAAAATCATGTAAAAATTTCATTTAATTCTATTTTTACAATCAATAGCATTTTTTTTCTTTTTGTAGGCAATGAAGGAAAATAAATGAAATAATTTTACATATATGGATTTTCCAAAATGTGGGAATTTTGAAATTTGATATTTAAATGATGTATTTAGTAGCTGCAATGTACAATAAGCGTTATTAATTTTCAAAATTGTATTGGCTTATAATATGCGCAATTCTATTTGAAATTCTAGACCTTATAACTCTCTTGATATGCAGATTCTAGAAAATTCCTACAAAAAGTTTGGAGTTTCAATTATCTTTACCTTTTATTAAGTTATTTTTAAGCACCAATGCTAATCTAGAAAATATTATTAAAAATACAAAAATCTGCACTTAGTTACGTTATGAAACATTATTAAATTTCAACCCAAAAGTCGTTACCATTTCAGTAATCATATGAACAAAATTTAAAAATCCATTGAATATGCATTTCCTACAAAAAAAAAAGATTTTTCTATGATCTTTAGTTTTCATTAGAATATAAATTATTACCAACAAATTACAATTTATAATGTACTTGTTTTTGTTTAGTTTCTGTTTTAACTTTCTTAATATTTTTATTGCATATTTTGGAAATTTTGAATCATCAAACTTTCTAAATATTCATGCAATATTATGTAACTACATATATCAGTTTATTAAAATGCTGAAGGTTTTTGGTACATTTATTAGAATATTTTGATATTATTATTAAGCTTGCTGCAATTTCAATAACATTTTCTGGATTTTCACTTTCTTTGGTTTCATAATTCTCTTTAGTATTTTTGACATTTTGATTGAAATTCTCGCTTGGTTTTGGCCAAATAAAAATTGCAATTTATATTTTGATATTTTGGTTGTAGTTTATAGAAAATTCAACAAAACTTTAAGGAAGTTTCTAAAATCTTTATGTGTAAGTTACATATTTATTTGTTATTTTTGGTAGAATGAAATTTTCTCCAATTTTGTCTTGACATTTATCTCTTGATACCTACTTTGACATTTTAATTGAAAGTCTAGACTTTCTAACTCTTTTGATATTTGTTTTCAGATTCTTGAATTCTAGGTTTACAATCAATAGTATTTTTTTTTTCATTTTGCAGGCAATTAAGGAAAATAAATAATAATTTTCCAACAGTTTAAAATTATAGATTTACGCACTCTTAAGAAAAATTGTTGGAAATTTGGCCAACGAAACCTCATATGGGAATAATTTTTTTTTTCTTATATATTTTATTATTTTTAATCTTTTTACCAAAATTCCGCTATTCAGTGTTGTTTTTTTTTTGTTTTGTTAAAAGGGCGATTTTTTGAAAACTTCTAAGTTTAATTACATCAAATATTGTTTATTTTGTAGGCAATTAAGGAAAATAAATTGAATAATTTTCCAACAGTTTAAAATTATTGATTTAAGAAAAATTGTTGGAAATTTGGCCATCTTCTCCATAATTTTTTTCATTTGTGCCCGCTCTATGCCCCACTCCTCCTCTTTTTTGTATATTTCCCTTCTTACTTCTTTTATCTCCTCTTTTAGTTCTTTTGTGTTCTTTTTCTTTTCTTGCAACATCTCTTTCATCGTGTCTTTTATCTCTTCCATTTTCCTCTCTTTTTCTGTTTCACTGCTTGCTTCTCTTCTTACACCTCTAGCACCTGATCATTATGAATCAGGTGCTAGATGGCCTAGATGGTGCTAGATCAGGTGTTGTATGGCGTTTTTTGATTGCCCATACAACAGTATTTTAGGCAACCAAATTTTCAATGTGTAATTTTGATTGCCTATGTAACAGAATTGTAGGCAACAACATTTTCAATGTGTAATTTTGATTGCCTATGTGACAGTATCATGAAATGTCGTGTTGGTAAAGAAGGGTGTTACAAATGTCTATGATGACATCTATCATCGCAAGTGAGTTTCTTATTCTAACCATATCGGCATCGGCAGTTCAGTGCTGCTATTTCGTGAAATCGTTGTCCAGCTGACAGTGGGATCCTATATCCAGTAACGTTGTTGTATTTTTCGTAAATATGTGATGTGCTAAAAAAATACGTGAACGTGCGAACTAAACGCTGGGGCCACTTTAAGCATGGATAACTAAGGAAGCAATCATCACAAATATGTTTTCCAGGCTAAGGTAGGTGCCGTAAAAATTCGCGATTGCAGGACGTCAACCTGCTATCTATCTCGCACACGATTTATTGTTGTATTAAATTAAATAATCCGCGATGTTTTCGGAACTGGTCTGTAAAGCTTATTCGTCCTGACTTTTCAGGGTGAATGTCAGTCATTTCTTCCAATGTTTTTGTGAGATCGTTCCTCCCACAAAAGATAAGGAGCCCTGGATAATCCAACAGTTTCCAGAAAACTACAAAGATGAGGAAGTTCTTAAGTCTGTGCCCAAATTTGCATATCCCTACACCTTCGAAAAGTTAGTATTGGAATGCTGAATTGCAATTTTTTTTTTGCAAACACTACGTAATCACCTGATGTTTATAATTGCTATTATTATTAATTCGTGCATGGAAACACAATACATACACACGATTCGAATGCAGAATAATTTACATTTAATTACATGTTAGTAAATACATCTGCGTTCAAGTTATAAGAGAAATCCATCTCGTACGTAATTAATAATATCGTCCACGTTTTGTGAACAACAATTTCCTAATCATTTATATAAATTGATGGAAACAACAATAACAATTTAGAAGAGAACAGAAAATCGCCATGGTCTGCTGAATTTCCTAATGATACAGCACATAATACCTACTGGTAATTGCAGAACGGAATGCTACGTTTGCCCTTATTTGTTTTGCTTTACGCTTTAAATACGATTATGTAACCTTATTTTGTTAAGGTGCAGTGACAGTTGATGCCCCCTTTCATGTAATTACGAAAACCTATATTTAGTATTCCTATCTTGCGTGCACGTTTTAATTATTGATAGGACAGTAATAGATAGTCACAGACTACAAAATACTAAAGCCTCCCACGTAATTGTTATGTGCATTGCAGTAACAATTGCACGAGGTGTTTTACCGCCACGACAATTGAAATTTATGCTGCTAATTATATTAGTGGTCATGTCGTCTAGATTCCTACACATTAATTCACTGCATTCTGCCCACTCCCTCATCCCTCATCCTGGTGCATATGCAGCAGACGAATTAATTGCAGCAAATTCGTTCTAATGTTATGAAGACTACTCAATTTGTTTCCAACACGAACCACTTCTTTGGGGCCCTCCTTTTTGCAACGCGAATAAATAAGAGCTGGCGTGTTGTTCGTGCCATTTTCCATCATTTCAAATATACGTACTACAAGATTTATGCGAAATAAAAAAAAAATATTGTCTTTAGTTAAGTTTTACTGCCCGATATTATTAGTATTTAATAATCATAGATTATTATTATAATCTTCTTTTACCCTAAGAAATGATATATTATTTATGCACTTCTATCTAATTTTAAGTGCATGAAAAAGTTTGAAAGAAGATATGTGAAAAACGAAAACTAGACTATGGTGTATCGAATACTTAGTAGTCCTCGCAGTTCGGAATTCATAACAAGTTTGGAGAATTGGGATTGCTATGGAGAGATTAGATTATTATGATTTTTGTAACTTTTGAAGAATACACAATAAAATATTATCCCCTTCTTTCTATTCAACGTTCGTTAAGTTCTTAGGAACTACAATAAGAACATTGTCCTTTGGGCACTACAATTCTCACAGATAATACATAGATATTCCTGGAGAAGAGGAACATTTACGTGATTCTAAGTTATCATATTTGTGCCTTACAATTCTCACAGATAATACATAGATATTCCTGGAGAAGAGGAACATTTACGTGATTCTAAGTTATCATATTTGTGCCTTACAATTCTCACAGATAATTCATAGATATTCCTGGAGAAGAGGAACATTTACGTGATTCTAAGTTATCATATTTGTGCCCTGCAATTCTCACAGATAATACATAGATATTCCAGGAGAAAAGGAACATTTACGTGATTCTAAGTTATCATATTTGTGCCTTACAATTCTCACAGATAATAAATAGATATTTCTGGAGAAGAGCAACATTTACATGATTCTAAGTTATCATCAAATCAAATCAAATGCTACAACTAAATCTATTATTTATTTCATAAGGCCATTCTCCAATTAACCAAATCAATATTTCGTACCCCTGATTGATAAATTATTAAATTGGCTTGATCTTTCTCACGTCTCACTATTATTATAATCTTTCTTCTTTTACCCTTTCGGGTGTCGAAGTGAGTAGCTAAGCTAGGACAGTTCTACTTCACTCCCAGCAGAGATTTCGATTAAGTCAATTGATAATACATAGATAATAGATAATACATAGATATTCCTGGAGAAGAGCAACATTTACATGATTCTAAGTTATCATCAAATCTAATCAAATGCCACAACTAAATCTATTATTTATTTCATAAGCCCATTCTCCAATTAGCCAAATCAATATTTCGTACCCCTGATTAATAAATTATTAAATTGGCTTGATCTATCTCACGTCTCACTATTATTATAATCTTTCTTCTTTTACCCTTTCGAGTGTCGAAGTGAGTAGTTAAGCTAGGACAGTTCTACTTCACCCCCAGCAGAGATTTCTATTAAGTTAATTGATAATACATAGATAATAGATAATACATAGATATTCCTGGAGAAGAGCAACATTTACATGATTCTAAGTTATCATCAAATCAAATCAAATGCCACAACTAAATCTATTATTTATTTCATACGGCCATTCTCCAATTAACCAAATCAATATTTCGTACCCCTGATTGATAAATTATTAAATTGGCTTGATCTTTCTCACGTCTCACTATTATTATAATCTTTCTACTTTTACCCTTTCGGATGTCGAAGTGAGTAGTTAGGCTAGGAGAATTCTACTTCAGCCCCAGCAGAGATTTCGATTAATTTAATTGGCGCTTTTAATTCGCGGTTTTAATCAATCACCGCGAGCAATTACAATGGGATGATTGCGGAAATTGCGAATTAAAAGCGCCAATTAAATTAATCGAAATATCTGCTGGGGTGAAGTAGAACTGTCATAGCTTAACTACTGTTATCTTTTCTTCATGTATTTTCTTTTATCATTTGGGTCCACCGTTTCTCGTTTCTTGCTATTTCCTTCACTTGTGCATTGTTTATTTAATATGTCCCCCTCTTATTTAATATGTTTCCAATATTTTTGTTCCATTTCTTTTTTGGTCTTCCGACTCTTCTCTTTCCTGTTATCTTTGTTTCTCATATCTTCTTTGTTTGGTTGTTGTCTTCTCTCCTGATTACTTGTCCCAGCCATTGTAATTGTCTATTTTCTATGTGTTTATTGAGTTCTACCATTTCTAGTTCATTTCTGATGTCCACATTTTTCACTCTGTGTAGTTTTGTTGCTCCGTATACTTTCCTCAGGTATTTAATTTCAAGGTTCCAATCATTTGGTTCCACCGTTTCTTGTTGCTATTTCCTTCACTTGTGCAATGGTTGTCCCCCTCTTATTTAATTTGTTTCCAATATATTTGTCCCATTTCTTTTTTGTACTTCCGACGCTTCTCTTTTCTATTATCTTTGTTTTCAATATTTTTGTCCCAGTTCCATTTTGTACTTCCGACGCTTTCTTTCCTGTTATCTTAGTTTCCAATATTTTCTTTGTTTGGTTGCTGTCTTCTCTCCTGATTAGGTGTCCCAGCCATTGTAATTGTCTATTCTCTATCTGTTTATTGAGTTCTGCCATTTCTAGTTCATTTCTGATGTCCACATTTCGCACTACAAGCACTAATTTTGCTCTCTCGGCGTCATTTTAAGAGCCATCTCGAGTTAAATCAGGATTCTAAATTCGGTTTTATGGTACACTAAAACGATATTTCGCATAATTTTGCGTTCTGTACAATATAACATCATAACATTCGAAGAAACTAAACGCTGATCCTTCTTTAATAAATACGTTTTTTGAGTAGGAAGAACAAGGTTTTCTTAATAAATGATTCTTTAAATAAAAGCTACTTGGAAAATTTCACAATTTATCTTTTATCTGAATTTTTTTGACTTTACTTTTTTAACTATTTAGTAAAAAATGTGTACTTCCTTAATTTAATTTTATTTATTTGGTTTTGCGACCGGTTTCGATCAATCAATCGATCATCTTCATGCAAAATTGTCAAAAATTTGTGTTTACTTTTTTACTTTTTACTTTACTTTTAAACTGGTACATTATTATTATATCATTACATCATTATCTGTAATGTTCTTTCTGAATCTAGATACAATAAATTATATTATTATTATTAGTATTATTATTGCATGCATTAAAAAATAATAAAACGTATAATAAAAACTTCCACTTGGATACTACCAGGCGACAATTACAATTTTGTAAATTTTCCATACGAATATGTCTGTTTTGCAGCACATTTTACGAAATTTGCCATGATTATGCTATCACATTAATGGGCGCCTTGAAAACGAGAATCCCAAGAATGTGCATATTTTACTTGTATTTTACTTATTTACGTAGTGAATAAGAATGAATCATAATCATGAAAATCGAGATTTTTGCTAGTCTTCATGTTCAGCCAAGTGCTCTGCTATGTTTCTGACTGTGTCCCTCTCTTCAGCTCAAACTGTTGAACTGATTAGCTCGAAAATCATACACAAAAATTTAGCACGATTTTTTTTTCTGGTGGCTCCTGGCAAATCAAGCAAATTGGCATATTTGAAAATTTTATTTTCGAAAAAAAAAAATTTGCATCAAATCTTATACTAATCATTTGTCAAAATTTAAATTTTCAAATCTTGTACTAATCATTTGTCAAAATTTAAATTTAAAAAAAATCATTGCTATTATTCATTGCTGTTTAATGATATCTGCAATTAATGTGTCAACACATAAATTATCGGCGACTAGTTATGACCCTGTCCCTTTAATATTTAAACAGAACTAGCAGTTAATCACGTCCTTAATGTATTTAAAGAGACTAGAAAATACACATTTAAAAGATTTATGAACTCATTGTAAATATTGAAAATATAAACATCCTTTCTGAGATAAAAAAAATTATTAAGTATTTAATTTATGCACTCTCGGAATGTAGTAATTTAAATTTTCACAAATGTGAACTATAAATCGCATATTTTCAATGTGCAATGTGCAAGATCGGAACTAGTCTCCAAATGTCCGAGGAAATAATTCCCAAATGTACATTGAAAATATGCGATTTTTAGTTCACATTTGTGAAAATTTAAATTGCTACATTCCGAGAGTGCATAAATTCAATAGTTATTACTGTAAATAGATGGTTTCAATGCAAACGGATTTTAGGCGAAGGTCATTAACTGCGCTCAAAGAGCCGTAGGTATATATTTTTTGTTAATTATAATATATATCCGAAAATTGAAATTACAAATTTGCTAATTTGTTTAATTATTTGTATGGATCATATTATCATATCTTATTATTAATTGTATGGATTTGTAAGGATCCCCCAGAAAAAGTTTCGTGCATGATTTTTGTTACACCCTGTATAGCTATTAGGAAAAATTGCGACGCTCAAATGGTTTTACTCTGAAATCAACCAACCGGAAGTGATCGCTCATTAAGTGGGTTTTTCGATTTTCTACAAATATTTTCAAAAAGTAAGCATTTTAAATTTGCATCAAATTTTGTATTTTTTTCACAAATAAATGTAAATTTATAATATCATATTATAATAACAAATAAGTAAATTTTTCACAATTTCGTTATACTATTATTCGTTGCTAAAAATAATATTATCGTTGCTAATAATGAAGTATTTTATTCACTTAGCTGTTTATTTACAGATGTGATAAGTCAGTTAATATCTCTAGTGATATAATTGTCGAAATGTCGACAAATTATATGATCGTCAATGAAAGTCATGAGGTGAAAATTCAAATGTCAATTATCTCATCATTACATAATTTCGGTAGTGAACATATTATCAACGTACAATAAATATCTTTATTTCTCTCATTTACAAGAATATGAGATTACAAAAACGTACAACAAAAATGTTCTAGAAATTAATTTTCATAAAGCTATTGGATTGCAGCGAAATGTAATATTTCATTGTTTTTTGTTTTTTTTTTGTTGTAAATATGCTAAAAGCAGCCAAATGTTTTTTTTATTCTTTCATTGCAGAACAACGGAAAGTACATATATCCACTCAACTGTTTATAACTTAAATTTTAATATTCATAATGTAAATTTTTTTCCATGAGATTTTAATTAAGAGTTTTAGTTAGTGCCGCAATTCCTCAGGGCTTTTAAGTTTTATGGTCCCAGTTTTCACGATAACGAGTCTCTTGTGGCGTATTATTATTAAAGAATTTCGTCTCGATTATGTTTCCATTAGATTCGTATTGGATGTGCTGATTCTAATTCGTTTAGTCAGTGAATATAGGACTAACTCTTATAACTCTTATAACTCTTATAATCACTGGTTTAGTGAGCCATTGAATAATTTTTAATTGTCGATACATTTCAGTGAAAGAGTGACATTCAAATACCTTTTGGCTAATTTTTACATTACCAAACAATGTTGTAATCGAGCAACAAAAATTCAGATTTTTTTATGTAGCTTAAACGACAATGTAATGGGTACTCACTGGAATCTGATACAAAATAAATTATTATTATTATTATTATTGCCAAAATACAATTACCTTAACACAATGTTGATACTACAAAAATGTTTGAGTTTCTGACAGGGCTTCGAACGGTTTTTTTTTCGTTTCTGTTTTTGTTCCGGACCAATTAAAAAAATAATTCGGTTGGATTCCGGTTTTAGTTCCTGCAAAAATAACGCTTTTTTCGGTTCTCGGTTGAATTCCGAGTGATTGATTTTTATTTCTTGTTTTGTTTGTGAGAATGTTTTAAAACAAATTACAACTGATGTGCAGAATAAGATGATAAATACGCGCTTGTTTAAACATGCATGGAACCGAAATAAACCGATTTATTTTATTCGGTTTGGCTTCTGTTTTCGTTCAGACCATAATATCTATTTTTTTCCGGTTTTCAGTTTTCGGTTCAGATCCGGTTCGAAGTCCTGCTTCTGACGTCGTTGATTTTTTTTTTAAATAGAATTCGATTTTTTTATTTACAACTTTTATAGAGCTTGCAATTATCTTTCAGTTACATAATTTTGGGTACAAGAACATATCTTTTCCTTCAAAAAGTGGTGTTTTTGATAACATTTTTTTATTGGAAATCTTTGAATTTATTGAAAAATCTCCGGAAAAGGCGGAAAGGCCGAGGGCCAGTAGCCTAATAATGATCGTTATCTCTCTAAAGATCATTATCTTCCTCTCTTTCGCTCCAGAAAACCCACATTGCAAAATCTGTAGAGATCTCAAAAATTATTTAAAAAATCAGGGAAATTATTGAAAAATCTTTCGAAATTTGACAATATTTAGAAATGTCTTAATATTTTTTTTACATTATCGACAAATTTGATGTTTATGATCTCGAAATGATTGTATAATATCTCAAATTCTTAAAAATTATTGAGGCATCTCTAGAAATCTCGAAAACCATCGGGAAATCTTGAGAATGATTAAAAATTTCTCGAATTATTGATATTTATTGGGAAATCTGTGAAAATCTCGAAAATTATTAAGCAATCTTGGGAATTAATGATTAATGTCAACCGATTTGCATTTTTTGATCTCGAAATTATTGAAAAATCTCCAGAAGTATTGATAATTATTGTGAAATCTATAGAGCTCTCAAAAAAATAATTGAGAAATCAAGGAAATGATTCTCTCCAAATTTGACAATATTTCTGATTTATGATTTCGAAATTATTGTGTAATCTTCCAAAACCTTAAGATATATTGAGACATCTTTAAGAACCTCGAAAATTATCTGGAAATCTTGAGTACTATTCAAAGATCTCTGAAATGATTGATCTTGGGATTGATCTGAAATCTTGGGAGTTACAATGTTAACCGATTTATCTGGAAATTATCAAAATATCACTACAAGTATTGTTAACTATTGCGAAATCTGTAGAGATCTTAAAAATAATTAATAAATGAGGGAAATGATTGAAACATCTCGGAATTTGACAATATTTAGATATGTCTTGATATTTTTTAATTTATCGACAAATTTGGAGAATGAAAACATTCGATCCCAAACAATTATTTCTTTTAGTACTAGATACTAATAAGTCTAAATGTTTTCAGGCCAATAACTAAGTGCAAAAATATGCAGATTGTGAAATTTTCAAAACCAACAGTCAAAATCTGGTAAATTCTCAATTGCAAATGTCCAAATCCTTTGTGTTTTTACTAATAAAGTTAAAATCTGTCGAATTTTCCACTGGAACATGTCTAATCTCTTAAATACTAAGTGTAATCTGTCAAATGGTAAGCTTTATCCATGAAAATTTTCCCAGTTTTGCGGTGCAATAAACTTTAATCTTTCCTACTGTTCAAATCTGTTAGTTTTTAGTAGCAGCTCTGAGAATCTGCAAAACTTCAGCACCAAATATCGAAATCTAACCAATTTTTCAACTTAACGCGCTAAAATTGTCAAATTTTCAATTAAAACTGTTAAAATGTGTCAAATTTTCGTAATAAATTGTCTAAAACCGCCAAAATCTGCCATGATTTGTAAGTTAAATGTCTTTAGGCTCAAAGCTAAGTGTAAAAATATGAAAATATATAATAATTATAAGAATATTTATTAGCATAAAAAGCTAAATAACATTGTGCTAAAAAAATGGTGAAATTTTCAAAAGCAACAGACAAAACCTCGTAAATTCTCAATTGAAAATGTCCAAACCCTTTGTTTTTTTACAAATAAATTAAACATCAAATGTTCAACTAAAACAAGTGTAATCTGTCAAATACTAAGTCTAATCAGTCGAATGCTAAGCTTCATCAATGAAATGCTTCCCGGTTTTTCCATGCAACAAACTGTCATCTTTTCTACCGTTCAAATCTGTTAAGTTTTTAGTACCAGCTTTAAATCCGACAATCCTTCAAATATCGAAATCTAGCAAATTTTTCAACTATCCAAATTTAATAAATTTTCCAATATCTGCAATTTTTTAGACTATATGTTTTTAGGCTAAAAATGTGTTGTTCATAAAAATTTAATCCGCGGTTTAAAAGTGGTTTAATCTTAGTAACCTTGGTAACCCTTTTAAACACCTAAACCACGGTTTGAATTTTTATGAACAACACTGTATGTGTAAAAATATGAAAATTGTGAAATTTTCAAATGCAACAGTCAAAATCTCGTAAGTTCTCAATTGCAAATGTCAAAATCCTCTGTAAAAGGATGTCAAAAATGTTGTAAAAACTAAATAAAGTCAAAATCTGTCAAATTTCTTGGTGGAATATGTCTAATCTGTCAAATACTAAGTGTAATCTGTCAAACACTTGTTTACATAGGGCAACCATAATGTGGCTCTTACAAAAGTTGAAAATTTGATAGATGTGCACATTTGTATTGGAAAATTTGGCAAACTTGGACAGTTACATTTGAAAATTTAACAAATTCGAAGAATTGAGCTATCAATTTTCGTGTATGTCGATATCTGTTGAAAACTTCACACACTTTCACAGCCGGTGATATAAACTTGACAGATTTTAACAGTTGAAGATATTATAGTTTAGTGTAGTCAAAACTAGTTCGATTTTCAGTGCTGAAGATTAGTATTTGACATGATTTCGCATATTTTTACATTGACTTGATTTGAAAGCAAAAAAATTTCATTGTTTCAGCCAAAATTTGATAGTTTTCGACAGTTGCATTTCAAAGTTTGACAATCATTTCTGATTTTTACGATCCCGAAATTATTATGAAATATCTCATAACTCTAGATCTCAAAACAATTATTGAGATATCTCTACAAATCTCGAAAATGTTTAAGAAATATTAAGAAGTATTCAAAAATCTCTGGAATTATTGATATTTATTGGGAAATCTGTGGACATCTGGAATATTATTGAGAAACCTTGGGGATTGTTAAAAAATCTCAACCAAACTGTACTTTTTAATCTCGAAATTATTGAAGAAACTCCAGAAATCGTGACAATTATGGGGAAATCTGTAGAAATCTCGAAAAATATTGAGAAATCATGGAAATTATTAGAAAATCCCTCGGAATCTTTCCAATTTATTGCTTGTTTGACAAAGTGTTATGTGAAGGTTTCAAAAGTGTTCTTATACCTAATTTAAAACAATAGCGTTCAGGAATTTGTTATTGAATTTTGTTTTTTTTTTAATAATTGACAATCAAAGTTATTTTTTGTTTTAACACAATTTTAGCAAACAACAGCTGGAATATATTTGCGTGAATATTGCTTATTTGGCTTTTATGGTTTAAATAATTTTTATTATTTAAGAATGTCATTGAATTTTAAGAATTTGAACTCACTATAGTAGTAGTAACACTAGTTACTACACTAACAGTAGTTTTACTCACTAGTAGTAGTAACACTAGTTGCTTCACTAACACTAGTGTTACTCACTACTAGTAGTAACACTAGTATTACTCACTAGTAGTAGTACACTAGGCTATCAACCTGCGGTCTTTCCGCCAAAAAAATAACTATATTTTTGCATAATTTATTGATTTTGGGGATACATGATCATTCCAGATTTCCGAAGTCTTGTCATTTTATTTAGTTTATTAATATTTTTATAATTTTCATAAACTATTTCAGGAAATACATGTTTTAAATTTAAAACAAAACCTGAATTAGGTACCCTCCCTGGTCAATAATAAAAAAAATCAATTTCTCTCCCGAATGTACTGTACTGCTCTATTATTTGTAGAAATTGCATAATTAATTTATATTTTGGATTTTTATTTGTTTTATTTGTATATTTTGATTAGTGGTCTGAAAGGGATGACATGTATATTATTTAAGTTTTGTACAAATTTTTCTCGTCATAAGTATTGCAGCTCATGTATATTATTTATATTTTGTACAAATTTCTCTCGTCATACGTATTGCAGTTCATGTATATTAATAATAATAATAATAATCTTTATTTTTCATTATCAGTACAGATGTACATGAAACATAGACATACATATATATTGTACATGAAAAAACGTCAAAATAATTATATATACTAAGGCAATATATTGCTACTAATAGTAATCCTTCATAGAATACAGTTCACGATCACATAAACGTATTATTTATGTTTTCTACAAATGTCTCTACTCATACGTATTGCAGCTCATTTCTTGATATTTATTGTCTTATCTGGTCGTAAATTTTATTTAAGGGGTGTTAGTAAGAAATCTAAAAGAGTAAACATTAATGTAGATGTGACACAATATTCCTGGTACTGCTTATGTTACTTGTTTTCACGAATGATTTGCCAGAATGAATGAAGAAAGCGTATATAATTAATGACGCGGATGATACATACAACGATAATTTAATTATCATTACCAAAACATATACTTAACCGTAAAGTAAATATAGTAGCGACAAATATTATATTCTGGGTAACTTAAATGTTGAGGAAATGGCATTTAAGTAACATGAAGTAACAGGATAATAGAAAAATGCCATAATTAACTAGAAATGTGCAATGGGTACTTCCAGGTAAACTAATCATGCATAATTTAAGTTTTAAGTTTTCAATAACAGGAAAATGCCATAATTAAGATTAGCAAACAACTAGAAATGTGCAATGGGTACTTCCAGCTAAACCAATCATTGCAAATCATGCAAAAATTTAAAATACACTATATTCTTATGGTGTTTGTTTGAAATTGTGGGATCAATGAATCTGTTGACCTGTAATTTTAGAACTTCGAAGTTTCAACAAATTCCTGAACGCTATTATTTTATATTAGGCATAAGAACACTTTCGAAACCTTCATAACACTTTGTCAAACAAGCAATAAATTGGAAAGATTCCGAGAGATTTTGTAATAATTTCCATGATTTCTCAATATTTTTCGAGATTTCTACAAATTTCTCCATAATTGTCACGATTTCTAGAGTTTCTTCAATAATTTTGAGATTAAAAAGTACACATTGGTTGAGATTTTTTTAATAATCCCCAAGGTTTCGCAATAATTTTGCAGATGTCCACAGATGTACCAATAAATATCAATAATTCCAGAGATTTTTGAATACTTCTCAATATTTCTTAAACATTCTCGAGATTTGTAGAGATATCTCAGTAATTGTTTTGAGATCTAGTGTTTTGAGATATTTCATAATAATTTCGGGATCATAAAAATCAGAAATGATTGTCAAACTTTCAAATGCAACTGTCGAAAACTATCAAATTTTGGCACCGAAACAATGACATTTTTTCAAATCAAGTCAATGTCAAAATATGCGAAAACATGTCAAATACTAATCTTCAGCACTGAAAATCGAACCAGTTTTCACTACACCAAACTATAATATCTCCAACTGTTGACATCTGTCAAGTTTATATCACCGGGTGTGAAAGTGTGTGAAGTTTTCAACAGATATCGAAATACACGAAAATTGATAGCTCAATTCTTCGAATTTGTTAAGCTCAATTCTTCGAATTTGTTAAATTTTCAAATAAAACTGTCCAAATTTGCCAAATTTTCCAATACAAATGTGTACATCTATCAAATTTTCAACTTTTGTAAGAGGCACATTATTTTTGCCCTATGTAAACAAGTGGTTGACAGATTACACTTATTATTTGACAGATTAGACTTATTCCACTAAGAAATTTGACAGATTTTGACTTTATTTAGTAAAAACACAAAGGATTTTGACATTTGCAATTGAGAACTTACGAGATTTTGACTGTTGCATTTGAAAATTTCACAATTTTCATATTTTTACACATACAGTGTTGTTCATAAAAATTCAAACCGTGGTTTGGTGGTGTTTTAAAAAGGGTTACCAAGGTTACTAAGATTAAGCCACTTTTAAACCGCAGATTATTTTTTTTATGAATAACACTGTTCATTTTTAGCCTAAAAACATATAGTCTAAAAAAATGCAGATATTGGAAAATTTATTAAATTTGGATAGTTGAAAATGAATTTAGAGCTGGTACTAAAAACTTAACAGATTTGAACGGTAGAAGAGATGACAGTTTGTTGCATTGAAAACCTGGGAAGTTTTTCATTGATGAAGCTTAGCATTGGACTGATTTGACTTGTTTTAGTTGAAAATTTGATTTTTAATTTATTAGTAAAAAAAGGGGTTTGGACATTTTCAATTGAGAATTTACGAGGTTTTGTCTGTTGCTCTTGAAAATGTCACAATTTTGTTAGCACAATGTGATGTAGTTTTTTATGCTAATAAATATTCTTATAATTATTATATATTTTCATATTTTTACGCTTAGCTTTGAGCCTAAAGACATTTAACTTACAAAACATGGCAGATTTAGGCGGTTTTAGACAATTTAATACGAAAATTTGACACATTTTAACAGTTTTAATTGAAAATTTGACAATTTTAGAGCGTTAAGTAGAAAAATTGGTTAGATTTCGATATTTGGTGCTGAAGTCTTGCAGATTCTCAGAGCTACTACTAAAAACTAACAGATTTGAACGGTCGGAAAGATTACAGTTTATTGCACCGCAAAATTGGGAAAATTTTCATTGATGAAGCTTAGCATTTGGCAGATTACACTTAGTATTTAACAGATTAGGCATGTTCGAGTGGAAAATTCGACAGATTTTAACTTTATTAGTAAAAACACAAAGGATTTGGACATTTGCAATTGAGAATTTACCAGATTTTGACTGTTGGTTTTGAAAATTTCACAATCTGCATATTTTTGCACTTAGTTATTGGCCTAAAAACATTTAGACTTATTAGTATCTAGTAGTAAAAGAAATAATTGTTTGGGATCGAATGTTTTCATTCTCCAAATTTGTCGATATATTAAAAAATATCAAGACATATCTAAATATTGTCAAATTCCGAGATGTTTCAATCATTTCCCTCACTTATTAATTATTTTTAAGATCTCTACAGATTTCGCAATAGTTAACAATACTTGTAGTGATATTTTGATAATTTCGAGATAAATCTGTTAACATTGTAACTCCCAAGATTTCAGATCAATCCCAAGATAATTTTCGAGGTTTTTAAAGATGTCTCAATATATCTTAAGGTTTTGAAAGATTACACAATAATTTCGAAATCATAAATCACAAATGTTGTCAAATTTGGAGAGAATCATTTCCCTGATTTCTCAATTATTTTTTTGAGAGCTCTATAGATTTCACAATAATTATCAATACTTCTGGAGATTTTTCAATAATTTCGAGATCAAAAAATGCAAATCGGTTGACATTAATCATTAATTCCCAAGATTTCTTAATAATTTTCGAGGTTTTCACAGATTCCCAATAAATATCAATAATTCCAGAGATTTTTAAATCATTCGTAAGATTTCCCAATAATTTTCGAGATTGCTAGACATGCCTCAATAATTCTTAAGATTTTGAGAGATTACACAATAATTTCGAGATCATAAAAATCACATTTGTAGATAATTTAACATATAACAAGCCATTCATAAATATTGTCAAATTTTGAGAGATTTTCAACCATTACCCTGATTTTTTAATAATTTTAGAGATTTCCATAGATTTCCCAATAAATATCAATAATTCCTAAGATTTTTGAATCATTCTTAAGATTTCCCAATAGTTTTCGAGATTGCTAGACATGCCTCAATAATTCTTAAGATTTTGAGAGATTACACAATAATTTTGAGATAATAAAAATCACATTTGTAGATAATTTAACATATAACAAGACATTCATAAATATTGTCAAATATTGAGAGATTATCAACCATTTCCCTGATTCCTTAATAATTTTAGAGATTTCCACAGATTTCCCAATAAATATCAATAATTCCTAAGATTTTTGAATCATTCTTAAGATTTCCCAATAATTTTCGAGATTGCTACACATGTCTCAATAATTCTTAAGATTTTGAGAGATTACACAATAATTTCGAAATCATAAAAATCAAATATGTCGATAAATATCAAGACATTTATGAATATTGTTAAATTTTGAGAGATTTTTCAATCATTTCCCTGATTTCTTAATAATTTTAGAGATTTCCACAGATTTTCCAATAAATATCAATAATTCCTAAAATTTTTGAATCATTCTTAAGATTTCCTAATAATTTTCGAGATTTCTAGAGAAGCCTCAATAATTCTTAAGATTTTGACAGATTGCACAATAATTTCGAGATCATAAAAATCAAATTTGTCGATAATTTAAAAAATATATCAATACATTTATAAATGTTGTTAAATTATCGAAGTTCTAAAATTTTCGCTCTAAAAACTTTTCCCATACAGTTATAAGGAAAATAAAAATCCTTAACAAGGTGTACATTCCTCAAGTATAACAATTTTGTTACGAAAAGCAGATTTTCTTCAAACATATAAAAGTTACAAGCAGTGCTGGACTTGCCCATTGTTTTAACATAATATATCATATGTCACTATAAATTACATTTACGGAATATTTTAAAAACGACTTGTAAATTATCTCTTATTCATTAAATAGTTTGGTGTTCAAAATAATTGATCAATGAATCTGTTGATCTGGTAATTTTAGATCTTCGAAGTTCTAAAATTTTCGCTCTAAAAAACTTTTTCCATGACAATTATATGGAAAATAAAAATCGTTAACAAGGTGTACATTCCTCAAGTATAACAATTTTGTTACGAAAAGCGGATTTTCTTCAAACATATAAAAGTTCTAAGCAGTCCATTGTATTAACATAATATATCATATGTCACGATAAAATACATTTACGGAATATTTTAAAACCGACTTGTAAATTATCTCTTATTCATTAAACAGTTTGGTGTTCCAAATACAAGTAACTGTAATTATAAACACATGGCTTCCAAATTGGTTACAATATAAGAGTATTTGAGCATTCACCGTTAGTAATCGAAACCTCAATCAATTAATCTTAGTTCAAATATTATTGACATATTTTACCTACACTAATGACTTATTTATGTGTCACTATTTATACAAATTAACTATACTTATGTAATACATATTTTACCTACACTCATGACTTATTTATGTGTCACTATTTATACAAATTAACAATACTTATGTAATACATATTTTACCTACACTCATGACTTATTTATGTGTCACTAGCTATATAAATTAACAATACTTATACAGGGTGTTAATACTAAGTTGTAAGACCCGAAAATTGCAGTTAGAACTCATTGAAACAAACAACTTTTCTTAGTTAAAATTTTTGAATTGGAGCCCCAGTTCATAGTTAATGGCGTTCTTTTGTTTTTCGAAAAATCGTCATTACTCCCTTATTTTAAGAAATATATAAAAAATACAAAAACGTTCAGCATGCGCTATCGGTTCTCTAAAACATTTGTATTTATAATTATTTTCTATTTTATCAAATAACAAAATGGCGACCGAAGAAAATTTTCGAAACAAGATATTTTGAAAATAACTCGATTGATTTTTGAAATTAAATCATTTATGAAATCCTTAAACTATATTATAACATTTGTCTATAACATTTTTTTTTTCGATCTGTCCTAAAAAGTTATTATTCAAATTGAATTATAAGATGAATTTTAGCAAACTGCAACAATCATTTAAAACAAAGTAGGCTAACCTTAAGTTAGGCCATTAAACAAGTAGAGGCACGTGTTTTCTAGTTTGTACGTTCAAATTTAAATACTTTTTGATCTTGTTCTTCAGAAATTTCTGCTTCATCTTGAAAAGTTTCTGTCACGTTTATCATTTGTGTGCGTATTTTGCATAATTTCTGTATAAAAATGCATAATTATCAAAACAGACAAATGTTATAAGATAGTTCATGGATTTTATAAATGTTTTATTTTCAAAAATCGATCGATTGGTTTTCAAAATATCTTGCATAGAAATGTTTGATCGGTCGCCATTTTGTTATTTGATAAAATAGAAAATAATTGTAAATACAAATGTTTTAGAGAACCGAAAGCGCATGTTGAACGTTTTTGTATTTTTTAAATATTCCTTAAAATAGGGGAGTAATAACGATTTTTCGAAAAACAAAAGAACGCCAATAACTATGAACGTGGGCTCCAATTCAAAAATTTGAACTAAGAAAAGTTGTTTGTTTCAATTACAACTTAGTATCAACACCCTGTATAATTGAAGTGAACAATCTTATCGAATCTAGTAGTGACTGTATTTGTTAGGGATATTATCCCTAACTGGCTATTGACCAACGTGGGTCCTTCTGCCGTGTGATTTGTGTAAATGTGTGTATTGAGTTAGGGCTTGTTACTCTAGAAATTCGCCCCCGATCTCTAGAGCGCCGTTAATGAGCTCCCAACGGCGAATGGCACTAGTTTCTTAGTACAAATGTACTACCTGTACTGGGGCTCGAACCCAGGTCTTCGTGCATGCTAAGCAAGCGTTCTAACCTGTCAGCCAAACTAGCGGTTTATCGAATCTATTTATCCACAAAAACTGTTTTTTTGCATGGACCTTGGATAATGACTTATATTAACTTTTAAAACCAATCATTACCTATAATACAGGGTGTGTCTAAATTATGTGGACATAGCTTAACCACAGATTACTGGGATCAAAAGAAGACGATTTAACAAAACTTATCTATATACAAATGCGTTTGGTTTAGCCACTATTGAGCTTCAAAGTTAATTTAAAAAAAAACACAAAATTTGCTTGTAATTTAGAGACACCCTGTATATTGGATCCTTATTTTAAGTGACCACATCAAGAATACATTATAATGCTATACAATTACTGTACAGCGAACTGCTTGAATGAATAATCCAAGAATTTTATTTTATATTAAAAGCAATTATCTATAATGTTTATAGCAAAGCTTCAAGTGATTACGTAAATGTTTGCAGATGAATTACGTAACGTTAAATATTTGCACGTGACTTATGTTTCTCTGTGTTTTTTTACAGCAATGTCATACAACACTATTCTTTTGTATTAACGGATATCGAATCAAAATGGACCTTCGGATTTTGTAGGCATGACCCCAAACTACAAACCGCCTTAGTTGTATTGAGTTATCTACCATGGCATCAGGCAATGTACAAGTAAGTACATATTAAGATATAAAAACATGTTGTATACTATTATTTCTTCTTGTTTTCTATTCTTGTATTTTATTGTACGTTTTATTGTATGTTTGGGCACAGAGTACCCAATAAAATACTCGCTGTATCCATTGGTAAAAACATTACTTTTGGATGTAGCCATTAGGTTTGTTTTTGGGCTACTTTAGTATGATGCAAGCAACGAAAAGTCTTTTTTATTACTAATTTCGCAGGACTACATATTTGAACTCTATTTTTGCTGACTTATATCTGATACTTGTCTTTAACAAATTTTTGGGTGCTGATTTCAAAAATTATAACCGTCTTTTCAAACTTCAAACTGTTCAAACTTTTATCAAGAATTTCCATCATCGAAATCTTAAACAATTGCTATGTCTTATCCATGAAATTTACGTTGTCACCTGACAAAGTGACACTTGGCGCAAATTCTTCAAGTCTAATAACGAATTGGAAAAAATCTTGTATGATACACGTGAATAAAGCAATTTTATTCACTTATACCTTAAATAGCTATTGTCATTCGTTTGATTATACGGATTTTGCAATACCTACATAACCATTTAGTGCATATAATCGGATTTAGGCTGCATTTATGTCTAAGCTTCTGGTTAAATTTAACCCCCACAAGCATTGATCACTCCTACGAAATTTCTGAAGAGCACTCCAAGGGTATGCCATGCTTGCAGGCACCCTTATCGATGAGTCTGGTTTCAAAGTTATATATTACTAGCAGATCCTCGGGACTCGTTTATTAAGAACAGCGAGCAAAAACGCCAACATTGAATTTAAATTGCTCGTCAGGCTATTAAAAACAAACTTGGGGCCTGGAAAATTATTACTCAGACTTCCGAAGTTCGATTTATAAGGTAAAAGCAGCGTATATCAATCTGGTTGCTGATATATTAATAAAGCGGCATGGTTACATATAAATCAATAGTCGACATAGGTATTTTGTAACATTGAAACTGTGTTATAACGTACCAAAATAGGTAATAAATTGAATAAAAAAATAACATGTTTGGAAAGTGTAATTATCGGTTAGCCTAAACCTATGGATCGCCGTTTTACTATTTATTCAACAAAATCTTCATGTGTAACATTGAAGAAGTGTCATTTAAATTACACACGCGATTATTTAAAAAACAACTTTCCAATTATCTAAAATATAATTTATATAACTTATGACAGACTATGACAGAAATAAGTAAAATTTGACTGTAATCATTGAAATTTGAACAGCAATTCTTACAAGTCGACATTAGACTTGGATTTCAGAATATAAACGTTGTATACTTTTAGAAATCTTAAAATTTACGAAAAATCATAAATGCTTATAAATAGAAAATTTATCAGCTATCGTGTTTGACTCAACAGTAATCATTTAAACTTTGACAGTCATCATTGAAATAAGACAAAAATTCTACACATTCCTGATTTTTGATAGCATATTTTGGAAAATTTCAATGTTTATAATACTCTTTGGCAATTTCTGAAATCTTTACAAAATTGTGTAATTTTATCAAAACTCATTGAATTTTATCGTATGAAAGTTTAACATATATATATTGTGATAATTATTTTGATAATAGTTCTGTTTCACTATTAGGAATTAGCCTTTTAAATTTACCTTCGAATAACTACATTTTTGAAGAAATAATAAAAAAATTCTCAGGAACCATAAAAAAATTTACAGTAATGATTTAAATTATGTCAGAAAATTGAAATTATGACAGAACTAAGTCAAAATTTGTCTGTAATCATTGAAATTTTAACAGCAATTCTTACAAGTCGACATTAGACTTGGATTTCAGAATATAAACGTTGTATACTTTTAGAAATCTTAAAGTTTACGAAAAATCATTAAAAACTGCTTACAAATTGAAAATTTGGCAGCTATCGTGTTTGACTCAACAGTAATCATTTAAACTTCGACAGTCATCATTGAAATAAGACAAAAATTCTACACATTCCTGATTTTTGATGGCACATTTTGGAAAATTTCAATGTTTATAATACTCTTTGGCAATTTCTGAAATCTTTACAAAATTGTGTAATTTTATCAAAACTCATTGAATTTTATCTTATGAAAGTTCAACATATATATTGTGATAAGTATTTTGATAATAGTTCTGTTTCACTGCTAGGAATTAAGTCTTTTAAATTTACCTTCGAATAACTAAATTTTTGAAGAAATATTTGAAAATTTCTCAGGAACCATAAAAAAATTTACAGTAATGATTGAAATTATGTCAGAAAATTGAAATTATGACAGAACTAAGTCAAAATTTGACTGTAATCATTGAAATTTTAACAGCAATTCTTATAAGTCGTCATTAGACTTGGATTTCAGAATATAAACGTTGTATACTTTTAGAAATCTTAAAATTTACGAAACATCATAAAAAACCGCTTATAAATTGAAAATTTGGCAGTTATCGTGTTTGTCTCAACAGTAATCATTTAAACTTTGACAGTCATCATTGAAATAAGAAAAACATTCTACACATTCCTGATTTTTGATGGCACATTTTGGAAAATTTCAATGTTTATAATACTCTTTGGCAATTTCTGAAATCTTTACAAAATTGTGTAATTTTACCAAAACTCATTGAATTTTATCTTATGAAAGTTTAACATATATATTGTGATAATTATTTTGATAATAGTTCTGTTTCATATAATATAATAATAGTAATATATAATAATAGTTCATATAATAATATAATATGATAATAGTTCTGAAAAAAATGTCTTAAATTTCTGACATTCTATTATGTTTTAGTGTATCGTTTTAGTTACGGAATTATAATTCATCAAGTTTCACATGTTTTTTGAGGTTTTCAACAAAATTTGAATAAAAATTCGAAATTCGTTTTCTGGTTTTATAGTTTGTTTGAATGTTGGTACTTTAATGGCAATAAGGTTTGAATTTAAACAGAAGTCCTAAATAATTTCAGCAATTATTTATGTTTCCTATCATCTTGCATTGAATATGTAAAATTTTCTTATATTTTTAGATTTTTTCTTAATGGACATTCAGAATTTTGTTTGGTTTTCTGCGATGTTCAATAAAATTTCTTTAAAATATCTTGGGAGCTATTGGAAATTTTAGAAC
This sequence comes from Othius punctulatus, assembly GCA_951805005.1. NCBI lineage: Eukaryota > Metazoa > Arthropoda > Insecta > Coleoptera > Staphylinidae > Othius > Othius punctulatus. Next base: position 15,285,419 of record OX638138.1, read on the forward strand.
GAATGTACAATGTACATATTACAGTTTTTAAATATATTTTCTAATACTTGTGATATTTTGACTTAAATTCTAGATATTTTTGATGTTTTGATTGCATATTTTATTTTGATTGGAAAATTTCAATTTGGATAATACTCTTTGGTAATTTCTGAAATCTCTACAAAATTATGTAACTTTATTTAAACTCATTACATTTTTAGATTTTTTCTTAATCATTCAGAATGTTGTTTGGTTTTCTGCGATTTTCAATAAATTTCCCCAACTTCTTATGAATTTCATAAATTTCTTTAAAATATCTTGGGAGCTATTGAAAATTTTGTCAGAAAATTGAAATATTGACAGGAATAAGTCAAATTTATTTCTGTAATTATTGAAATTTTGGCAGTAATTCTTACAAGTCAACTTTAGACTTTGACTTTAGTTCTACATCTAACTTTGTATACTTTTAGAAATTATTAAATCGTTTTATAAATTGAATTGAAAATACGTTAGCAGCGAGCATGTTAGACTGACAGCAATAATTTCAATTTTGACAATCATCGTTGAAACTACTAAAATTCTGCGTATCTTGATAATTTGGTTGCACATTTTGGAAACTTTCAATGTTGATACCTAATACTTTTTGGCAATTTATGAAATCTTTAGAAAATTGTGCAAATTTATTCAAACTCATTACATTTTATTGAAAATGCTGAAAGTGTAACATATTAATTTGTATATTTTGATAATTATTTTGATATTGTGGCTTGGGCATATTAAGTATTAAGTTTTTCAAATGTACCTTTGAGTAACTAAATTTTTGGAGAAATAATTGAAAATTACTTACGAAGTATTGAAAATTTTGTCAGAAAATTGAAATGTTGACAGAAACAAGTCAAATTTATTCAAACTTATTACATTTTATTGAAAATGCTGAAGTGTAACATATTTATTTGTATATTTTGATCATTATTTTGATATTTTGGCTTGGGCATATCAAGTATTAAGTTTTTTAAATGTACCTTTGAGTAATTGCAGTTTTGAAAATTGAACTAATTACTCCTATTTATGATAATATAACATTTTTTTATATTTGTATATATTTTTGTGTATGCTTTTTCTCGTAGAATTGCGTACTTTTACTGTACCAGTATTATGCCTGTCCGCTGTTTTTTTTTTCGTACAGTTCCTTATTGATTAGTTGTCAACTGAATTTTTCATAGATGTATTGTGTATATTTCTCTTGTCATCCACGAATACGTGTAAATGTTTTGTAAATGTTACGAAGCAAATCATTAAATTTTCGGGCATGAGATTATTAAAAAAAAATCAAGGTGACCGACATTAGTACGCATACATTTAAATGAGTTCTCTAATCTAATATGTTATTGTTACTGACGCCTACATAATTTATAGTAAACGCTAATTGTATTATCTTGAAATTATTATCTACCTACTTGAGACATGATAATATTGGGCCATTCAATATCGTGTGTAATGAGAAACATCTACATTCAACTAGATGATTGTTGAAATATTAGTTTTTTAATGGCAGTCCGAAAAATAGTGATTGAATTTGAACCCGTTTATCATTCTCTTCCGTAATAAAAGACATTTTTCCAATCATGAAAAATGTTAAAAAATAATAATGGGAATGGAACTGTTATATAATATTTGAAAATTAATTTTTGTATCGGTTTTTGCCACCATCAATGTATTAAGATCTCCCTTCTATATCTAGACACTTATAAATAGGGCAATCAAATACATGTCTCCACATTTATCAATAGGGCAACCACATATATGCAAAGGCATATATTTTTTCATGCGACTGATAAAAGAATTGACTTTACTAAAATGTGTTTCATGCGATACTGTGAATTTTGCATATTTTTGCATATTTTAACATAAAAGCATATTTTTGCATATTTTAACATAACAGCATTTTTTGCATATTTTAAAACATTTCTGCATATTTCGGGTTTATTTTAATGGTGTTCTGACTCATATTTTGATTATTTACTCAGATAATAATAAAATTAAATAATAATTAGTGAGTTTTTTCGTTCTTCATAAAAAAGGGCCGAATTTCGTTCAAGGAATTACTGAAAACGTCCCATTTTTGACACTTTTTTGAAATTTCGTTCGAGGAAATACTGGAGAAGTGCAAGAAGTGCGAAAAGAGTCTATTTTTTTCCAACGATGGACATTTTGACCAGGAGCTTAATTTTGAACAGAAAATTTTGAAAAGAATAGTAATAATATAATTATAATAAAGTATATAAGAATAATTATATACAAAAGGTAAATATATATGACAACCAACAAGACAACAAAAAGAACAGTTTTTTGCAGAACTGCAAAATTTTTATTGTAAATGAAACATTGCAGTGAAAATTATAAAATCTTCAGCAAGAATCTAAAATTTTACTGGCAATTGCAAATATTTTACCGAAATTGATGAAATTTTTAATGAATGTTACCAAAAATTCATCTAAAATTAAGGAACTGTAATTGAAAATTAACAATATTCATTGGAAAGTGAAAAAAATTGATTGAAAATTAAACATAGCACTAAAAATTAGAAAATTCTCAGCAAGTATTTAAAATTTTATGATGAAATTTTTAATGCAAGTTATTAAAATTTTCATCTAAAATTAAAAAAACTATAATTGAAAATTAACAATATTCATCGGAAAGTGCAAAAGTTTGATTGAAAATAAACATTGCAGTAAAAATTAGAAAAAAATTAGAAATGAATCTAAAATTTTACTGGCAATTGCAAAATATTTTTACCGTAACTGATGAACTTTGTGAAAATTGATGAAATTTTCTATTAAAGTTATCAAACATTCATCGAAAATTAAGTAACTGTAATTGGAAAGTGCAAAATTTTGATTGGAAATTAAACATAGCACTAAAAATTAGAAAATTCTCAGCAAGTATTTAATTTTTTTATGGCAATTGCAAGTATTTTACCGGAATTGATGAAATTTTTAATGAAAGTTACCAACAATTCATTTAAAATTAAGAAACTGTAATTGGAAAATTACAATATTCATGGGAAAGTGCAAAATTTTGATTGAAAATTAAACATTGCAGTGAAATTTGTAAAAAATTAGCATGAATTTAAACTTTTACTAGGAATTGCAAAGTACTTTTACCGGAACTGATGAAATTTGTGAAAATTGATGACATTTTCAATTAAACTTATCAAATAGTCATCGAAAATTTAGTAACTGTAATTGAAAATTAGCAATTAGCAAAAATTATAAAATTCTCAGCAAGTATTAAAAATGTTGCTGGCAATTGAAAGTATTTTACCAGAATTGATGAAATTTTTAATGAAAGTTACCAAACATTCATCTAAAATTAAGAAACTGTAGTTGGAAAATAACAATATTCATTGGAAAGTGCAAAATTTTGATTTGAAATGAAAATTAAACATTGCAGTAAATATTATAAAAATGTTAGCATCAACCTAAAATTTTACTGGCAATTGCAATATATTTTTACAGGAACTGATGAAATTTGGGAAAACTGATGAAGTTTTCAATGAAAGTTATCAAACATGAATCGAAAATTAAGTAACTGTAATTGAAAATTAACAATGTTACTTGGAAAGTGCAAAATTTTGATTGGAAATTAAACATAGCACTAAAAATTATAAAATTCTCAGCAAGTATTTATATTTTTGATGGCAATTGCAAGTATTTTACCGGAATTGATGAAATTTTTAATGAAAGTTACCAAAAAATCATTTAAAATTAAGAAACTGTAATTGGAAAATTACAATATTCATGGGAAAGTGCAAAATTTTGATTGAAAATTAAACATTGCAATGAAATTTGTAAAAAATTAGCATGAATCTAAACTTTTACTAGGAATTGCAAAGTACTTTTACCGGAACTGATGAAATTTGTGAAAATTGATGACATTTTCAATTAAAGTTATCAAATAGTCATCGAAAATTTAGTAACTGTAATTGAAAATTAGCAATATTAATTGGAAAGTGCAACATTTTTGTTGGAAATTAAGCAAAGCACTAAAAATTATAAAATTCTTAGCAATAATTTAAAATTTTGCTGGCAATTCCAAGTATTTTACCGGAATTGATGAAATTTTCAATAAAAGTTATCAAATAGTCATCGATAATTAAGAAACTGTAATTGAAAATTAGCAATAATCATTGGAAAGTGTAAAATTTTGATTGTACATTAAAAACAGCATTGAAAATGATCAAATTCTCAGCAAGAAACTAAAATTTTGCTGGCAACTGCAATTTTTTTATTCGATTTGAGGAAATTTTCAACGAAAGTTATCGAAAAATAATAATATTCATTGGAAAGTGCAATATTTTGATTGGAAATTTAACATAACACTAAAAATTATAAAATTCTCTGCAAGTATTTAAAATTTTGCTGGCAATTGTAAATATTTTTCCGGAATTGATGAAATTTGTAATGAAATTTACCAAAAGTACATCTAAAATTAAGAAAGTGTAATTGAAATTTAACAATATTCATTGGAAAGTGCAAAATTTTGATTTGAAATGAAAATTAAACATTGCATGGAAAATTCTATAAAAAATTAGCATGAATCTAAAATTTTACTGGCAGTTGTTATACTGATAACTGAAGTTATCAAACATTCATCGAAAATTAAGTAACTGTAATTGAAAATTAGCAATATTAATTGGAAAGTGCCAAATTTTGATTGAAACTTAAACATAGCACTGAAAATTTTTACTGGAATATATGAAATACCATATTCATCGAAAAAATCGTAATATTTGGAAATATTTTATTTATGTGGTGTCATTCATTACCCGACTTGCACAAGTTATACAAATTAATAAATCACTTATTACATACTTGAAAATATATTTTTTTTATGAAATTGCGAAATATCTATTGTAACATAAACATTGCAGTGAATGTTATAAAACTGTCAACGTAAATTAAAAAAAAAATACAGGTAATTACAATTTTTTACTGGAAATGATGAAATTGTCGTTGAATCGTGCAAAGTATTCATCGAAAAATGATGTAAATGTAATTATAAATTATTAATATTCATTGGAAAGTGCAAAATTATGACTGGGAATTATAGACACTGAAAGTTATAAAATTCTCAGCATGAATTTAGAATGCTGCTGGAAACTGTATTTTTTTTTTACTGAAACCTGCTAAATGTTTATTGCAAATGATGAAATTTTCATAAAAACAAAGAAAACATGAACTCGCACTTGAAAATTACACATTTTGATAGAAAATTGCAATATTTTTATTGTAAATTAAACATTGCCGTGAAAATTTTAACATTTTCGGCATGAATTTCAAATTTTAGTGGCATAACAACGGTTTTAATAGAAATAGTAATTGTAATTTATTGGTGTTGATGCAATTGTTTACACATGTCATAATATTAAAACACAAAAAATCAATACTGGAAATTTTTACTGGAAATGGTAAAATTTTCATGGAAACTTTAAAGTGCTCATCGAAAATTATGTTATTATTCTTGAAAATTAGCAATATTCGTTGGAAACGACTACATTTTGCTTGGAAATTAAAGACAGCACTGAAAATTATAAAATTCTCAGCATAAATTTAATACGTTGTTGGAAACTGCAAAATTTTTGCTGGAAACTGCAAAATATGTACTAGGAACGAAGGAATTTTCATAACAACAATGAAAAACTTGAAATTGCACGTGAAAATTACAAATTTGGTAGAAAATTGGGAAATTTTGATTGTAAATCAAACATTGCCGTAAAAATTATCAAATTTAAGCAATAATTTAAAATTTATCTGGCAGATAATTGCAATTTTTTTACTGGAAATGATGAAATTTCCATTGGTACTTATATAATTTTTAACGAAAATTATGAAACTGCATTTGAAAATTTCAAATTTTCATTGTAAATTGCAAAATTTCTGTTTCTAAATTAAACATTGCCGTGAAAGTTATAAAATTGTCAGCATAAATTGAAACAGTTACCTGCAATTTCAAAATTTTGACTAGAAATACAACGAAATTTTCATTGAAACTTGTAAAGTAAGTAGGTAGAAATGTATTTGCAATTAAAATATCAAACGGGCGAAAGAGTCCATAATTTTGATTTAACTATCAAAAATATCACAAGCTTTAAAAAGCTAGTTAGCAAAGTTTTACTATGAAACTGAGAAAAATGAAAACCATATTTCTGCATATTTCAACATTTTTTTGAGCTAGTAATTAACTTGATATAAGTAGGTATAACTAGATGTGAATTATGTATCTAGGCTTTTTATATGACTAATCAATTAGTGTCGGTGTTTTAAGTGAAAGTTGAGGTATACAAATTCAATTCAAATTTGTTTGGTTTATTTCATTTCATTGTGTTATGCTGTCGTCAGAGGATTAAGTGCATATTCTTATTTTTTTAGCATATTTTTCATTTTTGGGAACATATTTTCCATTTTTAAGACCATGTTTTCCATTTATAAGAGCATATTTTCCATATTTAAGAGGATATTTTCTATTTTTAAGAGCATATTTTCAATTTTAAAGAGCATATTTTCCATTTTTAAGAGATATTTTCAATTTGTAAGAGCATATTTTCCACTTTTAAGAGCACATTTAAGCGCTTAAAATAGTTTTTTTTTGAGTATATTTTGGATTGCCCTACTTATCAAGTTGTATATAAGCATTTTAGTATTTACATGTTGCATACTAATGTGACCACAAATAACCCTTTAGATGGCCCACAAATAGCCCAGCTAACCATCGGAATTATTAAAGATTTTTAATTAACGTATAATAGCACCGCGACATGAATGCCATTATAAATGCCAGCTACCAACGCAGTGCCGTTATAACATCAAATTGTCGTAATAAATAATACCCGATGCCACAAAAGGAGACAATAGGGTTAGTGTGACCGTAATCCATAGTAGCGTTGACCTTCACGATCTACAATATTGGCTGCACAATGCTCACATGTTCCTGGGACAACTACATAAATACATTCGGCTTCAGATTCATAGAGCCAAATTGAACTACCTGCCATATTACAATACAGTTTTGTGATATTCATCCAGTGATTAGTAATACTCCATGGCCACTTAGTTGAATAATGAGTAATGCGACTTTTAACAGCTACGCTATAAATTGTAATAAGGAGTTTCGAAATACTCTCCACGTCATGAAATAAAACCTCATATAAATACAAATCATGTTTTTTTTTTCATATTTTGGACTATACAAAACTGATGAAGTAGATAGAATAGTTATTTACGTATCTATAGAAAATATGTAAATATATGGAATCCTGTAGAAAAAAATGTTTACGCCCGCGGACAATGTTTGAAGCGGAGGGCCTTTATTTGGCTGAGGGCGTAAACTTTCTTACGGCCCAAGGTACGTAAGTACAACGTATACCGGTGATTGAAGAGTCTAAAGAAACGCAACTCAAACCAGAGAAGGCCACACTTATGTGCCCTTTAACCCCTTTAACCAGCGCATCCCCTAGCTCGTAAAAAACAGCCAGTAGAGTGGCGACGTTGAGGTATGTCTCTTTCTGTCCTGTGCTGTCGTGTCCCATCTCTTTCTCAACTGGACAGCTAATGTAAGCTTTTCTGGCCGCAATTTTTTGCCCAGGGTTGCGTAACATTTATACTTTTCAATCAACGGTTTTACGTACAAGTCAGCTCAAGTCGAGTACAAAAATAATTGCTCTCCCAAATTATGGTTGTGTGGAATTGCTTATTGCAAACATAATAATTATTTACCATGGTGATTAGCAACATCTGCTGGTCACTCCCAAGCTTTACTGCCAATCACCATGGCAACGTATACAATACCGTATGCGTTGCCATGGTGATTAGCAACATCTGCTGGTCACTTTCAAGCGTTACTATGGTATTGTATAGGTTGCCATGGTGATTAGCAACATCTGCAGGTCACTCCCAAGCGTTACTATGGTATGGTCACTCCCAAGAGTTACTGCTACCATGGCAACGTATACAATACCGTATACGTTGCCATGGTGATTAGCAACATCTGCTGGTCACTTTCAAGCGTTACTATGGTATTGTATAGGTTGCCATGGTGATTAGCAACATCTGCTGGTCACTCCCAAGCGTTACTATGGTATTGTATAAATGAAATGCGGCTCTGGGCGGAAAAAAACGCGTCAGTAAAGACTTTACGAGGCGGCATCTTGTAAAGTTGCAGGTTCCGCCATGGTAAACACGTTGTAAACAACTAGTTTACATAGAGTTATGCGTAAAAGTGTTTACCAACTGAATTTTGCATTTCCTGGCCATTAAACTGAAAATCTGTTGTGGGCAGTAATAAAATCTGATATGACCACCACATGACATTTTTCCTATTCATTAACATTGACAAATTACTTAGATTACTTTATTTAGCAACATCTGCTGGTTACTCCCAAACGTTACTATGGTATTGTATACGTTGCCATGGTGATTAGCAACATCTGCTGGTTACTTTCAATCGTTACTACGGTATTGTATAGGCTGCCGTGGTGATTTGCAACATCTGCTGGTCACTCCCAAGCGTTACTATGACATTGTATAAATAAACCGCGGCACTAGGCGGAAAAAAACGCGTCAATAAAGACTTTACGAGGCGGATTCTTGTAAAGTTGCAGTTTCCGCCATGGTAACCACGTTGTAAAGAACTGGTTTACATAGAGTTATGTGTAAAAGTGTTATCTAACTGAATTTTGCATTTCCTGGCCATTAAACTGAAAATCTGTTGTGGGCAGTAATCATCTGATATGACCACCACATGACATTTTTCCTATTCTTAGATTACATTATTATCATATCAATTATAAACCCATTTTTTCCATAATCAATTAAGTTCAGTTAAGATATTCATATGACAGATTACTTTGATTACTTTATTATTATATCAATTTTAAACCCATTTTTTCCATAAGTTTCAGTTAATCTATTCATGTTGTTATTATCTACAATTATTATTTATATAATTATGTAACTGCCAGTTTATATTAATTACACTCGAAGTAGATAAAAATTATATTTCAACATAATTATCTCTTTAAATCACGAGCTGATTGATGCATAGTAAGCATTTTTGAGTGATCTCAATGTACTTGACACAGTGGTGACTCCGCTAATTAGTTAATTATACATATATGGATAAAGTAGAGAAGAAAAATATGTTATACATGGCATACCCGAGTTACTCGAGGAAATATATTCAAGTGAACATAATAATAATAATAATACGTTTATTCGTGCTAATACATAAAAAGTGTACACAAGTCAAATCAAAATACAAAATACAAAATATAAAATATAGACTACATCAAACTTGAAACTTAAGACATTACAAGCACATCGTTGTAGTGTACATTGTGTCTCGTTATGAATATTCTGAATCAAATAAGTTTGCTTCATAATAATTAATAATAATTATTATTAATTAGGTAACTCTAATACCTGACACGTGTCCAATCCTTAATGATGACCAGGTTTTGAAACTATTGGGTTTTCCATACAGAGGATCAATCCTCAGCTGATTTGTGGATTAATTCACAAATCCTTTACTTGTAATAATAACTTCTTAAACAGTGTTTGACTGAAGTTGTTAATTAATTCAAGGTCAATTATTACACTTTTATGTTATGGCTATAATCACTATTTGGCGAACTAATCTCTAAATAATTACTAAAACTGGTATTTACTCATAGAAACAAATAAGATATAAAATTGAATATATTTAGTATTCTCAGAATCAATATATATTTCCATTGATAAATTTTGTCTTCAATTATTACACTTTTTATATTATGTCTATTATCACTATTCGGCGAAGTAATCTCTTAATAATTACTAAAACTAGTATTTGCTGATAGAAGCAAATAAGATATAAATTTAAATATATTTAATATTCTCAGAATCAATTTATATTTCCATTGATAATTTTCGTATTAATATTAGAAACCACGTGAATATCAATATGATATTAATATTTCTGGAGACTACAAAATCTTCACGACTAGAGATTTTTCGTTTAAAAAAAAAATTTAATGAAATTTTGAATTTGAGAATAAATGACTTAATGCTCAATTATTAAACTTTTTAGATTATAATCACCATTTGGTGAACTAATCTCTAAATTATTAACAAAACAGGTTTTTACTAATAGAAGCAAATAAGATATTAAGTTGAATATATTTTGTATTCTCAAATAAAATCTGTATTTCCATTAATAAATTTCGTATTAATATTAGAAACCACGTGAATATCAATATGATATAAATATTTCTGGAGACTACAAAATCTTCACGACTAGAAATTTTTCGTTTGTTAAAACAAATCTGAATAAAATTTGGAATTGGAGAATAAATGACTTAATGCTCAATTATTAAACTTTTTAGATTATAGTCACTATTTGGCGAAGTAATCTCTATATAATTAACAAAACTGGTATTTACTGATAGAAGCAAATAAGATATAAAGTTAAAAAAATCTAGTATTCCCAGAATCAATTTATATTTCCATTGATAAATTTCGTATTAATATTAGAAACTATGTGTATATCAATATGATATAAATATTTCTGGAGATTACAAAATCTTCACGACTATAGATTTTTGTTTTTTTAAAAGAAATTTGAATGAAATTTCAAATTAGAGAATAAATGACTTAATGCTTAACTACTAAACTTTTTAGATTATAATCACTATTTGGCGAACTAATCTCTAAATATTAGAATCTCTATTAATATTTGAAACCTCGTAAATATCAATATGATATAAATATTTCAGGTTACTACAAAATCTTCATGATCCGAGAATTTTCGTTTTTTAACCACATTTTGAATGCAATTTGCAATTGGAGAAAAAAATAGCTTAATGTTGTGATTTTGTGATTATTGATCAAAACCAGTTAATATGTATAACCCAAAGGATTCATTGAAGGCCGGTTTTATCTACTAATGTGCCAACGCCGTGCTGTAAAGTGTTTACATTAAACATAATTTTTCGTCACAAAATACTGAAAATGTTAAACAACATTGCTCAAAGATCACTCATAGCACGGGGAAATTATCTTATCTCTTACACTCGCCCATAACCAGATATCTCATTTCTTGGATATACCTTTTCGGTACACCTTGGAGTTCGCTGGGTTTTCTTTTTGTCACGGAAGTTAATTATTTTTTATTTCGATGTCTATTAGACATTTGCTTCCTACCACATTGCCAGATTTATAATTTTTAGCTTTCATCTCCAATAATTTAAACTTTGCATCTGGCAACAATGTTATTTAAAAAATTTAACCTCAAATTGAAAACAACTTAACCTAAAAAAAATGACAAGTTCCTCTGGGGAATTCAGTTATTTCCGAAACACTACCAACAAAATTACTAGATATTCATAACACGCCTGACGCAAAAACATCGTGAATAGACAGTACATAGTTTTATTTGCTCCCAAAACTTCGCATGTTGCACACATCTTATGTATCAATAATTATAGGGTATTCGTTTATGTTCTACTTAAATATTCCACTGACAGACACGTTTCTTCTTAGAACGAGCATATCTTAAACCAGACCAAGCACAAAGTGTGTGTTTACAGCGCCTTGCCATGAATCTCGGCATCAAGGATCATCTCACATCGAATTTGCCTGCAAATGACGGAATTCTAAGAACCTACTGTTGAAACACCGACACTCATGGGTGAAAACGAGGTCAGGCCATTACAAGCACTAATTTTGCTCTCTCGGCGTCATTTTAAGAGCCATCTCGAGTTAAATCGGGATTCTAAATTCGACACGATGGGTTTTATGGTACCCTAAAACTGTACATTTTGCATAATTTTGCGTTATGTACATGCTGATCATAACAATTGAAGAAACTACACGTTGATCCTTCCTTAATAAATACGTATTTTTGAGTAGGAAGAATTAAGTTTTCTTAGACGTCCTAAATGATTCTTTAAACAAAAGCTACGAGGAAAATTTATCTTTTATTTGTTTTTTTTTTTTTTTTATAAATTACACTGGTCAGCACATTTTTTGTCCCTTAGAGTAAATAGCCTTTTCTGATAGAAAATTTTTCGCTGATTTCAGAAATGTCAATATTTTTTTGTAGTATGTCAGTTTTTTTGTGATATTTCAATTTTTGCAAAATGTGGAACTTCCGATGATTTTCTATGGCAATACTGGATCCAAATTTCAGTTTGATAGTTACCGGTATTACTTTTCTAAAATATTTTCAACTCAGAACGTGTTTTTGTAAGTAAATACTACAATGATTTAAGAGTTTAATTTAGTATTTTTTTGTAAAAATATGTTAGTAAAGTAGGTTTATTTAATTTTTGTTTTATATATATACACACACATATCTGTGTATCAGCCAAATGGAATAAATTCGATAATAAATAAATGGGGGCGTGTTCGAAAAAACGCTCGGACACGTCGATTGTTATTTTTAGTTGCGCATTTTTTTCAACAAAAACTTTTTATACAGGGTGTGTCATGTGACCGTGGCCAATACCAACTTTCTTATTTTAAATGCAACACCTGGTATATTATTCAATTTTTGGATTCTTCAGAAAATTCTAGACATATTTCATGTACAATGTCCTATACCTATCTTCAACTGTTTCGGAAATATTAAGTGTTTTCAGATTTATTGCAAAAATTAACATTAAAAAAAGAAAATTATTAGATTACAGAAATTCGTTACAACACACTCAAAAACTAATAAGTAATACTGTTTATTTCTTGATAATGTAAAAAAACAAAAAAAAACAATAAATTTCAATGGAGGAGATGTTGAAAATGCTCGCCGTGAACGTCTTGGCAACATCCTAATCTTAAATAGAAATTTCTTCTAACGTTACTCAACATCTCAGGCGTGACCGATCTAAACGCAAGCATTATTCGTCTTCTTAAGTCAGCTAAGTCGAGGGGTTTAGTTTTGTATACAATACTTTTGACATGTCCCCATAAGAAGAAGTCTAATGACGTCAGATCAGGGGATCGTGCTGGCCATTCCATCGATCCTCGCCTCCCTATCCACCGATTTGGAAATATTCGGTTGAGGTAGTTTTTATGTTTAAAATTAACAAAAATAAAATAGTTTGCACAGTATGTAATTGAAATTTTGGATATGCACTGGGAAATTTCCCCACTATTTTCCATCTGCACTGGGAAATTCCTCAGAGCATATGGTCAGTCAAACTTTTCAGTCCCAGAAAATACTAACTCAAGATGTTTGTGATTTAAGTTTTATGTGCTTTCAGAATGTTCACGACTAAAATTTCACATGCCACGATAGTTAAAATATTAAAATATAATATAATAAGATTTTTTTTTAATACTGTAGAATTATTATCTTTGTATACTATAGGACCTCGTTTCTTATTTTTCTTATGAAATTTTTGCTGTTATAAACGGTTAAAAAGTTTGGGAATTACTAGCTAATGTTGCAATATTGTCAGATAACTTCCTCCTGTAAGTACACAATTTACAATTTACAAATTGTATAAAAAAATATTCAGAATATGAAAAGGGAAACGAATAGAAACTTTAATTAATATTTTCTAAAATCCACATGAAATTATTTCAATTCTTTTAGAATTTAATTGCATTAAATAACTTTCATGATTGAAATTTTCTTAAAATATATATTTAATACTCTTGAAAAAAATAAACAAAATTTAATTCAAATGTCAATTCAAAACCCTACAAGAAAACAACCTAAATGTCAAAATTCAAGTCACATTCAATTTAAGAGTTTTCATTTAATTCGTTCATGCTCAATGATATTTTTGGTATTTCTTAATATGTTTTGAAGTGTTTTGGAATGGCAGCCTAAATGGCTTGATTTAGCATGCAAATATACAAATATACAAAGATGTTTTGACAAAATTTGAAAGACCCAATTAAAAATTCAATGTTTTGATGTTAAAGTGATTATCGATCTATATATTTCTCTAAGAGCTAATCACTTCAAACTCGATTGCCAAATATTTTATTATAGGTGTATTGATCCCCAGAAAAATGTTTTCTAAAAATAATAATTACAGTAGATTAATCGCCAGAAAACTTATAGCGAGAAAATTTAATAGCAGAAAACTGACTGCTGGAAAAGTGGATATCACAAAGCAAATAACTAGAAAATTTAAATAGGTAAATAAATATATAAAAATGAAATAAATAGCAATCCAATTAATAATTAAAGCATATAAAATTGGTTTTCAAGAATCTCTTGAAATCTTATGAAAATTCGACGAAAACAATGATTTTTTAAAAATATTATTAACATGTAATCATATAAATATTCTAGTGAATAATCATATCAAAAATCATATTTTCTGGACTACCGGAAAAGTGAATATCACAAACCATATCTAGAAAATGTAAATGGCTAATGAATGATAAATTTTCTGTGTTGCAAATGATAACTTTTTAATTCTTGAATTTTGTAGGGCGGTTTTAGAATTTGGTTTTCATAAAATTTTAATTGATGCTCGAATATTTTTATAGCAAGTTTATGAAAATTCAGTATAAATCACTAAATAAAATCCAATTAATAATTAAAACATTTAAAATTTGTTCTCAAGAATCTCTTGAAATCTTATGAAAATTCGACGAAAACAATGAAGCCAGAAAATTTAATATCAGAAAACTGGCTACTGGAAAAGTGAATATCACAAATCAAATGACTAGAAAATTTATAGGGCTAATGATACATTTTCCGTGTTGTAAATGATAACTTTTTAATTCTTGAGTTTTGTAGGGCGTTTTTGGAATTTGGTTCTCATAAAATTTTAATCGATGCTCGAATATTTTTATAGCAAGTTTATGAAAATTCAGTATAAATCACTATATAAAGTCCAATTATTAATTTAAGCATTTAAAATTTGTTCTCAAGAATCTCTTGAAATCTTATGAAAATTCGACGAAAACAACGAAATTTTTAAATATTATTAACATGAAATCATATAAATGTTCTAGTAAATAATCATATTTTCAAAACGACCATAATAATTCACAAAATTTATTAACGTATTCTACAGTTCAGTATAAATTATAGTGCACATCAAAGTTTCAAAACATTGAGTATGTAAATCCACAGAAACAATGAAGTTTTTGTAGGGCGTTTTTGGAATTTGGTTCTCATAAAATTTTATTTGATTCTCGAATATTTTTCTACCAAGTTTATGAAAATTCAGTATAAATCACTATATAAAATCCAATTAATAATTAAAGCATTTAAAATTTGTTTTCAAGAATCTCTTGAAATCTCATGAAAATTCGACGAAAACAATGAAATTTTTAAATATTATTAACATGAAATCATATAAATGTTCTAGTGAATAACCATATTTTCTGGACAACTGGAAAAGTGAAAATCACAAACCAAATAACTAGAAAATTTAAATGGGTAGTGATAAATTTTCTGTGTAAATGATAATTTTTTAATTCTTGAATTTTGTAGGGCGTTTTTGGAATTTGGTTCTCATAAAATTTTATTTGATTCTCGGATATTTTTATAGCAAGTTTATGAAAATTCAGTATAAATCACTATATAAAATCCAATTATTAATTTAAGCATTTAAAATTTGTTCTCAAGAATCTCTTGAAATCTTATGAAAATTCGACGAAAACAACGAAATTTTTAAATATTATTAACATGAAATCATATAAATGTTCTAGTAAATAATCATATTTTTAAAACAACCATAATAATTCACAAAATTTATTAACGTATTCTACAGTTCAGTATAAATTATAGTGCACATCAAAGTTTCAAAACATTCAGTATGTAAATCCACAGAAACAATGAAGTTTTTATAGGGCGTTTTTGGAATTTGGTTCTCATAAAATTGTATTTGATTCTCGAATATTTTTATACCAAGTTTATGAAAATTCAGTATAAATCACTATATAAAATCCAATTAATAATTAAAGCATTTAAAATTTGTTTTCAAGAATCTCTTGAAATCTCATGAAAATTCGACGAAAACAATGAAATTTTTAAATATTATTGACATGTAATCATATAAATGTTCTAGTAAATAATCATATTTTCAAAACGACCATAATAATTCACAAAATTTATTAACGTATTCTACAGTTCAGTATAAATTATAGTGCACATCAAAGTTTCAAAACATTGAGTATGTAAATCCACAGAAACAATGAAGTTTTTGTAGGGCGTTTTTGGAATTTGGTTCTCATAAAATTTTATTTGATTCTCGAATATTTTTCTACCAAGTTTATGAAAATTCAGTATAAATCACTATATAAAATCCAATTAATAATTAAAGCATTTAAAATTTGTTTTCAAGAATCTCTTGAAATCTCATGAAAATTCGACGAAAACAATGAAATTTTTAAATATTATTGACATGTAATCATATAAATGTTCTAGTAAATAATCATATTTTCAAAACGACCATAATAATTCACAAAATTTATTAACGTATTCTACAGTTCAGTATAAATTATAGTGCACATCAAAGTTTCAAAACATTGAGTATGTAAATCCACAGAAACAATGAAGTTTTTGTAGGGCGTTTTTGGAATTTGGTTCTCATAAAATTTTATTTGATTCTCGAATATTTTTCTACCAAGTTTATGAAAATTCAGTATAAATCACTATATAAAATCCAATTAATAATTAAAGCATTTAAAATTTGTTTTCAAGAATCTCTTGAAATCTCATGAAAATTCGACGAAAACAATGAAATTTTTAAATATTATTAACATGAAATCATATAAATGTTCTAGTGAATAACCATATTTTCTGGACAACTGGAAAAGTGAAAATCACAAACCAAATAACTAGAAAATTTAAATGGGTAGTGATAAATTTTCTGTGTAAATGATAATTTTTTAATTCTTGAATTTTGAAGGGCGTTTTTGGAATTTGGTTCTCATAATATTTTAATCGATGCTCGAATATTTTTATAGCAAGTTTATAAAAATTCAGTATAAATCACTATATAAAATCCAATTAATAATTAAAGGATATAAAATTTGTTCTCAAGAATCTCTTGAAATCGTATGAAAATTCGACGAAAACAATAAAAAAAAATTAAATATTATTAACATGAAATTATATAAATGTGCTAGTGAATAATCATATTTTCAAAACCACCATAAATATTCAGAAAATTTATTAATGTATTCTACAGTTCAGTATAAATTATAGTGCACATAAAAGTTTCAAAACATTGAGTATGTAAATCCACAGAAGTAATGTTTTTGATTGAAAATTCAAAACTGCGTCGACAATTGTGAGGTTTTTAACTGTAGCTTGAACTTTGTATATATTTTTTTTCTTTGGAAATGGAATTTTTTTTATGGATTTGTCAACATTTTTCATAAAATGTTATCAATGTGATAATATCCAATGAATATCATCAAAATTCGTAAGAATAATTAAAAATTCAATTGTTTTAGTCTAATTCCAATAACATATCCAAATATTACTGATTTTTTTTAACAATGCTCTAGTTACTATATTTTTTTAATTGTTATACAAAGAGCGTATAAAGTTTCAAAACCTGGATTTATTTTTCCCCTGTAGGAATTTGAGATATAATAAAGATATTTATTCTTGAGAATAAACAGAACGATCTTGAGAATAAAGATATTTACTACTCATAGATTTTCTCGAATTTATTATGAATCGCGAAAATTACGTATAAATCCTCAAAAGCCAAATTTCCAAAATTATATACAAAGTTCAAGTCAGAGTTAAGAACCTCACAATTGTCAATCTAATTTTGATTATACAGAGACTACATACATTCGAAAATTTCTTAAATTCGTATGAAAAATCTTTCTTCAAGTTAGTAACAATTATATATTTGAAAACATACAAAAACTATTTCACACATTCGTACAAAACTACGCTTTTAGAGTGTTTGTCACTTTTCTGCTTGCCTCCTTCATATACGTGACCAGTATTTATTGATTTCTAATCAAATATGTCAACTATCAATGGTAGAAAAGGAATTTGCTTCTGCGCCACAGTTTGATGGCCGTAAGTAATTCTACCTCTACGGAAAATTACCTTTTCGATCCCTTACAATTGGGACTTCACCCTCCACCCTTGCGTGAATGCATAATTTAGCAACACATGGGAACGCCATCCTTGGTTCCAACGGAATGGCACTTTTTGTTCTTAGGGTTAAATTCTCTGGCCTACGGGATTCGAACCTGCAATCATCTGCGTGAGAGGCAAGTGCGGTCATCGCTGATTGCGTCCACCTTCGAACTTTCTGAAAACTGAAAAACACAACAAAAGTATTGAAAGACTCCAACATACAAACGAAATGTTCTCATATTGATCGGAGAAAGTGTCACACCCACGATACTAAAAAAAGAAGTCGGAGCCTTAACTCATTAGTAATTGTGCCGGTTCACATAAATTCATAATTCATAATACATTTTATTCATGCTCCAGATTACAAACAAGAAACCTCGCACAAGTCAGTCAATAAATACACAAAAATTTCAAAACATAAAATACAAAAAAAAAGATATATAATATATATATATATATATATATATATATATATATATATATATATATATCTATATATATATATATATATATATATATATATATATATATATATATATATATATCAAAAGTATACGACTATAATAACTCTAACTATGCAAATGCAATTCATAAGTGCAAATATAGTACCGTGAAAGCAAAAATTACTATCATCAACAGATTTTGAAGAATTTGACAGTGAAACATTTTTGTATACTGTTTTCATTTACATTTACATTTACATTTTGATTCTGTATTGTTCTCTGTGAATCCAAATACAATATATTAAATTATTATTATTATTATTATTATTATTATCATTATCATCATTATCAACGTTTTCTTTGCAAGGCCATCCAGCTTAGCAGTAGAGCTTAATGCCCTCTTGGATGAACATTATTTTTGCTCACACAGTATTATCTAGAATTTCTAGACCCATATCCCTCCTACTAGTACGTCTCAAAGCATTCAACAATTTTGGGGTCTATATAGAAGTAAAAGGGTTTAAGTGCATTTTTGGTAGTTCTGAGATAAATGGCTTTAAAGTTAACTTAATTTTCAAAATTCCAGGAATAAGTTTAGAAAACTGTGTTAATATTTCAGTCTAAACCTAAGTCTAAAATATTAACACAGTTTTCTAAACTTATTCCTGGAGTTTTGAAATTTAAGTTACTTTTAAAGCCATTGTCTCAGAACTACCAACAATGCACTTAAACCCTTTTACTTCTAGACCCCCAAATTTAACGCTCAAAATCGCGACAATTAATTGCAAATTAAATTAAGTCTTTGCACAAATAATAATCCAATACTTCAATATTGCATTCAAACTTAAGACAATTAGGAAGAAGCAATCTCAGGATGCAAAATAGCGACATTCATGAATTCAGATGCATGACTTCCTACAGCTTCCCAAATGCTGCTCTTATGAGTGCACATTGTGCACTCATAATGTGTGTACTTTACTACACTACACACTATCTTTACTATAATTGTGTTTAATACTAGTGTGGATTTAAATTAAATTAAGTTGTTTGGCAACTGTAATTGCCTGTATAATTGTGCTGCTAATCGGCAATGTTCAGTATAATTATAAGGTAAACGTTATATCGAGTTACATTGTCAAAATTAGAAAATAGAAACTTCATTTACATCCCAATTGCAATTTCGATGTAAGAGGATGTTGCGAAAAATGCGAACTAGAAACGTACGAAAGCATGAAAAGAACATTGGTCTTCCTAATTGTCTTAACTTTGAATGTGATATTGAAGTATTGAATCTATTATTTGAGTGCTCAAATAATCGTAATTTTTAAGTACGAAAAAAATAGTAATAAGTGCTCAAATAATCGTAAAATACAGTAATTTTTGTACGATAGTGCGTATACTAAGTTTTTACGCACTGTTCACAAAAATCAGAAACAATTTTACGTATTCAAGAGCAATGTATTAACTTTTCTAATGTTGTCCAAACTTCTACAATCTAAGAATAGCACCGAGAGGATGATTATAAGGAATTTTATGAACAATTAGGGCAATTTTGACATGGTTTGCAACTTGATTGACAAGTTGAGCATTTTATTATTAGCATTTTGATCAATTTTAGCATTCTGTGCATTTTGAGTATTTTTTTTAGAGTAATGTAGTATATTTGCATAGTATTATATCAGTGATTTTTTTTTCCAATACGGATTATTAAAATGCTCATTATATATATTGAATCTCATCATTAAAACAACACTTGAATCGAATGGGTGAATAAAATGTTTGCATTTTCACTTTATTCACTGTAACTATTGACAACGTAAATAAGTAAAAAATACGTAAATAGGCTCTATCCTTGAAATTTTCGTTGTCACCTGAAGATGTGACACTTCACACGCAAATTTTTCAATTCTGATAACGAATTGGAAAAAAAATTGTATGATACAAGTGAATAAAGCAATTTTATTCACTTATACTATAAATAGCTACTATTAAATCATATACAATTTAGTTGACATTTCGTCGTTTTTGACTAAGGTATCTTATCATATCAGCAATTAGAGCAATTTTAATATTTCATGCAACTTGATTAACATTTTGGGCACTTTTTTGACATGTCGATCAATTATACGCGCAATTTTATGAGCAGGTTTTGCTATTTAATTTTGTTCATTTTTTGAAACTTGATTTGCCTTTTTTGTAATCATGCTCCATGAGCAATTTCATTGACATTTTATATACATTTTATACTCAATTCAAGCAATTTTGACATTTTTTGCAAATTGATTGAAATTTCGAGATCAAGTTTTACTCGCATATTGATCAATTTTAACATTTTGTGTATTTCGAGTCATTTTTTTGTAACTATGCGCACTATCGTTGACATTTCGACGGTTTTGATAAATATTTTCTATAATTTAATTCGGAATTATGGCAATTTTGACATTGTATTTAATTTAATTCGCAGTTTGAGTGATTCTTTTTACAATTTTTGCAACGTAATTGTCATTTTTAATAATTTTATTTACACAATGCGTCATTTCATTGAATTTTTAGTAGTTTTTACTAATTGTCCTGGCAATTAGAGTAATTTTAAGATTTTGTTCAACATGATTGGATTTTAAACGTTTTTACTAGCATTTTGCACAATTTTTACATATTTTTTTCAGTTTGATTGAGTTCTTGAGCACTTTTACTCGAATTTTGATCAATTTTAACATATTGTGCATTTTGCTTAATTTGTTTTAGTAATACAGTAGTTTCGTAGTAAAGTGTCGATGCATTTTATTTGATTATATGCTATTTCGTTGAGATTTAGTCATTTTTGATTAAGTATTTTTATCATCATTCATTTTTAGTCATTTTTTTAACTATACGTAATATCGTTGACATTTCGACGGTTTTAGTAAATATTTTCTATAATTTTATTCGGAATTATGGCAATTTTGGCATTGTATTTAATTTAATTGACAGTTTGAGTGATTCTTTTTACAAATTTTGCAACGTAATTGTCATTTTTAATAATTTTATTTACACAATGCGTCATTTCATTGAATATTTAGTCGTTTTCACTAATTTTCCTGGCAATTAGAGTAATTTTGAGATTTTGTACAACTTGATTGATTTTTAAACGTTTTTACTAGCAATTTGCTCAATTTTGACATTTTTTGCAGGTTGATTGAAATTTTGAGTACTTTTACTCGCATATTGATCAATTTTAACATCATTTCCGCAATTAGGAGCCATTTTTTTTAACTATTCATAATATCGTTGAAATTTCGACGGTTTTGGTAATTATTTTCAATAATTGAATTCGGAATTATGGCAATTTTGGCATTGTATTTAATTTTATTGACAGTTTGAGTGATTCTTTTTACATTTTTTGCAACGTAATTGTCATTTTTAATAAATTTATTTACACAATGTGTCATTTCATTTAATTTTTAGTAGTTTTCACTAATTTTCCTAGAAATTAGAGTAATTTTGAGATTTTGTACAACTTGATTGATTTTTAAGCGTTTTTACTAGCATATTGCTGAATTTTGACATTTTTTGCAGGTTGATTGAAATTTTGAGTACTTTTACTCGCATATTGATCAATTGTAACATCATTTTCCGCATTTTGAGCCATTTTTTTTAACTATGCGTAATATCGTTGACATTTCGACAGGTTTGGTAAATAATTTCAATGATTGAATTCGGAATTATGGCAATTTTGACATTGTATTTAATTTAATTGACAGTTTGAGTGATTCTTTTTATATTTTTTGCAACGTAATTGTCATTGTTAATATTATTTACACAATGCGTACTTTCATTGAAATTTTAGTAGTTTTCAGTAATTTTCCTGGCAATTAGAGTAATTTTGAGATTTTGTACAACTTGATTGATTTTGAAGCATCTCAATTTTGGAATTTTTGTAATGTGATTGAGTTTTTGAGCACTTTGACTCAAATTTTGATCAATTTTTACATTTTGTGCATTTTGCGTATTTTTTTTTAGTAATACAGTAATTTCATAGTAAAGTGTCCATGCATTTTATTTGCATTATATGCAATTACGTTGAGATTTAGTGTTTTTTGATTAAGTATTTTTATCAGCAATTAGAGTTTTTTTTTTATTTCATGCAACTTGATTGAAATTTTGAGAATTGTTTTTTGCATTTCGATCAATTTTGACATATTGCGCAATTTCGTAAGTAAGTTTTCCATTTTAATTTTGATCATTTTTACATTTTTTTAAAACTTGATTGTTTTTTGTTTTGTAATCATGCTTCATGCGCAATACAATTTGATACAATTAACATTTTGTCGTATTTGATAAACATTTTGAGTAATTTTTTAATCAATTAGAAATATTTTGACATGGTTTGCATGTAGATTTAAATTTTGACCACTTTTACTCGAATTTTGATCAATTTTAACATTTTGTGCATTTTGCGTATTTTTTTTTAGTAATACAGTAGTTTCATAGTAAAGTGTCCATGCATTTTATTTGAATTATATGCTATTTCGTTGAGATTTAGTCTTTTTTGATTAAGTATTTTTATCAGCAATTAGAGAAAAAAAAATTTCATGCAACTTGATTGAAATTTGAGCGTTGTTTTTGCATTTTGATCATTTTTTACATTTTGCGCAATTTAATAAGTGGAAAACTTACTTTTTTAATTTTTTATCATTTTTACATTTTTTTAAACTTGCTTCTTTTTTGTTTGTAATTATAATAATAATAATAATCTTTATTTATGTTACCAATAGGTTTACACAAGTTATGCTTTTATGCTTCATGCGCAATAAAATTTGATATAATTGACTTTTTGTCGTATTTGATAAACATTTTGAGTAATTTTATAATCAATTGAAATATTTTGACATGTTTTGCATGTAGATTTAAATGTTTAGCACTTTTACTTGAATTTTTATCAATGTTAACATTTTGTGCGTTTTGATGTAATTATTGTAGCAATACAGTATAGTTTTATAGAATTGTGTCCATGCAATTTATTTTGATTATATGCATTTCGTTGACATTTAGTTTTTTTTGATTAAGTATTTTTATCAGCAATTAGAGAAAAAAAATTATTTCATGCAACTTGATTGACATTTTGAGCATTGTTTTTGCATTTCGATCAATTTTGACATTTTACGCAATTTCATAAGTTTTCATTTTTAATTTTGATCATTTTTACATTTTTTTAAACTTCATTGGTTTTTTTTTTGTAAGAAGAATTATGCTTCATGCGCAATACAATTTGATACAATTGACATGTTGTCGTATTTGATAAACATTTGGAGTAATTTTATAATCAATTAGAGATATTTTTACATTTTTTGCATGTGGATTTATTTTTGAACACTTTTACTTGAATTTTAATTTGTCAATTTTAATATTTTGTGCATTTTGAGTAATTTTTTGAACTATGCGTAATATCGTTGACATTTCGACGGTTTCTATACTCTAGTATAGTTTCATAGAATTGTGTCTATGCAATTTACTTTCATTATATGCAATTTCGTTGTCATTTAGTATTTTTTGATTAAGTATTTTTATCAGCAATTAGAGAAATGTTGATATTTCATACAACTTGATTGACATTGTGAGCATTTTTTGGACATTTTGATATAAATTTGCGTATATTTAATTTTGATCGTTTTTTTCTTTTTTTTTTCTTAAACATGACATGTAGACGTGACATGACATTTTCAATTTGACATTTTGTCGTATTTGATAATCATGTTGAGTAATTTTATAACCAATTAGAGTAATTTTGACATGTTTTGCATCTTGATTGAAATTGTGCGCAAAGTAACACTTTTTAGCACAAGTGCATAAAATAATCACCTGTGCTTAAAAACATCAACTGTGCGAAAATAAGTTATACACACAATTCATTCCCTCCCTAATTAAAAAGAAAATAGTATTTTGCATAAAATTATAGGTATTTTTCATAATAGCATAAAAATTTGTACGATACAAGTTAGTTAAAAATAAAAATGGAACACAGTTTAAATATTAATTATATTCCAAAATTGCAATTATTTGACCCGATTTTGAGCGTTTTTTTATTGAATGCTTTACTATTCAACTTGTACTTTACGAACTTGTATCATAAAAATAATCATATTTATGCACAAGAATATGATTCTTGTACTTCTTGCATTCACCGACGTTGTGATTTATTTACAAGACTATAAAACAACAAGAAAATATAAAATTGTACAGCTTTTTCTTTTTTTGCTTTTTCTGGAATCCCGTTACAAAATTTTTTAATTAACACGTTATTCATAGAGTCTTGCCGAGGTATGTTCTGTCCTTGTCATGTATTAGGCTATACAGCATCTCTATGGTAATATTATTATTAATAAATTTATTTTTATTTATTAACTACTAAAATTGTAAGCGTCATAAAAATACTGAGTATCTGTCGAGTATTGATTCGGTCATAAAGCAGTATCGTTCTGTTGAAGGAATCCAAATGTAAAAACTCTCCTAACTTCATTATTGAATGATGTATACATACATACATACATACATACATACATACATACATAATTGAATTGAGAATTCTAATGGATTCTGGGAGACGGTTACATTCGTACCATTCGTACCATTCATACAATATTTATCTCCACAAAACAAATCTTCAATGACCTTCCACTGTTATTCTTATTAACAGTATAAATAAATAATTTTAAATGAAGAATTATGTTCTTTATCCAATTTGTTGTTTTGATGTAGAATTGCTTCCGTTGAGGTCTATTTTGTACAGTTTGTGTTCACATTCCGCGGTCTTTTGTGCTCGACCTTTCATGCATTCATTTTAAATTACTTTTCAATTTTTGAACAATAAAAGCATGATGACATGTTCGGCTACTGTAACTATACCCATTATGGAGAATTGAGCATTTGGCAGATCAGCGATTTCTTCGACATAATTCGACAAACATTCGAAAATTATTGTTTTGTCAAAATTCTTCGAAAACGAAGAAACTGTCTTATTTAACAATTGAATGTCATTATGCATTATAATTTTTCTAATAATTCAAACAATTGATCATTACAAGAATTCGTTTTCGAAGAATTTACATTTGAAACAAAACATGTATTTCAAATTTGTTTTCTTCAGCTATCGGAGCTGCGGAGGAATTTTTCGGCTACCTTATTTAGTTTCAATAAAAATTACGAAATAAATTTTGAAAAGTATCTGTATGTAAGAGGTAATGTTTCCTTTTGCTTGTTATTTTCGTGGACCTCATTTTATTATTAGTACAAAAAAAAAACGCAATATATCTTGGCTTGTATCGTTGGTGTCTATTAAAAGTATTGCATCAAAACAATTTTTTTTTACAATGCGTAAACTAAGTTTTTACTTACTGTTCACAGTGCGTAAAGTAATTCTTTTTAGCACAAGTGCGTAAAAAATTACCTGTGCGTAAAAATATCAACTGTGCTTAAAATATGTGTTGCACATAATTCATTCAAAAAATTCAACCAATAAAAAAAATATTTTAGATGTTTTTCATAATAGCTGTCGTAGGAAAAACTTTGTATGATACATTTTCGTAAAATAGAGCTTATTTGAACTCTCATACAAATTTCACTCTCATACAAAAAAAACACTACTTTACGAACTTGTATCATAAATAATCTCGGCTGCGCCTCGTTCAACAAATTTCACTCTCATACAAAAAAAAACACCACTTTACTAACTTGCATCATAAATAACTATTAACTTTTAATAAAATAGTGATATTATTTGTTTCTGTTAGCTGTTTCAGTATCGTCTTCCATGTATAAAATTATCCATTCGGCGTCGTAATAACACTAACACATCTGAAGGTAGTAAATAACTATTTGTAGATTTTACGAGTACATTATTTCACATAATTGCTTTTTCAATGTAAATACAAACAGACGCTCGAACAGCTATATAATTGCATTTTGAATATAAATATATGCGTCGAAAATGTAGAACATTGGCATTTCTGAGTAGTTGCTCTGGTGTATTTTAGGCTCACTTATACATTCAATCGACTAATTTCAAGTAAATTATAGTAATTATTTTCTCCTGCTGATCGATAAATACAATTCGACATGCCTTTAAAAGAAAACCAGTATAATGTACTTGTCAAGAAGAAGCGATGGTATATTGTAGTTAGTTTGACGGTACAACTTATTAATAGATTGTTGCATTAAATAATCAATAAAACTTATTTTTACATTCTTTGGGTGTACATAAAGTATGGAATAAATTTACTTCGGAAAATAAAATTATTTTAGAAAAACCCTCGGACACGTCAATTTAAGTTTTCAAAAATACACATTTTGTTAAAATCTTAAATTTTTGTAATTTGTTTTTGAGTTATGACGCCATCGACTTTTTTTTTAAATGGCATCCATAATATATTCTTATTTCTTATTTTATTAACTATTTTCTTTCTGGATATAACGGTATACATTTTATGTTACTTATCTGAAAACACCTTGTTTTTATCCTTGTTTTACATTGCCTAAAGGTGGCATTTTCAGCACAGCGAACGGAAAACTTTTCTCGATCTCCGATTTTCTTCCGTGCACTACATACAAAAATCAATTAGAGTAATTATATATTTTTATTATTATTATTATCGTTTATTTGGCATTGATTGTAGTAGAGTGATTATATATTTCTATTATTATTATTATCGTTTATTTGGCATAGATTGCTTTTACATTACATAGTTCTAGAGTGGTTATAAGAATAAGTATAATGAAAAGTATCGTTCATTACTCGTCCAGAAATAGATATTTGCGTGCTTTAATGACATCCCGTGTTTAGATTCGCTTCACACGAGAATGAAACACTCGTAATGAAATATTCTATTTTTTTTATACCTTACATTTAAAGGATTTCATAGGTTGCTAATAGAAACAACTCGGTGTTAAAACCATACTCAAAAACAATATTATTTCAGTAAGATTTACGTGCTATTCACCTATAATTGTAACATGTTTTAAAAATTTATTAATTAAAGTATGATCAAAATGTAATATTGTATGAAATTTTCGATCATTTTTCAACGATATTTTTATGAATTAAGCAGAAATCCAGTCCCTAGAATAAAATTCATAATAATGTCATAATATATTTATGACTTAAGCCGGAATTTATAAAATTATAAAGATGAATGAAATTTTACAATTGTTTCAATTTTTCTATGAAAATAACTTACTAAATTGAGCAGGTATTTATAAAAATTAAATATTGAATGAAATATTCGAGAAATTTCAATTGTTATCTGAGAAAATCTTCACCGATTAAATAGAAATTTATAAAATTTCAACGAATGAAATTTTCTATAAATTTTCGATAATTCTACGAATTTTCAATAATTCTTCATGAATCAAGCATAAATATATAATGTAATAAATATTGCGTGATTTTTCGACCATTTTCCGAGAATATTTTTATGAATTATAGAGAAATACACAAGAGCATCGCGTTGAATGAAATTTTCAATCATTCTTCTTAAATATGTTTATGAATTAAGCAGAAATTTATAAAATTATGAAGATGAATGAAATTTTGCAATAATTTTAAATTTGTCTGTGATAATAACTTCATAAATTAAGAATAAATTCATAAACGTGTAATATTAAATGAATTATTCGAGAAATTTTCAATTGTTACCTAAGGAAATCTTCACAACTTTATGAAAATCAAAATTTATGAAAACGTAACGAATGAAATTTTCGGAAAAATGTTCACACATTCTTCAAAATATCTTCATGAATTGAACATGTATAACAATGCACTATCGCATGATATTTAAGATCATTCTCCAAGAAAATGTTTAGTTGTATACGTCTATATATCACATTTGTATATTTTGTATTTTCTAAAGAGAAGCTCCCGTAAAAGGCGAGGATAAAGAAGAAGAAGCTCCCGTAAAATAATGTATTAGTATTATTAACTTATGGAGATATAATCTGAGAATTATTGAAAATTACTGCAAAATTTCATTCAGCGTTATAATTTTAGTTCATGCTTAGTTCATGAATATATTTTTGGAAAATGTTTGAATTTTTAAAAATAAGATCATTTTGAAATCTAAAATTGACATATTTGAACGCTTTGATTAAAAACATTGCATTTTGTTCTAATCTGTATCAGCACACTGCATATGAAAACTTGCAAGTCCACTAAGTACTAAGGCAAAACTCGTAAGTGAAATAAAATCGATTCTATCGATGATTCCTATTTTTTGCCCATATGTCTCTTATCGAAGATTTCTTGAAACCCACACTTCAACTACAATTACTTCAGTTACATTACTTCAACTAGCGATTAATTGAATTGTTAGAATGTATAAATCGGCGGTTAATACTTGGTGAAATATCTTTAAATTAGTATAAATTAAGCACTTGGTTAAGTTTCACAAATATTTAATAGAAAAACATGTTTTTCGGTCTCACGACCATTATCAAGAGACAAATAAAACTAGTTTTATTAACCGAAACAATTGTAAAGTTTTTCTCAAAAATTTGTGGAACTTGACCAAGTACTTTATTAATACTAATTGAATTTAGTTACTTCAACAAGAAAATACAGCAGAATTGCGTGAGTAAGAAAATACTTCAACTCGGAAATACTTCAACTAGAGAACACTTCAACAGCTAAATTCTACAACTCGAATGTACTTCAACTAGAAAATACTTCACCTTGCGTTAGGTCAGGTTTGGTTAGGTTAGGTTAGGTTATAACAAGTTGAAACAATTTCTAGTTGAAGTAATTAGCAGTTGAAGTATTCTGTAGTTATTTTCCCATACATTTACTTCACCTTGCGTTAGGTTAGGTCATTACAGGTTGAAATCATTTCTAGTTGAAGTGTTCTCTAGTTGTTTTCCCATAAATTTAATAGAAATCTTTAAATATTTCTGGAATTTAATGGGAAACAATATTTTGATTACAAGGGGGTTGTTTTACCCATAAATTTAATAGGAATCTTTAAATACTTCCCGGTTTTAATGGGAAATCTTTAAACTTTTAACGAAATTTACGGGAATTTCTTAAATTGGTTCGAGTATTCAATGGCAACATGTGCATTAAAGTCATCGGAATTATGTTAGCATAAATTCCATGGGTCGTTTATTTTTCGTAAATTTCGTGAGAACATCTCAAATTTTTCTCTAATTTAATGGTAGTGATAAGTTTTTATCAATATTTCTCAAAAACTCCTCAAATTTGATTAAAAAAAGGTGCAAATAAATTACGGCAACGTTTGATAGTAGTTAAGGTTATATATTTAAAGTTGCTTTTAAGACTAGAGTTAGACTCGACGTTTTGAAGTGTCTTAAGTCGACGCAAAGTAAAAAAAAACTGTAAACTTAAATTCAATTAAAATTCAATGAAATTTCTGGAAATGTTCAAATCTAGATGGTGCTAGATAGATGATTGTTTGACCAGAATTTTTTCATGATACGTAGTTTTTTTTTTTCTAAAATCTACAGAAATTTAAAAAAATTATAAAAATCGCTTCCCTGTATTTTATTTATTTTCTAAAAACTTTCCAATTTTCCGATAATAGTTTCTAAAAATATAATATAAATATACCTACTTAAATATATATATACGTATAAATCTAATATACGTAAGTAATAAAATTCGTGTTGTTAATAGCTTTTAGTTTAGAGCTTTTTTAATTTGCGGAACTTCCACAATATGTGAAAAACTTTGTAAATCTGTACATTTTTTAAAATTTATTTATGTATTCTATAGATTATACGATATTTCTGTAATATTTCAATATTTGGGAAATATCTACGCAATTTTCAGTAAATTTGGGCAGATTTTCACTAAACTTTGTAAAATTAAAAAATAGAAGCTATAGAATTATCTAGATACTAAATTTTTTTTGTATCCAGAATTTTGTATTTTTTAAATTTTGTTTTGGTTCATAAAAATGGAGGAATTTTCGTAATACATAAGTATTTTCAAAATTTTACACAATTTTTGTAAATTTTTAAGAGGATCTTATGAATGTTTACACAATTTTTGTGAATAATTAAGAGGATTTTACGAATATTTACAAAAAAACACAAATACTGTCATATATACACGTCACATGATTTTTGTTATTTCTCTAGAAATTTTCTACAAATTTCCGGTGTATTTCGAAAATATACCGAAATTTATAGAAAATTTATCGAAATTACAAGAATAAATTTATGATGAATATGATAGAATGATATTTTTAATGAATTGAGTGAGGTTTTTAACAATTTAACGAATTTTATTTTTTCAGAATTCATAAAAATCTCCAAAATTTTCATGAATTCTACGAGGAAATGTATGTTTTCTCAGAGACAAACCTTTAAATTTTCTAAAATTGCACAAAAACAAACGAGATTTTCACTAAACTTTGTTGATTCATAAAAATGGAGGATGTTTCGTAATACATAAGTATATCCAAAATTTTACCCAATTTTTGTAAATATTTAAGAGGATCATATGAATATTTACAGAATTTTTGTAAATATTTAAGAGGATTTTACGAATATTTACAAAATAAACACTGTGTTTTAAATGCCCTAAAAAGAATTTCCCCAATAAATCATGGTGCATGTGATTTTTGTTATTTGCCTAGAAAATTTCTACAAATTTCCTACAACGATTCGAAAATATACCGAAATTTTTAGGAAATTTAACGTAATTACAAGGAAAAATTTATGATGAATATGATAACCTGAAATTTTTAATGAATTGAGTGAAGTTTTTAACAATTTAATGAATTTTCTTTTTCAGAATTCATAAAAATCTCCAAAATTTTCATGAATTCAACGAGGAAATATATTACGTAAAATAGAATAAAACACTTTGTTAAGTTTCAAAAACCACAAATACTGTAGACATTTAGACTACACTGCACATGTTTTTTGTTATTTCTCTAGAAATGTTCTACAAATTTCCAGTTTATTTCGAAAATATACCGAAATTTATAGGAAATTTAACGAAATTACAAGGAAAAATTTATGATTATTATGACAACCTGATTTTTTTAATGAAATCAGTGAAATTTTTAACAATTTAATGAATTTGCTTTGTCAGAATTCATAAAAATCTCCAAAATTTTGATGAATTCAACGAGGAAATATATTACGTAAAATAGAATAAAACACTTGGTTAAGTTTCAAAACCACAAATACTGTAGACATTTAGACTACACTGCACATGTTTTTTGTTATTTCTCTAGAAATGTTCTACAAATTTCCGGTTTATTGCGAAAATATACCGAAATTTATAGGAAATTTAACGAAATTACAAGGAAAAGTTTATGATGAATACGATAATCTGAAATTTTTAATGAATTGAGTGAAATTTGTAACAATTTAATGAATTTGCTTTTTAGAATTCATAAAAATCTTCAAATTTTTCATGAATTTTCTAAAATCGCACAAGTCAAACGATTTTCACTAAACTTTGAACAAATTATATAACTAGTAGGGACATAAATACAGTTACAACATTGAATGCAATCATTAGTAGTATTAGTAACTATAAGTATTTTCGAGTTCAAGTAATTGAAGTTATAATAATCACTAGTTGAAGTAATGTAGTTCAAGTATGGGTTTTTGGAGTAATCACATGGACCCTATGGTGCTCATGCTCCTAGAATACGTAGAACCAAAATAAAGGTTCCAATAAGTGCATTCCTTTGTGTTTTTTTTTTCTCAGAGGCAAACATTTAAATTTATTCTAAAAATGCATAAAAACAAACGAGATATTCACTAAACTTTGTTGGTACATAAAAATGGAGGAAGTTTCGTAATACATAAGTATTTCCAAAATTTTACACAATTTTTGTAAATATTTAAGAGGATCTTATGAATATTTACAAAAAAATTGTAAATATTTAAGAGGATTTTACTAATATTTACAAAATAAACACTGTGTTTTAAATGCTCTAAAAAGAATTTCCCCAATAAATCACGGTGCATGTGATATTTGT
The DNA here is from genome assembly GCA_951805005.1 of Othius punctulatus. Lineage (NCBI taxonomy): Eukaryota > Metazoa > Arthropoda > Insecta > Coleoptera > Staphylinidae > Othius > Othius punctulatus. The sequence goes on from OX638138.1 coordinate 15,317,940, forward strand.
TCTTTCTCTAGAAAATATCTACAAATTTCCGGTGTATTTCGAAAATAAACCGAAATTTACAGAAAATTTAACGAAATTACAAGAATAAATTTATGATGAATATGATAGAATCCAATTTTTAATGAATTGGGTGAAGTTTTTAACAATTTGAAGAATTTTCTTTTTCAGAATTCATAAAAATCTCTAATATTTTCATTTATTCAACGAGGAACTGTATGTTTTCGTAGAGGCAAAATTATAAATTTTCCCAATAAATCACGGTGCATGTGATATTTGTTATTTCTCTAGAAAATTTCTTCAAATTTCCGGTGTATTTCGAAAATATACCGAAATTTATAGAAAATTTAACGAAATTAAAAGAATATATTTATGATGAATATGATAGAAAGAAATTTTTAATGAGTTGAGTGAAGTTTTTAACAATTTAACGAATTTACTTTTTCAGAATTCATGAAAATCTTTCATGAATTCACGAATTCATGAATTCAACGCGGAAATGTATGTTTTCCCAAAAGCAAACCTTTAAATTTTCTAAAATCGCACAAAAACAAACGATTTTCACTAAACTTTGAACAAATTATATATCTAATACGGACATAAATACAGTTACAACATTGAATGCAATCATTAGTAGTATTAGTAAGTATAAGTATTTTCGACTTCAAGTAATTGAAGTTGAAATAATCACTAGTTGAAGTAATGTAGTTCAAGTACGGTGTTTTTGAAGTAATTACATAGACCCTATGGTTCTCATGCTCCTAGAATACGTAAATCCAAAATAAAGGTTCCAATAAGTGCATTCCTTTGTTTTTTTTTCTCTCAGAGGCAAACCTTTAAATTTCTTCTAAAATTACACAAAAACAAACGAGATTTTCACTAAACTTTCTTGGTTCATAAAAATGGAGGAAGTTTCGTAATATATCCAAAATTTTACACAATTTTTGTAAATATTTTCTAAAATCGCACAAAAACAAACGATTTTCAATAATATTTTCACTTTTGGCTTATCGGGTTTTGCCTTCGTACCACAGAAATGATAACAACATAAAACAAACCATGCAGTAAAATTAGCTGCTCATACAATATTGACAGTATTAGGCTTTTTTATCTTAACGATATTTCTGTAATATTTCAATATTTGGTAATATTTACGGAATTTTCAGTAAATTTGTAAGATGTTTACTAAACTTTGTAGAATTTAAAAATAAAATCCTATAGAATTATCTGGACACTACAATTGATTTTGTTGCGATTTATAAAAATGCAGGAATTTTCGTAACAAGTATTTTAAAATTTTACACAATTTTTCTGAATATTTAAGAGATTCTTATGAATATTTACAAAAACTACAAATATTGTAGACATTTAGACTACACTGCACATAATTTTTGGTATTTCTCTAGAATTTTTTTACAAATGTCCGGTGTATTTCGAAAATATACCGAAATTTGTACGTAATTTAACGAAATTACAAGGAAAATGTATGAAAATATGATAACATGAAATGTTTAGTGAATTGAGTGAAATTTTTAACAATTTAATGAAGTTACTTTTTCAGAATTCATAAAAATCTCCAAAGTTTTCATGAATTTGTGTGAATTTTTGTGAATATTTAAGACGTTCTTACTAATATTTACAAAAACCCCAAATACCCCATTTAGACTATACTGCACATGATTTTTGTTATTTATCTAGATTTTTTTTACAAAATTCTGGTGTATTTCAAAAATTTTCGAACTTAATACGAAACTCAGCCCTGCTGAAATTATCTCATGCAATTAACAATATTTTATAACACTGAATCAGTTCGGAAAAATAAGGCTATTCCTCAAATGATGTTTGTTTCTTAGAATAGCCTGCGGTATATTTACATCAAGATAAAAAGGTTCGACGAAATTAAACCGTTCTCGTACATGTTACTTACTAAAGTTACTTCTTCAGAATTCATAAAAATCTCCAAAGTTTTCATGAATTTAGACTACACTGCACATGATTTTTGTTATTTATCTAGATTTTTTTTACAAAATTCTGGTGTATTAAAAAATTTTCGAACTTAATACGAAACTCAGTCCTGCTGAAATTATCTCATGCAATTAACAATATTTTATAACACTGAATCTGTTCGGAAAAGTAAGGCTATTCCTCAAATGATGTTTGCTTCTTAGAATAGCCTGGAGTATATTTACATCAAAATAAAAAGATACGACGAAATTAAACCGTTCACGTACATGTTACTTACAAAAGTTACTTTTTCAAAATTCAAAAAATCTCCAATTTTTTTACGAATTTAGACTATTTGAATTTAGACTGCACATGATTTTTGTTATTTATCTAGATTTTTTTACAAATTTCTGGTGTATTTCGAAAATATCCGAACTTAATACGAAACTCAGCCCTGCTGAAATTATCTCATGCCATATTTTACCATATTTTATAACACGGAATCTGTTCGGAAAAATAAGGCTATTCCTCAACTGATGTTTGCTTCTTAGAATAGCCTGCGGTATATTTACATCAAGATAAAAAGGTACGACGAAATTAAACCGTTCTCGTACATGTTTGTCCTTAAAATAAGATCAAAACTGAACAACGCCTGCAGTGAAGTCAAATTTAGCTTATGACAGTCATTACGTTCTAAATGTGAAAGATGTTGTCTACTTTTTGTAGTACCTAATAATAAACTATTGAATGGTCGTAAAGTTGCATAACTATCCAAAGTAACGAATCTCATGCAAATATCGATAGTGTAGCACAAATGTTGTAAGTGCTAAAATGTATCTTTAAATTTTTGTGTGTAATATACAACAATATGTTGTTTTTTCTACATCCTGGTGGTCTCTTTGATTGTAAAATACTAAAACTTTCATTCTAAGGACTATACCAACATCCAAATTTTAAAAAATGATCCAATGACCCGTTTTTTTGCCATGTGAGTGTATTTATGAAATAACAACGACCCAATTATTATTAACTATACCAACATCCAAATTTTAAAAAATGACCCAATGACCCGTTTTTTTGGATCTGAGTGTATTTATGAAATATAAGTGATGCTTAAATTTGTTGCAGATTTTTAGATAATTTAGCCGTATTAATGCACAGCCCGAGGGCAAATGATTTAAGGGAATTCTTAATAGCGGTACATACAAACAAGCTTGCTGATCCAGGCAAGAACTTCTCTGTCCCGTTTAATAGAGGAGAAAGTGTAAGCACGTATAATGGAATCTAATTACGAAATAATAAAAATTGTTGTATTTTAGATCTTTACAATAGAATGTCCAAAACAATTTCAGCTTCCAAGTATCCCAGAAAATGTAAGTAAAATGCAAATGTAGAATTTTAAATGCACGCATCAACCTCGTCAATTTGCAGAGGAATCTTACTGAATATTATAACGCAATAGAGACAAATAATATGATAATAGTTTTCGCCTCAATGTTGTATGAAAGACGAATCATCATCACATCGAAAAAACTGACCCGATTAAGTGCTTGCGTCCAATCGGCCAATGATGTTATTTATCCTATGATTTGGCAACATATCTTTATTCCAGTATTACCGATGGCCTTAATTGATTATTTACTTGCTCCAATGCCATTTCTAATCGGTGTTCCAGAAGAAGTTTTGAAGGTAAGTTTAATCCTTTGCATCATTTTGTAATAGGGGTAATTTTTATTTTATTGTATGGGTGCTACAATCAAAACTAAGGATTACAGTTTATTTATATAAAATGTTTGTTCTATTTTGGATTCATGCTCAGATTATTAATTGAAAGTTTAGTAAACAAACCGGAAAGTGGAGGTAATTAATAGCGGCCGAGATGACAGGACGGCGATTTCCTGTGTTACAGAGTAATGGCTTTCTTTTCGTGCTCTCGAGCTCGGGCATAGTTTATTCACTGTGAATAGGATGCATTTAAGTAAATTAATTCACTGATTTGGATTCAATTGGAGTACATAATTTAATTCTGGAACACGTACCATCACGTGAAGTGGCAAGAGTTGTGTGTGTAGTACAAAGCCACGCGCTCGTCAGCAGACAATGAAAATATTGTGGGCACATGTTTTTGTGGATGTATCGAAAAAAGGCATCGCGTGCGCCAACATTCTATAAATACGAACAGAAAATCTAATGATTTTGGCAAAACATTTTTGTGGTGTGTTTGTGTCCTTGTTGCGTTTCCACGATTAAGTCGCTTCAATATTAAACGGAACAATACACATAGTTACTGGCGTGATAAAGGGTGTTACATTTCCACTGCATTCCGTTTTCCAGAAGGTGAATAGAACGGAAATTGGCGATGTCGTGATTTTGGACGCCGACACAAATAAAGTCGAGACTCCCTTCGACGACCTGAACAACTTGCCCAATGAGGTGGTAAGTTGCTACTTCTTCATGTGCACATTGCAACTGCAACAAGAAGAAATAACGTTGCAAAAATCATGCTTACCTTTACGTAACACGCAATTTCTAGGTTACATCTTTGAAGAAGCAATTGAAAAACAGAAACGCACTTCTCGGCGACGGCGTTTCAAGAGCATTTCTGCGAGCCCTGGTGCAATTAATTGGTGGATACAGGGACGCCCTCAAGTTCCAATCAGGTCAAAAAGTTACTTTCGATAAAGATCGCTTCATAGAAACTCGACCCGTTTCTTCGCAGCCGTTTCTCCGAGAAATGCTAAACTTGCAGATATTCCAACAGGTAAGCAAATGCTTTAAGTATCACATTTACGTTTAGCTACATCGCTAGACAACTTTTTTTTTTTTTCACTTTAAACGATTTTGCTACAACAAATAATCATCAATTTTGAATTTAATGACTTTCTTTATTGAATCAAAGAGTATCAGTTAGTTTTGGATAAAAGATGTATATTTCAGCAAGTTCACATGTCATACAATTATCATGCAACTATGTGGCACATATTCCCACAACATGGATAATGGCATTTGTGTCCACCAATATTATCCGTACACCAGTTATTAATTTCTAGTAACGTCAATGACTACACACATTGATCAATTCGCATCAATTTTGATCGAAGACACCGTTTATGCCTTCCAATGCCACATTCCATTTATTACTTCACGATTCACTAACTAGGTTTTGATAGATGCAATTTTGTTAAATATATCCTGTAAATTGTTCATATAACTGATATTAATGAATTTGCAATATGATTATTTACAACTCGTTTATACTCATTACACAAAACAACCAATAATTTGCCACAGTATTGCCCAGTTATTATAGAAATTATACTTTAATATTTTATACTTATTTGCACATTGATCAATTCTACGTGCCCACAAAACTGCTCAATGCATGTCACCACTTCATGAAATATGTCACCGTTTGGGCCTTCCAATGCCACATTCCATTTATTACTTCACGATTCACTAACTAGGTTTTAATACAATTTTGATAAATATATCCTGTAAATTGTTCGTACGACTGATACTAATGAGTTTGCAATATGATTATTTACAACTCGTTTATACTCATTACACAAAACAACCAATAATTTGCCACAGCATTGCCTAGTTATTATTGAAATTATACTTTAATATTTTATACGTAATCCCTGGATAACATTATCGTTTTTAGATTTCAGCTATAAATTTAGAATAAAGTTAATAAAGAATAAAGTTTTGTTGCGTTGAAAATTTAAGAAGACTGAGCGTAATTTTGCGGGTAATCTATAATTACATTCAGTTGCAAACTCTGTAAATATACCCTGTAAGTGGTACATTAAAATTTGCCATATAAGGGTAGTAAAACAACCCTGAATATTTAAAAATTGTTTGTAATAAATTGTTGCCCAGTGAAACTAAAGGTTTTAATTTATTTTTATTTATCTTCAAAGCTAAATGCAAATTACTAATAATACCAAAAATTCCAAATGTTAGCTAAGGGTTTTAATTTATTTTTATTTATCTGTCAAGATACAATTCATAAAGAAATGAAAATGACTAAAAATGCCAAAATTTCTATATTATGGCTACAGGTTTTAATTTATTTTTAATAACTCGTCAAAATTCTATTTAAAAATATATGAAAATTGCAAAAAATATTAAACATTCAAAACAATTGCCTAGATTTCATGTAATTTAATATTGTCAGATTTGTTTTCAAAACTCACAGAAAACTACTAAAATAGCCAAAAATTCTAAACTGAAGCATAAGATAACATGAGAGTTTGTCAAGAATCTATTCAAAAATAAATGAAAATGACTAAAAATACTACAAATTCTAAACGGAATCATGAGCTAGCATGAGAGTTTATCAAGATTCGATTTAAATATAAATAAAAATGATCAAAAATGCCAAAAATTTTGAATGTTAGCCAAAGGTTTTAATCTATTTTTATTTATCAGACAAGATACAATTAATAAAGAAATGAAAATGACTAAAAATACCAAAAATTCTATATTATGGCCACAGGTTTGGATTTATTTTTAATAACATTTTCAAAATTTTATTCAAAAATATAGGACAATTGCTAAAAATATCAAACATTCAAAACATTGCCTAAGATTTCATGTAATTTAATATTGTCAGATTTGTTTTCAAAACTCACAGAAAACTACTAAAATAGCCAAAAATTCAAAACTGAAGCATAAGATAACATGAGAGTTTGTCAAGAATCTATTCAAAAATAAATGAAAATGCTTAAAAATACTACAAATTCTAAACGGAATCATGAGCTAGCATGAGAGTTTATCAAGATTCGATTTAAATATAAATAAAAATGATCAAAAATTTTGAATGTTAGCCAAAGATTTTAATCTATTTTTATTTATCAGACAAGATACAATTAATAAAGAAATGAAAATGACTAAAAATACCAAAAATTCTATATTATGGCCACAACATTTTCAAAATTTTACTCAAAAATATAGGACAATTGCTAAAAATATTAAACATTCAAAACATTGCCTAAGATTTCATGTAATTTAATATTGTCAGATTTGTTTTCAAAACTCACAGAAAACTACTAAAATAGCCAAAAATTCTAAACTGAAGCATAAGATAACAAGAGAGTTTGTCAAGAATCTATTCAAAAATATATGAAAATGACTAAAAATACTACAAATTCTAAACGGAATCATGAGCTAGCATGAGAGTTTGTCAAGATTCGATTTAAATATAAATAAAAATGATCAAAAATGCCAAAAATTTTGAATGTTAGCCAAAGGTTTTAATCTATTTTTATTTATCAGACAAGATACAATTAATAAAGAAATGAAAATGACTAAAAATACCAAAAATTCTATATTATGGCCACAGGTTTGGATTTATTTTTAATAACATGTTAAAATTGTATTCAAAAATATAGGACAATTTCTAAAAATATTAAACATTCAAAACAATTGCCTACGATTTTGATTTAATAATAATATTTATATAAAATTTAATTCAAAACTCTAAACTAAAAACCTCCAAAATTGTCAATAATTCAAAACTGAATGAGATTTTAACTTCCTTCTAAGAGTTCACCAATATTGCATTGAAATTTCATAGAAAATGAATGCTCATGTTCATTTCATGAACATTTAAAGCTACTAAACACTAAATTGCTAACGATGCCAAACGCTAAAAAAATATGACATTAGAGTTGCTTTGAATAGTTATATCCAATAATCACTTAATACTACAAAAAATGATAAAAATCTAAAAAATATGGCTGAAAATTGTTTCGAAGCGAAATGTTTCTTTTAATAATTTAAATATGTGATCTAATATTTTATGATTTCGATTGTTTTTAAAATTTTATTCATAAGAATTTTATTTTGATTTATTATTGACGAATTATCAGAAGTTCAGAAGCTATTTTAGGTATTGTCATTGAATATTGAATATAATCTCGACGAATTATCCAATGTGTTTGGATGTTTTATCACATTCCTAGTTTTTTTTTGCAATTTTTGTTGAATTTGAAATGTACAAGTTTGAATTGTAACACTATTATGTTATTTGTTGTTATGTTATATTAATTTTTATATCACATTTTTGGGCTTGTCTGCATTTTTGGCAAATTTTATTGAAATTTGGATAAAAAATTGACGAACTGTTAGATGTACATTAAATTATTTATATATAGATCCTAAATTTTTGAAATTTTCAGAAATTTTGTACGATTTGTGTATAGATTATTGACGATTCATAATTACTTGATTTTTCAATACATTTAGCATTTTTTATTATAGTTTATTCATGCAAAATTTTGTCAATTTGACAATTTTGACAGAAATCTGGATGAAACGTTCAGACTTCAGATTCACATTCAATAGATTTTGATTAAATTTAAATATTTATATAAATTTTTTAATGAGCTAATTCGTAGTATAATAATCGAATAAATCGATTATTGGTATTATTTGGAATAATTCTATTATTAAAATCGTTCGGATTATCATTCGTATTTTCATTTGGTCTAAAATCATTCGGATATCCTTCGGTAAAATCATTCAGTAAAGTCATTCAAATTACCTATAATACGTGGAAATCGTTCCGATTATCATTCGGATTATCATTCGTGAAAATCGAATTATGAATGATTTTAAATAGAATGATTCATAATTTCAAAACAATTTTTTTTTTCCGAGGATTTTTTTTAAATTTAATAGACAAGTTACCTTTGATTGGACAACTTTCTATACGAATTTCAAAACTTTTTTTTTTGTTTTTGTTCCGAGGTTTTTGTTTTAAATTTAATAGACAAGTTACCTTCGATTGGACAACTTTCTATACGAATTTCAAAACAATTTTTTGTTTGTTTTTATTCCGAGGATTTTTTTTTTAAATTTAATAGACAAGTTACCTTCGAAAGGACAACTTTCTATACGAATTTCAAAACAAAGTTTTTTGTTTTTTTTTTTCCGAAGATTTTTATTTAATTTAATAGACAAGTTACCTTCGAAAGGACAACTTTCTACACCATCCCAGAAAAAAGTTTACTTTTGCACTATTTTCAGTGGCAAAAGTAATCACTTTCTGAATGATCGCAGATAAAGAAAACATAAAGCTCGCGTTTAAATGAAATATAAGGACGAATGAGAGTTGATCGCCCTCCCCTCAGTGTTTGTTCATGTTCATTCACGAACTCGATTCGGGGATATTAGCATTTAGTCCAGACCATTGTCTAGACAGGCCACCTTATTTGTTCGGTGGAATAAACGTAAAAGCGAACATTTCGTTGTAAGTTGTAAGCTTACATATTTTGTAATCAAAATAATACATTTAATCAAATAACATACTTCTAACTTAACAATTTAATATTCAATTCAACAATAACATGTACAAATTCATAAACAATAACATAACAATTCAACAACATAACATGTAAATATTTAATAATAATTTCTTTTATATATGCATACTCAATTAAATATTAATGCATTTGAATATTTTCCTCATACTATAATTATTATTATGCAAGTCTGCACTTATGGCTAAAATAATTACAGCTCAGTTGCAAAATGTGAACTGCATAACGACTAAATTGTACTTTCAGCACAAATATGCAGCTTTAATTTTAAATATACCATATAAGGCGTGTTTGCCATCGTCCGCCGGATCGATAAATCATAAGAGCGGGCGAGATATGGTAAGGCAAGATCGAGAACACATATATTTCGTCCTGCAGGCGATTCCTCACTACACACGACTGTATCGACTCATAAATAGGGCAGGGATAGTTATGCTCTAAAATTATGTAAAATATGCATTCATTTATGCTCTAAAAAAGTTGGAAATATTCCCAAACAAAACAAAAATTGATAATAATACAAGTAGAAAAAAACAGTGTTATGTCATGTTAAAATATATTAAAGATTATTGAGAAATATAAAGATCCTTTCTGAGTTGATAGATTTAATAAGTAACTAATTAATTTTTGCACTCTCAAAATGTAGCGATTTAAATTTTCACAAACGTAAACTATAAATCGCATATTTTACAATGTGCATTTGGGAATTATTTCCTCGAACAATTGAACAACAGTTTTCAACAGTTTTTGGAGACTAGTTTCGATCTTATTAGATCTGACTATATTGGACTGATGAGATCTAATAAGATCGAAACTAGTCTCCAATTATCCGAGGAAATAATTCCCAAATGCACATTGAAAAATAAAATGTTTGTGAAAATTTAAATCGCTACATTTTGAGAGTGCATAAATTCCTTACCTATTAAATTAAAGATTATATTCTAATGATATTTGTATATCATGTTTTTATAATCTCTCTATTTTTTACATTTCGTAGCAAATTAATATTTATGAAAATTTTTAAAACCATTGTTTGTCCACTTTAATTAAATTTTCGAGAAATATAGATATTTTCAATATTTTCCTCCATTTTTTGGGATACATATAAGATATTTTTGAAAAAATATTATTAACATTTTAATGATCATGTTTTTTAAAATCTCCTTATATTTTACATTTCCTAGCAAATCAATTGAACTCTCCAGACTTTTTATGAAAATTTTAAAACCCATTATTTTTGTACACTTCAATTAAATTTTCTAGAAATGTTCTACTTTTCCGCCATTTTTTCGAGATATTTTCTATATTTTCCGACATATTTTCGAGATATTTGCGAAATTTGTAACTTTCAACTTGCAGTTTATAAAAAGAAAACTATAAATTTGGACGAAAGAAAAAAAAATAGCATATTATCTTGAAATAATAACTCTCTATCTTTCAAAATTTGAAGATATTTTGGAAAACTTGTTATATTCATTTTAATTATCTTTGTATATGGTTGTTGTTTACAATTTCTTTATTTCTTTATATTTTCTAGCAAATCAATGGAACTCTCCAGACTATTTATGAAAATTTTGAAATTTTGAAAGAATTTGTACATTTAAATTTTCGAGAAATGTTCTACTTTTTCCGTTATATTTTCAAGATATTTGAGAATTCTGTAACTTCCAACTTGCAGTTTATAAAAACAAAACTTCTGTAAATTTGGACGGAAGAATGAATTTTAGCATATTTTCTTGAAATAATAACTCTCTTTCAAGATTTGGAGATATTCTGGAAAAATTATTATATTTATTTTCATGATATTTGTATATGATTGTTTTTATAATATCTTTATTTTTTATATTTCTTAGCAAATCAATGGAACTCTCTAGAATGTTTATGAAAATTTTGAAAACCATTACATTTCTACACTTCAATGAAAAGTTCGAAAAAATTCTACTATTTCCGCCTATTTTCCGAGATATTTTCTATATTTTTCGCCCTATTTTCGAGATACGTATTTGCGAATTTTTATAATTTTGGAACTTCCAACTTACAGTTTATAAAAAGAAAACTACTATAAATTTTCTACATTTTCCGCTATTTTTGAGATATTTTCTATATTTTCCGCCATATTTTCGATATATTTGCGAATTTTATAATCCTGTAACTTCCAACTTGCAGTTTATAACAAGAAAACTACTATACATTTTATTCAATATCAATATCAATTTTAGCATATTTTCTTGAAATAATAACTCTCTCTCTCTCTTTCAGAATTTGAAGATATTTTGGAGAAAATATTATTAACATTTTGATGATCATGCTTTTTATAATCTATTTATTTTTTACATTTCCTAGCAAATCAATGAAACTCTCCAGAATATTTATGAAATTTTTGTACACTTAATTAAATTTTCGAGAAATTTTACACTCAGTTTTCCGGCATATTTTTTAAACATTTGAGAATTTTTATAAATCTTTCCATGACTTTTGCGGAACTGTCTAGGATATTTATAAAACTTTAAAAAAGCATGAAGGTTCGAAGTTCTCAAAGTTTTTCGAAATGTTTTTAATGAAATGTTGGTGTTTTTACATATATTTTGGAATAAATGCGGAATTTTTAATACTATTAAACGAATTTCCTCAAAACTCAAAGATGATAAAAATTACCAAGAAGAATATTCAGAATATTTTCTTATACATGATCATATATAAAAATTTGCCCATAATTTTGTTGATTTTTCTACAATATTCAGCATATAAAAAGTCTTAAATTATTTTTAGGAATTTCCGAATATTTATGAAAATTCCAAAATCTATGAACGTTTCTATACTTTATTGTTTTCGGAATATTTTAGCACTTGTTTGGTACATTTAGACATTTGTGGTTTTTCCAAATATTTATCAAAATATTTCGTCATATTATATTATTATATATATCCAAATATTTATCAATTGAATGACCACAATTTTCGTTTTGCCTGAAGATCTCAAAGAATTTTTCAAAATGTTATTATAGAAATTCTGATGTTTTTTTTTTCATATATTCCGGTATATGTTGGAAATTTTAATACTATTGATCGAATTTCCTCAAAAATTTACAGAGATTTATCAAAGATGATAAAAATTACCAAGTACTTTTCTAGAATTTTCAGAATATTTCCTCAATAGTTGGTATATACAGGGTGTTTCCTAAATATGGGCCAAAAGTGCAAGGGGTTATTCCCTGGGTTATTCTAAGAATATTTTGTAATTCGATGATTTGTGAAAAACCGCTTTGTTTGGAAGATACAGTGTGATAAATATGTTTTAACAAAACCAATTGTTGGTTTTTGGCTGTTTTTTGCACTAATAGGCACTAGTAGGCTAATGCAGAAATCGATCGACAGAAATCGACAAAAACAGTTTATGGAAATCTCGTGCTTTGTCATTGTATTTCTTTTAAACTTTTGTTAATGAAGTTCTCTATTATGAATCATTATACGAACTATTAACTATTATTATAGATTAAGTAGCTGTGTGTATTAAATTTAGTTCATAATATTGCTATTGCAAAAAAAATATCACCCTGTATTTTTGAAACAAAGCGGTTTTTCACAAATCATCAAACGATAAAATATTCTTAGAATAACCCACGGAATAACCCCCTTGCATTTTGACCCATGTTTAGGAAACGCTTAGGAAATCTTTTTGTATGTTCGTTTTTCGGACGAAATTTGTGAAAATTTGTACATAACTTTTTTTAATTTTCTGCAATGTTCAGCATCTTAAAAGTCGGAAATTTTTTTTAGGATGTTTTTTTAAATATTTGTGGAATTTCCGAATAATTATGAAAATTTCAAAAACAATAACGTTACACTTGTGGCACTTTGTGTGTTTTTTTCTCCAAATATTTACGAAAATTCAATGACCATAATTTTGGTTTTATTTTCGTATAATTTCCGACATATTTGGGAATTTTTATGAAATGTAATATCAAACCTATGGAATTCTTTGGGAATAAATATGTATGAAATATTCAAATACCATAAAAATATGCAAAATATGTAAAAATATCTTTGCATTTTTGACCCATGTTTAGGAAACGCCCTGTATGTTCGTTTTTCCTATAAAATTTGTGAAAATTTGTTGATATTTTTTAAGTTTCTACAATATTTAGCATCTGGAAAGTAAGAAATTGTTTTTAGGATTTTTTTTGAAATATTTGTGGACATTTCCGAATAATTATGAAAATTTCAAAAACAATTACGTTTCACTTGTGCCACTTTGTGTGGTTTTTTCCAAATATTTACGAAGATTCAATGACCACAATTTTTTGTATCCCTACAATTTCCGACATATGTGGGAATTTTTATGAAATGTCCTATCACACCTGGGGAATTCTTTGGGAATGCATATGTATGAAAATATGCAAAATATGTAAAAATATCTTTTATAAAATAAATGACCGAAATATGCTTTTACATGTTCTTTTATGTAAAAATATAACTATCCCAGCCTTAAATATTACCATGAAAATATTGAATTCAAAAATGTTCACTTTAGTTCAATATTTTTCAATTCTATTTTGTGCCACTTACGATTCCTAAACTTTTAATAAATTTTATTGTTAACCTCTAATCTTTCACTGTTAATTGTAATTAATTTTTAGTTTATAGAAGAAAGACTAGACATGTTAAACAATGGTTTGGGATTTTCTGATGAGTTTGAAATTGAGGCTTGCAAATATTCAGAAAAGTCTAGTTCGAAGATAAAGCAGCAATATAAAGAATGGACGTCGTCGATGAGAAAGGAGGGTTCTGCATTTATCAAAAGTGTAAAGGATAAAGTAAGACATTTTCCAATGTTCTCAGACTATGCTTAACATACTCCTTTTATAGGCAAATCCTGCAGTAAAATCTGCCGTTAAAACGGTAAGTTTTGATTTTCTACTTTTTCTGACTTATTACATTACAATCTGTAAAAATAGCATAACAGACCCTTAAATTCTCCAACAGCCAGATCGTCAATAACAGCACAGTATTTTTACGACCAGATTTTTATTTGCCCATAATAATCGTTTTGATGCCCCTTTATAGGTAAAGGATGGCGGGAAGGGCATGAAAACCGCGTACAAAGAGTTCAAAATGAAATTAAAAGACAACCAGAGCCCTCAGCAATTACGGAATGGTCTTGACGTATTGGACAAGCCACGGTCAGCACCAAATTCTCCAACTGGTAAACGACGATCTCTAGGATTCGGAAATCCAACAGCTACCTACAGAAAAGATGCGTCTTCTTCTTTTAAAAGCTCAGGCATTGAAAGGTAACTTATTTATATGTATTTCGATCAACTTTATGAAACTTAATTTCCTGTAGTTTGACGACGCTAATAAAAATGATCGTGACAGTAAAAATAGGCCTTAATTAAATTACGAAACCATAGTAAACATTACAGAATGGTGGTACTTGATGTGAGCGACCACTCATCGTCAAAATGGATACAGTTTTATTAGACGTATCAATGTGAGCAAATGAAGCGTAGGAATGTAAAATAAAAATTGTCATTGCACATCGTAAAATGTTCAATATAAAAGTAACAATATTGTAAGTGATTTTCTGATTTTAGGCCGTACAGCCCGTTAAGTCCACAGGCAACATCTCCAGATCTTATAGAAAGATCAAGAAGTACGTCGCCTGCACTTGACATACCAAGAATAGACTTAATGAATGAAATGCAAGATTTATTCCATTTTCACTTAGATACTCCTCCAGTTGATAGATCAGTAAGTAAACCAGATTCAATCATTATGTATGGCTTACTTTTTTTACTAAATAGTTTTTCAAATGCTGCTCCTTTTTGTAATGATTATTTAGTTAAGCAGTACATTAGGTTTATGTAGTTACTTAAAGCAAGTCAAACGACCGATAAAGAAGATAAGTATTGTGATGCATCATGGTTTTGGTACACTGTTTTCATGTTTAATTAACAATCTCAACAGCATTTTATAAATAACTTCAACAGCATTTATATTGCCGATATTGCATCATTTTAAATCTGATCTAGATGTAAGTTTGTATAAAATCATTTATAACGGTGCGTTATAAGTGGAATTTTATAAAAATTATAAATCTTATGTGTGCTTGTATGGTTTCTAACAGTTTTGCACTTGTGTTCCCTTGCAGTTAAAACCTGTGCGAAGTCTTGAAAATTTTAAACATTCCTCGCCAACGTCAAGCCCTGATCGTTGGCTATTCCCATCCCGTGCTAGTGCTCCTATGGCTTCACCACCCTCCAGATTATTCCTTTCAAAAGCTCCGGATACTCAAAACCTACTTCAATCTCCCGATGATGTATTTTCCTCGCCCCCTGTACCGCCACGGGCTCATGATTTGTTTGGAAGCACGCCATTTGTTGTCGGAGGTGGACGGGAAAATGGGCAACCTGTGTTTCTTGTCGCTAATCAAAATACCATCGATGTAGTCACATTATCGCCACCACCAAATTCACCAAGTAGGAAGGTAACGGTGATGTATTTTCTTAGATGCATGTAGTGAGCTCATTCTTTTTTTCATATTACCATATAGATTTTATTTGTGACTTTTTGTCTTCATCCTTTTTGAGATACGTAAAGAATTCCAATAATGGATATATAATAATATCTGCATTCTTTTTTGTAGAAGGACGAGGAAAGTCAGGATCTAATTCGATTAGATTCTTCGTCAGACATTGATGAGTTTGATCCCCTAAAATCTAACAGTTCAACGTCTTTATCAAATTCCTCATTTTTAACTAATACAGATTTACTTAGTACTGATGGCCAAATACCTATAAGTATTTCTAATCCACTTTATAATTATGAGAATCATAGTGTAAAACAAAACGGTGTGCCTACACAAAGACCTAATTACAGTAGTAAAGATAATGATTTGTTAGAGGAATATGGAATTGATTTTAATAGCTTTTCAAATTTTGATAGTTTTGGAAGTACCACAAAAGTAAACAAACAAAGCCAATGGGCCAAATTTGAGTAAGTGATATATGTTCATGGTTTTACTCATTTTATTAGTCATTATGAAGTTGTTTTAAAATGTAAACATTTGAAATTAGAAAAATATCCCATGAACTTATTTATAAACAAAATTTTAATGGAAGTCATAGTCAATATTATAGTTTTAAATTAATATCATCACGTTATCAATTAATTTTTATATGAATATATTTATTTACATATCCTATTGTCAAGTAAGTCAATTTTTTAGATGATTTTGAATACACGATTGTGAAACTAAAGAAGAATGTAAGTATTTGTATATATTATATATATTTATATAAAATATAAGGTATTTATACCTAGATGAGATGATATTATTAATGTACGAGACTTGAATTTTTTTAAATACTATATTATAGTTTTAGCTGTGATAACATGATGAAAATTATATGTATTGTTTTTATTATTTTTATTTTTGTGTATTGTGCACCATTTACTATGTAATAAACGATTTAGAAGAATTGTTATTATCAGTTATTCCTATCAAATAATATACAATGAAATTGTTTTGCATTAGTTGATTAATTTCATTGATGCATAATGAATAATAGAACAAAAGTTGACTCTTCAGTACAACGACGCACCTACAGTTAACCACAAGACAACCGACCAGACAACAATTTCCCTTCAGCATGAACAATACTAAAAAAACATGAAATAGTATAAACAATATAATATATGAGTACTCTTTAGAAACGGACTACAATTTCCCTTGCATGAATAATATTAAAAAACAATGAAATACTATAAACAATATAATATATAGAGTACTCTTTAGAAACGGACAACAATTTCCCTTAGCATGAATAATACTAAAAAACAAGGAAATAGTATTTAACAATATAATATATAGAGTACTCTTTAGTAACGGACAACAATTTCCCTTCAGCATGAATAATACTAATACACAATGTAATATATAGAGTACTCTTTAGAAACACTGACCTACTTTACCGTTGCCAACAAGAGAACGGTATACCAAGTAATATTTTGTACAAGCTCTGATCTAAGCCGACACGAGGTCCCACCGATGACCAATCAAGAGAAACAATCAGCTTTCAGACTTGCTATTTCTGCGTTGGATTTTGTACCAGGATCACAGCAATGCTAGCAGGTTGTCCTAAAGATAGTGTCGCATTTATTTGCTAAAGCGTACACAGCATGCTATTTGGGTTGCCCGTCACATATATGTTCAAGTAATCAATCAGTTTGTAGTAATAATAAACCGTCTATTATTAATTATAACCACGTCTTTTGTCCAAAGTGTTAAATTTGTATGAACAATTTTTGTTTTGTAGTAATATTAGGTTGGGTTAGGTTCCACAATCGGTGCAGTGCACATGCACGAGCATTAAATAAAATGTTGTTTCAAATGTTATTGCACCTAACTATTCAAACACCAATTTAGTTCGGTTATTGAGTCTAAAATTGCTCTAGAGAACACATAATTCATTACTAAATCGTAGATAACTGTTTCTAAATGCATTGCAAGACAACCAACACGCCAAAAGACTAGATGGGAAATTCAAACAACCATTCAACTTGCTTTGTGTATATAATCAGGAATATTGTGAATCAAACGTTTAATTTTTTTGATACGCAATACACCTGAATATCATATAATGTAATGTATTTGATAAAAAATAATATAATGCGTATTTTCAACAATAAATTATAAAAGTAGGTATTAAAATAAATACATTAAAGTTATTCCATGAGTTGTAAAGACTTCATTGCTGCTTCTAAACGTTCAAGTTCAGTGATTGTCTGCAGTAATTTTTCGTTATTACTTTGTTTAACTTCTTCTGGAACTTTTATTTCATAATCGGCAGCACCCATGCCCTGGTTCAACTTTGTTTTAACTCCATTCAAGAACTCGATTTTCTTCTGCATTTTTGTTATTTCTTTTTCTGGTTCTATAAGACCCTTAAGCAATAAATGCACCTCACACTTGTCGGACACAGTCAAAATTGTGCATCCCTGTGGAGAAGTTGCATTGACTTCTATTTTAGAGCAAAATGAGAGCGTTTCAAGTGCAGATGTTAATTTATTTACTACCTCCTCGGTATTGCCATCACTGCATTTTACATAAGCTAAAACAATTGCAATTAAAATTGGCCTTTAAGCGCATAATAGTATTACCTTCGGTTTTAGTTTTATTTGGGATGTTGTAGTCGCTTCTTGCTGATCTGATTGCTTTCGCAGTTTTTTGTATAAAATCAACTTCTTGTTCAATTACTTTATTTCTCCATTCACACTGTTCTATCTCGGGATATGCAGCAACACAAATACTCGATACCTGCTTAATATGCGGTAAACGTTGATACAACTCTTCAGTAATAAATGGCATAAATGGGGAAAGGAGTTTAAGACCGATATCTAGGGCTCGGTAGAGTGTTACCTGTGCTGAATAAATAGCATCAGAATCCCCACTACTGAAAATAGGTTTCAGGTATTCCTAAAACATTTCCTGGTTTAACACCGACAACTCCATACAAGTTAAATTACTTACCAGGTAGACATCGCATAAGTCGTATAGCCAAACGTTGTAAATAGCAGTGGTTGCAAGTGAAAAATCGTACGCTTCAAATCCTTTGTTAACATCATCAACAGCTGCAGTTAATCTGCTCAGCATCCATAAATCCATACGACTTTCTTTGGTGGTGTAGTTGTAATTCACTGGTGCTTTGAAATCGTTGGTGAAATAAGTGAGCGCAAATTTTGTGGCGTTCCAAATTTTGTTACAGAAGAACCTATATCCTTGTACTCGGAGTATATCCAAATTAACATCCCTTCCGCTGCACATAGCACATAAGGCGAATCGAAGAGCATCCGTACCACATTCAGGAATACCATTAGGATAATCCTGTTTTTGACCACCCTTCGCCTTTTCAATTTCTTTCGGATCCAAATTACTATCTAAAAGTTGCAAGTGCAGATTTTCTAATGTTACGCCTTCGATAACATCAATAGGGTCGATAACGTTTCCTAATGACTTGCTCATTTTTCTGCCGTGTGCGTCTCTAATAATTGGATGTAAATAAACTTCCCTAAAACAATTTTTTTAATCATACATTCTATTGACGTGTTTTTATGACATACTTAAACGGTAGTTTTCCTAAAAGTTTCTGACCAAAGAAAACCATTCTTGCTACCCAAAAGAAAAGAATATCGTGGCCGGTTTCAAGAAGAGAAGATGGATAAAACACTTTTAAATCATCCGTATTATCAGGCCATCCAAAAATAGAAAATGGGAATAAACCTGAAGAAAACCAAGTATCCAGTACGTCATCGTCTTGCTTTAAAGTGATATCAGATATAGGTACGTTAAATTTCTTCGAAGCCTTTTCAAGGGCCTCTTCATGTGATCTCGCGGACACCCAATAATCATCAGTATCCTAAAATCACGAAAGATTTATAAATACATAACTACAAATAGTAGACATTTACGCTTGATGGAGAATGGTCCTTTATTGTAGCAAAATAAGCTGGTATTCTGTGACCCCACCAAAGTTGCCTGGAAATGCACCAATCTCTGATACCTTCCATCCAATGGTGCCAAGTTTTCGTGTGCATTTCAGGAATAATTTTTAGTTCGCCAGATTGCACAGCTTCAACGGCTTTAGCGGCCATATCATCACATTTCATGTACCACTGTGGCTTCAGCATTGGCTCCACAACGTCTTTGCTTCGACTGCAAATTGGTACAACCATTGGATTGTTTTTCGTTTCGATGTAAAGCCCTTTTTCTTTTAGAGCTATAGTTATCTCTTTGCGGGCATCGAACCTTTTCATTCCCTAAAATTGCAAACCAAATATTAACAGGCTTACAAATGCAAATGCAACTCGAAAAATTGATGGATAAATTTCGGTAAATAAATTTATTTTCCACTTGACACTGGCAATCGCTGATAAGGGTTAGATGATAATAATAACTTAATAGAAGATTGGTAATAAAACATATGGGGTGCAAACTAGCTCGCGTCCGTAGTAGAAGACTACACGTGCACCCTGGATAACGCAAAATGAGCTAGAGTTACGTGCGGCCAAACAATGATTATGATCTTCTGATCAACGTTCAAGACGCAATGACATAACAACACAACTCGGCCAACAGGTTTCATATGGACCTAGTGATTAGAAACCTCAGACCAAACATCCGGGTTTGCCAGATAAAGATTGAAGATATCAGTACATCTAAAAGGTATACATCTACAAAATCCTGCACTAAAATAAAATCGATCTGGTAGCTCCAAGAAACTCATTCCGGAAGAACAACTGAACACATACGTACGACTTACTCTGATGACCTACCATCATGATTTTAGCATTGCTATGTATAATATCAATGTAAATATGCTGTATATAAGCCATACGCTAAATAAATAAATAATAATAAATATATTTCTATAGATTTAAAAATATCCTTTTGTGCTGAAAGGACAGCAGATTTTTTAACAATGTACTTTAAGCTGGTTAGGACTTTGCAATAAATCATATGACACTTGCAAACAGCTCTTTTTCATGTGTAATAGAACTTGCCTAATTATTAAAGTTTTCAGGGGCTAATGTCTGGGAATCATTTAGACAGAACATTCTCTCTATTGCCTCTGGGCCAAGATAGTGACCTAAGCTTATTACTTGTGCATAACGATACTTGAAAGTGAATCCAAGTTTCATTTCATTTTCTACACACCAGTATGTTTAGATATATGATCAAAATTACTTCTATAAATTATTTCTAACAATTACTTCTATAAATTACTTCTAAACATTTCTTCTATTATGTCTAAAAATGACTTTCTATTTTCCCAGAAATTATATCAAGCGTTAATGTTTGAACCTATTCTCTTTACACTTACAGTAAATTTGCCATATTCTCCAATAACTATGCCATTGTCGTCAAATATTGTAATGAAAGGTAAACTATTTCTTTGCCCAACATCATAATCATTTGGATCATGGGCTGGAGTAATTTTAACAGCCCCGGTGCCGAAATCTCTTTCAACAAAATCGTCCGCAATAATGGGTATCTTCCGATCACAGAATGGGTGTTGAACAAATTTCCCATGCAAATGCTTATATCTTTCGTCTTCGGGGTGAACGGCGACTGCAGTATCACCCAACATGGTTTCCACTCTTGTTGTTGCGACGATAATTTTCTCATCCGAATCGACAATTGGATACGCAAACGATAATAAAACACCAAATTCAACCTTATCGTTATATCCGGGCACAGATAGGAATGTCCTTCCAGATAATTCTACTTTATCAACCTAAAATATAAACACTTTAATAACAATAAGGTTTGAGAACTAGATAAAATAGGGAACAAAAACGATTTAAAAAATTCAAGGTCCTCAAGAAATTGAAGGCACCAAAGGCTAAAATCAAAGGACCTACAGCCTGAATAAACACTGCTTTACTGCAATTTTATTTCACAACAATGTTATTATACAGGGTGTTTCAATTTAAGCAAAAATTTTAAACTAAATTTTGGCCTAGTTGCCAGATTTACTTATTTACCCTAAATATGAGCCCGCAGGTGTATGGAAATGGCGATGTGACTGGTTGAATTTGAAACACCCTGTATATTGCTTAAAATTAAACAAGATTCAGAAAACTTTTCGTCTTTGCAGACCATTTAGAATACATCAAAGGACTAGTATTATAAACGGTGTTGTAGTAGTACCTACCTCAATATCAGAAATAGCGGATTTCAATGTGCACGACCAATTAACAAGACGGTTGAAACGATAAATGCTACCTTCATCGTGTAATCGTACGAAGGCTTCAGTGACGGCTTTACACAATTTAGGATCCATTGTAAAAGCTGCTCTGTCCCAATCAAACGATGAACCCAAACTCCGTAATTGCGTATAAATACGACCTCCCTTCCTAAAATTTTAAACTTGCTATTACCGGTTAACCATAAAAGATGAAAAATAAGTAAGGAAAACTTCTTCTTGAATTATACAATATAACATCTTGAAATTTAGTTATCACCTGAATCACAAGAGAATCGCGATGACTATACATTTATTACTTATGCTACAGTGCTTACAAAATTAACCCAAAACTACACGTGGCGTTGTTGAGTAGAAAATTTTAATACCAAAATGTTGAGAAATGAAAAGTAAATTAAAAAAAAATGACAACTAAAAGTAAAAAAAAAACAAACAAGTATAACGTCATAATTTTCAAGCTATGGAGATCCCGTAGATACCTAAAGACCATCATGGCATAATATTTTGGTATTAATATTTTTGACTTGTGAATGATTTTTGATTTTGAATTTCATGACCAACAACCCCACATGTAGTTCTTTGCCTGTTTATAGAACAAACGGGCAAAAAAACAAGATACCCAAAGACCATCATGGCATAATATTTTGGTATTAATATTTTTGACTTATGACTGATTTTTGATTTTGAATTTTATGACCAACATCGCCACGTGTAGTTCTTTGCCTGTTTATAGAACAAACGAGAAAAAAAAATACCCAAAGACCATCATGGCATAATATTTTGGTATTCATTTTTTGACTTACGACTGATTTTTAATTTTGAATTTTATGACCAACATCGGCATGTGTAGTTCTTTGCCTGTTTACATAACAAACAGGGAAAAAACAAGATATCCAAAGACCATCATGGCATAATATTTTGGTATTAAGATTTTTGACTTATGACTGATTTTTTATTTTGAATTTTATGACCAACATCGCCATATGCAGTTAGTTCTTTGCCTGTTTATAGATCAAACAGAAAAAAAAAATTAAAAGACTTCATTTTCAACCTGCATGAAAGCATCATACAATATTTTGGTATTAAGAATTTCGAGTGAGAATTTTATGACCAATATCGCTACATGACCAACATCGAATTTTATGACCAACATCGCCACGTGTAGTTCTTTGCCTGTTTATAGAACAAACGGGGAAAAAAAAAACAAGATACCCAAAGACCATCATGGCATAATATTTTGGTATTAAGATTTTTGACTTAAGACTGATTTTTTATTTTGAATTTTATGAACAACATCGCCACGTGTAGCTCTTTGCCTGTTTATAGAACAAACGGGGAAAAAAACAAGATACCCAAAGACCATCATGGCATAATATTTTGGTATTAAGATTTTTGACAAATGACTGATTTTTATTTTGAATTTTATGACCAACATCGCCACGTGCAGTTCATTGCCTGTTTATAGAACAAACGGAAAAAAAATGAAAAGACTTCATTTTCAACCTTCATGAAAGCATCATACAATATTTTGGTATTAACAATTTCGACTCAGAATTTTATGACCAATATCACTACATTTAGTTTTTTTTGTTTATTTATGAAACGCCCTGCATATAAATTTATTTCATACGGTAACCATACATACTCTTCTTTCCATTTCCAAACACGATTAATGAATTCCTCTCTTCCAACATCATGCCTAGTCTTCTGCTCTTCTCGCCACAACTTCTTTTCAACAACAACCTGAGTCGCTATTCCAGCATGATCGCAGCCTGGATTCCATAGAGTTGTCTTTCCTTTCATGCGATGCCACCTAACAATTGAGTCTTGTATGGCGTTTGTTAGAGCATGGCCAAGATGTAATGATCCAGTTACGTTAGGGGGAGGGATAATAATGGTAAAAACTCCTTTCGGATTGTTCTCCAGTACAGACTTTCTCTGAAAAACAATTATAATACTCATTAGGAGCACTGTAATGAAAATGGTATGAGAATGATGCAATTTTAATTTGAATGATTAAATGTTAACGAAAACTGATTTAGCCCTCTGGTATGATACGAGCAGTCAGCGGTGGTGAATATTAATGTCTAGCAGCAGCGGCTTGCGTAGAGCGTCAAGTTTTCTCACCACGCACCATTCAAAATGTGAACAAAACGTTTGTTTTGTCGCTCTGCCTCTCGTATCGTAACTAAGGCCTTAGTGTACAGAAATAATTACATACCTTATACTCTGGCTTAAAAAAGCCTTGCTTTTCCCACCAGCTGTACCATGCGGCTTCAACGTACTTGGGGCTATATGCGTCTGGCATAACATTTGAGACAATTTTCTTCTCACCGGGGGAAGTCTCGATATCATACACAGCGGCCTCTTTCACCTCTTTTTCTTTCTTCTTTTCCTTTTTCTAAATAAACCGGCGATTATTACACCATAAAACATATGTTTTAACTGCATACCTCAGCTGGATCTTTGGCTGGCTGGCTGCTCTTCTTATCCAATTTTTGCTTCAATTTATCCAACTTGGCCTGCTTCTTTGCCTCTTTCTCTAGCTGCTTCGCTGTTTTTGGAACCCCATCCTCGCCGTTTTCAGTGATTATTTTACTTTCATCAGCCATTGTCTTACCACAAGAGATAAATTCAACGAAGTGGAATAAATGCGTGCACGTATGACGTCTGACGTCTACTTATTCGGTGTTCATAACCTCACTCTTTCCACTGTTGCCAGATGGCGTAAAAAAAAATCCTCATGATTTTCTGGTTTCCTAAAAAAATGGAAGAAACTATTTAGAAGAATAGATTTAGAAAACTGTATCAAACTCTTTAAATCTTGTAGAGCTGTGATTTTATTCGGAAAGAGACAGACCTTGTCATCTGAATTTAACATGATGATCAGGGCAGGCTTTACTTTTCAATTATTTTTACAGTGTACTTTAGAAACTGACTTCTGTCAGTTTCTAAAGTCAATTTTGACAGTAGTATTACTGATAAAATTAATGAAAATGTACGAATTTATGATTTCTGAACGTATTACCAGATATTTATCTACACCTATACTTCTATCATTATGAGAAATAAATTTTAAAATCACATTTTTAGGGACTAGAGTTTATAACCAAATTCTTACACTGTTAAAAAAAAAGTTGATTCAAAGCCTGCCCTGTATCATGTTAAAATCAAATGTCGAGGTCTGTCTCTCGAATCAAATCACAGCTCTACAAAATTTACGGAATTTGATAGTGTTAATAGTTTTTTTAAATCTTTTCTAAATATTGTTTATCAAATTTTTGTTAGGAACAAGAAAATTGTGACAATTTTTTTTTCTTGCATCATTGGAAACAGTGAGGAAACATAACGCTACCATAATGGCAGAAGGTCGAATTTTTATACAATAACATTTTTTATACATTTTATACCTATTTACATAGGAATATTCTTGAAACTCCACTTTGTAATATGACAGAATGTCGTATTAACCCTTTTAATGTGGTAAATGATCTCATTACCTCATTATCTCATATCTATGCAAAATTCACATATGACCTCCCATTATGGTAGATATAAAAGGATTGAGAACTATTGTACCAATTATTATTATATTCTTCATGGGTGCCTTATTGAAAAAAAAAGTACACGCATTGCTTTTTCTCTAACAAAATCATAAAAATCTATGCATATCATTAACGGGGCTCTGCAGATTGGTAGAAACAAGAAGACACACACGCAAATCACACAGTTGAAGGACCGTTTGTCCACAGTATACCTACGAAATTCATCAACATATTTATTCATAACAAAATAACTATAAGCCCTGGAAAAGAAAAACTTATATGGGAGTTTTTGGATTTGGAACAACAAAGAATGATTCACAATATTATAAAATAAATAAGATTTATTTTGATAACAATATTGAATTTCAATGGATGATATTACATTTTAAAATGCGTATAAACCTTTGGTCTAATATTGACTGAAAGTATTTTTACAAAATGTACAACCTTTTTCTAGACCCATTACAATGGGCCTACACGAAATTATTTCATTTCCCATTATTATGATGAGTCAATTAAATAGCGAATTGAATTTGAGTATAAAATGGCACAAATTATATAACATAAAATATAATAAGCCTTCTTATAAATAAGTTAAAACAACTTACAACCGCAAAGTTATCGTTAATCAAATATTTTGTATATTTCCCCATGCGCCGCCAGTCCGCATGGTTTCAATGGAGATGCTATCCATCTGGGTATGATCAACTTTTTGCAATCTACAGTTTTGTAAGAACACAGCCAATGAATGATAATAACCTTGTAACGTCCAAGTTTCGTTATGGGTGCCAGCCTGCAGCTGCAAGACTTGCTTTCTAGCACTGCCACACCTATTATGCAAGTCAGACATCATCCTCGGAGGTACTAATGTGTCGGCCATTCCTGATATAAATAAAGACGGCACCCGTAAATGAAGCACTTTATACAGCGATTGGAACTGGAAGTAAGAAAACGTGATTCATTTTAATGTATATGTGTATGAGTATTACGACTTACTTTGTTCTTGTAGCAAAACAATGGTAAGTAATTTAAAAGTCGCCATTGCAAAAGCACTTTTGCCATATCGGGAATACTTGTAAACGTATTTTCTACAACTAGGCACCATATTTTATCTGCATATTCAGCTCTACTTGCTAGGTCTATTGCTACAGCTCCTCCTGGAAATTTATTTTATATGGGAAATTATGCTTGATTAAGTTTAAAAAATAAAAAAATAAATATAATGCGTTGACAGTAAAAAATGACCGTAGAAATTTAAATTTCTATGCATTGTACCAACTAAATATTTAATTATTTATATTAACCATTAATTTAATTAACCATAATAACTTGCTGAATGGGTCAAGTCGATACTTCGAACGCCATATTCACATCCCGTCATGGTATTGTGTAAGTCACCATGCAATGAGATGAACAAAGCATCATGATTTGACAATTTTGGGTACGATGCCTAATAATAGAGTAAAATAAATAAGTCCTTTTTTGAGACAAATTACTATAATTAGTATATTTCTGCAGTGTATTTATAGCTGTAATTTACTGTATTGTAATACATAGTGCTATTCTGAATTAAATTAATACAGTATCTTTTTGAAACACTTATGGGATATTACTTTTAAAACAAAATTATCTAAAAATTAGGTAAGGTACGGTAACTTGCGCCTATCTAGTCGGCTTTTGGTATAAATGTATTACTGGTATTACCTAACGATCTTCCAAATACTATAATTTCAGATTGATTAATGTCCGTTCTTGTGTACAGATAATCAATACTTGCTCTGGCGTCCATATACAGTCCTTCCTCACTTGGGCAACCCTCCGACAAGCCATAACCTCGATACTCGACTAACAGTATGTTACAGTGTAAATTGTGATATAATCCTACACAGTTTTGAAGCCTGTGTCCCATATTGCCTGCATTTCCATGTAAAAACACAATAGTTGGTGAATGCCTTTGGCGTTCTTTTGGTTGATGAATAAAAAACATGTGTATCATTGTACCGTCGGAACATTTAGTTTGCACATGTTCGTAGGGCAAGCTGTACATGGAGGGAACAGGGATAAAGACCCTTGAATGGCTTGGAAGTTCCGGGTAGTATAAAAAATTGTCTTCAGCATGGTATAAAATTCCTAAAATCATATAAACAAAATAAACTATTTTCTCATTTATACAATCCATCTGCGTTAATGTATGAATTAAAATACATTCTAGGTATGTGAAATGAAAGTACCTGAAGCAGCGAATATAAGTAACAGAAACGCCACTATTCCACCGTATAAATAATATAATATAAAACACAAAAACAATACAAGGCCAGAATAGGCCCAAATTTTGAGCATTATACCAAATACTGAACCAAAAATACGATTAATTCGGCCATAACCACCCATCACTATTCTTAAATTGTCACGTTCTTTATCATAACATCTTCCCTATAAATTTAATTAAAAGATCCAAAAAACTGGGACATTATTTTGATTAAAGTACTGACAGTTGCTGCTGTGGCTGTCAAATCAAAATGCGTTTGCCAACATTAAAATATAAATCACGCCAATTTGTTGTTGCACATTTAAACACCTTTACCTAAATCAACAATTCAATAATTTTTACCATTAAAGTGGTTACATATATATTGCCTTAATATAACATTTATAGATGTAATTGTTAGTTTAATTAATAAATAAAGT
This sequence comes from Othius punctulatus, assembly GCA_951805005.1. NCBI lineage: Eukaryota > Metazoa > Arthropoda > Insecta > Coleoptera > Staphylinidae > Othius > Othius punctulatus. The sequence continues at coordinate 15,346,208 of OX638138.1, forward strand.
GTACTGCAATGTGTAAGAGAGATTTGGCAACATGCAACAGTAATACCAATTATGTACACAACAGCAACGAAATCATACAACCAAATTATTTGTTGTTCATCTACTGCAAGTGGTTAAGTTTCCAAACGATGTCTGATAAGGACAAAATAAAACCCCCACAAGCAAAAAATATGCCTAAAGATGGGCAAGTTATAATGGCAATCATGAAGGAAATGGGAATTACAGAATACGAGCCCAAAACAATAGTACAATTAACAGAATTCGTCTATCGATACGGCTCAACAATACTAGAGGAAGCCAGGCTCTTCGCGAACAACTCTAAAAAGAGATTCTTAGATCTAGACGACGTCAGACTGGCACTGCAGTTGCAGAGCGAAAATACCTTCACAATGCCACCACCTCGGGAAATCCTCCTGGAGTGTGCACGCAGTAAAAACAACAGTCCGCTGCCACTTATTAAAGCACCGTGCGGCTTGCGACTTCCACCCGATCGTCATTGCCTATCTTCGCCGAACTATCTACTTAAAGGTGTTCAGAAAAAACAAACGAAGAATACATTTACTGCCAACAAACCCACTGTTAATATCATCAAACGGACGAGCAACTTTGGCATTAACAAGCAAACTGTTACAATACCAAAACCTGTTACAAAAGTTACATCAAATCCTAACATGCAACCCCAAAAGACTGTGTTAAAACCGAAGATTCAGGTCACGCAGAATATTCAAATTCAGTCAGCCACCAATGGGAATTCTGGCATCCCTGGAGACACGCTGAAGAGGAAACGAGAAGATGGTGATGAATAATCTAAAAAATAACCGATTCACGATTTCTATTTATACCCTATTATTGTTCGTTTTACAATTGGATAATAATTTTACATTTAATTTTCTATTTTATCAAATATTGCGTCATTATTTAGTTTTATGATATGAACATTATTATTACAAATATATTTTTATAACATTGATTTAAGAAGACTTAATTTTTATTTATACTAATATAATAATACAATATGAATGAATGTCTTTCATTTTTATATTGCATAAAATTTATTCATTATGTGATTTATATAAACGCAACAGCACGTAAATACAGCGTATTTACATTAGGGTGCCCCTTTATTGGGTTTTTTTTAATCCGATATGCATACCCATAAGTTTATTCTATTTGACTCTAAACGTTCATTAGTGAAATATCAACTCCCTAGGATAACGTTAACGGGTGCCAAATTGACGACAAAATAATATGACTTGTTTCCACATATTGTCCCCTAAATGCAATTTTTGTTGAAAATAAGTTATTGTTTGGTTGTTTAAATTTTCTTAAACCTACAGTACCTAACCATCACCACAGACGGTCTAAAGTGTCATCATATCGGTACTTATCCTTCAGTTTATCTCATCCACAGGTCTGCAATAAGGATAAGAGGAACTGCAATACACAAACGCGGCATGTGTTTAACACATAAATATTTTTAGACTAACCATCATTACTGGATTTAATTAATACACACAGTATATGTATATTTAGTATAAATAAAGCACTTTGTTATGTTTCACAAATTTTTAATGGAAAAACTCTACAATTGTTTCGGTCCGACGACCATTATCGAGAGACAAATTAAACTGAATTGAATGAACTGAAACAATTGTAGAGTTTTTCTATTAAAAATTTGTAAAACTTAACCAAGTGCTTTATTTATACTAATTTTAAGATGTTTCACCAAGTATTAACCACCGATCCATACAATCTAATATGTATATTTGCTGAAAATGTATAACAACATTAATCGATAAACTTTAAAATGCTCAAATATCAGTATTATATTAATTTATTTTAAAATTTCAATTCATAATAGCAACATAATTATCTCTTATTATAACAGATTAAATTTTTACACACATAAAGTTAAAGTTAAGTTACAAGTTAAAAAGTATATTATTGTTTAAATCACCTTCGCATGCTCATTCATATATGTTACTTTAAATCACCTTCGCGTGCTCATTCATATATGTTACGTTCATTACACTTGTTCGGGTAATGGGCATCATCCCACTATTTAACGGATCGTCCATGTAGCAGTTCGTTGGACTAATCATTTGTGATTGTGAGAAATTAGGCGGGAAAAACAGTTGGGGGCAATACCCGATTGGACTCACAGAGGGTGAGGGGCAGCAGTTAGGGGTGCCCGCGTTCGACGACTTTCTGTAAATGTATTGGTGCGGTTGCAGATGCGAAGGCGTATGCGGATATGTATGCGACATTATCGCGCTATTTAACTGATCGTCCACATAGCAGTTTGTTGGACTAATCACCTGTGATGGTGAGAAATCAGGCGGGAAAAAGACGTGGGGATAATAACCGATTGGACTCACAGCAGGTGAGGGGCAGCAGTTAGGGGTGGCCGTATTCGACGACTTTCTGTAAACGTATTGGTGCGGCTGCAGATGCGAAGGCGTATGCGGTTGTGCTTGTGCCGGCACCATCTGGTAAACAGGCTGCGGACTGAACATCATTACCTTGGGAACTGTGTGGTGCGGGTGCTGGTGCGGGTGCTGCATGCACATATGCGAATCGTCATAGTAGATTGTTCCCCGTTTCTTGAGCACGAGCTCCTGCGATGTCTCTCCGTTAATGTTTTTCGCAGTTTGACTCGCACCCTCTGTCAGCAGCTTAGAGTAATATGATGGGTTTTCGCTTCTAGCAGCAAACATGAGCGGTGTTAGGCCTGAAAATTAAAGTATTAAAATACAAGTTCTTAAAGCAAACTACTCAATGCACTGATTTTAATGTGAATATTTAAAAAGCAAGAATATTTTGTAATCAGCTTGATATACACGGTGTTCCTTAATGACGTGCTAATATTTAATTGTGTAATTCCTCGGTAATTTTATGAAGAAAATTTCATATGAACATATATACCCAATGGCTTAAATTTTTTGCTACACGGTGTTGAAATATTTTTTTAAATCGTTATTTTTTTAATATCTATTTAATATGATAGAGGTATTAAAAAAAATAACGATTAAAAAAAGGATTTCAACACCCTGTAGCAAAAAATTAAGCCGTTGCGGATATATGTTCATATGAAATTTTCTTCATAAAATGACCTGAGGAATTACACCCTTAAATATTAGCACGTCATTAAGGAACACCCTGTATATAAATTCACAATCTTTATTGGGCTTCATATCAGCTCGATTTGTTGGATATAAGGAAATTAATTTAAAAATATATAAATTCTTCTTCATAAAAGTTCATACTTATACGTACAGTAGAAATTTATTTCATGGCATTGCACCAATTAGGTTGAAATAATTTAATAATTTTCAGAAATTCGAAAAACAAAACCTGCAAGGAAAAATTGATTTTAACTTATTTATGCTATTCTATTTCTGACTATCTGCTATGAAATACCATGCATACAGGGTGTAACTGAAATACTTGGCGAAACTTCACGAACGTAACGTATGGAGCAAAACTGTGAAAAAAATTCCTACCGACTGCTGCTGTTTGTAATTACCCCCTTCTGGACATGTAAATACAAACAGCAGCAGAATTAGATAGTTGTTAAATGGATAGAAAATAATATTGAAAAATTACCTGATTTTGGTGATTGTGCTTTAACACTAAATCCTTTGCGAACAAGGTAATTGAATACATGCTCATAGTTGAACAAGATGGCCACCGATAATGGAGAAAACATATACTCCATGATCTGCTTTGAAACTCCCCCATACAGCAAATGCTCCAAGATTGTGTGCAGAATATCCATGTTACCACTGGACACGGCCATCAGAAATATGCTACCTCCTAAAAATTAAATAACATGAGAAAACTAAAACAACAATCACATATTAGTACCAAGCGGTACCCAAGTATCTTAGGATATCAAATTGAGCATATCAACTTGTTAATATATAAATAAAACACAATTAGTGTGAGTTTCACAAAATATTTAATGTTGTACTGCAACAATTGTTTTAGTACATCAGTATCAACTGTAGTTGCAGAATATCAGTTTTCAACTGCCTGATTGTTGCAGTACAACATTAAATATTTTGTGAAACTCACACCAATTGTGTTTTATTTATATATTAACATGGAGTTTCATCATGTATCATCATGTATCACATGTATCATGTACAATCATGTATCATATATCAATCCGATATATCAACTTGTCTTATTGAAATTCATACACACATCAATAGATACATATTGACCATTATTGCGCAGAGTATTGTAAGCAACAAACATCAAATATGGCACTTACATTAGTTTTTAGCAGTATAAAAATAAACAGCAAATTTTTGTTTGTTTATAAATCTCGAAAATTTAGTAGAATAACAATATTTTGAGCCAATTATTAAGGTATTTTAAATGTAAAATTAATTATAGGATTATTAAGGGGAGATTTCCAAAATAACAGCTACTTACGTTAACATAATTAAATCAGTTGTCTAAAAAAATGTTACTTATGTTACTTTGCCAAACACCTATCGATACAAGCAAACTTTATCTGGGAAGGTACCAAACCAATAAGTAATGGCAATTATTAAGATTTATGCAATTTGCAATAAAGCTTTAAATTTTCCTTAATTATGTACATTTTGACTGCATTGTGGTCACCATCTACACTTTACTTAAATTACAGAAGTTTCACAAGCTCCAATCACCACATGTAAGTTTATTTTCTAAAGTTCCAACTTTTCTGTTAAATTTGGTTACAGTTCTTTAGAATTCATATAAAAATCCATAGAAGTTTGAATTCTAATGTCTATCTTATTCATTTTATGGGGTTTGTGGGATTTCTTAGAAACTGTGAGACAATTTATTCAAGTTTATATGTCATTTTACGAAATTTTTAAGTAATTCGAAAGAATTTTCATGATTTTCTGTTAAATTACAGAAGTTTCACAAGCTCGAATCTCCAGATGTAAGTTTATTTTCTAAAGTTCCAACTTTTCTGTTAAATTTTGTTACAATTCTTTAGAATTGATATAAAAATCCGTAGAATTTTGAATTCTAATGCCTATCTTGTCCATTTTTATGTGGTTTGTGGGATTTCTTAGAAACTGTGAGACAATTTAATCAAGTTTATATGTCATTTTACGGAATTTCTATGTAATTCGAAAGAATTTTCATGGTTTTCTGTTAAATTACAGAAGTTTCACAAGCTCCAATCACCACATGTAAGTTTATTTTCTAAAGTTCCAACTTTTCTGTTAAATTTTGTTACAATTCTTTAGAATTGATATAAAAATCCGTAGAATTTTGAATTCTAATGCCTATCTTGTCCATTTTTATGTGGTTTGTGGGATTTCTTAGAAACTGAGACCATTTAATCAAGTTTATATGTCATTTCACGGAATTTCTAAGTAATTCGAAAGAATTTTCATGATTTTCTGTTAAATTACAGAAGTTTCACAAGCTCCAATCACCACATGTAAGTTTAGTTTCTAAAGTTCCAACTTGTCTGTTAAATTTGGTTACGATTCTTTAGAATTGATATAAAAATCCATAGAATTTTGAATTCTAATGCCTATCTTATCCATTTTATGTGGTTTGTGGGATTTCTTAGAAACTGTGAGACAATTTAATCAAGTTTATATGTCATTTCACGGAATTTCTAAGTAATTCGAAAGAATTTTCATGATTTTCTGTTAAATTACAGAAGCTTCACAAGCTCCAATCACCACTTGTAAGTTTATTTTCTAAAGTTCCAACTTTTCTGTTAAATTTTGTTACAATTCTTTAGAATTGATATAAAAATCCGTAGAATTTTGAATACTAATGCCTATCTTGTCCATTTTTATGTGGTTTGTGCGATTTCTTAGAAACTGTGAGACCATTTAATCAAGTTTATATGTCATTTTACGGAATTTCTATGTAATTCGAAAGAATTTTCATGATTTTCTGTTAAATTACAGAAGTTTCACAAGCTCCAATCACCACATGTAAGTTTATTTTCTAAAGTTCCAACTTTTCTGTTAAATTTTGTTACAATTCTTTAGAATTGATATAAAAATCCGTAGAATTTTGAATTCTAATGCCTATTTTATCCATTTTTCTGTAATTTGTGGGATATCTTAGAAACGGTGAGACAATTTAGTCGAGTTTATATGTAATTTTACGGAATTTCTATGTAATTCGACCGAATTTTCATGACTTTCCGTTGAATTTGGTTACAATTCTTTAGAATCGTTATAAAAATCCATAGAATTTTGAATTCTAATGCCCATCCTATCCATTTTAATGTGGTTTATGGGATTTCTTAGAAACTGTGAGGCAAATTAATGGAGTTTATATGTAATTTTACGGAATTTCTATGTAATTCGAAAGAATTTTCATGACTTTCAGTTGAATTTGGTTACAATTCTGTAGAATCGTTATAAAAATCCATAGAATTTTGAATTCTAATGCCTATCCTATCCATTTTTATGTGGTTTGTGGGATTTCTTAGAAATTGTGAGACAATTTAATCGAGTTTATATGTCATTTTACGGAATTTTTAAGTAATTCGAAAGAATTTTCATAATTTTCTGTTTAATTTGGTTACACTTCTTTAGAATCGTTATCAAAATCCATATAACTTTTAATTCTAATGCCTATTTTATCCATCTTTCTGTAGTTTGTTGGATATCTTAGAAACGGTGAGACAGTTTAATCGAGTTTATATGTAATTTTACGGAATTTCTATGCAATTCAAAGAATTTTCATGACTTTCCGTTGAATTTGGTTACAATTCTTTAGAATCGTTATAAAAATACATATAATTTTGAATGCTAATGCCTATCCTATCCATTTTTAGGTGGTTTGTGGGATTTCTTAGAAACTGTGAGACAATTTAATCGAGTTTATATGTAATTTTACGCACAGGTTTAATATGGGCAATCGTAATTGTTTAAGTAATTTTATGCTAAAAATTCTAGAACTTATGTTCATATGAACTTATTATCTTAAAATAACGCAAACAATTATGAACACTCTGTATATACAATGTGTTTCAAATTCATCCAAACCAATTAACCATCCAAATCGAAATTTCCATCCCCCAGATGGCATTTATTTTTGTGTAGAAAAAGGTAAAAAGACGAAGTTTGGCAATGCGTAATTTTTTATATATTTCAAAAGGTGACAGCTATCACTGTCAATTTAAATCAATTTCATGTATCTAATTAATATGCCCAGAATGTATTTGCAAAAACGACTTTTAATTGTGGAATGGTTGTATTAATTCCAGGTAGGACATACAAATAACAATAATTTATTATAAATATTGGAACTTCAACTGATGACGTTGACAGTAATGACACGACAGTACGTAGATATTACAGATACCTGTACTAATTTTAGCTTAGTTGCCAGATTTACATTTATCTTTTTACCCCAAATAAGCGTCATCTGGTGGATGGAAATGGCGATTTAGGTAGTTTAATTTGAAACACTCTGGTCAATGATCATACTTTTTTTAATTCAGTAATCTCATTTTTGTATAGGTTTTGAGTTTGCAATTATTATTATTATAATAATACGTATTATTATTAATTATTATTATTATTATACGTATAAATAATAATAAAGTTAAAATTATTGCATTTAAAACACATTCCTTACCAAATTTGTTCTTTCTCGTCGCGTCAGCCCTCGCCTCCAATAGCGTCTTCACGGCTTTGAGATGTCCATTTCTCGTGGCCATCATTAGCGGAGTCCATCCTAGATTATTTTCTATGTCGATTTTGTGTTTCTTTTCTATCAGAATGGACACCTCGTCGGTGTCGCCACGTGCAGCAGCGAAATGCAATTTGGTGTTCTTGTCGTCATCGAATGTGGAAATAACACGTGGCTTGTCGTTTGCCATTCGGAAATAGTTTATTTGCTGAACTTGATGCGAATGTTCACCGTCGACACTTGGCTTCAAGTGAAAGAGCAAAGAAAAATGGTTCGTGCGAATTGCGTGCGATTGTAGACTGCGCAAAATCAAGCGGTTTTTTTGGGCCAAAATAAACGCGAAAAAAAAGGTCGAGATTGATATGCAAAAAACGGTCAATTGTAGGCTTTTAAATGCATACAAACTATGATTTTCATACAGAACAATCAATTTTAGATTCTATATGGCTTAACTTATTGCGTATCAATCCAGTTTATTTATTGATATGTACTGTTTCAGCTCTTAATCCTGCTTCTATACTTTAATGGGAGCTAGATGATTTTTTTTTTGCAAAGCAATGAAATTACCTATCAGTAACGGTTGTTTACTTAATAAATGAGACAGTAAGTGCAATTTAAGCGAATGTAGTGGTAATTTTCTATGTGTAATCAACAATTTTTCGGTTCCCAATTTTGAACTGAAGTTTAATGAAGTTTAAAATGCCAAATATACGTTCTTTGGTCAAACTTATGCTCAAGTATGGACTATTGATACGGGCATTATGTTATACTGGTTAAATTGCGATAATAAAATTAGATATAACACTGCTGCAATATAAGTGGAATAGATTATTTTATATAATAATCAATCTGGGAAACAACTAATTTTCAACTTGGAAAAAATCCAAATAGAATATTTGATTCCAAACATATCCAACAGATGGCTTCGTATTCATGCAAGCACTCAATAATAAAATTCGACGTAAGTGATTATAAGTAAAGAGAATTCGATGTTCATTCCATAGATATGGTAACCCTGCACCATCTAAACCGCAATAACCAATCAGGAGCCTTTAATCAGCTCCTCCTTTTCCAAAAGAAGCAGTGAGTTCCAGGAACTGTCAAATCTATGGAACTTGCACGTAAATTGACGTACTTTCAGCACCTGACAAAGTTTGCTGGACATTAAAATGTAACGTGAAATCTAACCGTGATAATCAATCCCCATGCAAGACGCAACTTGCAGGAAATGCCCGGGTTTTACAGTACACTTGGAGGTTACGTTAAGTTACTACTTCTGATAAGTCTTATCTTTTTAAGTGGTACCCCAATCACAGTTATTTTGACAGAAAGTGCAATATGTTAACTAGTACATTACTAAATTCTTGACAATGTTTTCGTCAATTTTCATTTATTTTAAGATGCTAAATTCTAGCTCGTACGTTCAATATATTTCCTTCGGCATCTTATTATTAGTTTTCAATGAATGCTCAGGTGAAGATTTCAAGCCTATGACCAAGACGGAACGTTTAGAGCTGAGGTAAGAAACTGCATTTCTGCAATTTTCATCAACTTATGTTGGATTTCTATTGCAGGGAGGAGGCCCGAGATATGTTTTATCATGCATATAGAGCGTATATGGAAAACGCGTACCCAGCGGATGAACTTATGCCACTCAGTTGCCAAGGCCGATATAGAGGTTTAACTCCAAATCGGGGTGATATAGACGATTCATTGGGGAAGTAAGTATTGACTACAATACATAAAAACCTTTGAATTAATAATACATTTTGTACGCAAATGTGTATCACAATTCCTATAAAACTGTTATGATTGTAGTCTACAGCTTAATACAGAGCGTTCAGGAAAGTGGTGTCCACTTTTCCATTTAGTGCCAACAGATGGAACTCTGGACATAAAATATTTGTGATATATGGCAACGTCACAAAACAATGTCAATGCAAATTAGGTTAAATTTGGGTATATGATTTTCTTGTATCCTAAGAAACATTTCGGCAATGTTGCAATCATTGTGATATATGGCAACATCACAAGACAGTGTCAATGTAAATTAGGTTAAATTTGGGTATATGATTTTCTTGTATCGTAGGAAACATTTCAGCAATGTTGCAAGACGTATTAATTTTGCATCTTGAACAGTGCCATCTATTAGTATCCATCATAAAAGTGGACACTGTTTTCTTAAACGCTCTGTACACTATTTGAAGCAATTGTATAACAACATATCTATACAAATTTATTATTCATTTAAATACATGAAAACAAAGCTATTTTATTTTCACAATGATAACTGGTTTTCTACCTTGCAATAATTATTCTATGGAATGTAATATTCAACGATAAAGTGGACACCATTTTCTTGAACGCTCTGTACACCATTTGAAGCGATTGTATAACAGCATATCTATACAAATTTATTATCCATTTAAATATATGAAAACAAAGCTATTTTATTATCACAATGATAACAGGTTTTCTACCTTGCAATAATTATACTTTGGAATGTAATATTGAACGATATTATTCAATGGTGTGATTTGCACACAGCAAATTACAAATGTTTGGTTGCACAAAAACTGTTGTGTATACCTTGTCTGCGAAATCGTTTAACACCCTCGAAATTGTCTTGCCTCGACCGCGACGCATTCTCGACTCTAATTCTTCTCTTGGTACATTAAAGATTGATTTCGCGGCCTTGGTATACAAATAACTATGTAGTTATAAAGTTATTCCAGAACGTAACAAACGGTAGCGTGTACAAATATTTTTGTCATAAACTATTTGTAAAATTAACATTAACATTGTTCATATAAATATATTTCTCGAGGTTACCAGCCATGCGATTAATAAACACTTACAAAAATTCGAATTCAAAAACATGGGATTATTCCAGATGATATTTCATTTCCAGTTTTAGTGAATGCTCATTAAATGCGACGACCATAAAACATTTTCATTATGAATTGGTTATGACTCGTTGTACCTATATTATTATATTTTCAACTATTATATTTATGTTTACTTGTTGGCAATTCATAAATAATGGTTCACAATGTAAACCAACCTTCAAAAGTCAGCAAAAATAATTTTGTCGTAAATCATCAACGAACCACAGCATAAAAAAAATTTGGTCATAGTAATCTGATTCGGCAGTGAAACAAAATAATTTTCACTAATTACAAAAGCTGTTTGGTCTTTAGAATGAAATTTGTTTAATTGCATATAGTTCCATAAACGATTGCCAGATACCGAAAACATAAGAGCAGCGGATGACTTTTATCTCAGCAACATGTACAGTTGACGCAGAAAAAACGTAGAACACACTATTTAGCCTACCTAAATTGACTTAATTGGGGTTTTTATAATAACGTTTTATGTTGAATTTAAGCTTTTGTAATAATGTTTAGTTATGGCATTTTGACATTAGTTTAGAAATATGATTTTGACATTTACAAAATTGGGATTTACCGCCTCGATGAGGCGGCTGTGGAAACTTAAACGTATGTCCGTGACTTGATTTATATTCATAAAATTCATATCGAATGTCATTGAGTTGTCTGTCAATGTCAAAAATATGGCACTACTGTTGACTTATTCCGGAAACTAGCAGTGTAGATTGAATAAAAGGGGAAAGCTTACGAACAGCGCATACGCCGGAAGTCATAGATAGATATATAGCAATTTATTTCTAATAAGTTTGACATACAAATTTGGTTTCAAACAGATCCAAACGAAATAGAAACGTGTCACGTTTCATAAATACATCCAAATTGCACATATAAAGATCTACACTAAATATTCATTTATGCTAACAATTGTTTGACACATAGAAAACTATACAGATGGTTTTTAAATAAATTGATATTTGTTATGACTTTTATATCTAAAGGCAATCGAATATAAAAAGATATGCTGCTTTAATGCAGCTCTTTTTCAGTCAAAGTTAATCTGTGTTTTGGAAGATTGTAATTTATTTTATTTCTGTCATACTTATGAGCTATTTCATTACCAATGAATGAGTTTTTGTTTTTAAATAAGAATAAAATTGCACATTGCTGATGTGCAAGAACGCTTGTTAAACGAACCACCAACAAAATCATTGAGGCGACTTAGACAAGAGGTTTCGTTTATCTCTTGGCACTTCTTGGAAAATCTGAATCAATTCACGGACATACGTTTGAATTTCCTCAGCTGCCTCTGATGAACTTTTTTTATGAATATATGGTAGTTTTTACTAAATCTCAATAAACCAACTAAAATAAAAATAAAAAAATACATGAGATAATGACTCCAACAATCAAACAAACTTCAATTTTTATCGACCTAGCTTATAATTTTTATTCTGATATCATCTAAAATTACCGTTTTTTTTTTCATAAATAACCGAGAAATGTTGAAATAATCTATTTCCTTTATTATAATTGATATCAAAATTTTCATACACGTATTTCTGCATTCCATTACAGTTTTTCTCTCACTTTGATCGACACATTGGACACCTTAGTAATTTTGGGTGACCTAGAGGAATTCGAACACGCAATAAAACTTGTGATAAATGAAGTTTCCTTTGATAGTGACATTATTGTATCAGTATTTGAAACCAATATTAGAGTTCTTGGGTAAGACTGCTGGATAATGGGATAAGAATGTAAATAAATTAAATTGTTTTTAGTGGTTTGCTATCGGGTCATATACTAGCAGAGTATTTACAGCAAAGAGCTGGAATATTAAAATGGTACAAAGGCGAGTTGTTGGATATGGCAAAAGATGTTGGATATAGATTACTGCCTGCCTTCAACACGACAACCGGAATACCGCATTCTAGAGTAAGAATAATGTACATATCTTAATAGTAATCTTGTGGATGTATGGTCTCTAAGGTAATTAATTTTGCTCCGAATAATTTTCTTTAAGTACATTACTTTTACTTAATTTACGACTGTTGCAAAGTATTTCACAATTGAAAACTTAAATGTTCTAGTAGCAACAATTTAATAACCAGATTTTGTATGCAGTTTTACTGCAAATAAAGACATTTGATATCTGCATATATATTTCTGGGAATTACATGTGAAAAATCCAGCCATGATATCAGTTTATTTCTATAAATCTTGCAGCTTAAATTGTTATTAGTTATGCAATTGCTACGGCCCATATGAGGCATTCCCAACCAAAGGGCAAATCCTCCAGATCACCTTTTTTTTTACCCATCGCTAAATCCGCACTCCATGTGGCACCGATTTTACAATTAATGTATTGTACAATTATCAATTAACATTATTATTTAAAGCCATTTTCTCAAAATATACCTTTGGAGTTTTTGTCCCTTCGGTTTCGGACGCCTCCTATCACATACTAATATTATTTATTATTATGTTTCGTGATAAATTTTGAAAACAAAGCGAGGAAAAAGTTTTGTGCAAGGTGGAATTTTTATGTTTTTAAATTTTAGGTGAATCTTAAATATGGCATAAAAAGTGATAAATTAGAGGCATCGAAGGAAACGTGTACCGCATGTGCAGGCTCTATAATATTAGAAATGGCAGCATTAAGTCGCCTCACTGGCGAACCGATTTTTGAACAGAAGGCTCATAGAGCCATGGATGAATTATGGAAAATGAGGCACAGAAGTTCAGACCTGATGGGGACTGTTTTAAACATTCACTCCGGTGACTGGGTCAGAAGAGATTCTGGAGTGGGTGCTGGTATAGATTCTTATTACGAGTACTGTTTGAAAGCTTATATATTGTTAGGAGATGATAAATATTTGAATAGATTTAACCGTCATTACAATGCTGTGATGAAATATATATTCCAAGGGCCTATGCTTCTTGACGTGCATATGCACAGACCTCATACCAACTCTAGAAATTATATGGATGCTTTACTTGCTTTTTGGCCTGGCTTACAAGTATTGAAAGGCGATATAAAACCAGCGGTAGAGACACACGAAATGTTGTATCAAGTAATGCAAAGGCATAAATTTATACCAGAAGCGTTCACAACAGATTTTCAAGTGCACTGGGGAAATCATCCGTTAAGACCCGAGTTTTTGGAAAGTACGTACTTTTTGTACGTAGCAACAAACGATCCATATTATTTAGAAGTAGGTAAAAATGTACTCCGTAGCTTACAAAAGTATGCTAGAGTCCCTTGTGGATATGCGGCTGTTAACGATGTTCGAACTGGAAAGCAAGAGGATCGAATGGATTCATTCGTTTTAGCAGAAACTTTTAAATATTTATATTTATTATTTGCCGATTCAGAAGATATTATTTTGAACATGGATGAGTTCTTGTTTACTACCGAAGGTCATTTGTTGCCTTTGAGTTTAGGCGCTTTTGGAAATGGTACAGGCAACATTGAAGATTTAGATGATTACGAAAATGCAAGGACTTGTCCTAATACATTGCAACTATTTCCTGAATCGGTACGTAAACCGCTACGAAATATGGTAGATGGTAACTGCCCTCGAAGAATGGGCAGGCGTCTTTCAGCTACCGAATTTTCGGCTTCCAACCTAAATCATTTAAAAATAATAAAAGATATGGGTATTAATATTATTGCATTAAGTGATGGTCGAGTTCAACTCTTACACACGTTTGCAGCAGTAGGTAGTTTTCCATTTTTTATATCCACTTATTAACTGTTTCTTTTTATTAGGCTCGTTCAACTGCCGATGCTGAAGAAGGACTGCTGTTCATGCAAGAAATGGTTGAATTGTCCAAGTTGCAATCGCAACAACCAGTAGCATCACCTCAAGCTGTTTCATTTAGTACTACTAATCCCGATGGAGCTGCTCACACAATAATACTACAAGCAGGTCCATCACATTTTGGTGCCAATCTTAAGGGAGAGAACAAAGTGACTTCTCGATCAATTATCATACATCCTTTCAGAGGTTGTGGTGAATTGCCGCAGGGCGGAAAAATTAAAGGGAAAATAGCCATTATGGAAAGGGGAGATTGCATGTTCGTTGAAAAAGCTAGGCGGGTCCAGAGAATGGGTGCAATTGGTGCTATAATAATCGATAACACTCTCGGCAGCAGTGCTGAATCATCTCCAATGTTTTCCATGTCAGGTGATGGTACAGATGATGTAAAAATTCCTACAGTTTTCCTCTTTGCCCAGGAAGCTTCTAAACTTTTATCAAGTATATCTAAAGATCCTACCATGGAAGTGACTTTAAGTGAATTGAAAAGTGATGCGGAAATTTGGCCACCAAATGAAGAAGAATCAATGTTTCAAAAACTTAAAATATCCGTCCAAGAATTCCTGTTGCATACAGGTTTTGCAGTTAGGAAATCTATTACTGTAGGAAATTTTAAAGCAAATATTGGCTTAGACAAAATAAGGATAACTTATGAGAAAGTTGAGAACACCAAGTTTGCAGAAGAAACATCCAACCAGGAATGGAGCCAAATAAGGAAAGGTTTAATTAGAACTATTCTGCATTCTAAATTGCAGGAGATTTTCGTTCCTTTTAATATTTTAAGAATTTATTATCAAACGTTAAGTGGGGCTACGTCTGATGAACTTAAACAGCAGGACATTAGTAAACAGACCGAATGGTTATTAAATGAGTTAAATGTAGAGTTACACAAAAAAGATGATGAGATATTTGTTTCTGTTGATATTGATAAATTAAGTGCTACAAAAATGAGTAATGATGAATTGAAAGACAACCAAAAAAAGTTAGAAACATTAAATACTCTATTTCAGGCAGTATTTGACGAGTTAAAAAAAAGTACTACAGATGACCTAGTTATTAGTGATGATAGAGAAAGAAGTGATAAAATCATAATTACTAAGGAACAATTAGAAGGTAGTGAAAAGAAGATTAATGACAAAGAAAAGATAAATGATGAGTTATGATTGTTGGACTAATATTCAAATTCCTGCGATGTCTGTGTTAATTAAAATTTATGTATGATAATTTCATAATTTTATATACAATATAGTGATGTATATATATAGGTTTACTTATTATGATTCTCTTGGTTTTGGTTATGATCTTTTGTGATGTGATTTTTAAGATGTCCTTTATTTATATACACATAGAGTAAAACTTTTATGCAGATCTGTTCGGAACGGATTGAAAATCTAGTTGATTTTATTAGAAAGTTATAAACATATCGTATGTTGAAATGAAGGAAACTTATAGCAGAATTTTCTCATCAAATTCTGACTATATGTGTATTGTATAAATATGTAAATATATTTAATATTAACTTGTACTATAGCATTGTAAAAAATGTCAAATATTTTTTATATACATCCAAATATTGTTAAAAATAAATTATATAAAACCAGTTTAATTGATTAAACACGATTTTTATTTGCAAATTTCATTGTCCGCAACTATTTATTAACACGTTGACTGCTGCGACATTCAAAATAGAACGTCAACAGCATTTTTGTAATACATAATTTACATTCAGTGGTGTTATGTATACTAGACCCTACCTTAACACCCTACAGGTAGACTAAGGAACTGATTATAATAATAATAATGTATACTTGAACAAATTTAAACTAATATACCGGGTGGCCCAAAAGTAGGTATTCAGGTATACAGTAGGTATACACATGGGAAGATGGACATTTTGAACACCTTTGGGATTATATATGTAATTAAACCTGTAATAAAAGTATTGCTGTATAAATATATAAATAACTGTATACCTACTTTTGAGCCACTCGGTACATTAGTTTAGTTCATTTCTGTAAATTACGGTGCATTTGTACAAATTTGTTGTTTTCAAAAAGTTTAAAACCTCTTCCTTTTGCTGGGAAAATATTTAAATTATGATGATATGAAATATATATATATGTGCATTGACATTTGGCAAAATGCCTCGTGAATGGTTCAAGGCAAACTTTGTAGTAACACCAAATAAACCTTCAATTTAACGTTGCAAAAATGGTCTATTCACATCTTGCAAATCTCTAGTGATCTGAAACCTATTACTTACCGTTTAGTGCAATTTAAAAAAAAAATGCAAATATTACAGAATCTACACTAAATTTTTTGCAAAATGCACCGAATGATACCTTTCATTCTGCTTAAACAATCAAACAAAATAAATGCCTGTAATTACAAGATTTATTTATTTGGGACTTCTTGAACATGTCCGGTATCTCAACGTTCTTAAACATTTCATTCTTCAATTTCCATGGCCAAAGGAAAATGGAAATTTCCATTTCCATGGTAGGGTGAATGTTTTAAACAGGTTTATAAATTTCTTGTAATCAGATATTCAATCCAATAAATCCATACCCATTTCGTTAGTGTAAATAACTATTTATTCACATTAGCTGAATATTAATGAGAACTTATACTATACAACAGTTAAAAGAAAACGTCAATAAAATATGATGTGTTATAATACAACAATAAACTTATTTAATAATCACAAAATGTATCTCAATATCTCCAATTTATAGCAGACATTTGAATTAGATTACGATCAAGCTCGAGTATTAATTGATGCACACATTTTAGAGCTTCATCATAATCGGTGATATATTGAAATTTGGTGAACGAAGATCCACTAAATATTTATATTATGTTATAATTAATATTTGTCTAGGATAAATCTATAAAAACCATTGAGCAATGTAAAAGACTTGGATAGTAAAAATATATTAATTAATTATAATTTGGTGAACATGGCATGATATTCTTGAAACAAAAGTATTACTCTTTGTTTAGTTACTTTGTACTTTTGATTTTTCCATATAAAACTGTTATAAAAGTGGTTGCACATGTAACTGTGTACCTCAGTGATCATTTAAAATTGGAAGATATTTTTTTCATATATTAAAATATCAGTCGTACTATTGTCATTAATAATGAAAAATCTAGGCATTACTTATTCTATAAAAAGTCTAACTGTTTACATTAATTCGTAATAGAATTGAAACATATGATTGGGTAATATAATAAGCCAATTATACTTTGTTACGAAATAAAACAATATATTATATATAAATTAATAATTGTATAACTTAACATTATAAGATGGAGAAATCAACAAATAATACATATAAAATAAAAGGTCTAAATATTGCATTGTAACTGCATTTTATCTTAACAAAATAATTATAAAACCTGAATTTTACATAATAAATTTACAATAACTGTCATAATACTCTAACAATAATGCACACAGTCAATATTAAAAATGTGCGTATTTAATGTAGCAAAATCAATTGTTGTATATTATCCTTAAACTAAACATACCAACAAGAAATAAACCAATACCATTTTATATGAGATGATGAAAATGATTTCATTTGTTCCCATTTTGTTGTAATTTCTTATATTCATTGAATAAACTCTTCATATCGTTTAAAGATTCTTCTATTCTTCTGGCAAATCGGTGACAATCCTAAAGATGATTAAATGTTATATAATATCGGACATTAATTGCAATAACTAACCGTCTGCTTGCTGCTCTTTTTATTAGATATGTGGAAAAATAGTATATCTTCTCCAGCAATAATGTACGAAACTCCGTAACCATCATCGGCGACAGGTCCAAAACCACCACCAGCAGATATGCAATTTGGATATTTATTAAGATCTATACGTCCTGTCTGTCCATGTGGTGTTTGTGATGTTGACAGCCGCCAAGGTTCACTTAAGACTTTCTGAAGGAATGGAGAATCTACTTCTAAATATTTGCTTACAACGTACAGACAGAATAAATGTCTGTCAATACCTTTACCGCACATAGCATCCTGATACGACCTCTGAAAACAATGGTTATAGAAAAAAATTAAGTAATGTCTTAATATAGATTATACCTGATGTGTTTCGCAGGCTTTTTGCAACAATCTTATACGTTCATTAAGAGTACTATTTTTATCCACCATCGCTTTAACCCACGCGGACGATTCTACTGTGCAAGGTCTCACGGTTTCTGTTCTTCCTTCTCTGTAGAGTCTGGTCATACTAGCTTCGTATGTTAAGCTAAATTTTCCAGCGTCTCTATAGTACGCGAGTTGCAACGCCATTTGCAAATATGCGTCCGGACTAAGCTTGCACGTTTTTATAAATCCTTTTCCGTAGTTATTATGAACTAAGATGGCGAGATCTATGTCGGATATTAAAATTTTTGCTCCTTCCACCGCTTTATTTATACACAGTTGACAGTCTGATTTTAACTCCCACTTCAGTCGAATCGGTGTTGGTGGAACTACTTCGATGTCTCCTTTTGCATCTCCATTTTTGGCATATCTATTGAAAAAATTATTATCTCATACACATGTTATAAGATTGTAAAATGATAATACCAAAAATTTCCATCCAAATTATTTTTATTCATGTAGAAAAGAAAGGTATTTTAAAATGAAAAAATGTAGTACATGAGTAAATACTGCACAAATTCGGTTCTTGATAACTAATGTAGTTATGTAATAAATGGTTCTTGCCATCAAACATTCGCATTACATGAGAATGGGCGCCGGTCGTCACTGTGAAGTTGTTGGTTAATGTGAATGGAAATATTTGGTATATACTGGTTTTAATTATGTGCAACTACAGAAGAAACTAATCACGCAAACAACTATAGTAAAGTATAAGCATAAGCAGGTCATATCAGCCAAACCAATTACGGTATGATAGTTTAATTGCCCCAAAAAGTTCACTCAATTTGCAAAATCATTCTATTTAAATTACTATTAACACAAAATTTCTAAATTAGACAATTACCGTGAGGGGTCTATTTCATCCACAATAAGATCCTCCCATAAATGGCAAAGAACAGCAGCATCAGCCCTAATAACCAAATATCTACAGTTAAAAACACTAAAGGAAGCCAATATATGTACAAAATACAATTAGCACATAAGTAGAGCAGTCGAAAGGAGTATCCTAAATAAATAAGCGAAGAAGTTTTTTTTTAATTGAAAAATTGAATACCGGTCTTCAGTCGCCTCCTGTATTTCAACTAATTCCCACAAATGGGACATTATTGCAGCATCTCCCCTATAAAAATTATTAATACACACAATGATTATTTCACAAAAACAACTGATCAGGAAATAAAATTAATGAATTCAGTAAAAGTAAACAATTTAACATCCATAATAAGTAATAATAGGTGATTCTCAAAACAGAGTTAGTGATAACTCTATTGCTAAATATTTAGCACTAGAACATTGAATCAGGGCATCAATATCTAAAACCATAGATGATGCGCTACACACTAAATAACATCTAAAATATTAGTTGTTAATGTTTTTTATGTAAACTTTCAAACTTACCATGAATGTTCGGCATTAAAACCAAGCTGAAACAAACAAAAAGAAATAGCTGTCATGGATTGTTTTTGATTATTCACAGTACATCAACAAGTTGTCTCATGCAATGGAAATAAATTAATTTGGGCGACAAGTTATAACTCATGAGATACTTATTATTTATTCATTCAAGGCTCATTCATAGATTTCTTACGCTACACTGAGACAATGTTATAGCTATGGACATTTTCGTAAGCATCAATACGCTGTTAAAAATGCCTATAGCAATAGCATTGTCATAGCGTGGCGTAAGAAATCTATGAATCAGCCTTTAGTAATGGTCAGTGCCAAATTGCAAGATGACATTGAGTTTGTCAATGCCATGGATGAATTGAATCGCCGTTCCATCTACCAGATGTCACTTATTCAGGGTAAAAAAAAGTAAATCTGGCCACTAAGCTGACACTTAGAACAGGTATCTGCAATATCTATTAAATGTCATTACATCGTGGGGTGTAAAGTTAGTTCGCCTCCTCGTGGTGCACCCTGGATAACGCAAAATGAACTAACACATACTGGTCAGAAAATCTTACGATTTCCTGACTAAGACATAGTAAGATATAAATCAATCCAATGAAATGATACAGATAAAAGATTTATAATAAAATTTAAATAAACCAAATAAAACAATTGAAACTCGTTTTTGTCAATTAATCCTAGGCATCTTTATTAGATATATGAAATTGTTTAATATTGACAGTAACATTTGGGAACATCTGAAATAATTAAAAATTTACGCATTGCCAAAGTTCTGTTTTTTACGTATTCTACATAAAAATAACTGTCTTCTGCTGGATGGAAATGGCTATTTGGGTGGTTTAATTGAAACACCCTGTATGCATATAAAAATATTTAAAGATATTTAGAATGCAAAAAAAATTAAAACTTAATTGCGGTATTTTTTCGCAGACAACTTTACAATCGGCCAGCTATACAATCAAAATTCGTGTTTTACCTATCAATTACTAATGAGTTAACATGCTGTATATACAGGGTGAGTCAAGAGTAACGGACCAAACTACGCATTGCCAAAGTTCTGTTTTTTACGTATTCTACATAAAAATAACTGTCTTCTGGTGGATGGAAATGGCGATTTGGGTGGTTTAATTTGAAACACCCTGTATGCATATAAAAAATATTTAAAAATATTTAGAATGCAAAAAAATAATTAAAACTTAATTGCGGTATTTTTTCGCAGACAACTGTACAATCGGCCAGCTATACAATCAAAATTCGTGTTTTACCTATCAATTACTAATGAGTTAACATGCTGTATATACAGGGTGAGTCAAGAGTGACGGACCAAACTCGAGGAGTGTATTGTACACGTAAAAATAATTTTAAAAAAATCATATGTTGTTATCCGATCTTCATTTGTTTTCAAGTTATAGTTTCAAATCTTGAATATGGAAATGTGGTGTTTGTCTATGGTTATTGTAATGGGAGTGCTACAGCTGCTGTTGAAAGATATCATCAACAGTTTCCACATTAAAAAACTCTGGATAAAAATGTATTTATCCGACTTTTCAACAAACTGTTCGAAACTATCACTTGAAAACAAATGAAAATCGGATAACATTTGAGTTTTTTAAAAACCTTTTTGCGTGTACAATACATTCCTGGAGTTTGGTCCGTTCCTCCCGACTCACCCTGTATATATATATATATATATTACAACGAGCAGTGTGATTTATAATATAGAAAAATTGTAAAATATATAACATGTACTACCTCATGAAAAATAATGCTTTAATTTAGCCGTTAATTCATATGCTAACAAAATATACACAGAATAATGTTGTATGTATAAAAAAATAACATTACTATCAAACATCATCACTTCATCATCAATCCTCACTTATCAACTTTTGCTCGAAAAGACATATATGTATTCAGTAAAAAAACATGTACTTCCTTCACTGCTTTTACTGAATATTCTAAATTACTTTAATATGAGTCAAATACAAGACAAATATTTAAGTTATATCTTACCCTTCCATTGCTTCCCACGCATAATGTGAAAGATTTATCAAACCAGCGATCATAACCTTTCCCGTGAAGAAGAGTTTTTCCAAACTTATCAAGTTGTGATGGATCTTTCTAGAAAACAATAATGCATCGTAATATATGGTGGAAAAAATCTTCAAGGAATACATACTGGGTCATATATGTAAGGTACATCATCCAATGCAACAACAAAGGCCGCCTTTTCGATAATATCAAGCGACTGTTTGTTCAGTCCAGTGTTAAAATACAATCGTCTCGCATTTGCCCATGTTGCTCTTTCACCTGCCGTTAAAGCTGCTAACTTCTCTTCACCTGGCAAGGGTTCAGTTGTATCATTTAAAATATACTCTATTTGCCTGTAATCATGAAGTTTATACTCATAGTGTTATCGAAACATGAGTCATGTACTACTCACTGTTGGATTTCGGCTGGTTTTAATATCCTGCTTTTATATATGATCATCTTAAAGTATCTACCCTTATGATAAACTGCGATATGATTGGAATCAGACCAATGTTGTATTTTGTCAGTCTCGATTCCCGGTATTCTGGTAGTGTTAAAAATTCGTTCATACTGCCAAGAACATAATGGCACAAGTCCCTGAATCAGAATAGGTTCCAATTCTTGTCTTTCAACCAATCTACGGTAATGTAAGCATGAGTAAATAGCCGAAGCAGCCCTGGCTGCTTGATTTTTAGATGTTTCCATCATGATTGTGTCAACACCATAAAAATTTGAGTTGATCATGAGGGGGGAACGGCCACGCAAATAGACATATTCCTCCCACCAATCGGAGACATAGTTACTGGACCACCAAGATTTTAATAAAAGATAACGTTGCAATTTTACACCGATACCTTTCTCAAAATCAGATGCTAAACCTTCCATTTTTTTGAAATTTTCATCATCAAGCAGTGGCTTAACACTTCTTAGATACTGAAACAATATTAGAATTAGCCACCTACACACACACACACACAAACAATACGGTGATGGTAATCGTATTTCATCGTATGAAAGTATACTGAAATGTATAAAAACAAGCCTTGAATTATGCTACATTTGATAAGCCGTACGTAGTAATTAGTAATGGCATACTAAAGGCATATCAGATGTTGTAAATTATGTTATATATTATGTTTTGCGTTTTAATTTCATCAAATTTCCAAAACACTAAACAGTTTTGGAAAACATTTATGGAATTATGAAACCATATCGACCTTAAATGATTGTTTATGAATAAGTAGTACAAAAACAAATTAAAAAAAGAAGAAACAAAAACAGTTTATATAGAGAGAACAAAATACATAACGGGTGAAGAACAAAGTAGAGTCCTTTGTTTTATAAACAGTGTTCTCGAGTGCAATTACAATTTGAAACTTACTCTTCTTGTGGTATCGTGCAAAGATGGAAGTGGTAGTTTAGGAAGAGAACCTTGAAAACTGTATAGCCTGGGCGTGTTCCATCCACTGAATACACGAACAATGCCTAGCCACATGATAGTAGGTAGTGAAGTTTTACTGCCTCTTCCTCTCGCTTCGTACATCCATCCTTTATACATTAGTAACAGTTTTAATGTGTAGCGCATTAAGAATATCACCGATAACCACATAACTAGTGCCACCACCATACTGCCAACTAACTGCCATCTCACCGTTGCACTGAAAAGAAAAGTTTAATTACTTTTATTATCTGATTTTCACATTATTCACGGCAGACTTTGAATCAATTTTTTTTAACAGTGTAAGATTTTGGTTCGACACAAGTTGCTAAAAATGTGATGTGATTATGATACATATGTCGTATATGGTCTGTTTTTTTTAAAGATACACCAACATAGCAATTTCTCTCAAAAAATTAGTGGTAACTCTATTACTGCCATTAGTGTTTATCGAAATCGAGGTTGCGGTTCAATATGTAGTGATTTTTGTTTTGTTCAACATAAAGGCCCATTCATAGATTTCTTAAGTGACGCAACGCTACGCTGTGACAATGCTATCGCTATAGGCATTTTCAACAGCATATTGATGATGTTGTAAGAAATCTATGAATCATCTATGAATCAGCCATAGATTTCTTACGCTATGACAATGCTACCGCTATGGGCATTTTAAACATCATCAATATGCTGTTGAAAATGCCTATAGCGATAGCATTGCCATAGCGTAAGAAATCTATGGCTGATTCATAGATGATTCATAGATTTCTTACGTGACGCAACGCTACACTGTGACAATGCTACCGCTATGGGCATTTTAAACATCATCAATATGTTGTTGGAAATGCCTATAGCGATAGCATTAATATAGCGTAAGTAATATATATAAGATATAGCGCCATAGCGTAAGAAATCTATGAATCATCTATGAATCAGCCAAGGAACAGGTGGAGTAAAAAAAAACGGACTATAGGTATAGATAATAATAATAGGAACTTAGAATACTGTATAATTATTCTATTTTTGTACATATTCATTGACTTTATCAGTAATACTACTATCAAAATTGACTTTAGTAACTGACTTTTATTCAGTTTTAAAACTGTTTTAAAAGTACACTATAAAAATAATTGGAAAGCAACGCCCGTCGTGAATTATGTGAAAATCAGTTATACTACAGGCAATATTTCTGGATTATAGTCCATAAACTACATTCCAATTGATGTATTCAATAATTATTTCCTAGTTCCTAGTAGTAGAGATTAAGCAATACAAATTTAATTGAACTGCAATGTTACAATATTTAGAGATTAAAATTTAAAACACCAACTATCTTGTTTTGTCTAAAAACTACTTAATTATCTAATATTTAATAAAGTTATCAATACGAAGATATTCTCCCCTGACCCCTGCATGATTTAAGAATTTAACGACTCACATTTGTTATGATGACGTTTGATTTGCAGATTACACCATGATTGGCAAAAAATTTAAGAAATATTTAGAAACGGGCGAATGATAGTCGATAGTTTGCCTGAGAATGTCACTATTGGTGTTTAGAGTGGCTTTCAATTAAACTGTTACTATAAACTTCAAAATTTGTACTACAAGAAACAAAAAAAAAATGTTGGAAATTATTTAACAAGAAATCTGCATTTGTTATTTGTAATCTGTTATGTTATTTGAATATTAATGGTAATTGATAATCACATATAAAAACAACTGACCTCGATATAAATCAGTATAAAAATTGGCTCAAACATATAAAACAGAATAAAAATTGGCTCAAACATCTTGTACGAATGGGACAGATGTTTTAAGATTGATTCATAAGATAAAAAGAAAAAAATGATATATTTTTTTTTAAATTATCAAGAACTGATAATTCTAAAACTAAAACCATCTATTATTTTAGTTGCATTCTTTGCAATCAGGTTAGTTGCCTTCTTTGCAATCGGGTTTTCCTAACTTGTTTAAAAAGCATAATAAACAGTTGGTGCAATTAGCTGTCACACCCTGTATATTTAATGTTAATAATGTATATAGTTTGCAGTATCATTTTGCATCGTTAGTAACATTTCTCTAAATAAAATTATCCATGTGATCATCTATGCGGTCATCTAAAAGATCAACATTGATATTTAAAAGAAAAAATGATCGACGAATACAATAATTTCGAATGACTTTGTTAATATAGAAAATAATGCTTTGTGACACGTTTTCAAGGTAATCATTTTCTGTATTTTATGGACTGCACGTAGATAATGAACGTTGTAAATTGAGTACATGATTAACATATGCGAGATAGGAGTTAGATAATACGTTATATATTGCGGTATATTTACCCTGGAAGAAGTGGCATAACTTTTGTAACTAAATCATAAGGTACTTTGTAACCTGAAAAATGTATTGCCGAAACCACCGTCATTACAAGCCATAATGTCCATAGGTGTGCAGGATATACTCCGTTATGAACACTGTTCTAAAAATAAAAAAATAATTAAAATTAGTACACGACACATATATTTGAAGTACAGATAAATAATTATATAATTATATATAATTAAAACACGAATTAACCCCTTTTCACAATTTTTTTATTAATTTTAAATGTACATTTCAGTTGCGATTCGACCATCTTCAGTAAATATCAAATACGTACTGTTCGTACGTCAAAATCAGTACGTATTTGATATTTACTGAAGATGGTCGCATCGCGACTGAAATGTACATTTAAAATTAATAAATGTTTTTGTGGAAAAGGGCTAATTTCTGTTTTAATTATATTTCACCTTTCACAAGCTCAAACGAACCTAATATAATTATATATTTTCACTGTAGATAATAATAATAAAGAATATTTATTAGCAGAAAAGCTACATAATATACAAAAGGTAATAAAGCATTACGTTTGTACATGGTGGCATGTAAGTCAGTAACAAATTTGTTCTGCGATTAACTAATATAATTTATAAATATATAATTAATAATATATATTACTATTATCAATAAATGTTATTATTTTAAATAATATTTCAAAGTTTTAAAGGTTTTTTCTAAAGTTTATATACCAAGTTTACTTTGAAAATATGTCCATCTTCTTAATCTACATTAATCTCTTATAGAATATGCCATAAACTCTAAAATGCATATTTAATTACATTAACTATACCTTTTCAAGTTCAAATTGAGACCAATCAATTTCAAATTGAGGACAATCAAGTTTAAATTGGTACCAATCAATTCCAAATTAAGACCAATCAATTTCAAATTGAGACTAAACAAAATCAAGTTGACACTAAACAATATAAATTTTATTTGTTTACTCTCAACTTGATATTGTTTAGTGTCAACTTGATTTTGTTTAGTCTCAATTTGAAATTGATTGATATTAATTTGAACTTGATTGGCCTCAATTTGAAATTGATTGGTCTCAATTTGAACTTGAAAAGGTATAGAAACTGATTTGCACAAAAAAAAAATACAAAAAGAAAACAACAGAAAAATGATGTCATTCTGTTCAGATTAATACCATATTTTTCCAAGGTTCTAATAACTTTTATCAAACTGCTTCTAAACCCATCAAATTAGGTATGTCTCGAAAGGTGACATAAATAACTTTTGCATGTTTTAGGCACGTTTACTAGTACATAATATGTTCACTATTTTTTCGAAAATTGCTTAAATTAGCTAGAGTTAACTTAGAGTTAACAAATTATTTAAATGGGTTTGCTAGAATTTTTAAATTATTTAGTATGAAGTGCTGAATATTCCGTTTTTCAATATTTTTTCGAAAATTGCTCAAATTAGCTAGAGTTAATTTGAGTTAACTAATTATTCAAATGGGTTTGCTAGAATTTTAAAATTATTTAGTACGAAGTGCTGAATATTCCCTGTTTTTCAATATTTTTTCGAAAATTGCTCAAATTAGCTAGAGTTAACTTAGAGTTAACAAATTATTCAAATGGGTTTGCTAGAATTTTTAAATTATTTAGTACGAAGTGCTGAATATTCCATGTTTTTCACAATTTTTTCGAAAATTGCTCAAATTAGCTAGAGTTAAATTAGAGTTAACAAATTATTTAAATGGGTTTGCTAGAATTTTTAAATTATTTAGTACGAAGTGCTGAATATTCCCTGTTTTTCAATATTTTTTCGAAAATTGCTCAAATTAGCTAGAGTTAACTAATTATTCAAATGGGTTTGCTAGAATTTTAAATTATGTAGTACGAAGTGCTGAATATTCCATGTTTTTCACTATTTTTCCGAAAATTGCTCTAATTAGCTAGAGTTAACTTAGAGTTAATTAATTGCTCCGATGGGTTTGCTAGAATTTTAAAATTATGTAGTAGGAAGTGCTGAATATTCCATGTTTTCAATATTTTTTCGAAAATTGCTCAAATTAGCTAGAGTTAACTTAGAGTTAACTAATTACTCAAATGGGTTTGCTAGAATTTTTAAATTATGTAGTACGAAGTACTGAATATTCCATGTTTTTCACTATTTTTTCGAAAATTGCACAAATTAGCTAGAGATAACTTAGAGTTAACTAATTATTCAAGTGGGTTTGCTAGAATTTTTAAATTATTTAGTACGAAGTGCTGAATATTCCTTGTTTTTCAATATTTTTTCGAAAATTGCTCAAATTAGCTAGAGTTAACTTAGAATTAACTAATTATTCAAATGGGTTTGCTAGAATTTTTAAATTATTTAGTACGAAGTACTGAATATTCCCTGTTTTTCACTATTTTTTCGAAAATTGCTCAAATTAGCTAGAGTTAACTGAGAGTTAATTAATTGCTCCAATGGGTTTGCTAGAATTTTGAAATTATTTAGTATGAAATGCTAAATATTTCGCGTTTTTGGGAACCTAAAATGCAAAATAGAATATTACTATCATAGCTCGTTTTTAAACACTCAGACTTTTATTTGCAATGTGAAATATAGTGAGATACATTTTCTACATATTTTTTCCAATAATTTAATATGCTAGTCCTAATGGATTTTCCAGTTGTTTTTTACTGAGAAATCTCGGGTAGTATTGAAAAATCTCCAGAAATCTGTGAAAATCTAAAAAATTATTGAGAAATCATGGAAATTAAATGGAAACCTCAAGGAATCATGATAATTATTAAGAAATCTGTTAGAATGTGGAAAAATGTTGAGCATGTTAGGAATGATTGAGAAATCTGTTAAAATATCGAAAAATGTTGAGACATTTTAGGAAGAGAAATCTCTAGGAAGTTTAATATTTATTAAGAAATCTGTGGAAATTTCGAACAATATTTATAAATCATGGAAATTCTTCAGAAACTGTGATAAATATTGACAACATATTGTCTAGATGTTTTAAGGATTATCAAGACATTTGGAGAATCGAAAAATCTATGTAATAATCATATCAACCATTTTCCATTTTCTGATTTTAATGACCTCTAAATTATTGAGATATCCCTTGAAATCTTAAGAATTACTGGAATATCTCGAGAAATATTGAAAAATCTCCAGAAATCTGTGGAAATCTAAAAAATTATTGAGAAATCATGGAAATTAAATGGAAATCTCAAGGAATCATGATAATTATTAAGAAATCTGTTAGAATGTCGAAAAATGTTGAGCATGTTAGGAAAAATTGAGAAATCTGTTAAAATATCGAAAAATGTTGAGACATTTTGGGAAGAGAAATCTCTAGGAAGTTTAATATCTATTAAGAAATCTGTGGAAAACTTGAACCATATTTATAAATCATGGAAATTCTTCAGAAACTGTGATAAATATTGAGAACATATTGTCTAGATGTTTTAAGGATTATCAAGACATTTGGAGAATCGAAAAATGTATGTAATAATCATATCAACCATTTTCCATTTTCTGATTTTAATGACCTCTAAATTATTGAGATATCCCTCGAAATCTTAAGAATTGCTGGAATATCTCGGGAAATATTGAAAAATCTCCAGAAATCTGTGGAAATCTAAAAAATTATTGAGAAATCATGGAAATTAAATGGAAATCTCAAGGAATCATGATAATTATTAAGAAATCTGTTAGAATGTCGAAAAATGTTGAGCATGTTAGGAATGATTGAGAAATCTGTTAAAATAACGAAAAATGTTGAGACATTTTGGGAAGAGAAATCTCTAGGAAGTTTAATATTTATTAAGAAATCTGTGGAAATCTCCAACAATATTTATAAATCATGGAAATTCTTCAGAAACTGTGATAAATATTGGCAACATGTAGATGTTTTAAGGATTATCAAGAAATTTGGAGAATCGAAAAATGTATGTAATAATCATGTCAACCATTTTTCATTTTCTGATTTTAATCACCTCTAAATCATTGAGATATCCCTTGAAACCTTAAGAATTACTGGAATATCTCTAGAAATCGCGAAAATTATGGAGAAATCGTGGAAATTACTGACAAATCTCTGGAAATCTAGATAATTATTTAGAAATCTATCAACTACCTAACTTTTGTGAGAAATAAATACATAAACGCTAGATTTGTATGTAAATTATTTCGCAATTAACATATAAAAACTAATATCGCAATTTTGAACACAAATTGTTCATTATTTATTAGTATTAGACCACAAGTAATAAATTCTGTGGAAATCTGTAGAAATCTCTGGAACAATATTTATAAATCATGAAAATTCTTCAGAAACTGTGATAAATATTGAGAACATATTGTATAGATGTTTTAAGGATTATCAAGACATTTGGAGAATCGAAAAATCTATGTAATAATCATATCAACTATTTTTCATTTTCTGATTTTAATGACCTCTAAATTATTGAGATATCCCTTGAAACCTTAAGAATTACTGGAATATCTCTAGAAATCGCGAAAATTATGGAGAAATCGTGGAAATTACTGACAAATCTCTGGAAATCTAGATAATTATTGAGAAATCTATTAACTACCTAACTTTTGTGGGAAATAAATACATAAACGCTAGATCTGTATGTAAATTATATCGCAATTAACTTATAAAAACTAATATCGCAATTTTGAACACAAATTGTTCATTATTTATTAGAACACAAGTAATAAATTCTGATACGACAGCAAATTTCAATGAATTTACGAAATTCCTTTACAAATCTAGGTCAGGTTACCTATCAGCATTAAAACAGACAACTTTCTTTAAAATACAGACCGGTGTAGGTGCATCAGATTTAATCAGTACTAAATTTTGAGTAGCATTATTTAAATGCCATATACGTAAACATTCGATTTCGGTGTTTTTATTTGCGTAATTTCGTATAAAACCAAACGTACCATAAATCTAGCCAATCGTTTCTTCCATGACCTAATTCCTGATTGCCATACTAAATTCAAAACTTCTCTGTCGAAATTAACATCCCATCCTTCGTGAGTGATAGCAAAAGAAAATGCTACGGCTGAATGGGCTTCCGCCATGGCTCACGTATGTTTCCTGCAAATAAATTTTCCATTAACAATGAATGACTAGTACAATCTGTGGAAATTAAGTGGTACTTCGTAATCACTTAACAGCTACACACTTATTAATACTAGATGCAAATTAACCGGACGTACAAGATTATGCTAATCATGTACGCTTAATGGAGAAGACAGATAAAATTTTGTAGTATAAACATTTCACATTAAAAAAAAATCAATTGACTCATCCAGTACAAAGATTAATGAAACTTTACATACTAAATACAGTTACAAAGCCAAAGGTTACTTTTTACAATGCTAAGGAAGTCAATCCTTTTTCATGTGCAAATGAAGTTAGAATTAATTAATATACAATTGATTTTATGTATGAACGAGTATAAAAATTAATGGGCAGTAAAGTATTGTAAATCAATTTGCATATTTTATTAAATATGTATTCATTATTTTACTACAACTTATTGTACTGTTAATTGTTATATTAAATACTTATTGTTATTCAAATTTTTCAAACTAAACATGCATACTGTAAGTTAATACGTATAAAATATCTAGTAACATTTTTAATATGAATATTAAAGTTCAAAAATGTACTTTTCCGAAAAATGTCTCTTTTAATTCTACTCGTGGGTTCTGTTTTTGTCCAAAGCAATGTTATAATTTTCCACTCGGAAATTTATTATTTATACATTATTAAAAAAAATATATACTGGCAGTGCTTACTCGTATACAGGGTGTCCAAGATAATTCTAATTTAACCACCTTTGTAAGTTTAACACTTTCCGAGATCCCCATGCTGTTGATCCTTATCTTGGACACCCTGTATAATATCAAACTCAAACATTATTGCGATATTTAATTAAATTAAATTATTATCTGTATTCGTATTTGCCCTTGCAGATTGACGAAATCAACGATACAAATAAGTACCAGTGCTCGCAATAATTGGCATCTTGAATCAAATAAAACAAACTTTATGACCAATTATTAAATTAAATTATATCATTTTGCACGCGGTTTATTGACTTTCATGGGTAGGAGAATTTTAAAACCAACGGAAAAAGACGAATCAATGCCAAACAATATGTAGAAAGTGACTAAACACGTTATATTCATATGGTTTGTAGAAAGTGTTACTATGAAAGTGGTTAACCTTAAACTATGCATTTTCTTAAATAATTGCGCCACTGCGCTGATTACAAATTATGTTAGGATCTGAAGAAGTTTTAAACGTCTCAATCCACCTAATATTTTTGATGATCCTAAAAATCAATCACAATATGTGTGTATTTTGTTTTTTCCATTCAATTAAGTACTCTGAATTTTTCCCCATAAAATAATCGATTGTGTTAAGATAGTTGTTTTAAAATAGTCGATTATATTTTTTTCCTTACAGCCAATACATTTACAAATTGTATATACAGGGTGTTAATACTAAGTTGTAACACCCGAAAATGGCAGTTAGAACTCATTGAAACAAACAACTTTTCTTAGTTACAATTTTTGAATTGGAGCCCAAGTTCATAGTTATTGGCGTTCTTTTGTTTTTCGAAAAATCGTCATTACTCGCTTATTTTAAGGAATATTTAAAAAATACAAAAACGTTCAACATGCGCTTTCGGTTCTCTAAAACATTTGTATTTACAATTATTTTCTATTTTATCAAATAACAAAATGGCGACTGATCAAAAATTTCTAAGCAAGATATTTTGAAAACCAATCGATCGATTTTTGAAAATAAAACATTTATAAAATCCTTGAACTATCTTATAACATTTGTCTGTTTTGATAATTATGCATTTTTATACACAAATTATGCAAAATACGCACACAAATGATAAACGTGACAGAAACTTTTCAAGATGAAGCAGAAATTTCTGAAGATCAAAAAGTATTTAAATTTGAACGTACAAACTAGAAAACACGAGCCTCAACTGTTTTAATGGCCTAACTTAAGGTTAGCCTACTTTGTTTTAAATAAATGTTGCAGTTTGTTAAAATTTATCTTGTAATTCAATTTGAATAATAACTTTTTTGGACAGATCGAAAAAAATGTTTCAGGCAAATGTTATAATATAGTTTAAGGATTTCATAAATGTTTTATTTTCAAAAATCAATCGAGTGATTTTCAAAATATCTTGTTTGGCAATTTTTCTTCGGTCGCCATTTTGTTATTTGATAAAATAGAAAATAATTGTAAACACAAATGTTTTAGAGAACCGATAGCGCATGCTGAACGTTTTCGTATTTTTTAAATATTTCTTAAATAAGGGAGTAATGACGATTTTTCGAAAAACAAATGAACGCCAATAACTATGAACTTGGGCTCCAATTCAAAAATTGTAACTAAGAAAAGTTGTTTGTTTCGGTGAGTTCTAACTGCCATTTTTGGGTGTTACAACTTAGTATTAACACCCTGTATATGAATATTAAATCAACTAAACTATTTGTGTCGTCAATCGATTATTTTATACGATTATAAGTAATTAATATTATTTACGTACGACATCTATTGAAAGTGGTCACTTTCGTGACCATTCGTGAAACGTAGAAAAACATTATATCTTTGATATTAACATAAATGCTTGCATGGAAAATTTCGAGTATTAGTTAACATCTTTTTTTTTAAATTAAACTACGCATTATATTAAATCAATTTATACAAAATGTGCGTATTGGTGATAATTCAAAATATTTTTATAAATAACAGTTTTATTAATAATGAAATGACCTTTGCTCGGAGCATTAAGACTGAACGAGTGATAAGACAAATTACTGATTCGAGCCTTATAATTATATTTTTTTAAAGGCAATGTAGTATTAATTTGCATCAAATTAATTTAACCATAATATAATAATGTAAATACAACTTTTTTATTTTAACATAAGCTTTTTATTTATTTTTTGGCTAAGTGCATCGCCATATATGGGCATTAGTGCTCATGTTTATTAACTTGCACGTGTTATATTTCGAATATTCTGTACATATGCGCGCTCCATGCTTAATTTGAGATTAAAACTTTTTTTAAATGTAGATACAGCGCGTGCAGGTTGCGTAAATCAGAACACACATAATTTATAAAAATGCTTGCCACTGTATACATCGTCCTTGTTATTGAACAAATATTGAGCATATTCCACGAAAAGTAAACGAGTTTATTAATTACTGCACGGTGCACCTACCGCGGAAAAGGATGAACTTTGGACTACGATAGGAGGCCGAAATCGCTACACAATCTACACTACAGACACAGATATGAAATATCCAAAGCATGCCAAGGTAAAGCAAGTTTATCAAAAAAATCCATGTGTAAATACATTTACAAAGTTGATCGATTTTAAAAGCTTATACCTAATGTTAGTTAAGTTAAATGACCTATTTTCTCAAAAAAAAAATTGTTTGTAAAAATTATGTACAGTTCAAAAGGGGAACAAAAATCTAATGCCAGTAATACGTAATAAACTTTGATTATTTCATTTTACATAACGTTGATTTTTAAATAGCAGTGCGGAAAAATACTAAAATTGTGGTCAACGGTGGAATTTTACCGCACACTTTGAGAGTCATCTGTTGCTCAACGAATGTTAATTCCATTGAACCAAGGTTGAACCGCAAATCATTATTTGTTTGCGTTACACTAGAAATGCTATCAAGCAGTTTATATTGACGGATTTCACGGATGAATAATCATATTGGGAACGGGTGCTGAAAATAAATCATTAATACACGATATTTTAAACCTTTTTACTTGTCCGAATTTGCATGTACATCATAATTTGAGCAAGATTATTGTCGATTCCGAGATATTCATTATTCATTTTGCGCATCAGACATTAAAAAATCTCAGGTTTGCAGCGATAATAATTCAAATAGCTCTGAAGGTTTTCGAGATACCCATGCTAAATGAAAATAATTTTCCAGCTTATCGATAATAGTTACAAATATATGTGCAGCGATTACTTCCAATTAGCAGAAACAAATGTGTATCTGTGACTCATAAATAATACATTCATTATGTACGTAACTATGGTAACATAGATATTATGACTTTATAATACAACAGGGTTGTACTTTGACTTCATAATACAACAGTGTTGTACTATAACTTCATAATACAACAGCGTTGTACTATGACTTCATAATACAACAGGGGTTGAATTATGACTTCACTCACTTCACGTCACTTGAATAACTTTAACAATCAACTCTTATAGAGCAACAGTAATATCGTTAAAATTTCAATTCAAAAATTGACAGTTAAATCTAGAAAACAGAAATTAGCAATTGACAATAAATTTGTATATAATTGTAATTTGCAATTTGAATATTGAAGGAAAATGGTACTTGCATCTGGAAAATTTATTTAGTATTATGTTTTTGTATTTTCAGTTTATTTGTACTTTAGATAATTGATATCTGTATTTTGTAAAATTGCAAGTTAACAGTACATTTCTACAAGTTGACAGTACATATTTACAAGTGGACAGTTTATTTGGTTGAAATTCAGTCAAATTTTGACAAAAATTGATAGTTTCATAATACAACAGGGTTGTACTATGACTTCATAACACAACATGGTGTGGCCCCTTCAAAAAACTATGTGTAAAGCTTTAAACACCTTTTGATTTTTCGCTTCCCTGCGAAAATTATTGTCATCATTGTTATTACTATAATATGTATAACTATAAATGGATAATCTTTTTAGATTTATACATGGGTTGTTTTTTTTCAATTTTATGACAACAGACCATTTTATGATACAATTATACTTTGTTCTGATATTTTTTTCCAAAACACGAAAAAAAATTTACGCTAATTTATTGTGTAACTTTTGTATATTTGACAGAAAATTTCTAGATAATTGTAATTTGCAATTAGAATATTGAAGGAAAATGATACTTGCATCTGAAAAATTGACAGTTTATTTGTACTTTAGATAATTGATATCTGTATTTTTGTAAAATACTGTCAACTTGCAAGTACATTTTTGCAAGTTGACAGATTATTTGGTTGAAATTCAGTCAAATTATGACAAAAATTGATAGTTTCATAATACAACAGGGTTGTACTATGACTTCATAATACAACATGGTGCGGCCCCTTCAATTAAACTATGTGTAACGCTTTAAACACCTTTTGATACTTCGTTTCTCTGCGAAAATTATTGTCATCATTGTTATTACTATAATATGAATAACTATAAATGGATAATCTTTTTAGATTTATACATGGATTGCTTTTTTTCAATTTTATGACAATAGGCCATTTTATGATAAAATTATACTTTGTTCTGATATTTTTTTCCAAAACACAAAAAATGCAATGAAAGCCATTGTGTAACTTTGTTATTTGCCATATTAAGCCTTAAAAAGGCACACCTGTTAATGATTTTTATAAATAATGTAGTAAAAATGCCGATATTTTTTTCCAAACCACGAAAAAATGCAATTTTTACGCTAATTTATTATGTAACTTTGTTATTTGCCATATTAAGCCTTAAAAAGGCATACCTGTTAATGATTTTTATAAATAATGTAGTATAATTTCTGATATTTTTTTCCAAAACACAAAAAAATGCAACTTTAGCGCTAATTCATTGTGTAATTTATTTGCCATATTAAGCCTTAAAAAGACACACCTGTTAATGATTATTATAAATAATGAAGTAAAAATTCTGATTATTTTTTCCAAACCACGAAAAAATGCAATTTTTACGCTAATTTATTGTGTAACTTTGTTATTTGCCATAGTAAGCCTTAAAAAGGCACACATGTTAACGATTTTTATAAATAATGTAGTAAAATTTCTGATATTATTTTCCAAAACAAAAAAAAAAAAAATGTGTGCTAATTCATTGTGTAATTTCATTATTTGCCATATTTAGGCTTAAAAACCCACACCTGTTAATGATTTTTATTAATAATGTAGTAAAAATTCGGATATTTTTTTCCAAAACACATAAAAATGCAATTATTGCGCTAATTTATTGTGTAACTTTGTTATTTGCCATAGTAAGCCTTAAAAAGGCACACCTGTTGATGATTTTTATAAATAATGTAGTAAAATTTCTGTTTTTTTTTTCAAATACAAAAAAATTCAATTTTTGTCTGGATTGTTTTTTTCTTCAATTTTATGACAACAGACCATTTTATGATAAAATTATACTTCGTTCTGATAATTTTTTCCAAAACACAAAAAATGCAATCACAGTCATTGTGTACCTTTGTTATTTGCCATATTAAGCCTTAAAAAGGCACACCTGTTAATGATTTTTATAAATAATGTAGTTTCTGATATTTTTTTCCAAAACAAAACAAAAATGCAATTTTTGCGCTAATTCATTGTGTAATTTCGTTATTTGCCATAGTAAGCCTTAAAAAGGCACACCTGTTAATGATTTTTATAAATAATGTAGTAAAAATTCTCATAATTTATTTCAAAACTCAAAACAATGCAACTTTTGCGCCAATTCATTGTGTAACTTTGTTATTTGCCATATTAAGCCTTAAAAGGCACACCTATTAATGATTATTAGAAATAATGTAGTAAAAATTTAATTCTCATTGTCCTGACCAAAAGATAAAACGACGTATTTGATTCACACATAATGGCTATAATACACGCCTTCGGCTCGTGTATAAAATTCATCCTCGTGAATTATAGCCTACTTTATGTACTCGTTAAATAATATACTACATATTGGAAAACTTAGTCACGAGAAATACTTGCGACCTCTCAGTAAAGGATATCGCGTTTCAAATGAAAACCAATCACAATAAGTGAATTTTACTGGGGAACTAGAGAAAATTCTAAATTTTCTTTAAAGCCATAAATTCATAAATACATGAATATTTCAGTTTGGCAAATACGCAGTGGTGTAGGTGGATGCATATTGTGGCGAATGTATGGTATTCGCCAAACCCCAAATATTTCCCATTTAATAAGGCTAAATCAAATAAGACCTCTTAAATAATAGTAATTGAATAGCCCTAACAATCATCAATTAATTAAATTGTATGTATAGGTAGGTAACCACTTGGTGAAATATATTAATTAAATGGCGAATATTCGCTGTTTAGCAAATACGTAGTGGGATATTGTGGCGAATGTATAGTATTCGCCTAACCCCAAATATTTCCCATTTTATGTCGGTAAATCAAAAAAGACCTCTTAAGTAATATTAATTGAATTACCTTAACAATCATCAATTAATTAAATTGCATGTATAGGTAGGTAACCACTTGGTGAAATATATTAATTAAATGACGAATATTTTCTGTTTGGCAAACACGTAGTGGTGTGGGTGGATATTGTGGCGAATGTATGGTATTCGCCAAACCCCAAATATTTTCCATTTTATATCGCTAAATCAAATAAGACCTCTTAAATAATAGTAATTGAATAGCCTTAACAATCATCAATTAATTAAATTGCATGTATAGGTAGGTAACCACTTGGTGAAATATATTAATTAAATGCACTAATTGATTTTGACTTAAATGCTTGTTCAAAAAAAAAAGAAAGCTCATTATCATATAGATAATTATCTTCAAATCGTTAACATAATAGCTAACTTATAATTATGTCTCATGACGCATTCGTACCTACTTAATTTAGTTGACGTATTATTGCTCGTTTTGAACGGTATAAGCGTTTATTCGTTAACACTGTTTACTTTGTTAATACCACTTCGAATTTTATTTATTGTATTAATGGTCGTTACTGACAATCATTTGTTTTAAAGATTCAATTTATCGGAACAACTTCAATATAATTATATTCAATTATACTATAATTATACTAATTTGAATTATATTATATTCAATATAATTAGTTATACTTTATTGAGCGATTTTCAAACTTTCTGATTGACAAAGGCTAACGAAACCAATATAAACTATGCAGCGGTTGATGTCAATCTTTGGCGTCCTTGTAAATATGTAGGGTCAGGTTAGGTGTTTTCGTCAACAGTACTATTGCAATATTCAATTTAAAAAGTGCGAAAGCAATAGCTTAATTTTAACAAAGTAATCAGGTTTGATTTGTAGGATGGATTTTTCGAAAGTTTCTTTATAATTTAAAATCTACAAACTAAACAGTCACGAGAGTTCACGAGAGTACACGAGAGGTTCGCTAAAAGTTTCGAAACGCGAGTTTTAGAACCGAGGTTTTAATTAGCGAAACCTTAATCGTAACGTTACTTTGTCGTACTTGTACTTCTATCTAACCAAAGCGAGAAACAATCGATAAAATAAATGATATTAATCAATTTATTGGGCTATTTGTGGCAATAAAAAATATTAATAACACTGGTCATCGAAGAAAAATTAAATTTATTAGTTTTTTTTAGTTAAAAAAAATATTTTGGTATTGAAAAGAATAATAATTTATTATATTAAATATAATCAAAATTAAAATAAACAGAATAAATAATGTTAATCAATTTATTGGGGCTCTTTGTGGCAATAAAAACAACTTTCACAAAATCACAATTTTTGTCCCTTAGGCGTAAATAGCTGATTCCGATAGATTTTTTTTTTGTTGATTTCGGGAACGTCAAATTTTCTAGGACGTCAGGTTTTTGTGATATTACAATTTTTGCAAAATGTGTAACTTATTTTTTTCGGGATGCAAGACCAATTCCAATGTTTTTTATGGCAATACTGGATTCAAGTTTCAGTTTGACAGCTACCGGTATCACTTTTCTAACGTAACTTTAACTGAGAACGTGTTTTTGTAAGTAAATAGTGGAAAACTATGTTAAAAAGCCAAAAAAAAAACGACCTCCAACAATTGTTTTTTTTTTAAATTCGTACATATTTATAGTAAATACTTTCCGGAAGATGTATTTAATAATAATAATAATAATAATTCCTACTACTCCTCTACCTATGGCGACTAGGTTCGATTAAATTGAAAGGACAACACATTCGCAAAATTTGTCGGCCAGTGTAATTTAATAATGGTCTTAAAACAGACTGAACAGGCTTGTATCTGCCTAAAATGCAAATTAAAAACATTTGCATGCTTTTACACACGCACCCTGATAAAAACCCATAAAGGTAACATTTAGGGGTGCGGTGGGTCGCTCCTTGTTTAGTGGAATTAGCAAAAAGAGCCCATCCTTAAATAACTATGAAAGTAAATCTAGTTAACAGCCCATAAGGTCCATTGTACAATCTTCAATTAACATTGATCGTCGGTTAGGTTCCATGGATACCATCAGCAATTGTATCCACGGTAATTAATCTCCGATCAAAGTTAAAGGGAAATCTTACAACTGGATCTAAAAGTTTTTCAAAACTAGGTTCATATTAAACTTTTAGAGGAAGCAAAACCCAGAGAAGACGAGAAGTATGTAGTTCAAAACAGAGCTCTCAGCTGGAAGGTTCTTGCACCTGCATTTTCAAAATTCAAACGAGTTTTTCATATCGATATTCTTCGCAAATATTGTACTGTGAACGTTGTATACTACTGCTAACTTTTGGAAGAAGCAAAACTCAGAGAAGAAGAGAAGTAGTTCAAAACAGTCGTCTCAGCTGGAAAGGTTCTTGCACCAGACAAAATTCAACTTTTATAAGAAGGAACACTCAGAGAAGACGAGAAGTAGTTTAAAGCAGGGCTTTCAGCTGAAAAGGTTCTTGAACCGGCATTTGCAAAATTCAAACTAGTTTTCCATATCGATCTTCTTGGCGAACGTTGTACTGTGAACGTTGTATACTACTGCTAACTTTTGGAAAAAATCAAAA
The DNA here is from genome assembly GCA_951805005.1 of Othius punctulatus. NCBI lineage: Eukaryota > Metazoa > Arthropoda > Insecta > Coleoptera > Staphylinidae > Othius > Othius punctulatus. The sequence continues at coordinate 15,386,820 of OX638138.1, forward strand.
CTCAGAGAAGAGGAGAAGTAGATTAAAACAGAGCTCTCAGCTGGAAAGGTTCTTGCACCAGGCAAAATTCAAACGAGTTTTTCATATCGATATTCTTCGCAAACGTTGTATTGTGAACTTGTATACTACTGCTAACTTTTGGAAGAAGCAAAACTCAGAGAAGAGGAGAAGTAGTTTAAAACAGAGCTCTCAGCTGGAAAGGTTCTTGCACCAGGCAAAATTCAAACGAGTTTTTCATATCGATATTCTACACGAAAGTTGTACTGTGAACGTTGTATACTACTGCTCACTTTTGGAAAAAGCAAAACTCAGAGAAGAAGAGAAGTAGTTCAAAACAGACGTCTCAGCTGGAAAGGTTCTTGCACCAGGCAAAATTCAAACAAGTTTTCCACATCGATATTCTTCGCGAACGTTATATTGTGAACGTTGTATACTACTGCTAACTTTTGGAAGAAGCAAAACTCAGAGAAGAGGAGAAGTAGTTCAAAGCAGAGCTCTCACCTGGAAAGGTTCTTGCACCTGCATTTGCAAAATTCAAACGTGTTTTTCCAAATCGATATTCTTCGCAAACGTTGTATTGTGAACTTGTATACTACTGCTAACTTTTGGAAGAAGCAAAACTCAGAGAAGAGGAGAAGTAGTTTAAAACAGAGCTCTCAGCTGGAAAGGTTCTTGCACCAGGCAAAATTCAAATGAGTTTTTCATATCGATATTCTACACGAAAGTTGTACTGTGAACGTCGTATACTACTGCTCACTTTTTGAAAAAGCAAAACTCAGAGAAGAAGAGAAGTAGTTCAAAACAGACGTCTCAGCTGGAAAGGTTCTTGCACCAGGCAAAATTCAAACAAGTTTTCCACATCGATATTCTTCGCGAACGTTATACTGTGAACGTTGTATACTACTGCTAACTTTTGGAAGAAGCAAAACTCAGAGAAGAGGCGAAGTAGTTTAAAGCAGAGCTCTCACCTGGAAAGGTTCTTGCACCTGCATTTGCAAAATTCAAACGTGTTTTTCCAAATCGATATTCTTCGCAAACGTTGTATTGTGAACTTGTATACTACTGCTAACTTTTGGAAGAAGCAAAACTCAGAGAAGAGGAGAAGTAGTTTAAAACAGAGCTCTCAGTTGGAAAGGTTCTTGCACCAGGCAAAATTCAAACGAGTTTTTCATATCGATATTCTACACGAAAGTTGTACTGTGAACGTTGTATACTACTGCTCACTTTTGGAAGAAGCAAAACTCAGAGAAGAGGAGAAGTAGATTAAAACAGAGGTCTGAGCTGGAAAGGTTCTTGCATCAGGCAAAATTAAAACAAGTTTTTCGTATCGATATTCTACACGAAAGTTGTAATGTGAACGTTGTATACTACTGCCAACTTTTGGAAGAAGCAAAACTCAGAGAAGACGAGAAGTATGTAGTTCAAAACAGGGCTCTCAGCTGGACAGGTTCTTGCACCTGCATTTGCAAAATTCAAAACGAGTTTTCCATATTGATATTCTTCGCAAAAGTTGTATTGTGAACGTTGAATACTAGTGTTGACTTTTGGAAGAAGCAATACTTGGAGAAGACGAGAAGTAGTTCAAAACAGAGCTCTCAGCTGGAAAGGTTTTTGCAGCAGGAAAATTTGAAAGGAGTTTTCCATATCGATATTCCTCGCGAACGTTATAACTTTTGGAAGAAGCAAAACTCACATATCGCCGGAAATGACGCGAATTTCCCACAGGAAACGTTACCTTGCATAAAAACGCTCTACGTATGGGTGTCCTTACTGCCCTAACCAGACAAAAACTTGGGGATTTGTTCTAGAATACAGTGGAACACTTTTCATACAGTCAGGACTTATCGCCCTGCGATTATCATTTCTTTACGATACTAAAATATGTCGATGTTACGATACGATGTTGCTGTCGAAGAGTACGTGTGGAAGTGGATGTCTTCATTTTATGATAGCGGCATACAAAATTACCGATCCTTGGGGAAAAAATTGTTTTGAAGTTCGGGAACTATGTAGAAACGTAAGTTAGTTATTTTATTATTAGTACTATTTTATTTTTTTAATGCTTCAATAAGTTTTAAAAAAAATACCGGTTCATATTTGATTCAATCTCGTATATGCTAGTTTCGTAAGGTGACTTAGTATGGATTAGTTTTTGCTTGAAAATGTCCAACAGGAAGTGGAAGTTTATTTTTGTCATTTATTTGCTTTTATTAATATTTTGTACCTATACTCTGATTTTTCTAAACTGGCGTTCACGTCAACAAAATAATAATCATAATAATGACGGCACAATTTTACAAGGTTGCCAGCTGTCCTGGGTATTTAAAAATGGCTGCAATCAGCTGTTCCGCCCTTGCAATCTTGTGCGACAGTGCGCGGTTCGTATCAAATTCGTCGACTTCTCTGCCGTTTTTCGTACATATATCAATCCTGTGGTTATAGTTTAACATCTACAATGGCAAAATATGCATTGTATTAATTGATCAAATGTAACAAGTTAGACGTCAAAGAAGTTTGGTTATACACACATGTATGAGCATGGTTAGTGAAAAAGATGTGGCATCGTCGCCGAAAAAATATCACGGCTGCCAACATAACATGATTTATTACATGAATGGCAGGCGAAAATTGTGTCCGCGGTTAATACATCGATTACCTATTTATAACCACCGGTGATCAGAGTTATGTAACAAATAATACTCGGATTAATTTCGATTTTTAAAGTATTGTTATGAATATTCTCGAAAACGATCACGTTGGTACGAAAAAACCTCATCGCACAGCTATTTGATGACGTGCACGCCAGTTTAGAAAAATCAGAGTATGTTATTTTATTATATACATAATCGATCTTTATTGGGCTATCGACCCCATATGGGGTCTTTCCGCCTTTATTTTATTATTATTAGTATTTTATTTTATTAATGCTTCAATAAGTTTAAAAAAAAAACGGTTCGAATTTGATTCAATCTCGTATATGCTAGCTTCGCAACGTGACGATTAGTTTTTGCTTGAAAATGTCTAACAGGAAGTGGACGTTTATTTTTGTCATTTATTTGCGTTTATTAATATTTTGTACCTACCTATAATACCATGAAAAAAAAAATTTATGAAAGTAAGAGATTATTTAAATGAGTACTTTCTATGGGAAATAAATTATCACATAACTCTTGGAGGTACGTGATTTTATATCTGAAAGAATATGGATCTGAAAGAACTGCTATACTATTTATATAAAATAAAAACTTTATTGCAATTACAAAATTGTTAAAGGAGGAAACAAATATTTATCAGAAGTAGTCCCGAAGGTTTATCTTGGTCTTTCGGTAGACAAAATTGTAATAATATAATATAATAAGTATTTCGGTAAACAAAATTATAATAATATACCTACCTATAGATTGAGCATCTGGGTGCAAGAACAGCGTAAGTCGATTTATGCGGTTTTTGAGAAAATTTGTTTATTAGAATATTTGTAGCCTTATTTATAAGTCTGTTAAAAATATACAGGGTGAGTTTTTTCGGATGTTTAGTATGGGGATCTCGGAAACTAGCAGAGATAGAGGAACGATTAAATGGGGAAAGAATTGTAGTTTAACGAGTTCAATTTCATGAGCTTTTTGTTTTTTGAAAAAAATGCATGGCTAACTAGATATCTCGAAAAAATATTTTTTTTGTTATTTGGTTCGGTGCCTATGGATCTGTTATTATTGACTTTAGAAAAAATGTGTAAAGGAAAAAGTTGTACGTAATTATGTGCTTAATAATACAATCTAACAGATTATTTTATTAAAGCTATAATTTTTGAGTTACGAGAGAATGTTGAGTTTTTTCTAATGGAAACCATAGTTGGCCATGACTTTATAAAACAGGCGCTTTTTCAACTATTCGAATGATGTACCACTTGATATAGTTATTTTTATAAATAATTAAATTATCGTTATTTTTTACTTTTCATTTTCGAACTATTCAAGAAGTAGGCTATGGAAACAATTGATAGATGCGCAACGCGTTAAATAATAAAATTCAAGTTAATAAAAATTTTCTTTTCATTTGGAAATTATAAACATTATTATTTTGGTGTAAAATGTTTATTTCGTTGGTTACAATTTTATATAAAAATTATTTCTGATAAAACAAAATTACATAAGTACAAAACTACTAAACAGGGAATGACAGACGATAAATTGAGAAACAATACAAGCATATTAGAACGTAACTAAAGTAGTACCAAAACAACGTAATTAAAGTTAGGAAAGTATTTAATACTAAATATGTTCAAAAGGTTCACCATTATGATTAATGAACACCTTTTTAAAACAGAATTTGTTGCTTTTCTAACGCAGCGGTCATCAATATTAGCAAAAACTTGTAACTTGTAAGTACAGCTTCTCTAAGGTCATCTACTGTGACGTACGATGTTTGATACACTCTATCTTTTACCATTCCCCATAAATAAAAATCAAAAACAGAGAAATCGGGAGATCGGCCACCTCTATAATTGTCGTTTGTATCTATCAATTGTTTCTATAGCGTACTACTTCGAATAGTTCGAAACTGAAAAGAAAAAAAATCCCATAATTTAATTATTTATAAAAATACCTATGTAATATGATATATCATTAGAATCGTTGAAAAGAGGCCTTTTTTATAAAGTCATGCCCGACTATGGTTTCCATTAGAAAAAACACAAGTTTGTGTCATAACTCAAAAATTATAGCTTAAATAAAATAATCGGTTAGACTGTATGATTAAGCATATAATTTCTGATAACTTTTTCCTTTACAATTTTTTTCTAAAGTCAATAATAACAGAGCAATATGCTCCGAACAAAATAACAAAAAATATATTTTTTCGAGATTAGCTAGATTCGAGTTAGCCAAGCAATTTTTCCAAAAAACAAAAAGCTCATGAAATTGAACTCTTAAAATTGCAATTATTTCCCCATTCAATCGTCCCTCTATCTCCGCTAGTTTCCGAGATCCCCATGCTAAACATCCGAAAAAACTCACTCTGTATATAGCTACTGTTCATAGAAAAATATTAGAAAATATAGCAATTATTGCTATATTACAACTTTTATTAAGTTTTGAATCGTTCGACGCGTTTTTCTCGAAACTCATTTTTTCGACTTACGCTATTCTTGCACCCATGTCCACGATTTGTAATTAGAAAATATTACAGTGCAAAAAATTGCATGTAAATATAAACAATAATTGAGTGTCGTAATCATTACTGTGTAGACGTTTTTTTTTTAATTTCTTGGATTAATACTTTGAACATACATGTATACATACATCCACAATTCAACAATACATCCACATGGAATGTATTAATTTCGCAATGAAGCGTAAGTCGATTTATGCGGTTTTTGAGAAAATTTGTTTATTAGAATATTTGTACCATTATTTATAAGTCTGTTAAAAATATATATAGCTACTGTTCATAGAAAAATATTAGAAAATATAGCAATTATTACAACTTTTATTAAGTTATGAATCTTTCGACGCGTTTTTCTCGCAACTCATTTTTTCGACTTACGCTATTCTTGCACCCATGTCCACGATTTGTAATTAGAAAATATTATAGTGCAAAAAATTGCATGTAAATATAAACAATAACGAGTGTCGTAATCATTATCATCTGTAGACGTTTTTTTATTTGTTGGATTAATACTTTGAACATACATTTATACATACATCCACAATTCAACAATACATCCACATGGAATGTATTTATTTCGTAATGAAGCGTTATCGTTTCCTATTGCGTTTTGTTATTGATAAAATTGTTGCATGGATGTGGCAATGACAAAATAAGTGGCACATTTTCGTTGAAACTGCAAGAACAGGCGGAAATTCAGAATAGTAGTGCATTTTTGTGTACAAATAAAAACGGTCGTCAAAACCCGAGCGTACTCGATGTACAGATAGAGATTATTAAAAGTGCAAAGTCCAAATAGTAATAAATAATTTCAAAGGTTGAAATACCGTCCGTGGCAAGGATAACTTTTAATAACTTACAAGTAGGTCGACGAAACCTCACAAGCAGGAAGACAACTATTTTCGTAAGGCCCAGCAAAATATCGTGGGCACTTAAATGTGCACTTTCACTTATCGATATTTATAGAGGCACAATTGAGCAGCTCGAAGAATTTTTTCAAATAAGATATGTTATCGGCTTACGACGACAACCGCTATGTCCGCGATTTCTAAATTTATAAATAAGACTTGCTCATGTGTGAGGTAAATACATTCCGCTCATGTAGGATGGGGCATGCACCTTGCCACAGATTCGCTAAATTAATTTATTTCAAATAATCATTATGCGATTTCGAAGGTTGCTTATTTTTAAATTGGTTTAAATAATATTACCGCTTGTAATTAATGCGTACATTAGTATTTACTACGTTTTTCATTCAGCAGTAGTAATTTATCTAAATTGAATTTAGAGATACGTGGATATACACGTGCCTGCATGTGTAAACAGAAACCGCAGTCAATTGGATGCTTACAGTGAGCATAACTAAATTAAACACACGCTCCCATAAAAATATAAATTTGTCTTACGTGTTCAACCAAAATAATACACAAATAACAATTAAACGATGGCGATCACTTGTTGGTGTTGAGTGCACGTAAATTAATGAACACTGATGTCGAAAAACCAGTCACAGAAAGTAAGACGAGCCCAAGCCCAACGTAATAGTGACAACGTCACACGAAATGTATTGTGGCCGAAGTCACACACGGTGCACCATCACAAGGGAACGAAAGGCTGTGTGGCAGAGGCGCCATTGGCAAACGAACCATGCCGCTCAACCCAAACATGCCCCACCATAGTTCTGTCTACAATTACAAATAATCTGCGACGGCGTCGTCACATGGCGTCGCCTTTGAAATCATCACAAATCATCACAATGCGCAGGCATATTTCCTTCAATCTTACTATTTGCGATGCCAACCGAAGCAATTACATACACAAAGCATGCAATAGACCCTCACCATCAGGACGAGCAAATCAGATTATCGATTTGCATATTGTCAATATTTCAGATTAGCAACTTGCAAATTGTCAATATTTCAGATTAACTATTTGCAACTTGTCAATATTTCAGATTACCAATTTGCAAATTGTCAATATTTCAGATTACCAATTTGCAAATTTTCAATATTTCAGATTACCAATTTGCAAATTGTCAATATTTCAGATTAACCAATTGCAAATTGTCAATATTTCAGATTAGCGATTTGTAAATTGTCAGTTGTAATTCACATATGCGAATTGTAAATCAGAAAACGACACTACTAATTTAGAAAACGTATTATTGCAATTCAGATTTCTAAATTGTAAATCAGAAAGTCTCTCTCGAGGGACGTCGCCTGATCAGCATTAACAGCTAATAACGTGGTGCATACAAGATTTTATTTGTCAATAAACAATATAAAATTAATGATACATTACAATAAATTGTTTTTAAAATAATGCGTACATATGTCATGACGTTGACGTTGCTAAGGACTTGTTTACAATTTAATTTGTATTACGTCAACGTGGGCCAATAGACGCATACTCCGGACGATATTGTGGCGAAAGCAAGAAAGGCCACGGAAGATTTATTGCCTACGAAATTTAAGGGTTACGGGAACCATTTTATATAATATTTGTGGACTGGAACCTAAAAAATGCAGTGACGGATGTAAACCAGACAAAAATTCCCGCCAATGTACAAAAATTATTGACCCTTGTATTGCCCGCTGCGCAGCGTCGTCGTTACGCACTTGTTTATGTACTTCGTATCATAGGCTTTAGCAATAAATAATTGATTAAAAAATAGATATTTATATTTTTATTTGTACAGGGTTTCAATAATTTAACATCTAAATTCATCTATGTGCCGCAACTGCCGATTTTTCTGTGCTATGAGATTTTGCGCGGTTTAAATGTTCCGAGAATCTTTTATTTAAGTTACATTTAGTTGGCATTTATACATTTATTGTAATATTTGCAATTTATTTGGTAAATCCCCGATCTTTGCAAAGCAGGTTCCTTATCAAATGTAACGTATCAAATGTATGCCAGAAATTAACAAAGCTTTCGAACATCCCACGTATGTGTAACCGGAACGATTACCTCATTAACATCCACGACACCGCTCATAGCGTGTGCCAGAAATTAATAAAGCTTTCGAACATCCCACGTATGTGTAACCGGAACGATTTTATATATATTTCACGGGGTCTTCGTTTTTGGTACTTTAGTAGGAATGTAGTGATTATTGCTACTCAATTTCGAAATAATCAATACCATCCTGAACACAGTCACTTTCAAAATAAATCGGATAATACTCTTTGTAATGATATTCGCGGATACTATTAACGAAGATAATAACGGACTGACGCCACGCTAATCTGGAACCTACTAAACTTTTCGTATGCAAAACGATGCTATTTATATTAAAATTTTGCCCACTCAGCCATGTTGTGTGTGGTTCCCCGTAACATTATTTCTAATTTCGGTGATCTCACATGGGCCCTATAGCAAGGTTATTGACCTAAAAATACTAAATTGTTATGATTTGTCATCGGCCGGCTCGGGCGCCTGTGTATTGTTTATAAAATTGCGTCACCACGCATCGAACGCGTCTTAATAAGTGATTATAAAAGTTCTCGTAATTTCGTTTGCAATCTATTCAAATTGAATTCATATTTAATTAAATTACTTATAAAATCCCCCAAATGATCACCCCCTTCCTATTCTAACACAATATTGGCTTTTACGTTTTTTTCAATGTTTATACCTGAGTATGAAATTGTTATAATTTTATTTCGAACCGTTTCAATTAATATCAGTCATTTTTCGTAATAATATATATATAAATTAATTCATACAAAATATGTGCATTTCGATCCCTTACAGGGCTTTCAAGTTTTTATTATTAGAACGGCGGATATTAGATCAAATTTCTTAAAAACATTTGGAAACGAATTAGCCCAACTCATATTGAAGTTTATTTAAAAAAAAAAGTATTATTGTTTACAGTCTTGTTATCATAGGTGTGCGCAGACTGTTTCTTTAGGGAGGGCCACATTGACTCGTGGAGTCAATGGCTCTTGGTAGAAAATAACCAACCATACAATTTTTTTAAACTGAAACTTTATTTGATATGAGACAATAAGACATACGTATTTTTGTAAACAAGTGCATCAACATTGACGTATTATTGCTACAATCTCATTCTTCGTATTCCCGATGTTAGTGTTTTAAACTAATCTATAACTAAATTATAATCGACAGTTTTTGTTTTATGTTGATCAATAAATAAAAAAGCAATTAATCTAATCTCTCCTGTGACATGCTGTTTATTAATTTTGATTTTACTTGAACCATCTTAGAAAATGAACGCTCACAGGTAACAATGTAAGAATAACTGCACATTGTAGCACAATGTATGAAAATACATCTTCATACTCAAGCATTCTACTATACAGGGTCCGTCATTTCACCTCCCGTTTTCTATAGCTCAGTTACTAATTGAGTTAGGATTTTGATATTGTGCTACTTACTTACATTCTGGGGCGTATTTCAGGAAAATACTTTTGATTATACAGGGTGTCCCAAAAAAGTGTGACGTCATGATGATGTATATTTTTAAATTGCATGGTATATATTTTGTTGCTTATTTGGGTGTCCTTTATAGATGCCTACATACCCATAAAATTTTATTAAAATCGGTTCAGTGATTTTAGCACGAAAAAATAAAAACTGAATAAAATTAGTTTTGCACCATTGGTTAAGAAAATTAATAAAAGATAAAAATATGCCTTGGTAATAAAACCATACAAGGTACTTAGTAAAAAAGGTCTCACAGTTGCGTTAACCAAGTTTTATTGATATGCATCCTACAGGGTGTCCAAAATTTAGTGTCATACTTTTCAAACTTTAAAGCACCTTATTTTTCTTATTTTAAATTGGAGCCCCTGTATATTTTTATGTCATTCTATGTGGAATTAAAAGACAAACATTTTTCCTAATTACAACTCTATCGTAATTCCTAACACATTAAAAGTTATGTGCAGAAAACTCGATTTATCAACAATTCCAATGGCCATTTTAATTAATCAAAATCGAAGGTGGGTTTGAAAAACAATTTATTGACATTAAAGTTTAACAAAGTGACAAGAGCCAATGTTGACTGTAGTAATATAAAACTTTATAAGCTTTTTTAGCTAAGGTCTTTATACCCAAAATACCAAAATTATTTTTTATTCGATTGCATCATAAGATAGTATTTTTCGGTATGAAAATATGGACGAAAAGGCCATCATTTTGCTAAAGACCATAGTTGCTAGGTAACGGTCTTTTTTGTCCTAAGCAGAAAATATGTTTCGGCAGCAAAAATAAAAAAGTCAATGGTTGATTAATGTATGGCATAACATGGCTCTTACCATAGAATAGTGAGACCATACAGTCGAAGATTTCATTTGTTGAAACAATATTTGAGAAATATACCAGTAAAGCATTCTCAAACGAGTTTTCTGCAAACATCTTTTAATGTGTTAGGAATTGAGACAGGGTTGTAATTAGGAGAAATGATTGTCTTTTAATTCCACATGGAATTACATAAAAATATACTGGGGTTCCAATTTAAAATAAAAAAAATAAAGTGCTTTAAAGTTTGAAAAGTTTGACACTAATTTTTGGACACTCTGTATAATGCATATCAATAAAACTTGCTTAACGTAACTGTCAGACCTATTTAATGAGTACCTTGTATGGTTTTAATAACGAGGCACTATTTTTATCCGTTATTCATTTTCTTAACCAATGGCGCAAAACTGTTTTTTTTCAGTTTTTATTTTTTTGTGTTAATATCACTAAACTGATTTCAATAAAAATTTATGGGTATGTAGACACCCATAAAAGGCACCCAAATAAGCAACAAAAAATATACCATGCAATCAAAAAATATACATCATGATGACGTCACACTTTTTTGGGACACCCTGTATAATCAAAAATATTTTCCTGGAATACACCCCAGAATGCAAGTAAAGTCTGCAAAATATCAAATTCCTAACTCAATTAGTAACTGAGCTATAGAAGATGGGAGGTGAAATGACGGACCCTGTATAAGTGTATAATAGCCTTCGTAATGAAATAAAGTCTTGTAACAATATTGTCATGTTCAAAGAAAGACTAAAGCAAATTGTCATACAGAAGTGCTATTGTGCTTTTTCAGAATATTCGTGATATAGAGGAGTATTTGTATATATATATATAAACAATCTTTATTAGGCTATCGACCCCATAGGGTCTTTCCGCCTGAGTATTTGTATTTGTATCTAAGTGTAATTAATGTTTATTGACTGTATTGGCTATTTTAATATCCTGACAACCACATCCACAACAATTTGTGCGGTGCAATGTAATTGTTTTGTATATATTATGTATGTATTGTATATTTTGTATACTGTGGCTAGGTAGAAATAAATGAATATGAATAAATACTTAATAATTATTGAGAAATCTGTGGGTATCTCAAAAACTATGGGAAAATCATGAAAAATTTTCAGGCACTATTGAAAAATCTTTGGAAATCTTATCAGTTAATAGAAAATCAGTGAAAATCATGATAATTAGACTACGGAAAATATGCACTATAAATTATAAAAAATATGCACTATCATATGCACTGTAAACCGTAAAAATATGCACTATTAACTAAAAATTTGCACGATCGATACAGTTATTTTTTTTTATATGTACATCTAAAAATCGAGATATGTAAATCACTCCGAAACAAAATGTTAAATATTGCAATAAAGACACACGACCCAATATTCAGTTTATAAAGATCTATTTATCAAACACATAATATACATAATATACGTAGGAACAAACAGATAGAAACAGATAAACATGAATAATTTTTGTAGCAATAGGCTATTATATATTTTTCTAAATTCTCTGGAGTGAATCTATGATGCTTATCAGACAAGATTATATTATATGCTGAAAATGTGCATTCAACATCAACAGATGTGACGAGACAATATTTACATAATGGTAAAATATGTAAGAGGATTTCCAGATTTTCGACAGTGGTTCCATTGACATGATTGATAATATTACATAATGTATCGAAATCTGGGTACTTTTTAAGTACATTTGCAAATTTTTCACTTATGTTCATAGAAGTGCTTTTAATACTATCGTAGTGACAAGCCGGGTGTTTCAAAATATTTCACAGCTTCAGGCAAAAATGAGAAGTGGGTATTAATTCACGCAAATTCTTTTCGAAGAGAACACAAATGACAAAGCTCTTTGGCATTTAAAATAGCAGGAGAATCATCCTCTAAGCTTGGTAGAACTTCTGCTTTCCCGCAACATTTTTGTTGAAGAAAATTTACGAAATGGGGATTCTCCAATTTACTGAATGGAATATTGTTGGAGACTAACCATTCACACAACTCCATTGGTAAACTGGTGGTAGGTTTTGGAGCCAAAGCATGAGAATTAATGTCTGCTTGGGCTTGGGCGTTAAATTGTTAATATTTTTCGATTGAATGTGTCCAGTTGTTTTCACATGTTGCACAATTTTGAATCTCTTTTCACAGAGAATGTTTTTTCGCACTTTACGCAATAAACCACTTGTCCATCCGTGGTAAATTCTCCGGGAAAATCAGATATCCACGATTTCATTATTATCCCGCGAGTCTGCTTAATAGGAGGCATTTTGTAAAACTTATATACCTGATTTACTAATATGACAAATAGTGAGGTGCACTACAGATGGTATCAGCACAAACTGATAGAAACATCGAAATATTTTCCTTTTATACATATTTCTGTAAAATAGTTACCTACTCCTCTCTGCTTCTAATGGACCAATCATATTAGTCAAATTATATCAGTTCAACATTCGAAGAATTTCCGAAGAAGATCATTATGCTTTTATACATCATAAAACTTTCAATACACAATATAATGTAATGAACCCTTGACTTTCAATACATAATAGACTGTAATAAACTCTCGATTTAGGTAAAATTCCACGTAATATTCGGTAATATTCGTAGAATTCGGTAATACGGTAATAAGCAACAATAACATTACAATCAACAAATACTGTATAAGTACTAATGGATGTAGGTGTCAGAAAATATGGAAAAATATGCACAATAAATGTAAATCGCCAATTATATGCACAATCCATAAAAATAGGCAATATATGCAAATGCATGTTTTCCCTAGTCTAATGATAATGATTGATATGTCTATAGAAACCTTCAAAATTACCGAAAAATCTTTAGAATTAATTGTTCACTACTTATGTCTATCCCAGTTTTTGTTTGGTATAAATTAAAATCGAACAGACTAAAAAAAAAACTGTAAAAATGAAACTAAAAATTGGAAGATAAAACAGAGAGATAGAAGAAAAAGAAAAAAGAATCATCAAGTTTTATGAAAGTGTGCATTGTGAAGTGTGTAACAATGCCATAAGTTGAAGTGATGGAAAAAATGAATCAAAAATTGCTGCTCTTATAGAGAGTTACTAATAGAGAATGTTGCATTGACAGGTGTTGCATTTATAATTTTTTTACTGTAATACAAAAGACGTTTCATAATTTTATAAGTCTTGTACAGACTGGGCCAGTGTTTTTTTGGAAAAATGATTTTTTTATAGAAACGTTAAAATTAAACCAAAAATTTCAAGATGGTACAAATGATCAACTCAAAACTCAAAAGATCAATTGAAAACTCAAAAGATCAACTACAAAAGAAAACTCGCGATTTACAAAACAGCTGATACCATTAGTATACATATTTATCGTTTTCTTTTGGAAAAATTAATTTTTAAGAGAAACGTTAAAAATGAAACTAAAATATAGTACATTACCATTATTATTATTATTATTACCATTAGTATACATATTTATTATTCTCCACGTTTCTAGAACTTTCTAAATAATTTCCATCTTTATTGAGAAAATTAGTGACAAACCTCTCTAAATCTTGAAAATTATTGAAAAATCTCGAAAGTTATCGGCAAATCTTGGGAGTTATTGAAAAATCTCGAAAGTTATCGGCAAATCTTGGGATTTATTGAAAAATCTTTGGTAATCTTGATAAATATTAAGAAATCTGTGGAAATCGTGTTAATGATTGATATATTTATAGGAAACTCGAAAATTTCAGTCAATCTGTGTTTTAAACTTTCAGTTGGGTTTGACATTTAAGAAGTAGTTGTGATTAGGTGTTTGCTATTTATTAGCCCTATAATTGTGTCCATATCTAGCTTTTTCCTTTTTTTTAATCTTTAGGGAATTCATTGTGAAAAATATTCTGTCAACATTGACACTTTAGTGAGTATTACATTTCAAGTATCTAGATACGTATCTAGATACATTCTTGCTTGAGTACCTACCTAAAGTTGAATCTATAGTACATTTTTTCTGAAGTATCTGTATTTGTATCTATACCTTTTCAAGTTCAAATTGAGACCAATAAAGTTCAAATTGAGACCAACCAATTTCAAATTGAGTCCAATCAAGTTCAAATTGATAACAATCAATTTCAAATTGAGACTAAACAAAATCAAGTTGACACTAAACAATAACAAGTTGAGAGTAAACAAATAAAATTGATAATGTTTAGTGTTAACTTGATTTTGTTTAGTCTCAATTTGAAATTGATTGGTCTCAATTTGGAATTGATTGGTATCAATTTGAACTTGATTGGCTTCAATTTGAAATTGATTGGTCTGAATTTGAACTTGATTGGTCTCAATTTGAACTTGAAAAGGTATAGATACAAAAAAAAGTATCTGTTACAACACTGCATTTCACGTTAATTACATACAATAAGCTATTGCTTCATTATTGAGAGCATTAATATATTTTTTTATTGTTTATAATTAACATATTTCATGTGCATTATTCTTATATCTATTACGTATAGTATCCCGTCGAAAGCTGACAATGACGCATGCTTTTTCGAATAAACAATCGCGTGTTTAATGCTGGTTCGTGTGCTTAAGCTAAATGTAATAGAATGAAATGAAATCAGAAACGTATGTTGAATGCATGCAATATGGATCGATGAGTCATTGTCAGGACGGGACGAGTACACCAATAACTATAAGCAGACGATAAAAAATAAAATGCGTATGTAAAAATAAATAATTTTTGGTTTGGTTTTCCATGTATCTGAAATGTATCTAGAAGTATCTAGATACTTATCAAATGTATCTGTAGCTAGATACATTTTCAAATTTGTATCTAGATATGTATCTAGATATATGTTTTCTAAAATATCTGTATCTAGATACAAAAAAAAAATGTATCTGTTACAACACTGATTATTTCATTTAAATATTCTAGGGTGGTCTGGTACGATAAATTTCTCACATTTCTTTTGTATTGACAATGGAAATTTAAATAGTCTGTGTATTAAAAAAATTACCGCTTATTGTAGAATTTAATGAAGGTGATAAAGCTATAATGTAAGTACATACAAGGTCGAATTTATTGTCTATTCTGGTTATCTAGTCTCTCATGGCTAAAAATGATGGCTTTTGGTTAATTTCTTCTTCATAAGGGAATTTGATTGAGTCAAACGCGGAATTTATAGACGGAAAACTCTCAACGTAAAAAAATGGGAAATACATTATCCCATATCGCAACCAAACTCGCGGCAAAATTAAAAAGTCATAATTTCGTTTATTTTTAATTTCAATATAATTTATCAACATATTCCGACTTTCGCAAGCTCTTATAACTATATCTAGAGGTTGACAGTAAAAAAGGATTTTGAGGAGCATTTGAAACTTTTGTGCGTTCAGCTCCCACGTATCGATGCATTCGACACTCTTATTAGAATCTTTTAAAATTTTGTTGAACAGTTTAAATTACATTCTTCCGGAACCACTTTGGAATGAAATCTCCTCTGTGAGCCATTAATTCAAAAACAATTACTGGATGTATGGAATATACTGAGAAAACAACCTGTATATTGGAAAAAGATTTGGCGGATAATTGTTTAAACTCCATTATTATGACTGAGAAAATACGCACGTTTTGAGTTTAAAAAAAAGATTGTATTGTCTGCGACATGTTTCGACACACGTGTCTTCATCGGGCAGATGAATATCATTATTCGCGCAGAGGAATATCATTACTCATCTGCCGGATGAAGACATTGTGTGTCGAAACACGTCGCAGACACAACAATATTTTTTTAACTCAAGACGTGCGTTATTTGCCCAGTCATAATCTATATATTATTCGTCAATACCAACAACCATTGTTTTCTATTCATTTCAATATGTTTCTCAATTACCACCTTTGTTTTATATTTCGTATTGATGCGCCGGTCATTTTTAATCAAGACTCCTATTTTTGCATATAATTGCTGCTCGTTGCATGCGAACTATGGGTAAATTTTGCCAGTCAGAACCGTACTTTGTCCTTGCAATTAATTTCCTTTGTTTAATTTGTTTTCACGCACATATTAACTTACAAAACAAACAACAGAATAATAGTGTAATAATGTACTAAATAAGTTGTAGTATGTTATTGTTAAAATATTACGTTAGCTGAATATTCATATCATATATCAGTATATCAGTTCAAAGTTCAACATTCTCTATGTTTCGTGATAATGTTTTCTAAAATCAAGTCCTCAGTAATGTCTTCTACGTATGCGTCCCATGATATCAATTTTCTTCTAGATTTAAAGTTACTGGACCATATAAGTTCGCCAACTTTGAATCAAGTGAACGTTCTTGATTAAACAGTTTTCTATCGAAGTTGCAATATTATTTTTTCGTAAAATTATTAAATTTGATAAGTAGCCATTATTTGCTTGCCAATTTTTCTTAATACTTATTAGTAATATTTGTGTGTACCTTTATTGGAAAATGCAGTTTACCTATAACGATTTTAGTTACAGTCGTCTGTCGAGAGCTGACTGTGACTCATGGCTCCGTAATGTCTGACTTACGTCCTTATTTAATTTCATGCCATTACATTTACCTTAACAATTCGACAATTAATTATGCTTAATGAGCATAATAAACGCGGTTCTTTGTTCGAAAAAACATGAGCCAATTGTCAGCTCTTGCTGGCTACTATATCGATATACGAACAAATATAATGCTGCACTTTAGTTGGATTCATGTGATTCAAAGCTTTAAGGCTTGAATCGTTGTCACTGATCTATGGATGATATCATATGTATGTATATCATATGTATGTATAAATTCTCCACTCTTGTGTTTTCTTATTATTTCCTAATTCTTAGTTTTGCAAACAAATTGAAAATGTGCAGATATACTGGCTCTACATTAGTATTAGCTGTACATTATAATTATATTTTAATCGATGGGCATTTCTTAAACCATCTGAGTACATAGTTGAAAACATATACTGCTTTTGGGCATTATGTCGACCTTCTAACTCTACAGTGTATCAATGATTTATCATATCATTCCCACGTATTTCTAATATTATTTTAGCTTTTGTAAACAAATTTTGTGGGCTTTTAGGTATCTTGCACTAAATTTGCAGAGTCTTCTTCGTACATTTCAAACAACCGCAGGTTTTTATTTTAAATTTAAACCAAGAAAATATTTTTGGTTTTGAATAGTGTTTTTTATTCTTCCCAAAACATGAACTATTTGAAAGAAAGCATAAATTGTTTGACAGAAAAACCAAATTGTTTTTTAATTAAAAAAATATGTTTCGGAACCCTCTTCAAATCAATTTCGTTGAAGTTCGAAATATATCGATAGAATTGCCAAATCTTTCATGTGATGTGAAAACATTCAATTAGTTTGACCTACATATTTAGAGAGATAATATGTTTTATGTATTTTTATATTAAATAGAGAGAGAGAGAGAGAGAGAGAAGATGGTTTTTATGTATTTTTATATTGATTCAATATAGTCAAGAACTTCCACGAAATAGAACAGGTCAGAATTATTTAATTGTCCCTGTAATTATATTACCATTTAAAATGCAATATTCACCTCATATCTATTTAGAATCCTAGCGCCTGCAAAACAATAGATGTGGGCAATTAAAATTATGAATGTCCAGGAAGAGAAAGTAAAAATCACGCATAATAATGAAATTAACCCGGGCAATTATATGCAACAGTTCACAATATGAAGTTTCCAGCACCGAACAATATATTGTTATATGTCATTGCACTTTACTGATTATATCATATCTATTATACAGGGTGAGTTTTGGTGAGTGTTACAAGACGACTTGAATCTTGAAAACGATTTAAAATATTTTTATTTTCATGAAATTTTGGTGAGGGTGATAGGGCGATGGAAGGGACATATTTAAATACATTTTTGGCATTAACCCTCTCTATATTTTGAGTGGTGGGGGGTAAATTTGATATTTTCAAGGGATGATATAGTTTTTATTTATAAAATTTGAATCTACGAAAAAAACAACTCACGTAAACCAAACAAAAATTCGAAATATTACTTTGTAACACTTAAAAAACTCACCCATACGTAAAATTGCTTATATGGAATTCTGTTGCTTCTCAATATTTGTTGCGAGAAGTTCTAGGTGCTTCATCTATTACGTCTTTTATTTTTAGTTTCTTAAATAATGACCCCCCCCCCCCAAGATTGACCAACAGTCGTATTAATAATAACTACTATAACAAGTATGACCTCTAATAGATATTAAAATAATCTATTGTAGTAATGTAACCGTAATACATAATTAGGTTCACAAAGCATATACTGCACACTTTGTTAGAATGTGACTTAAATACTTTAACTGCTAAAAATATTAAGAATGTTCCATTCGTCTGCTTTTAATTTATAAAAATCAAATCAAGAATTTCATGCTGGACGAAGTAAAACACATATCCAAAAACATTATATTTTGTTGAGTCTTAATTGCATTATAAGATTTTACGTTGGGCAGGTGAAAGATACTTATTTTCTGTTTATCAATCCAGGGTAACGTTGCCGGAATAAACTCTCAATCTCAAAATTAATCCATTTTCATCACAACAAGTGTTTCATATCACAAAATGATCATAGTATATGGGATTTAGAAGTAATGATATACAATTATTTATTTGATGATACAAAAATGAAACACGTTACTACGTTTTTTATCACTTTATTTAAAACGTAAAATACGTAGTAACGTGTTTCATTTTTGTATCATCATGATTAATTATCACATAGTAACGGCTTCCTCCATCAACTTTAATTATTATTTTTTTCGTATCGTTCACTGGCACTGAGCTTCGTTCAAATCATGGGAACTGTTAACAGAAGTTTTTTATCAAATGGCAGTGTGCACAGCGTTTTAAGTGACGAATTAGAAATTAAATAATACTCCGCGTGTTGTGTGCACTACAGCCCACACCGCAGCAAAAAAACTGTATCGTTTCTTGAGAACTTTTTAAAAATTTTTGGCCGAGTAAAAACCGTCTATCAAACTTCACTTCCCTTCATGCCCACAGGGCATGAAAGGCGTCCGCGTTGAGCACACTTTTAGCCCCATTCGTGGCAATTTCCAGTTTCCCTTTACTCCTGAGGTGTATTATACATTCCCAGAGCAGCCACATTTTCTAACCTTATTGATGGTGATCAGGCAGGCTTGATGAATTCAATGTGAATCGTTTATTATGATAGCAAATATATTTAACTCGATAAGAAAGCTGCCGCATACTTATTATACAAGGTATATTTCTTAAAATAATTAAAATAACCATTATCACAATATTTTTGTGTTGGCGCCATCTATGATGCACTTGCGAACTACTCTGTTTGAAAATTGTTACGAATTTTCGATACAACTAATGGAGTTATCTTTGCAACGAAATTTCGGACCAATTACTGACTTCCATTCAATTCCATATTTATCCTGATTTCTCCAAAATCTTGTAGAGCCTCGCCGTAATTAAATCGCGTGCTGTGCAGCAAATTTCTGTTCAATACGTCCGTTTCGACTCGTTCTCGCGCGCCATCTCTCGGCAACGCCAATGTTCAGAATTGTCAATACAACTAAATGCCATTAGTTGTATCGAAAATTCGGTTAAACTGTAAATATTTATTTACTGCTTAAAATTAAACCTATTTCACGTTTAATGATGTTGGAGATGCTCAACTAATGTTTTATAAATGTATCCTTTGATTTTAAAAGCGAGTAAGTTAAAGTATAAGTCCGAGGCGCATATGCATGATTTTCATCGTTGTTCAATGTCATTTGTGACTTATAGTGCTCGTGATTAATTTCACAATTTACCGCCGTTATTAAACAAGAAGTGTTGGAATTACTCGATCAATCGCTTCCTCACATCACCAGACCACCATAACGTAAGTTGATTGCAACTATAAATCACTAATTATCGTGTTTTGCTAACCCTTCAATTCTAACCCTAATCTCAAATTTAACTCTTCAATTCTGGTTTCACGCTAATTTGGAGAATACATAACAATACACCGCATTTTGATGGCGCAGTGCCTAATTGAGCGATTATTGGATTCCCTCGATATTAACTCAGGAGTCGGAACTTGGTAAAAAACAGCACAAACTCGATAACGAACTCAATCCCTTGTCTTTTAATCTGTGTGCGGCCTTAAGAATAAGCTTCCTGAGAGCACAGTTGTGGCTAAGTACTACATCTCCTTCCAGGTCTTCCCGACTACTATTATGTACTTCCTTTACTGCCGTTTGGTTTCAAATGAATGGATCACAACAATGAACTCTATTTTTTCAGGCTGAGGCGTGCTTCTATCAAACCATCCGGTGATGAATGGAGAAACATTTCATTCTGGAAGAACTGCATGTAACCTGCCACAGAATGACATTTTTGTTGCTATCTTGAACAATCCTGGGTGGTTCCTATATGTTCCTGCATTGCACCCTTTAGACTGCTATTATATTATTCAACCTTTTAGTAATCATTATTAGCACTTTACTTTAGTCTGTTTTTCATTACATTCCTGGAATGTAAAGCGTATCATATAACAGATGGTCCAACAAGAGTGCAACATTTTATTTATGAATATAATTAACATGTATTTCAAAAACAGTAAAATGTGTATTTAAACTTACAAAATGCATTCCTAAGTACATTAGAAATATAGAATATAACATCCATCAAAAGGCTGTCACGACTTTGCTGGCACACTCTTGCACTTTTGATGAAATTTTCTAGTATACTTTTCTACAATTGCTGATTAATGTTATCAATTTGTATGATCTGCTCGCTTAATTTCTTAAGATAACTGGACCTTATAAGGATGCAAATGATGTCCTTTTTGTTAAATTTAAATTAAATTTATCCGGCTATTGTTTTTTGTGTGCTGTTATGTATCTGGTTCGTTCAAAACGTGTCCTTTGCTGCGTATGATGGACTACAGTTAACACGTTCACTGCTACAAGGTAAAGGTACCCTTCAACTGGAAGCGTGATCAAGAAAACCTTTGTTTTTGACAGAAAAGTCATTATTTGTCGTTAGTTATGTAAATTCAATATTTTTGTGTCATTTTTGACATACGGCACTTCTCCGTGCCATGCGCCTTCATGCGTCATTCGACATTTTTATCGTACAGTGGCGTGTCACGGATCTGTAACGAGAATATTTTTCTTTGTTTTTAGGCATAAATTTGATATCATAACTAGAAAACGAGCAAATAAAACATATTTTCTGATAACAAACTACAAAAAAAAAAGTGAACTTGAATAGATTAATTCATTACACAAAACAAAGAGTAGTATGTATAAAAACCTAAAAACTACAAAAAAATTATGTAAAAGTAAAATTTTAAGTAGTAACTGTTACAAAAATATCACCCTATGTAAGCCTGTTCTTCAAATGTATTATTACCTAAGAACCAAACGCTGTAGGTTAAGGCCACATCACATTATGCCCTCCTTGCCTGCGTGAATGCAGTAATTTTGCACTGAAATCGTGCCTTCTGTTGCATTATAACTTTACTCTAGGTGTTCCCGCGTGACGCGTTCAAGTAGCAGTAGTCGAATATGCAAGAAAAACGCTGCGTGTAAACAGTGCTTAGGTTGTTTTTTCCCGAAGTAACTAATTGCGTTACCGTTTTCAGTGCGCTGTTATGAATCTGCTTCCTTCAAAACTTACCCATTGCACTACGGTTAAAGATGCTTGTAGCCATCGAGGAGCAGTACAGTTCAGCGCAATCTTAACCTACAGAAAGGTAGATTTTAACGTTGTCAACGGGACGCTTTTTCACTGGGTTTATGTATTCATTGTCTTGTCATATAATAAATTTATTTACTACACATTGTACATGCAAATTTAGTCATGACTATTGATAATTGTAACTCAATGATGCCAGTACTTATGCTTTAAGCAGTATGATCGTCATTGCACTTCTGCAGTTGGAGGCTTTGGACATGCTCATCCTGGAGTGACTCCAGGTCCTCCAGGAGGACTCCGAGTTCTTTGTATCTCTGTTTAAAGAGCCCTGGAGACATTCAATAATATCGTCAATCATACTCATCGTGTACAAAGTGATTGATCGCTTGTAATTGATCAATGAGTTGTACTTCAATTGAAACCATCAATATAATTGATATTATTGACCGCCTCCGGGCTAGTTAAGGCTCGTTCTCGCTTGCTCTTGGAAATCCCAACGGCGAATTTTACGATATAATCGAAATCCTTCGGAACCGACATGACTCTTTATTAATTTGGTGCTCACACATAACAATTACTTCTGCTTCCCCCATTATCACACATGTTGGACTTTATATTTTAAAACCTGTTAGGAGTTGATTATTCAATTAATTTTTTTAATACCTTTTTAATACAGAGCTGGTTTTGAACTGGCTGTAAGTTAACCTAATAATCATGGCGAGAATTTATTCGGGAGTCTTTCTTCATTTGATACATTGAGTCAGTATTGAAACATGAGTGCTGCCAGGGTATTTTGCATATCCTTATTAGGTTTTTTGTAGTTGGAATGCTAAATTAGAGTTTTTTTTTACTGTCACTGGGGGCATTTTCAAGTGCAAAAAGCGACAGTTTTAAATTTTTTGGCGACATCTACCACATATTTATCTAACTGCTCACTTAAGTGTCGGTAAAAAAGATATCTGGAATTCCAGAAATCTTTTTAACCTACAAAAAATAGAAACCTGTAATATTTATTTGTTTCTTTGTTCAATCATGTGTCAACAGATGTCTCTGGGGTGCTTATATTAAGTTATATTTTTTGTCGCCAGACGTCGCGTTGATCGCAATTTCAATGCAGCAAACAAATGCACATAAAAATATGTTTCCAAACAACACTTGTTCTTCCTTTTTAAAACGTGCGTATTGCTGTGTGTGACGCATTACTGTTAAATGATTACAGGCATCGAGGAACACTACGATTCAGTGCACTATTCTTAATTACGTAATACAAGTAGGTGAATAATTCCCTATTTCCCAAATATTTCTGGACAGTTTGTATGTTAATTATGGTACACTGGGAGGTGAATAATTCTTCATTTCCGCACATTTACACATCGATTAGGTTTGTGGGATGAATAATTCTTAATTTCTCAGATATTTTAGGACGAATTCTATGTCGATTAGGTTATGCTGCGGGATGAATAATTCTTTATTTCTGCAGATATTTTAGGACTGTTTACACATCGATTAGGTTATACTGCGGGATGAATAATTGTTCATTTGTGCAGATATTTTAGGACGATTTTTATGTCGATTAGGTTATACTGGGGTATGAATAATTCTTCATTTCCGCAGATATTTTAGGATGGTTTATACATCGATTAGGTTATACTGCGGGATGAATTATTCTTCATTTCCGCAGATATTTTGGGACGGTTTATACATCGATTAGGTTTTACTGCGGGATGAATAATTATTCATTTCTGCAGATATTTTAGGACAGTTTGTAGGTCGATTATGTTATACTGTAGGATGAATAATTATTAATTTCGGCAAATATTTTAGGACTGTTTAAACATCGATTAGGTTATACTGCGGAATGAATAATTCTTCATTTCTGCAGATATTTTAGGACGATTTATACATCGATAGGTTATACTGGGGGATGAATAATTCTTCATTTCCGCAGATAATTTAGGACAGTTTGTACGTTGATTATGTTTTACTGCGGGATGAATAATTCTTTATTACCGCAGATATTTTAGGCCAGTTTATACATCGATTATATTATACTGTGGGTAAATAATGGTTCATTTCCGCAGATATTTTAGGCCGGTTTATGCATCCATTAGGTTATATTGCGGGATGAATAATTGTTCATTTCCGCAGATGTTTTTGGACGGTTTACACATCGATTAGATTATACTGTGGGATGAATAATTCTTTATTTTTGCAGATGTTTTAGGACGGTTGCTACGTCAATTATGTTATACTGTGGGATGAACAATTCTTCATTTCTGCAGATATTTTAGGACGGTTTATACATCAATTAGGTTATACTGCGGGGTGAATAATTCTTCATTTCCGCAGATAATTTAGGATGGTTTCTACGTCGATTATGTTATACTGTGGGATGAATAATTCTTCATTTCGGCAGATATTTGAGGACAGTTTCTACGTCGATTATGTTATATTGTGGGAAGAATCTAAAAATAATAGCAGATATTTTAGGACAGTTTCTACGTCGATTATGTTATACTGTGCAATGAATAATCCTTCATTTCCGCAGATATTTTAGGACAGTATATACATCGATGATGTTATACTGTGGGATAAATAATTTTTCATTTCCGCACATATTTTAGTACAGTTTATACATTGATTATGTTATACTGTAGAATGAATAATTATTCATTTTGGCAAATATTTCAGGACAGTTTCTACGTTGAATATGTTATTCCGAGAGATGAAGCTAAAAATAATAGCAGATATACATTTCATTTCCGCAGATAATTTAGGACAGTTTGTACATCGATTATGTTTTACTGTGGGATGAATAATTCTTTATTTCCGCAAATATTTTAGGACTGTTTACACATCGATTAGGTTATACTGCGGGATGAATAATTGTTCATTTCTGCAGATATTTTAGGACGATTTCTATGTCGATTAGGTTATACTGTGGTATGAATAATTCTTCATTTCCGCAGATATTTTAGGACGGTTTATACATCGATTAGGTTATACTGTGGGATGAATTATTCTTCATTTCCACAGATATTTTGGGACGGTTTATACATCGATTAGGTTATACTGCGGGATGAATAATTATTCATTTCTGCAGATATTTTAGGACGATTTCTATGTCGATTAGGTTATACTACGGTATGAATAATTCTTCATTTTCACAGATATTTTAGGATGGTTTCTACGTCGATTATGTTATTCTGCGGGATGAATAATTTCCCATTTCCAGAAATTTTTCTTTGGTTGAGGTAAGTGTAAGAGCTGTCCGTAGATGATCATTTGACATTCGATATGAATATCTTATGATAAAGCTGCGCTGATGAGTCCTATAAGGACGAAACAGCTTACGTCGTTCCAGATTCTTCCCAAGTTAGAGCTTCAACTGCAATTCAGGTGAGCACTAGTAGTATGAAAATTTTCGATTCAACTGAGTGGGCAGTATAATTTATAATTTTCGGATTTCGTACCAGGATCACAGGAGGTCAACGAGATCTTTTATTCATAGTGCCCACTCAATGTAAATCGAAAATTTTCGTCTACATATTTTATAATTTTCGGATTTCGTACCAGGATCACATGAGGTCAACGAGATCTTTTATTCATAGTGCCCACTCAATGTAAATCGAAAATTTTCGTCTACATATTTTATAATTTTCGGATTTCGTACCAGGATCACAGGAGGTCAACGAGATCTTTTGTTCATAGTGCCCACTCAATGTAAATCGAAAATTTTCGTCTACATATTTTATAATTTTCGGATTTCGTACCAGGATCACAGGAGGTCAACGAGATCTTTTGTTCATAGTGCCCACTCAATGTAAATCGAAAATTTTCGTCTACATATTTTATAATTTTCGGATTTCGTACCAGGATCACAGGAGGTCAACGAGATCTTTTATTCATAGTGCCCACACAATGTAAATCGAAAATTTTCGTCTACATATTTTATAATTTTCGGATTTCGTACCAGGATCACAGGAGGTCCAAGAGATCTTTTATTCATAGTGCCCACTCAATGTAAATCGAAAATATTCGCCTACAAAATCTCAATTTGTTCCTCGCAAAAATCGATATACAGGGTGATCCAATTTTTTAAAATATTTTCGACTCACCCTGTATATATCAATTTGCCCCTCGCAAAAATCGATATACAGGGTGATCCAAAAAAGTTAAAATATTTTCGACTCACCCTGTATATATCAATTTGCTCCTCGCAAAAATCGATATACAGGGTGATCCAAAAAAATTAAAATATTTTCGACTCACCCTGTATATATCAATTTGCTCCTCGCAAAAATCGATATACAGGGTGATCCGAAAAGTAATGAATTTTTCAACCCACGAAAATCGATATATACAGGGTGTCCACAGCCCGAATACCCGCAAAATTTAGCCTCGCGCGCGCGCGCGCGCGTATATATAATGTAATATAAACATATAGTATATCTATATTGCTATAAATCCAGTAGGGGTCCTACGGACCCCTACTGGATTTATAGAAAAATTTCTACCGGTCGAGCTCCAGGTGAGAAGCTTAAACGCGCGTCACATGACGTGTGCGTGTGTGTGTGTGGGCGCACACACGGGCGTCGCGACGCCCGCCCGCCTGACGCCTGACGCGCGTTTTTTAAGCTTCTCACCTGGGCGGGGGGTGGGCACCTGCTAGGTACGTGGTACCTAGCAGGTGCATATTGCCCACCCCCCACATCTATACCCCTAGATACCCCCACCGATATTCTATTGTATACTATAGTATACAATATTATAGTAATCGCGAGGCAAATCGTCCCGTCTCACTTCCACTCGTTGGCCGGATCTACTTACCTTCTCGCACTCACGGGCGCTTATCGCGAATCTGTAAGAAGAGATGATGATTCTTGTCGATGGATTTCCATGGCTCGATAGCGTACGTCGCTTCAGCGTTGGGTTGGCCCCCGACGCTGCAGCGAACCGCGGGTTCAAATCCAGCCGGCCGAATAAAAATTGCGGCGGGTTGCGGACCGGCAGGGGTGCCGCCGGGGGCTGCGATGGTGGCAGCGCCGGGGGGAGCGGCCGGTGAAGCGATGCTGGAGCGGGGGGTGCGGCAGGGATTCGGTGGCGGGTGCCGCCGGGGCTGCGATGGTGGCAGCGCCGGGGAGCGGCGGAAGGTAGCAGCCGGGCCCCGGCAGGGACCCGGAGCGGGGGGGCACGGCAGCGATCCGGTGGGAGCGCGGGAAACGCCGGTGGAGGGGAAGCAGCGGGAGCGGCGGAAGCGGGGGAGCAGCGATGCGGGGGCTAAAAATTGGAAAAAATTAGTGGGATGAGATTCGGCAGCGAGGGAGGGGGGAAGAAGATATACGAAAAACAGGCAATCTTTTACAATTTTTTTTTCAATCAAAATTTTTAAAAGTCAAATATGTTTCTAGTGGAGGCGCCGGGTAAAGGGACTTGTAAAAATTACCACCGAGAACGCCCGAAAATGTGGAATCTTGTGGAGGCGCCTGGTAAAGGGACTTGTAAAAATTTACCACCGAGAACTGTCCGAAAATGTTAATGCCCTGTTATCCCTCGGTCTCCATCTGCTTCGTAGCCGGTTTCCGCGTTGATAGTAGGGAACGGCGCGCGCTTATCATATCTCCCTTTCTAGTATCCTTATTTAACTTTAGTGAAGGCACCGGGTAGAGGGACTTGGTCATTTAACGAGGGCCCGAAAGAAAACGCACACATATTAAGTTATACACTATATATTTTATAAACTCCTTTATTTACACAAGTTTTACTTTGTTTATTACATATAATTTATTCAGGTGTATTGCGTATCAAAGAACGTTAACATCGATTAGATTATGCTTAAGGTAATAAAGTATATAATTTGGTGTAGCGCGAATCAAACAACGTTAGCAGACAGCATCACAGTCAAATGTCCGATGGATTTACAACAAAATTGCGACAGATGCTCGACTGCAACTAACGTACACGTTACTGTTGTACGTTGTTTGATCCGCAATACACCTAATCATATACTTTATTACCTTACAGCCATGAGAATGTCGCAGTTCGTAAGACCGAACAGTCCGCTATCTTTGTCTCTACAGTGCAGGACAAGACATACGTACAAGACAGTGGACTGCTCACTCTTACGGAATTACAGGCACTCTGATGCCTTTGGCCTTGGGTACGATGCGAGCGGTGAGAGGCCACTAATATTAAAGGGCTAAGAGCAGCGATGAGCGACAAGTGTAAAGCTTGAATTGTACCCAAGGCCTTACATACCGTCCTTAAATACCTGTGGAAATGAATTTTATTCAGTTCGGTACAACCTAGCCTCAAATACATATAAACGATCTTTATTTAGCTACAATATTTATAAGGGTGCGATTAAAGGGTATAATGTTTATTGGATTAAGATTTAATTAGGTTACAATCTTTATTTAGGCAAGATATTTATGGCGCAACGATCTATCGATGGCCTCGGATACGATGCAAGCGGTGAGAGGCCGCAAATATTAAAGGGGGCTAGGAGCAGCAGTGAGCGACAAGTGGAAAGCTTGAATTGTACCAAAGGCCTTACATACCGTCTTAAAATACCTGTGGAAATGAATTTTATTCAGTTCGGTACAACTTAGCCTTAAATACATATAAACGATCTTTATTTAGCTAAAATATTTATAAGGGTGCGATTAAAGGGTATAATGTTTATTGGATTATGATTTAATTGGGTTACAATGTTTATTTAGGCAAGATATTTATGGCGTGACGAACTATCGATGGCCTCGGCTACGATGCAAGCGGTGAGAGGCGGCGAATATGAAAGGGCTTACCGCACCTGCGTCGCTTACTGCTTGAATCGTACCCTAGGGCTTGCATGCCCTTCTAATATACTTGTGAAAATGAATTTTATTCAGTTCGGTACAACCTAAACTTAAATACATATAAATATTGTCGCTAAATAAAGATCGTTTATAAGTATATGATCTTTACTGGGTGACAACCTTTATTGTACCACCTTTATTCAGATACGATGTCTATTGGATAATCTTAAAAGCCGAATCATTGATTTATACACGACGCAACAATGCTACGATGTGACAATGCTATCGCTACGGGCATTTTCATCAGCGTTTAATGCACGTTGAAAATGCCTACAGCGATAGCATTGTCACAGCGTAGCATTGCCACGTAAGGAATCTATGAATCTGCCTTAACAAAACTACGATTTATATTCGGGAGCGAAAACCTAACCTAAACAATCTTTATTTGGCTACAATATTTATGGGGTACGATTTTATATTTATTCAGTTACAACCTTTATTGCGCTACTATCTTTATTTGGGTACGATGTTTATTGGACTACGATTTAATTGGGCTACAATTTTTATTCGGGTACGATATTTATAGCGTTACGTCTATATTCGGGTACGAACTTTATTGCGCTACGATCATTTTAGAGCAACGATATTTATTGAGCTAGGACCCCACATGGAGTCTTTCCGCATTTTATTTAATACAAATGCAAATCGTCGCGGTAACTCAGTAGGTTGTACAGCC
This sequence comes from Othius punctulatus, assembly GCA_951805005.1. Classification (NCBI taxonomy): domain Eukaryota; kingdom Metazoa; phylum Arthropoda; class Insecta; order Coleoptera; family Staphylinidae; genus Othius; species Othius punctulatus. Next base: position 15,416,524 of record OX638138.1, read on the forward strand.
ACGGACGATAAGAATGACGCGCTTGTCCGTCCGAGCAGTTTGCTATACTTGTCTGGTCCCGTACAGTAGGGGCACGGTTAAGACAAGGATAGAAGATTGCTCGGACGGACGGACGCGTCATTCTGACAGTCCGTGGCTGTACACCCAAAAACTTCGCTTTTGCTTTATTGCACAATCGTGATCAATATGGACTACTGCACAAACTTCACAGGGTCGTATGTGGGCAGGACGTTTGCCCGCCAACATATGACCTATTGAAGTTTGTGTAGTTGACCGAATTGATAACGATACTGCAATAAACCAAAAAGTTGGTTTTTGTACGTACGCAAGCGCAAGCAGCGTCAGTATTCAGTATGGCAGGATTAATCGGAATCGCCAGGATTAGCGCAAGCAGCATCAGTTAAGGCTGGCGAATGTTGTCATCATTGCCTGGATTAACGCAAGCTCAAATCAGCATCGCCAGGATATCATCATAAGCTGGATTGCCACATAATCCTTTGGATACCGATACAAATACTATCATATGAATACTGTACTACGATTTCAAAAATCATTCTCATTCTTAATCTTGCAATTTAAAATTTAATCTGAATCTTCGCAATTTAATTGCAATATAAATTACTTTCAGGTTAACGTTGCATCCGATGCCGTAATTGAAATACGACGCCCAACCCTTCCCACCAGAAATCAGACGAAATCACAAGCATACGAATCACAAGCGTACGAAACACCAGCACACAGTGACAAATCATAGAAATCAATGCACACACACACCAAACTAAAAAAGAGCTAAAAGCGGCGGCCGCCTTTTTATCCCTATCTGACTATTTAGGCAAAATGATGCAACGTTAACGTTCTGGCACTTTCTACTATTGCTATAATGACATGAATGATCATTTAATTGGAATGAAAATCAATCAGTAGATTAAGAATGTAATCAATTTTGAAACCGTTACCACCTTTAAACCTATACTATACTATACTAATAGTTAAATGCTATAGCCAGTGGAGTAGTTAAATAGTAACGCAATATATTGAAACAAGTCTTAAAATGCTGTTCAAGCTCTCTGCACTGTTCTCTTAAACACAAGTGAATCGCACTTACCAATAACTACTCCACCGATAATTCATAAATTACACAATTTATTTAAAAAATTGATTAAAAAAAAATGGATAAAAAATTTGCTTGGGTTTAAGAAAAATAGATTTAGAATTAAATTAGATAAAAAAATTGACTTGGGTTAAAAAAAAACGGGCAAAAAATTGACTTGGGTAAAAAAAATGATTAAAAAAAACCACTGAGGAATTCTAAACATTAGGACCGAATCTAAAACTCTAAATCCTTAAATCGTGATTCTCAAAGCGGTATTTTTGCCAATTCATTAATAATAATTATATATCTATGTATATATACTAGATGTATAATCACAATCTGGAATGAAATGAAAAATATTTCGACTAAATTCAAAATCGGAGCCAATAGCGCTTGAAATCTATCTTCGGAGGCTTCGAGTGAAGCAAAGCATTATGGTTTCAACTAAATTCCGCGATACATAACGAGAATATGTTATTCTGATACCATAATGTGTGAAAGGAGGCTGTCCTGTGAGTGTCCGAGTAAAGCAAAGCAGTAACTTTTGCAACTTTTGCACTTTTTGAAATGTTGAATCCGTAACGAGAATATCTGCCTTCCCTGTGAACAACGGCACCTCTTTGCGATCGCTTCAGAAGGAGTGGCAAATCATCATCTCTTCATCAGTAAAAACAGCCGAATCGATATCCCTTGACACACCAGTCCGGTTAGATAGCTGGACAAGCCCCAGCTGGGGCCAAGTATTGGTTACGTTAGTGCGCTTGAAATGAACTAGTGAAGAGATGAATGATCAGAAGCACGGCGCGGTACCCGATCATTTTAAACAATTATTTCTATCTTGGTCTGTCTCTGTACCTTTAGATTAGATAACTGAAGATAACAATTGGGTAGTTTGTACAAACTGCACAAGCATATTACTCGGACACACAGAGAGGAACATTTACTTAAAGTACCTACGCAAATAATTTTAAAATCGGAACTAATAGCGCTTGGAGAATCTTAAAAAATATTTATATGTACCAAGTCACATTACGAATCATATATTCAAACCTCAATAACCCTTGCAAAATACAATTGAATTCGTATTAAAAAGTAAGGTCAAACGATTGACTAAATGTGGAATTTAATAAGATTCAAGACTAGACAATTTTGAAATTGTCTGAAGCATGAAAAGTGATATGGTTGGACAACCATTAATCAAAATCGGATAAGCAAATTTGGAATCTTAAAATCACATCAGGGTTATTGACATTTGAATAAATAAAAATTATATTTGGGACAGGATAGGAATCAATTTTTTAAATATTATTGCGTCATCAAAACATTACTACATACAGGCACGCCCTCAAGTTACGTAACTATCGAGTTCTGTAAACTTTTAAATAACTTGAATTTTAAGTTAGTCTAATTTGTAAATTGCATAAGTACAACTTTATAAAAAAAAAAAAAATTATGAAGGAATATAAAAACAAAGGGTGTGTTTGAGGTGTATGGTTATAAAGAGAAATGCAGTTTTCTGGCAATTTCCACCCTTAATACGTAACTGCAAATTACAAAAATCGTTGGTTACGCAAGTTTAGGGATACCTACACTTAAAATTATTTAAATCTATTAAAATATTACTTATCCACAAAATCTAATTCATGTTGTCAAGTATCTCTGTATTATGAATTATCTCTTATTATCTCTATATTATGAATTATATCTACATATAATTAGTTTGTGTGGATAAGTTTCGAGCTACAACCAAGTAATAAACAAAGAATTGTCTATTTATCTGTAACTAATTAATTATTATTGCATGGAAATTTCAAGAACACTTAATGCAATGTATGAATGTAATACTAAAATAGTTTATGACTTGGTTACAGCTAAACTATTTTCTAAAGTCTCCTCAGCGATGTTCTTGATCCGATGTCTTCCATCCAAAGTCATCTAGGTTCCCACGTTGTTCAAGATCAGAGTGGATCGTAATCAGAAGTTGAAGTAGTGTCATCGTAGTCATCCACCTGCAGATATTCTGGTTCCAGCAAAAGCCCATTAGCTAAAAATACAATAAATTTTAGATTGCGAAAATGTTAAGAATATAAATCCTTTCACTGCTAGTATCAAACAAATATTAATAAACCATACAAGGTATTACCTAAACCAGTGGTTCCCAAAGTGTGCGTCGGGGCACCCTGGAGAGCCGTCTTTCCAGGGGTGTCGCAGAATATTGCAAAAGGTTTATAATTAAGTTGAATAAACTAATAGAAAAATTAACCCGGGTATTTTGCAGACTGACATCATTTACAATGAGATGGCTTTCAATAATAGTAAATAACATATTCAAAAGATCCATTACAGTTAGTCATGATATAACTTAGAGAAGGTTTGAGAAAACCTTAGTTCAAAAAGGGCGCTGTGAGCGGAAAAAGTTTCGAAACCACTGGCCTAAACTATTTATACAAAGTTACGGTTTGTCTAGAGTAAATACAATACCATTCATGCTGCTACGAAATGAATAAATATCATTCAAATAGTAAAAGGATTTATAAATTTCTTTCGTTTAATGCAATATATCACTGAATGAAAATGTTATTCACAATGGACAAGTTTAAACCGGAATTCTTAAACAAAATTAATGCTGTGTTACTTTAAGTAAATTTTATGTGAATAAATATGTTACAATTAATTCTAAATGCCGTAAACATATTGCATTAATGGATTAATTAATGGTTTAATTAGCAAAAATAGCATAAATGGTTAATACTAACTTCAAGTTATTTTATATTGTGAAACTTGAAGTAAATTTAAGATGTCATGACATAATAATTTTTCATACATACAGACTGTTAAAGAAAGTGATGTCAACTTTAATGCTGGATACTATTAAATGACACTGTTCAAGCTGCAAATCGAATATGTTTTGCAGCGTTGCAGAAATGTTTTCTAGGATACAAGCAAATAATATAACCAGAATTTTTAATTTTTAAAATGTGATTACTTGTCATAACTTGTTGTTGGAAGAGTTGACAACGCTTTCTTGAATATGCTCTGTAACTTGCCGTCCAAAATTATAAATAATTAAAAAATATATTTGTAACATCCTCATTATTAGCCTTCTTGTGACCGATCTGCTTAAACATTTTTTCAACCAAGTCGTTGACAGCTCCTGAGTGATTGCAAATTTGAGGAAAATACAAATAATTTACCTTTTATATCCGAAGCTCTTTCTGGATCCAACTGCAACTTTCCATCTGGTAAGCTGTTGGTTAACATTGATGTACTTCAACTTCGGGAAGAAAGGGTTGAGTCGCGTCTACACTGCAATTACCAGTTCGGTGTCTAGTTCTTCGTAAGTTTGTTGCAATTCCATTTGAAGAGCCCTAAAATAATACAAACATATTAAAATTCCAGTTTTTTCAAATTGGTTTAAGGTGTGCGACGATGGAACAAAAAACTTCCATCCAAATATTCAGCAGCCGAAGTGATCTTACTTTTTGTAAATTTTACGTGAATAAATATAGTACAATTCATTCCAAATGCTGTATATATACAGGGTCCGTCATTTCACCTCCCGTCTTCTATAGCTCAGTTACTAATCACTTTTTTGGGCCACTCTGTATAATCAAAAATATTTTCCTGAAATACGCCCCAGAATGTAAGTAAGGCCTGCAAAATATCAAAATCCAAACTCAATTAGTAACTGAGCTAAAGAAAAAGGGGGGTGAAATGACGGACCCTGTATATATTGCATTAATACTAACAACAAGTTATGTAGTATTGTGAATACTTGACGAAGATTTTAGCTGTCATGAAATAATAACGTAAAATAAAATTATTTTTCCTATATAACTTGCCGTCCAAAATCACAAATAATTTTAAAAAAAGTATTTGTAATATCGTCATTATTAGACTTCTTGTGACCAATATGCATAAACACATTAATTGAACCAAGTCAGTTGACAGCTCCTATGTGCTTGCACATTTGAGGAAAATAACTTACCGTTTATATCTGCAGGTCTTTCGAGGATCCCCGACTGCAATTATTCATCTGCCAAGATGCGGGTTTATTGATGTACTTCAACTTCGGCACGAAAGGGTGGAGTCCTGTCTGCATTGCAGCTACCAGAGACTCCTGTGTCTTGTTCCTCGAAAGTTGGTGGCAATCAGAAGTTCTTCACCGTCATCTCGCAATTGCATGGATCATGAAAACAGAAAAGAGGTGTACAAAAAGTGAACCGTATGTACGAGGATTATTAAGAACTACCAAAACAACTAACTAATCAACATACACAACTTCAGATTTCTGTCCAATTTCATTTATGCGTGACCACAAGTACTGGTATGTCTGTAATTTACTAATTACGTTAGCAAAGTTACTTTTGCAACTTTTGCACTTTTGTGCCTTTTGCACTTTTTCAAATATTGAATCCGTAACGAGAATATCTGCCTTCCCTGTGAACAACGGCACCTCTTTGCGATCGCTTCAGAAGGAGTGGCAAATCATCATCTCTTCATCAGTAAAAACAGCCGAATCGATATCCCTTGAGACACCAGTCCGGTTAGATAGCTGGACAAGCCCCAGCTGGGCCCAAGTATTGGTTACGTTAGTGCGGTTGAAATGAACTAGTGGAGAGATGAATGATCTGAAGCACGGCGCGGTACCCGATCATTTTAAACAATTATTTCTATCTTGGTCCGTCTCTGTACCTTTAGATTAGATAACTGAAGATAACAATTGGGTAAAAACAACTACTGAGAAGCAGTAAAAAACTTAAGACATACAAGAATTTGTGGTTAACTAACTTATAGCTAAATACATATAAAACAAAAAAAACATTTGAAGTGCGCTTTACCCCCAAGTTGACTAAAATGAATACATACCTATAACCTAATCTAGTGTACTGAATACTGCACCCCCCATCTAAACTGTAAGTTCACTGTATTAACAATTGATAAGCGCGTGAATCTATGCTTAACAGGTGGCTAGTCTATTAAGCGACAAATTAAATTTAAACTTACAAGAACAATCAATCTCATTATTATACTGGCTCATATAATAACAAAACATCTAGTTTACATTGAATTAGTTGTCCAGCTTCTCTTTCTGTATAATTATTAACTCATTCAATCATTAAATTGAATAATGAATGCAATTTAGAATTTTGAGAACCATCGGCACAGCAATTTAAAAATTGCTTTCCACGATTTAATTCCATGTTAAATTGAACCAACACTGTTTTTTTTTTGACAAAAAATTTAATAATACATTCCAACACTTGGCTAGGGTGAAAGATATATTATTAAAATAAAAAAACATGGAAAAATTAACACTCCATGAAAACTAATTGAAAAATTGAAACTTTGAATGCATAATAATTAATGCATTATATTTCTGTGCTTTGTTAATTGTTTATAATGTTTATTGATAAAGTAACACATGCAAGCTAGGTCTAATCAATAATGTGTTACTTACATTGATTTGGTAGATAATTAAAAGCGTCAATGACAATTCAATTTAAATGAATTGTTGGTTATTGAATATTTATTAGTCTATTAATTATTCGTAAAATTCATTTGTACTATTAATACAATTACAACATTTCGAATTACGAGTTCCTAATATGATTAACTGTGACACATTACTGCTTTGAAATATTGCAGTAAGACAAGTTTTGTTATATAAACTAAAAAATTTAAAAAAGTAAAAAAATTATAAAAATATAACGCGTAATGACTGTGATTTATAAATTCTTGCACATATTAATTGAAATTTGAATAGATTATTGGCAATGAATTGGTTCATATAAATTGATCAACAACTTTTATTCCCACTATGGAAAATATTTTATCAATGAGAAATGCGTTTACATACATGTTACATAAACAAGATGAACTTGTTTCCTAGACGGGTCGAATATAATAAGCGCAGGAGTAAGCTAATATCAAATATAATATCAAAGACATGCGTCTAAGAAAATCCCACCCCATCAACCAATTTCAGACGAAATTGTACCTACACCTATGATATCATTAAGATATCAGAACCTAAAAACCAGCAACTGGTTCAATTTCAGACGAAATTGTACCTACACCTATGGTATCATTAAGATATCAGAACCTACAAACCAGCAACTGGTTCTATCATATATACATAACAACAAGCATACACACCAAGGAGTCTTCTGAAAGACAAATTAAGCAAGTAAATTGTTATAGTGTTAAACAACGCTAAAGTCGGCGGCCGCCTTTTTCCTAATTAACAATCAGTCTCAACATCAACACTCACACAATACCTAGTCTTTTCGACATGCATCACGAATGTATTATCGCATTTCTCATTGTATTTATGACACCTAGTAATGTGGCAAGAATATGATTATTTAAAATAATTGCATTGTATAAGTTGCATTTGAAAATATCTTTAAAAACTAGATAATTTTTGAGGGGTAGTGTAACATGGCAAGTTAAATCTACTTCTAATCTAAAATCGACTCTACTTTAAATGGATGTTTTTAATATGAACCGACTAATAACCAATAAACCCAAAAAATTGACAAGTACAAACTGCACAAGCATATTACTCGGAAACAGAGAGGAGCATATGTATATGTAAAATAATAAGATACATGACAGAGGCGTCATATATTTAATGTGAATAAAATTAATAAATGCAAGGATTGTATAATGTGGTTCTTTCTTATAATAATTAAAAGGAAATAAACTTACAAACGAATTTTAATAACAACTAAATGATTAATAACTTGTGATTAAGGTTCACAATAGAACAAAGTGTATGAATGTCAACAGCCAAGCAAGTTTGAAGCAAATAAAAATGAACTGTTGACTAAAACACATTAGTGCGAATACAAAATGTGCAATAATGTCGTTAACGCCAATAATAATCTTTATGTGAAATTATTTAATTGAAGTGTACAAAATAAACAAACAAATAAGCACAGATTAATAAAAAAATTAAAGTGAAACTGAGCACCGAGTTCTGGCATTAAAAGGAGTAAATTTTTACATGTTGTCAGCGCAATCATTTGCGCTTTAAATGAAAGTTAAATTCATTAAATCGTAGATCATTATTTCTACAAGCTGGGTTTCAACCAGCAACGCCTGGAATTTAATCCAGCTTTATCCATCTTCATGATTGCAGAATTAACTTTAATAATCAATAAATTTCTACATCGACAGCTCTCACAACTCTACTGTTTACTCATAGAGTATTGATATTAATTGAAAGCAATGCGCAAAATTGAATGAAATAATACGTACGCAGAAAATTAATTCCCCAAACTGGATTCGCACCAGCTATCTCTAGACAACAAATCTAGTATTCTACCATCTTCATAGCCGAGAAATTAATTGAATGCCTTCTCAAAATTTCAATATATACTCGTAATTGATCAATAAAGTTTAAATTATGAAAATTTTATGAGGTTACGACTTTGTTGAAAAGTTGATCAATTGTTTCATAGTGACCTACAAAAATTGTGTGAAAGGAGGCTGTCCTGTGAGTGTCCGAGTAAAGCAAAGCAGTAACTTTTGCAACTTTTGCAACTTTAGCGCCTTTTGCACTTTTTTAAATGTTGAATCCGTAACGAGAATATCTGCCTTCCCTGTGAACAACGGCACCTCTTTGCGATCGCTTCAGAAGGAGTGGCAAATCATCATCTCTTCATCAGTAAAAACAGCCGAATCGATATCCCTTGACACACCAGTCCGGTTAGATAGCTGGACAAGCCCCAGCTGGGGCCAAGTATTGGTTACGTTAGTGCGCTTGAAATGAACTAGTGGAGAGATGAATGATCTGAAGCACGGCACGGTACCCGATCATTTTAAACAATTATTTCTATCTTGGTCCGTCTCTGTACCTTTAGATTAGATAACTGAAGATAACAATTGGGTAGTTTGTACAAACTGCACAAGCATATTACTCGGACACACAGAGAGGAACATTTACTTAAAGTACCTACGCAAACTATCTTACAACACTATAGGCTATCCTCCAAGGCTCTGAGTGAAGCAAAACAGTAAGTGTTCCAAGTAAAATACATGATATGCGACCCAATTAAATTAATAATTATTTCTAATTGTGGTCCGTCTCTGTACCGTTAGATTAGATAAATTAAGAAATTGGGTGATTATTGGTGCAGAAAAAATGAAGCTCAGAGCTCAGAGGAATATTTACTTAAAGTACCTACGCAAATAATTTAAAACAAAAGTGATCAGAAATCTGATATGTGTATATTGTTTGATTTAAAAGCGCGCTTAATAATATGACTATAAAAGCAATTATTGTCCATTGAATTTGATTTGGACACTGGTAGATTTTTGAACCAACAATTAAAATATTGACGCTCCAAATGTTTCTAGTTATGAATAATGCTTGTAAATTGCAGAACAAAAATTATTGTATTGGTATAAATATTTACCAATTATTAGAGACCAATTTCTTGGCTGCTGGATGAATGTTTCAAAGCAAACTTGGATACAATCAGTTGTCTTGGAGACAAAATATTACACGGCATTATTCATAACTAGTTGCGGTTATTAGAAATGAAAGTTCCTACCTTTAGAATCCCCTGGCAGTCTTGAAGATCGTTGCTGCGAAATTGACTCCGATGACGATTTCTGCGGTGCCGGCAGTACCAGAAGGCTGCATATACTTTCGTCTCTCAATGATGTTCCAGTTCCAGTTCCAGTTCCATTCAACAAAGCAATTATTCTTTCCTAAAACATAAACACCTATTAAAATAGTGAAATATTACAAGAATCGCTGATTTCAGAAACCGCCCAAATCCACTTTTGGTTATACATATTTGAATTATACATAGAATGGCGCATAAAAGATGTAGTTCTTTTGCTTGAGCGCAAAAATAACCTTATTCTAATATTTAAAAGGTGTATTGGACCCTCTGAAAATATCAACTGAGAGCAGACATAATCTTAGTTCGTGACTAATTAATATTTATTTAATTATTTCAAAACTAGATGTGTGACTTGAGTTGTTTCTGAAATATGTGTTTCAATGTGTATGCTAAAGTTTTAATGTTACTTTGTTTAGAACACAAAACTAATAAATGTTATTTTGCTAAAATCTGATCAAGCATTAAAATTAGTATAAAGGCAGATGTAAGGCGAGCGATGCAACATTGTGGTAACCAGTCAAAATAGGTACAGGGGTGCGTTTGACTTTGAATCAATCTTAATAGAATACAAATATAATTGAAGTGTTTAGATTTCAACATTTATGCATGCACAATTAAAATTAACAACTGTTCAAATATTGCCCCCGATTAAATTTCATTTGGATATAAATACAGTTTATGACCGAAGATTGAAAAATATCGACGCACTAAGTAATAGTTTTGAATAATGTTGATAAATCGAAAACAAATCATTTTTAATACAGAAAACTTGTGAAACATTAACATTATTCATAACTAGGTGATAAATAAAAACATTCCTACCTAATAATTAATCCAATTTGCAAAACTGTGAAGCAACAGTTCGATGAAGTTACAATCGGAGATAATCGCTGTTCCTCGGTAGGTAAACGAATTCACGTCAGTTCTGCATTGCATTAACAGATGGTCCATTTACCAATTCAACGAAGGTATTTGTTGTTCTGAAATATGAAAAATTATTGTAAAATCGAGACATGTTTCGTTGGGTTTTGGAAGCAAATTGAAATTAAAGTTGGAAAAATTTGTAGGTACAATCGAGAGTATTTACCTGTCTAGACTAATTTTAAATGAATTTATGCAAATTTTAAAAGAGCACATACACTTCAAGCAGACGTTTGGATGCGACCGTTGAAGTTGTTTATTAGTATCGATGGCCCAAAATATTTTGTACAATCGTTACTTGCAAATTTATATGTTCCATAATTTATACGTCTGCAACGCTAAGCCTGAAAAATATTTGGTCACATCAATTCTGATACATAACTGTGGTAGGTCCTACCAAGTTAATTTGGTCCCACCCATAATTGGGAGATTCGACTCGACCCATATAATTAAGCAGTGCAAGTCCCGCTCAATTTAGGAATCAGATTTTAATTGAATTAATGAATTATATTCAGTTACGGTCAGCTTACATCACTTCTATTAGTTTAACGCCAATAATTCAATTCAAGCAAATAGGGTTTTTATGTTATTGTTTGAACATTGGATCGAAGTGTTTAGATTGCAACATTTATGCATGCAAATTAAAATTAACAACTCTTAAGAGATCGCCCCACATATAAATAAAGTTTTTGACGGAAGATTGAAAAATATCGACGCATTAATTAATAGTTTTGAATAATGTTGGTCAATTGAAAACAAATTATTTTTAATACAGAAAACTTGTGAAATATAACATTATTCATAACTAGATAAATATTAGAAACCCTACCTTATAATTCCTCAGACGATTTGCAAAACTCTGAAGCAGCAGTTGGTTCGATGAAGTCACCATCGGAGACGATCGCTACTTCTCGTCAGGTAAACAAATTCACGTCAGTTCTGTGTTGCATTAACAGATGGTCCATTTACCAATACAGCGAAGGTATTTGTTGTTCTGAAATAGTAAAAATTATTGTAAAATCGAGACATGTTAGGTTGGTTTTTGGAAGCAAATTGAAAAATTTTAAATAAATTTATTAGCAATGTAAATTTTAAAAGTCTGCACAGTGTTAGAAATTACGTTAGATAATTATTATTCAGAGCAATTTTGGCATAAGCAGCAGTATACATATTAATTTGGATGCGACAGTCGCAGTTATTTGTTAGTATCGATGGCTCAAAATATTTAATATAAAATATTAAATATAAAACTTTTGTACCATCGTTACTTGCAAATTTATATGTAACATAATTTGTACGTCCGTAACGCCAAGCCTGAAAAAATATTTGGTCGCATCAATTCAGATACATAACTGCGATGGGTTCTACAAAGTTAATCTGGTCCCACCTATAATTGGAAGATTCCAACAATTACTGTTTGTATGCGATCTTAGTCATCGCCCACATGATAACTGGTGCAAGCCCGGCTCAATTTAGGAATCCGATTTTAATTGAATTAATGAATTATATACGTTGCGGTCAGCGTACACACCACTAGAATTATTTTAACACCAATAATGCAAAATTCACTTCAACAAATCAGGTTTCTATGTTTTCGTTTGAATATCAGATCGTAATTAATGTCATGTTTCAAGACAATAGCAAAATTGATGGTAAAAATTAATTTGTTATTAAAATGTTGCAAATTATTATTATTGTTATATTTAAATAACGGGCAGTTAAATAAATTTTCGTGCGTTTCCGAATGTGGAATGCTGTATTGTTCGATACAGCATTCAACATTCGGAAACGCATTCAGTGCATGTGCAGGCAATATCAACACAGTAATTAATAGTTTTGAATAATGTTGATTAATAAAGAACAAGCTCTTTGTAATATAAAAACATTATTCATAACTAGGTGACAAATATAAAAATTCCTACCTTATAATTCCTTTGACGATTTCGATTCGGTGAAGTGGGAGTGCTATCGGAGACGATTGCTTTTCCTCCCCGGTAGAAACACGTTGACGTCGGACTGCTATCGGAGACGATTGCTGTTCCTCCCTGGTATAAACGGACTCACATTTACCAAATTTCAACAAAGGTATTCGCTGTTCTGAAATGTTAAAAATTATTTTAACAGTGACATACGTTTGGTTGTTTTTAAAGGACGCATATTGAAATTAAATCTGGAAAATGTAATGAGAGTATTTATATATATCTACCAATATTGAATGAATTTTTAAGAATTAAAGTTTTAAAAACCTGTGTGCAATATAAGAAATTATGTTGGATAAGTATTTTTCAAATTTATATTCTTGTGATTTTGAGTGATAATTTTTATAAACAATACAAATTCAATTTATTGATTATTAAATAAATTGAATTGCATTTGTAATGTTCCGCCATTTATTCGATTTATTTTAAGCGAGTCGCACAAAGATTTGAGGAATGTTTTCAAAGGCTATTGAAATTGAGACGGATCACTTTTTTGCCCAGCTAAAGCGAATCCATTGTGATAGCGGTACACAATGAGTTCGCCTTGGACAGGAATAAAAATTGCGATTTCTCGAATATTCCGCGTTCATTTAATTAGATTTTAAGCCAACTTTGGGGTAATTAGAAAAGGTTTTCATGTAGGATGTGTGAAATTATGATAATTGGAAATGAGGAGTGATTTTATGCACAATAGAAAAACTAAAAAGTGCAGAATACCACGCAAATTTCGCAAAAAAATCAATTGCTATTACCTGAATAACATCTTCCAGATGAATTCGTGTTTTCTGTGAAATTTGGGACTCTATTGGGGGCCTGAGCTGCAATCCAGGGGGCGACTTCCAGTTTCCAGTGGATTTCGCAAGTCGGAATGTTGAAACGCATCCCACCAATCTTTCTGAAACAACAAATTATTAATTAGTAACATCGTTAATTATTTCGTTGTGAATAATTCACCTAGCAAGCGCACAGTTGTTAAAGCGCGGAAGATTCACTGGCGACTGCGGACTCATACGCCGTCCCCGCCTCACCGCAGTCGGCCGGCTTATCGCTGCTCCGCACAGGCCCAGTTTTTTGGCAAAAATTCTTCGATCGCTTTGTGAAAATAACAATACAAGCCAGCAAACGTGCAAGGACCTGAAAATTTTACGTGCTACATAATATAATACGCATAAAACTTAAATATAACATTAATTAATTAATTTCGAATAGACCTAAAATTGTGTTTTATTCACCAACAATTAAAATTTTGTAGTGCAAAAACTGCAAAATTTTCAAACTGGTACCCATCAGTATTATCATTGATATTTTCAAATTGTAAGGTAATTGCAGCTAATATGGTCATGCTCTCAATATGGCCAATTGTCTGTATCTCCGTAACTTTTAAACTTAACATGTTTTGTACATTTCATGCCAAATTTGACTACAGTATATCTGCATACAATTATTCTGCAAATATGACAAAGATTCCGTTTTAAATAAGTGAGATAATCGAATCTATAACTTTCTGATATGAGCAGTATGAATTATCAATTACTGAAATTTCTATAAATTTAATTAACTCATGTTTTGTATATTTAATGCCAGATTTGTATACAGTATACCTGCATACAATTCGTCTGCAAATTTGACGAAGATTCCGCTTTAAATAAGTTAGAAAATCGAATGTATAACTTTCTGATTTGACAAGTATGAATTATCAATTACTGAAATTTCTATAAATTTAATTAACCCATGTTTTGTATATTTAATGCCAGATTTGTATACAGCACACCTGCATACAATTCCTCTGCAAATTTGAAGAAAATTCTGCTTTAAATAAGTGAGAAAATCGAATGTATAACTTTCTGATTTGACAAATATTAATTATCAAATACTGAAATTTCTATAAACTTAATTAATTCATATTTTGTATAATTAATGCCAGATTAGTATAAAGTGTACCTGTATACAATTCTTCTGCAAATAATTCTTGTGAATTACAACAAAAAACTATTGTATTCGTATTTTTATGTACTACTAATTGGGGGACTTAAAATAACTTTAATTCGAGGTAATTCCTTGTCTATTACTGTCAACACAAGGTAGTCCTGAATACAAATTGTCGCCAAGTATCTGATCCAGTCCGGATGGATTATTTAAGCAAAACTTGGCTACAATCGGTTTTCTTGGAGACACAATATTACACGGCATTATTCATAACTATGAATCTGGCTGTGAAAATTGTAAGAGTGACTCATTGGTAATATCGGGGTACAGCCATTATGAAGCTGGTAGCAAATTAAGTCCGGATTTTCAATCTCTGATATCACTGACAATACAGTGATATTGATGAAAAACAGACGTTAAAACAGTATATGGCTTACCAAGCACTCCATAGGCTGCTGACAGCCTTGCATCTCTGCGGACGGTTTTGCAGAGGCACTATGGGTGTGTATGTATGTGCAAACAACAGTAGCTGGAATCATCGGCTGCAGGTATTGTCACATGTTGCACGTCTGCTTCACCCTTCCAGGACCGCGAAACTTAACCATGTCTGCAATAAAGTGGGTATGATTCAATCGATACTTTCGAGGTCCTATTGTAGAGTAGAAACCAAAATAAAATACCAAAAGCAAAAGTACTTTGTAATTAAGTACTTTAAAGTATTTGAAAATAAGTACATTGAAAAATAAAAGGTGCAAGCAGAAAACTTACTGGCCGAATACGAAACCAATAATCCAGATTATAATTTAACCCAGTAAAGATCGTTACTAATTAAAATCAAACAAATACAAAACAAATAACGTAACCTACATGCTGCACAAATCTGTCACAAATTGAAGTTTGAACGACAACGTGAGTGCTTGCATCTGGTAATTTATATAACAATTTAATCGCTTTTAAAATCAAAGGATACGTTTATAAAACATTTGTCGGGCAATATGCAGCAGTAATCGTTAAATGGTTTTAATTTTAAACAGTAAATACAAGATTTACGAAAATTTAACCGAATTTTCGATACAACTAATCGACATTTAGTTGTATTGACATTTCGGAACATTGACGTTGCCGAGAGATGGCGCGCAAAAACGCGTCGAAACGGAAGCATTGAACAAAAATTTGGTGCTCCGCATACAGTTTAATTATGACGGGGTTCTACAAGGTGTTCGAGAAATCTCGATAAATATGGAATTGAATGGAAGTAAGTAATTGGTCCGAAATTTCGTTGCAAAGATAAGTCCATTAGTTGTATTGAAAATTCGGAACAATTTTCAAACAACGTAGTTCGCATGTCAAACATAGATGGCACACAAAAATATTGCAAAGAATTAATTCTTCGTCTATTTCGAGTTTTTTAAGGAATATACTTTGTATAATAAGTTTGCAGGAGCTTTTATATTTCGTCTAATATCTTTGCTATCATGACAAACGATTCATATTGAATTTATTAGGTCATAGACAATGTAGCTATTCTGGGATTACAATGCAGGAGTGAGGTACACCGTAGCAAAGCACAGCAATAATCACATGATTATTTGATGAAGGAATTTAAATATAATGTAAATTAATTAAACATAATTTAATTCAGTACTTAGACCATATTTCTTACACCTTCCATTCTATCAGACCATATTTCTTACATCTTCCTTTCTATCAGAGTAACACTTTTAATATATGAGTAACGCTTGACAGCTCTACTTTGTGATACATTGTGAAATAGGCAAAAAACACACACAGCTTACTGGGTTAGTATCACTTAGATTTATTTAGTAGTGACTATAGTTCCGACACCGTAACGGGTCACTATCAAACTTACAATCCTACTTACAAATTGTAAGTTTGATAATGAACCGTTAAGGTGTCGAAACTATAGTCACTACTAAATAAATTTAAGTGATGCTAACAACGTAACCTGTGAGTGTTTTTTACCTTTTAATATATGGTTGTGAATTAAATTAAATATTTTATATTATCTCATTGTCTTGTTTAAACAATTCCTTACTTAAAATTCTACCAAACATGCAGATATTTGAATAACATATCTGTATAACAGATAATATATGAATAACA
Source organism: Othius punctulatus (assembly GCA_951805005.1). Classification (NCBI taxonomy): domain Eukaryota; kingdom Metazoa; phylum Arthropoda; class Insecta; order Coleoptera; family Staphylinidae; genus Othius; species Othius punctulatus. The sequence continues at coordinate 15,433,209 of OX638138.1, forward strand.
TTTCAGTTATTTATATATTTTGTGGTGAGAAATCTTATATAAGTCTAAACGAAACATGCACAGAGACGGGGCTGTAATTTTTATAAAAATGCCTCTGAACAAAATACGTATGAGTGTGATGTAATGAGTATGATGCTCGTCTACATTGAATAGCTCCTCATTTTCATCCTCCGGAGAGCGTTTTTCAGACTTCATGTGAATAATTGAATGATTTATATCCGTTTCATCTTGCGCAACTTTTTGTAAAGCCTTTCCAGTTCTTTTCAATTTTCAATATACAGTATGGTTCATTTGCAGATGATCACCAAATGATTAGTAGATTTTCATTGTATTAATGAATAATAATAGGAATATATTGTTAGAAAATATAAAGCACTCAAATTTGGGGTTATATCATATGTTTTGTGATTTATTTTTTATTTGTGATTGTAAATTTATGGATTATTTGGGAAGACAGGTCAGTGACCTCTCTGTATCCACTCTGATGTAACCTCGAAATTTTATACAAAAGTGTGCATAAACACGTATTACATAAGCATATCTGTGAAGGCAAATCTGTTGCCAGTGGGGCCTGGGCCTAATTTGCAAATTAAAGAACCGGATAGGTACCATAAAGGCATACAAGAAGCTATGCAAAGCGACAGCCCACACTAATAATGGATTTTCCTACGTCTGAACACGAAATAAGTTGTAATGATCCAAGAATTCAGATTAAAACTGAAAACGAATCATCGGAGGAAGAATGTGATGTTCAATTTAACGCAGTCGACACAAAGCAAGGTGTACACAAAAGTCAAATTTGCCTTACTCCAATTAATTTATTTTAAATAATGCTCCCCAAAATAAGTCATAATGAAATTTTAATATACCAACTTAGTAAGATTGTAGATCACACAATAGAAAGGCACCCACGAAGGGCATTTTCAACCGATCTGTCCCGCCGTCCGCATCTGGCATTCTTGTCCCGCCGCTCTGGGACAGATGGGCGAGACAGGAATGCCGGGATCGGTTGAAAATCCACTTTGTGTGTGCCTGCCTAATGTTGTTCATATGATTCTTTCAAGGACTTATTAGATACTAATGCTCTATGTTATTAACAATTTCTCATCTAATATGCCTATTTTTCTTCCGTTTTAGAACCACAAATAACTTTCATTAATTGTAAAACCAACTACAGCTCAGATGAAAATAGCGATTCAGATGTAAGTGAGAACTAGATGATAACGATATAGATTCTAGCAGCCTGTACTTTCAGGGTAATTCCAGTATCGTTAAGGTCGAAGATGAGACGGTCCAGATCAACATAGTCATACCGTATACATGTGAAACGTGTATGGCTACTTACGATGGCTACGCAAGTTATGAGGTGCATTTGAAGGATAAACACGATCGCCACATAAAACACAGCACACATTGTGAAACGTAAGAAAATTATTATACAACCTTTACACTGCATACTTAATTTAATGTGAATAGTATTGGATTGATGAGGCAGATACTTGATGAAACTCCATAGTAAAATAGGTATATAAAACACTAGGTTGTTTAAGTTTCACAGATTTATTGCTAATAACTGCAACAATTGTTTCGCCACACGGTGGCTTCATCAGGCAGATGAATAATGATTATTATTTAATCATCATCATTTTATCAATTATTCATCTGCCTGATGAATAATGAACTGCCTGAACTGCCTGAACTGTGGGGCGAAACAACTGTTGCAGTTATTAGCAAAAAATCTGTGAAACTTAAATAACCTAGTGTTTTATTTACCTATTTTAATGTGAATAGATCATATACGGTATATATATATATACAGGGTGATCTATAAAGTCGGTGACAATCTTTGGTGAAGGGTGATGTAATTCTGAGAAAAAAAAGAGTTGAATGAACATAGGTCCGATTAATCCTAGTTCTGCTTCTGTTTCGATTATATTGTCTGTTTAAACGTATCCTAGACATGATCACTTTTTGTAATGACATGCTGCCCCGATCACATAATACACTTTCCCAGGTAAATTTTACGTTTTAGATTTCAACAAACAAAATTATTTTTTTAGGAACATCACCATCGACACAGAAAAACCCAAACCCCACAAATGTGATGAATGCACCTCATGTTTCACTGAAAAGAGTCACTTGAGGAGACACAAAATGATACATACAGGAGAAAGGTCGTACAAATGTGACGAAAAACCCAAACCTCACAAATGTGATGAATGCACGTCATGTTTCACTGAAAAAAATCACATGAAGAGACACAAAACGAAACATATAGGAGAAAGGTCCTACAAATGTGACGAAAAACCCAAACCCCACAAATGTGATGAATGCACCTCATGTTTCACTAAAAAAAGTGACTTGAAGAGACACAAAATGATACATACAGGAGAAAGGCCGTACAAATGTGATGAATGCACCTCAAGTTTCACTGACAAAAGTAATTTAAACATGCACAAGATGATCCACACACGACAAAAGCCCTACGCATGTGATGAATGCACCTCAAGCTTCATTTATAAAAGTGGTTTAAAAAGGCACACGACAGTACACACAGGCGAAAAACCTTACAAGTGCGATGAATGCGAGTCAAGTTTCACTCAAAAAAGTAATTTAAAGATGCACAAAAAGTCCCATACAGGAGAAAAACCTTACACATGCGGTGTATGTAACTCGAGTTACATTTCTAAAAGAGATTTAAACAAACATGAGTTGATGCACACTGGAGAAAAACCCTATCAGTGTGACATTTGTACATCGAGTTTCACTGAAAACAGTAAATTGAAGAGGCATAAAATGACCCATACCGGCGAAAGGCCTTACAAGTGTGATGAATGCGAGTCAAGTTTTACACAAAAAAGTAATTTGAAGATGCACAAGATGTCCCATGCAAGAGAAAAGCCCCAAAAATGTGAATTATGTACCTCAACTTTTGCCAATAAAAATAGATTAAAAATGCATATGATAACCCATACAGGAGAGAAGCAATACAAATGTAAAGTATGTACATCAAGTTTCAATTTTGCAAGAGATTTAAGTAAACATGAGTTGGGCCACTCAGCAGGAAAACCTCACAAATGTAACGAATGCAGTTCAAGTTTCATTAATAAAAGTAATTTGAAACGGCACAAGATAATCCACACAGGAGAAAAGCCTTACAAGTGTGATGAATGCACCTCAAGTTTCACCCAAAAAAGTAATTTGAAAATTCACAAGAGGTCCCATAGAGGTGAAAAGCCCTACAAATGTGATATATGTACCTCAAGTTTCACTCAAAACACTAGATTGAAGATGCATAAGATGACCCATTCAGGAGAAGGCTTATACAACTGCGAAGGCGCCTCAAGTTTCACTTATGAAAGTGATTTGAATATGCAAAAGATGATGATTACATCAGTAAAGACCGAAGATATAGAAACACAATAAAGTCATGAATAAGAACAATTGGATGTTTTATTTGGGCTTAAATTATAAAAACTTGATGATTGCATTAGTAAAGACTGACGATATAGAAACGCAATAAAGTCACGAATAAGAACAATTGGATGTTTTATTTGGGCTTAAATTATAAAAACTATTTGGAGCAATATAATTATATTATAGCACTGCACATAATTTTAAAATACCATTGGTGTAAAATGTAAAAATTAATTAAGATAAACGGATTTTGTTGTGAATGTCTACATGCACCTAGTATAAATAAAGCACTTGGTTAAGTTTCACAAATTTTTAATTATTGGAGATTATAAACACATTGAAAATTAAGTTTTTAGTCTCTTTGTATATCCGGCAGAAAACCTATCAGAGGCTTTGCAAAGACAGCCCCTGTATAGTGTACTGTTTACGATTATAATTTTATTTTACGTTGTACAAAAATCTGTTATAAATGCAGCATATGGGTTTATCAATAGACCCCCGGTGAGAAAAATATGCAGCAATAATTCAAGATTCAGATAAGGACGATGACTTTTGACTTGTCTATCGCAATATTTATCATTTGAAAGCAATATCATTGTCAATAATTGCAGCTATAATTAGATTAAACAAGCTTAACAAAATACCTACCTACTGATTACGTGTTACATAATTAATTAGTATTGATTGCTACTTTAATTACATGCGTTAATTCTGTGAATGTCATTTAGAAGGTCGCAGTTAAAAAAATAGCAAAAATTAAGTACGCTTAACGATGTCATATATCAATCCCACAAAGGGCGGGATGCATTTTAAACGGATGATTTCATCACATATCAGGCAGAAGGTTTATCTCATTACAGATGTCAACTTAATGATTTCATTAAGCGCATAGTGATGATTAGTTGTACATGATGTGAAATAGTTTATTGGCATAGAATGCCAATTAATTATATTAATGATTTGCATTTTTCATATTCCGCAGTAATCTGGTCACACAGTATACATGATTTAAAAAAGCATTTCAGATACTATATTACTTACAAGTCGTACGATTTTATCTAATCAAAATAGATAATACTGGCTATTATCAAAGCAGAATTAACTTTGCACATCACATCTGCTTGACTAATTGAGTAATTAAAATTATATGCTTCAATGAATTGTTGATTTGTAGTGTAGGCATATTGAGTCGGTGCTACTCATAATATCATCCAGGTCAATATTAAAATTTATTGCTGTTTATATCTTTTAGGTGTACACTATACTGTGGAGTGAGTTTAGGCTTAGACTTTTAATCTATTGATAGTCCTCAAGGTCAATATTAAAATTCTCCAATTTTTTTCTTGTGTGTGTATTCTGCAGATTGAAGGCATTTTTATTTTTGTCATTAACTAATTTTTTATAGTATTGAGTTTTTATTATAGTATTTATATTGACCTTGAATATTAAAATTGTCCATTTTTTTTCTTGTATGTGTATTCTGCAGCATTCTAACAAATTAATCATCGACTTCAATTGGCTTAAATGAATGAATTGACTTAATCGACGTGTATTCTGCAGATTGAAGGAATTTTTATTTTTCTCATTAACTAATTTTTTAAAGTATTGAGTTTTTATTATAGTATTTATACTGACCTTGAATATTAAAATTGTCCAATTTTTTTCTTGTATGTGTATTCTGCAGCATTCTAACAAATTAATCATCGACTTCAATTGGCTTAAATGAATCGACTTAATTGACGTGTATTCTGCAGATTGAAGGAATTTTTATTTTTGTCATTAACTAATTTTTTATAGTATTGAGTTTTTATTAGTATTTATATTGACCATGAATATTAAAATTGTCCAATTTTTTTCTTGTATGTGTATTCTGCAGCATTCTAAAAAAATAATCATCGTCTTCAATTGGCTTAAATCGACTTAAACGACTTAAATGAAACAGACAAAAATTAAATGTAATTTTAATCATAAAAAATGTGAAGATCAACATTGATTTGCAATGATAATTCAAGAATCTAAGTTAAATAAACAGAATAAATAACACATCATACAAATCTAAAACGATCAATTAGAGAATCATGCTATTTATGGTTTTAAATTTGGAGTGAATATCTGATTATATTAAACTGAAGTGATCAATGACTAGATTGAGGAAATTTCACATTGATTATACATTGTGAGGAATACTTAGGCTATAATTTTTATTTTTGTCATTAACTAATTTTTCATATTTTTAGAAAAGAAAGTTTAACAAAAGTTTAATATCTAATTATTTGCCAATAATAAATAAATAGTATAATAAATTTGTAAAAGTGCCGCGACACAAATAAAAATGAAAATCATCAAATTGATTATACTATTTATTTATTATTGGCAAATAATTGAGTCGTATAGAATCAAAACTCACAACATTGAAATACCGATATTTTGGGAATTAACCGAAAACAGAATTTTGCAAATAATTTTTTTACATCCTGTTAGCTCTACAAAATGAATTGTAAAATAAAATAAAAATGCTTATTTATATAGCATTTTAATAATAAAAGCAGTTAACATTGTGGAATGGATATTGTGAGTTTTGATTCTATACAATTGAATTAGATATTAAACTAACTTTGTTTAAACTCTTTTTTCTAAAAATATGAAAAATACTATGAAAAATTAGTTAATGGCAAAAATAAAAATTCCTTCAACCTGCAGAATACACACACAAGAAAAAAATGGACAATTTTAATATTGATCTTGAGGACTATCAATACATTAAAAGTCTAAGCCTAAACTCACTCCACAGTATAGAGTACACCTAAAATATGTAAACAGCAATTAATTTTAATATTTCAATTTTTTAATTTTTAACGTTTAATTTTTTGTGATGCGGCACTTTGACAAAGTCGTCATCCATATTTTCTTTTTATTATATATTTTATTATATTATATATAATTTTATTATATATTATATTTTATTTCTCTTCGTGAATCTAAAAATACCATGTGGTTGCATAACAAAAATTGCTAAGAAAATAGAGTTTAATGTCTGATGAAAAAATGTGAAATATTAAAGACTGCATTGGAAAATAAATGATACAAGTTAAACAAATACGATTTACTAATGTCAGTTTGTGTTTATATTTACAAATTTCTCAAGTGCAAAAATGGATATTTCCGTTCAAATATAAAATTCGAAAATTTTCACGAAAACAATACTATATCCATATACTTATATCGAGGTAGTATGATGAAAAAATGTGAAATATTAAGACTGCATTGGGAAATAAATAATACAAGTTAAACAAACACGATTTACAAATGTCAGTTTGTGTTTATATTTACAAATTTTTACAAAAGTGCATAAATGGACATTTCCGTTCAATATAGAATTCGAAAATTTTCAGGAAAACAATACTTTATCAATATACTTATATGGAGATAGTATGATGAAAAAATGTGAAATATTAAAGACTGCATTGGAAAATAAATAATACAAGATAAACAAATACGATTTACTAATGTCAGTTTGAGTTTATATTTACAAATTTCTCAAGTGCAAAAATGGATATTTCCGTTCAAATATAAAATTCGAAAATTTTCACGAAAACAATACTTTATCCATATACTTATATCGAGGTAGTATGATGAAAAAATGTGATTTATCAAAGACTGCATTGGAAAATAAATACGATTTACTAATGTCAGTTTGTGTTTATATTTACAAATTTCTCAAGTGCAAAAATTGACATTTCCGCTCAAATATAGAATTTGAAAATTTTCACGAAAACAATACTGTATCCATATACTTATATGGAGGTAGTATGATGAAAAAATGTGAAATATTACAGACTGCATTGGAAAATAAACGATACCAGTTAAACAAATACGATTTACTAATATCAATTTGTGTTTATATTTACAAATTTCTCAAGTGCAAAAATTGGCATTTCCGTTCAAATCTAGAATTCGAAAATTTTCACGAAAACAATACTTCATCCATATTCTTATATGGAGATAGTATGATGAAAAAATGTGAAATATTAAAGACTGCACTGGAAAATAAATAATACAAGTTTAACAAATACGATTTACTAATGTCAATTTACAAATTTTTCAAGTGCAAAAATGGACATTTCCGTTCAAATATAGGATTCGAAAATTATCACGAAAACAATATTTATCCATATACTTAGAGATAGTAACCACGAGACATACACGTATAATAATTGTCATATTAGTTTAGCCATGATTTTGTGGTTTCATGTATATTAAAAGTTGATTTATAACAGGCGGAGTAAATGGAACTTTAATTTAATTCAACATTTGTAAAATTATAATAAAAATTTAACAATACAATCTTTAACTAATCAGTTGAATTGTACAAATATGAATCAATTCATAAAGAACATGGAGACATTATTATTATTATTTACGCAAGTTGTAATTGAGGGGTTTAGAAGTAAAAGGGTTTAAGTGCATTTTTGGTAGTTCTGAGCCTTTAAAGTTAACTTAATTTTCAAGGAATAAGTTTACAAAACTGTGTTAATATTTTAGTCTAACTTCAGTCTAAAATATTAACAGTTTTCTAAACTTATTCCTGGAATTTTGAAATTCAAGTTAACTTTAAAGCCATTTATCTCAGAACTACAAAAAAATGCACTTAAACCCTTTTACTTCTAGACCCATCAATTGTAAAAGCAGCATTCGGAAAAGATGAATCGAGTTTTGTCAATCGTTATATCTAATAAATTAATCACAAAGCTTAACAAGTGATCAGTTAATTCATATGATTATAATATTAATCCTGGATATCGTATTGAAAAGTGGTTTAATAATAACAAAAACTTATATTATTACACTGTGAGTGGATGTGATAAGATTTGGGAACAACAAAAGTAGGTACTTGATTCTGATAACTGGCAACAATTAATTACGTTAATAACTTCAAAAAGCATTTCTCATTAAATGCCATTGAACTTTAATTTATCAATATATTGAATAATTAACGTAATTAACCACTATAGTGGTAATTACGTGACCGTAGATATTATAATATTAATAGAAAAATGGAAAATAATAGTTGAAAGTAAGTTTAAAATTTGTCTTTCAGTAGCTCATTATGTTCTTGATAATTCAGAAGCCATTCGAATTATATCCTTGTAAGTATATGAACTTGATTGAAGTTATATATTCATATTCATATTAAATATTTATTTTAATATTATATTCATTTATTTAATTATTTATAAATCTTTCAATGTAATATTAACGCACAAGTGCTATAGACAACGCTTCTGTGACTCATCAGTATATATGCAACCACTTGTATGTATTCATTGTAAAACAAAATTGCAATATTATTATTATTATTATTATAGTTTTCAATTTATTTTCTCTTTTAGATAGAACCTGTCATAAAAAAAAACATGTACAACCTGATGTAATTATTTATATTAATTATCTGTTGCAAATATATATTTTTAATTATTATTATTATTATTAATGTTTTTAAGTCTTCGGTTGATTTTAATCGCTTTATTTATTTGAATTCCATGGTTAATGGAATGGAATATATGCTTCAATGACAGTTAATAGGAGATTGTAAGATTAGTCTTCTACAGGTTTGTTTTCCAAACGGTAGAAAATTGACCAGCAACATTACCATGGAGGGATTTTCAAACTAGTGTCACGTTGGGATAAATGGGTCAATAATTACGGGGATTATATCGAAATGTAAAGAAAATTATGGAGTTTTATGTGGAATATATTGAATATTTTGTTTAAATAAGCGACTTTTCTAATTTTTCACATGCTCCTTTAATATTTTACTTCCCTCGTATATGAAAGTCGTATGGTAACCACACATAATTTTTTTTAAATATTATTATATTGTGTAATTATCACATAGAAACAATCTGATAAGCTAATTAATTTTGTAAGTAAGATAAGAATATTAGCTATAATTATTATGATAATTTTAATTTTTAAGACATACTTTCTTAGAACACTATAAATTATTATCGCTTAAAAAATTCCGTGAAAGCTTAAGTTAAGTATCACTTTGAAATTTTTATGTACTTTTATGTGGATTATGTAGCTTCTATAAATTTTCATTTTGCAATATTTTCACCCCACAAAAACTTTTTTTTTATATTTCTTAATATTTCAAGAAAATGTACTGTAACTTGTTTTGTAACTATTTTGTTTTTTTTAAATAACCTGATAGTTATATCGCAATCTTTTGTAAATTGATCACTTGAGGAAATGCGCAAAAATCGTTATCAACGACTGTCCTAGTACAAAGATATAATCGATAATAAAATTTTGATAGTATTATATATAGCGATATTTCTACGTACACATTTAGTTGTAATATTTTTCCTGGTGGCTCATATTATATCAGACCAACATTCAAAATGGAATTCGAATCAACTGGAAATAGGTAATTAGATGTGGCTTTAAAACTTATTTGAAATTTATGTATCAAAACAGCGCTTCTCGAATTTTTGAATGATGAAGACCCTTGTGAAAGTCTGTCATAAAAAATATAGCACAAACGCAAAACTGTAAATGTTTGTACAAACAGAAACAAAATGTTCATAGAAAAGTCTACCAATATAATTAAAAAAATTAAAAGTTTGGTAAAAATAAGAATAGTGCACTTTTCGTTGAGAAGCAAGCTACAGAATGTATGGCTTGAATTCATATATTGTCATTATATTATTTTTCTACGAAAGTGTTGAAAGACACGTTTTCTGTCATAAAATTTAACCTTGAAAGTTGGTATTTGTTACAAGGAGTGCAGAAAGTACTTTCCGCACTTATATGAGTGCGGAAAGTACTTTCCGGAATCCATTATTGATATTCTTCTACTTCCAGTATTAATGTATAAATTTCGAGTCTCGATTTGGTGACAAGCGATTTATAAATTTTCTGACGTTTAAATTAATGACAATGACATTTATTTTAAATTAATGATTAAATTTACATTAATCTTTAGTTTTCTACACTTTCGTAGAAAAAATAGTATGTAACACTCTTGCGGGAATGGCCATTGCAAAACTCGTATGAATGGAACTTTCATACTCGTTTTGCAATGAAGCCCTTTCCGCACTCTTATTACAATATACTATTCTATTTCATAATCAATATGTTTTAATATAAATTTTGTAAATTGGTATGTTTTTACAAAACATGCAAATGGAAGAATGCCTGAGAGAACTTCGTCAACTTTATAAGTTATTACAGTTGTTGTAGTGTTGTATTGTAGATTTTTTTTTAATATGCCTTTAATTTATTAATTTGACTTGTGTAATAACTTGTGTTCACTTTGCCTGTCGTATGACGATAGGCATGCAAGTATATTCTATTCTATTCTACTTGATACTGTTACTATTGTATCAATATGTGATTGAAATGATCTAATTTGATTATACAAATCTTGTATCTCTGTATAACAAATGTTGAATCTCTGTATAACAAATGTTGTATCTCTACTAAAATACTTACAGGAAAAATGTTGGCTACAATAGTAGTAAGTATATAGTGTAGTATATAGTGTGTAGTATATAGTGTAGTATATAGTACAAGGAGCGCGAAATGGTCACGGATATGAAAGTTGCTGCACTAGGCCCAAGGCACGAGTGCTGCAATTCATATGAGTGGGAAATGAACATTTCGTGCGAATTGTACTTGTATACTTTTTGTACGACGAAGTTATTATTTTGGATTTGAGGATTTGAATGTGCCAAATCATTTATTCAGAATGGGAAATATCAAATTACAACTGTTAAAAAATCATTTTTCACGAATTTGTGGATTGTTTTTTAATCGTTACATTATCATTATATATATTTTTCTTTCGTTAATTCTGTATAAAATTTTCAGACTTAGATGGAATATTGGAGTTTCTTTGATACGAAAATAACCAGACACAACATTTCTGAATTTGAGTTAGTTTCTTGTAGGCATTGCCAACCTTCGAATGATTTATATGCTGTTAGATATATTTTTCTTTCGATAATTCTTGTATATAATTTTCAGAAGCAGATGGAATATTTGAGTTTCTTTGAAATCTTGCCAAAATAAGCCAATAGAACATTTCTGAATTTGAGTTGGTTCTTGTACAAATTTCTAAACTTTGGCATTTATTTGCTGTTTGATATATTTTTCTTTCGATAATTCTTGTATAAAATTTTCAGAAGTAGATGGAATATTTGAGTTTCTTTGAAAGCTTATCAAAATAAGTTAACACAACATTTCTGAATTTGGGATGGTTTCTTGTACTAATTGCCAATCTTTGAATGTTTTATATGCTGTTAGATATATTTTTCTTTCGATAATTCTTGTATAAAATTTTCAGAACTAGATGGAATATTTGAGTTTCTTTGAAAGCTTACCAAAATAAAGCAACTCAATATTTCTGAATTTGAGTTGGTTTCTGGTACTAATTGCCAAACTTTGAATGATTTATATGCTGTTAGATATATTTTTCTTTCGATAATTCTTGTATATAACTTTCAGAAGTAGATTGAATATTTGAGTTTCTTTGAAAGCTTAGCAAAATATGCCAACACAACATTTCTGAATTTGAGTTGGTTTCTTGTACTAACTGCCAAACTTTGAATGATTTATATGCTGTTAGATATATTTTTCCTTTCGATAATTCTTGTATAAAATTTTCAGAGTATATGAAATATTTATATAAACGAATCTAACCAGCCGAAAGATATCCCAGGAATCAGCATAAGCAACAAAACAACGATAAACACCGAAGATGTCCAACTAGGACTTAAAAAGCTAAGAAACCGAAAAAGCGCAGGACAAGACGGCATCACTAACGAACTCCTAAAATATGGCGGAAAACATCTAGTCGAACAGCTAAAAATTCTAATTAACAACATACTCACGCAAGAGTTGATCCCCGATGAATGGCGAACTAGCATTTCAATCCTGTTATTTAAAAAAGGAGACCGAAAGATGCCATCAAACTACAGAGGAATAAACCTACTATCGACTACCTTAAAATTAACAACGAAGATTATAACAAACAAAATAAATGAACTAACCACAGTATCGGACGAACAACAAGGATTCAGATCAGGGAGGTCATGTACAGACGCCACATTTGTAATTAGACAAATAGTAGAGAAGTCCATCGAATACAATAAGCCCGCATTCCTCTGTTTTATAGATCTGGAGAAAGCCTTCGATAGAATCCGTCTTGAAGACATCATATATCTGCTGCATGACAGACAAATACCACACAACATAATTAAAACCATTGAGAACATATACACAAATAACCACATACAAGCCAAAATCGACAACGAATTCACGGAACCAATACCGGTGCAGAATGGTATCCGCCAAGGGGACTCCTTGAGCCCATTACTTTTCAACATAGTAATGGATGTAATCATAAAAGACGTTCGAAAACTAAAAGGCTATAAAATGGGAAAACAACAAGTAAAGATATTATGTTATGCCGATGACGCGGTACTGGTGGCGGAAAATGAAGATGATCTTCAGAGATTACTATTTCAATTTAACATCACGGCAAAAAAGCTAGGAATGACAATAGCAACATCAAAAACAAAGTGTATGACTACATCAAAAACACCAATCAGATGTAAGTTAGCGGTAGACGATGAAATCATCCAGCAAGTAATGCAATTTAAGTACCTGGGCATAGAAATATCAAGCTTTGGAGACATTGAAAACGAAGTCAGAAACCAGGCGTCAAAAGCAGCAAGAACAGCGGCCCAACTGAACGACACGATATGGACAAACAAACACCTACAAACAGTAACCAAAACCCGCATCTATAAGGCAGCTATAAGACCGATATTAACATATACAGCAGAAACAAGACCTGAAACGTGTAAAACTAAGCAGATCTTAGAAACAACAGAGATGAAAGTAATTCGCAAAATAACCGGCAAAACATTGAGAGACCGGGAGAGAAGTGAAAACATTAGACGAATATGCAATATTAATAATGTCAACGATTGGGTGTTGGGAAGAAAAACCGAGTGGAACGAACACATTAGCAGAATGTCAGGTGACCGAGTTGTAAAAATCTCAAGAGACAAATCGCCGTCAGGGAAAAGGAGTACCGGAAGACCACGAAAACGGTGGAACGACAACCTCAACGTACAATAAAAGGACCGGGCAAAATCGACGAAGAACAGGCGATCCGCCTATTTAGAAGAAGGAAGAAGATGAAATATTTGAGTTTGTTTGAAAGCTTACTAAAATAAGCCAACACAATATTTCTGAATTTGAGTTGGTTTCTTGTACTAATTTCCAAACTTTGAATGATTTATATGCTGTTAGATATATTTTTCTTTCGATAATGCTTATATAAAATTTTCAGAAGTATATGAAATATTTGAGTTTGTTTGAAAGCTTACCAAAATAAGCCAATACAACATTTCTGAATTTGAGTTGATTTTTTGTACTTATTTCCAAACTTTAAATGATTTATATGCTGTTATATTTATTTTTCTTTGGATAATTCTTGTATACAAGTTTCAGAAGTAGATGGAATATTTGAGTTTCTTTGAAAGCTTACCAAAATAAGCCAACACAACATTTCTGAATTTGAGTTGATTTCTTGTACTTATGGCCAATCTTTGAATGATTTATATGCTGTTAGATATATTTTTCTTTCGATAATTCTTGTGTACAATTTTCAGAAGTAGATGGAATATTTGAGTTTCTTTGAAAGCTTGCCAAAATGAGCAAACACAACATTTCTGAATTTGAGTTGGTTTCTTGTACTAATTGCCAAAGTTTGAATGATTTATATGTTATTAGATATATTTTTCTTTCGAAAATTCTTGTATACAATTTTCAGAAGTAGATGGATTATTTGAGTTTCTTTGAAAGCTTACCAAAATAAGCCAACACAACATTTCTGTAATTAAGTTGGTTTCTTGTAGTAATTGCCAATCTTTGAATGATTTATATGCCGTTAGATATATTTTTCTTTCGATAATTCTTCTATAAAATTTTCTCATTACCTGTGCCGCTTCTATAAGATAGGAAGGTATTAAATCTATATTCACGTCACTTTCATTTTTAATATTTATTCATCTAATAAATGACTTCACATATTATGTTTGTCAGGCAATTTGCCTTTCTACTGTCAGGATGACAGCTACTATGCTACTTCACCCTGTGAAGTAAATCTAGCAGATTGTGTACTACTTTTCATTGTGCACTGGTTGCCATGCCGACTAGTGCACAATAGGGCTATTGTGCACGGGGTGAAGTTCGCCATTCACATTGTACTACATTTAAATTAATAAATCACAATATGTGCATTGTTAAATAGTATTACAAAAACTTGTTTTAGCGAAAATTAAACAATTTTAATACTGATGGCCCGAATCAGTATTAAAATTCTTTAATTTTCGCAAAAATAAGTTTTTAGTCGTACAAAAAAGTCGTGCTTTGTGTGGTTTTCATTTACTAAATTAATAGTAATTTTATAGCCCTTTTTAATAATCAAAAACACCATTATAATCTAGTATGTACTAATAATATGTATATCTTTGTATTATTAAAATAAACATATTCTATGTTAGTAATTTTAAAATTCTTAATCTTCTTAATCATTTTATTTAAATTGCGGAGAAGTGATTAGAAAATTTTAAACAATAAATCATAGCAGCAAAAATTCAAAATCAAAATTAAGCTTAATTCAATTAAAAAAATGGAGCATTTTATGGTTACATTTTCTAATACTGAAGATGAAAAAAAATATCTATTCTATTATAATATTCAAGGTGTTCGTACGGTATGGAATAAATTCATTATTTCGGAAATTAAAAATATTTTGGAAAAATCCTCGGACACGTCGATTTATAATTTTAAAAATACACATTTTCATATAACAAAAAAAAATGTGTCACCATTTGTTTTGGTTATTGTTATTGTTTAAGTTATGACGCCAGCGACTTTTTTTTTAAATACAATCCTAATATTTTATAGTTTTATTTGATACACTTTTTTTCTGGATAATATTAGATCTATAACAAAATGTGTGAAATGAATTTTTCAAATTCTAAATAAGAAAAATGAAATAATACTAAATTTTTTGCAGAAACTTTAACAAGTGAAGAAAATTGATAAAAACTAAGAACTTACAAATTTGTCGTACTAAAAATTTTTATAATTTACCTTTAACCTAAATTATATTTAGAGAAATTTACAAAATTTGATTCCAATTTCTATAAATCTTGATCAATTTATTAAAATTCTGGAGTAATGGATCAATTTTTGGCGAATTAATCAGTGTATATGATGTACCATAATTGCAAAAGTATAAATAGCAGATAAATATGTACGATCAAAATTGAAAAAAATTACATTGAAATTAAAATTTGAAAACTCCTTTTTTTTCAAATTTTCAAAAATTTAAAACTATCAATACAATTAATCAATCTATAGAACACATTATTATTATAGGACATTGCTTACTAATTAAACTAATGTAATACAATTAAAAAAATGATAAATTTTTACATATAAAAAAAAATATAAATAGCCAACTAATCGCTGCTAAACAAAATCAAGAAATATAAAATATCTTATAATTAAAATGAAAAATATCATTATTTCCAGTATATATATATATATATATATATATATATATATATATATATATATATATATATATATATATATATATATAAAATGAATAGCCAACTAATCGCTGCTAAACAAAATCAAGAAAGAAGTAATTGCAATTTGGTTCGAATTTGCGTTTCATAGCACATCATTAAAATTATCGATAACTGCTTAAAAAGATTTCGTCAGTAAAAATTGGTGAAATTTTTATATCCTACATGAGTAATTTTTTTTAAAATTTAAATTAAAAAAAAATAAGTAAAATGAAAAAAAAAAAAACTAAAAAATGTGCAAAAACTCCATTTTAATCACTATTCTACATATTTTCAATCATATATTAACAATTTTCCGTATTGTTATTGTTTCGTTTACAACTTTTCAATTCCTCTAATTTATGATAGTTTTTCTTTTCAATTTCCAATTTCTATTCTTCAATTTTTCAATCATTCTTCCACAATTTCCAATTGTTTCACCAATTCGTCTACAATTTTTCATTTTCCAAAAATTATATGATACATTTTGACTTTTTACTCATTATTCTAAAAAAATTCAATCATTCTTCTTGAAATTGCAAATTTTTCTAGAACTAGTTAACAATTTTCAACACCCTTAGTTCTACGATATTTTTAAAATTATTGCTCATCATTTTACTTCATTCATATATACTACAGCATTCTATTTCTTAAAAAAAATAGTTCTACTGTATTTCAATCAGGGTTTGTGTGATTTAAATCAAATGATTGATTCGGGCCATTAGTATTAAAATTGTTTAATTTTCGTTAAAATAAGTTTTTGTACAACTATTAAACAATGCACCTATTGTGATTTATTAATTTAAATGTAGTACATTGTAAATGGTGGACTTCACCCCGTGCACAATAGCCGTATTGTGCACCAGTCGGCATGGCAACCAGTGCACAATTAAGCAGCATAAAAATTGAAGCATAACACTATTGGCGTTTGGAAAACCTTACGGAATTTAAAAATATTATACAGGAACACACGTAGGGGACTTTCAACCAATCTGGGCCAAAGAAATCCCCTACGTGTGTGCCTGCCTATTGATTACTCATGGAATTGCAAAACCGCGGCAATCTATGAAAACGTCAAGAAAAAATTTATAAAAAAATCACGTCACAGGATTGTAAAATGTTGATAATCTCTTATAGTCTTTCCGCTGACTGTGGGAACCGTGACCACTGATAACGTTGCGAATAATTGAAGGTTGAAGATAGTCACAACGAGATTAGAAACGCATTGGGCAGGTAATTTCCAACCTCCTTGTGGGTATGACTATCTGGCAGATAGCTTGTCGAAAATTATGGAAAGGTCGGCACTTAATGATGGTCAAGGCAAAATATAGATTTAAGTATGTAAATTTATGCATACACTTTCTTGTAGCTGATAAACTATTACATAATAGCTATTTATCGTATAAGTGAATAAAATTGCTTTATTCACGTGTATCCTACAAGATTTTTTCCAATTCGTTATCAGAATTGAAGAGTTTGGGTGAAGTGTCACATCGTCAGGTGACAACGAAAATTTCAAGGATAGTGCCTATTTACGTATTTTTTACTTTATTCACGTTGTCAATAGTTATAGTGAATAAAGTCAAAATGTAAACATTTTATTCAGCCATTCGATTAAAGTGTTGTTTTAACGATGAGATTCAATATACATATTGAGCATTTTAATAATGCGAATTGGAAAAAGATTAATTGTTTTACATAATTAGTTGTTATGAATAAGAATAATAATAATTAAGAAA
The DNA here is from genome assembly GCA_951805005.1 of Othius punctulatus. Taxonomy (NCBI): domain Eukaryota; kingdom Metazoa; phylum Arthropoda; class Insecta; order Coleoptera; family Staphylinidae; genus Othius; species Othius punctulatus. The sequence continues at coordinate 15,451,024 of OX638138.1, forward strand.
CATATTTTAGTTGGTTAGTAAAAAACGTTAAAGTTTGTTAAAAAAACGTTTGTTAAAGTAAGCCCCCTCTTCGCCAGTTTTAATGACAATTAATTAAGTTAAGTAATTAATTATAATTAAGTTACCTAACCGAACATTACAGAAATGGACATTTTGGCCAATGGTATTCATTTTTTTTTCTTCATTGTATGAACTAAATGCTTATTTAAAGTTTGCACAAATTATATATTTTTCTATTTTTGTTCACGCTTTTTTTATGATTAGTATTCTTGTTTTCTCTTCTTTTGGCCAAAACTTGTCATGTTTGTCTATCATCTTCACTCTGTTAATGATGAAATCTAGCTTTGTTGGTTAGTATTCAATAATACTAATTCCTTGCAATCGCACATTTTCCTCTTAAAACTTAAAGACGATCGTGATTACGTCTGTCTTGACCCAGATAGTAATTAATAACAACTTCAAGGCATAATATGATCGTTAGGACCTAGAAGCTTGTTATTTCCAGTGAAAATATCTGCTGAGGAATATTTAGCATAACAAATTCTTGTACAAGGACAATAAGTTTTGTATCAAAGTTATTTATTGAGAACTCGTATGGAACTGTTAGTACTATCTGTTTATATGAAGTCCATAATAGTTTCTCATCTGGTCTGAGAAAATGTTCTCAAATGTTAATGGGAAAATATTTCTAGTGAAAAGTTTTTCCTAAGGAATATTTTACACAACAAATACTTGTACAATGACAAGAAGTTTTGTATCAAACTTATTTATTGCGAACTCGTTTAATATGGAACTGTAAGTACTATGTGTTCATATGAAGTGAATAATAGTTTCTCATCTGGTCTGAGGAAATGTTCCATCTAACTTTGAGCACGTAAAAAATAACGAGTATTGGCAACAGCATTAAATAATTATCACACATGCAAAATGTTTAATTACTTATAGATGGTGTTCTGGATTTCTGGAAAATATACCTTTTGTCTTGTTCATATATATTTTGTCACAAAACTGTCAAGACTTTTGTCAAGTATAGTTTTATCAGGGCAAAATTAACAAATATCATCAGAGTTATCGAGTTATTGTCAAAAATATTATTAATTAGTATCAAGCTGCTGTTGATATGATTTAAGATAGTAGTCCAACTGCACATCAAGCAAACTATAGTAGTTTAACTGCACATCAAGCAAACTATAATAGTTCAACTGCACATCAAGCCAACTATTTAGACCAGCAGAAAACAAGATCCTAACTATCATGATGGTGGCTAACCTTCATCTGAAAGACGCCACCACAAAAAGACGAAGATTGACACTTAAAGCCAATTAAATTTAATATTATACATCAATATTTAATATTATTTTGTATAAAGCAACTCTTAAAAAAAATGACGTCACAAAATGACACAAAATTTGTTGAAACTTTGTATATTATGTAGCTTTTCTGCTAATACATATTCTTTATTTATTTTTTATATACATTTTGCACCTCCTATATAATAAGACATTAGAAAATTATACATTTATGAATGAATCGTATAATTAAAAAAAATCTTCTGGCCGTTTGCACCCTTACAAGATTATATATTTTTTTAATATCTATGATATAATAAGATGTAACAATTTTTTCAAATGAATGCTATAATTTAATATTCCAAAAATCAAACATTTTCGAAAAAGTCCTGAAAAATGCTTTAAATTTAATGTAGTCAAAATATACACATGTATTCATGTTGTCATGAATGAATATTGTATACATATAAAAAGTCATAATATTCCTTTGTCACAAAGACATTTATTTAAGGTAAATGTACATTTCGACCACAAAGTGATCATCTCCAGTACACATTAAAGTAACAAATTGAGTAACAAATGTCAGGATGTCAAGAAAATCACAATATTCCTTTTTCACGAAAACAATTATTTAAGGTAAATGTATATTTCGACCACAGAGTGGTCATCTCCAGTACACATTTAAGTAACAAATTGAGTAACAAATGTCAAGATGGCCACTTTGTGGTCGAAATGTACATTTAGCTTAAATAATTGTCTTTGTGAATAATTATTTCACAAGCTCCAACCTACTAATTTAATATTGTACTAATTAATTATGTCGTTATAATTATATTTTTTATACATAAGATACATCTATATTTTCCAAATATATCTTTTGTTTCAATGAATTATTGTTAATAAAGATATGCAAAAAATTACTGTTACAAATTGCGTGTACCATTTCTGATAATAATGTAAAAAAAAATGTTTACTGTTAACTGTCTAAATTTCCAAATGAAACAAACAAAATCTTTTAAATTTTCAGATTTATCAAATTTTCAGTTATAAGTTTTAATTTCGTCTGTATATTATTTTTAGCACAATGTCAATGATACTCTCAAAATCTTAATTTACTCTCAAATTTAAAAAAATAAATGTGCTAACATTTTAATGATTATTTAATTTTAAAGGGATTCAAAACTGTTAAGTGTTTAATTCTTTTTACAAAAACTTCTAAATTTCAGGCATAATTAATCAATTTTGTCAAAATATCAATGACTACTAACAAATTTTCAACAAATTCTATCAAAGTTTCAATGATCATTGCAATTTTTGATATTCAGAGTTAGAATTTCAATGATAACTGTCAAATTTTTAATTATTTTTGTTAAATTTGTTAAAAAAAAAATGGTTGGGTTAGTAACCTAACCCAACCATCAATTCTTTTATAATGAAATAATGAAATTTCGACAAAAATAATTGGAAATGTAGACTATAATGAGTGATATATGACTGACAATTGAAACTTTGAAATTGAATTGAAGTTTCGGCCATAACATTGCAATTTTGACAGTAGGTACTAATTGAAATTTTGATGTGATTCTTAAAACGTTGAAGATAGTAACTGGAAATTTACGAAAAATTGAAAATTTGGCAGTAAGATGTGAAATTGCAGTATAATTCAAATTTGTCGATTATTGCAATCTTAATATTTAAATAAATTTAGAAATAACTCAAATTTTGACAAAATTCTTTGAAATATTGATAGAAAGAATTGAATATAGTAACCACAAACATGTTACTAAAATTGACAGTGGTTAATAAAATTTTGTTAGATAGTATTCATTAAGATTTTGATTCAAGTAATAAAATTTGGTAAGTGAAAAATATACATAAAGGTACATACTAGTTGTAATTATGACAGTAAATAAATATGTTCCAGTAATCTTTAATATTTGGATAGATTTCAAACTTCAACAGTTTTTTTGACATGATAAGTGATTGAAAAGTTGACATTAATATTCGATATTTGGGAAGAAATTAATGAAATTTTGATAGAAAATGTTTATGATAAAACAAAAATATTTTACCAGAAAAAATGAAACAGTAATAAAAGAAAATTCGCTAGTAATCTTGGAAATTTTAACTACTTTTAGGTACTGACAATTTACAAACAATTAAAAATTTGGCTACAACTTGTGAACTTTTTACTGTAATTCCTGAATTTAGAATATTGATAGAACATGTTTTTAATAAAACAAGAATATTTTAACAGAAATAATTAAACAGTAATAATAGATACTTTGATAGTCATTTTGGAAATTTTAACTACTTACGAAACAGTAATAATAGAAAACTTGATAGTAATCTTAGAAATTTTAACTACTTTTAACGACTGAAAATTTACTAACAATTGAAAATTTGGCTACAACTTTTGAACTTTTTACTGTAATTCCTGAATATAGAATATTGATAGAAAATGTTTTTAATAAAACAAGAATATTTTAACAGAAACAATTAAACAGTAATAATAGATACTTTGATAGTCATTTTGGAAATTTTAACTACTTACGAAACATTAATAGAAAATTTGTTAGTAATCTTAGAAATTTTAACTACTTACGAAACAGTAATAATAGAAAATTTGATGGTAATCTTGGAAATTTTAATTACTTTTAACGACTGACAATTTACAAACAATTGAAAATTTGGCTACAATTTAGGAACTTTTTACTACAATTCCTGAAATTTAGAATAAATTAAATGTTTTCATGTAATATTTGGAGTTGTGGTAGAATTAAGACTTTGGCAATAATTATTGCAATTTTAGCAGTTCTAATTGAAATGTTCATGCACTCTTTAAAACATTTAATTGAAAACCAAACATTGAAAATTATTATGTAAGCTATACAATTTCAGGATAATTCAAATTTTAAAAGTAATCGTTGCAATATTGAGGTTACAAAAATACTGAAATAATTGAAATTCTGACAGAATTCTTTGAAAGATTAACAGAAATTTTTGAATATAGTAATAGCCACAAAAATATAAAAATTAACAGTAATTCTTGAATTGAATTATCGTAAAAAAATAGATCAGAGTAATTACACATTGATAGATAGAATTGAAAATTAGACAGTAATAACTGAAATTTTGATACCAAAGAATGCACATATTTCAGCAATATCTAAAATTTTACATAAAATTGCGACTTAGACAGTGATTGTTTCAGTTTTGTGGCAATATTATAAAAAAATAGACGGACAATAGTACATTACTATGAATATTTTCACACTATTAATAACATTTTGATAGAAATCATTTGGAAATTTGATAGTAATATATAATCTATCAAAATTGTTGGATTGATGAGGCCGATACTTGATGAAACTTCATACAAGAATTGAAAATTTGACAGTAATAATTGAAATTTTGATACCAAAGAATGTAAATTTTTCAGCAATATCTTAAATTTTACATAAAATTGAAACTTAGACAGTATTGTTTCAGTGTTGTGGAAATATTATAAAAAAATAGACAAATATAGTACATTACTATGAATATTTTCACCCTATTAATAAAATTTTGAAAGAAATCATTGGAAATTTGATAGTAATATATAATCTATCAAAAATTGTTGGATTGATGATGCCGATATTTGATGAAACTTGATATAACTACTCGATGAATAATGATTCATCAGGCGAATGAATCATGTAGCATTGTGCTATAAATGTCAGTCTTTCCATCTAATGATAAAGTTCTGAATATGATAGTAATTATTGAATTTAGTTTGTTTTTTTTTGTGTTTTTTAAAATTTATTTATATAATATTATTTATGATACCTTTAAGTTATAAAAAAAAGATTTTGATTAAATCAATTTTTATATTTTATTATATTTATAATAAAATGATACATTTTACCAATTGTATCATAACAATTGTATCAACTTGAATGTTTAAAGTTTTAAACTTCTTTATATTATTGAATGTTGACTTCAAAGTAAAATTTGATGCAAATATTAATTTTATTATTTAATTTTTACATTTTTATACTTAAGATAAGATAAAATATTAAAACATATCTTTGCAAACTTTGGTGACAACAGATCGTGAATTTATTTTGATGTTTTACAAAAATATATTTTAGCAAACTTTAGTCACAATAGATCGTGAACTTATTTTCATGTTATTATTATGCAGCTTAGTTCAAGATTGTTGAGTGAAGTTGAGTGAACATATTTTTTGATTACATGTGAATACAAATACAAAGTATTTATTAATTATACTAACTGGTTGTTTACATGCAATAGCCATATTATAAGATCATGCATTTAAACTTCGTTGTAATGAATATATATCCAGGTACCAATTATAAAATTAATTTGTATGTGAAATTAGTTTAATTACAAAAAAAATCGTATACAATCTTACCGCACCTCATTCAATTGTCCTTGATAATAGACTGTACTTCCAGGAATTTGTTTTCATTAAGTGGATTAGAGATACAACAGAGTTGAAATTAACTTTTTTTCTTCCTTTCCTCAACAATAAAAATACAGCAAGATATCACAGCAGCAAGTTATAAGGCGCAAGCGTATATCGTTGCCACCAGAGTTATCAGCCGCTCGCGTAATTTTACCAACAACCATTTGCATCACTTAATGTAGATTAATTGTACATATTGATACATTTCGCGCCTGTCTGTTATCTGTTTAAAAATTTACGAGCTTGATAGGCGCTGTACAGATCTGTTGTGCATATATAAAGAAGTTCATTGAGAGGAGACGAAACATAACAATTATTTTCGAGTGCACGCAAATCGGCCACTTCTCAAGATGACCACATCTACAAACGGTCACGTCAACAGTTATTATGTTAATCGTAAATCATGTGATGTTAATGGTGATACAAATGATTACAAAAATAATGGGTAAGTCCGGGTATTATTTAATTATTTTTTAATTGTCACTTGTTAATTAAATAATTTTGTTAATAATTTATGCACGTGGGAAGATTTTGGTGCACTAAGAGGAAAATATCAGTCTACTTTCAAACAGTTGAGTTCATAAGACACGAGATTATGATGAAATATTCAGAGTGAGTTTTGGTTAATATTTCCATTACGATTTATACAATCGTTATAGTTATTTATGATAATAGTTCGTAAAGTAGTACTTTTTTGTACGAGCGCTAATTTTGTTGAACGAGGCACAGCCGAGTTCAGCAAAGACGCGAGTGCAAAAATGCTCTTCATGAAAGTGCAACATACAAAGTTTTTTCTACAACAGCTATTAAGAAAAAAAAATGAATATCTCACATTGTAGGTACCAACTGTGTCATTAACATGAATTTTTAAAGTTTTTAAAGAAATTTTTAAAGAAAAAAATTCTTTCGTATTATTGAATGTTGACTTCAAAGTAAAATTTGGTGCAAAATACTATCTTGATGAGTGAACGAATTGTATGTAAAACTTTTAAATTCTCAGGCAGACCCTCAGTATCAGGAGAGGTTGTTGCAGATGTTCGTAAACGACTCGAAGTGATGTTTTTACGCACTTGTGCGAAAAACTTAGTTTACGTACTGTCGTAGAAAAATTATATTGTTTGTATATTATGCTCAGTAGTGTAGTGTAGATTTAAACAATATAAGCTCTATAGGATGTATAAAACTGATAGATATTGTAATAAGCCCATGTGACGCAGTGAGTTTAGTCTCTGACTTTTAATCTATAGCCATGGGAGCAGTTGCTCAATGTTCTCCGAATATAAAGTTCAAATAAAAGCATTTATAGACATCAGAGTTTGTTAATTACCAAAGAGGAGCAGTTCTTGCTCAATTTTCTCCGAATATAAATATCAAATAAAAGCATTTATAGACATGAGAGTTTGTTAATTACCAAAGATAATAATTTTATAATATAAGTGATTAATTATTTTTTTTATCTTCTTCTTCAAGTGCCTATCCTATGTGGATGTTGGCTATCACATTGATCCATTTAACTTATTTTTTAATGACGGAGTACATCATTTAAATTTAAAAAAAAAAGCAATTAATTTATTAAATCTTGCTTTATTTAAAAAATATATGGCACAAAAAGGAAATAAATGAAGCAATATTTTAAATATTTTGAATAGTGGTGGCGTCTACTTTGTGATACATTTTATTAATTATAAATAAAACACATTATTTTGTTAGTATCAATAATAGCTATTTATGGTACAAGTGAAGAAAGTTGAATTTTATCCACGAAAAAACAGTTTAGCGCAAGGGGCGAAAGCGAGTGTCTATTATTACTGCTTCGTAAGTAGTTAAAATTTCCAAAATGACTATTATTACTGTTTAATTATTTCTGTTAAAATATTCTTGTTTTATTAAAAACATTTTCTATCAATATTCTAAATTCAGGAAGTACAGTAAAAAGTTCAAAAGTTGTAGCCAAATTTTTAATTGTTAGTAAATTGTCAGTACCTAAAAGTAGTTAAAATTTCCAAGATTACTATCAAATTTTCTTTTATTACTGTTTCATTATTTCTGTTAAAATATTCTTGTTTTATCAAAAACATTTTCTATCAATATTCTACATTCAGGAATTACAGTAAAAAGTTCAAAAGTTGTAGCCAAATTTTCAATTGTTAGTAAATTTTCAGTCGTTAAAAGTAGTTAAAATTTCCAACATTACTATAAAATTTTCTATTACTGTTTCGTAAGTAGTTAAAATTTACAAAATGACTATCAAAGTATCTATTATTATTGTTTAATTATTTCTGTTAAAATATTCTTGTTTTATTAAACACATTTTCTATAAATATTCTAAATTCAGGAATTACAGTAAAAAGTTCAAAAGTTGTAGCCAAATTTTCAATTGTTAGTAAATTTTCAGTCGTTAAAAGTAGTTAAAATTTCCAAGATTACTATCAAATTTTCTATTATTACTGTTTCGTAAGTAGTTAAAATTTCCAAAATGACTATCAAAGTATCTATTATTACTGTTTAATTATTTCTGTTAAAATATTCTTGTTTTATTAAAAATATTTTCTATTAATATTCTAAATTCAGGAATTACAGTAAAAAGTTCAAAAGTTGTAGCCAAATTTTCAATTGTTAGTTAATTTTCAGTCGTTAAAAGTAGTTAAAATTTCCAACATTACTATCAAATTTTTTTAATTACTGTTTCGTAAGTAGTTAAAATTTCCAAAATGACTATCAAAGTATCTATTATTACTGTTTAATTATTTCTGTTAAAATATTCTTGTTATATTAAAAACATTTTCTATCAATATTCTAAATTCAGTAATTACAGTAAAAAGTTCAAAAGTTGTAGCCAAATTTTCAATTGTTAGTAAATTTTCAGTCGTTAAACGTAGTTAAAATTTCCAAGATTACTATCAAATTTTCTATTATTACTGTTTCGTAAGTAGTTAAAATTTCCAAAATTACTACCAAAGTTTATATTATTACTGTTTAATTATTTCTGTTAAAATATTCTTGTTTTATTAAAAACATTTTCTATCAATATTCAAAATTCAGGAATTGCAGTAAAAAGTTCAAAAGTTGTAGTCAAATTTTCAATTGTTAGTAAATTGTCAATCGTTAAAAGTAGTTAAAATTTCCAACATTACTATCAAATTTTCTATTACTGTTTCGTAAGTAGTTAAAATTTCCAAAATGACTATCAAAGTATCTATTATTACTGTTTAATTATTTCTGTTAAAATATTCTTGTTATATTAAAAACATGTTCTATCAATATTCTACATTCAGGAATTACAGTAAGAAGTTCAAAAGTTGTAGCCAAATTTTCAATTGTTAGTAAATTTTCAGTCGTTAAAAGTAGTTAAAATTTCCAAAATAACTATTAAAGTTTCTATTGTTACTGTTTAATTATTTCTGTTAACATATTCTTGTTTTATCAAAAACATTTTCTATCAATATTTAAATATTTGGCACAAATAGGAAATAAATGAAGCAATATTTTAAATATTTTGAATGTGGTGGAGTCTACTTCGTGATACATTTTATTAATTATAAATAAAACACATTATTTTGTTACTATCAATAATAGCTATTTATGGTACAAGTGAATAAAGTTGAATTTTATCCACGAAAAAACAGTTTAGCGCAAGAGGCGAAGGCGAGTGCGATAATGTTTTCGAGTGGATAAAATTGCTTTATTCACGTGTATCATACAAGATTTTTTTCAATTCGTTATCAGAATTGAAGAATTTGCGTGAAGTGTCACATTATCAGGTGACAACGAAAAATTCAAAAATAGTGCGTATTTACCTATTTTTTTACTTTATTCACGTTGTCAATGGTTATAGTGTATAAAGTGAAAATGTAAACACTTTATTCACCCATTCGATTAAAGCGTAGTTTTAACGATGAGATTTAATATACATAATGAGCATTTTAATAATACGAATAGGAAAAATATTTTATATGATACTAACAAAGTAATGTGTTTTATTTATAATACTTGTAAGCATTTAAAATAAATCAATTCAATGTTTTGAATATAATTAATTTACTTCAGCATATTCTGGTAGTTCGCCATCATAAGGCTAGTGATTGATCATGGCAATTAATGCCGCAAATTAATACAACAATATATGATGACTCTCTTCGGTTTCATAAATAAAACTCAGAGAAACATTTCACAAATTAATCTTAAACGACATATTGTACGTAAAAAAAGTGTGCCAGGCTTGTAGCTAAGGTTGAAAATATCAAATTCATAATTTGAATAATCAGTAAATCTAGTAAATTAAATGCGATGTTTCTAATTTCACCTGATTTGTGATTGTAATAAAAAAAAACCTTGAACAATGTAATCTGCATTACGTAATCAGAAATTGTCAGCTGTTGCCTAATATTAATATATAACTTTTATAAATCCTATGTGACCAATATGACGTCCAGCGTGTTTATTCCATCAGAGTGTTGTAATTAAACATTATCTTATCGACAAGTTTTTATACAGTTCACTGGTGCATATTGATTGGCCTAATGATTTATATGAAAACAATTATAACGACATGTGTATTTTGAGTAACAGAGGATAATGACAGCGTGCAATTTATTCACGAAACCATTAGTAATCGTTGAACCCTTTATAACATTTTGAATTAATTGATGGTCTTAATATCTGAACAATTCGTACCTTCGCTGTAGTCAAAATTTGATTTATGGTACGACAACTTTAGTAAATATTACTGCAATAATAAGCATTATGCATACGTTTTAGTTGATCTAATTTAGTAGTGCTCATTTCGCTATCACTACATGCAAACCATATTTTACACTATATTATGTACCAATTACTTTATACTGTTACTTTTAGATATTTTCATATTATTGTGTATTACCTATTTTTATATCGTATTTATTCTATAGTTTATACTTTTTATTTTCTATATTGACGTATGTAAGCTGTTTGTGAGTATTAGCAATAATACTCATAATAAGCAATAATAAACTATTATTACTATTATATCAGTCGTTTTGCCATAGACTCGATAATCTGAAAGCGTGACCTAACCTAACTTGACTATCATGTAATCTATTCTAACATAACGTAAGGTAAGATAATACCTTACAATAATAAAATATATAATAAAATAATAAAAAAAAAATAATAATCAAAAATAAAATTAATAATAAAAAATAAAATAATATAACCAAGGTTCGTTAACTAAAAGAAAAGTAATTTATCCTAAGCATTTACTTACATATACAACGTGTCCCAGAAAGTTTGCAACAAATGAAAACTTTTTTATTATTAATGTCAAAAAAAAAATTCCAAAAAAGTTGTGCTTGTTTTCAAACCCCCCAAAATGACAGTCAGCATATATCTGCCAAAATATTAAAGATACTAAAAAAGTTTTAAAAAAACTAGTCATAAGCAATGTCGTCTATAAAAAACGCATTTTTCCATTTCCACCTATTTTATCACGCTTATTAAGCCTACGGAAACATATATGTTTTTTTTTATCGAACACCCTGTAGGTACATTTTTACAAAATCTGATTCTAAATCGAATTATCTTTAAAAATGAAATGAAAATAAATTGAGAAATCTTTAAAATGATGTATCACAAATACCATTTTGTTTCTGAATTATGCTCAATATTTCAAAACGCGAATTATTATTGAAGTGATTGCAATATTGTTTTTGTTTTTTGCAAATAACTGTCAATTTTGTTTACATCAGAAAATTCTTGTGAAATCAGACATAACTAAATTTTTATTAGTGTAATTGTCCCTTAAATAAGAAAAATTAATAATGAATACACAAATAATGAAAAATACTGACATACTTTGCTGTTTTACATTCATAATCATTTATTTCTGTCTGATTTGACAACTATTTGCTGACGTAAGCAAATTTGACAGGTATTTGCAATAAACAAACTAATATCGCAGCCACTATAACAATTTTGAATAATGAAAAATGAACCATAGTGTATATTAATTAAATTACACTTTAAAATTTTGAATTTTGAATTTGAATTTTAAAAAAATTACATTTTTGGTCACTAAATGGTGTAGAAATTATTATACTAACTAAAAGTTATAAAAATGCAACAAGTCTGAATGATGAAAAATCTGCCATAGTGTATGTTAATCAAATGACATTTTAAAATTTAAAATTTAAAATTTTTAAAATTTACATTTTTGGCCACTAAATGGTGTAGAAATTATTATACTAACTAAAAGTTATAAAAATTAAAATGCAACCATTATAACAAGTTTGAATAATGAAAGATCAACCACAGTGTACATTTAATCAAAGGACATTTTAAAATTGAAAATTGAAATTTTTAAAAATTTACATTTTTTTGTGACTAAATGGTGTAGAAATTATTATACTAACTAAAAGTTATGCAAATGAAATTACTCAAATCGTGGAACGTATTTTGCAAGCATCTAATTATAATTTTTTACTTTAATTTCAGATATACCTACGAGCATTTGAACACCACTGCCCAATTTTTACTGGACAGAGTGCCGTTTCGTCCAAAAATTGGAATAATATGTGGTTCCGGCATGGGTGCGTATTGGAATGAGGGTACATGTCTTGCTTTATTGTTGTAATTCATTTGTTTAGTTCTATTGTAAAAAAGTGAATTTAGACCACTATGTAAATCCTTATGGAAAATGGTCCCGAACTCCTATAGCTTATCTACTGCAATGTCTAGTGGCATATAACACCATTATCTTCGATCATACAAAAAGTAATTGCTTTTGACACTGATTTTCATGTATACAGTTAGCTTTTAATGATCTAGTGTCTGAACTAATTGTGCTGCTATGTTACTTGTATGTCCCTCTTGAAACTGATACAATGATTTCACAATTGAAACTCGTTTTTGTAAACTAATTCTAGGCATATTTAGTAAACTCTGTTCCATTTTTATTTTTAACTAAGTTGTAAGAGTATATACACTGTGTATCAGCCAAATGGAATAAATTCGATAATAAATAAATGGGGGCGTGTTCGAAAAAACGCTCGGACACGTCGATTGTTATTTTTAGTTGCGCATTTTTTTCAACAAAAACTTTTTATACAGGGTGTGTCATGTGACCGTGGCCAATACCAACTTTCTTATTTTAAATGCAACACCTGGTATATTATTCAATTTTTGGATTCTTCAGAAAATTCTAGACATATTTCATGTACAATGTGCTATACCTATCTTCAACTGTTTCGTGTTGAATTTGAACCATCATGAATTTTTTGTTGAAGTAACTATTACATTACTGTAAATTACATTATTGTAACTTTTATATAAAAATTGATTAAGTACAAATCTTTTTTTAAACACCTAAAGGAAAAACTAAAAAAAACAATTGTCACCAAGGATATGATGTTTAGTTTCGTATATAAAATTCACACTCTAATATTATCTTATATATTACTGTCGGACGTATAAAAAAAACTGTATGATTATAGTAAATATCCACTTGACACTATTACTTATTTACAAAAACATTTTCATTGTTATTATCATAATGAAATTGTTATTAAAAAAAAAACTGAAATTGTTCATGCGTCATTGAGGCTAAAATGGAGGCAGAATCTTCTTGCATTATCTAATCAAAGCTATACTTTTATGAATTGTGACATTGCATGTGAAGGGTAACATTATTATTGATTGTTTCGGTTTCGTATTGTTATCACTTCAATATTCATGTATTGACTTTGGCAAATATCTTTAACCTTGGCCAGCGTCTGCTGCATAAAGAATATTATCAGTAAAGATTAAGTACAAGTTTGGGGATTATCACTAATGACAAATAAAAAGTTAAATATCTCAATCCTAAAGATAAATACGTAATTAGTTGATTTACTTCAGTCTGTTGAAATATACATTTTTTTAACAACTTGATACAAATTTTGCAAATGTTAATGCATTTTACCGCGAAATTTTGGCAATTTACAATAATAGTTTCCTAATCAAACATGTTAAATATCTCAATCCTAACGACAAATAGGTAATTAGTTGATATATTTCATTTTGTTGATATAGACATGTTTTGAACAACTTAATACAAATTTTGCAGATTCCAATGCATTTTACCGTGAAATTTTGGCAATTTACAATAAAAGTTTCATAATCAAACATGTTAAATATCTCAATCCTAACGATAAATAGGTGATTAGTTGATTTATTTCATTCTGTTGATATAGAAATGTTTTGAACAACTTAATACAAATTTTGCAAATGACAATGCATTTTACCGTAAAATTTGGCAATTTACAATAAAAGTATCCTAATCAAACATGTTAAATATCTCAATCCTAACGATAAATATGTGATAGTTGATTATATTTGATTCTGTTGATAAAGAAGTTTTTTGAACAACTTAATACAAATTTTGCAAATGACAATGCATTTTACTGTGACATTTTGGCAATTTACAATAAAAGTTTCATAATCTCTGCTGAAATTTTATAATTTATAATACAAATGTTGAAATTGCCAATCGCATTTTACATTTTATAGTGAAATTTATAAATTCACGATAAAATTTTCATAAAGCTATTGAAATTTTGAAATTTGGCGTGCAAATTTTGCAATATTCATGTAAAAGTGACAAGTCTTCTAGAAATCAATATATCCAGGAGGTTACAAAAATGTAGAAATTAATTCAGCTGAAAATTACTATGCTTATAGAAATTAGCAAAATGAGTTCATATCAAAATGGTATCAACGCAAAACATCTTTTGGAGAGTTCTATGGCGTTCAAATTGGGCAAAGCTTGAAGCTTATTGGAAGCAGTATATAACAATTGCTCTCAAAATTGGAAGAATTAGAACTCTCCAAACAGCGTTTTTTTGTGTATATTTTCGGTTTGGTGCAAAATACTATATTTTTTTTACTTGGTATATTTTCCAACTCTATTTTGTTTTGCACCACTATTTTATAACATGCGGCGTTTCATAACGGTTTGTTTACGACTACCAAGTGATGAAAACATAATGAAAAAGTGATGAACAAGTGATGGACAAATGATGAATAAGTTATGAACAAGTAATGAGCAAGTTATGTACTAGTGATGAACAAATGATGGACAAGTAATGAACGAATGAATAAGTAATGAAAAAGTGATGATCAAATGAATAAATAGTGAACAAGTTATGAACAAGTGATGAACAAATGATGAATAAGTTATGAACAAGTGATGAACAAGTCATGTACAAGTGATGAACAAATGATAACAAGCAATGAACGTGCATTCGTTCATGAAATTCGTTAATGAAGAAGAGATGATCAAATGAATAAGTAATGAACAAGTGATGAACAAGTGATGACAGATGATGAAGAAGTAATGAACAAATGAATAAGTAATGAATAAGTGATAAACAAGTGATGTACAAATGATGAATAAGTAGTGAACAAATGAATAAGTATTAAACAAGTGATGGACAAGTTATGAACAAATGATGGACAAGTAATGAACAAATAAATAAGTACTGAACAAGTGATGAACAAATGATAACAAGCAATGAACGAATGAATAAGTAATGAAGAAATGATGATCAAATGGATAAGTAATGAACAAGTGATAAACAAGTGAAGGACAAATGATGAATAAGTTATGAACAAGTAATGAGCAAGTGATAAACAAGTGATGTACAAATGATGAATAAGTAGTGAAGAAATAAATGAGTATTAAACCAGTGATGGACAAGTTATGAACAAATGTTGCACAAGTAATGAACAAAAAATAAGTACTGAACAAGTGTTGAACAAGTGATTAACAAGTAATGTACAAATGATGAACAGGTGATGAACAAATGTTGGACCAGTAATGACCGAATGAATAAGTTATGTATATAACTTATTTTTGTAATGTCTAGTTGATAAAGGTTGTTTTGAGGATTGTTTGTTACTACGTAAAGACAGTCTTTACGGCCGCCAAGCCGTAATGAGCGGTCGTCAAATTACTATAGGTACGTAAATATATTCCTGAAGAGGGCTCATTTGCTTGAAATAAATAAATTGCTCTGCGGCTATTCTAACATCTTCAGGAATATCTTCATCGCATTTTCTTATTGATTCCATTCGTTTCAAATCATTTCACACTATTTCCAGGGTCAGTTGCATATATAAATTGAACAAATAATATTTTGGTTGATGACTTTTGTTTATATAAACAAGGGTTGATAATGACAAAATCTCGCCTACTCGTAATCGCTCTTTTTTGGCACTATGAAAAAAAATAATTTGAAAACGAATAATAATGAACGAATCATAGAGATATTACAAAAAATATTGTACAATATACGTCCGTTTTATTTTACAGTAGAAGTCCGTTAGGATAGCCTTTACTGCCTCGCCAGTATTATTCGACTTATTCTAAGAGCTCGCCTCACAAACTTCTGGCTTGGCCGTAAAGGCTATCCTAACGGACTTCTACTGTAAAATACTATTTACGCACAGTTGATGTTTTTTCACACAAGTGATTTTTTACGCACTTGCACTAAAAAGTATCACTTTACGCACTGTCGTACAAAAATTGTATTACTCATTTTTACATATTTGGTGCAGGAACGCCAATGGGTATTTTAACTATCTAATTTTGGCGGCAATATGAAAGAGATTATTTCAAATTTTGATGACGAATTGTCCAATTTTGAATGAATTTAAAACGTTTCTTTCTCATTTTCACAATTTATTAACTAAAAATTGCAACGGTACCTACTTCTTGTTATTAGACCAACTCAATTATTAAAAACTAATAGGTCTCATAACCTCAAAACACATGTTGAAATCAATGACATATTTGTTACTAGATTTTTACAAGTACACTGTCAAAATTATTATACAATGTGACATTTTGACGACCTTGAATTTGACAATTTATATCTATAATGGATGATCTGTATATTGCTTTACATTCCGTAAAAGTTTGTAAAAATTGTAAAAATAATAATTTATCTTGCAGGAGCGATAATAGTAATCGCCCACTCCCAAGAACGATGCAAAATTAACACTTCTAATTTTTTGCACCCCGTTTTAGATATTTTTACATCTTCGGGCAGCTTTTCACTAGCTTCGTTCATACCTTTCACTATTACTACCTCAATCGTGCTATTACTTTGGGTCGTGCTTGGATCAAATATTGGCTTGGTGAAAAATGTAAAGACGTCAGAATTTCGTCAAGTTCAACATCTTACAGTTATCAATTGTATTCATTAATAGGGATATGGATTCAGCCATGAACTCGCATTATAAATAGTACACAAACGTTCCATTGGATCTGGAATTTTCCTGCACTGCACTGATTGTTTTAATTGTTACTAACGAAGCTGATTATTTATCGATACCCTTTCGATAGATTTACTGGCGTAATTTAATCTTCCCAATAATTTAAAGACACGTTTACATTATGAATATACAGTAAAAATTCCATAAATGCAACATCAACATTTATACTTGTTTTTTTCGTCATTATAATAGAGTTGGATTAGAAAATTGTAACCACTTAAAGTGAGACCTGTCAAATGCTATACTTATGAAAAAAAAAAAAAAACAATTAATGTTGCATTTTAGGACTTGCATTTATTGAATTTTTACAATACTTTATTGATGAAAGTGTGCAAATTATTATTATTTATTATTTGCGCTGTGTCATTATTCAAACTATTATTATTTATTATTTCCGCTGTGTCATTATTCAAACTATTATTATTTTTTATCATTTATGCATCATATTGCTTGTTTAAAACATCGTGCAGCGTGCGTAAAACAGGCTTTCAAAAACGCGCGTTTCCTGTAAAGGTTTCCATGGATACAAAACAAGTATCCATGGATACCGCCATAACATGGCGGTATCAGCCGCCATGTTAGCTAGTTATTTATTCAGTATCTTAGCAACGATACTAAAACTGTACGCAAAATCGACGGCACATCAGATAGAAATTATAATTACAAATGTTTAGGCCAATTTACGGCATCAATGATAAAAAATAGCGTAAAGTATGCGTGGATATCTGGTCTTTCAAGCACTCACTCTATTCAAAAAACCTCGTCGCTCCCCGCTGCGCGGGGAGCGACGGGTCGGTTTTTTGAAAAACGTTCGTGCTTGATAGGCCTTGATATCCACTTATACTTTAATATACTATATTATTTCCGCTGTGTCATAAATTTCACTGTGGCTAATTATCATCGTCATGGAGCGATCTACCACACTTCTTCGACGTGTAATTTAACAATACACGGGATCGCCTGTTTCAGTTCCCAATTTTAATCACTGAAAATTACTCTGTCTTACTTGGTTTGAATCTTAGCTTGATAGACACATTTTTGTATCATCATTTAAATATTACCAAAGTCTATTAAAAACAAGTGAAAAAGTAATAGTTATATAAAAAAATGATGATGACGTCTTTACGCAAATACCATTAATGTTTACGTCAGAATTTTGAAATCTAAAATCGACATGTTCGAGCGATTTGGTTATTAACATAAAGTTGAATGAAAGAGAGAAGCATGTAAATGCCATCTCGTGGTGAAGACCAATTACTACTCAATAGTAATTGGATTTCACCACGAGATGGCATTTACATGCTTCTCTCATACATTAATATATTACGTAAATATTACGTAATTATTATGTATTATTATTATTATTAATGCTATTATTATTATTATTAAACGTATTATTAATAATATTCCAACACTGGTTAATAGGTCATGAGTTGTGTGTCCATTTTTTTTTATATTGAGATTAGTCCAGAAGTATACAAGGGACAACATTTTTTGTGTATTTCTGGACTTATATGAATTAAAAAAATATATATATATATATAGACTTACACACTACTTTGAGTTTCAACGGCTCATAAATTAGTTATAAATAAATAAAAAATTAAAGTTAATTCTTGTCTTGTAAATAGAATAATTTATATTCACAGAAGATTTAGAAAAAATTATAGGCATTTGTTCAATTCTGCAATAACAGTATATTACATAACGAGAGCTGTAAGAAGCATATTACGCACCAAGAGAAAACTTACGCAACGAGTCGCGAAGCGGCGAGGTGCGTAATTTCTATACTGAGTAATTGCCTTACAACTCAAGTAATGTACGCTATATTTTCTACTTCCAGTCGTAATTATGAAAAATTAGCACAAATTGATATATTTTTGTTCTGTCACATGCTAATGGCAATATTTGATATTGAGTATCATATGACTTTTTGACAATTTCAAAAGTAAATGTCACAATGTTGTCAATGCTTATACAAATAAATGCCCCCTAACTGTTACGTAATATATTTGAGCATTTTCATTACTTTTCGACAACTTTTTTTTGGGCCAAAAAATCCCAAGCATGAAAATTTTAGGCTTTTTAGATCGAATTAAATGCGGACTTTTCCCGCAAAAACATTTCTTTTCGTTTACCTAAAAAAAAGTTATGAAGATTTAAAATTTAGGTGATTTTACTTAAAAATAGCTTATTTTAAAAAATATTGCAATGACGTCGGTGAAATTTCAAAATTCAATTGACTACAAATATTTATCATAAAAATAAGATCAGGATATATACATATTAAAATGCATATAATGCCTCTGATGATGTTTTTTTTAAATCGAAACTAGTCAGACGGAATAAAATAAATAAATGATAAAATAAAATAACAATAATTTTACCAGTAAGTACCTAATAATAATACCTTAAAATTTTCATGCTTGGGAAATTTTTGTCCCAAAAAAAAATCCATAACTTAGTCTAGGTAAACGAAAAACAATGTTTTTGGGGGAAAAGTCCGCATTTAATTCTCTTTAAAAATAAGATCAGGATATATACATATTAAAGTACACATGATGTCTCTGATTAATTACTTTACTTTTACTTTTAAAAACCGAAACTAGTAGGCGAAATAAAATTAATAAATAATAAAAAAAACAACAATAATTTTACTAGTACTAAGTACTTAATAATAATAAAATTGAAACTATGTGTGGATACTACTTGGTGAAACATTATGATTAGGTTAACCAACTTTAACCAAGTGTTTGATTTAACCTACTTAATAATAATACCGTAAAATTTTCATGCTTGGGAAATTTTTGACCCAAAAAAATTCATAACTTTTTTCTAGGTAAACGAAAAACAATCCTTTTGCGAGAAAAGTCCGCATTTAATTCGCTCTAAAAAGCCTAAAATTTTCATGCTTGGGAAATTTTTGGCCCAAAAAAAAAGTCGAAAAGTAATGGAAATGCTCATATACTTTATATCTACTTTTGTTACATAATACTGTTACGTTATAACTGATTTACTAGCCATGAAGTCCGTGTGTAATTGACAACTTACTAATGTGGGAGTAGAAAAAAAAAGATTTTCTGCTTTCGCAAATTTCATAGCCTCGGCTATTAAGTAAGTCATCAGTAAATCTGCTACTTTATCCTCTACTTAAACAAACTACTATTATTTTTCTAAGTCTTCTGTATGTACATATATATATATATATATATATATATATTACACTTTTTGATAGAATTTATTAGATATTAAAAAGAAGTTTTTAGAAAAGAAAAACTTTTGTAGGATATATATCAATCTCTTCCCTATTTTAGAAAATATGTTCGCGTCATTGAAATAACTTTTGCAGGAAATATATCAAACTCTTGAATATTTTCAAAAATATGATTTCGTTCGTAATTTTAAGACCCTAAATTTTAAACTATAAGTGTAATATTATAAGTCGTACATTAAAGTTGAAAACAAATTTAAAATAACACAAAATTAGATTCCTTATCAGAAAGTATTTTTGTCAGTAGTGTCAAAACAATTTTATCACAAGACGATTGCACATCATATGTAGAGTAGTACAAACAATTTAATTTCAAAAGACGTACACAAACACAATTGCGCAATTCAATACACATAAAACTGCAATCGATGCAGAAAATTACGTTTAGAAAAATCTGGATCCTTATAGATGCATAAATATTACAATTTTCTGAGTAGACGTTTGTTTTAATTCTAATTTTCATGGGCAGAAAAAGGTTCCAATATCGTAACAAAATAGAAATAATGTAAAATTCAATCAAATCAGTCTAAATATTAAATAAGTAAATTAAATAAAATAACTTTGTTATTTCCACTAATTTTTTATTTTTGAAATATATTTAGTGACTGCAGTTCCGACTAAGGTCTAGTCATTATCAAACTAAGTGATAAGAATAAGGAAGCCACCGGCAGTATACAATATCTAAATATTAAATTTTGACAAGATACATTTTGATTTGAATTTGTGACCAAAATTGAAACGAGGCATATATATAAATCAATTTTTAAATGCCATACCGATCAAACTTTAAACTTTCATGAGAGTGAAGTACAAAATTAAGAATTATCAAATGAGTCTACGATTTTTATTTTGTAATTTTTTTGTAGAAAAAAACGAAACAATAAAATTTTCAAAATGGCAGTTCAGCAGAATGGAATAAATCCCAAAAATCATATTTTTCTTAGAACCATATCTTGTCTTATCATATCTTAAAATCAAAAGATCTTTGCTAATTACGTGAAAATGATAATTTCAAATTTTGTGCAGGAAATTTCATTTCATTTGTAATTTTTCCTCGACGAGCTCACATCAAGAGTAAAATTTTCAGAGAGTTGAATCTTCGTGAAAGTTTACGAATTTTAAGGAAATTTCGTTTTATTTTCAGGCAATGATCGATGATCTTTTAGTTTTAAGACATTTCCATTTCATTGTTAGTACGAATTCAGTAAAATACCAAATTTTTCTATAATAAAGAAAAACGAAAGTTGGGGTACAGTTTTACAATTTTAAATTGATTTTGTTAGCATAAACTTAAAAAAATTGAAGAGAGTTGTGGCGAAGTTTGGCAATTTACTGAAAGTTGGAGTAAATTGTTACTCCAACTTTCAGAATTCATTGGAATTCAAAATATCTTGAAACCAAAAGATTTTTGGTAATTACGTGAAAATGATAATTTCAAAATTTTGTGCAGGAAATTTCATTCCATTTGTAATTTCTCCTCGACGAGCTCACATCAAGGGTAAAATATTCAGAGAGTCGAATCTTCGTGAAAGTTTATGAATTTTAAGGAAATTTCGTTTTATTTTCAGGCAATGATCGATGATCTTTTAGTTTTAAGACATTTCCATTTCATTGTTAGTACGAATTCAGTAAAATATCAAATATTTCTATAATTTTGTTTTTCAATTAGTTTCCCGAAAAAATATTCAGCGAGTCTCGAAATATCGTTGAATTTTTAGGAAATTGCGTTACAATGTTCTCTTAATTTCGATCTTCTGGTTAACAGAAAATATGTGTGTTTGCGTGTGTAATGACATTTGAAGTTTTTGTATTAATAATTCATAAAGTAGTCATGAATATAAAATAACATTTTGAACGTGTCTCAATACTAAAAAGAATATTTTACAACGTTGTAGTAAAAGTATCAATGTTCATCTTTTTGATTAGTTTCATGTAATTAGCCAAGATCTTTTGGTTTTGAGACAATATGAATTCCTTGTTCTCCCAACTATCAGTAAATTGTCAAACTTTACCTTATCTTTTTTTTAGTTGACATAACCAAAGAAACTTAAAGAAAAACGAAAGTTGTGGTACAGTTTTATAATTTTAAATTGATTTTGTAATCATGTAAGCATAAACTTAAAAAAATTGAAGAGAGTTATGGTGAAGTTTGACAATTTACTGAAAGTTGAAGTAAATTGTTACTCCAACTTTCAGAATTCATTGGAATTCAAAATATCTTAAAACCAAAAGATCTTTGCAAATTACGTGAAAATGATAATTTCAAATTTTGTGCAGGAAATTTCATTTCATTTGTAATTTTTTGTAAAAGTTGTGGTACAGCTTGACAATTTTAAATTGATTTTGTCAGTATAATTTAAAAAGAAAATGAAGAGAGTTGTGGCGAAGTTTGACAATTTACTGAAAGTTGGAGTAAATTGTTACTCCAACTTGCAGAATTCATTGGAATTCAAAATATCTTAAAACCAAAAGATCTTTGCTAATTACGCGAAAATGATAATTTCAAATTTTATGCAGGAAATTTCATTTCATTTGTAATTTTTTGTAAAAGTTGTGGTACAGTTTTACAATTTTAAATTGATTTTGTTAGTATAAACTTTAAAAAAATGAAGCGTGTTGTGGTGAATTTACTGAAAGTTGGAGTAAATTGTTATTCAAACTTTCAGAATTCATTGGAGTTCAAAATATCTTAAAACCAAAAGATCTTTGCTAATTACGTGAAAATGATAATTTCAAATTTTGTGCAGGAAATTTCATTTCATTTGTAATTTTTTATAAAAGTTGTGGTACAGCTTGACAATTTTAAATTGATTTTGTCAGTATAATTTAAAAAGAAAATGAAGAGAGTTGTGGCGAAGTTTGACAATTTACTGAAAGTTGGAGTAAATTGTTACTCGAACTTTCAGAATTCATTGGAATTCAAAATATCTTAAAACCAAAAGATCTTTGCTAATTACGTGAAAATCATAATTTCAAATTTTGTGCAGGAAATTTCATTTCATTTGTAAGTTTTTGTAAAAGTTGTGGTACAGTTTTACAATTTTAAATTGATTTTGTTAGCATAAACCTAAAAAAATTGAAGAGTGTTGTGGTGAAGTTTGATAATTTGCTGAAAGTTGCAGTAAATTGTTACTCCAACTTTCAGAATTCATTGAATTCAAAATATCGTAAAACTAGAAGATCTTTGCTAAATACGTGAAAAAGATAATTTCAAATTTTGTGCAGGAAATTTCACTTCATTTGTAATTTTTTGTAAAAGTTGTGGTACAGTTTTACAATTTTTAATTGATTTTGTTAGCATAAACTTAAAAAAATGAACAGAGTTGTGGTAAAGTTTGACAATTTACTGAAAATTGGAGTAAATTGGTACTCCAACTTTCAGAATTCATTGGTATTCAAAATATCTTAAAACCAAAAGATCTTTGCTAATTACGTGAAAATGATAATTTCAAATTTTGTGCAGGAAATTTCATTTAATTTGTAATTTCTCCTCGAGGACCTCACGTCAAGGGTAACATTTTCAGAGAGTCGAATCTTCGTGAAAGTTTATGAATTTTAAGGAAATTTCGTTTCATTTTCAGGCAATGATCGATGATCTTTTAGTTTTAAGACATTTTCATTTCATTGTTAGTATGAATTCAGTAAAATATCAAATTTTTCTATAATAGTGTTTTGTTTTTCAATCAGTTTCATCAAAGAATATTCAGCGAGTCCACAAAAAAAATTGATCATTTTTTTTTGTGTACGCATTATTACACAACAGATAAGGAAATAATCAAAATAAAAACCGCTCGAAATTTGATATTACTAAGGTAAAACAATAGCTATTTATGGTATAAGTGAATAAAGTCGAATTATATGCACGAAAAAATAGTTTAGCGCAAAAGGCGAAAATTTCGTTACAATTTTCTTTTATTTTCCATCTTCTGGTAAACAGAAAATTTTTAGCCCGAATTTCAGTAATTGATTTGTCATGTTGTAAACATAGAGCCATATAGACAGATACAGATACCATATAAAAAAGTGTTAGCATTGTGCTTGGTAACCTCATCACGGATGTTGAGGTTGTATGTAAATTTTACAATTTGAAACTTATGCGAAAATTTACCAACGATACTACGAACGTTCCATGAATTGCAATTGTTATTATTAGTCTACAATTGTTTCATCCTACATTGTTGTATTTTGTTGTTACAAGCATTGTTTTTTTCGTGCTATGTTCATGTAGAATAGAATTTAATTCAACCCAGCTTAGTAGACAGCAGTAATATTTGAGCCTTTAAAAACCAGAGTGGTGTTAGTCCAATTTATTTTTAAATTCATAGAAGTCCACAAATGTTCAGAAATCCAGAAATGAAAGGACATTTCTGGACGTATCTGAATTTTTAAAAAATGGACTCACACCAATTTGGTTTTCAACGGTCAATTTATTAAAATATTCATATCAAATAGTAGCCATAACTATTTTGATGTTAATCATAGTTTGCAACCTCCCACCATATTATTGCACAAATTAATAATTAGCACCTTGCTAGAGCACAAGATTTTTTTAAGTAGACTAAAACAAAAATTGAATTATCATATCTATTGAATTTCTAAAAATTATTGGCGGTGGTGCACAAACTTGGCCATCATGCATATTTTATAAGATGTGTTTTAAAAGCCCTTGTTAATTTTAGTATTTTGTGTTTCTGTGCAGGTTCTCTCGCGGAAGGATTGACCAAAACAATTGTTTTCCCATACAAGGAGATCCCCAATTTCCCAGTTAGTACTGTTGATGGTCACGTTGGACAGCTGGTCTTCGGATATCTTTCTGGTGTGGAGGTGGTTTGCATGCAGGGCAGATTCCATTATTACGAAGGGTACCCATTGTGGAAATGCGCAATGCCAGTGAGAGTTATGAAGCTCGTCGGGGTCACACATCTAATTGCCACCAATGCGGCAGGAGGATTGAATCCAATTTATAAGGTGGGCGATATTATGCTGGTGAAGGATCACATCAATATGATGGGATTCGCTGGCAATAATCCGCTACAAGGGCCGAATGATGAACGTTTCGGGCCGCGTTTCCCGCCGATGAACAAAGCCTACGATAAGAAATTGATCGATATGTCCAGGGCGATAGCTAAGAAGATAGGTCTTGAGGATTCGATACACGAGGGCACGTACACGTGCCTTGGAGGACCAAATTTCGAAACGGTTGCCGAACTGAGGATGCTTAAAATGCTGGGCGTCGATGCTGTGGGAATGTCGACTGTGCATGAAGTTATAACAGCCAGGCATTGTGATATGACCGTTTTAGCCTTTAGCTTAATTACTAATGAATGTGTGACCTGCTATGACAGTCACGAGGAAGCTAACCACGAAGAAGTAATGGATGTGGGAAAACTGAAGCAGGACATACTGAAGACGTTCGTTGAAACAATGGTGCATCAAATTGATGCCGAAACAAATAAATAAATTTACTGCAGCAGTGAGAAATAATATTAATTAATTGTATGTATCTATTAGTGACACGATAATAAATTATATGCTAAGTTGTAATTAGGGCCCATATCGTGCAATGTTTATGTTTATTGCATATATTAAATTGTAAAAAAATAAATGTTAATAATTTGTCGTTGTAATAAAACTAAATCAAAAATTAAATATAAAAACATATTGATTAATTAAAGTGTTCATATACAATATTTCTATTAGCGTGTATAGGAATTTAAATAATCAATGTTTCTACGTTGCATAAGTTAGGCAAGTTGCCTACGTCTGACCATCAAATTTAAGTACATTTAAACTCCATCCAATAAACCTCATTTTATAAAACCAACATGAAATTTCGTCAGCAAATTTTATTTTGGTATTGTAGAGTATGCAAAAAAAATCTTATATATTTATTCTGGAAATTGATTGTTTTAAAACTAGTACATGATAATTCATCAAGCAGCTTGAAAATGACTGTAAGAAGTCGAAACTCGAGTCATTATATCGATATATCAATAAATATTTTGTGGTAAAAACATAGCAAGTCGTTTCTGTTTTTGTTTTAAATTTCATTCATTACTTACAAAAATAACGAAACTAAAAACTAAAAAAAAAAATTATTCAGTACTTACAAAAATTAAGAAGTAAAAATAAAAAAAAAACTCAGAGATGTAAGTTTTCAAAAATACACATTTTGTTATAAATCTAAATTTTTTGCAGTCATTTGTTTTTGAGTTATGGCGTCATCGACTTTGTTTAATGGCAATCCTAATATTATATAATTTTATTTTATAGACTAGTCTTATCTGGATACAACTGGTAAAAATTTGTGTATTACATAACAAAAATTTCATTCAAAAACCACTGCTCTAAATAACTTTGATATTAACCAATAGTCACAAAACATGAAATATACATTCCTTTTTAAATTTTAACAATAATAATTGAAATTTTGATGCATAATAAAAAAAAATTACAATAATCATTGTAATTTTGATACATAATAGAAAATATGACAACAATAATTGAAATTTTATCAGAAATAATTGATGTTTTGACAGTATTCTTAAAATTTTGATACATATAAATGCAAATTTGATATTACTAATTACAATTTTGGCAGTACTGATTGAAATTTGAACAAATAATAGAAAAATTGTAAATTTGAATAAAAGTTAATTTCATACTATAGACACCTTTAACAAATTAATTATTAATTTCCCTTTAATAATTCCTATAGTTAACTTTATTCATTGCTTACAAAAATTAAGAAAATAATTAAAAAATCTTCAGACACACAAATGTAAGTTTTCAGAAATACACATTTGGTTATAAATCTAAAATTTTTGCAGTCATTTGTTTATGAGTTATGGAGTCATCGACTATTTTTTAATGGCAACCCTTATATTTTATTATTTTATTTTATAGACTCGTCTTATCTGGATACAACGGTAAAATTTTGTTTATTCCTTACACATGAAAAATTTCGGTTAAAAACTACTCCTCTAAATAACTTTGATATTACCAATAGTCGCAAAACATGAAATGTACATGCCTTTTAATTTTTAACAATAATAATTGAAATTTTGATACATAATAGAAATTTTTACAATAATAATTTGTAGATGGCATATGATGCTGACTGCTACTCCCACAGTATGTCATACGGTAATTTATTATAATTTTATTATTGTCATTATTGTGATGATTTATTAATTTTAACCTTTAAACATTGACGATCATATCCACGAGATTACTGTACTATTAGTATTGTTGTAATCTGGCCTAAATAATAAATAATTATCTATCTATCGATCTATCTATCACTGAAATTTCAGCAGAAATAATTGATGTTTAGATAGAATTCTTAAAATTTTGAGAGATATTATTGAAAATTTGATAGTACTAATTACAATTTTGACAATCGTTGATATTTTGAGTATTAATTTAAATTTAAAGACAATAGCAAATTTAACACTAATCTTTGAAATTTACACAAAAATAATTAAAATCTCGATAGAAACACTGAAAATTTAACACTAACAATTGCAATTGTGGCAGTAGGTACTGAATGAAATTTTCACAAATAATAGAAAAATTGACAATAATAACTGAAATTGTGACGTTATTAATTGAAATGTTAACAGGGATATTTAAAATTTAAAAATAATACTGGCAATTTTGACAACATTCATTAAAAATTTGACAATAATCATTGAAATTTGGATACATCATTTCAAATTTGGCATTAATTACTGAAATTTCATCATAAATAATTGATTTTTTGGCAGAATTCTTGAAGGTTTGACAGAAAAACTAAAATTTTGAGAGAGCACTAATTACAATGTTGACAATAGTCATTGATATTTTAAGATAATTTGACAGTAGTAACTTTCACAGTACTGAATGATATTTTTACAGAAATATAAAAAAATTGACTATAGTCATCGAAACTGTTCCAGTATTGGTATACACAATAGAAAATATGATATTAAGCATTAAAATTTAGATAGTAATAAATGAAATTTTGAATGAAAAATTGAAGATTTTGTAGTAGTAACTAAGTAGGTAATTAAAAATGTTGCAGTAGTTTATTATCACAGAATATTGAACAATAATGAAATTTTCACAGAATATTGAACTACAATAATGATAATTTGGACAACATTAATTAAAATTTTGACAATAATCTTTGAAATCTGGATACATAATTCCAAATTTGGCATTAATTACTGAAATTTCAACAGAAGTATTTGATATTTTGGCAGAATTCTTGAAAGTTTGACAGAAAAACTAAAATTTTGAGAGAGCACTAATAACAATGTTGACAATAATGATTGATATTTTAAGATTATTTTACAGTAGTAACTTTAACAGTACTGAATGACATTTTTATAGAAAAATTGAAAATTTGACAAAAATCATCGAAACTGCTCCAGTATTAGTATACACAATAGAAAATATGACATTAATCATTAAAATTTATATGGTAATAAATGAAATTTTGAAAGAAAAATTGAAAATTTTACAGTAGTACTACCTAATTAGGTAATTAAAAATTTTGTAGTACTGAATTTTCACAGAATATTGAACAATAATGATAGCAATTTTGACTACATTAATTAAAATTTTGACAATAATCTTTAAAATTTGGATATATAATTTCAAATTTGGCATTAATTACTGAAATTTCAACAGAAATAATTCATATTTTGTCAGAATTCTTGAAATAATTACAGACAATTGAAATTTGGGAGATATAATTCAAAATTTGCTGGCAGTAATCATTGATATTTTGAGATAATAATTTGAATTTAAAGACAATTTGATCTTATCATTAAAATTTAGATAGTAATGAATAAAATAGTATAATTTTCAGTAACAATAAAAATTATGAACGAGAAATTAAAAATATAACAATAATGATAGCGATTTTGATAATATTCATTAAAAATTTTGACAACAAACTTTGAAATTTGGCTACTTAATAAAAAAATTGACAATAATCACTAAAATTTGACATAAATCATTGAAATTTATACAATAATATAAAATGTTGATAGAATCATTGAAAATTTAACACTAGCTATTGCAATTTTGGCAGTACTGAATGTAATTTTCACAAATAATAGAAAAATTGACAGTAATAAATGAAATTTTGAAATATATTTATCACTAGCAATTGCAATTTTGGCAGTCCTGAATGAAATTTTCACAAATAATAGAATAATTGACAGTAATAACTGAAATTTTGAAATGGAGATTATAGAAAAGTGCCAACAAAATTGACACTCATCATTTAAATTTACACAATAATAATTAAAATGTTGGCAGAAACATTGAAAATTTAAAACTAGCAATTGCAATTTTAGCAGAACTGAATGAAATTTTCATAAATAATAGAATAATTGACAGTAATAAATGAAACTTTGATAAAAAAATTGTAAAATTTACAGTAGTAAGTAATTAAAATTTTCGCAGAACTGAATTGAAAATTTGACATTAATCATTGAAATGGAGACATTATTAATGTAAATTTTGATTGACAAATTTAAAAAAATATATAACAATAATGATAGCAAATTTGCAATAATCATTAAAATGTTGACAATAATCTTAAACATTTGTATACATAATTGAAAACTATTAACATTATGAAAATAATTATTGAAATTTCAACATATATAATTAATACTTTAACTGAATTCTTGAAAGTTTCACAGAAAAACTGAAATGTTGAGAGATGTAATTGAAAACTTGATAGCAGTAATTATAAGTTTGACAATATTCATTTATATTTTAAGATATTTGTCTAAATTTAAAGATAATTAAAAAAATGACAGAATCATTGAAACTTATGCAGTAATAAATAATAATTTTATAGAAACATTTACAGTGGCAATTTTTGCAGCACTGAATTTTTTCTGAAAAAAGAAAAAAGAAAAATTTTTACTGAAAAATCTAAAAAAAAAAATATTAGTATATAATCATGGAAACTGCTCCAGTATTAATAGAAATTATGAAAGACAAATTAAAAATTTAACAATAATGATGGCGATTTTGATTATATTCATTACAAATTTTGACAAAAAAACTTTGAAAATTAGCTACATAATAGAAAAGTTGACATTACAGCATTATAATTTAGACATTAATAAATGAAATTTTGAATCAAAACTTGAAAAACTTTTGCTACTAAAATTTTCGCAGTAGGTAGTGAATTTTCACAGAAAATTGATAATTTGAAATTAATCATTGAAATGGAAACATTATTAATTGAAATTTTGATAGGGAAATTGAAAAATGTAACACTAATAATAGCAATTAAATAACTATTAAAATTTTGGCAATGATCGATGAAATTTGGATATATATTTCAAAATTAATAAAATATAATTAATTAATCATTGAGATTTCAACATATATAATTATTATTTTGACAGAATTCTTGAAATTTTGACAGAAAAACTAAAATTTTGAGAGATATAAATACAAATTCGATAGGAATAATTACAATTTTGACAGTAATCATTGATATTGTAAGATATTAATCTAAATTTAAAGATAATTAAAAATTTGATAATAATCATCGAAATTTTACACAATAATACGTGAAAATTTGATAGAAAAATTGAAAATTTTACAGTAGTAATTTTCGCAGCACTGAATGACATTTTTACAGAAAAATCGAAAATTCTACAATAATCATCGAAACTGTTCCAGTATTAATAGAAATTATGAAAGAGAAATTAAAACTTTAACAATAATGATAGCTATTTTGAGAATTATTATTAAAATTTGGACAATAATCTTTGAAATTTGGATGCATAAGTAATACTTTTCTCAAAAAAGTATGATTGGCAATTATTATTAAAATTTTGACAATCATCTTTGAAATTTGGATACATAAGTAATTCTTTTCTCAAAAAAAGTATGAAGTAATCAAAGCTACTACACATTTAAATAGCAAACATCCAGACATACCTTGCATAATAATTTCCCTCAAAAAGCATTTTTTTTCTCTAAAAGGTATGAAGTAATCAATGCTACTTCTACATGTAAATAGCAAACGTTCAAAACTACTTCTACATTTAAATATCAAACAATCAGACAATGGCAAACATGGAATTCTCTAAAAGAAAGCTAAACTCCTTCCACAAGGAGCAACCAACTTTAACATCAGCCTGCTAATCAAATACTAATGATACTTAGTATCACCAATGCTAATCAAAATGCGTTACAGGCAAATCATCGAGTTGCATTTTGTATTGCAAAAGCCAATAAGCCACATACAATTATTGTTACAGATCAGATTTTCCAGGCAAATGTTGCAAATAATGATTGGTGAAAAAGTGGCTGCTAAATTAAAAATATTACCACTCATGGTAATATTTAATAATATAGAACAAAGAAAGAAAAATGGCATCAATCTGGTTTTATTGTCAAATTACAAGAAGTAATGCCAAAAGCATGTAACTTTTTACAATTATTGTTAAAGATCAGATTTTCCAGGCAAATGTTGAAATTGTGCAAATAATCATTGGTGAAAAAGTGGCTGCTAAATTAAAAATATTACCACTCGTGGTAATAAACAATAAAGAATAAATAAAGAAAAATGGCATCAATCTGGTTTTATTGTCAACTTACAAGAAGTAATGCCAAAAGTTACATGCCTGCACTGATTTATTTATAACGAGAAGCTATTGCGTTAAAATATTCCTTCTGATATGGATTGTACTATGGAAAGTGTCAATAAAGTTGCAAATTCCATGCAAATTACCGATATGAAGAGTAATCTACCACATTTATGAATTAAACACTACTGATATCGCTTCATCAATGGTGCTTTCTTCAATATGCATACAATGTTAAATATAACACGCAATTAATAACAATATGTTTTAAATAAGTTTTCCATTATTAGAAATTATGCAGATATTAAAATATCGGATTTTACAAAAATACTTCGTCAACATATTTAAGTTCTTTAGCTAATTGAAACAATTACAAACGTTTTTTTTCTAAAATGCAAACGAGTGGTCTATTGCAGAGATTGCATAATGGTATATGAAAAAGGATTATGTGAAGTAAAGTAAACATTAGTGTCTAAATTTCAACGCATTGATAAATCGATGGGAAAGTTCAGTTTCACAATCAATAACCTCGGCAAGTAATTAAGCCTGGTGTGTGAGAAGTATATAAAGCATTATTATGCAGTACAGTTAATAATCCCTATGCGAATAAATATCGAGATGAAAAATGGACCCGAATCCCTGCAGCTGTCCCATTTTGTGTTTTCCTTTAAATGCTGTCCTATTAATATTTGAAAGGGCAAAAATCATGCGGTGATAAATCATCGTAAGCGAGTGCGCTGATTGAAAAAAGACCTTCAAACTTACGTGAAATCCTACCCGATAAAATGGCATACAAGGTTGTATTCTCATGAAGATTGAGGACAAGAGCATTTTACAGAATGAATTGGGATTCCCTTTTTATCGCGGCGAGTTTTTATGCGAAATAAACTAAGTAGAAATGAACGTATATTTGTCAACAGCGGTTTGGTTTTTCAGCAGAAATAATTTCGCCGAGCCCCGTGGAAAAACGTGCCGGTTTTAACAATTTAATATAAAAGCGGAACTATGTTCTGGATGAATAACGAGTAGGAACTTTTAAAATTAAACAGAGCAATGAGAATGCCAGTAGTGTAAATTTAACTTTTTAAATACCCATAAACTTCCTGCGGTGAAATATTAGTATAAATAATTAGACAGCATTTTCTGTATCCTAAGATGCAATTTTGTTTGAAGAACGTCTTAAGAACGAGATTCCTAAGAAAAATAGAAAACAAAACAAGAAGAGACAGGATAAGGAACCAGTCCCACAGGAAAAACTTAAAAATAAAACCAATACAGGAAAAAAAACACAGAAGGCCTAATGAGGTGGTATGGACATATAAGACGAATGAGAGAAGAAAGAAACACTAAGAAAATATACGAGACAAGAGCAACAGGAAAACAACAAAGAGGAAGACCGAGGAACAGCGCAATAAAAGAAGAGGCACAAAAAAAGGGGAAGAAATAAAGGAATTAACAAATGATAGGAGGAAGGGGAGAGAGAATTATAAATATTAATAATGCATGCCTTACACCGAAAGGTAGAGGCAAAAGAATAAATAAATAAAATTTTAAAAAAAGCAAAATAATAATTATTATAAAATGAAATGATTATAACAAACCACTCCAAGGAATCATATAAAACATACACGAAACATCATCAAATATTAATATTTTATATGTACCTATAGACAGGTTACGTAAAAAAATATATACGAAAGTGTATGCCCGTAATATTCTTTATTGGAACGTGACTAGAAAGAACAAGAATTCAATGGCCTGTAGTAAGTATTTATTGATATAACTAATTTCGTAATGGCTCTTTTGGGGTTCCCGTTTTCTCTTGTAACGGCATTGACTACTGAAATCAGTACTCGGGATATTGATCGGAAATTTGATTTTGCCCTTTCTATATAAACGTAACGTAAGTATATCGTTGTGGAAATATTTCGTGCACTTCCATGAAAAGAAGTGCGAAACTAAATTTTCAGTAATACATCCCATCTCATTACTTTCAAAAGTGTTTATATAGATGATAGCCATAGGTGGAGGAGTAGTAGGGATTATTATTATTATTATAATTATTATTATAATTATTATTATACGTAGTGATACTTTAGAAGTATTGAATCAAAGTATTAATTAGTCTTGATATCTAGAACAATATGTTATAAAAATTTAAACAATTAACATTTGAACAATTAAAAGTTGCTAGCATAAACAATGCGAGTAAAAATTTATGCATTATTACTTATACATGTTTCACAAATATTGAAACATTTCTATAAATAATTAAATGGATCCTATCTTGAGTCAATTTGAATTGATGTAAAACGATAGATATATGCAACTATCTCAGGTAAGCAATTCAGATTCACTTATGTGAAATCATAAACTGCTTTACCTGAGATAGTTGCATATATCTATCGTTTTACATCTTTATGAAATGTTTGTGAAAATTATACATTTTTCACAAATATTGATACATTTTTATAAATATTAATATATTTTAGAACTAGTGGTGTACAAAATATATGAACAAATATTTTTTTGGTAATTTGGTAATTAATTAATAATTATAAATTATTTATTATATTTGTGAAAATTATACATTTTCACAAATATTTATACACTTTTATATATATTAATATATTTTATAACATGTGGTGCACAAAATATATAAATAAATATTCGTTTGTTAATTTATTAATGAATGCCTTTTATTTTATTTTCTATTGAGCTACAGTTACTTTAGATTATTACACTTCTGGTGTTTTAGAAAGCACTGAATTCACGGCAATTAGTTCATAATTAATCGGTTCTTATGGTGCTGCAATAGCCCCGATTTATTTTGTATTTATTATTTATACTGTAATTTATCCAAATGGCCGGCTGCAAATTGAAATATATTTCAACTTAGAAAAGAATGCCTTAGGGGCAACTAATCGATAGCTTCGTCATTTGCGATTTTTCCCCTCTAAAATACCGCTTATGATGATGATAACCTGTGGGCAGATGCGTGTTTCACGGATATGATTTATATTGAGGAATAAAAATATGTGTTATGCCAGTTAATTGGATAGTCGCTTAGGCGAATGATTTGTGGCTTATATGGTTATTTTATTTTATATTTGGTATTTTATTAATCTATTTTGACATCAAACTTTTGCCAAAATTTTCAAAAAATGTTGACAATACAGCAAGTTATAGTGAACAAATGAATTTTAAAAAATTATACTGAATAATCATCAGTACAGCAAGTTATAGTGAACAAATGAATTTAAAAAAAAAATTACTGAATAACCATCAATACAGCAAGTTATAGTGAACAAATGAATTTAAAAAAAATCTACTGAATAATCATAAACTTTAGTAATTTATTAGATTACTGTTCTCTGAAATTTCAAGAAAGTATAAATCTACAATATCAATAAAATATGAAATATCAAATATCAAATATCAACAATGAAAACAGTGAAGCAAATTATAGAGAACAGCGATTTTTTTCAAATTTACAGGTTAATCATAAATTTTTTCGAATTTATTATGAATCGCGAAAATTATGTATACACGGTGTTAGGGAAGTCGACCGAAATCTTTCTAAAGGTGAATTAGGACACAAAATTAAGTGGAATATTTCTTGCCACTTTTGGCCCAGATGCACATTTTGTCCCTAAATCCGTGTTAATATTTTTGGAACTGCTGAATAAATCTCGATAATTCTTTGTTTTTTGAAAATATAAATCTACGATATCAATAAAATATGAAATATCAAATATCAAATATAAAAAAGCAAATTGTAGAGAACTGCGAAATTTTTAAAATGAACAGATTAATCATAAATTTTCTCGAATTTATGATGAATCGCGAAAATTATGTACACAGGGTGGTAGGGAAGTCAACAGAAATTTTTCTAAGGGTGAATTAGGGCGCAAAATGAAGTCGAATATTCCTTTGCCACTTTTGGCTCAGATGCATATTTTGTCCCTAAATCCGTGTTAAAATTGGTGGCGCATATTTTTGGAACTGCTGAATAAATCTCGATAATTCTTTGTTGTTTGAAAATATAAATCTACAATATCAATGGAATATGAAATATCAAATATCAAATATTAAAAATGAAAACAGTAAAGCAGATTATAGAGAACAGCGAAATTTTTGAAATTTACAGATTAATCATAAATTTTTTCGAGTTTATTATGAATCGCGAAAATTATGTATACTGGGTGTTAGGGAAGTCGACCGAAATCTTTCTAAAGGTGAATTAGGGCACAAAATGAAATCTAATATTCCTTTGCCACATTTGGCCCACATGCATAGTTTGCCCCTAAATCCGTGTTAAAATTGGTGTCGAATATTTTTGCAACTGCTGAATAAATCTCGATAATTCTTTGTTGTTTGAAAATATAAATCTACAATATCAAGAAAATATGAAATATCAAATATCAAAAATGAAAACAGTGAAGCAAATTATAGAGAACTGCAATTTTTTTAAAATGAACAGATTAATCATAAATTTTCTCGAATTAATTATGAATCGCGAAAATTATGTATACAGGGTGTTAGGAAAGTCGGCAGAAATCTTTCTAAAGGTGAATCAGGGCACAAAATCAAGTCGAATATTTCTTTGCCACTTTTGGCCCAGATGCATAGTTTGCTCCTAAATCCGTGTTAAAATTGGTGTCGAATATTTTTGGAACTGCTGAATAAATCTCGATAATTCTTTGTTTTTTGAAAATATAAATCTACAATATCAATAAAATATGAAATATCAAATATCAAAAATGAAAACAGTAAAGCAAATTATAGAGAACAGCGAAATTTAAAAAAATTACAGATTAATCATAAATTGTCTCGAATTTATTATGAATCGCGAAAATTATGTATACAGGGTGTTAGGGAAGTCGACCGAAATCTTTGTAAAGGTGAATTAGGTCGCAAAATGAAGTTGAATATTCCTATGTCACTGTTAGCCCTGATGCATAGTTTGCCCCTAAATCCGTGCTAAAATGGGTGTCGAATATTTTTGGAACTGCTGAATAAATCTGGATAATTCTTTGTTTTTTGAAAATATAATTCTATAATATCAATAAAATATGAAATATCAAATATCAAAAATGAAAACAGTAAAGCAAATTATAGAGAACTGCGAAAATTTTAAAATGAACAGATTGATCATAAATTGTCTCGAATTTATTACGAATCGCGAAAATTATGTATACAGGGTGTTAGGGAAGTCGACCGAAATCTTTCTAAAGGTGAATTAGGGCACAAAATGAAGTCGAATATTCCCCAGATGCATAGTTTGCCCCTAAATCCGTGTTAAAATTGGTGTCGAATACTTTTGGAACAGCTGAATAAATCTCGATAATTCTTTGCTTTTTGAAAATATAAATCTACAATATCAATAAAATATGAAATATCAACTATCAAAAATGAAAACAGTAAAGCAAATTATAGAGAACAGCGAAATTTTAAAAATTTACAGATTAATCATAAATTTTCTCGAATTTATGATGAATCGCGAAAATTATGTATACAGGGTGTTAGGGAAGTCTACCGAAATCTTTCTAAAGGTGAATTAGGGCATAAAATCAAGTCGAATATTTCTTTGCCACTTTTGGCCCAGATGCATATTTTGTCCCTAAATCCGTGCTAAAATTGGTGTCGAATATTTTTGGAACTACTGAATAAATCTCGATAATTCTTTGTTTTTTGAAAATATAAATCTACAATATCAATAAAATATGAAATATCAAATATCAAAAATGAAAACAGTAAAGCAAATTATAGAGAACTGCGAAATTTTAAAAATTTACAAATTAATCATAAATTTTCTCGAATTTATTATGAATCGCGAAAATTATGTATACAGGGTGTTAGGGAAGTCTACCGAAATCTTTCTAAAGATGAATTAGGGCGCAAAATGAAGTCGAATATTCCTTCGCCACTTTTGGCCCAGATGCATAGATTGCCCCTAAATTCGTGTTAAAATTTGTGTCGAATATTTTTGGAACTGCTGAATAAATCTCGATAATTCTTTGTTTTTGAAAATATAAATCTACAATATCAATAAAATATGAAATATCAAATATCAAAAATGAAAACAGTAAAGCAAATTATAGAGAACAGCGAAATTTTTAAAATTTACAGATTAATCATTAATTTTCTCGAATTTATTATGAATCGCAAAAATTATGTATAAAGGGTGTTAGGGAAGTCGACCGAAATCTTTCTAAAGGTGAATTAGGGCACAAAATCAAGTCGAATATTCCTTTGCCACTTTTGGCTCAGATGCATAGTTTGCACCTAAATCCGTGCTAAAATTGGTGTCGAATATTTTTGGAACTGCTGAATAAATCTCGATAATTCTTTGTTTTTTGAAAATATAAATCTACAATATCAATAAAATATGAAATATCAAATATCAAAATATCAAACATGAAAATAGTAAAGCAAATTATAAAGAACTGAGAAGCTTTTGAAATGAAGAGATGAATCATACATTTTCTCGAATTTATTATGAATCGCAAAAATTATGTATACAGGGTGTTAGGGAAGTCAACCGAAATTTTTCAAAAGGTGAATAAGGGTGCAAAATGAGGTCGAATATTCCTATGTCACTTTTATCCCAGATGCATAGCTTGCCCCTAAATCCGTGTTAAAATTGGTGTCGAATATTTTTGGAATTGCTGAATAAATCTCGATAATATAATAATAATAATAACAATATATTTTTTTTCACGTTGCTGTATACAGATGTGACATGTCAATATGAACATACATATAACAATAAAAGATAATTAAAACACTAAAACATTAAGGACAGATATATACCCATAAAGCAGCAGCCAATATAAAACTAATTATCACACATAAATTCATTGACAGCATAGTACGTTTTGTTCGTAATACTTAGTTTATTGAAATCTAGTATGTTACTTGCATTACTCTTAATTTTGACGCTATTAACTTTGTTAAAAGGGTCAAATTGAACGTTCATAACTTAAAAAAAAAAAAAACTAAAAAAACCATCTAACCCAAAAATGGCAAACAAATATTCGACTTCATTTTGCACCCTGATTCAACCCTAGAAATGAATCGGCCGACTTGCCTAACACCCTGTATATCTATAAACGCAAATTTTACAAAATAATATATAGTTCAAATGAACTTGACTCTAAGTTCCCTTAGTTAAGAACCACACAATCGTCAATCTAATTTGGATTATATGGAGAGCGTATAATATTTCAAAATCTGGATTTATTTTTTTCCATGTAGAAATATGCTAAACACTTGAACAGGTCAAAATGATATTTTTTAAAGAAATATTTTGAGACAATTTTCATATTTTCACCTCTCTCTGTTTTGAAATTATGACGTCAGAGCTTTTTTTTAAATGCATTTTGATTTAAGAAATATGTACATAGCTTTCCGGCTAATATTTCTCGTAATATTAATTTATTAAAGTAAATTTTAAATAGTTTTTTAAGTGGCCTTTTTCGCAAATTCCCATAGGGGATAAATAACTCCAGCTTTTGAAACATTATACGCTCTCTGTGTAACAACAATATTAAATATAGTAATTATAGCATCGTTAAAAATAATCAGAAATCTTTGGACATGCTATTGAAATTTGACTAAAACGAAGAAATTTTTAATTATTCTTACGAATTTTCATGAAATTTATTAGATATTTATCATATTGATATATTGACATATTGATTATGAAATAAAATCTTGATAAATCCATCAAAGTAATTTACAGAATAAACATACTATTTCTCGAGTTTATTATGAATCATGAGAACTATGTATAAATTCTCAATAGTCAAATTTTCAAAAATTTATAGTTTAAAAACACAGTTAAAAACCTCACAATTGTCGAAGCAATTTTGAATTTTTAATCAAAAACATCATTGCTTCTGTGCTACAAACTCAATGTTTTGTAACTTTGATATGCATTATAATTTATACTGAACTGTAGAATAGGTGCATTAATAAATGTTGTGAATATTTATGGTCAAAAATATTCACTAGAACATTTATATGATTTCATGTGATTGATAGGAGGCACTGAAAATGCGTGCTCTATATTGGGCTATTTCCCCTATAAAAAAGACCTAAGTTTCTATTCTACCACTTAGTTAAATAGATAGCTAACAAAACGTAAAAATGAAGAATAATCGATTAAAATAAAAATCGTGAATTTTATGCGATTTTTCAAGTTATTTCTAGGGACCTTTAATGCAAGCTACCTGACTAATTGGACCTTTCTGAATCCAAAAAGTCCACTCGCATATTCGTACTCCCGGCGGTTTCTGAGATATGCACCCTCAAAATTTGATATTCATTAAAATTGAACACCATTAATAAAAAAAAAATAGTAAAAATTTCTATTTTGACAAACGTTGGTTCAAAATTATTGTCGTTAGTCATTCGGCTCTACTAGTTAAAAGAGATCAAGGTAGACAAATTTGCGTCGATTTAAAATTTGCGAAATTATCGTGATTTTTTTTAATTACGATGATTTTCCAGATCCTACTTGACCGATATCGCCACACGTAGACAAGTAGAGTGTGATGAAATAGAACAAGTCCAAGTATGTTGTGAATGTATATTTTGAACATTTTTTACCGGA
The DNA here is from genome assembly GCA_951805005.1 of Othius punctulatus. Classification (NCBI taxonomy): domain Eukaryota; kingdom Metazoa; phylum Arthropoda; class Insecta; order Coleoptera; family Staphylinidae; genus Othius; species Othius punctulatus. The sequence continues at coordinate 15,491,576 of OX638138.1, forward strand.
TTTGGATACAGTATGCCTGATGATATATTCTCTGAAAATTTGACGAAGGTTATGAAGTAAATAAGTGAGAAAATCGAATATATAACATTACCAGTTGACAGGTATCGCTATAAAATTAAAACAATTCACGGAAAACCGATTCGACAATCATTTTGGTCTAATTATGTCGCTAAAATTATTGTGCGGATAATTTTGTTTCGAAAATTTAAAATTATTACTAGTTACTCGATTCGGCAATCTTTTTGGTCTAATTATGTCGCTAAAATTATTGTGCGGATAATTTTGTTTCGAAAATTTAAAATTATTACTAGTTACTATCTTTATTCGCTATAGACCAGAGGTTTTTCTGCTTTTAGAGTAATAGTTTAATTATTTATGTAGTTTGATATGAAATATTAAAATCAATAATAAATTCAAATTAAAAATATTAAATTAAAAGAGATAAAAGAAAAATAAAACAAAAAAACCCATCAGATATGATGGAAGAATAAAGTGTGAAGTGTGTAAATGAAGGTGAAAATGAGATATGTCAGAAATATAATGATTCGTATAGTGTTTTGAATGGAATGATCCGTTTTGTACGCCGTATAGTTCGTTTCAAGCATAGTTCATCGATAGTTTATATTATTGATTTTGAATTTAAATCGAAGTTTTTTAAACCTAGAAGCGATTGGTAATAATTTTGTGACTTCAAATAGAGTGTTGCTGCCAGGATTGTGCAATGGGTTATTGATATGTCTTAACTGTATTTTGACACTGTAATGTTCTCTGTGAATCGAAATACAATAAATGAAATTATTATTATAACTTTGTTACCATTCGTAGCGCGTTTCTTTCAGCAATCTCAATAGGTATTTGTGAGATTTTGGATGAGTTTTTAAAAATTATATAATCGTAGTCAAGTAGTGGCCAGTATATCGCTAAATTATTCATTAATTTTCGATATGTGTTCATGGTGGAGGCGCCGGGTAATAATTTAAACTTAATTATTTAAAAAAAATAATAATTGGCGAAATATTAATTGGCCATCCTTTTGAGTTTTGACCCACTTGATTTGCTAAAATAATTGATAAGTAAATATTTTTACGACATTTGAAATTATTAATTAATTTTGATTATCTGTCGATGGTGGAGGCGCCGGGTCAAGAAATTTGGTTTGTAATTCGTATACGGTTAAATTAGATTTGAATGTACTCTCATTTTTCTTTCATATTCTTTTTATAAAAATTGTATAATTAATCTATAAATTATTTGGAAATGTTTCACATTAATTATACAGGGTGTCCAAAATAGAGTAAGATTGTATGGGTATTTTTCTTATTCTTAAAGCTAGAGATCAGGAGAAATGGGCTATATTATGAAGGGCAATATGCTGGTTCAGATTATGTTGAAAATTTTTCAAAAGTTCTAGCAGTTTAGTAGTTCCTAAAAATCGCGATTTTCGAGAAGATGTGGAAAACAGTTTGAAATGAAAGTTACTTGGTTCCATCGCACAAACTTGAAAATCAAGACAAAACAAAAGTCAAGATAGCGGTGTCCGAGATGTTAATAACAAATTTCTTATTTTAAATCGCCGCTAGATATTATTTTTATACATCTAAGTAGACTTTCTTTTCCTCTTTTCAACAATGTATAACAACCTATACCAAAATGAAAAATATGGGAAATATTAATTATTCCAATTTTTTTATCATTGATGCATCATATTGCTTGTTTAAAACATCGTGTAGCGTGCATAAAACAGGCTTTCAAAAACGCGCGTTTCCTGTAAAGGTTTCCATGGATACAAAACAAGTATCCATGGATACCGCCATAACATGGCGGTATCAGCCGCCATGTTAGCTAGTTATTTATTCAGTATCTTAGCAACGATACTAAAACTGTACCGCAAAATCGACGGCACATCAGATAGAAATTATAATTACAAATGTTTAGGCCAATTTACGGCATCAATGATAAAAAATAGCGTAAAGTATGCGTGGATATCTGGCCTTTCAAGCACTCACTCTATTCAAAAAACCTCCCCGCTCCCCGCTGCGCGGGGAGCGACGGGTCGGTTTTTTGAAAAACGTTCGTGCTTGAAAGGCCTTGATATCCACTTATACTTTAATATACTATTATTTCAAGTATTTTAATTTTTTTTAAACAAATGTGTAAAAATTTAAAATATCGATACTGAGAAAGGCGTTCTTCAATTTTTTTAATTCTTTTAAACACGAAAAACGACCTTTCTGCTGCACAGTTGGACGTAGGCATCGTCAAAAAAAGTCTCAATTCGATTTCAACATAACTATAGTTTGTTATCACGTAGCACTTAGCAAATATTTAATTACATATTGTTTTTGGACATGTTTTGGACATGGAGGATAGAGGCCTCTTCAGAAGGGGGCGCTTGAGTCCTTTCCCCGCTCGAGTCGAGTCAGCTTACATCTTTACAAGTGATTTTCTCTTGTTTTCTTGGTTTCATATATGTGATATATCAATGAAAAGAGAAAAAATATAACCCATTTATTAAGGCCAAAGCCAACTACGACTTCTATTTCAAAAACAAAACTTTGTATTGTATCTTGTTTATTAACTAATATATCAAAATTCTATAAAACTCAATTTTAAATAATTCAACTTTCTAAAAATCAATTCACCGTAAAAAAAAGTGTAAGATGAACATGCAACTCGTATCTTAATAAAATGACAAATAAATGAAATATTGATAAAAAATAGAAAATGGAATATAATGACTTTTTGGCTATAACTTGAAAACAAAAGACGATAGAAACTTTTATTTTCAGCATTGAGTTTGTCTGGAAAAAAAATCGAGGATACGCCATCCGATTTTCTCTATCTCTACTAGTTACCGAGATCCCCTATAGAAACATCTAAATTGGGCCACCCTTTACAGACTATTTAAAATAAAATTCTAGAGAACCAGTTTTGATCTCATTCGGCTTTAAAAATTACAATAAAGTTTAAGAAAATATCGAGATTTTGAGTATTACATAGAGAGCGCATAAAGTATTAAGACCTGGCGTTATTTTTCCCCTGTATAAATTTTCGCAAAACGCTTCAACAAGTCAAACGGATTTTTTTAAATCAAATATTTTGAGGTCATTTACAATATTCCATGTCTATCCGTTTTGAAGTTATCACGTCAGAACCATTTTATTAAAATGACAACCTATTTTTTTTATTATTGATTTTGATAGTACTTTTTATTATGTTTTCAACAACATGACATTTTTAATATGTAACATTTGAAAAAATTTGAGAAAAAGTGCGTTAAAATAAAACTATTAAGTTATTATTACAATGTGCAGAATGCATCTAGTTACCATTCAAAACAACGTCAGTTAAAATAAAATTAGGAAAACAGGCTTGGAGTTTAAATATTGGGAACATGATTTTGGTAACGCAAATTAAAAATAATTTACGGGGTATTTGTTTTTGGTAGTTTATGAAGGGATTCTTTAATCATATCTACTATGGTAAATGCAATTGGAGATAGTAACATTCCCTAGTCTGAATGAGAATGAAACTGGAAAGATTACCTTATCAACCTCCACGACGTCGCTCAAAGCGTATGCCAGAAATTAATAAAGCTCTCTAAGACCTGCATATATTGTATCGACGTCGCTTTTAGCATGGCGCCTATAATACAGGGTGAGTCAATAGGACGGGCAGGCTCCATTACACCTACAGCGTTAATGATATCGGAATGAACCAAACGGAACTCCAAACTAGAGTGCAATTTGTAAAATTATTTTGCTATATACAGGGTGTTCCATTTTTGCAGGGCAGCTTTGGACCTAGTTTATTTAAATGGCACTCTCTGTATAAATTTACATATTTGAATATGCCTTTTTTTGGGTTTTATAAATCTGTTTAGTTTTTGCAATTCGCTTTAACCGTGCAGAAGTTGTTTATGTTTTTCTAAAATTTAATGCATTTACAGGCACTTATTAAAAAAAATCGTAGGGCACTTGTTTTCTAAGATATCGGGTTGTGACTTTGCCAGATTCTAAACATCAGTCTGGGGTATTTTCTGGTGGCAAGATCGTCGATTTGCATTGTGGCATCACTTTGATTTAACTTGATTTTTTTAAATGCACACCGTACATTTCATTACTTAGTCGTATTCAGCATCTCATTTTACATATGTTTTGCTCCTTATATTTTTTCTTAAAAGTTCATAGTTTGAGAAATAATTTGGATTCTTTGAAAAATGAACCCAAATCTCATCGATATAAACTTAACGTGCATTGAATATCAATTGTTTCTGTCATGTCAACGTCTAAGTGACATTTGTTTATGATCGAGTGTACGAAGTAGAAGTTACTACCAGGGAAAATATGCAGGAAATAATTAGAGAGCTTTTCTGTAGCATTGATCATGCCACATTAGAAACCGTAAATGATTGATTTTTAAAAAGAATTGACGAATGTATTGCACAAGAGGGCCGTCATTTTAAACACTTTTTATAATGTTATAATTATTGTAAAGTAAAATGTTATTTTTGTTATGTTATAATGTTATAGTTTAATTCAAATGTTTTTGCTATTGATTTGTTATGCCTCAATAGATTCTGGTCACCAGCAATGGTTTGCGGTGTCACCGTGTACATAAACCATATCCACCATTTCATTATCAGAAAAATTCATTAAGAAAATGCACTAAGAAAAATAAAACGTGTCGTACAATAAATGTCACTTTGACGTTGGCATGCCAGAATTAAGTGATTTTCATGGCAAGCTAAGTTTGTATTGATGAGATCTGTGTGAATTTTTAAGAAAATCGGAATTATCTCTCAACTATCAACTTTCAAGAAAAAAATATAAGGGGCAAAAAAGATGTAAACTGAAACCCTGAATAGGACTAAGTACTGAAATATAGGGCGTGCCATTTAAAAAAAATTAAGTTATGGCACTTCAAAGTTTACCAAAATTAATGTGTCACAGCAAGGTGATGCCACAATGCAGATAGACGGTCTTGTCGAAAGAAGATTCCTCAGCCAGTTGTTTAGGCTCAGGCAAATTCCCAACTTGATATCCCATAAACTAAGTGCCTTGGATTTTTTTAATAAGTGCCTGCAACGCATTAATTTTTAGAAAAACGTTAACAACTTCTGAACGGTTAAAGCGAATTTCAAAAACTAAACGGATTTATAAAGCCCAAAAAGGGCAAATTCAAATATGTAAATGTATACAGGGGGCGTCATTAAAAAAAAAACAGGTCGAAGGCTGCCCTGCAAAAATAGAACACCCTGTATATGACAAAATAATTTTACAAACTGCAATTTGACGTCCCGTTTGCAGTGTATGGTTCATTTCGATATCATTAATGGTGTAGGTGTAATCGAGCCTGCCCGTCCTATTGACTCACCCTGTATATTTCGCTAATATTTGGTAGCAAGGGGAGACTCTACAGCGGGAAGAAATACAAAACGGAACTCACTTTAAAAACATGTCTCGTGTTTATTATATTTATAAATTTGTAAATTTGACATTGTTTCATGTTGTAAAACAAAAATTGTAATATAATGTTATATATTTTGCGTTCTTTGTTAATTAATTTACAAATCAACACTGCCAATCTCCCCCCACGTCCCGCTTTTCTATTGTTAATATCTGGTCACCTTACTTTTCATGCTTTTTCTGCGTTTTTGTGCTTATTCTAATCTTTATGCTATTTTATATGCTTATTTTCTAAGATTTTTGTGCATTTTTAAGCGCTTATTTTGTAATTTTGTATGCTTATAAATCTGCGCTTTGGCAATATGTATAAAATTCAATGAAAAATTCAAACTCATCGTACAAAGACGTTCGACATCCATAGAAGCAGAAAAATACAAGTATCTCGAATATCAGATTCAAATCACAATAGGAATTATGGTTTCACCGGTATATGGATAATTATAATCATAATTATAATTTGTTGATTCGTTGCCGTCGTTACAAACTGCATTCGGGTAGCAACTCGACAATTTACACGCTTATTTGGATCAACGTAGGCGGATTTTAACAAGCGAAAATCACTTGTTTAACCGAGGTTTTAAAAAGGCTGAACGCCGATAAACAATCAGCTTCGCTTTAGATCCCAGAGCATCCACGTCGGTCAGCAGAGAAAAAGAAAACATTTGTACAGAAACAAATATCGTCGACGAATAGTTATTTACATTCACGCGTAATTCAAAAACAGTTTGATTTACGTTTTGTTTACGCGGATATAATCAATTTCGGGACAGTAATTATTTGCGTTCGAGCATCTGTAAACACTCGACGTGAACTAGGGAATCATTAGCGGAATAGCGGAAAGGAATCCAAGAGTAACTGGCGCTCTTAAAAAAAAAGTTTGCCCACCACTGCTGTAGGGTGTAGGTGGAATGATTTACTTTACATAAACAGCTTGGGGACACTATAATCATTCTCTTGATTCGATAGTAATTGAAATTATTAAATTACTGATACCTAATCATAGATTAAGTAATAAGAGGTGAGTAGAAACAAATTATTGACTAGTGGAGAATGCCGGTGAGTTTTTCCATTAGGGAATGAGATAACCGAAGTGCGTATCAAAAGTGTAAGGTTCTTCGAACTATGTGCAGATTAAATATTGATGGGGTGGCATCTGTTTCAATCATGATTACGACATAAAATTTAAATGAAGAATACAAATGATCCGCTGGGCGGGCGATGGCGGCGCGTATGCGCGCTGCAGCCATCCGCCGCGCGCTGGCGACGAACCTTCTTCGGCAGGGCCCTGTTACGCAATGGCCATTACGACTACCTGCTTCTAGATGACCTTGGCCACAGAAACGAAAACAAAAGGTGTCGGAGATGTGGGACTACCGGTTGCCATAGGAACGTGGAGGGTATTCTGCGCGCCGAATCGTTGAACGGCGGTGTCGCTTGCCGGGACCACTAATAACGACTCTGTCAGCGTACGGAGTGAAAGCCAGAGAGCCGAGCGAAGACCACTGCTGCGAGTAGTCGCGTGTTACATCACCTCAGGTTCAGAACCTCGCCGTCGGTCTGTCTGCCGGCACGGATTGGGGCCTCCTCGTCGTCTGGCGAATATATACGTCCTTATAAACCGGCAGGTGTTCGAGAGCATGGTCTAGGCAAAAGTGACGAGTGCATGTGCTTGCCGGCGACTCCACCAGGTGTTTTTCTTTGGGTAAAACCGTACGTGCTTTAAATTATGTGAACATGAGCGCTTGCGAGAGAATGGTCGAAGGGGTAACGTCCCCCGGGTACTACGGGCGCTCCGGCCTCCTGGAGACGCACGTACGCGGCCAGTGGTACCGCGTGTTCGTCACCCTCGAGGACGACTACCTCAGCATCACGCTGGACGAGTCGTACGAGAACACCACCACCCTCAACGGGACTTTAAATAACAACATCGAGACCCCTAGTGGACTTAGTGACACCCCCGACGTGCCGGACTCTGTGGCCAATCAAAAACGGTTAGTGAGGGTTGTTAAATCCGACAATAACGGTCTGGGCATCTCCATCAAAGGGGGAAAAGAAAATAAGATGCCGATTCTTATTAGCAAGATCTTCAAGGGGATGGCTGCCGATCAGACCGAACAATTGTATGTGGGGGACGCGATCCTTTCCGTAAATGGAGAAGATCTAAGGGAAGCTACCCACGATGAAGCTGTCAAAGCGCTTAAGAGGGCGGGAAAAGTCGTAGAACTTGAAGGTAAACATCTAGTTTACTAACACTCCATCACCATAGAATCGATAACATTTCTTTTCACATCAACGTGCTAATGTTGCACCGAATATAGGTTAATAACACGCTCAACTAGGTTAAGAAATATCTAATTCATTGGTAATTACACCCAATAACCATTACCTGCACACGCGGCCTCCTTCGGAAAATACGACCGCTTGGGCCGTAGTACACAGGTCTGGTCTCAATACTACGCTACGAAATAAATGTTCTATGAAAATACTAAATGCCTCCCCTCCATTAATATAAATATAATTAGTTAATAATAATCAAATAAAAATGAATTATGAATAAACACAAAGATAATTATAGAGTTACTTTGTGAATAACACATAAATTTATTAATTTGTGACTATAGTTTCGACTACTTAGGTAATTTTCCTTCGGAAAATACGACCGCTTGAGCCGTAGTACACAGGTCTGGTCTAAATACTACCCTACGAAATGAATGTTCTATGAAAATAGTAAATGCCTCCCCACCATTAATATAAATATAATTAGTTAATAATAATCAAATAAAAATGAATTATGAATAAACACAAAGATAATTATAGAGTTACTTTGTGAATAACACAAATTTATTAATTTGTGACTATAGTTTCGACTACTTAGGTAACTTTCCTTCGGAAAATACGACCGCTTGAGTCGTAGTACACAGGTCTGGTCTAAATACTACGCCACGAAATGAATGTTCTATGAAAATAGTAAATGCCTCCCCTCCATTAATATAAATATAATTAGTTAATAATAATCAAATAAAAATGAATTATGAATAAACACAAAGATAATTATAGAGTTACTTTGTGAATAACACATCATTTTATTAATTTGTGACTATAGTTTCGACTACTTAGGTAACTTTCCTTCGGAAAATACGACCGCTTGTGCCGTAGTACACAGGTCTGGTCTAAATACTACGCTACGAAATGAATGTTCTATGAAAATAGTAAATGCCTCCCCTTCATTAATATAAATATCAATAGTTAATAATAATCAAATAAAAATGAATTATGAATAATCACGAAGCTAATTATAAAGTTACTTTGTGAATAACACATAAATTTATTAATTTGTGACTATAGTTTCGACTACTTGGTAATCATTCTCAAACAAAGTATCTTAAAATATTTGTTTCAGAATGATTACCTAAGTAGTCCAAACTATAGTCACAAATTAATAAATGTATGTGATACTCAACCTTCTAGGGTGTTGTATGCTTAACACAACCATAACATCCTATGGATAGAATAAGGACCTGATTATAATAATAATGTGATACAAAGTAACTTGTTTTATTTATAATTGATAATTATATGGTGTTGTATTGTGTTAACCATAACACCCTAGGGTTTTGTATGGTGTTGACTATAACATCTTATAGGTAGAATAAGAATTTGATTAAAATAATAATAATGTGATACAAAGTAACTTGTTTTATTTATAATTGATAATTATATGGTGTTGTATTGTGTTAACCATAACACCCTTCGGGTACAATAAGCATCTGATTATAATAATAATAATGCGATACTCACATAGTAACTTGTTTTATTTATAATTGATAAAATGTATCACGAAGTAAACGCCACCACAATTCACAAAGATAATTATTTTTTTAACAAATAATAACTTTTTATTGAATAATTTTCAGGACAAACACTTCAGTTTCAATAATTCTTACATGGCTTAGTGAGATAATTCGACTACTTAGGTAATGATTGTCAAACAAAGTATCTTAAAATATTTGTTTGAGAATAATTATTTAAGTCGTCAAAACTATAGTCACAAATAAATACATGTATGTGATACTCAACCTTCTAGCACAGATGACTTATAAGTCATCTGTGCTTCTAGGGTGTTGTATGGTGTTAACCATAACACCCTACGGGTAGAATAAGGATATTATAATAATAATAATAATGTGATGCTCACAAAGTAACTTGTTTTATTTATAATTGATAATTATATGGTGTTGTATGGTGTTAACCATAACACCCTAGGGGTACAATAAGCATCTGATTATAATAATAAGTATGTGATACCCACATTGCAACTTGTTTTATTTATAATTGATAAAATGTATCACGAAGTAAACGCCACCACAATTCACAAAGATAATTATTTTTTTAACAAATAATAAAATTTTATTAAAAAATTTTCAGGACAAACACTTCAGTTTCAGTAATTCTCACATGGCTTAGTGAGATAATAATTTTTTTAACAAATAATAATATTTTATTGAATAATTTTCAGGACAAACACTTCAGTTTTAGTAATTCTCACATGGCTTAGTGAGATAATAATTTTTTTAACAAATAATAATATTTTATTGAATAATTTTCAGGACAAACACTACAGTTTCAATAATTTTCACGTGGCTTAGTGAGATAATTATTTTTTTAACAAATAATAACATTTTATTGAATAGTTTTCAGGACCAACACTTCAGTTTCAGTAAATCTCACATGGCTTAGTGAGCTAAGGCTCCGACTTTTAATGTTAACAGGCTTGATTAGATTCTAGCTCACGGCGGTATTAAAATAATGTACGAACTTTACTGTGATAAGGCCAGTGAGCACAGCAATCGATGCCTTAAAACGGAATTTGCATTCACGGCAATTTGAGACAATAAAAATATGTAATAATAACATAAGAAATAGGCAAGAAATTGTAATAATTGTATTTCGTTTAAAATATGAAATAAATAAATTGTAGTCATTAAGATTGTTTTCACCGTTACTACGAATTAATCGATATTTATATTCATAATTAGATATCCAATTACTATGTTTACACTACAAATAAATAAACCTATGTGATACTCAACGTTCTAGGGTGTTGTATGGTGTTAACCATAACACCCTATGGGTAGAATAAGAATCTGATTATAATAATAATGATGTGATACAAAGTAACTTGTTTTATTTATAATTGATAATTATATGGTGTTGTATTGTTTCACTACTCGAGTTTCGACTTCTGACAGTCATTTTCAAGTGACAAATTACAAGGGTGTATTGATAATCAGGTGTATTGCTTATTAAAAAAAAGTTATTATTCGATTTCATCATAAGATAGTATTTTTCGGTATGAAAATGTGGTCGAAAACGCCATCATTTTGTAAAAGACCTTGGTCCTAAGTCGTCCTTTCGTCCTAAGCAGAAAAATATTTTTCGGCAGTAAAAATAAAAAAGTCAATGGTTGATTAATTTATGGCATAACATGGCTCTTACCATAGAATAGTGAGACCATACAGTTGAAGATTTCATTAATTGAAACAAATTTGAGAAATATGTCAGTGAAACATTCTGGGAGAGAGTTGTAATATTATTTTCTTGGCGGTATGTTTCAAATCTTTGATATGCCCTTTCATAAACTTCTTTTGATTTTTGCGAAAGCAACTCTACCGAAACTTGATTTGCGGCGTCTCGATTTCTGGAGAAGTACACATTAACTCGTCTTCACTCGACATTTTAAAATGATTTTAATATTTTTGTTGTTGATCGAACGTCACACTGATAACGTAATAAAAATTTCACGGCAATTTGATTAATTTTTTTTTAAATTTTGTAGATTGTAAAGTTCTAGCAATGGAATAAAAAATTATGTATGATATACGCACGACAAACATATTCCGGAGTCATTACTGTTGCTGGACTCGGTGTTGCCTCGTCCAGTAATTTGCAGCAAATCGTCCGAAATATTTAATTTTTCGTCCTTATAACATAAAATGCTATTATCTATGATTAATTTATAATGTAAGTATTATACTTGAGGTTTCTGCAGTATAATGCTAGATATTATTCCCTCTTGCACTCCATTTACAAAATGTCTCAAATTAATGGTATTATTTAATACCATTAATATACAGTATGTCCCCGGATTGAGTTTACAAGAAGGATTTTTTTTAAATTTGTACAGTTAAGTAAACTAGCATTTCAGTTATTAAAACATTGATTTATTTATACAGGGTGTTGGATAAATTTAAAAAAAAACGAATTTTGGCACTTTATGTCAAATAATTATGAAAAATAACATCATTTTAACAATCCGCCACCATTTTCTTCACACAATTCAAGTCTAGTATGGAACTCCTGAAGACTGTATTAGATTTCTTCAATAGTTATTGATGCAAATGCCTCGTAGGTGAGTTTTTTAATTTTCAGTATCATTTTCTGCATTTAGGGGATTGTTTGAATAATTTTCTTTTTCTTTAATGCTGTTAAATATAATTTTAAATTCCTTTGGCAAATAGTAGTGTTGTTAAAGTTTTTCATGTTGCCATTTTCTAAAAAAAGAATATCTTTCTAATTTAAATAAAAGAATTTCTATTAATAAGTGTCAAAATAAGATTTCAACATTTTGATTTTGCCAACACCCTGTATAAATAAATCAAAGTTTCAATAACTGAACTGGTAGTTTCAGACCAAGCAGGAATTATAATTCCTATAACATTTTTAATTAAAACTAAAAATTCACAAAAATATCCCTCTTGTAAACTCAATCCGGGGACATACTGTATAATTAAACCAGAAACAAAATACACAAACTCAAAAGTGTCACTGTCAAACGCGTAGTGTTTCTATATTTGTATTAATATGGATGAAAAAAAAAGTCTTTTACTTGTACACCTCCAGAAATTATACAACTAGCTACAGCAACAACATCTACCTTGATACCGGAAACATCGAAATCCATTTACAATTTAACCTTCAAACAATGGCATCTTCGAAAGAACCCGAACTCATTTTCCGAAAATGTTCTACTAGCCTAAAATGGCCTAATTGCCAATAATGGCAATTATTACCTCGGAATATTACTCCCTCACCGCTTACGCGGCTCAGTTTGTAAATATTCCTCGGGAATAATAGCTATCATTATTGACTCGTGATATAATTACTACAATAGTAACGTTACTACAATAATAGCTAATAGTGGTAACTACAATAGTAACGTGTACGTTATTTGACAGCATCACCTTCAAATATCAAATGTTATTGTGTCATAATTTCATTTGACATTTGAATGAGATGTCATATAATACGTTAATAACGTTACAATTAACGTTTTTTATGACTATTTATATATAAAATTGAAAAGTTCTGACCATATTAAGTTGCTTTGTTCATTTTCAGATTAACTTTGTTAATATTGTCTTTATACAAGGTGTCTCACAACTTCGTGGCATAAATCTGGGTGCATGCTAAGAAAGGCAAAATTAAATGAAAATGAGAACAATTTTTTTCTAATCGCTTTTGTTTCCAAAATATAGGACAATAAAGTGTTACTTAGCAATACAGTTTTCTTATGAACATTTCTACTACACTAGACTTGGAAATCTGATATTTTGCCACTATTGTCACCCACTATCAATACACATATTTACAAATAATTACAATCATCTGAGTAAACACAGTGCCGTAAAAACAGGGGTCCTTCTATGGTTATTGCTACATAAAAACTTTGAGGTTAGTATTTTTTTAAACATTTTAGAGTAGGTTAGGTCAGTTCATTGCAAATTGAAATAATTTCTAGTAGAACTAATTAGCAGTTGAAGTATTCTCTAGTTAAAGTATTTCCGAGTTCAAGTATTTTCTGGTTGAACAAATTGCAAAAAAACCAAAAGTATTGGTTTTTGAAGTAATCGCATGGACTTAAAAATTCCAATGGTTATTATTACTCAGTTTGTTCTTAACTCATTTCTTTTTACTTTGTCATATAGAATAGTATCGAAGTTTTTTAAATGATAGTTATTTTGATTATAAATTGCTTTTATTTTGAAACGCTGCAGTTGTTTACATTCTGAGTAATTAGATGTATATTAGCAAAATTTGTAGTAAAATTCAGTAAATTGCTGTTTGACGATGGTAATTAGTCGCAGCAGCGGTAATGTGCTCATCGAAAAAATTATGTGGTAGCCATATAATTTGCCATTAGTTAATTTTGGGACATATGTTTAATATTAATTCCATGTGCTCTTAAACGGTCCAACATTACTATTTTTAATACGTTGTGAAAATTGAGATGAATTCCACTCTCAGGTTGGGTTGTAAATATATTTTTTATACCCAACCTTTCCACCAACTTTTTCACAACCCAACCTGAGAGTGACACATAAAAAATGACAAATTATGGCAGATTCGGGCAGTTATATAATAAGTATAATATATACTTATAATATATAAGTGGTACTTTAAAATTTACGATATGAGGGTAGTAAATCAACCCTGAATATTTAAGAATATCATAAGTAGTATGCATTTAATTGGAAAATTTAAAAATATCATAAAAAGTGAGCATTAAATAGAAATATTTAAAAATATCATTAAAAGTGAAACTTGCATGGCATGTTAGTCCTGAAGAGTCTGTAAATATACCCTGGAAGTAGTACTTTCAAATTTGCCATACGAGGGTAGTAAATCAACCTCAAATGTTCTGTAAATATACCCCGTTAGTGGTACTTTCCAATTTGCCCTATAAGGGTACTAAAACAAACCTGAATGTTAAAAAAAAATGTAAAAAGTATGCATTAATTTGGAATACATAAAAATATCATAAAAAGTGTGCATTAAATTGTTACCAAATGAAGCTGAGGCATATTAGTCCTGAAGGATCTCTAAATGTACCCCGTAAGTGTTACTTTCCAATTTGCCGTAGGAGGGCATAAAAAGTTAGTTCTCTAGACTTATAACGAGCATTAATTTAAAAAAAAAGTACTTTCTTAATTTTTAATGGAAGGCCGTTCAAAATTAAGGAAGTCCACTTAAAAAAAATAATTGACATAACCTTAATATATCATATTTTTTGAGGTAATAGTTATTTATGATACAAATTCGTAAAGAAGTAGTTGCGTTTTTTGTTGATCTCGGCTGTACCTCGTTTAACAAAAACAAGCTCGTACAAAAATCTCTTTACGAAAGTGTATCTATCAAGTTTTTTTTTGCAACAGGTATTATGAAACAAAAAAAAATATCTCACACTGCATTAATTGTATCATTACCTGAATGTTTAAAGTATTGCCTTCTTTCGTATTATTGAGTGTTGACTGACCTCTAAGTAAAATATGATGCAAAATCCTATCCTTTTTTTAATTGGCGAGTGAATGAATTGTGTGTAAAATGTTGATTGACAGTTGATTTTTATACGCAAAGGTGATTTTTTACGCACTTGTGCTAAAAATGTCACTTTACGCAATGTCGCAAAAAAATTATATTATTTGTTTACTATCCTTAGTAGTGCAGTGTATATTTAAATAATAGAAGCTCTATAGTCTATAGGATGTATAAAACTTTAAAGTTTACAGACTGTCGTCGAAAAAATACATTTTGTACTCCCACGCAGGGTATATAAAAAAATCTAGTCGGTTTTCACATTTTTGTATTCAGTTAAAAACTATTACTTGTATTATTTATCTGTATTTTATTGTCGAAATTTCATTAAATTTTGATCTGTAATATGATACCTATTAGATCATTAATTGGTAACACCTTTTAGTTCAAAGTCAATCTCAATGACTGGATACAACATTTATAAACATTTATAATCTATTTTTACTACTACTATCACATTTCATAATTATCATATATAATACAACGAGTGGAATCATGGCTATCGATAATCGCGTTAGTTGGGACACGAAACATGTTGTCACATATTAATTCCAGAGTCTGAAAGACGAGAAGAATTATTTGACAACATGTTGAGTGCATCAAACAATGCGATTATCAATAGTCACGATTCCGAGAGTTGTATTCGTTAGATTATATCACGAATGAAAAATGTAATACTTTTAAATAGAAATTTATTTATTATGTTGCAGAACTCAGTAAATTAGGCCCAAATATACCTTTGAGACCTTACAGTATTAGATGGTTTGTGGTTTTGTATGTTTTCTTCAATATTATTTAAGGAAGAATCACCGAAGCGTTCTAATTATGACATTTCAGTTGACAGCGTAGCATACCAGATGTGCAGAGGACAAGTGTGATTATCACTTATTAGTCAATTCGAGTTCTGATTATCAGCTATTAGGCGGTCGATAGGATAGGGAAGAAAAGCATTATAAGTGATATAATCAATAAAATCTGCATTTCATATCTATTTCATGTTAATCACTATTACTATCTACTGTCTATTAATAAAGGTATTAATCACAATGCAGCAATATTGTGTACTAATAGAGAAACAATGGTAACCTAATAGTAGCAGCTTTAAAAAAACAACGCTTTTACTAGAAGTTCCAAATTCAAATAAATCTCCACTATTCACGAGAATTCACGTTCACCCACTTAAACTGTTATTTTTCTTTTGAAAGGAGCCATAGACAGGTTGATTCGCCAATGTAAATCTCCCCAGCCAGTGCTGTGCACCCTGGGATGGGACATCGTTCACATTTATATCTAAATGAAATCCATTGCCTAAACTGAACGAAACGCCACATGCTTATTGAAATCTATGTATCAATAGTTGCCCAGCTCTGATAATATAATCTTTACAATAAATGTAAGTTCAGACAATTTCTTAATGCAAGTGTTATTAAATGTCACGTTTTCGGAATGACTGAATTAATTTTGCCATTTGTTTTCTCACATGTGCATCACAGCAATCATAAATCAAATGAGCACCTAAATAGATTGATTTAGCTATCTAAAATTCCAAACGGTATATCGATAATTAAATTTATTTAAAAAAAAACACAATATTAGATATCCCACTAAAACTGTAATTATTAATGCAGTACTGCAGTTTGAGTGACATTGCTATAAAATTTTGAAATTTTGCTTAAACATATAAAATCGAATAAAAATTTTCTGTAAACATAACATTGCTATGAAATTTTTGAATTTTTTTTTACAGATGCAAAGTCGAATTAGTAATAATGCAAGTTTTGTGAGAAATCACTGAATCTTTTTTGTCAAATTTTTTTATAAACACGACACGGGTACGAAATTTTGGATATTTTAAAAGATGAAAATCGGTTTAGTTTGACAACATTTTTCTATAAACATAAAATGGTTATGCAATTTTGGAATTTTTCTGTAAATATCTAAAATCGAATTAGTAATATTGCGAGTTTTGTGAGAAATCACTGAATCTTTTATGTCAACATTTTTTTTATAGAAATGATACTTCGCTATGAAATTTTGGATATTATAAAAGATGAAAATCGGATTAATTTGCCAACATTTTTCTGTACCCATAAAATGGTTATGCAATTTTGGAATTTTTCTTTAAAGATGTAAAATTGAATTAGTATATATATATAATCGATCTTTATTGGGCTATCGACCCCATATGGAGTCTTTCCGCCTTTGAATTAGTATTATTACGAATTTTGTGAGAAATCATTGAATCGTTTGTATCAATTTTTTGTTATAAAAATGACCCTTAGATAAGAAATTTTGGATACTCAAAGTTGAGAATCAAATTACTTTTTTTATCAATTTTCTATAAACATGATATGGCTATGAAATTTTAGAAATTTTGCTTAAAAATGTAAAATCGAATAAAAATTTTCTCTAAACATAACATTGTTATGAAATTTTTGATTTTTTGTTCATTGGTGCAAAGTCGAATTTGTAATATTGCAAGTGTTGTGAGAAATCACTGAATCTTTTATGGCAACAATTTTTTTATAAACGTGACACATCGGTATGAAATTTTGCATATTTTAAAAGATAAAAGATAAAAGATAAAAATCGGTTTAATTTGCCAACATTTTTCTATAAACATAAAATGGTTATACAATTTAGGAAATTATCTTTAAAGATGTAAAATCGAATTAGTATTATTGCGAATTTTGTAAGAAAGCACTGAATCTTTTGTATCAACATTATTTTGTTTCATAAACATGACACTTAGATATAAATATTTTGATATTTAAAGATGAGAATCGAATTACTTTGTCATCAAATTTCTATAAACATAATGTTTCACCAAGTAGTATCCACACATAGTTTCAATTTAAATAATATGACTATGCAATTTTAGAAATTTTGTTCAAAAATGTAAAATCGAATAAAAATTTTTATAAACACGACATTGCTATGATATTTTTGAATTTTTGTTTACACGTGCAAAGTCGGATTAGTAATATTGCGAGTTTTGTGAGAAATCAATGAATCTTTTATGTCAACAATTTTTTTATAAACATGACACTTCAGTATGTAATTTTGTATATTTTAAAATATGAAAATGGGTTTAATTTGCCAACATTTTTCTATAAACATAAAATGGTTATGCAATTTTGGAATTTTTCTTTAAAGATGTAAAATCGAATTAGTATTATTGCGAATTTTGTGAGAAATCACTGAATCTTTTGTACCAACTTTTTTTTTGTGTCATAAACATGACACTTAGGTATGAAATTTTGGATATTTGAAGTTGAGAATTGAATTACTTTGTCATCACTTTTCTATAAACATGATAAGGCTATGCAATTTTAGAAATTTTGTTTAAAAATGTAAAATTGAATAAAAAATTTCTATAAAAATAACATTGCTATGAAATTTTTGAATTTTTGTTTACAGGTGCAAAGTCGAATTAGTAATATTGCAAGTTTTGTGAGAAATCACTGAAACTTTTATGTCAACATTTTTTTTTGTAAACATGACACTTCGGTATGAAATTTTGGATATTTTAAAATATGAAAATCGGTTTGATTTGCCAACATTTTTCTATAAGCATAAAATGGTTATACAATTTTGGATTTTTTCTTTAAAGATGTAAAATCGAATTAGTATTATTTCGAATTTTGTGAGAAATCACTGAATATTTTGTATCAACATTTTTTTTTATAAACGTGATACTTCCGTATGAAATTTTGGGTATTTTAAAAGATGAAAATCGGTTTAATTTGCCAACATTTTTCTATAAACATAAAATGGTTATGCAACTTTGGAATTTTTCTTTAAAGATGTAAAATCGAATTAGTATTGTTGCAAATTTTGTGAGAAATCACTGAATCTTTTGTATCAACATTTTTTTTTGTGTCATAAACATGACACTTAGGTATGAAATTTGTGATATTTAAAGATGAGAATCGAATTACTTTGTCATCAATTTTCTATAAACATGATGTGGCTATCAAATTTTGGAATTATTGTTTAAAGATGGAATATTTTAAATTTTTGAAGTTCTAAATTGACGGCTGAGCTAATGCTGATTCGTCTACAACTAGCAGACCCAATAATTTTAAGATATAGAAAATTTTCTGCGTATTGGTTGGGTTCTTGTGTAAACACAACGAAGGATAATATTTATTGTGTCCGAAGTCCATAAATTTCAAAGGTTAGCATGTGAACTAACTGGCATTTATAATTAATTTTAATGTGCATATGCACATTTGTAGTATTTTATTCTTTCCGGACAACCTAATTCATTGAATCATTTTTACTCCATATAACTGTGCGCGGAAAATATTATTTCCTTGATTTTTTTGTTTGATTACTGAGATTATTTGACTTAGTACACGCAATAGACAGCAATGCTCTGAGAAATAATTATCTGATAATTGGTGAAAGTTATGGTTAGGTGAGTGCTGGAATTTGCGCAGATTTCCCTATCATCAAAATCTCATCATATCATCAATGATATCATCCAATTAAATCATCAATTAAATCATCAATTAAATCATCAATGATACCATCAATGATATCATCAAATTACTTCGCAGACAATAATAAGAATCATCATAAAATTTTCTCTATCATCAAAATCTCATCATATCATCAAAGATATCATCCAATAAATCACCAATTAAATCATCAATTAAATCATCACTAAAATTATCAATTATACCATCAATGATATCATCAATTAATTTCGCAGACAACAATAAGAATCATCATAAAATCATCAATTGAATCATCAATGATATCATAAATTAAATCATCAATTAAATCTTCAATTAAATCAACAATTAAATCATCACTTAAATCATCAATAATACCATCAATGATATCATCAAATTAGTTCCCAGACAATAATAAGAAACTTATTAAAAGTTAAAAGACTAAAATCATTATCGATGTACGATATTCTAATATCAACCGCTACAAATAGTGCCTTGAAGGCTTTAAGGTTATCCATTAACACATCATTATTACGCATATTACATATTTTAATTTATTGATTGATCGGCTTCCAAATCGTAATATAAGCGATATTTAAATATTTATGTTAAAATTACCAGTTTTATTGGATGGATTTATGCGTGGATGATTAGCGGTAATTGCCATATGTGCCTTATCTTATCACTTTATCCAACGGGACGTGAATTAAAGAGCTTTTGCGCCCGTTATTCATAGATGAGCGCAATCGTAAGTGTACATGTTTAGGGGTACAAAGGTAGGTTAATGTTGTTAGTTCAGTGGAGAGCGAGATACAAGCACACAATATAGGGTCGGACAGACTATTAGCAGAGATAACTTAAATGTCTCTACAATGGCAGTACGATTGTGACATGTTTTTTCTAATATGCTGATACTATTCCACATGTTGTACAAAAACTTCTAAAAACAAAAATGTTTTAGTCTGATACATTCACAAATTCATTTATTATACAATAAATGAACACCATTCTCTGTGGTTATGTGAATTATATTTCAGCTTTCTATGCCACAAGACGTTATTGAAGCATAGCTATTGCAAGAATAGTTTTTTTCAACTTATTTTGCAATCGCACAGTTTGCTCACATAAAAGTTTGATGTTTCATAAGGTCACACGTGGGATTTGGAAACGATAAATATCTGCACGCCTGTAGTACTAAAAGTGCTATTAGAAAATGTTATTAATATAAAGCACCACTTCATCCCGATTGTACGAATCTGCCCTAACAATTGATTTTACAGTATTTGAAATTGGTTATTTATTAATTTATCTTGGATTTAGAAAACAATTGGCATCTTCGCACAGTACATTGCATTAATTTAAGTGGATTTCACAGTTTAATTTTAATTAATTGTGGAATCGTTTTCTCAGATTTATAAATTCGACTGTATGAGATTTGTATTACATAAAATAATGTAAATATATCATATATAATAATATTGTTTCCCGCATATTTTCGAAATATTTGAGAATTTTTATAATTCTTTCCATGACTTTTAGGGAACTGTTCCGGATATTTACGAAACTTGCAAAAATCATGAACTTCTGAAGATTTCAAAGAGTTTTTCAAAATTTTATTAAAGAAATTGTTGTGTTTTTTCCCCATATATATATTGTAGAATATGTACATTTGCGGAACTGTTCCGGATATTTATAAAACTTGCAAAAATCATGAACTTCTGAAGATTTTAAAGAGTTTTTCAAAATTTTATTAAAGAAATTGTAGTGTTTTTTCCCAATATATTCTAGAATATGTACATTTGCGGAACTGTTCTGGATATTTATAAAACTTGCAAAAATCATGAACTTTTGAAGATATCAAAAAGTTTTTAAAAATATTATTAAAGAAATATATTCTGGAATATGTTCGGAATTATTAATACTATTGAACGAATTTCCTCAAAAATGTACAGAGAATATTTTAAAAGATGAAAATTGATTTAATTTGCCAACATATTTCTATAAACATAAAATGGTTATGCAATTTTGGAATTTTTCTATAAAGATGTAAAATCAAATTAGTATTATTGCGAATTTTGTGAGAAATCACTGAATCTTTGTATCAACGTTTTTTTTATTTCATAAACATGACACTTAGGTATAAAATTTTTGATATTTAAAGATGAGAATCGAATTCCTTTCTCATCAATTTTCTATAAACATGATATGGCTATGAAATTTGAGAAATTTTGTTTAAAAATGTAAAATCAAGTAAAAGTTTTCTGTAAACATAACATTGCTATGAAATTTTTGAATCTTTGAATATAGAAGTCGAATTAGTAATATTGCGAGGTTTGTGAGAAATTAATCTTTCCATAACTTTTGCGGAACTGTTCCGGATAATTTATGAAACTTGCAAAAATCATGAACTTTTGAAGATTTCAAAGAATTTTTCAAAATTTTTTGAAAGAAATTGTAGTGTTTTTCCCCATATATTCTAGAATATGTACATTTGCAGAACTGTTCCGGATATTTATAAAACTTGCAAGAATCATGAAGTTTTGAAGATTTCGAAAAGTTTTTTAATATATTATTAAAGCCATATATTCTGGAATATGTAATTTACAGAGAATATAAAGCTGATAGAAATGACAAAGAAGTTTTCTAGAATTTGTACAATTTTTCCTTAATCGTTGGGCATATATGTTCTCTTTTCCTACAAAATTTGGTTGTATATTCTACAGTACTAAAAGTAGGAAATTATTTTTAGAAATTGTCTGAAATATTTGTGGAATTTCCTAATATTTATGAAAATTTCCTACATATTTGCGAAATATTTGGGAATGGGCATGTATTTATTTTTTCCTATTTTTTTTTAATTATTCGTTGAAATTTTTGTTGTATATTCTACAGTATTAAAAGAAGTCGGAAATTATTGTTAGAAATTGTCTGAATTTCCAATATTTATGAAAATTTTAAAACCTATGAATGTTTCTACACTTCATTGTTTTCAGAATATTTTAGCACTTTGGTACATATTTAGGTACTTGTGTGCCAAATATTTACGAAAATTCAATGACTACAATTTTCGTTCTTTTTTAAATCTTTATAATTTCCTACATATTTGGGAAATATTTGGGAATGGGCATAAATGTGCTTTTTTTCCTACATAAAAAAAAGTTGTTTAACATTTTGTTGTATATTCTACAGTATTAAAAGTCAGAGATTATTTCAGGAAATTGTCTGAAATATTTGTGGATATTTGTAAAGCTGCAAAAATCATGAACTTTTGAAGATTTCAAAGAGTTTTTTTTAAATATTATAAAAGAAATATATTCTGGAATATGTTCGGAATTATTAATACTACTGAACGAATTTCCTCAAAAATTTACTGAGAATATAAAGCTGATAGAAAAGGCAAAGAAGTTTTCTAGAATTTTCAGAATTTTTCCTTAATCGTTGGGCATATATTCCTACAAAATTTTGTTGTATGTTCTACAGTATTAAAAGTCGGATATTATGTTTAGAAATTGTCTGAAATAATTGTGGAATTTCCTAATATTTATGAAAATTTCTTACATATTTGCGAAATATTTGGGAATGGGCATATATGTTTTTTTTTCTTACAATTTTTTTTTAAATATTCGTTGAAATTTTTGTTGTATATTCTACAGTATTAAACGTCGGAAATTATTTCAGGAAATTTTCTGAAATATTTGTGGATTTCCGAATATTTATGAAAATTTTAAAAACTATGAACGCTTCTACACTTCATTGTTTTCAGAATATTTTAGCACTTATTTGGTACACATTTAGGTACTTGTGTGCAAAATATTTACGAAAATTTAATGAATTAAATTCTTTATAATTTCCTACATGTTACTTGTTATTTTTTCCTACAAAATGTATAAATGTTTGTTCTAAATTTTGTTGTATATTCTAAAATATTAAAAGTCAGGAATTATTTTTAGAAATTGTCTGAAATACTTGTGGAATTTCCGAATATTTATGAATATTTCAAAATTATGAACTTTTCTTACATTTCGTTTTCAGAATATTATAGCACCTGTTTAATACATTTAGGCACTTATGTGCCAAATATTTACGAACATTCAATGACTACAATTTTCGTTTTTATTTTAAATTCTTTATAATTTCCTACATATTTGCGAAATATTTGGGAATGGGCATATATGTCCTTTTTTTCTACATTTAGAAAAAAAAAATTGTTCAACATTTTGTTGTATATTCTACAGTATTAAAAGTCAGAAATTATTTCAGGAAATTGTCTGAAATATTTGTGGATATTTATAAAGCTTGCAAAAATCATGAACTTTTGAAGATTTCAAAAAGTTTTTTAAAATTTTATTACAGAGATATATTCTGGAATATGTTCGGATATATTAATACTATTGAACGAAATTGCTCAAAAATTTATAGAGAATATAAAGCTGATAGAAATGAAGTTTTCTAGAATTTTCAGAATTTTTCCTTAATCGTTGGGCATATATTCCTACAAAATTTTGTTGTATTTTCCTTTAGTATTAAATGTCGGATATTATGTTTAGAAATTGTCTAAAATATTTGTGGAATTTCCTAATATTTATGAAAATTTCCTAGAAATTTGCGAAATATTTGGGAATGAGCATATATGTTTTTTTCCTACAATTTTTTTTAATATTCGTTGACATTTTTGTTGTATATTCTACAGTATTAAACATCGGAAATTATTTCAGGAAAATGTCTGAAATATTTATGGAATTTCCGAATATTTATGAAAATTCCAAAATTATGAACTTTTCTTAAATTTCGTTTTCAGAATATTATAGTATCTGTTTGGTACATTTAGGTACTTATGTGCCAAATATTTACGAAAATTCAATGACTATAATTTTACATATTTGCGAAATATTTGGGAATGGACATATATGTCCTTTTTTCCTACATTAAAAAAAATTGTTCAACATTTTCAACATATTTACGAAATATTTAGGAATGAGCATATATGTTCTTTTTTTCCTATAAAATTTATAAAAATGTGTAAAAATTTTATTGTATATTCTACAGTATTAAAAGAAGTCGGAAATTATTTTTAGAAATTGTCTGAAATATTTGTGGAATTTCTGAATATTTATGAAAATTTTAAAAACTATGAACGTTTCTACACTTCATTGTTTTTAGAATATTTGAGCACTTGGTGCTCCACATTTAGGTACTTGTGTGCCAAATATTTACGATAATTTAATGAGTAAAATTTTCGTTTCTTTTTAATTATTTATAATTTCCTACATATTTACGAAATATTTGGGCATTATGTTATTTTTTCCTACAAAATTTATAAAAATTTGTAAAATTTTGTTGTATTTTCCACAACAATAAAAGTCGGAAATTAGTTTTAGAAATTTTCTGAAATATTTGTGGAATTTCCGAATATTTATGAAAATTTCAAAATTATGAACTTTTCTTACACCGCGTTTTCAGAATATTTTAGCACTTGTTTGCTACATTTTGGAACTTGTCTGCCAAATATTTACGAAAATTCAATTACTACAATTTTCGTTTTTTTTCGAATTCTCTTTAATTTCTTACATATTTGCGAAATATTTGGAAATTTTTACGAAATTTCCTGGGGAATTCTTTGGGATATGGATAGCATTTCCAGAAAATAATTTCATTTGGTAGTAGATGTGTTCAAAAAAGGTTCTTCAATTGAAAGGCTTAAAATAATAGTTGCATCAGGTGGAGATGCCTTCATAACTAGAAAATACAAAAATTGACGGACTGCATTTACACATATATTTTTTTGTGATTGTTTTTTTGTAGATACACCTACACAGACATTTTTATACATTGTCAATTTGTCATAGAGGAGCCCCAAAATCTGGACATTGTCAAATTCTGTTTTTTTTTAAATTTGGAAAAAGTTACCTGTCCAATTTTTGACATTTTAAATTTGGAAAAAGTTACCTGTCCAATATTTGATGTCATTGTAATTACCTTACACCTAAAAATCCATTTCGCAATTTTATAAATGAATGCAATGAAATGAATTAGCCGAAATTCAAATTTATTTGCATTAAAATTAAGTTGCAGTACTATTAATAATGTAAAATACTGAAATTGGTAGAAGTCGTAACATTTTTAGAGCGCAGTAATTTGTTCTCGACTTTGTTGGGCTTATATAGCTATGTAGCTATAAGCTTCAACTGTGTTGGCTATATTTTAAACTAGTGTATGTACTATGCCCATCAAATTATTTGGAAAACTATAATAGACTTATTATTAATCTTATTACAGATTAATCAACTTGAAAGATAAAACACTATATGTATGAGAAAGTAGAAGTCACGCTTTGAGTGACCAAATGATTTCATTGTTATATATTTATTTTGTAATTACTTGGTATGTGTAAAATGTATTAGCATTCCGACACAATAAATGAAAGGAAAAATGGGGCCATAATACGACGGATAGCACGAAATTCGTATTTTGATATCATATAGGATATTAAAAAGTTAAGAAACAACTTAGAAGAATCCGAATTTTACGAAGGCGCAGTAATAAGCGATACTGAAATTAAAATAAGTGTAAGTACTTATATAAACGGTCTTATTATGATTGTATTACTCTTCTTAATGGGACACTCGTTAGCTAACACGTTGCATATAAATGTTTAAAGAATTTTGATTTTAGTCAGTTTTAGACAATTTGTTAACAATCACTTTTATTTACATATTTTACGTTATTTACGTATATTTTATTTACATTCACACACATAATTTATATATTGTTTAAAGGTGTCTTTCATTACTTTTCGATACATTCTTCTTCAAAGTGAATCGCATAGTGGTGCTCAAAATTACCTTATTTTTTTTATGTGACCAACGTTGACACATTTATGGATTTACATTTCCTTGCTTGTTTTCCTTTATGTGCATAATCTCCTTGTATACAGTACACCAGTGCCCAGAGTTCACACATACACTTTGAATAATTAACGACGGACCTCAGAATAAATAAAATGCTTGTTAATTCATGCAATTTCCGGCGTAATTATAAACATATCTTAATGCGCCTGCGAGATCATTGAACTTCGAAGTAAATAAACCATTTTATGCGGCGATGATTTCTGTGCGTGTTGTGCGTTAAATGAAGCCTGTTATCATTGTTATTTAGTACGTACGTTTAGTAAGTACAATCGCGCTTCCGATGTCATTTGGGCGACTGTCGTTCACGAATAATTTCCAATATAATGTCGATTCATCTTGATATATGGATATAAATTGATGGCGGAATAACTATCGGAGCCATTAGGCGTTTTCTATTGATACCTTTTTGATTTGTATTATTCACCTTTGCGTTTAATAATAAAATGGGGCCGAATTATTATCGACGGTCGATATACATTTTTTTAGGAGGCAAATATATACTTCATATTTATTTTATTTATACCAATAAAGCATAAATAAAGTATATAATAAGTATAAGTAATAAAGTAGTATGCACAAATAAAATGTGCGCTCTGTAATATGGAGATGAAAGGTTCTCAATATCGATATAATCGAGGCTGAAGTTATGAATTTTGTTCCACATATTTGGAATATATTTGAATACATACACATCTATACACATCATTTATTGTACCGAGTGGCCCAAAAGTAGGTATACAGTTAGGTATACAGTTATTTATATATTTATACAGCAATACTTTTATTACAAGGCTCCTCGCTCAGATTTCCAGCTATGGTTTATATTGAAACAAAATAAATACATGTATACCTACTTTTGGGCCACCCTGTATAATAAATGCTGGCTAGAGAAACGGCAGCTGTCACTTGTGTTTAATTTATTTTCAACATATAAACTATATACTTGTATTATGTCAGAATTCTATGTCAAATAATGGCAGTAACCAATTACGACATAGGTGCGGGAGTAGTAGGAATTATTATTATTATTATTGTATTATAGTTTTGTAATTTTTAATTTGATGCGATAACATTTTAATTAATTTTTGTAGGTATTTAATTACTTCTATTATAATTAGGCTAATTATTATATATATATATATATATATATATATATATATATATATATATATATATATATATATATATATATATATATATATACGTACACATTAATCGTTATTACGTTGCTTCGAAGTAAACAGAAGGTAAGAGCTTTCACGATCAATGTCAATGTTATTGAACAACTTGAAAATCCCGTCGTCTAGGCTTTTGGAGGTTGAAAAACATACGACTCCAGGCGACCTTCACCCGAAAGTGAATTTACTGAATATACATATTACATACGAAAGTGAATATTATAAACGCTGAATATTGCAATACTAAAGTATCTAAATCTATCTCTGTCTAAAGTATCTAGTATCTAAATTGCAAGGGAATAAGAATAATATTCTAAACCACATTGTGAATCTTTATGAATTCCTGTGCAATTTTGCCTATTTTGTTTTTTCTTTTAGTCTGGTAACATAAAAATGAAATGAAAAAATATTATTCTTTTATTGTGGCTCTAGTCTTATGTATGGCATGAGGTAAAGCCAACCGTATAGTATTAAAATAATACAAATATCTATACAATATTTTATTAAGGTATAAGCTATTTCCATCGCTTCCAAAAACATAACAAACCTGTTATATAAATGCCATATATGAATTGATAATGCTGATTTCTATAAAAATGAATAAGTTAAAATAATTTGAAAACGCTCAAAGTAAGAGTTCTGTGGGATTTAATATCCCACAAAAGATATGCAGTTTAATATTGTATTTAACTTTTGAGAGTATTGTAAGTATATGTAATATTTTCAAAATTATTGATAACACGAAAATAGACATATACTCACTTTTCATTTTTCCCCATTTTCATTTAGATTATGTAATAAAAATCTTGATTTCAAAATTTTATTCAATTATTTTGATCCTTAGCCTACCCATAAAAAGTTACCTACTCAGTTTTCATCATTTTTTTTCAAAATCTTTTCAAACTTAGATTATGTTCTAAAAATCTTGATTTCAAAATTGTTGTTCCCATAAAAATTTATCTTAAGCTATTATTATATTCAATTGAGGAATACTTCAACAGAACGAAAAATATTAGATTTCTTGTGAGTATGGTACTAATCTGTAATTCTGTAAATCTATAAGTCTTAAACTAATATACAATCACACAAATATCAATGACAAATTAAAATGGAAATGACAAATGTATATATATATATATATAATAAGACTTTATTTATGTATAGATGTTTAATGTTAAATGTAGATGTTGTGAATGTAGTTTAATGTAGTTTATGTGAGTTTAATGTTAAATAATGTTTAACATCCTCCAATGTACAACTCAAATGTAAAGGTACGGAATAAATTATTATTATTATTATTATTACTGGTACGAAAAAAAAAAATTATTATCACATACACACACACACACTCGTCCACACAAAGAGCATCTCTCAAAAATTAAAGGAATCTGAGGACCTCAAAACGTATGCATACGAATGAACAAAAATGTCTAATGTGTACTTATAAATGCTTATAATATGTAGGTACTAAAATATTAGTTTTAAACTCAAAATTATTCGAATTTATAAAAAAAAATATGTTTCAGAAAATTAAAATAAATATCAATGTTGACACTTTTTTTGTATTTGTCAACGGTGTATTTAGTATTTTTCACTCGTTTTGTATTTTTCAACGTTTTTGTACTTTCAGCAAAATTTTACGTATCTAATATTTACCAGAATTTCGATTTTGGCCAACCATTTATTGATTACTGCCAAAATTTCAATAATTACTTTAAAATCAGTATTACTGTTAAAATTTCATTATTACTGTAAAATTTTCTATTATTTCCACGAAAATTTAACAACATTTTATTTATTTCTGGCAAAATATTAGTACTATTTATAAAAATTTCAATAATACCTACTGTTAAATTTTCAATATGTTTTGCCAAAATTTCATTTTATTTATTACTGGCTCATATTAGTAATATTTACCAAAATTTCAATAATTACTGTCAGATTGATATTTACCAGCATTTCGATTTTGGCCAACCATTTATTGATTACTGCCAAAATTTCAATAATTACTTTAAAATCAGTATTACTGCTAAATTTTCAATAATCACTTTAAAATCAGTATTACTGTCAAAATTTCATTGTTACTGTAAAATTTTCTATTAATTCCACGAAAATTTAATCATATTTATCAACATTTTATTTATTACTGGCAAAATATTAGTAATATTTATAAAAAATTCAATAATACCTACTGTTAAATTTTCAGTATGTTTTGCCAAAATTTCATTTTATTTATTATTGGCCAATATTAATAATATTTACCAAAATTTCAATAATTACTGTCAGATTGATATTTACCAGAATTTCGACTTTGGCCAACCATTTATTGATTACTGCCAAAATTTCAATAATTACTGTAAAATCAGTACTACTGTCAAAATTTCATTGATAACTGTAAAATGTTCTATTATTTCCACGAAAATTTAAACATATTTAACAACATTTTATTTAGTACTGCCAAAATATTAGTAACATTTAGAAAAATTTCAATAATACTTACTTTTAAATTTTCAATATGTTTTGCCGAAATTTCATTTTATTTATTACTGGCTCATATTAGTAATATTTACCAAAATTTCAATAATTACTGCCATATTGATATTTACCAGAATTTCGATTTTGGCCAACCATTTATTGATTAGTGCCAAAATATCAATAATTACTTAAAAATCAGTATTACTGTCAAAATTTCATTGTTACTGTAAAATTTTCTATTATTTCCATGAAAATTTAATCATATTTAACAACATTTTATTTATTTGGCAATATATTAGTAATATTTAGCAAAATTTCTATAATTACTGTTAAACTTTCAATATGTTTTGAAAAAAAATCATTTTATTTATTACTGGCTCATATTAGTAGTATTTACCAAAATTTCAATAATTACTGTCAGATTCAGATTGATATTTACCAGAATTTCGATTTTGGCCAACCATTTATTGTTTTCGGTCAAAATTTCAATAATTACTTTAAAATCAGTGTTACTGTCAGAATTTCATTGATCACTGTAAAATTTTCTATTATTTCCACAAAAATTTAATCATATTTAACAACATTTTATTTATTACTGGCAAAATATTAGTAATATTTAGCAAAATTTCTATAATTACTGTTAAATTTTTAATATGTTTTGCCAAAATTTCATTTTATTTATTACTGGCTCATATTAGTAATATTTACCAAAATTTCAATAATTACTGTCAGATTGATATTTACCAGAATTTCAATTTTGGCCAACCATTTATTGATTACTGCCAAAATTTCAATAATTACTTTAAAATCAGTATTACTGCCAAATTTTCAATAATCACTTTAAAATCAGTATTACTGTCAAAATTTCATTGTTACTGTGAAATTTTCTATTATTTCCACGAAAATTTAATCATATTTAACAACATTTTATTTATTACTGGCAAAATATTAGTAATATTTGGAAAAATTTCAATAATACCTACTGTTAAATTTTCAATATGTTTTTTCGAAATTTCATTTTATTTATTACTGGCTCATATTAGTAATATTTACCAAAACTTCAATAATTACTGTCAGATTTTCAATCTTGTCAACATTATAACTTAAATATTCAATTATTTTTAACAAAATAAAAGTCATACTTAAAAAAATATTACTGGTAAAATACCATACCAATACTAATAAGTTACCAGAAACCTAAATTGACCTAAATACCAATAGTTACCAGAATAAAAATTCGTCAAACATTCAATAATTACTGTCAAACTTTCAATAGTTACTTTAAATTTTCTAGTTATATCAAAATTCCAAAAATCAAAGATAACCATAAAATGTTCAATAATTTCAAGCAAAATTTAGTGATATTTTAATTACTGTCAGATTTTCAATCTTACTTGTCAAAGTTTCAATGAACTTAAACTTTCAATTATTTTAAACAAAATAAGTTATATTAAAAAAAAAAAAAAATTGATTACTGGTAAAATTTTAGTAATAGTTACCAGAATTCAGAATAGTTTTCAGAATTCAAATATATCGTCAAACATTCAATAAATACTGTTCAATAAATACAAAGTAACTATTTTCAATAGTTACTTTAAATTTTCTAGTTCTATCAAAATTTTAAAATTCAAAGATAACCGTAAAATTTTCAATCAGCTCCAATAAAATTTAGTGATAGTCAACAATATTTTATTTATTACTGGCAAAATGTTTGTAATATTTACCACAATTTCAATAATTACTGTCAGATTTTTAATCTGCTTTGCCAACATTTCAATGCAACACTCAAATTTTCAATTCTTTCCAACAAAATTTAGTCATATTTAACAAAATTTCATTTACTGTTGGCAAAGTAATAGTAATATTTAGCAGAATTTCGATTATTTGGTCAACTATTTTATATAATTACTGTCACATTTTCAATAATTACTTTAAAATTAGGATATCTCAAAACTGCATTGATATTGTAAGATGTTCTATTATTTCCAACAAAATGTAGTCATTTTTAAAATTTATTTATTACTGGCAATATATTAGTAATATTTACCAAATTTTCAATAATTACTATTTGATATTCAATATGACCAAATTTAATTTTATTTATTATTGCACAATATTAGTAATAGTTACCAAAATTTCAATAATTACTGCCAGATTTTCAATCTTGTCAAAATTTCAATGAACTTAAATTTTCTATTATTTTTAACAAAATAAAAGTCATATTAAAAAAAAATCAATGATTACTGGTAAAATTTTAGTAATAGTAAAATTTTCAATCATTTCAAACAAAATTTAGTGATATTTTAACTACTGTCAGATTTTAAATCTTGTTAAAGTTTCATTGAACTTAAACTTTCAATTATTTTTAACAAAATAAAAGTCATATTAAAAAAAAATTGATTACTGGTAAAATTTTAGTAATAGTTACCAGAATTTCAAACATATCGTCAAACATTCAATAAATACTGTCCAACTTTCAATAGTTACTTTAAATTTTCTAGTTCTAGCAAAATTTCAAAATTCAAAGAAAATCATAAAATTTTCAATAATTTCATACTAAATTTAGTGATTTTTAACAAAAAAATATTTGTAATTGGCAAAATGTTAGTAATATTTACCAAATTTTCAATAATTACTATTTGATATTCAATATGACCAAATTTAATTTTATTTATTATTGCACAATATTAGTAATAGTTATCAAAATTTCAATAATTACTGCCAGATTTTCAATCTTGTCAAAATTTCAATGAACTTAAATTTTCTATTATTTTTAACAAAATAAAAGTCATATTAAAAAAAATCATTGATTACTGGTAAAATTTTAGTAATAGTAAAATTTTCAATCATTTCAAACAAAATTTAGTGATATTTTAATTACTGTTAGATTTTAAATCTTGTTAAAGTTTCATTGAACTAAAACTTTCAATTATTTTTAACAAAATAAAAGTCATATTAAAAAAAATTGATTACTAGTAAAATTTTAGTAATAGTTACCAGAATTTCAAACATATCGTCAAACATTCAATAAATACTGTCCAACTTTCAATAGTTACTTTACATTTTCTAGTTCTAGCAAAATTTCAAAATTCAAAGATAATCATAAAATTTTCAATAATTTCATACTAAATTTAGTGATTTTTAACAAAAAAAATATTTGTTACTGGCAAAATGTTAGTAATATTTACCACAATTCAATTAATCTGTCAAATATTCAATAATTACTGTTAATATTTCAATTATAATCAGCAAAATTTTAGTACGTATCTAATATTTACCAGAATTTCGATTTTGGCCATCCATACATACTTTAAAATCAGTATTTCAGTCAAAATTTCATTAATAACTGTAAAAGTTTCTGTTATTTATCAATAAAGATTTAACATTTTATTTATTACTGGCAAAATATTAGTAATATTTGCCAAAATTTCAATAATTACAGTCAGATTTTCAATCCGTCTTGCCAAAATTTCAATGCAACTCAAATTTTCAATTATTTCCAACAAAATTTAGTCACATTTAACAAAATATCAGTAAAATTTAGCAGAATTTTGATTATTTGGTCAACCATTGAATAATTACTGTAAAAATTAGAAAAAAATACTTTAAAATTAGTATATCGGTCCAAATTTCATTGATTTTTCAAAATTTTCTATCATTTCCAACAAAATGTAGTCGTATTTAAAAATTTATTAAATATTGGCATAATATTAGCGGATAATATTTACTAAAATTTCAATAATTACTGTCAGATTTTTAATCTTTTTTGCGAACATTTCAATGTTAGCTAAACTTTTCTATTATTTCCAAGAACATATAGTAATATTTAACAAGATCTGCAAAATAATGGTAATATTTAGCAGAATTTCGACTATTTGGTCACCCATTGAATAATTACTGTCAAAATTTCAATAATTACTTTAAAATTAGTATAACTGTCAAAATTTCATTGATAGATTTCTATTATTTTCAAAAAATATAGTCATATTTAACAATATTTTATTTATTACTATCAAAATATTAGAAATATTTAATTTTTGAAATTTTGACATAATTTGCCTTAAAAATTTTACAGCAATAATTGCAAATTTGACACCATACATAACATTTTTACAAAAATAAATTTGAATGTGACTAGTAATTACAATTTTGACAGTAATCATAGAAAATTTAACAGCGTAATTGAAATTTGGACGAAAATTATTGAAAATATGATAATAATCACTGAAATTTTGACGTCATAATTTGATATAAATTTTTTACAGTAATTATTATAAATTTGACACCATAAATAACATTCTTGCAAAAATAATATTAAATTTGACTGTTGTTATTACAATTTTGACAGTAATCATAGAAAATTTTACAGAGTAGTTGAAATTTTGATAGAAATGATTGAATATATGATAATAATCACTTTACTAATCAACTTTGACATGATAATTTGACATCAATTTTTTACAGTAATTATTGCAAATTTGACACCATAAATAACATTTTTACAAAAATAATTTTAAATTTGACTATAGTTATTACAATTTTGATAGTAATCATAGAAAATTTAACAGCGTAATTGAAATTTTGACAAAAATGATTGAAAATATGATAATAATCACTGAAACTTTGACATGATTATTTGACATCATTTTTTTACAGTAATTATTGCAAATTTGACACCATAAATAACATTTTTACAAAAATAATTTTAAATTTGACTGTAGTTATTACAATTTTGACAATAATCATAGAAAATTTAACAGAGTAGATAGAAATGATTGAATATGTGATAATAATCACTGAAACTTTGACATACTAATTTGACATCAATTTTTACTGTAATTATTACAAATTTGACGCCATAAATAACATTTTTACAAAAAAGAAATTGAATTTGACTGTAGTTATTACGTTATTACAATTTTGACAGTAATTATAGAAACTATAAAAGAGTAGTTGAAATTTTGATAGAAATGGCTGAATA
This sequence comes from Othius punctulatus, assembly GCA_951805005.1. Lineage (NCBI taxonomy): Eukaryota > Metazoa > Arthropoda > Insecta > Coleoptera > Staphylinidae > Othius > Othius punctulatus. Next base: position 15,526,421 of record OX638138.1, read on the forward strand.
TGTGATAATAATCACTGAAATTTTAACACAATAATTTGATAAAAACTTTTTATAGTAATTATTGTAAATTTTACACCATAAATAACACTATTGCAAAACAAAAATTAAATTTGACAGTAGTTATTATAGTTTTGACAGTGCAATCATAGAAAATTTAACATGATTTGACAAAAATGATTGAAAATATGATAATAATCACTGAAATTTTGACGTAATAATTTGATATAAATTTTTTCAGTAATTATTATAAATTTGACACCATAAATAACATTCTTACAAAAATAATATTAAATTTGACTGTAGTTATTACAATTTTACAGAAGTTATAGAAAAATTAACAGGGTAATTGAAATTTTGATAGAAATGATTGAATATATGATAATGAAATAACTGAATGAATGAATGACACTGAAATTTTGACATAATAATTGAAATTTTGGCAGATATAATTGAATACTTGACAGTAATTTTTGAAATTTATCATTGATTATAATCATTTAAATATTGCCTGTACCCACTAATAATTTAACAGTAATTGAATTGATTTTAAAAACAGAAATAATTAAAATTTGGACAGTAGTGATTCAAATTTCACATTCTTCTTGTGGATTTATAAATTTCAAATGGCTATGGTAATCACAGGGTCATTACATGGCAGGCATTCGTATTTATTGGGATATTGCTGATGAATTTGCTGATGACGCAATTTTGGTGTACAGATTTTGTACTTTTAGTTAATAAATTTCATAGAAAATCCTGAAGTTTTCCAAAAAATGTTTTTTACTGAATTTTTTGCAGTTTTGGCAAATTTAGACACAACATTTTTGAAATACTGATATTGCCGATGAATTTGCTGCTGATGCAATTTTGGTGTACAGATTTTGTACTTTTAGTTAATATTTCTCATAAAATATCCTGAAGTTTTGGAAAAACATTTTTTACAGAATTTTTGGCAGTTTTGGCAAATTTAGACACAATTTTTTTGAAATACTGATTTGGCTGATGAATTTGCTGATGATGCAATTTTGGTGTACAGATTTTGTACGTTTAGTTAATATTTTTCATAGAATATCCTGAAGTTTAGGAAAAAATGTTTTTTTTACAGAATTCTTGGCAGTTTTGGCAAATTTAGACACAACATTTTTGAAATACTGATATTGCTGATGAAGTTGCTGATGATGCAATTTTGGTGTACAGATTTTGTACTTTTAGTTAATATTTTTCATAGGATATCTAGAAGTTTTGGGAAAAAAATTTTTTTAAGAATTTTTTGCAGTTTTGGCAAATTTAGACACAACATTTTTGAAATACTCATATGGCTGATGAATATGCTGATGATGCAATTTTGGTGTACAGATTTTGTACGTTTAGTTAATATTTTTCATAGAATATCCTGAAGTTTAGGAAAAAATGTTTTTTTTACAGAATTCTTGGCAGTTTTGGAAAATTTAGACACAAATTTTTTGAAATACTCATATTGCTGATGAATTTGCTGATGATGCAATTTTGGTGTACATATTTTGTACCTTTAGTTAAAAATTTCATAGAATATCCCGAAGTTTTGCAAAAAAATGTTTTTTACAGAATTTTTGGCAGTTTTGGCAAATTTAGACACAACATTTTTGAAATACTGATATTGCTGATGAATTTGCTGCTGATGCAATTTTGGTGTACAGATTTTGTACTTTTACTTAATATTTTTCATTGAATATATAGAAGTTTTGGAAACAATATTTTTGAAATATTTAGCACAATTTCAATTATGTCTACTCACTTTTCAGTCGTATTTAACATAATTTTCATTATGCTGGTCAAATTTTGCTTGAAGAAAGGTACTGTGAACATTTTATTAGTTATAGTTATTAATAAAAAATTAAACCATGGTTTAGCGGTGTTTTACAAATGATTACCAAGGTTACTAAGATTAAACCACCTTTAAACCGCGGCTTAAATTTTTATGAATGACACTGGTAGTGAACACTACAAAATTTTGAATTTATTTTGTTAAAATTTCATGAATATTTTTCAAATTTTCAATTATTTCTAACAGAATTCAATCATATTTAGGAAAAATTCATTTAGTACTGCCAATTTTTTTTGAAATATTTAACAAAATTGCGATTATTTTCTTAAACAGAATACTGTTAACGAAGGGATGCTCTACAATTTGAGAAATGCTAAATGAGTATAACTATGTACTGTCATGTATGCAAATGTATATGTCGCAGTTATAAATCATTATAAATGCAATTATTTACTACATTTACATTTTATTACCATTTATATACATACAGTATAATGCACTTGTGATCGGTGTTTGAATTATAAATTTCAGATCGTCGTTATTTTTAATTGTCGCATGGAAGTAGTACTAACATTCAATTAATTTTAAATTTGAAAAAAGGGGCACAACAAACAGGGACCGATTATAAATCATAATTTTAAAACGTTTCAAATAAATAATGCTTTGCCAAGCGAATATGCTTTTGTTCGATTTTGCGTGATATTATTACATCCACTGATTGCGGCATCAAATTCAGAGTTCGCGCTTAATATAATGCAGCGATAACATTTATCAATCATTTGCACATAAATGGTTTATTTATTTTACAACTTGCAACAACACATCAATTACTCTCCTGAAAGCGCGTTATAATTTTCCATGGGAATTAATTCCTGCATGTTAAATAGGGTTATTATGTCGAAAATGCAATATGCATCGGACATGGCTGCTAATGTTTCATCAGTCATTGCCAATTCCTCAGAGTAAACAAGTTGTGTAGCCGTTTCATATAAATTACGGTTAGTTGGATACACACGTAATCGATAAAAGTATGAAATTGTTGACTTTTCTTTCTATTCATTCCGCCAGGCTTGAGATTTATTTTGTTATTTCAGAATTTGAAAAGTATTACCACAATCGCGGATTTTATACATGTATCTCCAACAGGTACAGAGTAAAAACACCCATAGAATAATAGCGATTTTCTGAAGTAATAAACTGATTATGTGTATAAAGTGACAATCATTAAAAACATAATGCACATAACTGTTATGTATATGGAACGCCGTTTTAATATTTATTCAACAAAATCTTCATGTGTAAAATGAAAAAAAGTGTTATTTCGTGTTCAAATTTTAATAGGATGTAATTTAAATTGAAATGTCGATGCAATGACTCTCTCGTTGCCTAAATTTATCAAAATAATACAGTAGCAAACCAATCATGTGTCATTTTATTCCATGTATGAATGAAATAGAATGTGATTTTAATTTAGTTATTGAAAAAAATTAATATATTTTTTATTAAAGTGATATTAAAGTAATTTTATTTAGTATTTCACATGAATTACAAATCGTTATAATTCAAGTATAAACAAAAAAATAGACCGCATTTTAAATCAAATATCTCAACCATTCAAGTCAATTTAAAGTTTAATACTGCAACAATACAAATGTACCAAAATAATTAATGTAATATTGAAATTAAAGTATCATAAAATTGAGTGTTGATTTAATCCATGAACCATAAAAACTACCTTACGCTTTAAATTCATTTTCATAAAAATACACGTACTAAATCAATATGTTCATATTTCATAGAAATAGAATGGCATTTTAAATTAACTATTTACTTAGCTTTAGACTTAGATTTTAGTTTCAGAATACTAACTTTGTATACTTTTAGAAATCTATTTACGAGAAATAATTTAAAAAAATGGTTATAAATTGAAAATGTAACACTGATCGTGCTTGAATACACACTAATCATTTAAATTTTGACAATCATCGTTGAAATTTGACTAAACTTCTGCACATTCTTGATATTTTGATTACATATTTTAGAAACTTGCAATGTTGATTGCATGCATTTCGGAAATCTTTACAAAATTGTGTAAATCTATTAAAGCTCATTACATTTGATTGAAAATGCTGGAAGTTTGATATATTTATTTGTATATTTTGATAATATGTACTTATTATTAAGTATTTATAGTTTTTTTTAAATTTTCCTAAACTAAATTTTTAAAGAAATAATTAAAAATTTCTTATGAACCATTGAAAATTTTACAGTAATGATTAAAATTTTGTCAGAAAATTGAAATTAGGACAGAAATACGTCATAATTTAACTGAATTTTGAAGTCAAACATTTAACTGTAATCATAGAAACTTTGACACCAATTCCTACAAGTCAACTTTAGACTTTGATTTTAGTTTCAGAATATTAACTTTGTATACTTCAGAAATGATAAAAAATTTACGACAAAAAAATGATTATAATTTTGTCAGAAAATTGAAATTATGACAGAATTAAGTGAAACTTTGAATGCAATCATTGAAATTTGAACAGCAATTCTTACAAGTCAACTTTAATGTTTCAGGGTATTAACTTTGTATACTTTTACAGATTATTACAATTTTACAAAAAATAATGGAAAAGTGGTTATAAATTGAAAATTTAACAGCAGACATACTAAACTTGATAGTTAGTAATTATTTAAATTCTGACAGCCATCGTTCAAATTTTGTCATCAGTTTCTTTAAATATTTAAAAATATTCTGGTTTTCAAGGGTTGAAAATTTCTGTAATTATTCATGTTATTGAATAAAACAAAAAGTTCAACTTTTACACGTTTTCTGGAGGTTGCTAACAAAACTTTGAAAATTGAAAAATTATTAATACAATTAGCTAAAAATACAAAATTGAATCATTTGGAAGCACAAAAACCTTAAAATAGAAAAAGTAAATCATAAATTTTGATTCAGTAAACGCAGTTTTAAAATGTAAAGGATCATCTATTTATATAACACGATTGCACTAAAACTGTGGAAAATGTAAAATACTTTTCAATCTTACAACGTTTGACAGTTAAACCTTGTAAAAGAGAATATATCAAAATTCTGAAAAATGTAAAATACAATATGTAAAATTTACAAAAGAGAAGATTTCTGAAAAATTCTGAAAAATGTAAAATACTTCAACCTTGCAACCTTTAGTAGTAAAACCTACTGCTAACACAAATAAAGATTATTATTGTTATTTAAAACTAGCAAAAGATAAAAATGTAAAATATGCGAAAGAAAAGATAATAAAATTTTGAAAAATGTAAAATACAATAAAAATGTAAATATTGCAAATGGGAAGATTTACAAATCTCCACAAAACTTCAATGAATTTTTTTTGTTTTTCATTTCCACTCGATTTAGATTTCAGAACGAATGTAAAATGTACATATTACAGTTTTTAAATTATTTTCTAATACTTTTGATATTTTGACTAAAATTCTGGGTATTCTTGATGTTTCGATTGCATATTTTTGGAAAATTTCAATGTCGATAATACTCTTTGGTAATGTCTGAAATCTCTACAAAATTGTGTAATTTTATTAAAACTCGTTACAATCTATTGAAAATGTGAAGTTTAACATACTTATTTGTAGGTATATATTATGATAATTATTTTGATAATATTTTGGTTTAATTATTTAGTATTAAGTTTTTTAAATTTACCTTCGAATAACTTAATTTTTGGAGAAATAATTGAAAATTTCTTGCGAAGTATAGAAAATTTTACACTGATGATTAAAATGCCAGAAAATTGATATTATGACAGAAATAAGTTAAAATTTGATTACAGTCAAATTTTGGCTTAGTATTGAAATTTTAAATTGAAATTGAAATTCTGTTTCAGAACGCCTGTATTAAGTTTTTGAAATTTACCTTCAAATAACTAAATTATTGAATTATTGGAAATTATGCTAGAACCATACAAAATTTTACAGTAATATGATTAAAAATGAAATTATAACAGAAATAAGTCAAAATTTGGCTCTAATCATTGAAATTTTAGCAGTAATTCTTACAACTTTAGACTTAGACTTAGTTTCACAATATTAGCTTTGTGTACTTTTAGAAATTATTAAAATGTTACGAGAAATAATGAAAAAAATGGTTATAAATTGAACAGTAATTGAACATTGACAGTAATAATTGAAATACTGACAGTCATCGTTGAAATTTGACTAAAATTCTGGACATTCTTGACATTTTGATTGCATATTTTGGAAAATTTCAATGTTGATAATACTCTTTAGCAATTTCTGAAATATTTACAAAATTGTGTAAATTTATTAAAACTCATTACATTTGATTGAAAATGCTCAAAGTTTAACATATTCATTTGTATGTTTTGATAATTATTGCGATAATAATTCGGTTTCATAAAGTATAAGGTATTTTAAATTTACCTTCGCATAACACAATTTTTGGAGAAGTAAATGAAAATTTCTTGCGAGCTATTAAAAAAAAATTACAATATTAAAAGATAATAAAATTTTGAAATATGTAAAATACAATAATAATGTAAAATTTGCAAATGGAAAGATTTACAATTACGAAATATGTAAAGTAGATACAATAAAAACGTAAAATTTGCAAAAGAGAAAATATTAAAATTCTGAAAAACATAAAATACTTTGACATGTTAGTAGTTATACAACAAGAGTTCTACTCCACCCCCCGCGAAGATTTCGATTAATTTAATCCGCGCTTTGATTCGCTGTTTGATTCACGTAATTAGAGCAAATACCGCGGATAATTACCGCGATTATCCCATTAAAACGCGAATCCGCCGCTTTAATGCTCTAATTACCCCCAAATTGCTCTACTTGAATCAAACAGCGAATCAAAGCGCGGATTAAATTAATCGAAATCTTCGTGGGGGGTGGAGTAGAACTCTTGTTGTATAATAATTATCAAAGCATACTAATGAAAATGTTAAACTTTCAGCATTTTCAATAAAATATAATAAGTTTTAATAAGTTTACATAATTTTGTAAATATTTCAGAATTGCCAAAGAGTATTATCAACATTGAAATTTTCCAAAAAATGCAATCAAAATATCAAGAATGTGCAGAATTTTAGTCAAATTTCAATGATGAGAACGTATGTCAATTATTATTGTCAATGTTCAATTACTGTTCAATTTATAACCATATTTTCATTATGTCCTTTGACTAATCACATCTGTATAATGCAGCTAGCTGAATAAATAAGTATTATTATATATTATCATTATTATATAAAATAATAACCTTAAAGATAGAGATTAGAGAAATATACAAGGCTTAGGAACTAATTGACACTATTACATAACGACAATCTGAAACCACTAAAAGTGCAAACAGTTTTGGATATAGCATTGAACACATATTAAATGAAACAATATATAATTGTATTTTGTTTAGTGAAAAAGTGTAGATTTTTTTTTAATTTAGGGAAATCACTGTACATATAATTGCTTATGATATTAGCATTAATTATAAGTAATTCTTTGTTTACTTTACTTTACTCTACTTCAGCAATGTTTATAAGGCACCATGTATTCAATCTTTATTTGGACAATATTTCATTTCATTTCATTTATTTACTCGTGTAGTAAACTCTTGTACTCATGTATTTACTCATCACAAGTTCAATCCCGGTATAAATTGACTGATCTATTTGTTGACGCTTGTAGCTTAATTGTTAAACTTTTCCTTGGATTCACAAGCCTAATCAAAATTTTGCAATGTGGTACCAATAGAAATTGAGCTCAGTCTATAGAATTCACGAAGATGATATAATAGTGAATGTTCTAGCCGTACTAAATTTGACATGGGCAGCATATGAGATTCTCCATATTCATTACTGTTTATAGTTTACTTGAATAACTCAAGGATGTGTATGAATACATTCGCTTGGAATTAATTTTCTCAGTAATCAAATCCCTGTACGAAAAGTTTTAGCCGAGTAGTTCATTTTGATATTATCTGCAATAATGTTATTTTCATTTAAGTATTATTTATCTACTATCAATATACAGTGTGCCTACACAAGTTATTAGTAGATTTCGGAAATAAGTTATTCTTCATAAGAAGTTCTGCATGGTCCAAAACCTTAAATGCAAATGTCATTTGTACAGTCATATACGAAGTGTGCTGGAAAATATAAATTTAGCTCAATAATTCTTATCCTCAAGGTTTTTATTGCATAGGTAATTATCTATTTTATTTTATTTAGATTCTTGTAGGCGATTCCATTATGGAAAATTACATCGTTTACATCTTGAGCGCAGTAATGTTAACAAGAAAATAAAATACCAACATTTTTATACGATATTTAAAATATATAGTATAATATTATACATAGTTATTAAGACTAGTCATAATGCTAGTCTGCTAATACTAGTCTTATGACTAGTCATAATAATGGAGTTTAAACAAGTATCCGCCAAATCTATTTCCATATTTCCATAGTCATTAACACTAGAGAATGTAAAATAGTATATTTATAGTATAATCCCTGTTTAGGGACCCCCTAAACCCCTAAAAACAGGGATTATACTATAAATATACTCTTTTATATTCTCTAGTGTTAATGACTATGGAAATATGGACATAGATTTGGCGGATACTTGTTAAAACTCCATTATTATGACTAGTCTTATGGCTAGTCATAAGACTAGTATTAGCAGACTAGCATTATGACTAGTCTTAATAACTATGTATAACATTATATTACATATTTTAAGTATCGTATAAAAATGTTGGTAATTTATTTTATTGTTAATAATACTGTGCTCAAGATGTAAACGATGTAATTTTCCATAATGGAATCACATCTATCATAGTTTCCTAAATAACTATATTTCTTATCAATAACAAAATTTATGTAATCGAGTATTTGCGCTAATTTGTGCTACATATGTCAAAATCTCAGTATACATACATAGCAATACATATTTTCAAATATTAATAATAACCGCAATATTACTAATCGAATGGCATAATTAAAAGTAAAAACCCTCCAATAAAAACAATCTAGTCTAAGCCAGTAGTGATATTTTCAGGAATGTTTGAAACAGAAACGGTTACGTGTTGATTTATTTGACACTTAATATTATTTGAAAATTATTAATAGAAGTCAGCCTCAAGAATTTGGAATGAATATTTACGATGCCTATTGCTAGACGTTAAGTATATTTATTGTCAACAGCTTCGGAATTTATTTGTGAATCCAATTACCAGATATGTTTTATATTTGATATAAGCACCTCCTGATTTTAAAGAAAACTGAGTTATGGCAATTGAATGTAGCTAAATATTACATTTGACAGAGAACATATTAATAATAAATTAGTACCACGTAAGTTTTCCCTCGGAGGAAATATCAAATATTCACCTCACGTGTCGCATTATCGAGATTAAAATTATACCCTGAAATTACTATATTAAATAATAATTTAGATAAAGCACGTGTTACGGGCGCAATTTAATATTTTCGCTGTAATATAATACTCGGATATCCAACTTTAAGGTGTTTTATATTTAAGCAAAACTTATCACTGACACTTTTTCACCGTCATCAAATATTAATAAACATCCCATATTTCCCCAATTCGCTATAATATCAACTCATCAATCTAACGTACTAAACAAAGAGGATTAAATTTTGTGTTTTCACCGCAACATCCTCGCCATTTGTATACTTTATCTCGAACTAATTGTTTAGATAATTTAAAAATTAATCGACTTAATTTATCACACTCAAACTGTTGGCGGAGTTTCTTTCATATTCATTATCTGTAAAGTAGGCCCAGCTGAAATGAGCCTCTGTACAACAAAAGTTTTACGCCTTTGTGACACCAAAAGTTATTGTATTTATTACGTCCATTGACTTAGCATGAATTAAACATCGACTTTCATCTTGTGGGTAAAACTGCATTCGTGTAGGCTTTAATAATCCCGCCGGCTTTGCCAATTCCTTACGTTTCCGTTTTAATTTCATGAACTCTGAAGTTTGAAATCCAATGAACTAATTAAATCGCAAGCTTTATTTCTTTGTAACTTGCACGTCTGTACGGCGTGTGTGCAAGTATGTGGCAGGGCGTTGGAAACAATGAACTATATTGATTTCGTGAATTACACATCCATATTGCACGAAAATATCTAGTTATTTTCGAGTTCGTTGACTTTGCTGCCATTGGGATATGCCACAAGTTCTTTCAATAAACTTTATTGACCGTTTATTGGACGTACATATATATGGAACGCCGTTTTAGTATTTATTCAACAAAATCTGCATGTGTAAAATTACAGAAGTGTCATTTAAATTACACACGCGATAATTTAAAAACCAACTTTCCAATTATCTAAAATATAATTTATATAACTTTCAATTAAAATTGCATTGTTTTTAATTATAAATAGGCTTCTTATGTTGTAAACCGGACATGTTATTAAGAATGTTCATATTATTTTTATTTGTTTCATTGGAACACGCAGTTTTCTATACGCTATGTTAAAAGGTTTATTTTATATGAAACTCAATTAAAATGCAAGACATTCTTGTGGAACTTGTAAAAAATCTGCACTGCATTATTTTATTCATTATTTTATACTTTCATTAAAATTGTATTTAGTTGATGAATACATTTCGAACATTCGATTGTTATTCAATTGAATTAAAATGAAACAGTGTTTTCCATACTAGAATTTAAATTATATTTAATTTTTCTTACAAATAACGCATCAGTTACAGAAGACACGATTTTAATAACGATTGTATTTAAGACGTCTGAATTAATATTACGTTTCATTTTTAATACTCTATTTTGATTGCATATTTTGTATTTTGGAGGTTTTGGAAATCTCCACAAAACTTCAAGGAAATTTTCTGGTTTTTCATTTTCACTCGATTTCGAATTTAGAACAAATGTACAATGTACATATTACAGTTTTTAAATATATTTTCTAATACTTTTGATATTTTGACTAAAATTCTAGATATTCTTGATGTTTTGATTGCATATTTTATTTTGATTGGAAAATTTCAATGTCGATAATAAGGCTCTGGCAATTTCTGAAATCTCGACAAAATTATGTAACTTTATTTAAACTCATTACATTTTAATGAAACATGCTGAAAATTTAACATATTTATTGTATTTTTTAATAATTATTATGTTTTAGAAAGCCTGTATTAAGTTTTTGAAATTTACCTTCAAATTACTAAAATTTTTAAGAAATAACGAAATTTTTTTAGGTACCATCGAAAAATTTGCAGTAACTATTAAAATTTTGTCAAAAAATAATGAAATTATGACAGCAAAAGAAATAAGTCAAAATTTGACTGTAATCATTGAAATTTTAACAGCAATTCTTACAAGTCGACATTAGACTTGGATTTCAGAATATAAACGCTGTATACTTTTAGAAATCCTAAACTTTACGAAAAATTATGAAAAACTGCTTATAAATTGAAAATTTGGCGTGTTTGACTCAACAGTAATCATTTAACTTTGACAGTCATCATTGACGTAAGACAAAAATTCTCCACATTCCCGATATTTTGATGGCATATTTTGGAAAATTTCAATGTTTATAATACTCTTTGGCAATTTCTGAAATCTTTACAAAATTGTGTCATTTGATCAAAGCTCATTGAATTTTATCTCATGAAAGTTTAACATATATATTGTGATAATTATTTTGATAATAGTTCTGTTTTGGTATAAGGAATAAAGTTTTTTAAATTTACTTTCGAATAACTAAATTTTTGAAGAAATAATTGAAAATTTTTCAGGAACCATAAAAAAATGTACAGTAATAATTTAAATGATGTCAGAAAATTGAAATTATGACAGAAATAAGTCAAAATTTAACCAATCATTGGAATATTAACAGGAATTCTTATATGTCAAGTTTAGACTTAGATTTTTGTTTCAGAATGTAAAGTTTGTATACTTTTAGAAATCATTAAAATGTTACGAGAAATAATGAAAAAATGGTTTTAAATTTCTGAAATTCTATTATGTTTTTGTGTATCGTTTTAGTTACGGAATTATAAATAAGTTTCACATGTTTTTTGAGGTAAAAATTCGAAATTCGTTTTCTGGTTTCTTTTATAGTTTGTTCTAATGTTGATACTTTAATGGCAATAACTAATTGACTAAACTACTAGTTGGTAACTATTAAAATTTAGTCAAAAAAATAATGAAATTATGACGGAAATAAGTCAAAATGTGACTGTAAACATTGAAATTTTAACAGCAATTCTTACAAGTCGACATTAGACTTGGATTTCAGAATATAAACGTTATATACTTTTAGAAATCCTAAAATTTACGAAAAATTATGAAAAACTGCTTATAAATTGAAAATTTGGCAGTTATCGTGTTTGACTCAACAGTAATTATTTAAACTTTGACAGTCATCATTGAAATAAGACAAAAATTCTCCACATTCCTGATATTTTGATGGCATATTTTGGAAAATTTCAATGTTTATAATACTCTTTGGCAATTTCTGAAATCTTTACAAAATTGTGTAATTTTATCAAAACTCATTGAATTTTATCTCATGAAAGTTTAACATACATATTGTAATAATTATTTTGATAATAGTTCCGTTTCACTATTAGGAATTAATTTTTTAATTTTGCCTTCGAATAACTCAATTTTTGAAGAAATAATTAAAAAAAAATCAGGAACCATAATTATTTTTACAGTATTGATTTAAATTATGTCAGAAAATTGAAATTATGACAGAAATAAGTCAAAATGTAACCAATCATTGGAATATTAACAGGAATTCTTATATGTCAAGTTTAGACTTAGATTTTTGTTTCAGAATTTAAAGTTTGTATACTTTTAGAAATCATTAAAATTTTACGAGAAATAATGAAAAAATGGTCTTCAATTTCTGAAATTCTATTATGTTTTTGTGTATCGTTTTAGTTACGGAATTATAATTAAGTTTCACATGTCTTTTTGAGGTTTTCAACAAAATTTGAATAAAAATTCAAAATTCGTTATCTGGTTTCTTTTATAGTTTGTTCTAATGTTGGTACTTTAATGGCAATAACTAATTGACTAAACTACTAGTTGATAACTATTACAATTTTGTCAAAAAATAATGAAATTATGACAGAAATAAGTCAAAATTTGACTGTAATCATTGAAATTTTAACAGAAATTCTTACTAGTCGACATTAGACTTGGATTTCAGAATATAAACGTTGTATACTTTTAGAAATCCTAAAATTTACGAAAAATTATGGAAAACTGCTTATAAATTAAATTTGGCAGCTATCGTGTTTGACTCAACAGTAATCATTTAAACTTTGATAGTCATCATTGAAATAAGACAAAAATTCTCCATATTCCTGATATTTTGATGGCATATTTTGGAAAATTTCAATGTTTATAATACTCTTTGCCAATTTCTGAAATTGTGTAATTTTATCAAAACTCGTTGAATTTTATCTTATGAAAGTTTAACATACATATTGTCATAATTATTATGATAATTGTTCCGTTTCACTATTAGGAATAAAGTTTTTTTAAATTTACCTTCGAATAACTCAATTTTTAAAGAAATAATTAAAAAAATTCAGGAACCATAATTTTTTTTACAGTATTGATTTAAATTATGGCAGAAAATTGAAATGATGACAGAAATAAGTCAAAATTTGACCAATCATTGGAGTATTAACAGGAATTCTTATATGTCAAGTTTAGACTTAGATTTTTGTTTCAGAATTTAAAGTTTGTATACTTTTAGAAATCATTAAAATTTTACGAGAAATAATGAAAAAATGGTCTTAAAATTCTGAAATTCTATTATGTTTTTGTGGATCGTTTTAGTTACGGAATTATAAATAAGTTTTACATGTTTTTTTTAGGTTTTCAACAAAATTTGAATAAAAATTGAAAATCCGTATTCTGGTTTTATAGTTTGTTTTAATGTTGGTACTTTAATGGCAATAAGTTTGAATTTAAACAGAAGTCCCAAAAAATTTCAGCAATTATTTATGTTTCTTATCATCTTGCATTGAATATGTAAAATTTTCTTAAATTTTTAGTTGTTTTCCTAATGGACATTCTGAATTTTGTTTGGTTTTCTGCGATTTTCAATAAATTTCTCCAACTTCTTATGAATTTCATAAAATTTCATAAAATATCTTGGGAGCTATTGAATATTTTGTCAGAAAATTAAAATGTTGACACAAATAAGTCAAAATTATTTCTGTAATTATTTAAATTTTGGCAGTAATTCTTACAAGTCAACTTTAGACTTTGACTTTGGTTCTACATACATCTAACTTTAGAAATTATTAAATCTTTTTATAAATTGAGTTGAAAATACGTTAGCAGCGAGCATGTTTGACTGACAGCAATAATTTAAATTTTGACAATCATCGTTGAAACTACTAAAATTCTGCACATCTTGATATTTTGATTGCACATTTTGAAAACTTTCAATGTTGATAATACTCTTTGGCAAATTTATGTAATCTTTACAAAATTGTCGAAATTTATTCATTACTCATTACATTTTATTGAAAATGCTGAAAGTGTAACATATTTATTTGTATATTTTGATAATTATTTTGATATTTTGGTTTCATATGAAGTATTAAGTTTTTCAAATTTACCTTTGAGTAACTACATTGTATTGCTGCTATGCTTTATCCTACGCTGACAAAATTGTCCGAATTTATTAATTACTCATTACGTTTTATTGAAAATGCTAAAAGTGTAACATATATATTTGTATATTTTGACAATTATTTAGATATTTTGGTTTCATATTAAGTATAAAGTTTTTTAAAGTTACCTTTGAGTAACTACATTGTATTGCTGCTATGTTTTATCTATGCTGTGCTATCTTTGTGTATGTCATGTAGCGAAAGTGTATTATTGCAGTACTTTTTTAATGTGTACTAATATTTGTTTTGTAAATCTTGACTTGTGTAAACAACTTATTGTACCATCACCAATAAATTATGAATTATGAATTATGAAGTATATATTTGGAGAAATAATTGAAAATTTCTTACGAAGTATTGAAATTTTTACAGTACAGATTAAAATTTTGTAAGAAAATTGAAATGTTGACAGAAATAAGTCAAACTTTCGACTGTAACATTGAAATTTTAACATTAATTCTTACAAAACAACTTTAAAGTTTCAGAATATAAACTTTTTTTACTTTTAGAAACGACTAGAATGTTACGAAAAATAATGGAAAAATGGTTATAAATTGAAAATTTAACAGCAGTCATACAAAACTTGATAGTGATCATTTAAATTTTGACAGTCATCGTTAAAATTTTGACGCAGTAATTGAAATGTTGCTAGAAATTATTATTAATAATAAAATTGAAAACTGAAACTTTTTAATTTTCGGCTCTTTAAATAATATGATTGCATTTAAACTCTGAGAAAAATATAAAATAACTTTGAATCTTGCAACGTTTGACATTTAAACCTTGTAAAATATTGCATTAAAATTCTGAAAAATGTAAAATACTCCAACCTTGCGAGGTTTAGCATTTAAACAAATAAAGATTATAATTATTTAAAACTGTTAAGCAAAAGAGAATATATTAAAGTTCTCAATAATGTAAAATTCAATAAAAATGTAAAATATGCATAAGATAAAATTATGAAAAATGTAAAATGCCAAAAAAATGTAAAATATGCAAAAGAGAAGATTGACAATTCTGAAAAATGTAAAGTACAATAAAAATGTAAAATTTGCAAAAGAGAGTAAATTAAAATTCTAAAAAAATGTAAAATACTTTTCAATCTGGCAAGTTATAGCATATAAACCTATTGGTAACACCAATAAAGATTATATTATTATTTAAAATTGGCAAAACAGAAGAAATTAAAATTCTGAACAATGTAAAATACTTTTCAATCTTGCAAGGCTTAGCATTTAAACCTACTGGTAACAGCATTGAAGATTGTTATTATTATTTAAAACTAGCAAAAGAGAATATATTAAAGTTCTGAAAAATGTAAAATATGCAAAAGAAAAGATAATCAAATTTTGAAAAATGTAAAATACAATAATGATGTAAAATTTGCATAAGAGAATATATTAAAGTACTGAAAAATGTATGTAAAATTTATGTAATTAAGATAAAATTTTGAAAATTGTAAAATGCAATGAAAATGTTAAATTTGCGTTAGAGAAGATTTATAATTCTGAAAAATGTAAAGTACAATATGAATGTAAAATTTGCAAAAGAGAGGATATTAAAATTCTGTAAAATGTTAAATACTTTTCAATCTGGCAAGGTATAGCATATAAACACTATTGGTAACACCAATGGTTACTATTGGTAACACCACTAAAGATTATTATTATTAAAACTAGCAAAAGAAAATATAGTAAAATTCTGAAACTGTAAAATTCAATAAAAATGTAAAATATGCAAAAGATTAGATAAAATTTAGAAAAATGTAAAATGCAATAAAAATGTAAAATTTGCAGAAATGTGCAATTCTGAAAAATGTAAAGTACAATAAAAATGTAAATTTTGTAAAAGACGGGATATTGAAGTTCTGAACAATGTAAAATACTTCTCAATCTTGCAAGGTTTAGCATTTAAATCTACTGGTAATACCAACAAAGATTATTATTATTATTTTAAACTAGCAAAAGAGAAAATATTAAAATTATGAAAAATATAAAATTCAACAAAATTGTAAAATACAATAGAAATGTAAAATCTACGAATGGGAAGATTTACAATTCTAAAATATGTAAAGCACAATATATAAAACTTGCAAAAGAGAAGATATTAAAATTCTGAAAAATGTAAAATACCTACAATAATAATGCAAAATGTGCGCAAGAGAACATATTAGAATTCCGCAAATGTAAAACGCTTTTCAATCTTGCAAGGTTTAACATTTAAAACTTGCAAGAGTGGAGATGTAAGTAAAAATCCTACCTTTAAAAAGACGCTTAGGATCTTGAAGTTCTATGGCGAGCCTGAAATAAAAATAAATCTATATACTCGATTGTCTTGAGACGTTTTATTATTATAAATAACGTTTTAAACGGGATTTTTAGTATTAGAGTTAACGCCAATAACTACAATTGACGCCTTAAATCGCAAGCAAACGAAAATATTCCACGCAATTACTGCAAGTAATATTTTAATTTGACGCCTTAAATCACCAGCAAACGATCACCTTTCATAACGAATTATAGTTTTAATCATCGGTTTCATGTGTAATGAACGTGTGTAATGAATGTGTTATCATTATTAAACGCTAATGAGGTTATTGACTACTTAATTGCACTACATTGATTCGTTTGTATATGCTTTGCACCTTTGTTTCGGTTTAAATTGACCTAATTAACATACGGTTTGAAGTACGTTAATTAGCGTTTAACGATTTTTCAACAATTAAACTACTTACAAGGCGTGTAAATCTGCCAGCAATTAACTTGCTCGGGCAACGCACACACTCGACTGAACACATTTCGCACTGCGGACGTTGAAGAATGCTAGTTTTTACAATTTTCTATTCATCGGCAACAAAAACATGGAGAAGCCGGCCGATTTGGAACTCGAAATTATCGCTCGTCATTTAGATTAGACCGAAGGCACTGCACAGAAACGCTCAAGGTTTTCGAACGCTGCATTGTCCTGCATTAAATGCACAAATATTGCAGTTTTTTCAGCGGGTCACTTTGGCTCCAAGACGGAATGACAATGAAAATTGATCGGAGGTTAACGGATTTACGTTTTTTAATTATTTTGGAGCAGGCTGCACCTCTCACAATCACTTATGCTTGAATTATTTTGTGCCCTTGTAACGATCCTCTATCGACTAGGGATTATTCGGAATTGCATTTAAATTAAGAATGTAATACAAATCAATAGATTCGTTTGGACGCAAAGTACACATATATTTATAGAATTCAGGGCAATATGATGTACATTGGCGTGCATACGGGGTGGCCCGGGTGGTCCATGGCCCCCTCTAAAGTAGACTCAGGCCACAAATGTTTAACACAGCTTGAAGTGAAGTTAAGCCACACATATGATTTTGGAACTCGTTCATCTTCTTACAGCGTATGACCTTTTACTAAAGTATCATTTATCGTAGGGGCCCAAAAATACGTTATTACTAGTAACATATTTCAGAACGATATTATTTCGTCAATTCATAATAAAATAGATAGTACATCTCAGTCTAATGGAAAATATATTTATTTGATGGCAGACGAGACATCAGACTGCGATCATCATGAGCAAATGCCTGTTGTTATAATATTTTTTGACCCCTCTGTTAATGCCCCTGTAGAAATTTTTAGGTCTGTTAATTCAGAAACAGGCACATGGAATATAAGAAGCATTAAAGGAAAAGAAGAACTAGTAAATGAAATGCTAAAAAATAAAGTGGACATAACGGCAATCACAGAAACGAAAAAGAAAGATAAGGGACTCAAACGAATACATAAGGGATATTGGATGCTCTGGTCAGGGGTAGAAACAAAACAAAGAGCGAAAGACGGAGTTGGATTAATAATCGCACCAAGCAGAATAAACCAGATTATAAGAGAAAAATATGTAAGCGAAAGAATAATGACAATAGAAATGAACATAACAGAAAAGGAAACATGGTCCCTGATCATAGCATACGGAAAAACGAAGACGCAAAGAAAGAGGAAAAAGACAAATTCTACGAAGATATACTAAAAGAAATTGATAATGCAACAGAAAATGTGATAATAATGGGAGACCTAAATGGACGAGTGGTAAACAAAAATACAGGGATAGAAGAACTCATGCGGAAAGAAGGAGAGGAAACCAAAAATAACAATGGAGACAGAATAATCCAGCTATGTATAGAAAACAACCTAGTAATAACCAACACAAAGTTCAAACATAAAAACATACATAAACGAGAGCACAGCCCTCCAGAAACGAAGCGTCAATAATCGACTATTTCTTAATTAACAAAAACAATTGGAAGCACATAAAACATGTAAAAGTAACCAGAAGGGCGGAGATAGGAAGCGATCATTTCCTAGTAAAGATGGACATGAAGGTAAACATCGAAACAAACGTAGATAAAAGGAGAAGAAAAACAAAAGAAAAAATAAAATCATACAAACTTAAGGAAGCACACTACAAAGACATCTACCAAGAAGCGCTAGAAAGAAAATTTAAAGAACAAGTAAGACAGAACACATGCGAAGAAAGATTGAATACATTTAAAAGCACTCTACTAAACACAGACACAAAAGCGACAACTTGGTGGACCAAGGAACTCAGAAGAACAATAAAGAACAAGAAAAATAAATGGAAGGCATACCTCAGCACAAAAAATGCAAAAGACTATGAAGAATATAAAGAAGCGAGAAATAAAGTGAAGATAGAAGTAAGCAAAGCGAAGGAAGAATCATGGAGAAAATTTGGGAAACAGATGCAAGAAAACTTCAGAGAAAACCAAAAAATGTTCTACGGAACAATAAAACGATTGAAACAAAAGAAAGAACATAATATGATGAACATAAAAGATAAAGAAGGAAACATAATAATGCAAGAAGATAAAATAATGCAAAGGTGGAGGGAATACTTCGAGGAATTGACAAAAGCAGAGGAAACGACAGCAGAAGAAGACACAATAGAAGAACAAAGAGAAGAAAAGGCTGAAAGTGAAATAGAAAACATAACAATAACAGAACTAGAAGAAGCAGTAAAGAAACTAAACGGAGGAAAAGCACCCGGAAAAGATAACATCACCCCGGAAATGCTAAAGTATATGGGAAAGCAAGGAACAGAAGAATTAACAGAACTGATAAATGAAGTACTAAAGAGCGAAGATATACCTAAAGATTGGAGCACCGGAGTAATATTACCAATATATAAAAAGGGGGACAAGAGAAAATGCGAGAAGTACAGGGGTATAACGCTAACAAGCATAGCGGGGAAAATAATGACGAGAATAATAGAAAAGCGAGTAAGAGAACAACTAGAAGAAACGATAGAAGACACCCAAAGCGGATTCAGAAGAGGCAGAAGCACGCATGATCTTATACTCACAATAAGACAACTAAGCGAAAAAATGATAAATAAGAAAAGATTCATCCATATATGCTTCATGGACCTAGAAAAGGCCTTTGATAGGGTACAAAGAGAAGATATATGGAAGGAACGGAAAAAGAGAGGAATTGACACAAAAACAATAGAGCTCATAAAAACAATGTACAAAAATAACAAAAACACAGTAAGAACGAATAACGAAGAATCCGCAGAATTCAAAACAAATATAGGAGTAATGCAAGGTTGTATATTAAGCCCACTCTTATTCACACTAGTGCTCGATGGTGCCATAAAAGAAGCAAAGAAACAGATGAAGAATATGAGGCTAGGATACTGGAAAATGGAAGAGACCCAGATATGTGAAATGCTCTTTGCGGACGATATGGCCATAAGAGCGGAGACAGAAGAAAACCTGCAATTCAATATGGAAGTACTGGAAAGTGAGTTGACAAAGATTAACATGAAAATAAACACAGGTAAAACCAAAACTATGGTCATAGCAAAGGAGAGCACAAACCACCGAATAATGATGAAATAGTACAAGTGGAAAGTTTCAAATATTTAGGATCAGTAATAGAAAGCAACGGGAAAATAGAGAAAGAAATAAACGATAGAATAGGCAAAGCCGGAAGAATATTCAATGCACTAAAAACTTCTTTCCTGGGAAACAAAGAAATACGTAAAGAAACAAAGACCGAAATAGTGAAAATGGTAGTGAGACCAACGTTAACCTACAGCAGCGAACTCTGGGCATTAAACGAAACAGACAAATCTAGAATCAATGCAGTAAATATGCGCTTTCTAAGAAAAATTGAAAATAAAACAAAAAAAGACAAAATACGAAATGACATACATAGACAAAACTTACAAATTACAGACATAAATGATACAATCACAGAAGGTCAATTGAGATGGTTCGGGCATGTTTGCTTGAACGATAACAGACAGACAAAAAGAGTGTATGGGACAAGACAAGAGGGAAATCATATAAGGGAAGACCAAGAAAAACCTGGAACGACAGAATCAAAGAACAGGCAGAGAAAAGAGGATTAACATGGGAAAGAATAAAACAACTCACACAAGATAGAAGAAAATGGAGAGAAACCTACATGAAGAAACAATAAACTGTAAAACCCTACACCAACAAGGTAGAAAGGGAAATGATTAAATAAATAAAATAAATGAATAATTCAGAAACTATTTTTAATGCTTTAAATGAGATCGTTCAGTCTTTTAAATTATATTGGAAACAGGTAATAGTTGCAATAGCTTACACCAGCAGGTACCAGATTTAAGCAAAACTAATCTAACATAATATACGTTCATTGTTTAAACTTAACCCAAGTTGATTCTTTAAAAGAAGTTTGCAACCATTAAGAACTGTTACGAGATTTTTGGACAAAATTTACATTGAAGTCGAGATAATGTGCGTCAAAGAGAATATTACTATTCCAGAAATAACACGAAAGTTTCCGGTAAAATAGACGAAAACTGGAAACATCTACATGAAATTGATAACTAAAAAGGTGATATTAATAGTTTTTTTTTTGTACAAGACGATAAAATAGAATTTTATCTTTGAGACTGCATTTAACATCAAGGCGTTAGTTGTTTGTATCTCTTTCGCGAATGCCAATGTAGAATTTTTGCAGTTTCTGTCGACATAGTAGAGTTAAACAATAACTTTGACGGTTTTGAGGACTTTAAAAGATTAAGTTTAGAGACCTCCCTAAAATTTGGTTTGATCAGTGAAGAACGAAATATTGAGGCACATAAAGTAAATCACACTGTATAAACGTGCTAGAAGGTTTATGGATTCAGTTACGAATTTTATGAAATTAGTAATGCTATGTATGTTTATATTTCAATTAACATTTAATGATAAAAATACAAAATTTTCGATAGACAACAATATAATAATGATTTAGTCTTAGGTTTCGTCATTGTGCCTTTACTGAAGTCGTTTTTTTCTAAATCTATTAGAGGAAACATAAAAAATGAATAAACAGGGTGATTTATAACAGGTATGCAACAATAAAATTACGTATGCAGGATAACATTCTAAATTGAACTGAGAGAATAAACTATTTACAAATTTCCTTTTTTCCGAGTTAATTAAATTTAAAGATTAGGGAATACGAATAACTAATTTATTAAGAAAAACATAACTTATTATCCAACTTATTTTACAGACAAATTAAAAAAAAATGCAAAATCTCAATCCAATTGATTAGGTAATGTTGTAATAATAATAATAATGCTTTATTGATGTTTAGAACAGAAATGTTTTACATAGATAATCAGCAATTTTGTCGTCGTATATAATATAAAATTTTATTCAATCTTCTCTATTTTTATTGCGAAAGAACTTTAATTTTTTGAATTATTATAAACGTCAGAAACTAATGCAACAATTGTTGTTGACGTAGAAGTCGCAGTTAGCATCAAAATAACAAACAAGTATTGTTTTATCGTCATTTTATCGATAAAATTGCGTTTTCATAAATAATAATGTCAAAAATTTGAAAATGTCGAATGCTCGAATATAGACCAAAAAATTTATCTTATCACTTTTCAAAATATGAATCGTTGATCATTAAGATTGTTTTAACCGTTACTACGTGGTAATCTATATTTATATTCATAATTATATTTTAAATTACAATGGTTTTAAAACTTATTAAAAAGTGTAATTAACTTATTTTTGACTAATTATACATTTATTTTATAGACAAATTAAAAAAAAGCAAAATCTCAATCCTATTGATTGGATGATATTAAAAAAATGAATCTGTTCCGTTTTAGACGTACCTAGACTTTAGACATAAATAATAATTTCAAAAATTTGAAAATGACGAATGCTCAAATATGGACCAAAAAAATCATCTTATAACTAGTTTATTAAGGCAATAAACATACAATTTAGAACAATCTGTCGCAATTCAATTAGTTTGTTGAATCAAATTAATTCAATAGAACAGTTAACCGAAATGACGAAAACGACGAGTTAACTAAATTTGAAGATTAGGGAATAAGAATAACTAATTTATTAAGAAAAACATGACTTATTATCCTACTTATTTTACAGACAAATTAAAAAAAAGCAAAATCCAATTGATTAGGTAATGTTAAAAAATGAAATCTCTTCAGTTTTAGACGTATCTACGCTTTAAACATAAATAATAATTTAAAATATTTGAAAACGACGAATGCTCGAATATGTACAAAAAAAATCATCTTATAACTTTACAAAATATGAATTGTTGATCATTAAGATTGTTTTGACCGTTACTACGTGGTAATCTATATTTATATTCATAATTATATTTTAAATTACAATGGTTTTAAAACTTATTAAAAAGTGTAATTAACTTATTTTTGACTAATTATACATTTATTTTACAGACAAATTTAAAAATAAAGCAAAATCTAAATCCTATTCATTAGGTGATATTAAAAAAAAAATCTGTTCAGTTTTAGACGTACCTATACTTTAGACATAAATAATAATTTCAAAAATTTGAAAATGACGAATGCTCAAATATGGACCAAAAAAATCATCTTATAACTTGTTTATTAAGTCAATAAACATACAATTTAGAACAATCATGTCGCAATTCAATTAGTTTGTTGAATTAAATTAATTCAATAGAACAGTTAGCAAAATGGACGAAAACGACGAGTTAACTAAATTTAAAGATTGGGGAATAAGAATAACTAATTTATTAAGAAAAATATAACTTATTATCCCACTTATTTTACAGACAAATTAAAAAAACAAATGCAAAATCTCAATCCAATTGATTAGATAATGTTAAAAAACGAAAACTCTTCAGTTTTATACGTACCTACGCTTTAATCATAAATAATAATTTCAAAAATTTGAAAATGACGAATGCTCGAATACAGACAAAAAAATTATCTTATAACTTTTCAAAATATGAATCGTTGATCATTAAGATTGTTTTGACCGTTACTACGTGGTAATCTATATTTATATTCATAATTATATTTTAAATTACAATGGTTTTAAAACTTATTAAAAAGTGTAATTAACTTATTTTTGACTAATTATACATTTATATTACAGACAAATTAAAAAAAAAGCAAAATCTCAATCCTATTGATTAGATGATATTAAAAAAATCTGTTCAGTTTTAGACGTACCTAGACTTTAGACAAACATAATAATTTCAAAAATTTGAAAATTATGAATGCTCAAATATGGACCAAAAAAATAATCTTTGTCACATGAGAAATTCGATTCATTGCTTTTTTTATTTATTGAACAAGTTAAACAAAAAACTTCGATTATGATTTAGTTATAATCAGTTAAAACGGTTACATTAGAACGGTTACATGAAGAATTAGGTTATCACTAATAGGTCAATGTTAATTTACATTAGAACGGTTACATGAAGGATTAGGTTATAACTTATAGGTCAATGCTAATTCACTTGTTTACAAAAATAATGACTTAGTAAGGTTACGTTTTTACGTCAAATAAAGTTTCAGTTTTTAAGAGTGGTATGGTTATTTATTTTCTCCAAACTCCAAGAGCCAATGTGGAGCTCCCTAAAGAAAAAGTCTGCGGACGCCTATGATGATGTATAACTGTGAGTTTTCATTATGCATCGGAGCAAACGGATTACATTGAACACGCATTGTGCGTTGGCTCTACGTGTTAGCAGCTAATGCTTTATCAATCCATGAAATACCTCGCAGCAAGTAAGTTCTGAAGCCATACAATATAAATTACTGTCTGGCACGGACAATAACCAAAACACGCGTGTAACAAACTCTAGGAGGACTTTCACAGGGCATTCAACATTTGTATTGATGGTGTGTCCCAATGAGTTTGACTCGTCCTTATTAATGGATCTATAAAAATGATTGCTTTTGAAGATTATTTGGGCGCGTTTAACGTAATGTAAATTAGTATAATATCAGTATTATCAAAAGCAGTCAAAATCAGCAGTCAAAATAGTAATATTTTGACTGATGTCGGACGTTTAATATTGATAAATTGAAGTTAAAATTTTGAAAAGGTGATCATGGGGATGAATGGTAAAAAGAAATGCCCGTTTGCTCTACCTGTGCGAAATTTTCTTTTTAGTTTAGAATGTGAATTAGTGTTTGTAAACACATTATAATGCAATCATTGTATTTGTGGTATGTAGAAAAGTTGAATACAAACACCAATTCATATTCTAAACTCAAAAAATATTTTCACACAGGTAGAGCAAACAGCCATTTATTTTCATCATTCATCCTCATGATCACCTTTTTAAAATTGTAACTTAAATTAATCAATATTAAACGTCAGACAGCAGTCAAAATATTACTATGATTGGTTAAAAAAACAATTTTCAAGTCATAACATTAAAAACGTAAAATTAGACAAATGTCGCCAAATTTCTGCAAACACTAAAAAACAATCACAATCATTTCATATCACACAATTCATCTACACATATCTTCAAACAAAAGCGATGTACCACAATACCATCACCAGATTTGAAAAAATTATAATTGACTGTAAGTTTGAAAAACAAACAAATTGTCATGTAACTGAATTATAACTATATATTTTTAATTAAAGATATGAATGCTGAAGACGGCTCCCAAGCCGAAACTAGTTCATAAAAACATAGGTTTTATTTACACTACATCTGAGAGTGCATAAATACTTCTTCATTAATTAATTGATTGAGTGTTGTAATTTAATATGTTTCATGGGATTAATATCCCATGCGTAATTCTTGAGATATATGCTATTAAGTACTTTCTCAAATATTACTCGTAGTTTTCAGTGATATCTCCAAAACTATCGTGTCAATATTCTTGCAATTTGTTTCTGATATTGAGTGGTATCTTTATATTTCATGTGTGTAGTTGTGTGCATATCTAATGCGTAATTATTAAGATATTTGGTGTTTAGTGCGCTCAATTTTGCTCACACTTTATTAATGATATATCAAAGAGTAGCGTATCAATATCAGTACAATTTATTTTAGATATCGAGTGATACGTTCTCATTTAAGGTGATGTATGGGATTAATATATAATGCTTAATTCTTGAAATATTTGCTTTTCAGTGGTGTCATGTGTTTTTTGGCGAAATTCTCAAATTTTGCTCACACTCTATTAATGATATGTCAAAAAGTAGCATATCAATAGTAATACATTTGGGTCTGGATATTGATTGATATGTTGTGATTTATTTCGTTTAATGGGATTAATATCCAATGCGTAATACTTGAGATATATGCTATTAAATACTTTCTCAAATTTTGCTCGTAGTTTTTAGTGATATCTCCAAAACTATCGTGTTAATATTCATGCAATTTGTTGCTGAGATTGAGTGATATATTTATACATATATCATGTATGTAGGTTTATGCATATCTAATGCATAATTCTTGATATATTTGGTGTTTAGTACGGTGATGTGTAATTATTGCAACTTTGATAGTAACATTTAAATTTGGATTAGAGTAATTAAACATAGCTAGAAAGAATTGAAAATCATCAGTAATAACTTTTATTTTGTATCCTAACGAAATTTTTTGCTCTTGCAATATAAGGAAAATTTATTCTGAATTTTGAACGATTGTCCCACTTACAAAATATAGAAATTTGCAAATTTTCTACTACTATATTGTATCCAACGATTATTTTACTCTTACCATGTTTTGATAACATGACAATTTATGGTCATGGTTTATGGTAATTTTCAAATCTAACCATTTTTTTTAATTCGGATTGTTTCCTTTTCCATTTATTTTAGATTTTGTGTCTTTCTAACACATTGAACATTTTGATACAAGCAAATTTTTAATTCTGATCACTTTTTTGCTCTTTCACAACATAGAGCTATTGTGAAATGTGGACTTTCACGGACATAATATTTTGAAATTTGTAAATTTTCTATTCCTACGATTTTCTATAATAATAACATGACAGAGTATTGTGAATTTTGGACCTTTAGCGCACATGAAATTTAGAAATTTCCGAATTTTCTATTTGAACGAAATTTGACTAGTTACTTCAATAACAAGAAAAAATATTTTGGAATTTCTTTTTCTACCATCAAATTTTTGACACTAAATAAAAACTTGTCAGTAATAATTGAAATTTTGACTATACTGATTGATATTTTACTAACAATTGAAAATTTGATACAATTTTTGAAATTTTGACTGTAATTACTGAAATTTTACTAGAAATTGCAAAGTTGCCTGTAATGTTTGGAACTTTTGTAGAATTATTTTAGCAATAATAATTGCAAGTTTGGTATTAATAATTGAAAATTTGACAGTAATCTTTGAAACAGTGACGGTAACATCTGCAAATTTGTTGAAAATTAGAAAATTTTCAGTAAGCTATAAAATTTTTATATTTCCAGAAATTAGATTACTTTTTACAATTTTTTTTTATCAAGTTTGTTTCCTTTTTCTTTTAATTTAGATTTTGTGTCTTTCTAACACTGAACATTTTGGAACAAGCAAATTTTCCATTCTGATATTTTTTTTGCTCTTTCACTAACTGATGATACCTACAGCTATTGTGAATTTCCGATGTTTCACGGACATGAAATTTAGAAATTTGTAAATTTTCTATTCCAACGTTTTTTTTACTTTTGTAATAATAATAACATGACAGATTATTGTGAATTTTGTAGGTTTCGCGCACATGAGATTTCGAAATTTGTAAATTTTTAATTTTGACGAGATTTGACTGCTTACCTTCAATAACAAGAACAAATATTTTGGAATTTATTTTTCTACCATAAAGTTTTTGAACTAAATAAAAACTTGTCAGTAATCTTTGAAATTTTGAATATACTGCTTGATATTTTTCTAACAATTGAAAATTTAGCTACAACTTTTGAAATTTTGACTAATTTTACCAAAAATTGCAAAATTTCCTTTAATCTTTATAATCAAATTTTTGACACTAAATAAAAGCTTGTAATCCTTAAAAAATTGACAATACTGATTGATATTTTACTATCGATTGAAAATTTGGGTACAACTTCTGAAATTTTGACTGTAACTACTGAAATTATACTAAAAATTGCAAAGTTGCCTGTAATGTTTGGAACTTTTGTAGAATTATTTTAGCAATAATAAATGCAAGTTTGGTATTAATAATTGAAAATTTGACAGTAATCTTTGAAACAGTGACGGTAACATCTGAAAATTTGTTGAAAATTAAAATTTTTCCAGTAAGCTATAAAATTTTGATATTTCCAGAAATTAGATTACTTTTTACAATTTTAGTGTATAAATTATTATCAAATATTCCGCACTTATTCAAAACGCAATTTTCTCTCAGACAATGGAAAAACTTGAGAACACCTCAACTTTACTTTCTCCGGAACTTTCGTTTAAACTTATGAATACATTGTGATAATTGAATTACCCTTAGAATTAATTAACCCTTTGGGTTCATTATTGTTAATTTAATTCTAATTTAATAATTTAGTATTCTTGTGGTATGTAAACTTTACTTATTATGTGTAATGTATGTAAAAATCACTCAAAATCATTCAAAACATTTGTCTGGGAATGTTTCAAAACTTCCTGACATATTCAACAATTTTGTTGAATTGTTGATTTAATTTTTTCGGAAATTTGAGAATTGTAAAGAGGTTTACATGCAAATATTTCTAAAATTGTAGGCATTTGGTAGGTTTTTTTTTATTTTCGATGTATTCCCTAGATAATTTTTGAATATTTGACATCTTTCAAAAGGATTTATCGATTTTTGACATTTAACGATCTACTTTTTTGGCATTCAAAGTGACATTTTGTCGTTTTATCATTTAACTCCGGCTATTTGATATTTTAAACTGACTGACATTTGACTGTGACTATTTCGTGATTATTTTGTTATTTGAATCATTGAGATGTATCAAAATATCTTTAAATATTACTCTTTTAAAAATTGTACAGTGAATATTGAGCAATAAAAAACTATGGATAAAAATTTCTACAAATTACCAATACATTTACAAATTGATGAGGCATTTACTTATTTCACCTAGTATTTTGTTTCTATATTTTTGAGTTATAATCATG
The DNA here is from genome assembly GCA_951805005.1 of Othius punctulatus. Lineage (NCBI taxonomy): Eukaryota > Metazoa > Arthropoda > Insecta > Coleoptera > Staphylinidae > Othius > Othius punctulatus. The sequence goes on from OX638138.1 coordinate 15,555,412, forward strand.
CGAATTTTTCAAAAATTGTTGGTACTAATTTAACTGTTTACATTACGTACAGACTTCTGTTGCAAATCTGTCGATACAAATCCTGGCAAATGTTTCAATCAATCTTAGAATGTTTGTATCAAAATTTTCAAAAAAATATCGGCATAACGTTGTAGAGTTATTTCATTTTATTTTTCAAATCATCGATACATTTACGTAGGAATTTTTCAAAAAGTGTAGGTCTATTAATTTCAAAACATTTGTCTAGGAATGTTTCAGAACTTCCTGACATATTCAACAATTTTGTTGAATTGTTGATTTAATTTCTTCGGAAATTTGAGAATTGTAAAGAGGTTTACATGTAAATATTTCTAAAATTGTAGGCATTTGCTAGGATTTTTTTTTAATGTTCGACGTATTCCCTAGATAATTTTTGAATATTTGACATCTTTCAGTGGCAATTTATCGATTTTTGACATTTAAGGATATCCTTTTTTTCATTCAAAGTGACATTTTGTCGTTTTATCATTTAACTACGGCTATTTGATATTTTGAACTGACTGACATTTGACTGTGACTATTTCGTGATTATTTTGTTATTTGAATTATTCAGATGTATCAAAATATATTTTAAATATTACTGTTTTAAAAATTGTACAGTTAATTTTGAGCAATAAAAAACTATCGATAAAAATGTCTACAAATTGCCAATACATTTACAAATTGATGAGGCAATTACTTATTTCACCTAGTATTTTGTTCTTATATTTTTGAGTTATAATCATGCGAATTTTTCAAAAATTGTTGGTACTAATTTAACTGTTTACATTACGTACAGACTTCTGTTGCAAATCTGTCGATACAAATCTTGGCAAATGTTTCAATCAATCTTAGAATGTTTGTATCAAAATTTTCAAAAAAATATCGGCATAACGTTGTAGAGTTATTTCATTTTATTTTTCAAATCATCGATACATTTACGTAGGAATTTTTCAAAAAATGAAAGGTCTATTAATTTCAAAACATTTGTCTGGGAATGTTTCAAAACTTCCTGACATATTCAAAAATTTTGTTGAATTGTTGATTTAACTTCTTTGGAAATTTGAGAATTGTAAAGAGGTTTACATGGAAATATTTCAAAAATTGTAGGCATTTGCGAGGATTTTTTTATTATTTTCGACGTATTCGCTAGATCATTTTTGAACATTTGACACCTTTCAATGGCAATTTATCGATTTTTGACATTAACGGATATACTTTTTTGGCATTCAAAGTGACATTTTGTCATTTTATCATTTAACCGGGCTATTTGATATTTTGAACTGACTGACATTTGATATTTGGCTGTGACTATTTCGTGATTATTTTGTTATTTGAATCATTCAGATGTATCATAATATCTTTATATATTAATCTTTTAAAAATTGTCCAGTTATTTTAGAGCAATAAAAAACTATCAATAAAAATGTCTACAAATTGCCAATACATTTACTAATTGATCACTTATTTCCCCTAGTATTTTGTTTTTATATTTTTGAGTTATATTCATGCGAATTTTTCAAAAATTGTCGAGACTAATTTAACTGTTTACATTACGTACAGACTTACTGTTGCAAATCTGTCGATGCAAATCCTGGCCTTGTGCCTTTGGTATTTTTCCAAAAATATGCTGCCCCTGGATTTTGCCGCCCTGGGCTATAGCCCTAATAGCCCCTCTCCCTAAAACCGCTACTGAATGTAAATCAGTATAATATCAGCAGTATCAGTGTATCAGTAGTATCAGTAACATTAATGACGTGGCACAAAGGATAACATCCGAAATATAATCTTTTTTCCCCTTTCTCGTCTAGAACGAAGCTATTTTGTTCCAGTCAGATCACTGCCCGACTGTGGGACATGTGCAAATCCCATTTATCAGCATATTTGTCGTGTTTCATAATAAATCTGAAAATAGGCACGCCAGGATTGGGCAGTTGGGTTATGGCATAAATATTTATGTGATAAGTAACCTCCGTACACGTCAGATGCCTTCCCTATATTAATATTCAGGCGGGCTGACATTCTCCATTTTTAATTTTGATAGTGACTTTTTTGTCTCAATTTATTTCCGTCGAAGTATTTTCGCATGCCGCTTTTGTACATTTAACATTTCAGACCGTTCGGCTGTAATTATGTCCATGTAAACATGTTTTATTCATAAAATTTGCATGTGTGCAATTAAAATACCTCCCCATTTATTCAGAACCCCTAATTTATTGCACACTAAAAATAATAACAAAAGAAAACATAAATATTGACATGCCATTGTGCATTTATAAATAATTGTTTGATTACCTAAATTAGTTTTACAAATAATTGTTCCATATAATTTTGTATTGAATGAGTTCCATAAACACCGGTTTAATTGCAAATAAATATGCATCGATACATGAACGAATGAAAAATATATATGAAGAATCTTTATTAAGCTATCTACTATATTATTGTTAATTAATTTCGGATTATTATTAAAACGTACGGAAAATATCCTCCTTCGCATTGCATCTGCTTCTCTTTACTTGAATGCGGCAGTTTGTAGTGATTTTTTTGCGATATAATTAGTCCGGCAATTAAAACAGTATATATCTTCCCAGGCAAGATAACAAGTGTGATCAATCATCACTAGCTAAAAGGTTTGTGATGTTTTCGCTCACGATTACAAATCGCTTTGGATCTTAAAGCGGGTTTCCCACCCTTTCTCATATTATCTTCATTACATAATTACAGATCTCGCATCACATGATTAAGTGTTATTATTATTTTTATATACAACTCTCAACATGTGATTTAATTATGATGTGCGTGATTAAGAAAGTAATATATTTAACAACAAAATTAATTGATGTATAATTATGTCATTATTTTTCTGTTCTGATGAACTGATATAAATATTATCACTCGAGGAAGATCTAGAGAGTTATTTTTTTGGAAGATTTAACGAAATTTTATTGCTTCTTTCCTGCTTTCTTATTCCACAGTAAATATTGAAATTTTATCAGTAATCAGTGATTGGCAGTAATTATTAAAAAATTGTGGTACATATAGTACATATTATAGTAAAGTATAGTACATATTCTGTCAATATTTTGTGAAAATTTTAATTATTATTCTGAAGGATTGCTTCGGAAATTTCTTCATCAACAAATTTTTCATCACAATTATAGTATATAACGCCATTAGGCCGATATGTAGCAAATAACAGGCGCGGGTTGAAGTTTGTAAACCGAGGCGAAGCGAAGCGGAGCGGAGCGCAGCCGAGGTTTATTTCAACCAAGCCTGTTATTTCCATATCGGCCGTATGTTGTTCGATACTTTTTGTAATACTTAAATTACAAAAACTGGTCAATTTATCAATATTAAATTTCAAAATTAATAAACTAGTTATCCAGGCGCAATTTGATACCATAGCAACATCAACGGTTCAAATACAAACAAACAAATCAAAGTGAAATTAGAAAAATAATGTCAGATGTGCAAAGTTCTTCGTTTTGTGGTTTGTGGTATCCCTGAAGATGTACTAAATGAAGCAAATGCTGCCACAATCGATTTACTTCCCCAAAAAGCAGCAGCAGGTATGAGAAAGAATATGAAGACTTTATTGCTCATAAATTTGCGTTGTCATTTAAATAACGTCCACGGCCGTTATTATAACGGCCAAGGCCTTTACGCCTGTCATATCGATCAAGCAGACAGTACTGATAAATGTCAATAACACAGAGGTATTACAAAAAAGTATTAACAGTGTTAATTGAAATTTTAACGGAAATTATTGAAAGTTTGACAGTAATCACTAAAATTTTAACAATGATTTATTATTACGTGGTATTTCAATCTCAAAATTGAACATACTGTCGAAATGTTGATGGTAATTTTTAAAATAAAAAGAGAATATAAAATTTTAGCAGTAACATTAATAAATCGTTAAAATTTTGACAGAATTAATTGAAGTTCTGACAGCAATCATGGAAATTCTAACTTGTTAATTATAATTAGATCACTGTTATTCTGTTTTTATTTGGGATTTTCAAAATGTCATCATGCAGATTCAACATTTATAGTAATCATTGAATATTGAATGAACATAAAATTTTGCAGTAACATTTAAAGTTTTAAAATGACAAATCATAAAAAAATTGGCTGTAATAAATGCAATAAGAATTAAGAAAACTAAATAAGTAAATTTTAAAGATTCTTTTAAATTCTTTTAAACTTCTAATTTAAAAATGGTTTTGGTAAATTTTTAGGATAAATTTATGGAATTTAGATATGTTTAAGAATATTTCGAGAAATTGTTGTTTAAGCTTCTCATTTCAAGGCGATAGTGGCAAACTACTTGAAAAATTGGCAGTATTTTGGCAGTAACATTGAAACATCGTTAAAAATTTTACAGTATTAATTGAAGTTTTGACAGCAATCATCGAAATTCTAACATGTTAATGTATTATTACATCGTTGTTATTCGGTTTTCATTTAGGATTTTCAAAATGTCATTATCCAGATTTAAAATTCAAATCATTCTATCGAAATGTTGATGGTAATTATTAAAATAACGAGAGAATATAAAATGGCAGTAATATTTAAAAATCGATAAAAGTTTGACACAATTATTTGAAGTTATGACATCAATCACCGAAATTCTAACATGTTGATTTATTATTACTTCATTGTTATTCAATTTTCATTTGGAATTTTAAAAATGTCATTATCCAGATTCAAAATTCAAATCATTATGTATAAATGTTGATGGTAATTATTAAAACTTCGATAGAGTATAAAATTTCGGCAGTAACATTGATAAATCGGTCAAATTTTGGCAGTATTAATTGAAGTTTTGACAGCAATAATCGAAATTCTAACATGTTAATTTATTATTATATCATTGTTATTCAGTTTTCATTTGGGATTTTCAAAATGTCATTATCCAGATTCAAAATTCAAATCATTCTGTACAAATGTTGATGGTAATTATTAAAATATCGAGAGAGTATAAAATTTTGGCAGTAACATTGATAAATCGATGAAATTTTGGCAGTATTTATTGAAGTTTTGACAGCACTAATCGAAATTCTAACATGTTAATTTATTATTATATCATTGTTATTCAATTTTCATTTGGGATTTTCAAAATGTAAATTTCAAAATTCAATTAATATTGACAGAATATCAAATTTTGCAGTAACATTTAAAATTTCAAAATGACAAACTAAAAAAAAATAGCAGTAATAAATACAACATTGATCGAACAAATACAATGGTGACAGTAATGACTGCAATTGTTACAATAATCATGAAATTATCACATTATTTTGACAAGAATAATTGAAATTCCACCATAACACTTGAAATTTAGACAGTAATCATTCAAATGTTGACATTAATCATTAAATCAGATTTAATTTAATTTAATCAGATTCAAAAATAATTTTTCGAGGATTCCTCAACAAATGTTACGAAGAAATTGGCAATAATTTTAATAAATAATCTAGTGACCAAGATTTTACGAGATATTCTTATTGTTTAAAACTCTAATTTCAACGTAGGTGAAATTTCCAGAATTTTCGTTTTCTTAAACTTTTAAGTTCGCTTAATTTTGACAGTTTTAATTGAAGTTTTAACAACAATCATCGAAATTTTAACATGTTAATTTATTATTATATCTTTGTAATTTCATTTGGAATTTTCAAAATGTCATTAAATGTTGATGGTAATTATTAATTATTAACATAGAGAGACTATAAAACTTTTATAGTAATATTGAAAAATCGATAAAATTTTGACAGTATTAATTGAAGTTTTGACAACAATCGTCGATATTCTTACATGCTAATTTATTATTATATCATTGTTATTCGGTTTTCATTTGGGTTTATCAAAAGTCATCATCCTGATTCAAAATTTATAGCAATCACTGAATATTGACTGATTATCAAATTTTGCAGTAACATTTGAACTTTCCAAATGACAAATAGAAGAAAATTGACAGTAATAATTGCAATATTGATGGAATAAATACAATGTGGACAGTAATGACTACATTTTTTTTACAATAACCATGAAATTATGACAATATTTTAATAACATGTTTATTTATTATTATTAAATCATTGTTATTCGGATTTCATTTGGGATTTTCAAAATGTCATTATCCAAATTCAAAATTCAAATCATTCTGTAGAAATGTTGATAATAATTATTAAAATAACGAGATAATATAAAATTTTTGCAGTAACATTAAAAAAATCAATAATATTTTGACAGTATTAATTGAAGTTTTGACAGCAATCATCAAATTCTAACATGTTAATTTATTATTCTATCATGGTTATTCAGTTTTCATTTGGGATTTTCAAAATGTCATTATTTTGATTCAAAATTTATAGTAATCACTGAATATTGACTGAATATCAAATTTTGCAGTAACATTTAAAATTTCAAAATGACATAAAAAAATTGGCAGTATTAAATGCAATATTGATCAAATATATACAATGGTGACAGTAATGACTACGATTTTTAGAATAAACATGAAATTATGACAATATTTTAACAATAATCATTAAAATTCGACTATAAAAAGTGTAATTTGGACAATAATCATTGAAATGTTGGCGGTAATCATTAAAATTTTAATGAGAATTAAACAGAAATTTTCGAGATTTCTCAACAAATGTTACGAAGAAATTATTAATAATTTTATTAAATAATATACAGAGCAAGATTTTTTGAGACATTCTGGTTGTTTAAAATTCTTATTTCAATGCTGGTGAAATTTCTAGAATTTTCGGTTTCTTAAACTTTAAAATTCTTCTTGTTAAAACTCCTTCAAGAGGATTATGATCAATTTCTAAAAAACGTTTAGTTTAAGTTTTTAGAAATGTCATTCTGGAACACTCCAAGATTCTTTAAAATTATTTTCAAATTCTGATTTCAAAAGGATTTTGGTAAATTTGTACGACATATTTCTGGAATTTGGATATCCTTGAGAATATATCGAGAAATTGTTGTTTAAACTTCGCATTTCACGGCGATTTTGGCAAACTTACTCAAAAAATGAATTTACGGCTTCTACGGTTTTACCTGCACATACAATCGTCGAAAAGAATGTTAAAAGAAAATTATTTACTTTTAGTTTAGTGGTTAAATATTTAATTTTTGTCAAACTTTCAATTTATTCTGTCAAAATTGCAACAGTGACTGTCAAATTTTCATTTATTTCTGTCAAAAATTTAATAAATATTTCATATTATATTGTAATTGTATTGTATTGTAATTTATTTGTGTTTGAACATTATTAGTTTATGCATAACTCAAAACAAGGTAAAAAAAATATTTTAGTGATTACAGTCAAAGTTTCGATTATTTGTACTAAAATTTCAGTAATTTTTATATTCTGTTATAATCAAAACAGTCAAAGTTTCGATTATTTGTACTAAAATTTCAGTAATATTTATATTCTGTTATACTATTAACTATATCTGTCAAAATGTCAATTATTTTTGACAACTGTTCAGTGATTAGTGACAAAATTTCAATTATACTATTTATCATTTATCTCAATGATAACTGTCAACATTGCAATTATTTCTGTAAACATTTCAATTATTTGTACTGATGAATTGACAATTTTTATGAAAATGTCAAATACTGTATTTTTTTTAAATATTCTGCGATAATTTCAACTATCTCTGTTAAAAGTTCCACAAATTATGTTAAATTTTTATTTATGGCTGTCGGATCTTAAATTCTTAAATGACTTCCAGTTATTCAAATTGCCACACTTATATACAATTTGCAAATTTCTATATTTTATCCAATGATTATTTCACTCTTGTTATGTTTTACTAACAATGCAATTTATTTTGGATTTTGGACGTTTCTCACGATATAAAATTAAATTGCTAATTTTCAAATCTAGCATGTTTTTATTAGGTTTTTCCATTTTCCATTTATTTTATATTTTCGGTCTTTCTAACACATTAAACATTTTGGAAAATGCAGATTTTTGATTGTGACAATTTTTATTTCTCTTTCACATACAAATGACAGATTATTGTGAATTTTGGACTTTTCACTTATATAAAATTTAGAAATTTGTAAATTTTCTATTCCAATGTTTAATTTTTACTCTAGTAATAATAGTATTATAATTTATTTTGGAATTTGGACATTTCTCATACGAATATAACGTTGGTATTTGCTAATCTTCAAATCTAACATTTTTTTATTGAGATTTTTTCGTTTTCCATTAATTTTAGATATTGTGTCTTTGTAACACATTGAACATTTTGGTACATGCAAATATTCCATTCTGATAACTTTTTTTTTGTTCTTTTATTAACAGATGACAGAGCTATTGTGAATTTTGGACGTTTCATGTATATAAAATTTAGAAATTTGTAAGTTTTCAATTCCAACGTTTTTTTTTACTTTTGTAATAATAATTTAATAGTAGTAGTAGTAGTAATAGTAAATAGTAATAATAATGTCAATTGTTGAAATTTTGTAAATTATGTAGCGTTTTTTGCTAATAAATATTCTTTATTATTATTATATTATTATTATAATAGTAATTTTTGGACGTTTCGCTCACATGAAATTTAGAACTAGCAAATTTTCTATTTTAACGAGATTTTACTACTTACTTCAATAACAAGAAAAAATATTTTGGAATTTCTTTTTCTACCATCAAGTTTTGGACACTAAATAAAAACTTGGCAGGAATCATTGAAATTTCGACTATACTGATTGATATTTGACTAACAATTGAAAATTTGTTAGTCTCACAGAAACAAAACGTTGGAATTTGCTAATTTTCAAATCTATTTTTTTTATTAAGATTGTTTCCGTTTTCATTTATTTTAGATTTTGTGTCTTTCTAACACTGAACATTTTGGAACAAGCAAATTTTCCATTCTGATATTTTGTTTTGCTCTTTCACTAACACAATAATTTACAATAATCACAATAATTCACAATATTCACAATAATCTGTCATATTATCATTGTTACAAAAGTAAAAAAAAATCGTTGGAATATAAAATTTACAAATTTATGAAACAGCTATGACACAGCTATTGTGAATTTCGGACGTTTCACGGACATAAAATTCAGAAATTTGTAAATTTTATATTCCAACGATTTTTTTAAAACTTTTGTAACAATAATAATATGACAGATTATTGTGAATTTTGGAGATTTTGCGCACATGAGATTTACAAATGTGCAAATTTTCTATTTTAACGAGATTTGACTTACTTCAATAACAAGAAAAAATATTTAGGAATTTATTTTTCTACCATACAGTTTTAGAACTAAATAAAAACTTGTCAGTAATCTTTGAAATTTGGAATATACTGATTGATATTTCATTAACAATTGAAAATTTGGCTACAACTTTTAAAATTTTGACTGTAATTACTGAAATTTTACTAAAAATTGCAAAGTTTCTTTTAATTTTTGTAATCAAATTTTGGACACTAAATAAAAGCTTGGTAATCCTTGAAAATTTGACAATACTGATTAATATTTTAGTAACAATTAAAAATTTGGCTACCATTTTTGAAATTTTGACTATAATTACTGAAATTATACTACAAATTGCAAAGTTGCCTATAATATTTGGAATTTGGTAGAATTATTATATTAGTTTAGTGCAATAACAAGAAAAAATATTTTGGAATTTATTTGTTTACCATTAATTTTTTGAACTAAATAAAAACTTGTCAGTAATCTTTGAAATTTAGAATGTACTGATTGATATTTTATTAACAATTGAAAATTTGGCTACAACTTTTGAAATTTTGACTGTAATTACTGAAATTTACTAAAAATTGAGAAAAATTAAAGAATTACTACTTTTGCAATAATAATTGCAAGTTTGGTACTAATATTTGAAACTTTGACAGTAATCTTTGAAACAATAACAGTAATATTGGTAATATAGGTAATAATTTGTAAATTTTCTATTCCAACGGTTTGGAATACAAATTTTATTGAAAATTAGGAATTTTCCAGTAAGCTATAAAATTTTGATATTTTCAGAAATTGGATTAGTTTTTACAATTGTAGTGTATAAATTATTATCAAATCTTCCACACTTACTCAATACGCAATTTTCTCTCAGGCAATGGAAAACCTTGAGAACACCTCAACTTTACCTTTTCCGGAACTTTTGTTTAAACTTATGAATACATTGTGATAATTGAATTACCCTTAGAATTAATTAACCCTTAAGGTTAATTATTGTTATTTTAGTATTCTAGTTGTATGTAAACTTTACTTATTATTTGTAATATATGTAAAAATAGAGTTTTTTTCCGTTAAATATATAAATAAATTAAAATAAGTTAAAATCGAGATTTTATACTTAGATTTCAGATTACATTTTACCTTCTTTACCAAAAATAATACATGGAAAACAAAATATAGACACATATATATTTGTAAAATGTGAAGTTATTTCTGTTTTAATCATAATAAATATTTTTTCATGAGTTTAAATATTTCTGAAAAAACAGCAAATATAAAAAATAACCAAAACTCTTAGTCGTTATTTTTTTTAATAGTTTTCAACTGCCATCGCATTACATAAAGTAACGATTCAGAGTTTTGGTTATTGTTTTATAGTTGCGGTTTTTTTAGAAATATTTAAACTCATAAAAAAATTAATTGTTAATTTTAATATTTGATACATCAAACTACATATAAAATTAAACTATCGCTGTAAAAGCAGAAAGACCTCTGGTCGATAGCAAATAAAGATTGTAAGTACTGAAAAACTATTTTTCATGATTTAAAATATTAAAAATAATAATCATCTTTGCGCATGTGAATTGTTATTCATTAAGTTAATTATATTAATTTGATGTGCATATTTATATAATTGTATAAGACAGGTAATTAAACAATAAAATATTCTCTAAACGTATGTATTACTGTTTTTTTAAATTCGCCATTATGCTTTAACTGAATGTGCGGTTAAAGCAGGAATATTTGTTATAAATAATTTAATTTTCAGCACAACAGAAGAGCCTAATGAAATTTCCATCTGTCGAAACTTTCGCGAACGCGAAATTATTAATTTTCAGCTTGTTATCGGAATAATTCATATTCTTAATTCAATCCAGGCCTGAACTTCCTTTGGACGCCGAAACCACATTTTTCATTTGACGAAATGTAGCCCTCATTAAAGATGCAAATTTTAACTAGCCCTGTGGCAGAAATGAAATTATTTACAAAGTATTGCTTTGCGAAATATCTTGCGTAGAATATGCTAATATGTTTATTTACAAAGACACAGTGGCACATTTACGCATTTACGATGCGTATTTATGAACAGCTTTAATGCACTTTTTCTTACCTTGACCTACTACAGAAAAATATTTAATAAATTGACTTATATAAATGACTTAAATTTTAATTTATTAATATCATATTTTTGATAACTTTAATGGTTTTCTAACTGCTCTACAAATAAAAATAAAAAATGACTGGAAAAGAGGAGGATGTTGTTATCCAAGTAATTTGGGTACGTAGAATTCATATTTACCACCAGAATTGCGCTATCAGGTCTAGTTCTTTTTATGTCTCATGGATGGCCCTACTGTATTTTGACGGAAACCCACATTTATTCTCTATCTTCATAATAATAGTGCTTAAATATGTCAACATGGGGCAATAATAATTATTAATTAATCTAAATCAAATATAAATAAAAAGATAGTAATAACATCTCAATCTGTAATAAATAATACAAGACGTACAATTGAATTGTGAATTATGAATTTAAAGTGTGGTATAATTAAGAGTCGAAATTGAACGGTTGAGTGATTCCGTCATACAAAATGCCAACGAAGTAATTAAACGTTTGTCTAATTAAATTGGTAATTTGTTATAATAAATTATACGCTTAAAAATCACTTTTTAATTTTAGGTGCGTTAAAATTCTAATTGATTGGTGCCCAAAACTTGTTTAAGACTTGAAATTAATGGTGTTTTCAAGTAGGATTAATTACGTTTCTTGCACCGGTAACAACACGACACCATCCTCGGCGTTATTAAAATTAAAATAGAATATTGCGAATGTAAGGGACGATCTTTATGAAGGCGAGGAAAGGATGCTATTGAAGCTTCTGGCGTACAGAACTTTCGTCTCTTCATAATATAATAATTTAAATTTCTAATGGACGAACCGTTTCAGCTGCATCCATTATTTAAATGGCCGGCATTAGATTGAAATTGCGTTTTACTTCTAACTTTATGAGCGTGGGACCATCTCGGGCATTGTTTCAATTCACTACTGCCTACATGAGTTTGTGTGCGTCATCGTTATAATTCATATAATTATTCCAATTATAATTCACATTTGTTTCTCAGAATAAATCTTTCACGCAATTACAGTTGTTACTCACACACAGCCAGGCAATTATCAGTTCAACGGTGTTATTAGTATTGTAAACCTGATTAGCATAAACATTCAGGGAACGATTACAAAACTACCGTTAATGGGTCTAGTGTGAGCATGCCTCATCGGCCATAAAAATAAATTAGTGCTTAGATCAAAATTGCTTTTTCTAATTAACATAAATTACGGTATTTGTATATATAAAGGATGCACAAAAGCCCATTGATCATTTTTATTTTATACTCGGATTGCATAACTTCAATATTGGTTGTGATAAAATATGTATCCAAATTTCAAAGATGATCGTCAGAATTCTAATAATAATTGCCAATCATACTTTTTTTAAGAACAGAATTACTTGCGTATCCAAATTTCAAAGATTATTGTCAAAATTTTAATAACAATTGCCCATTTGCTATCATAGTTATTTTTTTTAAATTTCTCTATCTAAATTTCAATTTATAATGTCTCCATTTCAATGATTAATAAAATTATCAATTTTCTGTGAACATTTAGTACCTTCTGCGAAAATTTTAGTTAGTTACGACTGTACAATTTTATTTTCAAAATTTCATTTATTAATGTCTAAATTTTAAAGATTAATGTCAAATTTTCTATTATGTAGCTAATTTTCAAAGTTTTTTTCTGTAAAAATGTCATTCAGTACTGCGAAAGTTACTACTGTAAAATTATCCTAATATATCAATGATTATTGTCTACATTGTAATTAGCATTCTTTCAAGATTACAGTTTTTCTGTCTAACTTTCAAGAATTCTGCCAAAATATCAATTATTTCTGTTGAAATTTCAGTAATTATTGCCAAATATGTATCCAAATTTCAAAGATTATTGTCAAAAGTTTAAAGAATGTAGTCAAAATTGTCGTCATTATTGTTCAATATTCTGTGAAAATTCGGTACTACAAAAATATTAGTTACCTACTTAGTTACTACTGTAAAATGTTTAAAAAAATATTCAAAATTTCCTTTATTACAATCTATAGTTTAATGATTAATTTAAATTTTTCTATTATGTAGCTAATTTTCAAAGTGTTTTATCAAAATTTTGAATGAATGTTCTCAAAATAGACATCATTATTGTTGAAAGTTATTATTTCTCTTTCATAATTTCTATTAATACTGGAGCAGTTCCGATGATTATTGTTGAATTTTCGATTTTTCTGTAAAAATATCATTCAGTGCTGCTAAAACTACTACTGATTTTTTTCTTTCAAATTTTTTATTTATTACTGTCTAAACTTTAATGATTAAAGTCAATTTTTTTATGTATACAAATTTCAGAGTTTATTATCAAAATATTTTTTATTTATTACTGTCTAAACTTTAATGATTAATGTCATTTTTTTATGTATACAAATTTCAGAGTTTATTGTCCAAATTTTTAATGAATATTATCAAAATCGCCATCATTATTGTTAAAGTTTTAATTTCTCTTGCATAATTTCTATAAATTCTGGAACAGTTTCGATGATTATTCTTGAATTTTCCGTTTTTCTGTAAGAAGCTCATTCAGTGCTATAAAAATGACGTCTGTAAAATTTTCAATTTTTATATAAATTATTTATTTATTACTGTCTAAACTTTAAGGATAATGCCATTTTTTGTTTTATAATGTATACAAATTTCAGAGTTTATTGTCAAAAGTTTTAATGAATATTATCAAAATTGCCATCATTATTGTTAAAGTTTTAATTTCTCTTTCATAATTTTTATTAATACTGGAACAGTTCCGATGATTATTGTCGAGTTCTAAATTTTTCTGTAAAAATGTCATTCGGTGCTGCCAAAATTATCACTGTCACATTTTCACATTTTCTATCAAATTTTCACGTATACTGTTTAAATTTCGATGATTATTCTGAAAATTTTCTATTCTTTCTTTTAAATTTAGAATGATATTTTAAAATATCAAAGATTATTGTCAAAATTGTAATTACTGCTATCGAATTTGTATTTATATCCCTCAAAATTTCAATTTTTCTGTCAATTTCAAGAATTCTATCAAAATAATAATTATATATGTTGAAATCTTAATGATGGATTTAATTATGTTTTATTCATTTTCAGTAATGTATCCAAATTTCAAAGATTATTGCCAAAATTTTAATGGTTATTGTCAAATTGCTATCATTAGTTTTAAATTTTTTACTTCCCTATCAAAATTTCAATTAATGCTGTCGCAGTTTCAATGATTAATGTCAAATTATCAATTTTCTGTGAAAATTCAGTAGCTACTGCAAAAAATTTAGTATTACTGTAAAATTTTCACTTTTTCTCTGAAAATTTCATCTATTAATGTGTTTAATGTTAAGATTCAATTTTAAATTGTCTTTAAATTTCAATTATTACCTCAAAATATCAACGATTATTGTCAAAATTGTGATTACTGCTAGCAAATTTTCTATTATATCTTCCAAATTTCAATTTTTCTGTAAATGTACCAAGAATTCTGCCAAAATATCAATATTCTGTTGAAATTTCAGTAAATAATGTCAAATGCCAAATTTGAAATTATGTATCCAAATTTCAAAGATTATTGTCAAAATTTTATTGAATGTTGTCAAAATTGCCATTATTATTGTTCAATATTCTGTGAAAATTCGGTACGGTAAAAATTGTAATTACCTACTTACGTACTCCTGTGAAATTTTCAATTTTTCTTTCAAAATTCTTTTATTGCTATCTAAATTTTAATGATTAATGTCATATTTTCTATTGTGTATAGCAATACTGCAATACTGGAGCAGTTTTGCTGACTCTTGTCAAATTTTAAATTTTTCTGTAAAAATGTCACTCAGTACTGCGAAAGTTACTAATGTAAAATTTTCCGAAAATATCAATGATTATTGTCTAGATTGTAATTAGCACTCTTTCAAGATTACAGTTTTTCTGTCAAACTTTCAAGAATTCTGCCAAAATATCAATTATTTCTGTTGAAATTTCAGTAATTATTGCCAAATATGTATCCAAATTTCAAAGATTATTGTCAAAAGTTTAAAGAATGTAGTCAAATTTGTTGTCATTATTGTTCAATATTCTGTGAAAATTCAGTACTACAAAATTTTTTGTTACCTACTTAGTTACTACTGTAAAATTTTACATTTTTTATTCAAAATTTCCTTTATTACTATCTCAATTCTAATGATTAATTACAAATTTTCTATTATGTACCTAATTTTCAAAAAATGTTATCAAAATTTTGAATGAATGTTCTCAAAATAGATTTCATTATTGTTGAAAGTTTTTATTTCTCTTTCGTAATTTATATTAATACTGGAGCAGTTTCGATGATTATTGTTGAATTTTCAATTTTTCTGTAAAAATGTCATTCAGTGCTGCAAAAACTACAACTGAACTTTTTTCTTTCAATTTTTTTATTTATTACTGTCTAAACTTTAATGATTAATATCAATTTTTTTATGCATACAAATTTCAGAGTTTATTATCAAAATTTTTAATGAATATTATCAAAATTGCCATCATTATTGTGAAAGTTTTAATTTCTCGTTCATAATTATTATTAATACTGGAACAGTTTCGATGATTATTCTTGAATTTTCCGTTTTTCTGTAACAATGTCATTCAGTGCTATAAAAATAACGTCTGTAAAATTTTCAATTTTTATATAATTTTTTTATTTATTACTGTCTAAACTTTAAGGATTAATGACATTTTTTGTTTTATAATGTATACAAATTTCAGAGTTTATTGTCAAAAGTTTTAATGAATATTATCAAAATTGCCATCATTATTGTTAAAGTTTTAATTTCTCTTTCATAATTTTTATTAATCCTGGAATAGTTCCGATGATTATTGTCGAATTCTCAATTTTTCTGTAAAAAATGTCATTCAGTGCTGCCGAAATTACCACTGTCAAATTTTCATATTTTCTATCAAATTTTCACGTATACTGTCTAAATTTCGATGGTTCTGAAAATTTTCAATTCTTTCTTTTAAATTTAGAACGATATTTTAAAGTATCAAAGATTATTGTCAAAATTGTAATTACTGCTGTCGAATTTGTATTTATATACCTCAAATTTTTAATTTTTCTGTCAATTTCAAGAATTCTATCAAAATAATAATTATATATGTTGAAATCTTAATGATGGATTTAATTATGTTTTATTCATTTTCAGTAATGTATCAAATTTCAAAGATTATTGCCAAAATTTTAATGGTTATTGTCAAATTGCTATCATTAGTTTTAATTTTTTTACTTCCCTATCAAAATTTCAATTAATGCTGTCGCAGTTTCAATGATTAATGTCAAATTATCAAGTTTCTGTGAAAATTCAGTAGCTACTGCAAAAAAATTAGTTTTCCTGTAAAATTTTCAATTTTTCTCTGAAAATTTCATCTATTAATGTATTTAATGTTAAGATTCAATTTTAAATTGTCTTTAATTTTCAATTATTACCTCAAAATATCAACGATTATTGTCAAAATTGTGATTACTGCTAACAAATTTTCTATTATATCTTCCAAATTTCAATTTTTCTGTAAATGTACCAAGAATTCTGCCAAAATATCAATATTCTGTTGAAATTTCAGTAAATAATGCCAATGCCAAATTTGAAATTATGTATCCAAATTTCAAAGATTATTCTCAAAATTTTAATGAATGATGTCAAAATTGCCATTATTATTGTTCAATATTCTGTGAAAATTATTGTCTAATTTTTAATTATCTTTAAATTTAGATTAATATTTTACAATATCAATGATTATTGTCAAAATTGTAATTACTGCTATCGAATTTGTATTTATATCCCTCGAAATTTCAATTTTTCTGTCAATTTCAAGAATTCTATCAAAATAATAATCATATATGTTGAAATCTCAATGATTGATTTAATTATGTTTTATTCATTTTCAGTGATGTATCCAAATTTCAAAGATTATTGCCAAAATTTTAATGGTTATTGTCAAATTGCTATCAATAATGTTAATTTTTTTACTTCCCTATCAAAATTTCAATTAATGATGTCGCAGTTTCAATGATTAATGTCAAATTATCAATTTTCTGTGAAAATTCAGTAGGTACTGCAAAAATTTGTTTTACTGTAATTTTTTTTCAATTTTTCTCTGAAAATTTCATCTATTAATGTGTTTAATATTAAGATTCAATTTTAAATTGTCTTTAAATTTCAATTATTACCTCAAAATATCAACGATTATTGTCAAAATTGTGATTACTGCTAGCACATTTTCTATTATATCTTCCAAATTTCAATTTTTCTGTAAATGTACCAAGAATTCTGCCAAAATATCAATATTCTGTTGAAATTTCAGTAAATAATGTCAAATGCCAAATTTGAAATTATGTATCCAAATTTCAAAGATTATTGTCAAAATTTTAATGAATGTTGTCAAAATTGCCATTATTATTGTTCACTATTCTGTGAAAATTCGGTACAGTAAAATTTTTAATTACCTACTTACGTACTACTGTGAAATTTTCAATTTTTCTTTCAAAATTCATTTATTACTATCTAAATTTTAATGATTAATGCCATATTTTCTATTGTGTATACCAATACTGCAATACTGGAGCAGTTTTGATGACCCTTGTAAAATTTTAAATTTTTCTGTAAAAATGTCATTCAGTACTGCGAAAGTTACTACTGTAAAATTATCCTAAAATATCAATAATTATTGTCTACATTGTAATTAGCACTCTTTCAAGATTACAGTTTTTCTGTCAAACTTTCAAGAATTCTGCCAAAATATCAATTATTTCTGTTGAAATTTCAGTAATTATTGCCAAATATGTATCCAAATTTCAAAGATTATTGTCAAAAGTTTAAAGAATGTAGTCAAAATTGTCGTCATTATTGTTCAATATTCTGTGAAAATTCAGTACTACAAAAATTTTAGTTACCTACTGTAAAATTTTAATTTTTTTATTCAAAATTTCCTTTATTACTAACTAAATTTTAATGATTAATTTCAAATTTTCTATTATGTAGCTAATTTTAAAAGTTTTTTATCAAAATTTTGAATGAATGTTCTCAAAATATACATCATTATTGTTGAATGTTTTTATTTCTATTTCATAATTTCTATTAATACTGGAGCAGTTTCGATAATTATTGTTGAATCTTCGATTTTTCTGTAAAAATGTCATTCAGTGCTGCAAAAACTATTACTGAATTTTTTTCTTTCAAATTTTTTATTTATTACTGTCTAAACTTTAATGATTAATGTCAATTTTTTTATGTATACAAATTTCAGAGTTTATTATCAAAATATTTTTTATTTATTACTGTCTAAACTTTAATGATTAATGTCATTTTTTTATGTATACAAATTTCAGAGTTTATTGTCCAAATTTTTAATGAATATTATCAAAATCGCCATTATTATTGTTAAAGTTTTAATTTCTCTTGCATAATTTCCATAAATTCTGGAACAGTTTCGATGATTATTCTTGAATTTTCCGTTTTTCTGTAAGAAGGTCATTCAGTGCTATAAAAATGACGTCTGTAAAATTTTCAATTTTTATATAAATTATTTATTTATTACTGTCTAAACTTTAAGGATTAATGCCATTTTTTGTTTTATAATGTATACAAATTTCAGAGTTTATTGTCAAAAGTTTTAATGAATATTATCAAAATTGCCATCATTATTGTTAAAGTTTTAATTTCTCTTTCATAATTTTTATTAATACTGGAACAGTTCCGATGATTATTGTCGAGTTCTAAATTTTTCTGTAAAAATGTCATTCGGTGCTGCCAAAATTATCACTGTCACATTTTCACATTTTCTATCAAATTTTCACGTATACTGTTTAAATTTCGATGATTATTCTGAAAATTTTCTATTCTTTCTTTTAAATTTAGAATGATATTTTAAAATATCAAAGATTATTGTCAAAATTGTAATTACTGCTATCGAATTTGTATTTATATCCCTCAAAATTTCAATTTTTCTGTCAATTTCAAGAATTCTATCAAAATAATAATTATATATGTTGAAATCTTAATGATGGATTTAATTATGTTTTATTCATTTTCAGTAATGTATCCAAATTTCAAAGATTATTGCCAAAATTTTAATGGTTATTGTCAAATTGCTATCATTAGTTTTAAATTTTTTACTTCCCTATCAAAATTTCAATTAATGCTGTCGCAGTTTCAATGATTAATGTCAAATTATCAATTTTCTGTGAAAATTCAGTAGCTACTGCAAAAAATTTAGTATTACTGTAAAATTTTCACTTTTTCTCTGAAAATTTCATCTATTAATGTGTTTAATGTTAAGATTCAATTTTAAATTGTCTTTAAATTTCAATTATTACCTCAAAATATCAACGATTATTGTCAAAATTGTGATTACTGCTAGCAAATTTTCTATTATATCTTCCAAATTTCAATTTTTCTGTAAATGTACCAAGAATTCTGCCAAAATATCAATATTCTGTTGAAATTTCAGTAAATAATGTCAAATGCCAAATTTGAAATTATGTATCCAAATTTCAAAGATTATTGTCAAAATTTTATTGAATGTTGTCAAAATTGCCATTATTATTGTTCAATATTCTGTGAAAATTCGGTACGGTAAAA
The DNA here is from genome assembly GCA_951805005.1 of Othius punctulatus. NCBI lineage: Eukaryota > Metazoa > Arthropoda > Insecta > Coleoptera > Staphylinidae > Othius > Othius punctulatus. Next base: position 15,575,424 of record OX638138.1, read on the forward strand.
ATTGTAATTACCTACTTACGTACTCCTGTGAAATTTTCAATTTTTCTTTCAAAATTCTTTTATTGCTATCTAAATTTTAATGATTAATGTCATATTTTCTATTGTGTATAGCAATACTGCAATACTGGAGCAGTTTTGCTGACTCTTGTCAAATTTTAAATTTTTCTGTAAAAATGTCACTCAGTACTGCGAAAGTTACTAATGTAAAATTTTCCGAAAATATCAATGATTATTGTCTAGATTGTAATTAGCACTCTTTCAAGATTACAGTTTTTCTGTCAAACTTTCAAGAATTCTGCCAAAATATCAATTATTTCTGTTGAAATTTCAGTAATTATTGCCAAATATGTATCCAAATTTCAAAGATTATTGTCAAAAGTTTAAAGAATGTAGTCAAATTTGTTGTCATTATTGTTCAATATTCTGTGAAAATTCAGTACTACAAAATTTTTTGTTACCTACTTAGTTACTACTGTAAAATTTTACATTTTTTATTCAAAATTTCCTTTATTACTATCTCAATTCTAATGATTAATTACAAATTTTCTATTATGTACCTAATTTTCAAAAAATGTTATCAAAATTTTGAATGAATGTTCTCAAAATAGATTTCATTATTGTTGAAAGTTTTTATTTCTCTTTCGTAATTTATATTAATACTGGAGCAGTTTCGATGATTATTGTTGAATTTTCAATTTTTCTGTAAAAATGTCATTCAGTGCTGCAAAAACTACAACTGAACTTTTTTCTTTCAATTTTTTTATTTATTACTGTCTAAACTTTAATGATTAATATCAATTTTTTTATGCATACAAATTTCAGAGTTTATTATCAAAATTTTTAATGAATATTATCAAAATTGCCATCATTATTGTGAAAGTTTTAATTTCTCGTTCATAATTATTATTAATACTGGAACAGTTTCGATGATTATTCTTGAATTTTCCGTTTTTCTGTAACAATGTCATTCAGTGCTATAAAAATAACGTCTGTAAAATTTTCAATTTTTATATAATTTTTTTATTTATTACTGTCTAAACTTTAAGGATTAATGACATTTTTTGTTTTATAATGTATACAAATTTCAGAGTTTATTGTCAAAAGTTTTAATGAATATTATCAAAATTGCCATCATTATTGTTAAAGTTTTAATTTCTCTTTCATAATTTTTATTAATCCTGGAATAGTTCCGATGATTATTGTCGAATTCTCAATTTTTCTGTAAAAAATGTCATTCAGTGCTGCCGAAATTACCACTGTCAAATTTTCATATTTTCTATCAAATTTTCACGTATACTGTCTAAATTTCGATGGTTCTGAAAATTTTCAATTCTTTCTTTTAAATTTAGAACGATATTTTAAAGTATCAAAGATTATTGTCAAAATTGTAATTACTGCTGTCGAATTTGTATTTATATACCTCAAATTTTTAATTTTTCTGTCAATTTCAAGAATTCTATCAAAATAATAATTATATATGTTGAAATCTTAATGATGGATTTAATTATGTTTTATTCATTTTCAGTAATGTATCAAATTTCAAAGATTATTGCCAAAATTTTAATGGTTATTGTCAAATTGCTATCATTAGTTTTAATTTTTTTACTTCCCTATCAAAATTTCAATTAATGCTGTCGCAGTTTCAATGATTAATGTCAAATTATCAAGTTTCTGTGAAAATTCAGTAGCTACTGCAAAAAAATTAGTTTTCCTGTAAAATTTTCAATTTTTCTCTGAAAATTTCATCTATTAATGTATTTAATGTTAAGATTCAATTTTAAATTGTCTTTAATTTTCAATTATTACCTCAAAATATCAACGATTATTGTCAAAATTGTGATTACTGCTAACAAATTTTCTATTATATCTTCCAAATTTCAATTTTTCTGTAAATGTACCAAGAATTCTGCCAAAATATCAATATTCTGTTGAAATTTCAGTAAATAATGCCAATGCCAAATTTGAAATTATGTATCCAAATTTCAAAGATTATTCTCAAAATTTTAATGAATGATGTCAAAATTGCCATTATTATTGTTCAATATTCTGTGAAAATTATTGTCTAATTTTTAATTATCTTTAAATTTAGATTAATATTTTACAATATCAATGATTATTGTCAAAATTGTAATTACTGCTATCGAATTTGTATTTATATCCCTCGAAATTTCAATTTTTCTGTCAATTTCAAGAATTCTATCAAAATAATAATCATATATGTTGAAATCTCAATGATTGATTTAATTATGTTTTATTCATTTTCAGTGATGTATCCAAATTTCAAAGATTATTGCCAAAATTTTAATGGTTATTGTCAAATTGCTATCAATAATGTTAATTTTTTTACTTCCCTATCAAAATTTCAATTAATGATGTCGCAGTTTCAATGATTAATGTCAAATTATCAATTTTCTGTGAAAATTCAGTAGGTACTGCAAAAATTTGTTTTACTGTAATTTTTTTTCAATTTTTCTCTGAAAATTTCATCTATTAATGTGTTTAATATTAAGATTCAATTTTAAATTGTCTTTAAATTTCAATTATTACCTCAAAATATCAACGATTATTGTCAAAATTGTGATTACTGCTAGCACATTTTCTATTATATCTTCCAAATTTCAATTTTTCTGTAAATGTACCAAGAATTCTGCCAAAATATCAATATTCTGTTGAAATTTCAGTAAATAATGTCAAATGCCAAATTTGAAATTATGTATCCAAATTTCAAAGATTATTGTCAAAATTTTAATGAATGTTGTCAAAATTGCCATTATTATTGTTCACTATTCTGTGAAAATTCGGTACAGTAAAATTTTTAATTACCTACTTACGTACTACTGTGAAATTTTCAATTTTTCTTTCAAAATTCATTTATTACTATCTAAATTTTAATGATTAATGCCATATTTTCTATTGTGTATACCAATACTGCAATACTGGAGCAGTTTTGATGACCCTTGTAAAATTTTAAATTTTTCTGTAAAAATGTCATTCAGTACTGCGAAAGTTACTACTGTAAAATTATCCTAAAATATCAATAATTATTGTCTACATTGTAATTAGCACTCTTTCAAGATTACAGTTTTTCTGTCAAACTTTCAAGAATTCTGCCAAAATATCAATTATTTCTGTTGAAATTTCAGTAATTATTGCCAAATATGTATCCAAATTTCAAAGATTATTGTCAAAAGTTTAAAGAATGTAGTCAAAATTGTCGTCATTATTGTTCAATATTCTGTGAAAATTCAGTACTACAAAAATTTTAGTTACCTACTGTAAAATTTTAATTTTTTTATTCAAAATTTCCTTTATTACTAACTAAATTTTAATGATTAATTTCAAATTTTCTATTATGTAGCTAATTTTAAAAGTTTTTTATCAAAATTTTGAATGAATGTTCTCAAAATATACATCATTATTGTTGAATGTTTTTATTTCTATTTCATAATTTCTATTAATACTGGAGCAGTTTCGATAATTATTGTTGAATCTTCGATTTTTCTGTAAAAATGTCATTCAGTGCTGCAAAAACTATTACTGAATTTTTTTCTTTCAAATTTTTTATTTATTACTGTCTAAACTTTAATGATTAATGTCAATTTTTTTATGTATACAAATTTCAGAGTTTATTATCAAAATATTTTTTATTTATTACTGTCTAAACTTTAATGATTAATGTCATTTTTTTATGTATACAAATTTCAGAGTTTATTGTCCAAATTTTTAATGAATATTATCAAAATCGCCATTATTATTGTTAAAGTTTTAATTTCTCTTGCATAATTTCCATAAATTCTGGAACAGTTTCGATGATTATTCTTGAATTTTCCGTTTTTCTGTAAGAAGGTCATTCAGTGCTATAAAAATGACGTCTGTAAAATTTTCAATTTTTATATAAATTATTTATTTATTACTGTCTAAACTTTAAGGATTAATGCCATTTTTTGTTTTATATTGTATACAAATTTCAGAGTTTATTGTCAAAAGTTTTAATGAATATTATCAAAATTGCCATCATTATTGTTAAAGTTTTAATTTCTCTTGCATAATTTCTATCAATACTGGAACAGTTTCGATGATTATTCTTGAATTTTCCGTTTTTCTGTAAGAATGTCATTCAGTGCTGCCGAAATTACCACCGTCAAATTTTCACATTTTCTATCAAATTTTCACGTATACTGTCTAAATTTCGATGATTCTGAAAATTTTCAATTCTTTCTTTTAAATTTAGAATGATATTTTAAAATATCAAAGATTATTGTGAAAATATTAATTATTGCTATCAAGTGTTCAATTATATTTCTCATTTTTTTTTGTTTTTCTCTCAAACTTTTCAGAATTCTGTGAAAATATTAAGTATATATGTTGAAATTTTGAAGATTATTTATTTATTATTGCATAAGTTTTAATGATTAGTGTCAAATTTTTAATTATCTTTAAATTTAGACTAATATCTTAACATATAAATGATTATTGTCAATATTATAATTACTGCTATCAAGTTTTCAATTACATCTCTCAAAATTTCAGTTTTTCTGTCAAACTTTCATGAATTCAGTCAAAATATTAATTATATATGTAGAAATTTCAATAATTATTTTCATAATGTTATTAGTTTTCAATTATGTATACAAATTTCAAAGATGTGTTATTTTTATTGTAATAAGATTGTTATTTTTTTTCTATCAAAATTTCAATTAATAATGTTTTCATTTCAATGATTAATGTCAAACTTTCAATTCAGTTCTACGAAAACTTAATTACTTACTACTGTACATTTTTCAATTTTTCTTTCAAAATTTCATTTACTACTGTCAATTATTCTATTATTTATGAAAATTTTATAGTACTGCCAAAATTGCATTTGCTAGACTAAAATTTTTAATTTCTCCATGAATATTTCAATAATGTTGCAATATCAATGATCAATGTTAAATTTTCAATTTCTATGAAAATTCAATACTGTGGAAATTTTAGTTACTTGCTCCTGTAAATTTTTCAATTTTTCTTTCAAAATTTCATTTATTGTTCTCAATTTTTCTATTATTTGTGAAAATTACATTCCGTACTGCCAAAATTGCATTTGCTATCAATATTGGTTGTGATAAAATATTGCAGTTTCACAAATTATATGTATATATATATATAGACAAAATATAAATATAATTGCGGAAAATAACGTAAACGCATTTTCATTGATTATTATAAAAGTACTTCTTCACAAAGCTCTGAGTGTAATATATATTTTTAATTAAATACCCAAACAGATTAATGTTCCCTAGTAAAATACGACTTTAGTTTGAGCAATTAAAAATACTTGGAGCAGAATCATTATCTTTCACAAAAGCAAGTTGTTGGCGTAGTTCCGATTTAAATAGTTTTACATCTTAATTAAGTAAAATTAAGCAAAGTATTAAAACTTCTAGTAGAGATACCTTCTTGTATCCGAAAGTCCGATTGCAGTGACGCTTATATCTCAAATAAAATCGCGCTTTTTACACGCTACTTGCCACAAAAAGTGTAAGAAAGTTGTAAATGATTCACTAAATCTACGCAATCATGAATTAAAAAGTATATGTAAGTACACCAAGTTGGGTAGATAGGCATCTCAATTAAATTAGCATTTGTCACATTTGGTGTGCTGATTTTAATCCGTTACGTGCATATATACATTAATTTTAATTTTAAACTCATTTATCAAGAAGTGCTGAGTTGTTTATCTTGTCATCAACTTGAAATATGAGTTGTATGGCATTAATGAAAATGCCAATAACGCCCAAGGAAATGATGTGTGATTTTGGAGTGACTATTTATTAATAATGAATTATTTCACATTTAATGGCCTTACACATTAGTGTGATTGGTACATGCCGTCGCACATAATCCGCCTAGTGCACCTCTACAATTATTATATATGGTAATTAACAATTATTACATCTGGTAATTATTTACGTTGGCTAGATTAGAAGCAAATTGCGTGTTACATGTACAGCCACGGACTCTAAGAATGACGCGTCGGTCAGTCCGAGCAGTCTGTTATCCTTGTCTAATGAGCCCTTACCTTGCGGGACTAGGACAAGGATAGCAAACTACTCGGACCGACCGACGCATCATTCTTAGAGTCCGTGGCTGTACATAGTAACACTCAATTTGCAAATGTCCACTTCAAATGTACAGCAGTCATGAAAAGTTGTTAATTTCCATTTAAATTCTAGAAATTCCAAGGAAATTTCGTAAATTTCATTCAAATTTAAGAGCTATCGCAAAATGTCCATAAAAAAGTTTGCAGTTTTCATATTAATTTTTGAAATTCCAAGGGAATTTCGTAATTTTCTTTTCAATTTAAGAATTACTACAAAATATTTTGACATTTTCAAAGTTGTTAATTACCATTCCAATTTTAGGAATTGAAAGGAAATTTAGTAATTTTCATTCCAGTTTAAGCATTACCACAACATATTTTGACATTTTCCATTCAAATTTCGTAATTTCCGTGCTAGTTTTAGAATTAGCAGGAATATGTACGAAAATTTAAGAAATACCATCAGCTATTTGTTATTTTCATTTCGTATTAAAATGTCCATAAAAAAGTTTGCAGTTTTCATATTAATTTTAGAATTTCCATGAAAATTTCTTAATTTTCATTCTAATTTATGAATGACCACAAAATTTTATGACATTTTCCATTAAAATATTATAATTTCCGTGCTAGTTTTAGAATTATTATGAATATGTAAGATAATTTAAGAAATTCTATCAGGTATTTGTAATTTCCATTTCATTTTAAAGTATATATAAAAAGTTTTCAGTTCTCATAATAATTTTAGAAATTTCCATGCGAATTTTGGAATTATCATGAAAATGCTTTTAAGTTTACACCCGGTATATTGTATATACTGGGTGTTTTATAACAGGTGTGCATATATAAAATGACGTATGCAGGATCACTTTCTAAGTAGAAATGAGAGAATAAACTGTTTACAAATTTTCTCTCGTTTTTCAGTTAACTGAATTCAAAAATTAGGCAAAATAATCATTTATTAAGAATAACATAAACACCCGGTATATTGTATATATGGGTGTTTCATAAAAGGTGTGTAAAAATGAAATGGCGTATGCAGGATCACTTTCTAAGTCGAAATGAGAGAATACACTTTTTACAAATTTTCTCTCGTTTCTGAGTTAACTGAGTTCAAAAATTAGGCATAAGAATAATTTATTAAGAATAACATAGACTATGGAATGAAAAACAAATAAGTACCTACATATTATCGGTCATTCGACAATTGTTCACATGTTAAAATTTTCTTTTACATGTTTTCAATTATAAACGTCAACATTTCCACCATTGTGTAATTTTCATATTCATTTTGGAATTTCCGTGAAAATTATATAATTTCTGAGTAATCATGTTTACTTTTTACTTTTACTTTTTACAAAGTACAGTTACATAAGGACATTTATATATGATGATGAAATGTTTACACTTTCCATTGAAAAGTTTTAAATATCCCTCTCAATTTCCATTCCAACAATTTCTTTTTTGAAATTTTGTAATGTCCACTTTAAATGTACAGCACTCATGAAAAGTTGTTAATTTCCATTCCAATTTTAAAAATTCCAAGGAAATTTCGTAATTTTCATTCTAACTTAGGAAATACTACAAAATATTTTGACATTTCCATTCAAATTTCGTAATTTCTGTGCTAGTTTTAGAATTATCAGGAACATGTACGAAAATTTAAGAAATTCTATCAGTATTTGTAATTTCCATTTCATTTTAGAATGCCATAAAAAAGTTTGCAGTTTTTATATTAATTTTAGAATTTCCATGAAAAAGTTCCTTATTTTCATTCTAATTTTAGAATTACCACAAAATATTATGACATTTCGAAATTTCCGTGCTAATTTTGGAATTATTTTGGAAAGTTTAAGAAATTCCATGCGGTATTTGTAATTTCCATTTCATTTAATACAAAAAATTGTAGTTTTCATATTAATATTAGAATTTACATGAAAATTTCTTAATTTTCATTCCAATTTAAGCATGACCACAAAATATTTTGACATTTTTCATTCAAATTTCGTAATTTCCGTGCTAGTTTTAAAATTATCAGGAATATGTACGAAAATTTAAGAAATTCCATTAGGTATTTGTAATTTCCATTTCATTTAAAAATGTCCCTAAAAACGTTTGCAGTTTTCATATTAACCTTAGAATTTCCATGAAAATTTCGTAATTTTTATTCTAATTTTAGAATTACCACAAAATGTTATGACATTTCGAAATTTCCATGCTAATTTTGGAATTATCATGAAAAGTTTAAGATATTGCATCAGGTATTTGTAATTTCCATTTCATTTAATACAAAAATTTGAAGTTTTCATATTAATTTTAGAATTTACATGAAAATTTCTTAATTTTCATTCCAATTTAAGCATGACCATAAAATATTTTGACATTTTCCATTCAAATTTCGTAATTTCCGTGCTAGTTTTAGAATTATCAGGAATATGTAAGAAAATTTAAGAAATTCCATCAGGTATTTGTAATTTCCATTTAATTTTAGAATGTCCATAAAAAAGTTTGCAGTTTTCATATTAATTTTAGAATTTCCATGAAAATTTCGTTATATTCATTCTAATTTTAGAATTACCACAAAATATTTTAACGTTTCCCATTAAAATTTTGAAATCTTCTAGCTAATTTTGTCATTATCATGAATATGTACTCAAATTTAAGAAATTCCATCAGGGATTTGTAATTTCCATTTAATTTTAAAATGTCCATAAATTTTTTGCAGTTTTCATATTAATTTTAGAAGTCCATGAATATTTCGTAATTTTCATTCTAATTTTAGAATTACCCCAAAATGTTATGACATTTCGAAATTTCCATGCTAATTTTGGAATTATCATGAAAAGTTTAAGAAATTGCATCAGCTACTTGTAATTTCCATTTCATTTAATACAAAAATTTGTAGTTTTCATATTAATATTAGAATTTACATGAAAATTTCTTAATTTTCATTCCAATTTAAGCATGACCACAAATTATTTTGACATTTTCCATTCAAATTTCGTAATTTCCGTGCTATTTTTAGAATTATCAGGAATATGTATGAAAATTTAAGAAATTCCATCAGGTATTTGTAATTTCCATTTCATTTAAAAATGTCCATAAAAAAGTTTGCAGTTTTCATATTAATTGTAGAATTTCCATGAATATTTCGTAAATATCATTCCAATTTAAGAATTTAAGAATACCACTAAATATTATGATATTTCCCATTAAAATTTCGAAATTTTCATGCTAATTTTGGAATTATCATGCACAGAGATTGATATATTTATTAAAAGGATTTTGATTGTTAATAATATTTTTTTCGAGATTGTCTAGAAATATATTAGAGATTAAGCTGCTTAAAGGAGAACTCATATAGGTTTGGTTATGTTAGGTTAGATTAGCTTAGGTTAGGTTAGATTGGCTTAGGTTAGGTCCATCATTCATTTTGTAGAAATTTTTATTAAAGCCGCAAAAGTTTTCCACTATACATAACTTAATGAGGTTAAATAAAACGTTAGTTTCTTTCTTATTGGTTATGTTTGTATTTATAATTTTTTTGCGTGTATGTAAGTGTTTCTTTGATTGTAATGTTAATGTAGAGATTTGTTATATCGAATAAAGCTAATGTGTAATTTGATGGTAAGTTTATTTTATTAATATTATTTATGTTTAATTACTTTATTAATATAAATAGTATTATTTATTTAATTACTAGTTTAATTTAATTATATTATTTATTATGTTTATTTTATTAATGTTATTTAAGTTCGCATTTGTTTTTTATAGAGTGTTTTGTAGTGTATTTTATTGTATGGTTGAAAAATTTATTTAGTAATTTTGCTAAATTATGAGTTTATTGAGATAATGATTGGTCTAATTGGAATATATTTTTTGTGTAGTTTTGGTTGTCCATAAAGTTTAGGAAATATTGGATTCATAGCTATTAAGTTTTCTATGTTATTTGTGTATTTATTTAATGTTTAATTTGCATTTTTTATAATTGTTTTTGTTTTGTTCATGAAGTTGTTGATAGGGTTTTTATTGAGGAGTATAAAAGTATTTTCTTTAATGAAGTTGTTTGTTTTGTCGATGTTATTATTTTTGTTAACCCTGCATTTTTGTCTGCTGTTACAATGATTAGGTTGTTAATTTTAAATATTTTTTTAAATTTTTGTTATAGTTTCATCCGTTATACCAGTTATTATTATATTTTTTATTGTTTTATTTCTTCTTATTTATTCTTCTTAATTTATTATATTATTAATGATTGTTTGTTCTTTTTTGCTAAAGTTGTTGTTATTTGTTTTTTTTTGTTTAGTTCTATTTTATTCTCTAATTGTTTGATGATTCTGATGCAATCTTCTTCTATGTTTTCTTCCTGTCGGAAGATTAGGTTGTTGATTTTAAATAGTTTTTTAAATTTTTGTTATAGTTTCATCCGTTATACCAGTTATTATTGTATTTTTTATTGTTTTCTTTCTCCTTATTTATTCTTCTTAATTTATTATATTATTAATGATTGTGTGTTCTTTTTTGTTAAAGTTGTTATTTATTTTTTTGTTGTTTAGTTCTATTTTATTCTCTAATTGTTTGATGATTCTCATGCAATCTTCTTTGATGTTTTCTTCCTGTCGGTGGTTTTTAAGAGCTACATCTAATTTTATGGTTAGTAGAGGAAGGTTTATATTTTTAATTGTTGGTGCATATTTGTGTCCTTTATTTAAGTGGTTTATTTCTTCGTCATTAAATTACTTTACCTGTAAGTACGAGAAAATAAACATAATATAAAAATAACTTGTATTAATTGGAAGCACAAATTATAACTATAAATTAATTTCGAAATTATATGATAGAATAATTAGTTAATTATTCTCGATCTGCCGATAAACTCACTCTACTCGAAACATTTCCGAACCATCGATTTGTAAACTTGCTGCGCAAGTAAAATATTATGTTGTGTAAAATGTACATTTCTGCTTTCGTAATAAGTTTTCCTGAGATGTATTTTCTCAGCTTTTCCATTCCATTTTCTCATAAACTAGCTACATTTATATGTTTTTAAAATGCCCCGTGAAAATTCATTAAAATATAATTTATATTGTTAGCAAGTTACAGTTATTAAATTCTAGATTGGATGCTAGAAATTATAAACATTGCATTGAACAAAAAATACGTATTATTATTATGTTATTTGTTATGTTACATTCAATGTTTATCTTCTTCTTGGTTCAACTTCTCCTTCGGAGGTTTCTGATCATCATGGCAATTTTAACTTTAGTGATGGCCGAATGAAATCAATGAGGACTTAATATAAGGAATATTAAATAATATCACATGATTTACACAAAAAGGTTTATACTAAATGATACAAAAGTATAAATCCAAGACATAAAATAATACGTATTTGTTTCTAAATACAAGGTACTCATCCATGTGATAAAATTGGTTTCAATGCACGTAAAACAGTGTTTTCTTAACGATTTATTTTGCAGAAAAACTACTTTGCTGTTTGCGTATATTTACTCACGCCCTGCGTGAAATTATTACTTGTTATATGACATGGTATATTATATATAGACATCAGTCATGTGTGTGCAAACGCGTGAAGGTAACTCGTTTATATTTGCATAGTTCATGCCATATAATCGTTTAAGCAATAAAGCAATCTGCTGTAAATATACCTACCCAGAATGGAGCCAAGAATAAATATCCGTGTTTTTAATCTATAACGGATTCGAATCGGATTCGTTCAACAGTGCGAAATTAAGTAATCTTTGATTTACACAAATTAATTATTCCAATGGAGTTGTTATTTCGCATTATAATAATGCTGCAACTTGTTGGATACATACTCAATAAAGCTATAGAAATTAATTCTATAAATAAAATTCATTCAATAGGAAATACTTATAATATTTGCTAAAAAACACACACATGTTACTGTGTTAGCATCACTTGGATCCAAGTGATACTATGATATATGAATGATACTGATTTCATGATAACGATTATTGATACATAAAAACTCTATGACTGATTTTTACAAATACATACTAACAAATTAACCTGTATGTTTTTTTAACCTATTTTACAATGTATCACAAAGTAGAGTCAAATGTTACTCATCTAATTATAATATTCATTGTAAATTGTATTCGAACTCAGTAATAAACATAAATGTCAATTGCTATTTTACTACAACGGTTATACATAAGCAGTACTAAGGATAGTTATTATCTTTGCACCGTAACAAGTTTTATTCGACAACAATAAAGCAATTATAAATTGAATGCGACCAACATGTTAAACATAAACATGTCAATTACTGTTTTACTGCAGTTTGTCTACACAAATCAAGTAATAAATTACAACAAAATATCAATAAACATATTTTTATAACGTGCAGTGGCATAACTGATGTGAGATTAATTATAATCATTATATAAAGTTGTGGCAAACAGTTATGCCACAAATAGGGAAGCTATATAATAATTATTATTCCTCGAACGTCAAACTAAGTTGCACGACTTGCGTGTCCACGGTATAAACAATTCTAAAAATTGTTCAAGCTAATATTCTGCGAAACTGCGATACAATAAATTATGTAATATCTACTTCGGTGATGGAAGCTTATATTGAAAATTATTTTAAAACACAATATTCCCTTTTCACAAATTAATACCATTTACTATTACCTCAAATGAAGATAGCCCCATTTCATTTTTGCACACCTGTTATAAAACACCCTGCACTACTAAAATGAAATGAAATTACAAACTTTTCTCTTTGAAAATTATGTCTGCAGTTAAATTGGAATAAAAAATTCGCAATACAACTAGGGCGATTGTGACAAAAATTTCATATAAATTAAAAATTAGACTTAAAGCACAAAATTATCAAAGAAACTCGAAAACTTGGATCGATAAAACACCCTGTATTACTAAAATAAAATAACACTACAAACTTGTTTTCTTTGAAAATTATGTCTGCATTTAAATTGGAATAAAAATTTCGTATACAACTGGATTGTGACAAAAAAATTATATAAATTCAAAAATTTGACTAAACAAAATTATCAAGGAAACTCCAAAAACTTGAAAGTGATGTGAGAAATTAAAAAAAAAACACATTTCACTTTAAATAGAAATTCTTCAATTTGCTTGCAAATTGTATTTTTTTAATCTAAATTCCAAAATTGCCACGGAAATTACGAAATATTGATCGGAAACACCTACATTTCTTAGAAATTTTAAAATTCAAATTTCACTTTCCATAGGATTTCTTTAACTTTATTTTTTCGTTTCATTTTTCATTTCATCATTTATTAGTATTATGACTCTAAATAGAGTATTACATTGTCATTGTATGATAACATACATATTGATAATGTTTTAATGTATATTATAAAATTGCCTCGGATATTACGAAATTTTATCAATATTTATGGATATTCTATGTATAAGTTCAATTCCAATTGAAAATACATAATTTTCAAAAAATGTTTTAATATAAGTTATAAAATTGCTTCGGAAATTACGAAATTTTATCAATATTTATGGATATTGATGGAAATATTGATGGAAAACACCTCCATTTCTTAGAAATTTTAAAATTCAAATTTCACTTTCCATAGGATTTCTTTAACTTTATTTTTTCGTTTCATTTTTCATTTCATGATTTATTAGTATTATGACTCTAAATAGAGTATTACATTGTCATTGTATGATAACATACATATTGATAATGTTTTAATGTATATTATAAAATTGCCTCGGATATTACGAAATTTTATCAATATTTATGGATATTCTATGTATAAGTTCAATTCCAATTGAAAATACATAATTTTCAAAAAATGTTTTAATCTAAGTTATAAAATTGCTTCGGAAATTACGAAATTTTATCAATATTTATGGATATTGATGGAAATATTGATGGAAAACAACTCCATTTCTTAGAAATTTTAAAATTCAAATTTCACTTTCCATAGGATTTCTTTAACTTTATTTTTTCGTTTCATTTTTCATTTCATCATTTATTAGTATTATGACTCTAAATAGAGTATTACATTGTCATTGTATGATAACATACATATTGATAATGTTTTAATGTATATTATAAAATTGTCTCGGATATTACGAAATTTTATCAATATTTATGGATATTCTATGTATAAGTTCAATTCCAATTGAAAATACATATTTTCAAAAAATGTTTTAATCTAAGTTATAAAATTGCTTCGGAAATTACGAAATTTTATCAATATTTATGGATATTCTATATTTAAAGTTAAATTCCACTTGAAATTACAAAATTGTGTTCCAAATTACAATTTTTTAAAATAAATCTTGTAAATATAGCACAAGTCTTTTATAGAAATTGTTAAATTTTCTTGAAACTTGCTAATGGTCCTTGCAATTCTTTGCAATTGGAATAAAAATTGCAGCATTTCTTGGAAATGTTAAAATTCAAATTTCATTTCCCATAGAATTTCTTTAATTGTATGATATTTTATTATCTAAATTCCAAAATTGCTACGAAAATTACGAAATAGTTATGGAAAACACTTAAATATTTTATTTTTACTATTAAATTTGAATTGAATTACATCATTTTCATGCAATCCAAAAATTGCGTTCAAAATTACAGTATTTTCGTGGAAATAGTAAAATGTTAGTCTATGATACAAAATTTTCATGAAAATTCAAGGACTGGAATGATCATTAATTAATGTGCTAGAATAACTACCATAAACCTATTTAGGTGAATTGGAAATTAGAATTTTTTTTAAATTTTTAGATAATAAAATGTTCTCAATTGCCGCGAATTTTCGATTTTGCTGTATTAATATAAGAAAAACAATACAAATGTTGTATTGATTTTTATTGGTTGAAATTTTATAGAAATACTAAAATAAAGTTATGGAAATCCTTAACTTTGTGGGTGTATAATTTTTGTATTGATTTTTATTGGTTGAAATTTTATAGAAATTCTAAAATAAAGTTATGGAAATCCATAAATTTGTGGGTGTACAACTTTTATGAAAATTTTAATTTTGACCAGAAATTACATGCTATTAGTTATTTTTGCATTTTTGCAACGAATTTTACTAAATTTTATGGAAACATAAAAATATAGGTTTAGTATTTGAAATACTAAAATAAAGTTATGGAAATCCTTAAATTTGTGGGTTATACTTTTTGTATTGATTTTTATTGGTTAAAATTTTATAGAAATTCTAAAATAAAGTTATGGAAATCCTTAAATTTGTGGGTGTACAAATTTTATGAAATTTTTTATTTTGATCAGAAATTACATGCTAAATTTTATGGAAACATAAAAATATAGGACTAGTATATTGTAACAATTGTCAAATTTTCTTAAAAATTGATAATTTTTCTTGCAATTCTTTGAAATTGGAGTAGAAATTACTTTTCTTGGAAATTTTAAAATTCAATTTTTGTTTTCCATAGAAATACTTTCATTTAATAATATTTTTTAGTTCTTTAGTTCTTTATTAGTGTTCATAAATGTTACACAAATCAATAGAAAATTAAAACAGTAAAATGTAAGTTTTTAATGTAAATTCAAAAATTGCAACGGAAGTTACGAAATATTTATGGAAACCCTGAAATATTTTATTTTCGTTGTTAAAATTGAATTTAAAATTACAAAACATTTCATGAAAATTGAAAATCTATTACCAAAATTGCAACGAATATTACATATGTTTATCGAAACATTAAAATATAGGACTAGTCTATTGTAACAATTGTCAGATTTTCTTGAAAATTGCTAATTTTTCTTGTAATTCTTTAAAATTGGAATGGAAATTAGTTTTCTTGGAAATTTTAAAATTCAATTTTTGTTTACCATTTTCCACTTCATTTAATAATATAATTTTAGATCTTTAGTTCTTTATTAGTGTTCATAAATGTTACACAAATCAATAGAAAATTAAAACAGTAAAATGTAAGTTTTTAATGTAAATTCAAAAATTGCAACGGAAGTTACGAAATATTTATGGAAACCCTGAAATATTTTATTTTCATTGTTAAAATTGAATTTAAAATTACAAAACATTTCATGAAAATTGAAAATCTATTACCAAAATTGCAACGAATAATACATATTTTTATGGAAACATTAAAATATAGGACTAGCCTGTTGTAAGAATTGTCAAACGTTCTTGAAAATTGCTGATTTTTCTTGCAATTCTTTCAAATTAGAGTGGAAATTACTTTTCTTGGAAATTTTAAAATTCAATTTTCGTTTTCCATAGAAATTCTTTCATTTCATAATATATTTTTTTAGTTCTTTAGTTCTTTATTAGTGTTCATAAATGTTATACAAATCAAAAGGAAATTGAAACAGCAAATGTAAATTTTTAATCTAAATTCCAAAATTCCAACGGAATGTACGAAATATTTATGGAAACCCTAAAATATTTTATTTTCATTGTTAAAATTGAATTTAAAATTACAAAACATTTCATGAAAACTAAAAATCTATTACCTCAATTGTAACGAATATTACATTTTTTTATGAAATCACTAAAATGATAATTTCAATTAGACAGTTTAAGTTTAGAAATTTGTATGATTAGTACTATAAATTATTATGATTTGTTGTTTATAGCCATAAATTTGAATGCTTATTGCAATAAATTATGATATTATTAATTATAAACTTTTGACTTTTGATGTTTGGAATTAAAGAACTGCGAATTTTCTTGTTGAGAGCCGAAAAACATTAAATTTTGATATTTTTACGTATGTAGTGATAAGAACGATAAATTATAACAAACAAAATATGCAGACTCTAAAATTCAATCGCAATTGATATTCATGTTGAAATTTTAAGAACCTCGATCTTTGGTTTTTCAAATTCATCGTCAAGTTTTGATATTTCAATTCAAAAATTTTAATGATTAGTACTAAAAATTATAATATTCTTAATGGATGCTTGCGAATTTTATTGTTTAGAATAGATGAACGTCGAATTTTGATGTTTATACTTAAACAAATGTAATGGGCATAATGATTAAGGCCATAAGTTATGATCGTTATTTTACGCATATTATTAATTTACAACATCCAGTGTAATTTATATTGAAAAAATATATATATTCTCGATATTTTATTACAAAATGCAATGATTGCATGTATATTGCAAAAAATGCATGAATGGCCTTTGAATTCCCTTGATCACCATACGTAACAAATTGCATCCCCAAATACAGCTGGTATGTAGTAAATATTAAAAATCGTTCGTGGGGCAATACTATTAACACAACAAAATATTAGCGAGTCTATCCTCAAAGGTCCAATAGTAGGTTTATTGAATTTACTAATGCAAAATATTTGGCAATTCTATTAATTGACGTTTGCATAGCTAATCAGTGCGATTTTATCAACCATCTTGTTAATTGGAATTCATAATTTGTACCATCCCAAAAATGTGGTTGTAATTATCAGTTAAGCGTTTTATGAAGTGTAATAACTTTTGTTTAGATTTATATTAAGTAATAAATACCACACATGGTGGTGGTCCCCTCTTAATGCTTTCGATGTCCAAATAACTCTTATTGCTGCGTATGCCTAGCAGCATAAAGGGGGTAGCACACGTTCATTAAATTACTACCATTGGACAGGTCACCATTGTTAGTTACTTAATAATCGCGTACGCATTAAGACCACCTTATAGTTTGGTGATAAAGTGTATAATGAAATTGTATTAGAGAGTGAATGGAAATTGTTGTTTGCTGAGGGCATGGAAGGGGGGGGGGGGGGGGGGGGGTCATGTTGCGAGATTAATGAAGGACCTCACGCCTCAGTATCACACAATAATCTCGCCTGTACTTTAATGGACTTACCTCACCTACCGCTGTTTAATTACAACAGTGGAACGTTCATATTTTGAAAAGCGTCGTTATTCACCCCCGTCAACCTGCTCTATATGTTTAATTTGTCCTGCCCTGCACTGCACTTTTTGCCCTACCCCATGTGAATATCGACTAATAATTACACTGTCGAACGCAGTGCATTTCCCTGTAGTGCACCCCAATAGAGTATTGAATCGGTATTATGTGCAATTGCAAAGCAATTTCAAGTTGAAATCTTGGTATTATATATGAGCGGGCTGTTAATACAGAATACACAAGGGAATATATTACGTGCAAGTGCAACGTTTACTGCTGGTGAATGTAATGTCTGAAAATTTAATGAGACGATGTGAGAAAAAAATGTTTTCACATAGCAATCATACTATTTACATACATTATCAACGATAGTTACATAATATAACTTAATTAAAATTATATATAATATTATATAATTACAAGAGACGAACAAAAAAACAAAGATACTAAAGATGTACGAGTACCAATACAACCAATAACCAATAGAAACTCGAAGCTGACAAGCTCGTGGACAGAAGAAATACAAAAAGAAGTTAGAACCAAGAAGCAACTATGGAAAAAATACCTAGAAAAGAGAACAGCACAAGACTATGGAAAGAACAGCACAAGACACAAGAAACATCATGGGAAATATTCGGAAAGAAATGGAAAAATAGGCATGAGAATTATATATTATATATAATAGACAACATTATCATAAGAAACAAGAAAGACAAAACGATAAAAAAAGGATGAGAAGGGAATCATACTTATAAAGAAAGAAGAAATAGGAGAAAGATGAAAACAATACTTTGAAGGTTTACTGGAAAAAGACGACAAAACAAAAGATAAACAGAATACAGACAGAACAGTAGAAAACAATAACAATAGGAGAGTCTAAGTCAAGTATAAGAGAGTACTAATTTATAGTACTAATCATAAAAAATTCTAAAGTTAAAACTCTCTAATTGAGAATATCATAACCAATGGCCTTAATCATTATGCCCATTAAAATTTGTAATAATGAACATCAAAATTCGACGTTCATCTATTCTAAATAATAAAACTCGTAGCCATCCATTAAGAATATCATAATTTGTACTACTAATCATTAAAATATTTCTATGTAAGTATCAAAATTCGACGGTAAATTTGAAAAACCAAAGTTTGAGGTTCTTAAAATTCCCACCTTTTAAATTGCAATTGAATTTTAGAGTATGCATATTTTGTATGTCATACTTTATAGTTCTTATCACTACATAAGTATAAATATCAAAATTTAATGTTTTTTGGCTCTCAACAAGAAAATTCGAAGTGCTTTAATTGCAAAAATCAAGTCAAAAGTTTCTGTTGAATAATATCATAATTTATTGCATTAATTATTCAAATATATGGCTATAAACAAAAAATAATAATAATTTATAGTACTAATCATAAACATATCTACACTAACTCTCTAATTGAGAATATCATAATTTATTGCCTTAATCATTATGCCCATTATAATTTATAAGTATAAACATAAAAACTCGACGTACATCTATTCTAAACAATAAAATTCGCAGGAATCCATTAAGAATATGAATAAAATAAAACAATTTTACTTTGTTGCTTCCACTAACACATTTATTTTACAAAAATAATTTAGTTACTGCAGTTTCGACTACTTTATAGTCATTGTCAAACTAAGTACAAAAATTGAGAATGAAACACAATATATACCCTAAATTTTATAACAATTAAAGAGGGGAGAGAATATCAGATATGTCTGATCATTAAGTAAATGACCTTTCTTTGAAAGTGTGGATTTGAAGATTTCCAACGATTCCAGTAAATTCAGTTTAAGCCCTTTGTCGGCAAAATGTAGGATCTTGATGGGGTCATCAGCTGGCTCGTGGCCCTCATTAAGAAGGTGTTCCCCCATTAAGAATACTATAATTTGTAGTACTAATCATTAAAATATTTGAATTTAAATATCTAAACTCGACGATGAATTTGAAAAACCAAAGATTGAACTACTTAAAATTTCAACCTGAAAATCAATTGCGATTGAATTTTAGAGTCTGCATATTTTGTTTGTTGTAGTTTCTCGTTCTTATCACTACATAAGTATAAATATCAAAATTTAATGTTTTTTGGCTTTCAACAAGAAAATTCGAAGTTCTTTAATTCTAAACATCAAAAGTCAAAAGTTTATAATTAATAATATCATAATTTATTTCATTAATTATTCAAATTTATGGCTATAAACAACAAATCATAATAATGTATAGTACTTATTATAAGCACACTTCTAAACTTAAACTCTCTAATTGAGAATATCGTAATCTATGGCCTTAATCATTATGCACATCAAAATTTGTAAGAATGAACATCAAAATTCGACGTTCGTCTATTCCAAACAATAAAATTCGCAGGCATCCATTAAGAATACCATAATTTGTACTACTAATCATTAAAATGTTTGTATGTAAGTATCAAAATTCGACGATAAATTTGAAAAACCAATGTTTAAGGTTCTTAAAATTCCCACCTTTTCAATTGCAATTAAATTTTAGAGTCTGCATATTTTGTTTGTTATAGTTTTTCCTTCTTATCACTACATAAGTATAAATATCAAAATTCAATATTTTTCTGTTCTCAACAAGAAAATTCGAAGTTCTTTAATTCCAAACATTAAAACTCAAAAGTTTATAAATAATAATATCATAATTTATTGCATTAATGATTCAAAATTATGGCTATGAACAAGAAATCATAATAATTTATAGTATTAACCATACAAATTTCCAAACTTAAACTCTCTAATTGAGAATGTCATAACTTATGGTCTTAATCATTATGCCCATTAAAATTTATCAGTATAAACATTAAAATTCGACGTTTATCTATTCTAAACAATAAAATTCGCAGGTATCTATTAAGAATATTATAATTTGTAGTACTAATCAATACATTTTTTGCATTGAAATATCAAAACTCGACAATGAATTTGAAAAACTAAACATTAAGGTTCTTAAAATTGCAACATGAAAATCAATTCCGATTGAATTTTAGAGTCTGCATATTTTGTTTGTTATAGTTAATCGTTCTTAACACTACATAAGTAAAAATATGAAAATTGAATGTTTTTCGGCTCTCAACAAGAAAATTTTAAGTTTAAAGAACTTTTACAACCAAAAATCAAAAGTCAAAAGTTTATAATTAATAATATCATAATTTATTGCATTAATCATTCAAATGTATAGCTATAAACAACAAATCATAATAATTTATAGTACTAATAATTAAAATTTCTAAACTTAAACTCTCTAATTGAGAATATCATAACTTATGGCCTTAATCATTATGCCCATTAAAATTTATCAGCATAAACATAAAAATTCGACGTTCATCTATTCTAAACAATAAAATTCGCAGGAATCCATTAAGAATTATTATAATTTGTAGTACTAATCATTAAAATTTTTGAATTGAAATATCAAAACTGCACGATGAATTTGAAAAATAAAAGATTCAACTTCTTAAAATTTCATCATGAAAATCAATTGCGATTGAATTTTAGAGTCTGCATATTTTATTTGTTATATTATTATGTTGTTTGGACTATGTTGATTCGCCAAAAAACAAAGTGCAACTATTATGTCATACGGATACAACAGTATAAAAAAAGTATGGAACAAAAAATGAAAAGACTTAACATAACACAATTACAAGAAACCGAAGATATCTGAATAGAGTCGGAAGACCTAAAAAGAAATGGGAGAAAAATATTGGAAACATATTAAATAAGAGAGGGATAATCAATGCACACGTGAAGGAAATAGCAAGAAACAAGAAACGGTGGAACCTAATGATTGAAACTTTTAAATAAAATACCCAAGGAAAGTATACGGAGTAACAAAATTAGACAGAGTAAGAAATGTGGGCATCAGAAATGAACTAGAAATGGCAGAACTCAATAAACAGATAGAAAATAGACAATTACAATGGCTGGGACACCTAATCAGGAGAGAAGACAACAACCAAACAAAGAAGATATGGGAAACAAAGATAACAGGAAAGAGAAGAGTCGGATGAGCAAAAAAGAACAGGGACAAAAATATTGGAAGCATATTAAATAAAAGGGGGATAAATGCACAAGTGAACAAAAATAGCAAGAAACAAGAAACGGTGGAACCAAATGATAAAAGAAAATACACGGAGAAAATATAACACCATTTCGACACCCGAAAGGGTAAATGCAGAAAAATTATAATAATGATAATAAAATTATATTAAAAAAATGACGTGCAAATTTTGCACAGTAGAAAATTAATTCATCAAACTGACAGTTCAATATTACATAACAAATTTAATGCAATCTATTTGTTGCATTTGTGATTAAATTCTCAGAAAGTGAAATTTATGATACAGAATACGTTAACATTTGATTTCCAGAAATCGTGCTGTTTATATGAATATGCATAAGATTTGTCATTGATCTTAAGATCAGATATGTAAAAAAAAAATTCTTATACACACATTACACAATGTGTTTCATAATAGTTTGAACCTATTTATATCTTACAAGACATTATTATTATTCAGGAGATGCTAAGGTTATCCAAGGTGCACCACGAAGAGGGGAATTAACTTTACACCCAAAATTCACAGACAGTGTAAAGGAAATGATGAATTTAAAAAAATCTATATTGATTAATTACAATCAATGATTTATTTAAAATTAAAAATATAGAGTTTAATATTAATTATATTATTTAATTTTTAGATTTTTATATTTAAGATAAAATAAAATATTTTATTGGGGTGATAGAAAAATTTATTAAACTTTCATTAAATCGCACCACTAACTATTATAAGATACTAACTTAGACTGTTTTGAAAATTTTGAAAATTATAATTCAAGAATTATTGTATTTAAATATTTTCGAAAAATTCTCTAATTGTTTATAAATATTTCAAAGGTTATACACAAAATGAAAACAAAGGTTGGAGTTTTACCTAAATGTTCAAATCAGTATTACTTCCTGTTGCAATAAATTTGTGCAATGTTTGGCAAAGTTTTCATATATGTGTAAATAATTTCATGGCAATTTCTCAAATATGTATGAATTCCACAATTAATCTACACAAATAAAAAAATTATCAGTAGTGTATGAATTAGTTACATATATGTTTTTTTGAACTTATGCATGTGATCGATATTTTAAAAATGTTTTGATTTTGCCAATTTTTAGGGATTTTATCATTAAAATCTGGAGGTTTTATCAAGTTTTAAGAATATTTTTAAATATTCTCTGTAACACATCGAAAATCACTGGCATGGAAATGTGTTTTTCCCGGGATTAATTTGATCCAATATCACATCAATAATGGATTTTACCAGGAGATGACTTCTGATGACTCCTTAGTTGCCTTTCATTTATTAATATTGAACATTGAGTTTATAATTCCTGAGCTGTATACGTTTTGGCAATTTCATTTAGACCGAGGTGAACTGATGAGACCCAACTAGGTCGAGACCGGTCTTCAGTTGTCTATATAGTAAAAAATTATCGTGGTACCTTTTCTTCACTATATATATATATATATATATATATATATATAGTATACTAATGATTGAAATGAAATGTACATTTAGTCACAAATAAATATAGTGAAGAAAAGGTACCACGATTATTTTTCATTAACAATTTCCTTCACGTGCTCAAGAAACATATATTATGTCTATATAGTGTTTGCCAGAACTTTGAAAGAAAATTTCAGCATTCATGTACTTTATTATAAGATTGTGTGAAGATTCTAAGTTTTATTTATTGGTTTTTAATATATAATTTCGATGATATTTAAAAAAAATCTTATTAATTCTTGCCAATTTATAGTCAATTTCTAACATTGCAGAAATACAGAATATTGCATGAATATACATATATTTCGTGGAACTTGTATGGTATTTTTGACAATTTTATGTACTTTTAATAAAATATTGATTGTTACATATTTTAATCTATAGTTAGCGCTATTTTATATATTTAATGTAAATTTAATTTAATTTTACTTTTTTAAATTTTCCTAAATGGTTTTAGCAAATTTTAAATGTTTTATAAAATTTAATTCAAGATTGTATAAAGGTTACTAAAATTTACAGAACAGTCAATGAAGATTCCAAATTTTGCAGAAAATTAATATATGTATATTGTGACACTTTTATGGTATTTCTTGTACTTTATGTACTTCACTATAAAATTTCAGCAATTGTTAGATTTTTTTTTCATACAAATACTGTCAAATTTCACATAAGTAGTTCATATATTTTACTCTATATATATATATATATATATATATATATATATATACCTACTTCTATTGAATGAATACAACTTATACCACCAGCTGAACATAGAAAGTATGGAAAACTAAAAATACGCCATCGATATTTTTCCTTTAATTTCCAATTGAAAATTGCAGGACAAACTTCAAACTTATGCCATATGACTTTATACCTTATGTCACACCTTATGCCAAACTATACCATTGCACTGTTTAATAACTTTTTTCTCTAGCAAATCAAAATCTAAATACTCTCAAATCTTACAAAAGTAATACAATATTGTGTAAAGGTTACTGAACATGCATAGAAGAGTCAATGAAGATTCCAAATTTTGCAGGAAAATTGATATCCTTTGTGATAGTTTTATGGTATTTCATGGCAATTTTTTGTACTATAAAATTTCAGCAATTGTTAGATTGTTATTTTCTCTCTCTTACAAATCATAATTCGAATATGCTCAAGTATTATACGAATAGTCCACCTAATTTACTTTCTAATAAAATGGAAAAGAAAAACTAAAAATACCCTATCGATAGTTTTCCTATAATTTCCAACTGAAAATTGATTGATATCCTTGAATTTTATTACACTGTTAATTATTTTCTTTCTAACAAATCAAAATCCTAATACTCTCAAGTTTAACATAATTATTCTATACATTTTACTCTATAACAAAATGGAAAAATCTAGCAATACCCCATCGATAGTTTTTCCTACAGTATCCAAATGAAACCTTAAGGACAAACTTGAAATACACTTAAATAATTTTGTTTTCTAACAAATCATAGTCAACACAGCCTCACATTTTCCTTGAGTAATCTGTACATTTTACTCTTAAAGAAAATGGAAAAATCTAAAAATACCCCATCGATAGTTTTCCTATACTTTTCAAAATTTAAGGACAATACCGCATCGATAGTTTTCCAATTTTTTTTGAAAATTTAAGGACAAACTTAAACCTTAATACACTTAATAATTTTGTTTTCTAACAAATTATAGTCGAAACAGTCTGACATTTTCCATGAGTTTGTACATTTTACGCTATAAGAAAATAGGAAAAACTAAAACTCCCACATCACAATACCATAGTTTTCCCATTTGATGTATCACATTCATAATTTCTTTAGAAAAGTAATCCTTAAATATAAATAAAATTATATTAAACTTTAGAAGGCTGGTAATTTGTTTATTTTTCATTTTTACTATAGTTTACCTACAGTTTTCAAAAATTAAGCAAAATACCCCATAGATAGTTTTCATTTTTTTGTGTAAATTTAAGGACAAACTTAAACCTTAATACACTTAATAATTTTGTTTTCTAACAAATTATAGTCGAAACAGTCTGACATTTTCCATGAGTCTGTACATTTTACGCTTTAAGAAAATAGGAAAAACTAAAACTCCCACATCACAATACCATAGTTTTCCCATTTGATGTATCACATTCATAATTTCTTTAGAAAAGTAATCCTAAAAATATAAATAAAATTATATTAAACTTTAGAAGGCTGGTAATTTGTTTATTTTTCATTTTTACTATAGTTTACCTATAGTTTTCAAAAATTAAGCAAAATACCCCATCGATACTTATCCAATTTTTTTGAAAATTTAAGGACAAACTTAAACCTTAATACCATTAATAATTTTATTTTCTAACAAATTATAGTCGAAACAGTCTGAAATTTTCTATGAGCCTGTACATTTTACGCTATAAGAAAATAGGAAAAACTAAAAACCCACATCACAATACCATAGTTTTTCCATATGATGTATCACATTCATAATTTCTTTAGAAAAGTAATCCTAAACATATAAATACAATTATATTAAACTTTGGAAGGCTGTTAATTTGTTTATTTTTCATTTTTACTATAGTTTACCTATAATTTCCAAAAATTAAGCACAATACCACCTCAACCATAGTTTTCCAAAAAAATTGAAAATTTAATGACAAACTTAAATTTTAATACACTCAATAATTTTGTTTTCTAACAAATCATAGTCCAAACAGTCTCAAATTTTCCATGAGTCTGTACATTTTACTGCGTGAGAAAATAGGAAAAACTAAAAACCCACATCACAATCCCATAGTTTTCCCATGTGATGTATCACATTCATAATTTCTTTAGAAAAGTAATACTAAAAATAAATTTAAAAAAATATTAAACTTTGGAAGGTTGTTAATTTGTTTATTTTTCATTTTTACTATAGTTTACCTATAGTTTTCAAAAATTAAGCAAAATACCCCATCGATAGTTTTCCAAAATTTTTGAAAATTTAATGACAAACTTAAACCTTAATACACCGAATAATTTTGTTTTCTAACAAATCATAGTCCAGACAGTCTTAAATTTTCCATGAGTCTGTACATTTTACTCTATAAGAACATAGGAAAAACTAAAAATCCACATCACAATATCATAGTTTTCCCATATGATGTATGACATTCATAATTTGTTTAGAAAAATATATTAAACGTTGAAAGGTTGTTAATTTGTTTATTTTTCATTTTTACATATGACATAAATAATGCAAAAAAGTAAGGAAATATTAAAAAAAACCTTACTTTTTTCTGCATTACTTCTCAAAATAAATTACACAATTTCTCTGTACATTTTACTCTATTAGAAAATAAGAAAAACTGGAAATACCACGTCACAATATCATAGTTTTCCCATATGATGTATCACATTCATAATTTCTTTAGAAAAATATATTAAACGTTGGAAGGTTGTTAATTTGTTTATTTTTCTTTTTTACATATGTTGTATAATTTATTTTGAGAAATAATGCAAAAAAGTAAGGAAATATTAAAAAAAACCTTACTTTTTTCTGCATTATTTCTCAAAATAAATTATACAATTTGTCTGTACATTTTACTCTATTAAAAAATAGGAAAAACTGGAAAAACCACATCACAATATCATAGTTTTCCCATATGATGTATGACATTCATAATTTCTTTAGAAAAATATATTAAACGTTGAAAGGTTGTTAATTTGTTTATTTTTCATTTTTACATATGACATAAATAATGCAAAAAAGTAAGGAAATATAAAAAAAACCTTACTTTTTTCTGCATTACTTCTCAAAATAAATTACACAATTTGTCTGTACATTTTACTCTATTAGAAAATAAGAAAAACTGGAAATACCACGTCACAATATCATAGTTTTCCCATATGATGTATCACATTCATAATTTCTTTAGAAAAATATATTAAACGTTGGAAGGTTGTTAATTTGTTTATTTTTCTTTTTTACATATGTTGTATAATTTATTTTGAGAAATAATGCAAAAAAGTAAGGAAATATTAAAAAAAACCTTACTTTTTTCTGCATTATTTCTCAAAATAAATTATACAATTTGTCTGTACATTTTACTGTATTAGAAAATAAGAAAAACTGAAAATACCACGTCACAATATCATAGTTTTCCCATATGGGTGTATCACATTCATAATTTCTTAAGAAAAATATATTAAACGTTGGAAGGTTGTTAATTTGTTTATTTTTCATTTTTACATATGTTGTATAATTTATTTTGAGAAATACTGCAAAAAAGTAAGGAAATATTAAAAAAAACCTTACTTTTTTCTGCATTATTTCTCAAAATAAATTATACAATTTGTCTGTACATTTACTCTATTAGAAAATCGGAAAAACAGAAAATACCACATCACAATATCATAGTTTTCCCATATGATGTCTCACATTCATAATTTCTTTAGAAAAATATATTAAACGTTGGAAGGTTGTTAATTTGTTTATTTTTCATATTTACATATGTTGTAAAATTTAATTTGAGAAATAATGCAAAAAAAGTAAGGAAATATTTAAAAAAATCCTTACTTTTTTCTGCATTATTTCTCAAAATAAATTATACAATTTGTCTGTACATTTTACTCTATTAGAAAATAGGAAAAACTGAAAATACCACATCACAATATCATAGTTTTCCCATATGATGTATCACATTCATAATTTCTCTCGAAAAGTAGTCCTAAAAATAACAAATAAATTTATTAAACTTTTGAAGGTTGTTAATTTGTTTATTTTTCATTTTTACATATGTTGTATAATTTATTTTGAGAAATAATGCTAAAAAAGTAAGGAAATATTAAAAAAACCTTACTTTTTTGCATTATTTCTGAAAATAAATTTTGAATGTGATATATCATTGTAACGTTTTTATTTTCTTTTTCGAATATCATACATATGGCACCCATAAGAATTAATAAAATTGTCGCCCCCTAAAATATAGTACGTAAGCTTTAAAAGCTGGAAGTGGCCATGACTTACAATTGAGCTAAAAAATGTTTCTCTATCGAATATCATACATATCCAATATAGCACTTTTTCTCTAATTTAATCGGTATCGTAGCGTTTTTGAGATCCCAATGATGGGAATTGAAATAGGGGACACCTTATATATATACGTATAGATGCATATATAGTGATTTTTATGAACCTGTGACCCACGAGTTAAAAATAGACCTGCAAGCCGATTTATTATCAGCCAGACGCGATTAAATCGATCCTGGACTCATTACTACTACAAATGAACAACAAGCACCGATAGTTTTTTTTTTAGACAAACTGGCTTGCATATTGAGTTAAATTCAGGATTTTTATTGAACGAATATAAAGCCAATCACTTACAATGCTGATTTTAAAAAAATATTAATAATTAGTGATGCATTTCTCGATACATTTAAAACGAATCTAATTTAGACACGGTTTAAATCATGTATGTATGTGTACTCCTACGTTTGATTAAGTATATACGTATTAAAAATACCTAATTAATCGCAAAAATATATATTTTTAAATAATCGATTGTGTTGTTATTGTGTCGATTGTGATTATGTATTATTATTCGAATAACCGACTCAAATAATTGACACGATTGATACATTAATCGTACAAAATATGAGTGGCATTCGAATATTAATAATCGATTTGTATATTCGAATAAGTCGAGTTCATTATGTACCTATAGTTGCTTTTGCTATAACTGCAATGAGATTTTGTTTTTTCCTATACTTTCATGTAAATAAATTTTCAAAGACATAATTTTCTGCACATTTTATGTTGTTGTTAAATTGATGTAGGCAATAGTTTTATTTCTTTAAAACAGTGCTATGATGAACAAGTCAATAACATATGTTTTCAAATGTTTATTATTCCGGTGCTACATCTACAATTAACATTACATTATAAATTATGAGGTAAGTAGTGTGCTGTAATAGTATGGGGTGTGTAAACAGCAACAAGCTAAAGTTTTATCTCATTACATTCACTTCACGCCAAGCTTCATCATGTACTATTAATTTACAGATCTCATAATTGAATATACGAGTATGTTTATTAATGTAGCATTTGTATGCGAAATATAATCACGTGCTTAAATGTTTCCTTCAAGAACTGAATATAATTAACACACTAAATATTATGTGATCAGTTTGCAATATTTATTAAAAGCACATTAGCACAAGATTACACTGCAAGTGGCCACGAGTATCAATAATTACACAGCGAGGTTTTATGTCAGCATTATTGCGTTGCACGTTCTGCTTGAACATACTTGACCGTGGAATCGCTCAAGTATGTAACGACGGGCATAACTTGCAATTGCCGGCAAATATTTTATTTATTCTAAATGAAAATGTGAAATTCTATGTGAAAATTTTCGCGGCATTGCGTCACCGTTTCCGAGTATTAGAATCGAAACGGGCGAGCTCTGGATATTACCTTTATGCGCGTGTTTTCGTCTTACCAGCGAATCTCATTTAACTGAATATGAAAAATGTTTTATGCAACGGGAGCGGCTGTATCCTGAAAAAAATAATGCATGAGCGGGGATATATGGCTAATTTTATTTTCGGCAAACGAATCACGGATCGGTAATTTTTTATTCGACACGCACAAATATCTAAGCCATTAAACCGCAGTTACCTACATGTTGTCGGCGACATGACATGATGTTATTTTTCACACGTACAGCGCAGCCATTTCCACACAATTTCGAACAAGATTTCAGTGTTTTCATTTCGCTATTTTCCCAGCAGCACCACGAATTGCTGATTTACAGTTTGTATTCAATCCATGCCATACCAGGTGTACATTTCAAAATTAGCCAGTCTCAATAACTTTTAAATTTAAACTTGATTTTAAAAAACACGTTGATTGATTTTTCTAGCGGGAAGTTTAAAAACAACGTCAAATAAATTTTAAGTGTTACCCCACCCCTCTAGTACTTAGAAGTACTTAGGAGGCTAACATTTCAAATTCAATTAACATGATTTTTAACATCTGTCTCGAAAACTGCGTCGACTTGTTTTTTTTTTGTTTCTTTGAAAGAAACTTGAATTCGTTCAGTATACAGAGAGCGCATAAAGTATTAAGACCTGGCTTTATTTTTCCCCTGTATAAATTTTCGAAAAACGAATATACAGGGGATTAAATAAAGCCAGGTCTTAATACTTTATGCGCTCTCTGTTTATTGTTTTTTAATTTTTCTTTTTTTTTCCAAAACGAATCAACATTTTTTTTATCGTGCCTCTGGATTAGGTTTTTTCTAAGCCTTAAAATGAGATGCCGCAAGGTTGGGGGGAGGGGTGCCATTCAAAGTAGGATATATCGGATATGTATGATATTTGCTAGAGAAAAAAATAACGTTACATGATATATCACATTCATAATTTATTTTGAGAAATAATGCAAAAAAATTTACCCTTTCTACTCATGTAAAATTTGAAAGTATTTGGATGAAGATTTGGTAACAAGAAAACATAATAACCTAACAATTTCTGAAATTTTATAATTAAGTATGTCCAAGTATGCCATTAAATTTTTCTGTGGGAAAACTATCGATGGGATATTTTTAGATTTTTCTATTTTCTTATAGAAAAAAATGTACAGATTAGTCAAAAATAATTTAAGGCTATCTGGACTATGATTTGTTAGAAAACAAAATTATTTAAGTATATTAAGCTTCAACTTTGGCCTTAAATTTTCATTTGGAAACTGTACGAAAAAATATCGATGGGGTATTATTAGATTTTTCCATTTTCTTATAGAGTAAAATGTATAGAATAATTATGTGAAATTTGAGAGAATTCGGATTTTGATTTGTTAGAAACAAAAATTGAACAAGGATCAAGGATGTCACTAAATTATCAGTTGGTAATTGTAGGAAAACTATCAATAGGGTCGTTTTAGTTTTTTTCATTTTATCAAAGAGTAAAATTTGTGGTGTACTCATGTAAAATTTGAAAGTATTTGGATAAAGATTTGGTAACAAGAAAACATAATAACCTATCAATTTCTGAAATTTTATAATTAAGTATGTCCAAGTAGGTCATTACATTTTTCTGTGGGAAAACTATCGATGGAGTACTTTGAGTTTTTCCTATTTTCTAATATAGTAAAATGTACAGATTACTCAAGGAAAATTTAAGGCTGGTTGGACTATGATTTGTTAAAAAACAAAATTATTTGAGTATATTAAGCTTCAAATTTAGCCTTAAAGTTTCATTTGGAAACTGTAGGAAAAACTATCGATGGTGTATTGTTAGAATTTTCCATTTTCTTATAGTATAATATCTATAGAATAATTATGTGAAATTTGAGGATTCGGATTTTGATTTCTTAGAAACAAAAATTGAACAAGGTTCAAGGATGTCACTAAATTATCAGTTGGTAATTGTAGGAAAACTATCAATAGGGTCTTTTTAGTTATTTCCATTTTATCAAAGAGTAAAATATGTGGAGTAGTCATGTAACATTTGAGAGTATTTGGTTTGTGAAAGAAAAAAACAACCTAACAATTACTGAAATATTATAGTTAAGTATGTCCAAGTATGGCATATAATTTATCTGTGAGAAAACTATCGATGGAGTATTTTTAGTTTTTCCTATTTTCTAATATAGTAAAATGTACAGATTACTCAAGGAAAATTTAAGGCTGGTTGGACTATGATTTGTTAGAAAACAAAATTATTTAAGTATATAAAGCTTCAAGTTTGTCCTTAAAGTTTCATTTGGAAACTGCAGGAAAAACTATCGATTGGGTATTGTTAGATTTTTCCATTTTCTTATAGAGTAAAATGTATAGAATAAATATGTGAAATTTAAGAGTATTAGGAATTTGATTGGTTAGAGAGAAAATAATTATTAGTGTAATAATGTTCAATTATATCAATCAATTTTCAATTGGAAATTATAGGAAAACTATCAAAAGGGTATTTTTAGTTCTTTTCATTTGATTAGAGAGAAATATATGTGGACTACTCATGTAATACTTGAGGATATTTGGATTATGATTTGTAAGAGAGAAAAAATAACAATCTAACAATTGCTGATATGTTATAGTACTAAAAATTGCCATTAAATACCATAAAACTGCCACAAAATATATACTTTTTCTTGCGAAATTTGGATTCTTCATTGACTCTTCTATACATGTTGAGTAAGCCTTATACAATCTTTGATTATTTATGTAAGATTTGAGAGTATTTAGATTTTGAATTATTAGAGAAGAAAATATTAAACAATGTAATAAGGTTGAAGTTTGTTCATAAATTTTTCAATTGGAAATTAAAATATGTGGACTACTCATGTAATACTTGAGAGTATTAGGATTATTATTTGTAAGAGAGAAAAAATAACAATCTAACAATTGCTGAAATTTTATAGTACAATAAAATTGCCATGAAATACCATAATATTGCCACAAAACATATAAATATTCCTACAAACTTTAGAATCTTCATTGACTCTTCTATACATGTTGAGTAAGCTTTATAAAATCTTTTATTATTTATGTAAGATTTTAAAGTATTTAGAATTTGATTTGTTAGAGAAAAAGTTATTAAACAGTGTAATAAGGTTGAAGTTTGTTCTGAAATTTTCAATTGGAAATTGAAGGAAAACTATCGATGGCGTATTTTTAGTTTTCCATATTTATAGAGTAAATTATATGGACTACTCATGTGAAATTCGAAAGTATTTCGATTACGATTTGTAAGAAAAAAAATAACAATCTAACAATTAGTGAAATTTTGTAGAAATTGCCATGAAATTTTATGCACTTCACTAAAAAATTTAAATCTAACAATTGCTGACATTTTATAGTACAAAAAATTGCTAGGAAATACCATGAAAGTGTCACAAAATACAAATATCAATTTTATGCAAAATTTGGAATCTTCATTAATTCTTCTATAAATTTTCAGTAACCTTTATACAATCTTCAATAAAGTTTTATAAAACATTTAAATATTGCTGAAACTATTTAGGAAAATTTAAAAGAGTAAAATTAAATTAAAATTCCATAACATGTATAAAATATCGCAAACTATACATTCAAATATGTAAATTGCTGGAATTTTATTAAAACTACTTAAAATTGCCATAAAATACCATAAAAGTTCCACGAAATATATGTATATTTATGCAATATTTCAGAACTGTTCATGCATTATTCTGTATTTCGGAAATGTTAGAAAATTGACTGAAATTTAGCAACAATTAATAAGACTTTTATAAAATATCATCGAAATTCTATATTAAAAACCAATAAATAAAATTCTGAATCTTCACACAACCTTATAATAAAGTTCATGACTACAAGTAAATTGCTGAAATTTTACTAAAATTATAATCATAAAGATTTAAGAACGGGTAACTTCTGGCAAATACTATGTAGACAACTGAAGGCCGGTTTCGACCTAGTTGGGTCTCAGTTCAGCGAAGTCAAAATGAAATTATCAAAACGTATAGAGCTCAGGAATTATAAACTCGATTTTGAATATTATGTTTGTTACTTAATTTAATTCTAATATATATATATATATATATATATATATATATATATATATATATATATATATATATATATATATATATATATATATATAATCGATCTTTATTGGGCTATCGACCCCATACGGGGTTCTAATATAAAATAGTTGATAGTAGAAAATAGTAAATAGTAAAATAGTGGAAAATAGTCCAGCAATTGTGGATTGTTGTTTCTTAATCTTATATCTACTTATAATAATTCTTCCTCCTTATTCTTCCTCTATAAGGCAACTAAACGCCATCTCCATTTTCTTATAGAGTAAAATACATGGACTACTCATGTAAAATTTGAGAGTATTTGAATTATAATTTGTAAGAAAAAAATATAATAATCTAACAATTGCTGAAATTTTTAAAGTTAAGTAAAAAAAATTAAAGTACCTATTGTAATCAAGCAAAATGGCACAAAATTACACTTTTGTAGATATTACCAATTGACAGTTGATTGCAAAAACAGTAACAAAAGCAGTTTCCTATATATATATTTTCAAAACATATATATACAAAAATAGTTTCCAAAATATTTGGTTTTTTTCAAAATGTTACTGTATAAATGTAGTTTTTCATAACCCCATTATCTTTGAAATTTGGCAATCTTTCAAAGTTGACATTCAGTTTAAAACTTAGGCTAAAATGCCCCTCGTAGATGAGTTTAAATTAAAGAAAGAAAAAATTAAATTAGTTATATTATGGAAAATGGCACAAAATTACACTTTTGAAGATATTACCAATTGACAGTTGATTGCTAAAAAGGTATACAAAAACAGTTTCCTATATTTGTTTTTCTGAAAATGTTGCTGTATAAATGTGGTTTTTGATAACCCCCTTTTGTTGAAATTTGGCAATCTTTCAAAGTTGATATTTAGTTTAAAACTTTGTGCTACAATGCCTCTCATATATGACTTTAAATAAAAAAGAAAATTTAATTTAATATCATGCCAAATGGCACAGAATTCCACTTTCCAAATTAATTGACAATTGATAATAATCTAACAATTGCTGAAATTTTGTAGTTTACCTTCATAAAATTGTGATGAAATAGTTACCTATTGTAATCATGCAAACTGGCACAAAATTCTACTTTTGTAGATATTACCAATTAACAGTAGATTTCAAAAAAAGTATACAAAAACAGTTTCCTAAATTTGTTTTTTCTCAAAATGTTATTGTATAAATGTGGTTTTTCATAACCCCATTTTCTTTGAAATTTAGAAATCTTTCAAAGTTGACATTCAGTTTAAAACTTAGGCTAAAATGCCTCTCATAGATGACTTTAAATTTAAAAAAGAAAATTTAATTTAATTTTTTCATGCAAAATGGCACAAATTTCCACTTTCCAAATTAATTGACAGTTTATAATAATCTAACAAATGCTGAAATTTTGTAGTTAAGTACCTTCATAAAGTTGTCATGAAATAGTTACCTATTGTAAACATGCAAAAGGGCACAAAATTCAACTTTTGTAGATATTACCAATTGACAGTTGATTGCAAAAAAAGTATACAAAAACCGTTTCCTATATTTGTTTTTCTCAAAATGTTGCTGTATAAATGTGGATTTTCAGTTATTCAGTTTAAAACTTAGGCTAAAATGCCTCTCATAGATGACTTTAAATTTAATAAAGAAAATTTAATTTAATTTTATCATGCAAAATGGCACAACATTTCACTTTAATAATCTAATAATCTAACAATTGCTGAAATTTTGTAGTTAAGTACCTTCACAAAGTTGTCATGAAATAGTTACCTATTATAATCATGCAAAATGGCACAAAATTCCACTTTTGTAGATATTACCAATTGATAGTTGATTGCAAAAAAAGTATACAAAAACTGTTTCCTAGATTTGTTTTTTTTCTCAAAATGTTATTGTATGAATGTGGTTTTTCATAACCCCCTTTTCTTTGAAATTTGGAAATCTTTCAAAGTTGACATTCAGTTTGAAACTTGCGAAAGTACCACTCGTAAATGTTCTTATTATTTTTTTTAATTTAATTTAATAGACTTGTGTAATAAAACGAACCATGATTAATACTAAGTATAAAACCGTGTGAAATACGTATAAAATTTACTCATAAAATAAGCGAGACAATAGAAATTCTAAAAAAAAAATAACTCTGTTCTAGTTTTTACCATACATTCGGATTCGTTGGCCCCGAAAATCCATGACTACCGATTTTTGCGAATATGACGTCATTTTTGATATAGTCGGTCTGCCATTTTGAGTCGGCCATTTTGTTTTCGAAAATTTTGACGTCGAATTCGAATTCCTTAATTCGTGGCCAAAATTCTGGAAAACAAAATGGCCGACTCAAAATGGCAGACCAGAAAATATGTAAATACCGATTTTCAAAAATAATCGCCCAAAATTCGATTTATTTGCCAGCTTTTTAAGTGCTTGGGTTTGGGACCACTGTGAGGCGTAAATAACTCTTCGAGTACTCTTTAATATTTGATTTAATAGTTTAAAAATCTAATAATATTTATTAATACATAATGAGTGTAAATAGATTTTAAATGTTTAAAGTAGTAGACATTATTTTAACATTTGTTATTTGATTGAACGGTATGTTAAATGTTAATTATTACATTAACAAGTGCAGCACAAAAATAATGATTCCTGCACGCAACTGGTAACGCTATTAATTAATAAGAAAGTGTAGGAGGAACTATTTGTAAACTCTCAAGAAATAATTGTGACGTGAGCCCGGAAACAAATTGCACACATCAAAACGCGTTATTCTAAAATTATTTAATTATACATCCAGAGTATATGGCCCATGCCAAAGAAATTTATCAAGCGCTAGTGTGTTATTTGATAATTACTCGTGTACACGGAAGTAATTAATTATATTTCAGCTTTTCTAGCACTTGTGTGCGTTTTTGTCGGCATTTCTAATTAATGGAGCACAATAATTGAGATCGTGTATTTCCATACAAATAGAGCAGCACAACAGTTTAATGCATTAATAAACAAAACCGTGTTCAATTTTAATTTATCGATTTTGCATGTTTTGGCAACTAAATTACAAATAACAATGAGCAAAAGCTACGTATTATTTTTAAATATGCATATAACAAACCACACTAAAGTTCCAATATAATATACATAATTATTGATTATTAGAAAAATTATTTCGTAGGGCTTTATTACTATATTAGTACGTTTTAATTAATGTACTCAGCACTGGATAAAATGTTATAATATTATTTTAGCCTGAGACAATAAACATTATTATTATTATTATAATCATGCAAAAAAAACAGATCTGAAAGGTAATCGATTTAAGCTCATAGACAATTATTGCTCTTCATCGTTTTTTGGGTGTTATATTTTATTATGTTTTGTCATTGTTGTGATTTTGTTTTTTATTACATAATCATGACTTGGCCAATGTCAAATCTTTGAAATATGTTTTTCTTATGGCCCAATAAAGTACAATACAATACAATACAATTATAATTATATTTGAAGGGGCCATTTCAATGCAGGATGAGTGTGGGAGATGTAATTTTTTTTACCATTACGATTACGCGAAAATATTTGAGATTAAAACAGAATTTAAGAGTGGATTTATTTTTGGATTTATAATTTTATATTCATTCATATTATATTACTTTGTTAGAAAATTGCACTTAATTGTTATTGTTATTATTATTTTACGCTTACAAGAAAATGCATTAATAACCTTAACGCCAACGTTACGACAATATTAGGTATCTCGCAAGGAATAGCAGAGGCGTAGTACTTTCTAACTTCAATGATTTTAAATACAAAAATTCATACTGAGCAATACTATTTTCTCATGCCACCCAAGTGGAATTAAATAAGGAAAACTAATAATTGCATTCGATGACATCCACGTAATTTAAAACCACGACAGTTACATCGTACTAATTAATTATTAATTTTTATTCATCCGACCACACAAGGCTCACGTTAATAGTAAATTTGTCATTGTTTAAGCTTACGCAGTAATTAACGCAAAATGCGCACTGAATGTGTGGTTAGAATATTGTCCACGTTCCCACACAAGTCTTAGCTAATACCAGCACCTAAATACTACATAATTCTCCTGCAACAAGCAGGATTCCACTGCAAACAATTGTCGGGTTTAAGTAAACTAGAATAAATCGCGTTAAATCAACTACGTAACTGCAGTATGATTTTTTAATTCTCAGTTAAATTGACAAATATTTTGTCAATCTTCATTTTTCAATTTAAATAATGACATGAACCTTCATGTAATATTCTATAAAGTATGAATAAATGTTAAAAAAATTGGCTAGGAGAAGAGTTTTATAAAATACTATTCAATTTCTATAAATATTTTAAAACGGTTCAGAACTCCACATAATCTTGTATAGATTTTCAGAAAATTACATAAAATATGAAAAAGAAATTGAATATCCATTCCAATTTGTATACATTTGCAGAATTCTTCTACAAGCTTCTATAAAACTTTAGAAAATGGCCAAAATAGCTGAATTCTTATTTATTATAGAGAAAATTACCACAAAACATCATAAAATTTCCTGAAAATATATCAATTTTCAACAAAATCGGAAATTTTCAATCTATTTTCTATAAATTTTCAGTAATCTTCTATTATGTTTTATAAAACAACTTAAAACTACTGACAATGTATTAAATGTTGTAATTTTTATAAAATCCATAAAATACTAATATATTTCAATAAAATATATTTAATTTGACAAACATGAAATTCAATGTTCTACGGATTTTCTGAAAATTTCATCAAATGCATAAAATATTATATATTTTTTGTATAATTTATGATGTTTCTAATTAAATTAATCTTCAATTCTCTTTTTCATTTAATCTTCATTTTTTCAATTTAAATAATGACATGAATCTTCATTTAATATTCTAGAAAATATGAATTAATGTTAAAAAATTGGCTAGGAGAAGAGTTTTATAAAATACTATCCAATTTCTATAAATATTTAAAAAGGGTTCAGAACTCAACATGGTCTTGTATAGATTTTCAGAAAATTACATTAAAAAAATTTGAATCTCCATTCAATTTTGTATATATTTGCAGAATGCTTCGTACAATCTTCCATAAAACTTTAGAAAATGTCCATAATTGCGGAATTCTTATTCAGTATACAAAAAATGATCACAAATATCATAAAACTCCACATAATCTTGTATAGATTTTCAGAAATTTACATAAAATTACAAAAAAATTGAATCTCCATTCAAATTTGTATACATTTCCAGAATTCTTCGTACAATCTTCTATAAAACTTTGGACGATGTCCAAAATTGCTGAATTTTTATTCAGTATACAGAAAATTATCACAAATATCATAAATTTTTCTCAAAATGTATCAATTTTCAACATAATCTGAAAATTTCAATGTATTTTCTATAGGGATTTTAGTAAACTTCTATTATGTTTTATAAAACAACTTGAAACTACTGACAATGTATAAAATTTTGTAATTTTTATAATATTCATAAAATACTAATATATTTCAATAAAATATATGAAATTTGACGAACTTGAAATTCAATGTTCTATAGATTTTCAGAAAATTTCACAAGATGCATTAAATATTATATATTTATTGTATAATATATGATATTTCTTATTTTATATGATTATTAAATTAATCTTCAATTCTCTTTTTTATTTAATCTTCATTCCTTCAATTTAAATAATGACATGGTTTTTCATTTAATATTCTATAAAATATGAATAAATGTTAAAAAAAAGCTAGGAGAAAAGTTTTATAAAATACTATCCAATTTCTATAAAATATTTCAAAAAGGTTCAGAACTCCACATGATTTTTTATAGATTTTCAGAATATTACATAAAGCATAAAAAAAATTAATCATCATTTAAATTTGTATACATAGCCAGAATTCTTCGTACAATCATCTATAAAATTTTAGAAAATGTCCAAATTTGCTGAATTCTTATTCATTATATAGAAAATAATCACAAAATATCATAAAATTTCCTGAAAATATATCAATTTTCAACAAAATCTGACGTTTTCAATGTATTTTCTATAAATTTTCACTAATCTTCTATTATGTTTTACAAAATAACTTAAAACTACTGACAATATATAAAATGTTGTAATTTTTATAAAATCCATAAAATATTAATATATTTCAATATAATATGTCAAATTTCACAAACTTGAAATTTAATGTTCTATGGATATTCTGAAAATTTCATAAAATGCATAAAATGTTATATATTTTTTGTATAATATATGAAATTTCTAATTAAATTATTCTTCAACTCTCTTTTTCATTTAATCTCTATTTTTCAATTTCAATAATGACAGGAATGTTCATTTAATATTCTATAAAATATGAATAAATGTTAAAAAATTGGCTAGGAGAAGAGTTTTATAAAATACTATCCAATTTCTATAAAATATTTCAAAAGTGTTCAGAACTCCACATGATCTTGTATAGATTTTCAGAAAATTACATAAAATATAAACAAATTTGAATCTCCATTCAAATTTGTATACATTTCCAGAATTCTTCGTACAATCT
Organism: Othius punctulatus; assembly: GCA_951805005.1. Taxonomy (NCBI): domain Eukaryota; kingdom Metazoa; phylum Arthropoda; class Insecta; order Coleoptera; family Staphylinidae; genus Othius; species Othius punctulatus. Next base: position 15,616,139 of record OX638138.1, read on the forward strand.
TCTATAAAACTTTAGAAAATGTCCAAAATTGCTGAATTCTTATTCAGTATACAGAAAATGATCACAAGGTATCATTTTTTTTTTTTCAAAATATATCAATTTTCAACAAATTCTGAAATTTTCAATGTATTTTCTATAAATGTTCAGTAATCTTCTATTATGTTTTATAAAACAACTTAAAACTACTGACAAAGTATAAAGTTTTGTATTTTTTATAAAATTCATAAAATACTAATATATTTCAATAAAATATATCAAATTTCTCAAACTTAAAATTCAATGTTCTATGGAATTTAGGAGACACCTAAATGAAATCTCTAATTAAATTATTCTTGAATTATCATTTTCATTTAGTCTTTATTTCAGCGACTTAAATAAAAAGCTGAATCTTCATTTAATATTCTATAAAATATGAATAAATGTTAAAAAAATGGCTATGAAAATAGTTTCATAAAATACCACACAATTTCTATCAAATATTTCAAAAAGGTTCAGAACTCCACATGATCTTGTATAGATTTTCAGAAAATTACATAAAATATAAAAAAAATATCTTTATTTAAATTTGTATTATTGTATATATTTCCAGAATTCTTCGTACAATCTTGTATAAAACATTAGAAAATGTCCATAATTGCTGAATTCTTATTCAGTATACAGAAAATGATCACAAAATATATGATAATTAAGCATCATTATTTAAAGTTATTACTACTTTATTAGTATAGTAAAGTAGTTTAAATTTGGTAGATATCAAACTGATATTGTGATTTTTTTAATAGTATTTATTAAAAATCACATTTCAATGTTGATTGTTATTAATAATATTCTTTGAAATGTTGACACAATCATTAAAATTTTGGCAAAAACTGTTGCCTTTTTCGAGGCAACAGAAATATGTAATGCAGAAACTAGCTTCATTCAATGTTTTAATATACTCTTTACTGGACGTTATAACATCACCTGTTAACACATTATTTTCCAATAATACCTTACAACTGCCAAGACTCTATGTGTATATATAACTCAAGTTATATATACTCTATATAACACATATGAATATAAAAACACAACATTTAAATATAACGACATATAAGCATGGAACGTATAAATATAAAACACAATATTTCTGTAGTAATTTTAGAATGCTCTCAATGTGGTTACATTATGCAGTTGTTAATATTAAACAATCGTATAGGAATTAATTTTAATATGCAAATTAAATTAACGCGAGATTTCATAAATGGGTAGTGCGATATAAAGGACTTCAGTTATTAAAAGGGCTTATACACAGCATTAACAGAAATGAACCCCAAAACTTATTATATTAAGATAACGTTAATTGAATGTTAGCGTTAATCTCACATCATTAAAGATCTACACACGAAGTACTAATTGAGCCAGGCCAAAGCCGTGCAGACTACATGTGGGCTTTTCATCTTAATCAAGGATACTCATTAAATGTGATTTCATCAAACTCTCATATGACATAACATGTTTGCGTGTGTAGTAATATATTTAATTACTAATTGCGAGTAATACAACTTCATCGATTGCCCCCAAAGCGCATAACTCCGGATATTCATGCGAGTCTGCACCGTGTTAAATACGTGCCCTATGTGCGGTTCAGAGTGTGGCGATACGCTTTTTGTATTAAACGCTTCCGTAATTACGAAAATAATAAAAACAGAACACACGTAGCGTTTCCACGCCGCATATGTATTTGTCACAGTCCGCCGGAAATTTCCATATGCTTGCAATATAATGAGTGTCAAAAACCGATCCGACATGAAGACATTAAACACATTAACAGATGTCATCCACGGCGCTTTTTTCTACCACATCGAAAATCGCTGTCATGGCGATGTGTTGGACTTTTTCCCGGGATTAATTTGATCCTAATTGTTTTGCGGTCATCGTTTGAACATTTACGTGAGAGCCGAACATTCGTGGCAGATTTTTCCTGTCACCGTAATTAAAAGGGACACTCAAAAATAAGAATTACTTTTCAGACACACATAGTTTTGAGCAATTTTTATCGTAGGGAAGTTTACAACTAACCGAAGAACTACCTTATTGAACAATCATCAAATTGACGAAATATAAGAAGTAACATAAGTACATTTTTCATGTGTACATTAGATTTTTATGTATCGTCTGTATTAGGTATATTCTGATTTATCTGATCATACTTTAAAATAGAACATACAGGGTGTGACAAATTTAATGTCTATATTCATCTCGAGTAGCTGAGAATAAAAATGTTTTTAAATATCGTGAAGAGTTGACCAATCATACAATTAGAAATGCAGCTAAATTTAATGAATATTTTGGATTCCATGCATACAATATTGCATAGAAATTTTAAACGATCTGTATATAATATGGCTAGCTTGCAGACGGATCGGTTTGCCCTTGAACGTTTGGACAAAATTTGGCCGTAGAATACATTTAGATTTTATGACAAAACGTTTCTTTTAAAGGTATCTTCGGTTAGAATCCAGCATGGTCGAAATTTGCAATTTATTTCAATTTCCATTACTGTCTCAAAACTATTATGTACATTATTCTAAAACCATCTACATTTTCAGAGCTAATCAAAAATATTCACTCGATCTACCACCTAGGTTTTAGGAGCTTCTAAGATCTAAACTCTGCCTTAAACATTCACCATAGAGATAAATAGACAACCCTCACGAAATAGCACTTGTAACTTATTTTACTGATCAAATTTTATATTTTTGATATGTGCATGCCTGAAGCATAGAATAAAACTAATTTAATAATTTTGTGAAGATATACTCGTAGATATATTCAATATTAGAAAAGAAAAGACAAAAATAGAAAAACAATACAACAAGAGCAAAATATCGAAGAAGCAAGCGCCTATTAGAAGCATCTACTTTGATGGAAATAAAGACAAAACGTTTTCTCAAACAAAATAATATGACAGGTTTCATAGGAGAGAGGCAGACAAAGAGAATGTGATGATTCATCTGGAACTTGAGTCAGAATACTTGTACTCCATGTAACTCCGGATTCTGGATGCACTCCATCGCCTCTAATTTGGAAGTATCAGATCCACTTGCCTAAGGAGTGATTTAGATTTCTCTCTGCAGTATCGAGAATCAGGGATAACATGACCCAAGTATTCTAACCCAAGATCAAGAAGAATCTTCACATAGTCTTCGTCTACTCTCTCCTGCGAAACTTGTCATTTACTTTTGTTGAGTAATCGCTTTGTCTTTCTTCTCATCGAAGTAGAAGGTTCTAATAGGCCGGTCTTTGATATTTTGCTCTTGTATTACTTTTCCAAATTTTGTCTATTTTCTTCTAATCTTGAATCTTCTACGATGTGCTTCTCGTAACCAAATAATTGAATTACTTTAATTCTATGATTCAGGCATGTATATTTCAAACATCTAACCAACAATTAACAGAGAGAGGAGTTTTAATTCGTGAGGGTTGACTATGCACCTCTATAATATTAGTTCAAGGGCAACCCAAGGAATTGCCCGAAAAATCCCAAATTTGGTGTGCAAAGTTTCTACCACCCATTGCATATTTTCCGCATTAACCGTTACCGAAAAAAAAAGTTTTTTCGCACCACCCTAGTGCACACCCCTTTAACACTGTTCAAATCATGTATAGTTCAAAATTTGAACGTGTTTCCTAGATTTTCCGCATCAGCTATGGTTTAAAAAAAAATGTCTTTCACAAAAGTTGGAAAATTCCATCGTTGCGGTTTATATTTTTTCTAGACGATGTAATTTATATTAGTGCAAACATATTGCAAAATTAAATTATTTTATTTAAATTATTTCTCAGAAAATTAAAATTTTTCAGGAAACCCAAAAACACAATTGAATTGCAAAGTTAGAAAACGGCTCATCTACGAAAATTAAAATTATAAGGAGAAACAAAAACGCGAAATTTCTGTTGAACGATTATTTAAAAACAGGCTGTTCTCAGTTCGCTTTGTAAACAGCCTGTTTTTGATAAGCCCTGTTTTTAAATAGCCTGATATAAACAGAGGAAGCCCCGCAGTTTTATCCGTAATTAATAAGTATAATAAAGCATTTTTAAATGGTAGAAAATTCCCAATGAAATTTTGTTTTTTACAATAAAACTTTTATGATTACCACTATTTTTTTAATATGCTCTCTAACTTGTTATGAACTTTTAAAAATTTAATATAAAATTATAGAATTTTTAATCAAAATTTCGAATATTCTAAAGACATTTTCTTTCCAATTAATAATAAATGTTTTGAAAAAAATGGAAAATTTCAAATGAAAATGTTTACGATGAAAGTTTCCTATATTCTACTAAATGATTGTAATTTACAATCAATATTTTGCACTTTCCATTTCAAATTTTAGGAATTCTAGAAGAAATGTCTGTTTTTCCATTAAATTAAAAAAAACTTTTCAATATTGATAGTTTTTAATGAAATTTCGTTGCTTACAAAGAAAAATCCGCAAATTCCATAGAAAAATACACTGTAACCAAGTAATGAGACATTTTAAACGGTAGATGTTTCTTATTCTTCTAAATTTTTTAATATACAATCGAATTTTTGCAATTTCCATTGAAAATTTCGTTTTAACCAAGTAATAAAACAAAGCACATAGAGGGTAGAAAATTTCCAATGAAATTTTGTAGTTTACAATAAAAGTTTTATGCTTTCTTCTATTTTGTTTTAGTATACAGTATGTCCCTGGATTGAGTTCACAAAAGGGATTTTTTTTTTAAATTTTTACTTTTAAGTAAAAATGTTACAGGAATTATTATTCATGCTTGGTCTGAAACTACCAGTTTAGTTATTGAAACTTTGATTCATTTATTGAGGGTGCTGGCAAAATAAAAACGATTAAATCTTATTTTGACACTTGTTTATTTACTATTTGCAAAAAGAATTTAAAATTACATCTAACAACATTATAGAATATAATCATTCAAACAATCCCCCAAATGCAGAAAATAATACTGATAATGTAAAAAAATGCCTACGAGAGGCATTTTCGTCGATAACTATTGAGGAAATACAAAACAGTTTTCAGGAGTTCCACGCCAGGCTTGAACTGTATGAAGAAAATGGTGGGGATTGTTTAAATGATGTCATTTTTGAGTAAGTGTCACAATTAGATTCATTTTATTTTTATTTAGCCAACACCCTATATAAATAAATCCTTGGTTTAATTACTGAAAAGGTAGTTTCAGACCAAGCAGGTATTTTAATTCCTATAACATTTTTTACTTAAAAGTAAAAATTAAAAAAAAATCCTTCTTGTAAACTCAATCCGGGGACATACTGTACACTCAAAATGAGTATACATGAAATTGTTTGAACTTTTGCAATTTGAAATAAAATTATAGAATTTTTAATCAAAAGTTCTTTCCAATTATTAATATTTTTTTTATAAAAAAATGTTGTAGTGAAAATTTCGCATATTCTATTCTAAATTATTGTAATTTACAATCAATATTTTGCAATTTCCATTTAAAACTTTAGAAAATCAATAACAAATTTCTGATTTTTCATTTAATTACAAAAACTTTTTCAATATTGAAAATTTTCAATGAAATTTTGTAGTTTTTAATGAAAATTTTGCAAATATCAAAGAAAATTTCATTGTAACCATCTAATAATAAAGCATTTTAAAGGGTAGACATGTCACATGGGTAGACACATGTCTAATGAAATTTTGTTAATTACAATAAAACTTTTATGATTTCTTCTTTATGATTTTTTGTTTAATATGCACTCAAAATTTGATTGTACTTTTTGCATTTTGAAATAAAGTTATGGAATTTTTAATCAAAATTTCGCATATTCTAAAGACCGTTTCTTTCAAATTAATATTTTTTTTTTAAATTAAAAAATTCCAATGAATATGTTTATGATGAAAATCGTCTAAAATGGGAGGAAAAGGTGAAAAATATGTATTTCATACATTCTACTAAATTATTGTAATTTACAATCATAATTTTGCAATTTCTATTTAAAATTATCTCTTCTTCTGTTCGTGGATCAACAAAATGAGCCAAAATTTCATCATGCTGAAGTATTTGATGTACTACCCCCATCCCTCTTTTATAATTTAAAATTATGTAACTGATAAAAAAAAATAGTTTTTAGATGTAATGATAAAATTATTATTTATAATTTAAAATTATATAACTGATAATACAAATTTTAGGTTTTAGATTTAATAATAAAATTATGTTTAAATATTGAAGAAAATTTCCAATGAAATTTTGTTGTTTACAATGAAAATTTCGTTAATTCCAAAGAATTTTTCGTTTTAATCAAGTTATAATAAATCATTTTCAAAAATTTCCAATTCTAGTGAATTCATCTTAATTTTTGAATCTCCATTTGTGTATTTCAACGAATTTGCATTATATTTAATTTTACATTTTCTTTTTTTCTGTGAAATTTATACCAAGTACCATATTTTCCTTTGTGTAATTTTACATTGTGTCTTTAGAATACTTTACTATTTCCTTTTAACATTATAAAAATTGTACATTAAAATAAAATATACTACTTATAACAGTAATAAAAACAACTCGCAGACATTTTTCTTTTAAATCTAGAATTCAAAAATTTTGTTGAAACAATACTTTACCATTGAAATTGTGGAAATTGAAAAAGTGGAAAATTTCATGGTTATTGGGTGTATTGATGATATAAGTACCAATTTAGGAGAATGTAAATATTGTATCATATTGTATTGTATCATATTGTATCATATTGAATGTAACAATATTGTAATAATCTAATTTTAAATTTTATTTTCCAGGTATGTATTTTTCTACTTGATTTATTCTCTTTCACCAACTTCAGCAAAGTAAGTGGAGTAATTTAAGAAAATGTATAATTCAAATTATTTAAAAATATATTCTTTTAGGTCATTATTTCGTATTTAATATTTGAATTGTGGTAGCGTTTACTTCGTGATACATTTTATCAATTATAAATAAAACAAGTTACTTTGTGAACATAACATAAATTCATTTATTTGTGACTATAGTTTCGACTACTTAGGTAATCATTATCTAACAAAACAAAAACTAATGATTACCTAAGTAGTCGAAACTATAGTCACAAATATATGAATTTATGTGATACTCACAAACTAATTTGTTTTATTTATAGCATTTAATTAATACTGTATTACATAACGAGAGTTGTATGAAGTATATTTCGCACGAAGAGAAAGTTTACGCAATGATTCGCAAAGCGGCGAGTTGCGAAATATCTCGAGTGCGTAATTGCCTTACAACTCAAATTGTGTACGCTATTTTTTCTACTTCCAATCGTAATAATGAGAAATAAGCACAAATTAATACATTTTTGTTCTGTCAGATGCTTATGTCAAATATAACATGGACCGTCATATGATTATTTTGACAATTTCAAAAGTAATTTTCACAATGTTGCCAATGCTAATACAAATAATTACCTAGCTAACTGTTACGTAATATATGTGTATTACGTAAAAATAGTGCATTTTCATTACATAACAGTGTTAGGTAATACATAATTGATTTACTAGCCACAAAGTTCGTTTGTAATTGACAATTTACTAATGAGGGAGTAGAAAAAATAAACAGAATGCATCTGAATGAGCTTCGTGATTTATCACCTGGGTTTTGATTATATTTATATATGTTTTTTATGATTGATAAATTATAATCCGCCTTCTAATCCACCGATTATAATCTCTCCGCCCCTCCACCCCTCCGCCCCTCTTTTAAATAACCTCTTTTAAACAGCTTTAAATAGCAAGGTGGTGTTGATGATTCAAAATGACCTGTTTAAAAGAACATATCGAGTGGGGCGGAGGGGTCAAAGACGATATCGTGAGGGGCTGAGGCAGTCCCGCGCAGATGTTTGGCAGCCCAACATACACGGAACGGCTCGCTCGACCGGAAGTAGGTAGCGAAAAATCGGCCCATGTAGTCCTTATGGAGAAATTGTTCCAGAACTCTCCTAGCCCCACTACTTCTTTGTATTTTTTGTATTCGTTTTTCATATTATTTTTGTTATTATTTGTTGTGCATTTAAGATTTTCTAAGATATATTGGAAATTATTACCAATGAAGGAAAACTGATAAAAAAAGAGAATAGATTGTGATTCAGTTTTTATATGAATTCTGAATGAACCTTCCCCTCGCTCTTAACAAGAGCAGCGCTCGTACATTTACCTACATGCAATTTGCCGACACAAAAATCAAATATCCTTTCTTGCGTGCCCTATATACACACATATACGAGAGCCGCCTGCACCACATGTGCATTATTTTCGTATTGGAAAGATCAAATTCTCCACCGCGACATCAGCTAGTTTATCCTGTTTTATTCCCGAAATTTACATATAATAGTGCTTCGATGTCAAAACGCCAGCTGTATCTAAGGTGATGGCAAATATTTATGCTTCACGACATGTAACTCCGACATTGTCTCGGAAATTAGAGTTACATCGCATAACGTATACGTAACGCGCACAGAATTTTGCAAACCTCCTGTTTTAATTGAGCTAATTGGAACCATTTACATTTTCTTGTCCTCCAAGCTTGATACGACGGCAGAATTTCAAATCGTCATAAAATACACATTAATTGGCCACTCGAACTGCGCAAACTTTAAATTAAATGGCTGTAATAAAAGACCCGTATTAAATTAAGTAACTAGAACGATATTGAAATTTAACTAATCTGGGCATATATTACAAAATATGAATTACTTTAATATACCTACTTTAATTTATAATGTGAAGTATTCATAGGTACAGTTACACGATTGTTAATAGTTTGAATACGACGTAAAGGAGTTTTCATTTTTTTTAGGTCCAGGTCAAAAATATGAAAATCTGTGAAATTAAACTATCTAAATTTTTAATTAAACTGTCAAATGTTTGACTATATAATCAGAATTAATCGAAGTAGAGAACTAAAGTTCGAACTATCAAATTTTCAGCTTCAACTATCGTAACTTTGTAATTTATCGTTTTGAATTTGTACTATTTTTCATTGAAACTATCTAAAACTGTCATAATCACTGAACTATCATAATCTATCAATTTTCATATACATGTGTGATATACATGTGTCTATACCATAACAATAAAAAAGAAAACAACTAAATTTCCACGTATATGTGAATATCAATCATTTTTTTAGGTTTAGGTGAAAAATATGAAAATCTGTGAAATTAAACTATCTAAATTTTTAATTAAACTGTCCAATGTTTGACTATTTAATCAAAATCTATCGAACTTAAGAACTAAACTTCGAACTATCAAGTACTATTATTATAGAGATTATAACTATAGAGATTCTGATTATATAATCTATCGAACTAGAAAACTAAACTTCGAACTATTAAATTTTCAGCTTCAACTATCGGAACTTTGCAATTTATCGTTTTGAATTTGTACTATTTTTCATTGAAACTGTCTAAAACTGTACCAAATTTTCATTGAAACTATCATAGTCTACCAATTTTCATATACATTTATCAGATCTTCTACCATAACAATAAAAAAAACCTAAACTAAATGAAATTAAACTATCTAAATTTTTAATTAAACTGTCCAATCTTTGACTATATATACAGAATCTATTAGAGAACTAAACTTCGAACTATCAAATTCTCAGCTTCAACTATCGTAACTTTGAAATTTATCGTTTTGAATTTGTACTATTTTTGATTGAAACTATCTAAAACTCTCAAATTTTCATTAAAACTATCATAATCTACCAATTTTCATATACATTAGTCAGACCTTCTACCATAAGAATAAAAAAAAAACTAACTAAATTTCCATGTATTTGTCAATATCAATCATTTTTTTTAGGTCCAGGTGAAAAATATGAAAATCTGTGAAATTAAACTATCTAAATTTTTAATTAAACTGTCCAATGTTTGAATATACATCAGAATCTATCGAACTAGAGAACTAAACTTCGAACTATCAAATTTTCAGCTTCAACTATCATAACTTTGCAAGTTATCGTTATCAATTTGTACTATTTTTCATTGAAACTATCTAACACTGTAAAATTTTCATTGAAACTATCATAGTCTACCAATTTTTATATACATTTGTCAGATCTTCTACCATAACAATAAAAAAAAACTAACTAAATTTCTACGTATTTGTCAATATCAATATTTTTTTTTAACTCCAGGTAAAAAATAAGAAAATCTGTGAAATAAACTATCTAAATTTGTAATTAAACCGTCCAATGATTGACTGTATAATCAGAATCTATCGAACTAGAGAACTAAACTTCGAACTATCAAATTTTCAGCTTCAACTATCGAAACTTTGCAATTTAACGTTTTGAATGTGTACTATTTTTCATTGAAACTTTCTAAATCTGTCGAATTTCCACGTTCAAGTCAAATTTGTCAAATATTAATCTTCAGTAGTGACAATTAAACCAGTTTTCAAATGCAACAAATTGTCATATTTCCTACTGTTTCAATCTATCAAGTTTTTAGCATCCGCTGTAAAAGTGTGTGAAATTTCGAACAGATATCGAAACTTGCGAAAATTTCCATTTCAATTCTCTAGATTTGTTAAATTTTTGATTAATACTGTGTGAATGTCCAATTTTCAAACACAGTTATGTAAAACGATCAAATTTTCAGCTTCAACTATTGTAAATGAAAAGTGCAAAATATAAAGTTATCAAATAACATCCAAGTGATAGCAACACAGTGTTAAAACAATCACATCGTAATTAATCGAAAGTACGATGCAATAAATAAAAATAAAATGAGCCCTAAATTGATAGCATCGGGAATATGATTAGTTATTGGCACTGATAATAACCTAATCTTCTGCAGTGAAATTTAGACCAGTTTAAAACTGCAACAAATTGTCATATTAACTATTGTAAATCTATGTCAAGTTTTTAGCACTAGCCACAAAAGTGTGTGAAATTTCCAACAGATATCGTAATATCCGAAAATTTCGACTTGAATTGTTTCACTTTATTAAATTATTGATTAAAACCGCCTAAATGCCGAAATTTTAAATGCAATTACGTAAAACTATCTTCTACTATAACAATAAAAAAAAAACTAACTAAATTTCCATGCATTTGTCAATATCAATCATTTTTTTTAGGTCCAATTTTCATCAACATTTGTCACATCTTCTACCGTAACAATAAGAAAAACTATCTATATTTGTCATTTTTTCAAAAACAGCTGCATAATCTGTCAATTATTTAAATTTGTTAAATTTATGTTTTAAACTGTCTGAATGTCAAATTTTCAAATACATTTATGTAAAACTATCGAATTGAGCTATCATAAGTTTCCAATTTATCCTTTTGTATTTATATTAATTTTCATTTAAACTATTCAAAACTGTCAAATTTTGATTAAAACTATCACAGTCTGTGCATTTTCATCACATCTTCTGCGGTAACAATAAAAAAAATACAAATTAAGGATGTACAAATTTTGATTTATAATAAAAAAACTAATATCTTTTTGTATTTGTATTATTTTTCATTGAAACTATCTAAAACTGTCAAATTTTGATTGAAACTGCCATAGTCTGCCAATTTTCATCAAAATTTGTCACATCTTCTACCGTAACAACAAGAAAAACCAACAAAATTTGTCATTTTTTCAAAAACAGCTGCATAAATCTGTCAATATCAGCATTTTTTTAAGTCCAAGTGTTAAAAAATGATTACATCAGCATTTTGTTAAAATATGAAAATGTGAAATTTTTAAAAGTAACTATCTAAAGTTTTAATTGCGACTCTCCAATTATAATATAGTAAAAATCTAACGAGTTTTCATCTGCAAGTAATCAAATTTGTCTAATAGATCCTAATCTTCAGCAGTGAAAATTAGTGTAGTTTTTCACTGCAACCAATTGTCACATTTCAATAAGAGTGTGAAATTTTCAACAGATATCAAAACATGCGAAAATTTCTAGTTCAATTATTTGGATTTGTTAACTTTATGTTTAAAACTGTAAAATTTTCAAATACATTTATGTAAAACTATCGAATTCAACTATCATAACTTTCCAATTTATCCTTTTGTATTTGTATTATTTTCCATTGAAACTATTCAAAACTGTAAAATTTTGATTAAAACTATAATAATACCGTAAAAATAACCGTAAAAATAATAATAAAAAAAATTCAAATTAAGGATGTACAAATTTTGATTTATAATAAAAAACTAATATCCTTTGTATTTGTATTATTTTTCATTGAAACTATCTAAAACTGTCAAATTTTGATCGAATCATAGTTATCATAGTGTCAATTTTCATTAAAAAAATCCACATCTACCATAACTATTAAAGGAAAACAAACGAACGAAATTTGCACGAATTTGTCAATATTTTTTTAAGTGAATTCTGTCTATATTAGCGATTTTTTTTAGGTCCAAGTGTTATAAAATTAAAACATTAGCATTTTGTTAGGTCCGGTGTAAAAATTTGGTAAAATGTGAAATTTTCAAGAGTAACTATCCAATTTTTTATTAAGATAGTCAAACTGTGACAATTTTTCATCTGCAACTAGTCAAATTTGTCTAACAGATTCTAATCTTCAGCAGTGAAAATTAGACCAGTTTTCAACTGCAACAAAATGTCATTATTCCTACTGTTTAAATCTATGAAGCTTTTAGTACCAGCTGCAAAAGTGTGTGAAATTTTCTACAGATATCGAGACATACAAAAATTTCCATTTCAATTCTCTAGTTTTGTTAAATTTTTGATTAAAATTGTGTGAATGTAAAATTTTTAAACACAATTACGTAAAACTATCAAATTTTCAGCTTCAACTATCGTAACTTTGAAATTTATCGTTTTGAATTTGTACTATTTTTCATTGAAACTATCTAAAACTGTCAAATTTTCATTGAAACTATCATAGTCTGCCAATTTTCATATACATTTGTCAGATCTTCTACCATAACATTAAAAAAAAAAACTAACCAAATTTCCACGTATTTGTAAATATCAAATTTTTTTTTAGGTCCAGGTGAAAAATATGAAAATCTGTGAAATTAAACTATCTACATTTTTAATTAAACTGTCAAATGTTTCACTGTATAATCAGAATCTATCGAACTTAGAGAACTAAACTTCGAACTATCACATTTTCAGCTTCAACTGTCGTATCTCTGCAATTTATCGGTTTAAATTTGTACTATTTTTCATTAAAACTATCTAAAACTGTCGAATTTTCACCTTCAACTCAAATTTGTCAAATATCAATCTTCAGTAGTGACAATTAGACCAGTTTTCAAATGCAACAAATTGTCACATTTCCTACTGTTTAAATCTATCAAGTTTTTAGCATCCGTTTTGTGAAATTTCGAACAGATATCGAAATATGCGAAACTTTTTAGTTCAATTCTCTAAATTTTTGATTAATACTGTGTGAATATCTAATTTTCTAACACAGTTATGTAAAACTGTGAAATTTTCAGCTTTACCTATCGTAAGTGAAAAGTGAAAAATATGAAGTTATCGAATAACATCCAAGTGTTAAAAAAATCAATATTTTTATAAATACTATAAAGTACAACGTTATAAATTTATAACTACTTTCATTATGGCATTAATTTATATTTGGCGAGTTTTACATTTGGGCGCTATTATTTGATTAATTTATTGTACCAACCGCAATTTAATGTGCAAATATTTTTACACGCAATCAAATATTTTATATATTAATTTCAGTTTATAACATGAGTACAATTGCATTTATGACAGCTACGCATCGTAATTAATCGAAAGTATTATGCAATAAATAAAAATAAAATGAGCCATAAATTGATAGCATTGGTAATATAGTCACTGATAGTACAAAAATTGCAATGTGAATAATTAGAAAACTTAATTGTCGTAAAACTTTTAATAGGTTAAGAGCGAATCTCGGCAACGACAGCCAAGGAGTAAAAGAAAATGGCATTTTTGAACACCTTAATATAATTTACATATCAGGGCAACGAAGTTATTTAATTACATTACTTTAACCTAGTTTAAAAGTTTTCATCCCTGATGAAAAGGCTTCTATGAAATATGTTAACGGACGTTGAGCCGCAAAGGTTAATAACGAGATTTATTTTTACACATTACCAGATTATTAGCGAAAGAAGCACAGGATAACTCAATCAAGCGTGCTTATTTATTTGTGCTATGGTATAATTTAGATGCAAACTAAGCGATTTAACTCTGTCATTCTGACGTAATATTGTCTTATTAGCATGAGTTATAACAATTTTGAAAGATTGTCCCGAGGGTTGGCGGAGAGAGTTTGGGGTGCATCCCTCTGGATTTTATTACCTTCGAGGGTCACATGCGCATCCTGAAAGTTTCATAATTTTCCAAAGTGCTTGAAAAGGGACAGGACTTGTAAACTCTGATGCTATATTTTAAATTGTCGTTTCGTCTAACAAATAAGTATCATCAAGTTTTATATCGACGGAAATTTATCAATTTTATCTATACCCGAGATAAAACATCTACATAGAAATTGTTCATACATAATACATCAGTCTCTCGTTTTTATACAGTTGATTTATGTATGTATAATATTTTATATTCCACATACTCTTTTTTAGCAATAATAAAATGTTAAATGAAGCTTATATTAAAATGGTTTTAATACATATTAAATTTTAATTTTATGCTACGTAAAATAATTATAAAGTTTTACATGTTACGCAATTACTGCATTAATTTTTCAATAGTGCATATAATTTGCAGTTTCAAAATGCAACTCTTAGAAACGATGCTTTCTACAGTACAGGATTTTTATCTCCATAAAATGTAGTGTTTTCCTAATTTTTGTGTTTGATATGTTGTATTGACCTCACATGTATTCCATGTACAATAAATGACGTTTGAATGTATAAATAAACAAGTGTAATTTGTTGTAATTTTGAAGGGGAAATATATGAACATTTGTGTAATATGGAAAAATACAATCTAAATGCATACTTTAGTAGTATACCTGAAGTTAATTCTCCTGAAAATTTGACAGAGTTTCAGTTTTATATAAGTGAGAAAATCAAAAGTACATTAGGTTAGGTTAGGTTAGGTCTCTATTTCCGAAATTTTAGAAAATTTATTTATTGTATGATATTGTGTAGATTTGTGTTCAGTATACCTGAAGTATACCTGAAGTTTCAGTATTAAATAAGTGAGAAACTTTGTCAAATTTTCAGGAGAATTAGCTTCAGCTATACTGATAAACACAAATTTAATATTAAATATACAATAAATTAATTTATTTATTGCCTATTTAATATTAGATTTGTGTTCAGTATACCTAAAGCTAATTCTCCTGAAAATTTGACAAAGTTTCAGTATTAAATAAGTGAGAAAATCAAAAGTAGGTTAGGTTATTTGCACTACTTAAAAAAAACGCAGTATATATTCTCGAAAAAGACAGAAATATTACAAATCTATAGATAAATATTTATCAAAAATGAGTGCATCAACATAAATCTGTTTAACTAAACAACTTAAAAAAAAGCAATATATATTCTCTAAAAAGACAAAAATATTACAAATCTGTAGATAAATATTGGTCAAAAATGAGTGCATCTACCTAAATTTATTTAACTAAACAACTTAAAAAAAAACGCAGTATATATTCTCGAAAAGGACAAAAATATTACAAATCTATAGATAATTTTATATTTAATTGGCAGATTTCTATGAATTTTTGTTCGATATGCCTTTATATAGACGATATTCTGTTTTCTACAGCATATTTGAAAAATATTTGTCACAAATTAACGCATGAATGGAAATTTGTTCCAAAATTTAACAAAAAATAGAATAGAATCTAAAAACCCCAAAAAGTTCACAAATCTATAGGTAATTTTATAAATAATTGGTAGATTACTATGCATTTTTTATTTGATATGCTTTTCTGTATATGATATTTTGTTTTCTAGAGCACAATTGAAAGATATTTGTCAAAAATGCTAATGAAAATAAATTTGTGATATTTTTTTTTAAATCTGAACAGATTTTTAAAAATTCCAATAATTTTACAAATCTATAGGTAATTTTATAAATAATAATTGATAGATTTCTGTTGATTTTATAAATAATTGGTAGACTACTATGCATTTTTTATTTGATATGCTTTTCTGTTTACGATATTTTGTTTTCTAGAGCATAATTTATGGATATATGCCAAAAATGCTTATGGAAATAAATTTGTGACAATCTTTTTAAAATCTGAATTGATTTTTAAAAAATTCAAAAATTTAACAAATCTATAGGTAATTTTATAAATAATAATTGATTGTTTTCTTTTAATTTTATAAATAGTTGGTAGATTACTATGCATTTTTTATTTGATATGCATTTCTGTGTACGATATTTTGTTTTCTAGAGCATAATTATTAGATATTTGCCAAAAATGCTCATGGAAATAAATTTGTGACAATTTTTATTTAAATCTGAATAGATTTTCAAAAAAAATAAAAATTTAACAAATCTAGGTAATTTTATAAATCATAATTGATAGATTTCTGTTGATTTTATAAATAATTGGTAGATTACTATGCATTTTTTATTTGATATGCTTTTCTGTATACGATATTTTGTTTTCTAGAGCATAATTGATACCTATATATATATGCCAAAAATGCTCATGGAAATAAATTTGTGACAATATTTTTAAAATCAGAATAGATTCTTAAAAAATTCAAACATTTAATAAATCTATAGGTAATTTTATAAATAATAATTCATAGATTTCTGTTGATTTTATAAATAATTGGTAGATTACTATGTATTTTTTATTTGATATACTTTTCTGTATACGATATTTTGTTTTCTAGAGCATAATTGATAGATATATGCCAAAAATGCTCATGGAAATAAATTTGTGATATCTTCTTTTAAAATCCGATTAGATTTAAAAAAAATCAAAAATTTAACAAATCTATAGGTAATTTTATAAATAATAATTGATTGATTTCTGTTGATTTTATAAATAATTGGTAGATTACCATGCATTTTTTATTTGATATGCTTTTCTGTATACGATATTTTGTTTTCTAGAGCATAATTGATAGATATTTGCCAAAAAAGATCATGAAAATAAATTTGTGATATCTACTTTTGAAATCTGAATAGATTCTAAAAAAAAAATCAAAAATTTAACAAATTTGTAGGTAATTTTATAAATAATAATTGATAGATTTCTATTCATTTTAATTTTGGTACGTCACAGTGTACGTTATATTTTATTTTCTGGACTTATTTGACAAAACTGTCAAATTTTGACTTAAACTATCATAGTCTTACAAAATTTTCATAAAATTGCCATCTTCTACAAGATCAATAAAAAAAAACTAGCTAAATTTGTCATTTTTTCAAAAACAGCAACACAAATCTGTCAATATCAGCATTTTTTAGGTCCAAGTGTTAAAAATCAAATTTCAGGATTTTAAGAAAACAAGTCGCTCAAATGCAACTGACATGACTAACATCATCATAACTGACATCATAATATATCATACTAATGTGAAATTAATAATTTATACTGTAATATTAATTTTCCACTCTAACTATAAAAGAAAACAACTAAATTTGTATATATTTTTTAACAAATCCAAGAATTTATCAATATCAGCCAATTTTTTAGGCACAAGTGAAAATTATGAAAATGTGAAATTTTCAAAAGTAACTATCCAAATTTTTATTTGTGACTTCCCAATTTTTGCAACTAGTCAAATGTGTCTTATACATACTAATCTACTAAATTAGACCAATTTTCAACTGCAACAAATTGTCATATTTCCAACTGTTAAAATCTGTCAAGTTTTTATCACCAGCCGCAAAAGTGTGTGAAATTTCCAACATATATCGAAATATGCGAAAATTTACAGTTCAATTATCTAAGTTTTTTTTTTTTTAATTAAAATTGTCTAAATGTCAAAAATTTTAAATGTAATTATGTAAAACTATCGAATTTTCTACTTCAACTATCGTAACTTTCGAATTTATGCCTTTGAATTTGTAATATTTGTTATTGGAACTATTCTAAACTGTCAACTTTTGATTAAAACTATCATAGTCTGCCCATTTTCATAAAAAAAATTGTCCCATCTTCTACCATAACAATAAAAAAAAAAAAACAAATTAATGATGTACAAAACTCGATTTATAATAAAAAAGCTAACTATCCTTTTATATTTGTATTATTTTTCATTGAAACTATCCAAAATTGATTGAAACTATCATAGTCTGGCAATTTTCATAAAAATTTGTCACATCTTCTACCATAACTATAAATATAAACTAACTACATTTGCAAAAATTTGTCAACATCAGTCAATTTTATTTAGGTCGATGTGAAAAATATGAAAATCTGTGAAAATTTCAAAAGCAACTATCTAAATTTTTAAATAAACTGTCCAATGTTTGACTATATAATCAGAATTTGTTGAATTTTCACCTCCAAGTTAAATTTGTCAAATATCAATCTTCAGCAGTGAAAATTAGATCAGTTTTCAAATGTAACAAATTGTCATATTTCCAACTGTTAAAATATACCAAGTTTTTATCGGCCGCAAAAATGTATGAAATTTCCAACAGATATCAAAATATGCGTGTTAAAAAAAAAAAATAATAAAATTTAAAAAAAATAATATAAATAATTAAAATAAGTGTTAAAAATGAAAATTCAGCATTTTTAGGCTCTGGTGTAAACATACGAAAATGTGAAAATTTCAAAAGTAACTATCCAAATTTTTAATAACAACAACTGTCCAATTTTTGACTAATATAGTCCAAATCTGTCGAATTTTCATCTGCAACTAGTCAAAATTGTCTAATTGATACAATCCTTCAGCAGTGAAATTTAGACTAGTTTTCAACTGCAACAAATTTTCATATTTACAATGTTTAGAATATGTCAAGTTATTAGCACCAACCGCAAGTGTGTGAAATTTCCAGCAGATATCAAAACATGCGAAAATTTCCAGTTGAATTCTCTAAACTTGCTAAATTTTGATTAAAACTGTTTATATCTCGAATTTTTAAGTGCAATAGTTGAAAATTTTATAGTTTTACATACTATCAAATTTTCAACTTAAACTATCGTAAGTTTCCAATTTATCCTATTGGATTTTTATTATTTTTCATTGAAACTATCTAAAACTGTCACATTTTGATTGAAACTATCATGTCTGCCAATATTCATTAAAAAAATCTTCTACCGAATAATAAAAATTCAAAAAAAAATACAAATTAAGAATGTACAGAATATGATTTATAATAAAAAATAACTAAATTTGTCATGGTTTCAAAAACAGTGGCACAAATCTGTTAATATCAGCATTTTTTTAAGTCTAAGTTGTTAAAAAATGAAACATCAGCATTTTAAGAAAAAAAAAATCGCCCAAATGCAACTGACTGACTATCATAATACTGTAATAGTTATCATTTATACTGTAATATTAATTTTCTACTGTAACTATAAAAAAGAACAACTAAATTTGTAATTTTTTTAAATAAATTCACCAAATTGTCAATACCGTCCAATTATTTTAGGTCCATGTGAAAAATATGAAGATGTGATATTTTCAAAACTATCCAAATTTTTAATTGCAACAACCCTTTTGCAACTAAACAAATTTGTCTAAAAGAGTCTAATCTTCAGCAGTGAAAATTAAACCAGTTTTCAACTGCAACAAATTGTCATATTTCCAACTTTGAAAATATGGTAAGTTTTCAGCACGAGCAGTGAAAGTGTGTTAAATTCTCGAAACATATCGAACTATACCAACATTTCCAGTTTAATTCGTAAAATTAATTAATTTTTTGATTTACAACTTATAAATTTTCAAATGCAATTGTGTACTTCTGTCTGAATTTTCAACCTTCAAACTATAGTAACTTTTCAATTTATCCTTTTGAATTTGTTTTTTTTTTGAAATTTAAACAATCCAAACCGGTCAAATTTTGACTGAAACTATCAGTCATAAAAATATTTCATAAAAATTGTCATTTTCTACCATAACAATAAAAATAAAACCAACCAAATTTGTAATTTTTTTCAAAAACGGCAATACGAATCAGTCAAATCATCATTTTTATAGGTCCAGAATTAAAAAATGAAAGATCAGCGATCATGATTTTAAGAAAAAAATCGCTCAAATGCAACTGACATGACTAACATAATATATCATAATACTGTAATATTAATTTTCTACTGTAACTATAAAAAAGAACAACTAAATTTGTAATAGTAGTAAAACAATGCACCAAATTGTCAATATCAGCTAATTATTTTAGGTCCAAGTGAAAAATATGAAGATGTGATATTTTCAAAAGTAACTAAGTTTGTAATTTTTTTTAAATAAATACACCAAATTGTCAGTATCAGCCAATTATTTTAGGTCCAAGTGAAAAATATGAAGATGTGATATTTTCAAAAGTAACTAAACTTGTAATTTTTTTATTCAAATGCACGAAATTGTCAGTATCAGCCAATTTTTGTTAGGTCCAAATTAAAAATATGAAGATGTGAAATTTTCAAAACTATCCAATGTTTTAATTGCAACAACCCAATTTTTGCAACTAAACAAATTTGTCTAATAGAGTAAAATCTTCAGCAGTGAAAATTAAACCAGTTTTCAACTGCAACAAATTGTCATATTTCAAAAGGGGGGTGACATTTCCAACAAATATCAAAACAATGTTAAAAAATAAAAGATCAGCATTTTAAGAAAAAAAATTGCTCAAATGAAACTGATATAATTATCATAATATATCATACTACTGTGAAAGTAATAATTTATACTGTAATTTTAATTTTCCACTGTAACAATACAACTATAAGAACAAGAAAATTTGTATTTTTTTAAGAAATGCACGATTTTGTCAATATCTGAGTGAAAAATATGAAAATGTGAAATTTTCAAAACCATCCTAATTTTTAATTGCAACCACCCAATTTTGGCAACTAGTCAAATTTGTGTAATAGATACTAATCTTCAGTAGTGAAAATTAAACCAATTTTTAACTGCAACAAATTATCATATTTCCAACTGTTTGTAGCAGTTTGTAAGTTTGCAGCACTGACAATGAAAGCGTGTTAAGTTCTCAAAACATCGAATTATACCAAAATTTCCAGCGTAATTTTTCGTAGGTATTTGTTATTTTTTTAATTAAAATTCAAATTTTCAAATGCAATTGTATACATCTGCCAGAATGTTCAACTTCAGCTATCATAACTTTTCAATTTATCCCTTTGAATTTGTATTATATTTTATTTAAACTTAAGTCATAAACATAGTTCATAAAAAATGTCATCTTATACCATAACAATAAAAAAAAATGAACTAAATCTTTAATTTTTTTTAAAACAGAGACACAAATCTGTCAATATTAGCATTTTTTTAGGTCCAAGTGTTAAACAATGAAATATCTTCTTAAGTAAGTTATTTAAACTATCCAAAACTGACAAATTTCGACTGAAACAAATTGAAACACTGAAAAAAAAATTCAAATGCAACTCTGTCAGCCTAAACCTTAGTAGATACTAAAAACGTTTAGAAAGTACATCACTGAATGTCATTTCTGCAAGATAAATCACATTCTGATTAACATTAGTAGCTACTAAGCTCTAGCAGTTACTAGGATCGTCTATGCATCTTCAGTATGCATCGTCTATGCATACTGAAGTTTACATTTCAGCTGCCGAAATTTGCCAAATTTTCCAATTTACGTTTTCAAATATCTACCTTTTTTTATCAAAACTCTTCTAAATTTCATACACATCAAATTTTCTGCTTTGTTTTTCAAATTCAATCTCTGAATTTGTCATTTGCTGTAAAAATTTCCGGCAAAATATGAATGATTTCTGATTGAAATAACACTTTGAAAAAAATGTGCAAATATGTAATGTGCAAATGTAGCTTTTTTGCTAATATTATTTTTATATTATATTTTCTTTATTATTATTATTAATATTCTGAAAAACTTAAAGAAAATTTTACCAAAATAATTGAATTTTTTTTCAATTGAAAAATTGAAAAGTCAATGAAAAATTTCAATTCAAAAGATTGAAATCGACCCTTCTGGGGTCGATGGCCTTAATAAAGATCGTTAAATATATGAAATACCTAGTCGATTGTTTTAGAATAAATTAATAAACATTTACAAAAACATCCTACCTTTTTCGTATGTGTCTTGAAATACTTCATGTGTACTGACCTGCAAAAAAAAACGTGTTAGGAAAAACATATCTCACTATCTTTATATTTATGAATTTAATAAAATTAATAAATTTTAAAAGGAAGAAGGCCGTTTTTTCTGAAAAGGCCTTTTCAAAATTTCAAAATGCATATTCGTAGGGATATATAAATGCATATATTTTTGTCAATAATTTGGTTTTTTAATCAAACTGAAACTAATGCCAAGCCCCATAAAAAGAAAACAAATCAACAAAATAGTTTCCCAGATGAGACTTTTAGCAATGAATAGTTGCAGAAAAAAAAATCAAATCACGACTTGAATTGTTATTTGAATGGCAAGTATTGATGTGCATGAGTGCAATTAAGCGGTAATAATACATAAAATCTGAAACCACAAGTGGTAAATGTTTGTACGCAAAACGTTAGTACGTAGAGGTATGCAAACTTTTGAACTGTGAGCGCTAAGTGCAGCAGAGTACGCTTTTCGGAAGACAGCTTCCCTTGACTAGTTAAATGTGGAATTGAGTTATAAACTTCAAGGAAGGTATGTGGAAACTCAAGCCAGTGGTACCATTAGAGAGTCTAAACGACTTACAATAACATTTTTTTAACTCCGCCGAGATGAACAGTAATATCTCCCCATTGTTTTATGAAGTGAACGTGCTCAAATGGGTCATAAATGCAATAACGGATTGTTATTATTTTCAGACACCAACATGAGTGCCCCGTGCAAAGGGAGGCTGGGAATTAAATTAATCGCATGGGGAATGTAATGGCGTTATATAGATTGCAGATTTATTGAAAAAACAATGCTATTAAATTACTCTGTTTTCTTTTATCTATGATGCTTTGTGGTACAAAATTGATACGAACTTCTCTTCTCCCTGCAACTGTGTCGAATCGATAAATGTTATTGCAGTTTCTTTTTCTACCGCTGCGAGCATTTCCTCGGAACCGACAGTAAATACAATCCTTTTCATTAGCGTGTAACTCATTTTTTACCCTCATTGTGTCTATTATTATGACGACAAGTGATTTATTTTCTTTTGTTTGTTTTTGCCAAATGGAGAATTAATGCCACTGTGAGAGAGGATTCACGTCCCGTACAGAGGTTTATTTTATTAAACGGGCCTTATCTTGATTAACAAACCAATTGTTGTTTTGCAGATACTCGAGCTTTGGTACTTTTGTAATAAATTGCTTTACTTGTACGCTACGTCAGATTATACTTATAATCCTTTTAAATAATTTTCATTAATCGTCAACCATCGCTCTCCCTATCATATCAGCTTTATAGTTGACAGGCAGTACATCATCATACAGTACATAATAGTAGGCAGTATGTACATACATTAGTACACTAAAAAATAACATTTATAGTTAGCAAAAAGTACGATTTTTGCTAATGTTGTAGAAGGGTAATTTATTGCAACACATTTGATACGATTTTACGTTGAAACTTACCAATCAATGGCTTAAGTACAATAAAATTAATTATGTATTCTTGATACAGATACCAGAATTGCACCTACGATCAAACTATGAACTTCCCGCACAAAAAAAACTACCATATTTGCTAATGTTGCAGAAGGACTATGTATTGTAATACATTTTATATGATTTTGACGTTGATACTTAATAATATATGGCTGAAGTACAATAAAATCAATTTTCCTATTTCTATATCCTATTAATGCTGTTCTTTTAGTTTCTTTACTACTACTATATGATATTAGTATCAAATAGCAATAGTATTTGAAAACTTCCGGAAAGTCTCTCTAAATATATTTTTTAATGTTGATGTATGGCCAACCAAATGTATGCAAACGAATTTCTTTTATTAAATTTTGAAAAACTCTTTGACTATGATGATTTTTGAAAGTTTCATAAATACGCGGAACAGTTCCGGAAAAATCATGTAAAGATATATAAAACTTCGCAAATATCTCTAAAATATGTTGGAAAATGTAGAAAATTCCTCGCAAATTTAATTGAAGCGAAGAGATACTCTTTGAAATCTTCAGACTATAATGATTTAAAAAGTTTCATAAATACGCGGAACTGTTCCGGAAAAGTCATGTAAGGATTTATAAAACTTCGTAAATATCTCGTTAATATGTTGGAAAATGTAGAAAAATTCTCGAAAATTTAATTGCAGTGAAGAAACTCGATGGTTTTCAAATTTTTCATAAACATTATGAATTGAAATTTCGACAGAAAACTTAATATATTACTACGAATTGTTAAAATTTGAACATAAATCACTGTAATTTTTACATATTTAAAATTTTCTTACCATTTGTTAAAAAGAATACAATGTTGATAGAAATCTTTTAATTATTGACAAAAATCAATGAAACATTGATATAATAATTAAAATGTTGTCATACATCGTTGAGATTTCGATAGAAATCGTTTAAATTTTGACACAATCCATTGACATTTCAACGTACGAATTGAAATTTTAACAGTAAAAATTGAATGTATGACAAAAAATATTTGTTTAATAAAAATAAATGAATTTTGTCTGATAAATTAATAATTTTGTATACATTGTCGAAATTTCGCTATAAATTATTTAAATTTTAACTAAAAGCATTGAAATTTTGACATAATAATTGAAACTTTGACAGAAATAATTACAAAAATTACAGAAAACTTAATATATTACTATGAATTGTTAAAATTTTGACATAAATCACTGTAATTTTGGCATAATTAACATTTTCTTGCCAATTGTTGAAATGAATCTAATTTTGATAGTCAGCATTTAAATGTTGACTGGCATGAATCGTTGAAATTTCAATAGAAATCATTTAAATTATGATACAGATCATTAACATTTAGACATACGAATTGAAATTTGAACAGTAATAATTAAATTTATATCAATCAATATTTTTTTAATAAAAATAATTGAAAATTTTGTATACATCGTTGAAATTTAGATATAAATTATTTAAAGTTGACAAAAATCAATGCATCATTGATATAATAATTAAAATATTGTCATGAATTGTTGAAATTTCGATAGAAATATTTCCAATTTTGACACAAATCATTGACATTTTGACATTCGAATCGAAATTTTAACAGTAATAATCAAATTTATGCCAGTCAATTAATTATTAATATAAATAATTCAAATTTTGTGTGATAAATTAATATTTTGTATACATTGTTCAAATTTTGATATAAATTATTTAAATTTTAACTAAAATCAATGAAATTTTGACATAATAATTGAAACTGTAACAGAAATATTTGAAATGTTAACAGAAAACTAAATATATTGCTATGAATTGTTGACATTTTGACACATATCACTGCAATTTTGACATTATTAAAATGTTTTTACCAATTGTTGAAATGAATATAATTTTGATAGAAAACATTTAAATTTTGACAAAAATCGATGAATTATTGATATAATAATTAAAATGTTGGCATGAATTGTCATATTTCGATAGAAATCATTTAAATTTTGACAAAAATCATTGAAATTTAGACATGCGAATAAAATTTTAAAGGTAATAATTAAATTTATGTCAGTCATTGAAATTTTGATAAAACTAGTTCAATTTATGACTGATAAATTAATAATTTTGCATACATTGTTAAAACTTTATTCAAATTTAAAAAAAGCATTTGTAAAAGAATTAAAATTTGAGATAATATTTGAAACTTTGACAGATAAAATTAAAATTTTGACAGAAAACTTACTGTATTACTATGAATTGTTGAAATTTTGGTATAAATTACTTAAATTTTAACATAATTAAAATTTTCTTACCTATTGCTGAAATAAATATAATTTTTATAGAAATCATTTGAATTTTGACAAAAATCAATGAAACATGGTTGTAATAATATAACTTTTAAAATGAATTGTCATATTTTCGATAGAAATCATTTCAATTTTGACACAAAGCATTGGCATTTCGACATACGAATTTAAATTTCAACAGCAATAATTAAATTTATGCCAGTGTATGAAATTTTGATAAAAATAATTGAAATTTTGACTGAAAATTCATAATTTTGTAAATTTTAACTAAAAACATTGAAATTTTGACATAATAATTAAAATTTTGACAGAAATAATTAAAATTTTAACAGAAATATTTGCAATATTGATGAAATAATTAAAATTTTAGCTTGAATTGTTAAAATTTGGACACATTTTGATATAAAATATTGGTTGTTGTCGAAATTTTGACAGAAAACACTGAAATTTTAACGTAATTACAATTTTCTTATCAATTGGTAAAATTTTGATAGAAATCAATTAAATTTTGTCCGAAATCTCTGCTATATTGATTTAATAATTAAAAAATTGTATACATTGTTTCCTATATAACTTTATTTACGAGATATTTGGGACTTTTATGAAATTTCTTATCATGGGTGGATATTAGGGTGTCCCACAATTTCGAATTTTTATTCGTGAACCCTTTGTTTGCGCTTATTAAGTTAAAAAAGTGGGTTACAATTTTAGAAATTGAAATTTGGACGCATTTTTACTTAAAATAATACATGTTGTCGAAATTTTTCAGAGAACACTCAAATTTTGACGTAATTACAATTATCTCATCAATTGATAAAATTTTGATATGATTGATGAACAATAAAAATTATGTATACATAGTTTCCTATATATTTGCGAAACATTTGGGATTTTTATTAACTTTATTATCATAGATGGATATTAGGGTGTCCGAAAATTTCGAATTTTTATTCGGGAACCCTTTTGGAAAAAATATGAGCCCTTTGGGGCATTTCACCCATGATTATTAAATAGCAAATTTAAAAATAAAAAACGCAAGGGAAATGATGCTTTTATAAAAAAATTGTAACCCACTTTTTTAACTTAATAAGTGCAAAAAAATAAGTTCAAAGGTGGATTGCACTTTTTTTTTCAAAAGCAGCATTTTTTCGTACCTTTTTTAATGTTTAAATTTGCCTTTTAAAAAACATGGGGGAAATGTCTCAAAAGGATCATAATTTTTTTCAAATTTTCAGAGGTCTATGAGGTCTGCAGAGAATTCTAACACATCAATGATAGATATAAGAAGTGTATTTTTTATACGGGCATCAAAATCCTCTTCAAAATTGTTGCATTAGTTTAAATCCTGATTTTTCGTTTTGTTTTTTAATTTGGACATCACAATTTTGGACAATATAATTTTGGCAGAAATTGTTGAAATTTTGACACATTTTGACTTAAAATATTGCAATTTGACAGAAAATACTGAAATTTTCACGTAATTACAATTTTCGTATGAATTATTAAAATTTTGATTGAAATCATTTACATTTGGACAGAAATATTTGCAATATTGAATATAATAGAATAGAATAGAATAGAATAAAATTTATTCATGTAGCTACATCATATATGTAGATACGAATGACACATTTTTTACTTATTTACATTTGGACAGAAATATTTGCAATATTGAATATAATAGAATAGAATAGAATAAAATTTATTCATGTAGCCACATCATATGTGTAGATTCGAATGACACATTTTTTACTTAACATAATACTATGTGGTCAAAATTTTACAGAGAACAGAAAATTTTGACGAAATTAGAATTTTCTTATTAAAATTTTGATAGAAATAATTAAAATTTGGACAAAAATCTTTGGAACATTGATATAATAATTAAAATTTTGGCACGAATTGTTGAAATTTTGAGAGATTTTGACATAAAATATTGATATAAATAAATAAATAAATAAATAATGTTGTCGAAATGTTCTACAGAAAACACTGAAATTTTGACGTAATTATAATTTTCTTATGAATTGTTAAGATTTTGATAAAATAATTTAAATCTGAACAGAAATCTATGCAATATCGATATAATAATTAAAATATTGTATACATTGATGAAATTTCAAAACAAATTATGTAAATTTGTTGTCCAAAATCATTGAAATTTTGACATAATAACTAACACTTTGACTGAAATAATTCAAATTTTGAAATATATAAAACATGTTGTCGAAATTTTATACAGAAAACACTGAAAATTTGACGTAATTATAATTTTTTTATGAATTGTTAAAATTTTGATAGCAATCATTTATATCTGAACAGAAATCTATGCAATCTCGATATAATAATTAAAACTTTGATCGAAATAATTCAAATTTTGAAATATATAAAACATGTTGTCGAAATTTTCTATAGAAAACACTGAAATTTTGACGTAATTATAATTTTTTTATGAATTGTTAAAATTTTGATAGCAATCATTTATATCTGAACAGAAATCTATGCAATCTCGACATAATAATTAAAATTTGGTACACATTGCTGAACTTTCAAAACAAATTATGTAAATTTGTTGTCTAAAATCATTGAAATTTTGACATAATAATTAAAACTTTGACAGAAATAATTTAAATTTTGGAATAAATAAAACATGTCGAATTTTCTACAGAAATCACTGAAATTTTGTAGAAATTACAGTTTTCATATGAATTGTTAAAATTTTGATAGAAATAATTTAAATATTAACAGAAATCTATGTAATACCGGTATAATAATTAAAATTGTGTATTCATTGTTGTAATTTCGAAACAAATTATGTAAATGTTATCGAAAATCATTGAAATTTTGACAATAATTAAAACTTTGACAGTAATAATTCAAATTTTGAAATAATTTAAAAAAATTGTCGAAATTTTCTACAGAAAACACTGAAATTTTGACGTAATTATAATTTTCTTATGAATCCTAAAATGTTGATAGAAATCATTTAAATCTGGACAGAAATCTATGTAATATCGATATAATAATTAAAATTTTGTTGAAATTTCGAAACAAATTATGTAAATTTGTTGTCTAAAATCATTGAAATTTTGACAAAATAAATAAAAATTTGACAGAAATAATTGAAAATTTGACAGACATCTTAGCAATATTTCACAATTTTAATTTTTTGAGTTTCTATAAATAATTTCCACAACACGTTATTAACAACCTTCTATAATTTTCTGCATCTTTGGGAAATTTGGCAAAATAATTTTAGCATAAAATTTCTTAGCAAATCTGGGGAATTGTTTAGAATATGGATATGTATGGAGATTTCGAATACCATAAAAAAGTGTACACTTCAATTGAATTTTATGTTTGTATATGCCTGCTTGCTATTAAACCCCATATTGACACGTAGTGCTTCCTGACGTGTGCACACTGTGTAAATAAGTACTGGCATTAATAAACAATTACTATTTTCTGGAAATATTCTACAATTTTTCGCATATTTTCCTGAAATTTAAGATTTTTTATAATTGTTATTCGGGTCTAATACTGAAATTTTTGTATTAGACCCAAATAAATATTATAAAAATTCTCAAATTTCACGAAAATATGCGAAAATTTCAAAAATCATAAAAATCTGCAGACTTATTTCTGCTAACATATTTTTTCTAATTTTTATTAAAGATATTCTGGTGTATTGTCCATATATTCTAAAATATGTTCTTTTAATATTATTAATAGGTATTAACAATAAGAGTTTTCGTTAAACGCCTGCATGTACATGTACAATGTTTAATAGAATGTGATTAATTATATAGCTCACCCACATAGGAGATACACAAGACAAAGAGCATATTGTGAAGTGTAATGGTTTGCAATCAAATTTAAATATATAAAAGCATTAATGCCGTTTCCGCCCAAATTCTATGCTGTGTGAAATTCAGTAATTACAATAAAATTGCAACGCCATTGAATAGATGTACTCTATTTTGTGGCTTTCTGCTTTGAATTTTAATTGCTACCTGCAACATTTCCCGTTGAGTACACAAAGAGCAATTAATGCGATATATCACGGAAATTTGCAGACTTGTAATTGTTACTTGTTTGCGGAGAGCGCCAATTAAACAAAACTGGATTTCTTTATTTCAGCATAATTGTCCATGATTTCATTTGGTGCCGCTTCGGTCTCGTTCCGCTTCCTATGCACGTGGATACACTAACTACAGTTTAATCTCCTGGGAAATCATCAGATTGAGTGAAATACTGCGCTATTTAGTAATTTTGTTGGCAAATATTAAGCTCTAATTAAGTCCATGTCGATTAATGGCACAGATACGTTGTCTTTTACATTTTTTGCCATGATTACATTGCAGGGATAATTAACATGTTATTAATAATTTACAAGCTGATATTACAAATAGCCAACATCCGTTGCGTTAATGAGTATAAATTGAAAATCACTACCCACGTTAAATAATAATAGATGTGTATCTCAACATTTTAGTGCAATATTTGCATGTGGTTTAAAATTAACACATCCAAAATTGTTATTGAATATTTGCATACTTTTAATCGACTAAGTTGGCCGCCCCCTAAAAAGTTTTTAAGAACATTTTAATAAGATTTTCCAACTAGTGATAGCTTTGCATACTAAAACCGATGATTTAATCAGCACAATGTAATAACCAATTTAGGCAATGAAATTAAGCTCCTGGACTCGGCAGACGGAAATCTACTTATTCCGCGGATCAATAAAAATGCCCATAGCAAGGGATTGTAATTCCCTAGGTAGTTTGAAGCGCCTTCTAAAACTTTCAAGATGACACGTACAAAGGAATATTTAGTAACCTGTGTATAATATATGAGCATTGAGCACGCATGACAGTGTAATCAATCGTGGAATATATGGAAAAAAATACCTATATTCAAACGGATAAAAATCACTGCTATAGAGATCTACCAATATAAGAATGTAAGTTTTATGAAGAATTTTATTAAAAACATAAACTAACTATGTTATAGTTATTATTTGTAATTTTACGGTAAAATATGTAGAAGTACTGATATAAACATAAACTTAGTTTTTGGTTTTTTTCATTATTGTACTTGACTTGTTGCTACCCACCTGATAAAATATATTGGATTGTTATTATAAACTCTTGCGTCGTTGTATAAAAATATAGTTATTACAACATTTATAATAATAACCTTATTTTATTTATATTGCGTTACTAATGTAAAATAATTCAGCCTGAATTATTTATTATTAATACTATTAAAAGCATATTGAAATATTACATTGAAACATAATTATCAGGTTTGTAAAAAATAAAAGATGTAGATTTTATAAATATTATCATATTTAATGCCTTTGAAAACATATATATTCTATTATCAAATATGTGTGTTATTGTATGTTAAAAATTTACATATTTGATACATGTGCGTTTAGTAATGCCAGATATTGAACTTCAAATAAATTAATAAAACATTAGAATATCGAATATTGTGTACAAATTATAATTAAAAATCCAACATTCTTGCATCATGCTCTGTAATTACTAATAAATAATAAATAACTAATAATTACATAATAATATGATAATTACTAATTTGTAAATAAATACTTGAATAATACAGAAGAACGTATAAATGTGTATAACAAACCGCAGTAATCAAACATGCGCTATAATTAAAATTCCTTTGTTCGCAATTTCATGTGCAACTTCTTTTTAGTACTTACATTCTGCACTGTCACAATAGTGTTCGTAAATAGAAAATGAGGGAATAGTTAAAATACCAAGTTGCTAGAATGCCGTCTTAAATGAGGCGGAAGATTAAATGCAGAATACGAGTAAATAGCATTGAATTTCAAAATTACTTAATAAAATAGGAAAGATATTTTCCTGAAGTACCTAATTTCTGCACTACATTAAGACAGGACTATGCAAATCCAAGATAAATTGCGTAAATGTATATCCAGAAAGATAAATGTAGAATTGTTGACTTGCCATGGCATGAACTAAAAATAATGTATGGATTTTAATAATAAACGTGTTACATAAATATGCTATTACTTTGATTGGCATTTATTACATTCTCGGTCATGTTTGAATAATAGACGCTGGAAAAATCAATGTTATTACCGTATGAATGAGTTAGTAACGTAAAGGGATTTAACATAAAATATTTGTTTTTATAATAAATTAGTTGTATTACGGGAAATTTTAATATAAAGTAATAGTTATTAATAAAATAAAATAATTTAATAAGTAATTAAGTATAAGTAAATAAATTATTATTATTAAGTATTAACTAAGTAAATAGTAATGTAATTAAAGCAATTTAATAAAGAAATTATAGCGACCCTGCTTCTCGATACATTTTAGAGCTCACGTGCAATTTATAACATTAAAAAATAATTGCAACCAACTAATAATTAAGCCATTATGTATAGTAGACGCTAGTTTTTTTTTTCGTTAGGGTCGTAAGAGTTCAGAGTATCTATATTTTGTATAAATTAATTAAACATAAAACCACTAAAAATGATATTAATTGAGGCGTTTAGTATTAATTTTAAAACAATTTCATACTCAGGTACAAACATTGAAAACCACATAAAAGTTGTTTGTTAGAATACGAATTAGTGATCATTTGGGGAAATAATATATAATCTGATTAAATATGAATTCAATTTGAATGGATTACAAACGAAATTACGAGAACTTTTATAATCATTAAATTAAGATGAGGTCGATTCTTGGTGACGCAATTATATAAACAATCACAGATGAGGCCCGAGCAACCAGGCTGATGACTAAATATACCAGTTTGGTATTTTTATATCAGTAGCCTTGATATAGGGCACATGTGAGATCACGCGAATCAGAATTAATGCTAAGGGGAATACCGCAGAATAGCAGAGTGGGCGAAATTTTAGTAAAAATAGAATCGTTTTGCATGCGTAAAGATTAGTTGGTTCCAGATTCGCGAGGCGACATGCCGTTATTATCTTCGTCTATAGTATTATTCGCGAATATCATTATAAAGAGTATTATCCGATTTATTTAGAAGTTACTGTTTTCAAAATAATATTAATTATTTCGAAATTGAGTAGAAATAATCAGCGCATTACTCCCAAAGTTACCAAAAACAAATACCCCGTAAATTATTTATAATTACCAAGATCTAGTTCCATCTGAATATATTGTAGGAACCATGCTAAAAGCGATGTCGATATAGTATATGCAGGTCTTAGGGAGCTTTATTAGTTTCTGGCATACGCTTTGAGCGAAGTCGAGGAGGTCGATAAGGTAATCTTTCTGGTTTCATTCTCGTTCAGACGGGAGAATGTTACCATCTCCAATTGTGTTTACCTTAGTAGACATGATTAAAGAATCCCTTCAAAAATTACCAACAACAAATACCCCGTAAATGATTTATAATTTGCGTTGCCAAAATCATGTTCCATATCAATATATTGTAGGTACCACGCTAAAAGCGATGTCGATACAGTATATGCAGGTCTTAGAGAGCTTTATTAATTTCTGGCATACGCTTTGAGCGATGGTGTGGAGGTTGATAAGGTAGTCTTTCCGGTTTCATTCTCATTCAGACGGGAAAATATAGATATGATTAACAATTCCCCTCACAAGCTGCCAGAAATCATAAAAATATCAATTTAATTGAAATGCTAATTTAAGGTTGTTATATTATTATTTGGTATTTACTGCTAAATAATATTTTTTATTTTATTTTATTTCGCCTGACTAGTTTCGATTTTTTATAAAACTATTATCAGAGGTATGATATCTACGAAGAATACAATAATTAAGTTAAATATAAATTAGAGTCAAGTTTGTTATAAAAATGTTTAAATATAAATTATAATAATATTTGTTATGTGTTTATTGTTATGGTATGTATAAATTATTTAGTATTTATGTAATTTGTTAGTGTGGAGATGAATTAAAATGTGTGAAATTATATTTTGCTTTTAATAATTCTTCACTAGTTAGTACCAAATAAAAATATAACAACCTTAAATATGTTACTGGTAATCTATGGACATAGCCTTAAACTTGAATGCTAATTTGTTATGTGCCATTTTAATATCACCAATTATACCTAAATGAATAGACCCCACCTTTTGAATCATCCGGTATGTCAAATTTAATTAAAAACTATCGAAATCTGCCAAATTTACAATTATAGTTGTCAAAATCTGCAATTTTTTTTACAACTTTCTAAATGAATACAATTTTCGACTGGGACATTTAAAATCGATAACATTTAAAGCTTCTGCTGTGAACATCTGTCAATTTTTCAATAGATACTGCCTGAATCTGTTAAATTTTGTTAATTTTTGATATCCCAGTTTTAAAATGTAAACATCCATCAGATTTTTAAGTACAACAGTTGACATACGTCATATTCTCCATTTAAATCGTTGAAATCTGTCAAATTTTCAATTGCAACTGTCAAAATATGTCAAATTCTTAGGTTTAGCTGTGAAAACCTGTCAATTTTTTAATAGATACTGCAAAAATTTGTCTAAATATCAATAGTCATGACAAAATCTCAATAATGACTGCCAAAATTAAAATTATTACGTAAAATTTTCATTCACCACCTCGAAAATATTACCTATCGCTTGTCAGCAGTTACCAATCACTCACGAAATCTTTTGGTCATAATTATTGAAAGATGGAAGATCCCAGACATTGGGATTTCAAACAAAATTTCAATACGTACTGAAAAATTTCAAAAATTTTATCAAAGATTCATTGGTTTCTCTCATTACTCTCAAATTTCATTAATTAGGATCAAATCATTAATGATTACTATAAAATTTTCAATTATTTATATAAAAATTATCATTTATGTAGTTATCATTTTATGTACAATCCAAAAAATATATATAATAAAATTATTCTCCTGTACTTAATTTTGATTTGCGACAGGTTTCGGTTAAACTAATTAACCATGCTCAGGCAAAATTGTCTAGAAACTATGAAGAGCTTAAATCTGTTGTGTTACACATATATTAGATATTTGGCACTGTTGGCACTATTTGGCAAAATATTTTATGAAAAAGACATTCATCAAATGCCATCCATTAAAGTAAATTGAACTATAGATTGTAAATATTAATAATCGTAAACTAGCATCATTATTACAGCCGTTATGAGAAATTTGTAACAAATCTACCAAAAATTTGCAAGAAATCGTAGGAAATGTATGAGAAACCAAAAGAAAATTTGCAACATATAAAACGAAAATGTGTAAGATATGCAAGATTTTTTTTAATTGACGAACTGTGAAGAAAACTAATAAAATCATTTGAATCTCCTATTTAAGAAAATACTCTCATTATAAATTTAAAATGAAGAATAGAAAGGTATAATACTCTTCAGGGAATAAGTACAAATTATTAAAATATAACCTCAATAATATCTCTACGCTAAAGAGGGAACACATTATTTAATTATGAGTAATTAGTAACATGAGTTTGAATCATATGAAGATAAAGTTTAAGTGAGAAACATTACAAAATTACAGAAATAAAACTAATGGTTCATTAAATGAAATAAATAAAACTATCGAAATTTCTTCTTTAATAAATCTTATTCTAAATTTGTAGCTGAAATCTAAAAACGATAATGTTCTCCAGGGAATAAGTTTAAGATATTAAAGTATAGTTTCAATAATAACTGGGCAATACTATGGCAAATTATTGATTGTTTTGTGTAATGAGTATTAACGTGTGTTAGGTATCAAATTGTATCATTGGCTAATAATTGATTATTAATATTGGAGGCGGGATATGTGCATTTGTTTGTTTATATAAGCCGGGGCGCGAAGCGCTCAGCTAAAGAACGAGTAACGAAGGGCACATTGAGTTACGTGCCTTTATGGAGTGTGGATGCAAGTTGGGTGCTGATTGTGGGGAAAGCATGTGTGATATGCTGTTTTGGTGTGTGTTGCAATGTGGACGGTTATGGATTAGGTGTTGGAATGGATTAAAGGTCAGTACATAAACTACAATATGTATATTAGATAGAGGTGCGTTCTGGTAAATGAATGAGATAGGTGAGTCCTAGTAAATGAATGGGATAGGTGAGTCCTAGTAAATGAAAGACGATAGGTGAGTCCTAGTAAATGAAAGACGATAGTTGAGTCCTAGTAAATGAAAGACGATAGGTGAGTCCTAGTAAATGAAAGACGAGAGGTGAGTCCTAGAGGTGTGTCCTAGTAAATGAAATAAGAGAGGTCCGTCCTAGAGGTGCATCCTAGTAAATGAAATACGAGAGGTTCGTCCTAGAGGTACGTCCTAGTAAATGAAATGCGAGAGGTTCGTCCTAGAGGTGCGTCCTAGTAAATGAAATACGAGAGGTTCGTCCTAGAGGTTCGTCCTAGTAAGAGGTGTATGTCACTGCTTTGCACATGAAGGTGAAATACAATAGTCGTAGAGAATAATGGTTGAAGCCGTGAGTGCTAGCGATCCAGTTGGCGAGAGAGCTGGCGGGGGAAGGGGAGATGCTCCCCCGGTAAGTCCTTCCAATTATAGTTAATATACAATACTAAAAGAATACTCTTTATATGTGGGGGAATCATTTGGAGCCAATGCCATCTTCGGATCGAGTTCAATATAAAGCCTGCGCATCCTGACCAATGAAAATACAGTATATTATGTAAGTGTAAAAAGAACTAGCCTAACACGTGTTGTAAATAATCATATTGCAAATTCATTACTATCAGTCATACGAACAATTTACAGGATATGTTTAACAAAATTGTATCTATCAAAACCTAGTTAGTATCCTGAAGTAATAAATGGAATGTGGCATTGGAAGGCACCACCGGTGACATATTTAATGAAGTGGTGACATGCATTGAGCAGTTTTGTGGGCACATAGAATTGATCAATGTGTGAAGTCATTGACGTTACTAGAAATTTCCAATTAATGTACGGAAAATATTGGTGGACACAAACACTATCATTATCTATGTTGTGGGAATGTCATATAGTTGCATGACAATTGTAGGACATGTGAACTTGCGTAAATATACATTTTTTTTCCAAAACTAATTAATACTTTTTGAGTCAATAAAGAAAGTCATTAAATTCAAAATTGATATTTAATTGTTATTGCAAAATCCTTTGAAGTTAATAAATTACACTTAATCCATAAATATGTGTCTTTATTTTATTAATATTATTGTTACTAACACACGCATTACCTCTAAAAGAAGTTGAAGTTGTCACGATAACGATGTAATATCAAACATAACGTAAATAAGTACTACCATTATACGATCATATAAAATAAAAATAAAATAGATAAATCACGAGCCAAAACAAATATCATAAATTGTAAGAATTTATAATTACAAATAAAATATACTTAATTATTAAATAATTGGGGTATAGGAATAATAAAACATCTGCTTCACGTTTTACAGTATATACAGGGTGTATCAGCCAAATGGAATAAATTCAATAATAAATAAATGGGGGCGTGTTCGAAAAAACGCTCGGACACGTCGATTGTTACTTTTAGTTGCGCATTTTTTTCAACAAAAACTTTTTATACAGGGTGTGTCATCTTTCTTATTTTAAATGCAACACCTGGTATATTATTCAATTTTTGGATTCTTCAGAAAATTCTAGACATATTTCATGTACAATGTCCTATAGCTATCTTCAACTGTTCAGGAATTGTTGGAGAACATATCATAGGTCCCTTTTTCATTGATGGCAATTTAAATGGTGATAATTATTTAGCACTACTCCAAAATAATGTTGTGCCAACTTTGACAAACTTATATCCTGATCCAGCAAACCCACAAGTTCCAGCGAATATGATATGGTTTCAGCAAGATGGAGCACCGCCCCATTACCAAATCAATGTCCGGAACTACCTCAACCGAATATTTCCAAATCGGTGGATAGGGAGGCGAGGATCGATGGAATGGCCAGCACGATCCCCTGATCTGACGTCATTAGACTTCTTCTTACAGGGGATATGTCAAAAGTATTGTATACAAAACTAAACCCCTCGACTTAGCTGACTTAAGAAGACGAATAATGCTTGCGATTAGATCGGTCACGCCTGAGATGTTGAGTATCGTTAGAAGAAATTTCTATTTAAGTTTAGGATGTTGCCAAGACGTTCACGGCGAGCATTTTGAACATCTCCTCCATTGAAATTTATTGTTTTTTTTTGTTTTTTTTACATTATCAAGAAATAAACAGTATTACTTATCAGTTTTTGAGTGTGTTGTAACGAATTTCTGTAATCAAATAATTTTCTTTTTTTAATGTTAATTTTTGCAACAAATCTGAAAACACTTAATATTTCCGAAACAGTTGAAGATAGGTATAGGACATTGTACATGAAATATGTCTAGAATTTTCTGAAGAATCCAAAAATTGAATAACATACCAGGTGTTGCATTTAAAATAAGAAAGTTGGTAATGGCCTCGGTCACATGACACACCCTGTATAAAAAGTTTTTGTTGAAAAAAATGCGCAACTAAAAATAACAATCGACGTGTCCGAGCGTTTTTTCGAACACGCCCCCATTTATTTATTATCGAATTTATTCCATTTGGCTGATACACCCTATATAGAAAAGAACCCTTTAAAGACACGGTGATTAAAAATAAGGAAACATACATTTGTGCGGATTTAATAAGAAGTTATGTAGTCATGCTCACATAAATCTAGTACAAACATATTGACATTGCTATATAAAATTGTTATTGTAACCTAATTTCTTGTACTAGATTTATGTGAGCATGACTGTACTTAATAGAACATCTTCTCTAAGTGCAGATAATAATATCCTAAATGACATTAAGCATTAAAAAAAATACAAAAAATTGACATTATGTAAAGCGGATAAAGGTAATGTGGTGACAATAATGGACAGTTGGACAGTAAGGATTATATTTGTAAAACTTTGGACATTTCAAATGATGACATTTTTTGTAAATCTAATTAGGATCCCACCAATAATTTTCAAACCAATTTTGTAAAAACGATTAAGGAGTGTCAAACACTATTAGAAGTAAAAGAGAATGTTTTTTTTTTTAAGTAATGAACCCTAAGTCTCCTAACTTATATGGTCTTCCAAAAATTCACAAAAAATATGTCCCAATTCGACTAGTTGTATCATATACAGGGTGTTCATACTAAGTTGTAACACCCGAAAATGGCAGTTAGAACTCATTGAAATAAACAACTTTTCTTAGTTAAATTTTTTGAATTGGAGCCCAAGTTCATAGTTATTGGCGTTCTTTTGTTTTTAGAAAAAGCGTCATTACTCCCTTATTTTAAGGAATATTTAAAAAATACAAAAACGTTCAACATTCGCTTTCGGTTCTCTAAAACATTTGTATCTACATTTATTATCTATTTTAACAAATAACAAAATAGCGACCGATCAAAAATTTCTAAGCAAGATATTTTGAAAACCAATCGATCGATTTTTGAAAATAAAACATTTATAAAATCCTTGAACTATCTTATAACATTTGTCTGTTTTGATAATTATGCATTTTTATACACAAATTATGCAAAATACGCACACAAATGATAAACGTGACAGAAACTTTTCAAGATGAAGCAGAAATTTCTGAAGAACAAGATCAAAAAGTATTTAAATTCGAACGTACAAACTAGAAAACACGTGCCTCAACTTGTTTAATGGCCTAACTTAAGGTTAGCCTACTTTGCTTTAAATGATTGTTGCAGTTTGTTAAAATTTATCTTGTAATTCAATTTGAATACGAACTTTTTTGGACAGATCGAAAAAAATGTTTCAGACAAATGTTATAATATAGTTTAAGGATTTCATAAATGTTTTATTTTCAAAAATCAATCGAGTGATTTTCAAAATATCTTGTTTCGAAATTTTTCTTCCGTCGCCATTTT
The DNA here is from genome assembly GCA_951805005.1 of Othius punctulatus. Lineage (NCBI taxonomy): Eukaryota > Metazoa > Arthropoda > Insecta > Coleoptera > Staphylinidae > Othius > Othius punctulatus. Next base: position 15,656,094 of record OX638138.1, read on the forward strand.
GTTATTTGATAAAATAGAAAATAATTGTAAATACAAATGTTTTAGAGAACCGATAGCGCATGTTGAACGTTTTTGTATTTTTTAAATATTCCTTAAAATAAGGGAGTAATGACGATTTTTCGAAAAACAAAAGAACGCCAATAACTATGAACTTGGGCTCCAATTCAAAAATTGGAACTAAGAAAAGTTGTTTGCTTCAATGAGTTCTAACTGCCATTTTCGGGTGTTACGTTAACAGTATTAACACCCTGTATAAACGCACCCACTTACAGACTGTAAGTGGTTAAATAAGAGATTGCCAGATTTTCTAAATTTCAACTCTAAATACGCAGTTAGATTTGGTAAATCAAATTAAACATTTAGGTATCCCTCTAAACAGTAAGTTAGTTTCATTTGACGTTTGCAGTCTATTCACATCGGTGCCAATAAAAGACTTAAGAGTTGTGTTGAACTATCTTATTGAGACTAGTGAATTATGTTTAGTTAAAAAATTCGAATTAAATAAATTAATAAATTTATGCTTAACACAGAAGTACTTTAATTTTAACAATGAATTTTATATCCAAAAGGACGGTTTGCCAATGGGCTCTCCTTTATCCCCCCTTCTGGCTGAAATATACATGGCAAGCATTGAGGACATTATATTTGCTAATAATCAATTTAGGAATTGCATCAAATTTTGGGCTCGATATGTGGATGATACACTGGTAGTCTGGACAGGCACAGATAGATAGTTGGACCAGTTTTTCAATTTTATTAATAATATTAACCAGAAAATTAGTTTTACGATGGAATTAGTAAAAGAAACATCATTAAATTTTCTGGACCTCAAGGTGTCGAGAATAGACAAGCATTTGGAGTTTTATACATGGCAAATATTGAGGACATTATATTTGCTAATAATCAATTCAGGAATTGCATCAAATGTTGGGCTAGATATGTGGATAATATACTGGTAGGCACAGATAGACAGTTGGGCCAGTTTTTCAATTCTAATAATAATAATAACCAGAAAATTAGTTTTACGATGGAATTAGTAAAAGAAACATCATTAAATTTTCACCTCAAGGTGTCTAGAATAGACAGGCATTTGGAGTTTAGGATTTTTAGAAAACTCAATTTGGACGGATGTAGTTATTCCACATAACTCCCCTGAATCCATGAGTATAAAAATGTCGGCCTTTTATAGTTTAGTCCACCGCTTATAAAATATTCCTATGAAGAAGGTTGACTAAGACAGTGCAGTCAAAACAATAAAATCAATTGCGTTCCATAACGGCTATAAAGTTGATATGGTGGATAAAATTATTGTAAAGTTAATTAGACGTAAAGCGTGTAAAATTTTGTATAGTACAGATGAAGTGTTAAATAATAATTGGCATTTTATCAATTATGCTGGTGATGTTAGCACCAAAATTAGTAATTGGTTACGTAGGCTAGGATTAAATTGTATAGTAGTTAATAAATGGAATTTAGGCACGAGTCTGGTGAATAATAAAAATAACTCGGATCAGCTACAAAGAAGTGGAATATATAATCTCAAGTCTGGTGATTGTGATGCGTATTACGTAGGGCAAACGGGAAGAAATTTAAATACGAGGATGAAAGGGCACAAAAGAGCAAAACTACTTAATAAGGAGGATACTGGACTGGCCCAACACTGCGCTAATAGTAATCACTTCTTCAGAAATGATGGGCTGGAAGTATTACACACGGAGCACAAAGGAAAGCGGATGGATTTGCTAGAAATCTTAGAAATTCGCAAAGCAGTCATTAAAGGTGACAACATTGTGAATGAACAATTGATGTTTGACAATACACCTTTACTGAATTGCGTTAGTTGTTAAATTTATTTTAATGCGTTTATTATTACCATGTCATTAAGCACTGTTTGTGTATATGACACTGTTTGAATATTTTAATTTAGTTTATACTCTTGAGAATGGCTGAGAGGCCGAAACAATTGTAGAGTTCTTTTTATATATACTGTGAAATGCTATATGACATTATTATGGTTATAAAAATTAGTCGCGACTCTCTTCATTATTTTCAACTTTTCATGAAGGCTGACTTTCAATAACATTAATTGTACAGCTGAAGTAATTTGTACATACATTGCATTAGTTCGATGCTGTGATTTAGAATATAAATATATGTAGTAGAATGTGTGTCAATTGCCCCATAAAAACAGTGAAATTGTACGTTAAAACGAAAATAGAGACAGCTCAAAATTGACAATTTAACTTTTATCAACAAAAAACGCCGCAGGTATGAAACAAATGGCAAAAACCGGAATTCTTATCGATTTGACGCGGAGCCATTTGCGAGTACAATATAAATTCAGGACGCGTTGTGTGGCGGTAATTACACTTTAATTTCCAGGAATCTATTTTCCGCGATTTAATGCATGTTTCATTATGCAGAAAAATCAATAATTGGGCAGGATACGCGTCGAATTATTAATACGAATGAGCGAAGTTCAACTACAATTGCGGCATCGCATGCAGCGTGATTTAATTTCAAATCGCTCCCGTTATTGCATTCATCGACGTTGAACACACTAGCAAACGTATTTCAAATACAAAAGTTGTTTGGGCGCAATGCTGAATTTAGGAACATCAAATAACACAGAAATTTGAGAGATATTAAAATTGCATTACACATCAATAATATGCAACCAATCAATAATATGGTAGGCAACCAAATATATGCGTTTAAACTATGCTCAAGAAATGGAACATATGCACTAAATTATCTGTGAAAGACAATTATTTATTCATAGTGAACTTTGTTTTTGAAAGTTATAATAATAATTAATATTTTTGATATTAAATTGAAATTATGGACTCTTCCGCCTGTTTGATATTTTAATTCCATATAAATTACTACCTACGTGCTTTATAAGTTTCAATGGAAATTCCATCATTTCCAGTAAAAAAATTGCAACTGCCAGGTAAATTTTAAATGAATGCTTGAATTTGATAATTTTTACTGCAATGATTAATTTACAATTAAAATTTCGCAATTTTCTATCAAAATTTCTAATTTTCAAGTGCAATTTCAAGTTTCTAGTAAATATTGTGCAGTTTTCAGTAAGCTGACAATTTTATAATTTTCGGCGGTGTCTTTGAATTCCAATCAAAATTTGGCCGTTTCCAACGAATATTACGAATTTTCAATTTTAATAACATAATTTTCGAGTCTGGAAAATGTGAAACTAAAACCATTGAAATTTTGACATAATAATTGAATTTTTAACAGAAGTTATTATATATTTCAGAATATATCGAAAAAAAAACAGAATTTCTTTAATAATTATTATAATAATATTAATAATAATATCATTTATTATATTCAAATTATAAAATTAAATAATAAAGATTATAAAATTTGAAAAACTATTTTAAATCTTTAGACTATGATGATTTTTGAAAGTTATAATAATAATATTTTTTTATATTTATTAGCAGAAAGCTACATACATATACAAAAAAATAAATACCATTCAAATAAATAACAACAAAAAATAAAAATAAAACACATATAGCAAAGTTTCATAAATATGCGGGGCAGTTCCGCAAAAGTCATGGACAGATTTATAAAAATTCGCAAATATATCGAAAATATCTTGGAAAATGTAAAAATTCCTCGAAAATTTAATTGAAGTGAAGAAATTCCATGGTTTTCAAAATTTTCATAAACATTCTGAATTGAAATTTCGACAGAAAACTTAATATATTGCTATGAATTGTAGAAATTTTTACATAAATTCATGTAATTCTGACATATTTAAAATTTTCTTACCATTTGTTGAAATGAATACAATTTTGATAAAAATCATTTAATTATTGACAAAAATCAATGAAAAATTAATATAATAATTAAAATGTTGGCATGAATCATTGAATTTTCGATAGAAATCCTTTAAATTTGGACACAATCCATTGACATTTCGGCGTACGAATTGTAATTTTAACAGTGAATCTTAAATTTATGTCAATCAATGAAATTTTTATAAAAATAAATAAAATTTTGACTGACAAATTAATAATTTTGTGAACATTGTTGAAATTTCGCCATAAATGATTTAAATTGTAACTAAACGCATTGAAATTTTGACACAATAATTGAAACTTTGACAGAAATAATCGAAATTTTGACAGAAAACTTAATATATTACTATGAATTATTGAAATTTTGACATATATCACTGTAAATTTGGCATAATTCTTTTAAAATGTTTCCAACGAATATTAATATTTTTTAATTACATTTTCACAATTTTCGAGTCTGGAATATGTGAAACTAAAAGCATTGAATTGACATCATAATTGAAACTTTGACTGAAGTTACTGTATAATGCAGAATATATGGAAAAAAAAACACCAGCATTTCTTCAATAATAATTATAATAATAATATCATTTATTGTATTCAAATTATAAAATTAAATAATAAAAATAATAAAGTTATTATATTATTATTTACTACTTACTGGTAAAAATAAATGTTTTATTTTATTTTATGATTTATTTATTTTATTTTGCCGGACCAGTTTCAGTTATATATGGATAAAACCTTAAATAAACTTAATTAAAAAATAATAAAGATCATAAAATTTTGAGAAACTCTTTGAAATCTGCAGATCTTGATGATTTTTGAAAGTTTCATAAATATCCGGAACAGTACCGCAAAAGTCATGATAAATTTATAAAATTTCGAAAATATCTCGAAAATATCTTGGAAAATGTAAAAAATTCTTCGAAAATTTAATGAAAGTGAAACAATTTCATGGTTTTAAAAATTTGAATAAATATTCTGGAGAGTTCCAACTTGAACTCTAGTTTCATAGAGTTCAAGTCAAGAGTTCAGTTTCATAGAGTTCAAATCTAGGGAATTTGCTATGAAATATAAAAATTAAAGAAATTATAAAAAAACATGATATACAAATATTATTAGAATATAATCTTTAATATATTTTCACATGATATAACACTGTATTGACCTACGTGTATTATGTATTTTAAATAAATGGTTTTGTGCTTAAGAATATTCAATATTACCTCAAATATTCTAAAACACAAAAGCGTTTTTTGATAATATATTATACATGTAGGAAAAGAGCTCCAGCATTTTTAGGCCATTAATGACTTCATATTTTTATAACATAACTATTCCTGCCCTAGTTATTATACAAATATTTGAGTCTTGTTAAATTATTTTGCTGTATGCGCGATACATACATAAATATTGGCATATTGCTACCAATAAATATTATTCACTGTAATTTTGTTACAGCGGAAACATATAATATGGCACTTATATAGTATATAAAACTTTGATATTTTAATTGCCCAATCCTCTGAACATTTTTATTTAGAAATTTCATTCGCCTCAAGTTATAGCCGCTATAAACATAATTTATATGTATGCGAGTATGCGCATGTAAAATATAGAGTATTATCGACATAATTATATTAAAAATTAAAAAAATACATAAATTAAAAACGTTGTGAAATTTAACCAAGTGCTTTATTTATACTAATTTAAAGATGTTTAACCAAGTATTAACCACCGATTCATACAATCTAATAATTATATTGCTCTGTGCAGTGAAAAACCTGGATCTTCATCGTTTCGGGAAGATATATCTTTCACCCGGCCTTTCCATTCATTGATTATATTAGGTTCGTATATGAAACGAAGCTACCCATAAATAACGAAATCAGTTGAAATTATAGTTTAGATCGCGTGTGATTTTTGACGCTACCCTTAATATATAACCTTTTTTATTGGCCATGCGGTCGGTTCTCTCTTCCACCCGACGAAAGTTCACAGGCGCTAGAAATAGGGTACGTTTTATGTAAGTGCACTTTGCCGTGAAAAAGGAATAAAATCTAAGGAGAAGAAACATTGACCGTATTGCTCTGGCAAGAAAATTCCCTCTTTAACTAACAACATTATCTGCCCATGAAAACAAATATCAGTCTGCGTGACAATTCATTCCGCGAGAGTGCTTTGTTTTATGGATTTCCTCTTTGTTTCGCGGACCGTTAATGAAAGCATACATCATTTTAATATTTCTGTGCACCAACAAAAATATAGTCATTAAATCGGTTGATAAGCCATACACTCCATTGTTCAGCGGAAAAATTAATGACCTATACATGCGCACAAATATAATTGAATTATATTTAACAGCGAATATATTGTGTCATGTTTGCTGAAATTATGGCAGGTATTTGTTGTAAATATCAGATAATAATTTATAACAATCGAAATGTATTTACGCAAATAATTACCACAAAATATATTTATAGTGCAGGAATATTTTTGTCAATGCAAATATATAAGTTGCTTCCTAAGTTATATCTTGTATCAATCCAATTAAGGCGAAATTACGCTTTGTTATGTCCTGGAATATTGTTTCAAACGGTATAAACACACGGCGACAAGGTAACATCATGTCCTTACATTGTCGCAAACTTTCCTAATTACTCCAACATCTGCTTGTTTATAGTAATTTTAATACACGAAAATATTTAATATGTGGCACCGATGTATATTAATATATAGCATTAACTAATTATATTAAAACTTTTAATATAATAATATAAATTTTTAAATATATATAAATTTTTATTGTTTTCTTCCTTCTTTATTGGAACACTTAATGGTAGTTCATATGTATACATAAAAATATGTTTTGTTGTTTTTATTATTTTTATTATGTCTTCTTCAACTTACTAGTCGAGTTTCGGCTATCTTTCAGTCATCTTCAGAGGTGTTAAAGTATATTAGAAATAAGTTTGTGTTTTATGTGGTGTAGGTATGTGTTGCTGTGTTATTGTTATTATAATATATTTTATAATTGTTTTCTTCTTAATTGGAGTACTTACTGGTAGATATATGTTATCTATGTTTTCTTCTTATGGTTTAATTTTATATTTGATTTATATTAATTAATAATAATTATTGCCCCACGTTGGGCGCCAAAATGCTATGTTATTGTTAGGGTTAAATTATTTTAACACAATAATTCTGATTTACCCCACGTTGAGCGTGCCAAATGCTATGTTATGGACAATGCCCCACGTTCGGGTGTTTAAAATGTGCTGTTATACTAAGTCTATTAACTGCGTAAATTTATTATTGGATTGATAATTAAGAATCATAAAATTGTTACTTACTTTTGTTGTTATGAATTTTATTATTTTGTTTTCTCTTTTCTCAGGGTCAAAAAGTGGGATCAAAATAAATTGCATGGCAGGCAAAGAATATTAATTTTAATTAATATTTATTATAATATTAAATATTTAGATAATTAATAACAAAACAAACACTACACTGATTCAATATGTAACAAAATGAACGCTTGACAATAGAAAGCAAGTCCTATCACTAATTAACAAACTAACACTATCAATATTTAATAACAATAATTCCCTAAATTCCTAATTCGCACAATTAACTCCCAATTTGAGTAGTAATTTTAGTATATTCCGCCTTGCATTCATATTCATATTCCTGGTGAATAGCGGCTACTCGCAGTGGTGATCGGCAATTATGGTTGCAGATGTCGAATCAGTAAATTCGATTAAGTCGGCACCAATTCCCTCGATTCAAAGTCCTGCTGTCCTCGGTTGATCCTCTTCTATAGTTGACGTTCTCGCTGAATCGTCTTTGGGGTTAAAGTTCTCGTTGAATCCTCTTGGACTCGTTTCAGCCGTTCCGTGTTGACAATGATTCCCTAGTTCACGTCGAGTGTTTGCAGATGCTCGAACGCAAATAATTACTGTCCCGAAATTGATTATATCCGCGTAAACAAAACGTAAATCAAACTGTTTTTGAATAACGCGTGAATGTAAATCAATATTGTTCGACGATATTTGTTTCTGTTCAATTGTTTTCTTTTTCTTTGCTGACTGACGTGGATGCTCCGGAATCTAAAGCGAATCTGATTGTGTATCGGCGTTCAGCTTTTTAAAACGTCGGTTAAACAAGTGATTTTCGCTTGTTAAAATCCGCCTACGTTGATCCAAATAAGCGTGTAAATTGTCGAGTTGCTACCCGAATCCAGTGTGTAACCACGGCAACGAATCAACAAATTATAATTATCCATATACCGGCGAAACCATAATTCCAATTGTGATTTGAATCTGATATTCGAGATCCTTGTATTTTGCTGTGTCAATACGAATGTCGAACGTCTTTGAACGATGAGTTTGAATTTTCCATTGAATTTTATACATATTACTGACTCATTACAATTATTTTACGTTAATTGTGCCCTGAATTAATTATAATTCTAGCTATACAAAACCCTAGTTGACTACCTAAGTATTCCTATTATTATCTAAATATCCTAAATCTAATATATTCAGTATAATTTTCTCTAAACAAAATCATATCAATCGCATACTATTAAATAACAAATTAAATCTAATTCTATCTAAATCTAATCTAGTTATTTTATAGTATACGTTAGATATGATTTTGTTTAAAGAAAAATTATACTGAAAATATTAGATTTAAGGTATTTAGATGAATGAAATAAAACAATTTTACTTTGTTGCTTCCATTAACACAAAGTAGTAAGACTACATAAAGTAGTCGAAACTGCAGTAACAAAATTATTTTTTTGTAAAATAAATGTGTTAGTGGAAGCAACAAAGTAAAATTGTTTTATTTCATTCATTTACCATGTTCCACAAAGTAACGGCTACCAGTATACGGTATTTAGATATTAATAGGATTACTTAGGTAGTCAAATAGGATTTATATAGCTAGAATTATAAATAATTCAGGGCACAATTAACGTAAAATAATTGTAATGAGTCAGTAATATGTAAAAAATTGAATGGAAAATTCAAACACATCGTACAAAGACGTTCGACATTCGTATAGAAGCAGAAAAATACAAGGATCTCGAATATCTGAATCAAATCACAATTGGAATTATGGTTTCACCGGTATATGGATAATCATAATCATAATTATAATTTGTTGATTCGTTGCCGTGGTTACAAACTGGATTCGGGTAGCAACTCGAACAATTTACACGCTTAATTGGATCAACGTAGGCGGATTTTAACAAGCGAAAATCACTTGTTTAACCGAGGTTTTAATAAGGCTGAACGCCGATAAACAATCAGATTCGCTTTAGATCCCGGAGCATCCACGTCGGTCAGCAGAGAAAAAGAAAACAGTTGTACAGGAACAAATATCGCCGAACAATAGTTATTTACATTCACGCATTATTCAAAAACAGTTTGATTTACTTTTTGTTTACGCGGATATAATCAATTTCCGGACAGTAATTATTTGCGTTCGAGCATCTGTAAACACTCGACGTGAACTAGGGAATCATTATCAACACGGAACAGCTGAAAGGAGTCCAAGCGGATTCAACGAGAACTTCAACCCCAAAGACGATTCAGCGAGAACGTCAACTATAGAAGAGGATCAACCGAGGACAGCAGGACTTTGAATCGAGGCAATTGGTGCCGACTTAATCGAATTTACTGATTCGACGTCTGCAACCAGGATTGCCGATCACCACTGCGAGTTGCCGCTATTCACCAGGAATATGAATATGAATGCCAGGTAGAATTTACCAAAATTACTACTCAATTAAGGAAATAAATGTGCGAATTAGGAATTTTGGGACTTATTGTTATTAAATATTGATCGTGTTAGTTTGTTAATTAGTGATAAGGACTTGCTTTCTATTGTCAAGCGTTCATATTGAATTAGTGTAGTGTTTGTTTTGTTATCAATTATCTAAATATTTAATATTACAATAAATATTAATTAAAATTAATATTCTTTGCCTGCCATCCAATTTATTTTGATCCCACTTTTTGACCACGAGAAAATAGAAAAACAAAATAATAAAATTAATAACAACAAAAGTAAGTAACAATTTTATGATTCTTAATTAGCAACCCAATAATAAATCTACGCAGTTAATAGACTTAGTATAACAGCACATTTTAAACACCCGAATGTAGGGCATTGTCTATAACGTAGCATTTGGCACCCTCAACGTGGGGTAAATTATAATTATAGTGATAAAATAATTAAACCCTAACAATAACATAGCATTTTAGCACCCAACGTGGGGCAATAGTAATAATTAATTAATATAAATCAAATATAAAATTAAACCGTAGCAAGAAAACATAGCAACATATATATATATATATATATATATATATATATATATATATATATATATATATATATATATATATATATATATATATATATATATATATATATATATATATATATATATATATATATAATATCTACCAGTGAGTACTCCAATTAAGAAGAAATCAATTATAAAATATATTATAATAGCTGGTATTCAAAATGGATGAAACCATAACAAAAATAAATATTTAAATATATATAATTTTATCGTGATTTGTAATTAAAGTAATCGCTTTGGTGCCATGTCTATTAAATGCATTTAGCATGTACACGTTTTCCTTGGAAATGATTAACGTGCTTTAATTAGTTTTAATTAATGCGCCCTACTTATAAATTAATGTGTAATTGGTTTTCACCTATAAACTTTACCACTGGTAGAGTTAGAGGGTATCGTTATTGCGGACACATTTATATATTATAAATTTGCTAATTGCTTTGGGATAAGAACTACGAGTATTAAGCTGCAGCTGATATATTCACATACGATAGATTGTAATTTATATGCGCAATCAGTTCTATGTACATTTCGTCGGTGCCATCAAAACGTATGTAACTTTGTGTGTTGACGGAAGTAAAACTTCACGTCCGTCCATTAACTTATTTGCGCCAGAGTTTGGGTTAGTTTTTAATCGGATGTGAATAATCTTTTAAATCTCTTGTAAACTCCAACATAAACTGATTTAACCTGACCCCAACATCGGAACGCCACGAAAGGCTTAATTAAACCTGATAAAGTGCCAATAGTAAAATGTGTTTGCAACGCTTTATATTTGTTAATACTATTTGGTAATTATATATTTCACGCAATTGCTGCATTATCCAATAATTAATATACTCCGATCATCAATGTGCATTCTTGATATGTATTTTGTAAGCAATATTTGTCAATACTATTTGGTACTTACAACTAACTAAATTAACTAATTGATTTTAATGTGTTAAAATGGACGATTCAATCATATTTCATGCAATTTCATTTTATTTGATTTCATTTATTTCACTTTGCCACCTTAAACAAACTCAACAACCTCGATTTTAAATACCAGCGAAGCAGATTTTTAAGGGCTTTGTTCTGTTCGTGCATCAATCCGAAATATAATTATAAATAATTTTGATCATGTGTGTAATATTACATTATTATGATAGGTTGTGGTGGATGCGATTGTCACTGCAATTGCTGCATTATCCGATAATTAATTTAATCCGATCATGAATTTGCATCTTGGTGTGTATTTTGGAGGCATGAGGATGCAGGATGTGAATATCGAGGTCGATACATCGTTTCCGAATACAGAAGCAATTTTGAGCTCTTGTGTCAAGTTACCTTTTAAAACGAGTCAACTGAGACATATTCGCTTGTTATGTTGGCGTAGCAGGCAGCATGTTCAAATGCTAACCTAAATTTATAAATTTTATATGAGCTGTCGGAATTACCTCAGCGACGCTTTAGTTTTATTATTACACATAGCTTATTTGCATCCTTCAAGTACCTGGTGATTGCTTCATCTAGATGAAAATATTCTATATAAGTTAGTGAAGCTGCATAAAACGTTGAAAACTTTGACCCCACTGGTATTAACATAGAGGCGTCAGCTTTAGTAAATAAATGAAAACTTGAATGTTTATAGCTTTTTGCAAGTTATATTATCCAAACCTGATTAATTTTGCAACACAAATTAGTAGATGTATTCGTTAAGCTATTTTTTTAAGTGTGTATTGAGTTAGGGATTGTTATTTCAGAAATATACCTCTATATTACCGATAATGTGGTCTTAACAGCGAATGGTATCAGTTCTTAGTTCAAGTAAACTGTACCGGAGCTCGAACTTTATTTACTTAATCTATTAATTAAACTTTAATATACATAAGGTAATTACATTTTTTTTATGGGTCAGGTCTCGTAATAAGAAATATATATTTCTGTGGCTTGGTACAAGAACAACCAATATCAATTAAACATAAAGTTTCCACCAAAAATGACTGATGAATCAGCCAGTAATGATCTCAAGTAGATAATATTTGATCAAAAACCGCTCATTGACAAAACAATATATCTTCTGCTATCGACAAATAAAAATTGTTCGCAGAATTTTGGAAAATATTTTTAATTTTGATACTCAATCTTAATGAAACTCAATATGAATTGATTTTTGCCATTTCTGCAATCGATAAGTTAGAAAATATAATTTGATTGTTGTATATTTATGGAATTTCTCAATATTTTATAAAACTTTCAACTTATCATTCAATTTCCATTGATTGGTGCTGCTTCGAAAAATTGGAAAATTTTGAACAATTTTGGAAAATATTTTAAATTCCGGCAGAAAGACCCACGTTGGTCGATAGCCAGTTAGGGATAATATCCCTAACAAATACAGTCACTACTACTATTTTAAATTATAATATCTAATCTTCGTTCAATTTATACAACTCATCCATATTTTGTAACTTTTAAGTGCAATTTCGTTGATTTAAGACGATTCTGCAATTATTTTTTTCAATAAATGTTCGGCAAATTTGGAAAAATGTGTGTAATTTTGATACGTAATGTTCACAAAAAATTGAAATTCTTTAAATGTATCAAATTTATTCAATTCCTCCATATGTTGTGAAAATGCCTTCTTAGTAGTACATAGTAACAATCTTTTATTGGCTATCGACCTGACATTAACGAAGTTTAGGACCAATTTTCAATAAATTTTTGATTTATTTGTGCAATAAAATCTGAAAAATGTCTTAAAATTTGAATGCTGGTTTAATCTTTATGAACCTTTGAATATTCATTTAAAGTATCCATACATCGTTATTGTATCTATATATTATGACTGTTTGTGACTGCTTTTATTAACATTTATTTAATTGATTTGAATCGTTTCGTTTACTAATAATGATTGAATTTGTTGTGGTGGTTGTTTCGGAAGGATGGATGGATATAATATGTAACTATTTCCTTACTATATATTAACTTAACTATTTCCTTCAATGTATTATAAATATGATACAAAACTTGGATTAATATTTTTATGCCAGTCTTCTTATATTTTGAAAAATCAACTTATTATTATTATCATTGGTTACTCCGTCATTAATCATAGCTTACTATCCGTTTTAATATTGCCGTGAATAGCGCTCACTACAAATTAAACAATATTCTGTGAAACTTAGAATTTATCATGCAATTTTCATTGATAGTTGCAGCTTTGAAACACTGAAAAGTTTCGAAGAATTTCAAACAATATTTGAAATTATAATATTTGTTCTTCGTTTAATTTGTTTAAATTTTCTAAATTTTAAGTGTAAGTACGTTGATTTTATACTCTATTGCAATTGAAATTCTTAAAATTTTCTATAAATTATGGCAAAATGTGTTTAATTTTGATATTTAATCTGTATCAAAGTTTTATATTCATTAAATGTATCAGTTTTCTTCAGTTTCTCCTAATTTTGCGAAACTTTAATCTGCAGTGAAAGTTTGAGTTCAGTTTTCATTTAATTTTAATTTAATTTTAGGATTTCTGGTTTAATTTTAATACTTAATCTGTATAAAAGTTATAAACTCATTAATTGTATCAATTTTCTTCAATTTCTCATTATTTTGAGAATTTTTCATCTATAGTGAAAGTTTGCGGTCAGTTTTCATTGAATTTTGATTTAATTATTGGATTTTTGGTTAAATTTTGATAGTTAATCTGTATATAACTTTAAATTAAACAATATTCTGTGAAACTTAAAATTTATCATGTAATTTTTATTGATAGTTGCAGCTTTGAAACACTGAAAAGTTTCGAAGAATTTCAAACAATATTTGAAATTATAATATTTGTTCTTCGTTTAATTTGTTCATATTTTCTAAATTTTAAGTGCAAGTATGTTGATTTTATACTTAATTTCAATTGCAATTCTTAAAATTTTCTATAAATTTTGGCAAAATGTGTTTATTTTTGATATTTAATCTGTATCAAAGTTTTATATTCATTAAATGTATCAGTTTTCTTCAGTTTCTCCTAATTTTGTGAAACTTTAATCTATAGTGAAAGTTTGAGGTCAGTTTTCATTTAATTTTAATTTAATTTTGGGATTTCTGGTTTAATTTTGATACTTAATCTGTATATAAGTTTTAAACTCAATATATGTATCAATTTTCTTCAATTTCTCATAATTTTGTGAAACTTTCATCTATAGTAAAAGTTTGCGGTCAGTTTTCATTGAATTTTGATTTAATTATTGTATTTTTGGTTAAATTTTGATAGTTAATCTGTATATAACTTTAAATTAAACAATATTCTGTGAAACTTAAAATTTATCATGTAATTTTTATTGATAGTTGCAGCTTTGAAACACTGAAAAGTTTCGAAGAATTTCAAACAATATTTGAAATTATAATATTTGTTCTTCGTTTAATTTGTTCATATTTTCTAAATTTTATGTGTAAGTGCGTTGATTTTATACTTTATTGCAATTAAAATTCTTAAAATTTTCTATAAATTTTGGCAAAATGTGTTTAATTTTGATATTTAATCTGTATCAAAGTTTTATATTCATTAAATGTATCAGTTTTCTTCAGTTTCTCCTAATTTTGTGAAACTTTAATCAATAGTGAAACTTTAAGGTCAGTATTCATTTAATTTTAATTTAATTTTAGGATTTCTGGTTTAATTTTGATACTTAATCTGTATAAAAGTTTTAAACTCAATAAATGTATCAATTTTCTTCAATTTCTCATAATTTTGTGAAACTTTCATCTATCGTGAAAGTTTGGCGTCAGTTTTTATTGAATTTTTATATAGATTTTTTTTATTTTTGGTTTAATTTTGATACTTAATCGGTATATAAGTTTTAAATTCATTAAATGTATCAATTTTCTTCCATTTCTCATAATTTTGAGAAATTTTCATGTGTCGTGAAACTTTGATATCAGTTTTCATTGATTTTTGATTAAATTTTTGGGTTTTTGGTTTAATTTTGATACATATAAAGTATAAAAGTTTAAAATTCATGAAATGTATCAATGTTCTTCAGTTTCTCCTTATTTTGTGAAACTTTCATTGAACAATTGAGGTCAGTTTTCATTGATTTTTTATTTCATCGTAAAATCCAAAAACTTTCTTCAAATATCGATATTTAATCTTTATCTTTATTTGGTAAGATTTAAGTGCAATGATTGACTTTGATTTTAGTCGTTTCTGCAATAAAATTTCTATAATTGTTATAATTTGTAAAGTTCACTATGATAATTACATAACTTATTTCGAAGATTTTAAATGTGTTCATCATTTTTTTTTAACTTTCCCTAACGAAATTCATGACTTTACTTGCTGCAGTAGAAATTGTCTTTTGATTATCAATCGATGTGCATTTTCTATATTTTTAGTAAACAAGTATTTTAGGAGTACAGAAGCGTACTCTTAATAAAGAATTGAATAGATGTTAAATAGAATTGATAGGAAAGAAAAAAAAGAAGAGGGAAAACAATCAAAAATAGAATTGACAGAATTGAATAGGACAGAGAAAAGAATAGATGTTAAATTATCTATTATTTTCTTGTTATTCAAGGATGATGATTTATTTTAAAATTTGGTTGAAAAATTAAAAATGAGACAAAATGAAAAAAAAAATGATTTGGTTTGTTGGACGTTATTATTTTGAATGATTCCGTAGATATCCTTATGAATACGACACATTAAATTTCAATAGATGTTGAATTATTTCCACATTCTTTTCTTGTTATCAAAAGTTTTTTTTTTAAATTTTTGTAGTGAAGATACAAATAAATAGACAAAATGCAAAAAATCTAATTTGATTTGGTATATTTGGCGTCATTATTTTTAATGATTGCGTATTCTTAATAGAGGATTGTTTTATTTTTGTATAAAAATTAAAACAAAAAAAGTTTTATAACCTATTGCTCAGTACAAATATAATTTTAATTTTCTTGCGAAAGTTTTATGTGAGATGTTTGTAAGTTAATTACTTTGCAAGGCAATGCAACCTTTCATATTATTACCCACAATACGTTTCTATTCTAGGAATAATCTAAATTAATAAAAAAATAAAAAATAATATTTGTTGTACTCATATAGTTTATATGATTTAAATCAATGATCGATTATTTGATTTTGATAAAGATTCGAAAAATATAATTGATTATTTTTGTCTAATCGAATATTAATATTAATAACAGTAAAATGATAAGACCTGATGTTTTTATCGGTGAATATTGCTTGTTCACGAAAATATAAATGAAAACCAATTAACTTTAATTAAAAAAATCGCCAAACCCTTCTCTACGGGCTCGGATTTTTTTATTCAGTTTGGTTCAATTTTGTGTTTTTGAATTCCAGAGTAAACAAAGTAATAAAATCATAACAATAATTTAATTATTTCGCAGGAATAATAATTCCATAGCAAAGGACGTTTAACATTGCAAAATAACAGCAAACATTTTGTTTGCAATAAATAAATAAGTTTTGAGTTCTGTCGCTTTTATTCCAGAAATATATTTGAAAATCCGTGACAATTTCTGATTTTTTCATAATTTCCCTGACGTTTCCCAGACTTATAAAATTTTCTATTTGTATCTCATGCCTATTAATATCATACCTATTCAGCGTTTACTGACAAAAAGTTATTTTTTAAAATCTATAATCAGGGTACTCAGCGACCTGGTAAACCCAGAAAAGTCAGGGAAATCATAAAAAATCTGAAATTGTCAGTTTGTCAAATTGTCAAGTTTTTGATATATTTCTAAAAATAAAGCGACAGACTCAAAACATAATTAGGTACTTATTTATTAAAAAAATATATTTTTACTGTTTTTTTTTTTTTGTAAAATTTAACGACTTTTGTTATGCAATTATTATTCCCCGTTAGTACATTTGATTATATGAGGTGGGTATTTAGTATCTATTGTGTGGTGGCAATACAATATTAACATGGTGACCTTCTGATTATAAAAAAAAATATATATATATTTTCTTGTAACATTAAAACCTCTTTTGTTATGCACTTATTATTCCGTTAGTACATTTCATTATATGAGGTCGATATTTAGTAAATATTGTGTGGTGGCAATACAATGTCAACATGGCGACCTTCTTGGCGCAATCTATTACTTGACAACTACGTCCTGTATATAAATTATATAAATATTGTACCATACTTCTTAGTCTCTTAAAAAAACTTTTAAAAAACAAATTTTTGCAGGAGAAAAAATAGTGTATACGTTATTCAGTTGCAGTAATCGAGCCTCTAAATTGTACCAGTGATCAATTATGATTTTTGAGTTGGAGTAAAAATCGAGTCGCTAAATAGAACGAGTCATCAATGTTGATCAACTCTGATGTTATTTACAACTGAAATACAATTGTTTTAATCTTTGTGACCTATAAACCTATAAATCCTGGTAATTTCTTATCATCTATAATTATATCGTCTATAAAGAATAATCAGTCCATAAATCTATGATTAGGTATCAGTAATTTAATTATTTCTATTGCTGTCGAATCAATTGAGACAGATAGAGAGAGAGAGAGAGAGAGAGAGAGAGAGAGAATGATTATAGCGTGATATATTCAACTAGTATATCAACTTGTACAAGATCGAAAGTATATCATTACACGTCAAAAATAACGATCTGTAGAGATTAAATATTTCTAAAATATTTATTGTCTAAACTATTTTTAATAAAATTTATATGAAAGGGATTGTTGGTAATAATGATCTGCAAAGATTAAATATTTCTAAAATATCTATTGTCTAAACAATTTTTAATAAAATTTATATGAAAGGGATTGTTGTTAATAATGACCTGCAAAGATTAAATATTTCTAAAATACCTATTTCTAAACTTTTTTTTTAAATAAAATTTATATGAAAGGGATTGTTAAATAAACAATTGATACTGATGATCGATGATTATATTAACGGATTGCCGTCGTCAGTTCAAATCATAAATATTAATAAAAGTTATAATATGGCAGTACATGGGTATTATATTAGACAGCATTATATAGGTCAGTGCACGCCAAAGGTCGTAGGTCGAACATTTTCGAGGGAGTAAAATTCTCTAACAAAGCCGTTGCTTCGGAGGGGAACCAAAGCTGTCGGTCGCGTGCACATATATATTACTGGTACACATTACAATATTACAAGAATCTGGACGTTCAGATTCGGACTACCAAATATCGAAATGCAAATAAGATGGAAAAATTGAATCGAATGTCGACTTGACAAACAAAATCGAGGCGCGGTATTGCATCCTGGCTATAGTAATGACTATTGGCTAGGTTAGGTTAGGTTCGGTACATAGTAATAACTATTGGTTATTACTAATAAGCTATTGCAGCGTAAATATGTCGCTGATAAATATCACAAGAGCAAGTAATGTAGTAACTTTAATAACTAAACAGTTATATGTATAGATATTGTATATTTAAGCCGTAATTATGCTATTCTTCATTATATTCCACGAAAACTGGTCTCGCTCTATATTTAGACAAAGAGAAGGGTTGGTCAGGTACGAACCCTACTTATCTTGTCTCCCTTTACGAGTCAAGTTAAATTAAGTAGTTTTTCACGAATGCCGTTAGAAGTAATTTTATTCGTTCAAAGGGTGGAATAGTCGGTTTATATGACGCTGATAATTTATTAATAATGTTGTTACAGAAACCGGAAAACCAGTGACTGTGCGACACCAATATATTATCCAAGTTCCGCTGGATGCTGGGAAGTGTGTACCAGCTTTTCACATACAAGCGATTTATCTAACTTAATTATATCCGTGTTACACTAAATTAGACACACTGCAGTCGGAGTTGTAGAATTAAGCCCTTAAAGGGTTGTGTCCGAAATTTTATAGGTCCACTCCTGGCGCATGAAATCCTCCATCAATTATCTTTGGCAACATATTGGCGTAGTTCTACCGTCCTATATATATACACGGGGCGAAATTTATTAAGTCTAAAAATGCTAGAATGGCGCCTTAGTTCAGGACTATTAAGTTTAATTATCTCTTAAAAGTCAAGTTTAAAAGTTTATTTATGCGAAGGCGATAGGGAAATGTCAAGTGCGAAAATTATAAGACAATTAAATGAAAACTTTAGTAACAGTTCGCAGTTTAAAGTAATAAATTATGGTTAATATGCGTAATGTCACTAAACGACTGTTTTGAAGTTAAACCAGGGAAGACCATTAATAGGGAATCCGCCTTCTTAATTTATCCTCGACCGAACACGAAACTATTCGGTTGGGTAATACGTCTAGTGTATGAGTTATAATCGATTACACCATTTTAATGTCATTCATTTATCATTGACGACATGCCAAGAAAAAAATCTTTAAAAGCTATTTCCATTATACTGGGAGCGTACATATTTTAAACATATAATATGCATTATGCAAATGAAAGATACATGTTAAGTATATATAGTCCTGGGACCAGTTTTACAATTTGTCGCAATTTGAAAACCAGATTGTTGAATTAATACCGAAATTTGTTGTGTTCACATTATCCTGTTAGTAGTAATTAAACTGATAGCGATTTCATAGGGCATATTTATGACGCCATTGTAATGTAATTGAATTACGTGTTGGTCCTGCAATGAAATTGTTTCATATCACACGGTATTTATTCATTTATTCAACTTATACAATATCGTCACTAACGGAGGCGTTATATTAAAGTCTTATATTCTGCAACAATTGGAAACATAAATTCTATTGAAATAAGGTGGCATTATATTATGCACGGTTTCAAGTAATATATTTAAAACACTTTTCTTTTGCCCTCTCAGATGGGTTTCATATTTTATCGCATTTTGCTTCATATGTAGTAAAGCTAGTATGCTTATTTCTTATAAATTGCTACATATATGTGTATCTTTTTTGTACGTGATTATTACTAAAAATAACCAATGCCTTAGTTGAGACATAAAATAATTATTTCGATTGCTTAGCACACACATAGAGTATATGTGATTTACTTGAAGAATACATAACGTTACATTAAAGCCCATATCTATTGTCCATACTTGAACTTGAGTACGACTCAAGTCGTATATTTGGTTGCGGTTGGTGCATAAACGTATATAGAAAATACGCAACCAAATATACGACTTGAGTCGTACTTATGCTCAAGTACGGACCATAGATACGGGCCTAAGCCCCGTATCTATAGTCCGTACTTGAGCATGAGTTCGAATCAAGTCATATATTTGCATATATTTGGTTGCGTTTGGTGCATAAACCTATATAGAAAATACGCAACCAAATGTACGACTTGAGTCGAACTCATACTCAAGTACGACCTATAAATACGAGCTTTAAACATAGTAATAATTAGGGCTAGGATAGGTATCTTTTTACATAAAAGAATATGTAAAAAACAAATACTGGCATTTATTTTATAAAATAATATTATAATTTGACTAGTTGCAGATGCAAATTTGTCAAATTTTGATAATATTAGTTAAAAATTCCATCGATTTGGACATTTGCAATTAAAAATTTACGAGATTACAACAGTTGCATTTGAAAATTTGACAAATTTTCACACTTTAACCTAAAAAAAATTGGCAGAATGTGAGAGTTTCAGTCGAAATTTTACAGTTTTAGACAGAAAATTTCACAAATTTGGAGAGTGAAGTTTTAAAACTTGCCTAATTTCTACAGTTTGCAGTTCCAGCAGAAAATTTGAGAAATTTAACAGACGCACTTGGAAATTGGGCAGTTTCTCATTTCTCAAATAAGTTTTCGACAGTTTTGATAATTTGCAGTTAAAAAAATTGGCACAATGTGACAGTTTTAGTCGAAAATTTACAGTTTTGGACAGAAAATTTGCCAAATTTGGGAAGTAAAGTTTTAAAACTTGCCTGATTTCTACAGTTTGCAGTTCCAGTAGAAATTTTGACAAATTTAACTAATGCACTTGAAGATTGGGCAGGTTCTCACTTCTGAGATAAATTTTCGACAGTTTTGATAATTTGCAGTTAAAAAAATTGGCACAGTGTGACAGTTTCAGTCAAAAATATACAGTTTTGGACAGAAAATTTGCCAAGTTTGGGGAGTTAAGTTTTAAAACATGGTCTCTCACTTCTGAGATAAGTTTCCGACAGTTTTGACAATTTGCAGTTAAAAAAATTGGCACAGCGTTACAGTTTTAGTTCAAAATTTACAGTTTTGGACAGAAAATTTGCCAAATTTGGGGAGTAAAGTTTTAAAACCTGCCTGATTTCTACAGCTTGCAGTTCCAGCATAAAATTTGACAAATTTAACAAATGCCCATGAAAATAGGGCAGGTTCTCACTTCTGAGATAAGTTATCGACAGTTTTGACTATATGCCGTTTAAAAATTTGGCACAGTGTGACAGTTTCAGTCGAAATTTTACAGTTTTGGTCAGAAAATTTGCCACATTAGGGGAGTTAAGTTTTAAAACTTGCCTGGTTTCTACAATTTGTATTGCCAGCAGAAATTTTGACAAATTTAACACATGCACTTAAAAAAATGGGCATATTCTCACTTCTGAGCTAAGTTTTTAACAGTTTTGATAATTTGCTGTTAAAAAAATTGGCACAGTGTGACAGTTTTAGTCGAAAATTTACAGTTTTGGACAGAAAATTTGCCAAATTTGGAGAGTTAAGTTTTAAAACTTGCCCGATTTCTACAGTTAGCAGTTGCAGCAGAAAATTTGACAAATTTAACACATGCACTTGAAAATTAGGCAGGTTCTGACTTCTGAGCTAAGTTTTCGACAGTTTTGATAATTTGCAGTTAAAAAAATTGGCACAGTGTGACAGTTTTAGTCGAAAATTTACAGTTTTGGATAGAAAATTTGCCAAATTTGGTGCGTTAAGTTTTAAAATTTGCCTGATTTCTACAGTTTGACAGAGATCGCAGTTCCTGCAGAAAATTTGACAAATTTACACATGCACTTGAAAATTGGGCAGGTTCTCTCTTCTGAGATAACATTTCGACAGTTTTGACAAGTTGCAGTTAAAAATTTGGCAGAATGCTACAGTTTCAGTCGAAATTTTCCAGTTTTGGACAGAAAATTTGCCAAATTTGGTGAATTCAGTTTTAAAACTCGCTTGATTTCTACAGTTTGCAGTTTCTGCAGAAAATTTGAGAAATTTATACATGTACCTGAAAATTGGGCAGGTTCTCACTTATGAGATTAGTTTTTGACAGTTTTGATAAGTTGCATTTAAAAAATTTGGCAGAATGCGACAGTTTCAGTCGAAATTTTACAGTTTTTACAGAAAATTTGCTAAATTTATAGAGTGAGGTTTAAAAATTTGCCAGATTTCGACAGTTCATGTTAATAGATGTTCAGATTTTTACAGGCTAAAAATCGTAAATTTAAACAGTTCGAATTATCATCTAATATCTGGTCAAATTTGCGCAGCTGTTGCAGTTCATTTGCCCGATTTAATTGGTTGCAGTTAAAAATTTGATAGATTCGGGCAAATGAAAACGACAAATTGCGAGATTATGACAGTTGTATCTGTAAAATTAATACAAGCACAATTAGCCCAAAAAATTGATAGATTATGATAGATTCGGGCAGTTAAAGTTAAAATTTGACAAATTTGAATACATTCACTTGAAAATTTGACAGTTCTGAGGGCAAATATTCGACAGATTTAAAATGCTGCAGTTAAAAAAAATAGCAGACTATGCAGTTTCAGTGTAAGTTTCACACTTTTGGACAGTTTCAATTGAAAACTTGGCAGATTTGGGCAAATGCAATCGAAACTGTGATAAATTCAAAAAACGACTGCTGAAAATTTAACATATTTATCGAATTTAATATTTTCATTTCATAGCTGGAGTTAATAGTTTGATGAGTTATATTTGAAAGTTTACAAATTTGGCAGTATCAATAACACAAAATACAAATTTAAAGAGATAAACTGGAAAAACTGACAAATTTTGATAGCAGCATTTGAAATTTAGCAAATTTTGAACAGTTTCTATTCAAGATTTATCGAATTTGGAGCCAAGTGGGAAAAACTGCCGGATTTCAAAAGTTGTTGAAATTTTGCAGATTTTCACAGCTGATGATAAAACTTTACAGATTTTATTGGGAGTTTGAAAAATGCAGTTAGCTATAATTCAATTAAAAAACGACAGCTGAAAACTGAAAATTTTACAGCACACGAAATTTATGACATTTGAACATATGAATTTAAACAGTTTCTGTCGAAAATTTAACAAATTTTGAGCCAAGTGGGGAAAAAAAAGTTGACATTATTACAGATTCTCACAGCTGGTGCTAAACATATCACAGATTTTATTGGGAATTTAAGCAAATGCAGTACATTAACACATTTAGAAAACGACAGCTGAAAACTAAAAATATAACAGTTCGACATAGTTATGAAATTTGATGTTTTCATTTCACAGCTGCAGTTAATAGTTTGACAAGATTACAAATTTTTACAGTACCAAAAACACAAACTGCAAATTTAAACAGTTGAATTGAAAAAAAATTACACATTTAGATGGTAGCATTTGAAAAGTTGTTAATTTTGAACAGTTTCTATAATAATAATAATAATTTTATTAAAAATTTAACTAATTTGGAGAGCCAAATTGGAAAAAAATAAAATTTCAAAAGTTATGTTTGATATTTTTGAAGATTCTGACAGTTGGTGCAAAAGTTTCACAGATTTTATTGAAAAGATGACGATTTTGACAGTTGCAATTGAAAACTCAACATTTTTTAACGTTGCCAAAACTATGACAGTTTGGGTCAAAGATTGATAGTTTTGGATAGTTGAAATTTTACATATTTTGACAGATTTGGAAAAGAGCTTCGATTAATTTCATGCAACAAAAAACAAGAATACAAATTTAAAGAGTTATTCTAGAAAACTTCGACAGTCAAAGTTTGAAAATTGAAAATTTAACTTATGAGATAAGTTTTCGACAGTTTTAACAAGTTGCAGTTAAAAATTTGGTACAATTTGACTGTTTCAGACGAAATTTTACAGTTTTGGACAGAAAAAAATACCAAATTTGGGGGTCAAGTTGTAAAATTTTCCAAATTTCGAACGGTGGTGCTAATTTTTTTAAACCACACAAAGTACTTAAATAAAGCTGTACCAGATCTGAACAATTACAATTAAAATTTTGAAATTTAATGTTTTCATTTCACAGCTGCAGTTAATAGTTCAACAAGATTACAAATTTGAAATTTAATGTTTTCATTTCACAGCTGCAGTTAATAGTTTGACACTGAAAATTTAAATAGTAAAATTGAAAACAATGACAAATTTAGATGGTAGCATTTGACAAATTTGAACAGTTTCTATTGAAAATTTAACAAACTTGGAGAGCCAAGTTGAAAAAATTACCAGATTTCAAAAGTTGGTGTTGAAATTTTTGAAGATTCTCACAGTTGGTGCAAAAACTTCATAGATTTGATTTGAAAGATGACGATTTTGACAGTTGAAGTTGAAAACTCAACATTTGTAAACGTTGCAGCATAATTAGCAGACTATGACAGTTTCGGTCAAAGTTTGATAGTATTGAATAGTTGAAATTGAAAATGTTTCACAGATTTGGACATATTTGGATATGCACAGCTTTATTTCATACAATAAAAGAAAAGAATACAAATTTAAAGAGTTCAACTAGAAAACTTGGCAAACTTCGACAGTGAAAGTTTAAAAATTGAAAATTTAACTTCTGAGATAAGCTTTCCACAGTTTTGACAAGTTGGAGTTAAAAATTTTGGCATAATGTGACTGTTTTAGACTACATTTTACAGTTTTTAACACAAATTTTCCCAAATTTGGGTAGTCAAGTTGGAAAATTTGCCGGAATTCGAAAGATGGTGCTAATTTTTTTGAACTACATAAAGTGCGTAAAAAAAAATTTACCAGATCTTAACAATTAATTGAAATTTTGACCGGACAGGAAATTTATTGAGCTTAATGTTTGAATCTCACAACTGGAGTTAAAATAAAATGCAGATTTGATCACTTGCATTAGAAATTTTCGCAAATTTTCGACAGTTAAAAAAAAGGTAATTGATGTGGCTGTTATTAGTTCAAAACACGCAATCAAACTGTATGAAATACAGTAAAGAACTTTTAAAATTTTCAACTGTTTTGATTTTTTTTTGCAACATTTCGAATATTTCTTCACCTGAAGAAGCCACAGCGTAGCGAAACAATTGTTGCACCAATACAGTTTTATAAATAATAAAAGAGGTTTGCTGTATTTCAAGATTATTTCAAGAGAAATTTAAAGAGTTCTAGAAAACTTGGCGAATTTCGACATTTAAGTTTAAAAATTGATTGACTTCGATATGAGAATAGAAAATTTAACTTCTGAGATAAGTTTTTTACAGATTTGATAAGTGGAAGTTACAAAATTTGAAAAGTTAATCTAGAAAACTTGGCAAATATCGACATTTAAGTTTAAATTGATAGACTTAGATAGGAGCATAGAAAATTTAACTTCTGAGATAAGTTTTTTTACAGATTTTATATGTGGCAGTTACAAAATTTGGCCCAACGTGACAGTTTCAGTCGAAATTATACAGTTTGGACAAAAAACTTGCCAATTTTGGGGGGTTAAGTTGGAAAATTTGCCAGATTTCGAAAGATGGTGCTAATTTTTTAAAATCACATAATGTGCCTAAATGTATTAACTAAGTGGCAAAATATTATGAAAGCAATGAAGTGTAGAAGCGATCATAATTTTTGAAATTTTCATATACTTTTCATATATTTCAGAAAATTAATAAAAATATTTTCCGACCTTTAGTATGCTGAATGTTGTAGAAAATACCCCAAATGATATATTGTGTAAATAGTGTATGATTGTAGAAACTTTCGTGAAAAATTGTTTTTCAAATCTATATAAACATTAAAGCATGAGACTTGTTTGTCATTATTAAGCACGTGATGATTATCATAGCTACATTTTCTGTAATAGTAGAATATGGCATTTAGAGTAAATATGTCACATATATTAGAGCGAAATGATTAGTGTGGTAGTTAACGCAGTAAACGATCTGATCTACAATTAGGTCAAATGTGTTAATTTTGGAGGCAATTATGTTTAAATGGAACGGTAGTACCTATGAGATGTACGATTAGATTTCAAGTGTCCTCGTTTATTTTGTTTATTGATTTAGTAGCTGCACATACTGATTAACCCTTATTTTAGTACAATGTGTGTTTGATGATATCAACGAAATTTTAGTGATTGCACCATATCTCCCTTAATTACAGCTTTCATTGTTCATTTTTGAAGCAATCACAATCAATCTGATAATTTTTATTTGCTATAATCGGTATCATACAAACCCATATTGTTCATTTGTTATGATTTCTATAAAATCAATGTCCATGACAAATCGCGTTTATCGAAGCTTTATTTCGCAATTACTGATCGTATTGTCAAGCACACGTGTGTATGGCACAATTAACCCAAAGACGTGCTCCTAGTAATTGAAATACTCGTCTTGCTTTGTAAAAATAATGATGCTCACATATTTTCATAAATAATTCAATTTAAAATTTACATACCGGACGGAAGCAGCACACTTGAATATTCTTTAATTTCCCCGCCTACGTAAACTTTAATATTGCGCTTCTGAATTTAATTGTCATACATTCAATTCGAAACTGCATTTAATTACATCATAAGCCACATATTACGCCGGTTCGTAACCAATTAATTATCCAATATACACGAGTTATTTGCAGCTTGTGCAATTTAATTGCTGCAATCGTAAAACTGAGCGAAACACAAAAGAAGAGCAACTGCGGCTTGGTAATTAAAATAATGCCGTTTCGTAGGTTGGCGAAGTTACGTTCGGGGATTTGATTACAATCCTGAGAAGCAGTTTTATGTGTTATTAATTGAATTAATAAATTGTTGAATATTTTTGCAATTTTTAATTCTAGCTTACTATATTGGTTTTTACAAAAAAACAAATACATAAATTAGTTTTTGTGTTAACTAGTAGACTGATTTTAGTTCAATAAATAGTTTGTTAAAATTTATCTTGTAATTCAATTTGAATAAAAACTTTTTTTGGACACATAGAAAAAAATGTTTCAGAATAATGTTTTAATATAGTTTAAGGATTTCATAAATGCTTTATTTTCAAAAATCCATCGAGTGGTTTTCAAAATATCTTGTTTCGAAATTTTTGATCGGTAGCCATTTTGTTATGTGATAAAATAAAAAATAATTGTAAATACAAATATTTTACAGAACCGAAAGCGCAAGCTGAACGGTTTTGTATTTTTTAAATATTCTTTAAAATAAGGGAGTAATGACGATTTTTCGAAAAACAAAAGATCGCCAATAACTATGAACTTGGGCTCCAATTCAAAAATTTGAACTAAGAAAAGTTGTTTGTTTCGAGAGTTCTAACTGCCATTTTCGGGTGTTACAACGTAGTATTAACACCCTGTGTGTGTATATATATATATATATATATATATATATATATATATATATGTAAGTTTTGATAACGAAAATCAAAAACCAAAATCAATCAGTTTCGGATCGCGTTTATTAAGTTTTTGAAATTTACCTCCAACCAACTAAATTTTTGAACAAATAATTTAAAATTTCTTAGGAACCATCGAAAATTTCACAGTAATAATTAAAATATTTTCAAAAACAATAAAATTATGACACAAAAAGTCAAAATGTGACTGTAATCATTTAAATTTCAATAGTAATTCTTACATGTCGACTTTAGTCTTAGATTTTAGTTTCAGAATACTAACTTGGTATACTTTTAGAAATCAATTTACGAGAAATAATGAAAGAATGGTTATAAATTGATATTGTATCACCGATCGTGCTTCACTCGACACTAATCATTTAAATTTTGACAGTCATTGTTGAAATTTGACTAAAATTGTGCACATTATTGAAAGCATATTTTGGAAAATTTCGATGTGGATAACACTCTTTGACAATTTCTGAAATCTTTACAAAAGTGTGTAAATTTATTAAAACTCATTACATTTTATTGAAAATTTTGGAAGTTTAACATATTTATTTGTATATTTTAATAATTATTTTGAAAATATTTCGGATTCATTATTAGGTATTACGTTTCTTAAGTTTACTTCCGATAACTAAATTTTCAAAGAATTTATTGAAAATTTCTTAGGAACCATCGAAGATTTTGTACTGAACACAACCATTTTAAATTTTACAAAACCATTGCTGATTTTTTAATGGTTAAAATTTTGTCAGAGATTCGAAATTATGACAGAAATAACTCAAAATTTGACTGTAAGTATCGAAATTTTAACAGCAATTCTTAAAAGTCAATTTAGACTTAGGCTTTAGTCTCAAAGTATTAACTGTTATGAACCATTAAAATATTACGGGAAATCATCAAAACTATTTATAAATTGAAAATTTACCAGCGATCGTGCTTGACTTTACATTAATCATTTAAATTTTGACAATCATCGTTGAAATTTGACTAAAATTCTGCAGATTCTTGATATTTTGATTACATATTTTAGAAACTTGCAATGTTGACAATACTCTTTGGCAATTTTTGAAATCTTTACAAAATTGTGTAAATCTATTAAAACTCATTACATTTTATTGAAAATTTTGGAAGTTTAACATATTTATTTGTATATTTTAATAATTATTTTGAAAATATTTCGGTTTCATTATTAGGTATTACGTTTCTTAAGTTTACTTCCGATAACTAAATTTTTAAAGAAATTATTGAAAATTTCTTAGGAACCATCGAAAATTTTGTACTGAACACAACCATTTTAAATTATACAAAACCATTGCTGATTTTTTAATGGTTAAAATTTTGTCAGAGATTTGAAATTATGACACAAATAAGTCAAAATTTGACTGTACGTATCGAAATTTTAACAGCAATTCTTAAAAGTCAATTTAGACTTAGACTTTAGTCTCTTATACTGTTATAAACCATTAAAATTTTACGAGAAATCATGAAAAATGTTTATAAATTGAAAATTTAGCAGCGATCGTGCTTGAATTAACATTAATCATTTAAATTTTGACAATCATCGTTGAAATTTGACTAAAATTCTGCACATTCTTGATATTTTGATTCCATATTTTAGAAACTTGCAATGTTGACAATGCTCTTTGGCAATTTTTGAAATCTTTACAAAATTGTGTAAATCTATTAAAACTCATTACATTTTATTGAAAATTTTGGAAGTTTAACATATTTATTTGTATATTTTAATAATTATTTTGAATATATTTCGGTTTTATTATTAGGTATTACGTTTCTTAAGTTTACTTCCGATAACTAAATTTTTAAAGAAATTATTGAAAATTTCTTAGGAACCACCGAAAATATTGTATTGAACACAACCATTTTAAATTTTACAAAACCATTGCTGATTTTTTAATGATTAAAATTTTGTCAGAGATTTGAAATTTTGACAGAAATAAAACAAAATTTGACTGTAAGTATCGAAATTTTAACAGCAATTCTTAAAAGTTAATTTAGACTTAGACTTTAGTCTCAAAATATTAACTGTTATAAACCATTAAAATTTTACGGGAAATCATGAAAAATGTTTATAAATTGAAAATTTACTAGCGATCGTGCTTGACTTTATAATCATTAAAATTTTGACAATCATCGATGAAATTTAACTAAAACTCTGCACATTTTTGATATTTTGATTACATATTTTAGAAACTTGCAATGTTGACAATTATCTTTGACAATTTCTGAAATCTTTACAAAATTGTGTGAATCTATTAAAGCTCATTACATTTTATTGAAAATTTAGGAAGTTTAACATATTTATTTGTATATTTTGATAATTATTTTGAAAATATTTCGGTTTCATTATTAGGTATTACGTTCCTTAAGTTTACTTCCGATAACTAAATTTTTAAAGAAATTATTGAAAATTTCTTAGGAACCATCGAAAATTTTGTATTGAACACAACCATTTTAAATTTTACAAAACCATTGCTAATTTTTTAATGTTTAAAATTTTGTCAGAGATTTGAAATTATGACAGAAATAAGTCAAAATTTGACTCTAAGTATCGAAATTTTACCAGCAATTCTTAAAAGTCAATTTAGACTTAGACTTTAGTCTCAAAATATTAACTGTTATAAACCATTAAAATTTTACGAGAAATCATGAAAAATGTTTATAAATTGAAAATTTACCAGCGATCGCGCTTGACTTTACATTAATCATTTAAATTTTGACAATCATCGTTGAATTTTGACTAAAATTCTGCACATTCTTTATATTTTGATTACATATTTTAGAAACTTGCAATGTTGACAATTATCTTTGGCAATTTCTGAAATCATTACAAAATTGTGTAAATTTATTAAAACTCATTACATTTTATTGAAAATTTTGGAAGTTTAACATATTTATTTGTAAATTTTAATAATTATTTTGAAAATATTTCGGTTTCATTATTAGGTATTACGTTTCTTAAGTTTACTTCCGAAAACTAAATTTTCAAAGAAATTATTGAAAATTTCTTAGGAACCATCGAAAATTTTGTATTGAACACAACCATTTTAAATTTTACAAAACCATTGCTGATTTTTAATGATTAAAATTTTGTCAGAGATTTGAAATTAGGACTGAAATAAGTCAAAATTTGACTGTAAGTATCGAAATTTTAACAGCAATTCTTAAAAGTCAATTTAGACTTAGACTTTAGTCTCAAAATATTAACTGTTATAAACCATTAAAATTTTACGGGAAATCATGAAAAATGTTTATAAATTGAAAATTTACCGGCGATCATGCTTGACTTTACATTAATCATTTAAATGTTGACAATTATCGTTGAAATTTGACTAAAATTCTTGATATTTTGATTACATATTTTAGAAACTTGCAATGTTGATAATACTCTTTGGCAATTTCTGAAATATTTACAAAATTGTGTAAATTAATTAAAACTCATTACATTTTATTGAAAATTTTGGAAGTTTAACATATTTATTTGTATATTTTAATAATTATTTTGAAAATATTTCGGTTTCATTATTAGGTACTGAACACATCTATTTTAAATTTTACAAAGCATTGCTGATTTTTTAATGATAAAAATTTTGTCAGAGATTTGAAATTATGACAGAAATAAGTCAAAATTTGACTGTAAGTATCGAAATTTTAACAGAAATTCTGAAAAGGCAATTTAGACTTGGACTTTAGTCTCAAAATATTAACTGTTATAAACCATTAAAATTTTACGAGAAATCATGAAAAATGTTTATAAATTGAAAATTTACCAGCGATCGTGTTTGGCTTTACATTAATCATTTAAATTTTGACAATCATCGTTGAAATTTAACTAAAATTCTGCACATTCTTGATATTTTGATTACATATTTTAGAAACTTACAATGTTGACAATACTCTTTGGCAATTTCTGAAATCTTTACAAAATTGTGTAAATTTATTAAAACTCATTCCATTTTATTGAAAATTTTGGAAGTTTAACATATTTATTTGTATATTTTAATAATTATTTTGAAAATATTTCGGTTTCATTATTAGGTATTACGTTTCTTAAATTTACTTCCGATAACTAAATTTTTAAAGAAATTATTGAAAATTTCTTAGGAACCATCGAAAATTTTGTACTGAACACAACCATTTTAAATTTTACAAAACCATTGCTGATTTTTTAATGATTAAAATTTTGTCAGACATTTGAAATTATGATAAAAATAAGTCAAAATTTGACTGTAAGTATCGATATTTTAACCGCAATTCTTAAAAGTCAATTTAAACTTAGACTTTAGTCTCAAAATATTAACTGTTATAAACCAGAAAAATTTTGCGGGAAATCATGAAAAATGTTTATAAATTGAAAATTTACCAGCGATCATGCTTGACTTTACATTAATCATTTAAATTTTGACAATCATCGTTGAAATTTGACTAAAATTCTGCACATTCTTGATATTTTGATTACTTATTTTAGAAACTTACATTGTTGACAATACTCTTTGGCAATGTCTGAAATCTTTACAAAATTGTGCAAATTTATTAAAACTCATTACATTTTATTGAAAATTTTTGAAGTTTAACATATTTATTTGTATATTTTAATAATTAGTTTGAAAATATTTCGGTTTCATTGTTAGGTATTACGTTTCTTAAGTTTACTTCCGATAACTAAATTTTTAAAGAAATTATTGAAAATTTCTTAGGAACCATCGAAAATTTTGTATTGAACACAACCATTTTAAAGTTTACAAAACCATTGCCGATTTATTAATGATTAAAATTTTCTCAGAGATTTGAAATTATGACAGAAATAAGTCAAAATTTGACTGTAAGTATCGAAATTTTAACAGCAATTCTTAAAAGTCAATTTAGACTTAGACGTTAGTCTCAAAATATTAACTTTGTACACTGTTAGAAACCATTAAAATTTTACGAGAAATAACGAAAAATGTTTATAAATTGAAAATTTACCAGCGATCGCGCTTGACTTTACATTAATCATTTAAATTTTGACAATCATCGTTGAATTTTGACTAAAATTCTGCACATTTTTTATATTTTGATTACATATTTTAGAAACTTGCAATGTTGACAATTATCTTTGGCAATTTCTGAAATCATTACAAAATTGTGTAAATTTATTAAAACTCATTACATTTTATTGAAAATTTTGGAAGTTTAACATATTTATTTGTAAATTTTAATAATTATTTTGAAAATATTTCGGTTTCATTATTAGGTATTACGTTTCTTAAGTTTACTTCCGAAAACTAAATTTTCAAAGAAATTATTGAAAATTTCTTAGGAACCATCGAAAATTTTGTATTGAACACAACCATTTTAAATTTTACAAAACCATTGCTGATTTTTAATGATTAAAATTTTGTCAGAGATTTGAAATTAGGACTGAAATAAGTCAAAATTTGACTGTAAGTATCGAAATTTTAACAGCAATTCTTAAAAGTCAATTTAGACTTAGACTTTAGTCTCAAAATATTAACTGTTATAAACCATTAAAATTTTACGGGAAATCATGAAAAATGTTTATAAATTGAAAATTTACCGGCGATCATGCTTGACTTTACATTAATCATTTAAATGTTGACAATTATCGTTGAAATTTGACTAAAATTCTTGATATTTTGATTACATATTTTAGAAACTTGCAATGTTGATAATACTCTTTGGCAATTTCTGAAATATTTACAAAATTGTGTAAATTAATTAAAACTCATTACATTTTATTGAAAATTTTGGAAGTTTAACATATTTATTTGTATATTTTAATAATTATTTTGAAAATATTTCGGTTTCATTATTAGGTATTACGTTTCTTAAGTTTACTTCCGAAAACTAAATTTTCAAAGAAATTATTGAAAATTTCTTAGGAACCATCGAAAATTTTGTACTGAACACAACCATTTTAAATTTTACAAAACCCCTGCTGATTTTTAATGATTAAAATTTTGTCAGAGATTTTAAATTAGGACTGAAATAAGTCAAAATTTGACTGTAAGTATCGAAATTTTAACAGCAATTCTTAAAAGTCAATTTAGACTTAGACTTTAGTCTCAAAATATTAACTGTTATAAACCATTAAAATTTTACGGGAAATCATGAAAAATGTTTATAAATTGAAAATTTACCAGCGATCATGCTTGACTTTACATTAATCATTTAAATTTTGACAATCATCGTTGAAATTTGACTAAAATTCTGCACATTCTTGATATTTTGTTACATATTTTAGAAACTTGCAATGTTGACAATACTCTTTGGCAATTTCTGAAATCTTTACAAAATTATGTAAATTTATTAAAACTCATTACATTTTATTGGAAATTTTGGAAGTTTAACATATTTATTTGTATATTTTAATAATTATTTTGAAATTATTTCGGTTTCATTATTAGGTATTACGTTTCTTAAGTTTACTTCCGATAACTAAATTTTTAAAAAAATTATTGAAAATTTCTTAGGAACCATCGAAAATTTTGTACTGAACACAACCATTTTAAATTTTACAAAACCATTGCTGATTTTTTAATGATGAAAATTCTGTCAGAGATTTGAAATTATGACAGAAATAAGTCAAAATTTGACTGTAAGTATCGAAATTTTAACAGCCATTCTTAAAAGTCAATTTAGACTTAGACTTTAGTCTCAAAATATTAACTTATAAACCATTAAAATTTTACGGGAAATCATGAAAAATGTTTATACATTGAAAATTTACCAGCGATCGTGCTTGACTTTACATTAATCATTTAAATTTTGACAATCATCGTTGAAATTTGACTAAAATTCGGCACATTCTTGATATTTTGATTACATATTTTAGAAACTTGCAATGTTGGCAATACTCTTAGGCAATTTCTGAAATCTTTACAAAATTGTGTACATTTATTAAAACTCATTACATTTTATTGAAAATTTTGGAAGTTTGACATATTTATTTGTATATTTTAATAATTATTTTGAAAATATTTCGGTTTCATTATTAGGTATTACGTTTCTTAAGTTTACTTCCGATAACTAAATTTTTAAAGAAATTATTGAAAATTTCTTAGGAACCATCGAAAATTTTGTATTGAACACAACCATTTTAAATTTTACAAAACCATTGCTGATATTTTAATGATTAAAATTTTGTCAGAGATTTGAAATTATGACAGAAATAAGTCAAAATTTGACTGTAAGTATCGAAATTTTAACAGCCATTCTTAAAAGTCAATTTAGACTTAGACTTTAGTCTCAAAATATTAACTTATAAACCATTAAAATTTTACGGGAAATCATGAAAAATGTTTATACATTGAAAATTTACCAGCGATCGTGCTTGACTTTACATTAATCATTTAAATCTTGACAATCATCGTTGAAATTTGACTAAAATTCTGCACATTCTTGATATTTTGATTCCATATTTTAGAAACTTGCAATGTTGACAATTATCTTTGGCAATTTCTGAAATCTTTACAAAATTGTGTAAATTAATTAAAACTCATTACATTTTATTGAAAATTTTGGAAGTTTAACATATTTAATTGTATATTTTAATAATTATTTTGAAAATATTTCGGTTTCATTGTTAGGTATTATGTTTCTTAAGTTTACTTCCGATAACTAAATATTTAAAGAAATTATTGAAAATTTCTTAGGAACCATCAAAAATTTTGTACTGAACACAACCATTTTAAATTTTACAAAACCATTGCTGATTTTTTAATGATTAAAATTTTGTCAGAGATTTGAAATTATGACAGAAATAAGTCAAAATTTGACTGTAAGTATCGAAATTTTAACAGCAATTCTTAAAAGTCAATTTAGAGTTAGACTTTAGGCTCAAAATATTTACTGTGTATACTGTTATAAACCATTAAAATTTTACGAGAAGTCATGAAAAATGTTTATAAATTGAAAATTTACCAGCGATCGTGCTTGACTTTACATTTATCATTTAAATTTTGACAATCATCGTTGAAATTTGACTAAAATTATTAACAGTAGTACTAACAATTTTTTTGTAAGAGTAAATATGCAGCAACATTGCATCGATTGCCTCATACATAAACTAATGCTATTTAATTATGGCTCGAACTTTACGAAATATTTTAGTTATACGAGTATTATTAACTACTAAAATTGAGTTTACAGCCGTATATATATAATTTAATACCACTATTAAATTTGTTGGCTTTCGGGCTTTCGCTTAATTAAAAAATAATATTCATCCATGCGGGATATAAACTTCTGTAGTGTTCTCCAAAAACACTCATATCACGTTAATCGGGAATTCATTGTTGCATTGAGTGGTACATCGTCCACTCGAAAACGATAGTGATCTATTGGATGCCGGAGATTTTGAATTATAATTTTCTCCTCTACAGGTTATTCGAGTGGCAAACTTGAAGAGTTCAGAGCCGGCCTTTGACAGCCCGGAAGAATATTATTTCTTGAGAGCTGCTTCTCATTACTTCAAACTCTTTGGAACACACTTATAAAAATGCAACTTTTTGGGATTGCAAGATATATTTTTTGTAATGGTAGTTATAATTTGTTGCTTCATGATTATACGATAGGTCTTGTGAATTATTTATATTAAGTTTAAGGTTTTATTTTACAAAAACAAAAACCCAGCCAACTCGGTTGCAAATTATGTATAATCATTAATCATTTCGAAGTAACAATTTCCACTGTAAATAATTATTTAATTTTGCATTTCACATTACTTTTCATTATATCTTTTTATTGCTTATACATACTAACACCTGCAATAAATTAGCAATAGCTTTTCACGGAATTCAAATATAATTGATGGAAACAAAAAAACTGGCAGAAATACATGCAGATTTATTGTAGGCTAAGCCGGCAGAGTTTTAAACGAGAAATATACTTGTTACGGATTTGTTTCATGAAGTATTGTTGCGGAGGATTTTCATACTGCAATAATTAGTCGTTTATTTGTGTACCATCCAAAGTACTCATTTGATGTGGCAAATCGCGGTTGAGCGCAAAATATGTGTACAAGATTCGAATTGACTGAAATGAATTAAACTTGCTAATGTGATTACATCCAATTAACCATCAATGTCTGCATTTGAATCGATACAGCTAATTAATGCAGTGTGATATGAGCATGTTATCTAATGCATTTTGACGTGAACATTTTTGCTTGCAATTATCGAATCATCAGTCGCATACAAATTTAATTGCCTGCATTTTCTAATTTAACGGGCGATGATGACATACGAGGAAATAGAATAATATTTAAACACTTCTATACTTATTTCTACACATATGTAAATTATAGCGTTACATATGTAACGCTTAGGTAATAAAATTATTATAAGTAGATATTAGATTAAGAAACAACAATCCACTATTAATGTATTTTACATTAGAATTAAACAAATCAATTATTCAAAAGCTTATGCAGTGTTTTCATGATTTTGCCTAAAAGCTTTTGAATATTCGTGAAAACATCGTTAAACAACTAATTTGTAGTCACCATCAATAACAAATGCACCTAAACAAGCACCTAAACAAATGAACAATTAGAGAAGTATACACTCAAACAAATTTATACCCAAACAGACACCCAAACAGATGATTTTTCAAACAGAATTTACTCTAGGCAACTTTAATGACAACAACGTTAGAAGATATGAAAGTTTCAAACATTAAAGATTTTCAAAAGATTTTGCAGAATTTTTGAAAGAATTAGAAGCAACAACATTAGAAGTTATGAACGCCATCAATTATTCAAAAGCTTATGCAGTTTTTTCATGATTTTGCTTAAAAGCATTTGAATATTCGTAAAAACAGTAGTTTACAGTATTCGTAATTGTAGTTTATTAGTAATTACTCCTACTATTTATTGCAAGTAGGGCTAAATATTGTTACTACATTTTTTAAATTATTTCTAAAAAAATTGCAATTATGTTTATCATCAATTTCAATTAGTTTTGCCAAAAGTGATAAAATAAAATTTGAAAAAATTGTTAAATAAACAATTAACAAACAAGTATAAAAAAATCATCAAAAAAATATATAGGATGTAAAATTTCCGTGAATAAAAATAATGTAATTTGCATTGTTGGACAAAAATTATGTATTATAAGAGATGCAACGAAAAGTTAAAACATTTAAGTCAAATTTTTATTATTGTACAAAAACAAACATACCTCCAAAATTAATGCAATGAAAAGTCTGAACAACTTCTATTTAGGCACGAATTGAACAATATTTCATGAAAATTCTATGAAAATTTAATGCTAATTCTATTATTCAAAAATTAACAATACAATGAGAACATTTTCATGAAAATTCCTCTTCTAGTTCAAATGCTTAAACTTCCTTAAGTACTGAACAAGTTTCCATGAAAACTTCATGAAAATTCTATTGTAGGTACAAAAATTAACAAAATAAAATAAGAACATTTGCATGAAAATATTGCTTTTCAATAAATTTCCATGAAATTTCTGTTTTGAATCAAATGCCTAACTTTCTTAAGGACTGAACAAGTTTCAATGTAAACTCCATGAAAATTCTATAGTACAAAAATCAACATAATACCATAAGAATATTTCCATGATTATTGAATTATTATAATTATTTTTTTTTTTTTTATAAAATGCGTTAACTAACTCAAGGAATGAACAATTTTCCATTAAAATTCATTGTACATACCAAAATTTACAAAACACAATGAGAACATTTCCATGAAAATACCTCGTTTCAATATAAAATGCGTTAACCAACTCAAAGAATGAACAATTAAGCATGAAAATTTCATGAAAATTTACTGTAGAAGAATTCACTAAAGACAATAAGAAAATTTCCATGAATATTCCTCTTTTGAATCAAATAAGTATCTAAACTTCCGCAAGAAATACGATGAAAATTAATTTTTGCTACAATTAATTAATACTTATGAGTACTTGATAAATAACGCACTAAAAAAATTAAGAAATGGCGACTAAAATTCGAGTTGTGTACAATAAGAATCAAACCTCCATAATAAATGTAACGAAACATCTAAAAACCTTTAATTTGTATCTCAACTAAACAACTTTCATAAACGTTTCATTATTATAGAAAAATTAACAAAGTGCCATAAGAATTGCAACGAAAAGTATACAAAGTGTCTATGATTATTTAAT
Source organism: Othius punctulatus (assembly GCA_951805005.1). Classification (NCBI taxonomy): domain Eukaryota; kingdom Metazoa; phylum Arthropoda; class Insecta; order Coleoptera; family Staphylinidae; genus Othius; species Othius punctulatus. The sequence continues at coordinate 15,694,977 of OX638138.1, forward strand.
TTTTGTACCAAAAATAACAATATTCTGAAATAAATGCTATAAAAAATCGAAAACAAATCTATTTATGCACGAATAGAACAATATTTCATGAAAATTCTATGAAAATTGAATGCTAATTCTATTATTCAAAAATTAACAATACAATGAGAACATTTTCATGAAAATTCCTCTTCTAGTTCAAATGCTTAAACTTCCTTAAGTACTGAACAAGTTTCCATGAAAACTTCATGAACATTCTAATGTAGGTACAAAAATAACAAAATAAAATAAGAACATTTGCATGAAAATATTGCTTTTCAATAAATTTCCATGAAATTTCTGTTTTGAATCAAATGCCTAACTTTCTTAAGGACTGAACAAGTTTCAATGTAAACTCCATGAAAATTCTATAGTACAAAAATCAACATAATACCATAAGAATATTTCCATGATTATTAAATTATTATAATTATAATTTTTTTTTTATTTTGAATAAAATGCGTTAACTAACTTAAGGAATGAACAAATTTCCATTAAAATTCATTGTACATACCAAAATTTACAAAACACAATGAGAACATTTCCATGAAAATTCCTATTTTTAATAAAATGCGTAAACCAACTCAAAGAATGAACATTTTTTCATGAAATTTTCATGAAAATTCACTGTAGAAGAATTCACTAAATACAATAAGAAAATTTCCATGAATATTCCTCTTTTGAATCAAATAAGTACATAAACTTCCACAAGAAATACGATGAAAATCAATTTTTGCTGTAATTTATTAATACTTATTAGTACTTGATAAATAATGCACAAAAAAAATTAAGAAATAGCGACTAAAATTCAAGTTGTGTACAATAAGAATCAAACTTCCATAATAAATGTAACGAAAAATCTAAAAACCTTTAATTTTTACCTGAACTAAACCACTTACATAAACGTTTTATTATTATAGAAAAATTAACAAAGTGCCATAAGAAAAGTATATCTATGCTTATTTAATTTTTGTACCAAAAAATCTTGCCAAAACTTGCTATTCTGCCTGTCAAATATTCAATGATACATCCTGTCAAAATTAATATAATTACAGTATTTTTTTTAATTAATTTTTTTTTGCCAATATTTATTTTTTTCTGTGAAATTTCAACAATTTGCCTATGCTCTAGAGCTATACATGATCTCTTTGATTATGCAAATCCATTAGAATGAAAATCTGTATAAACTTTCAAATAACTGACGACGATTGATATTCTTCTGAAATTCGTATGTTGTTGTTATTGAAACTGGCTACAAATTAGTTGTTTGGCGATGTTTTCACGAATATTCAATGATACATCCTGTGAAAATTAATATAATTACCGTAATTTTTTTTAAAATTCATTATTTTTTTGCCAATATTTCAATTTTTCTGTGAAATTTCAACAATTTACCTATACTGTAGCTACACATGAGCTCTTTGATGATGCAAATCCATTGGAATGAAAATCTGCATAAACTTTTGAATAACTGATGACGATTGATGTTCTTCTGAAATTCTTATGTTGTTGTTATTGAAACTGGCTACAAATTAGTTCTTTGGCGATGTTTTCACGAATATTCAATGGTACATCCTGTCAAAATTAATATAATTACCGTCAATTTTTTTTTTAAATTATTTTTTTTTGAAAATATTTTAATTTTTCTGTGAAATTTCAACAATTTACCTATTCTGTATAGCTATACATGAGCTCTTTCATGATGCAAATCCATTGGAATGAAAATCTGCATAAACTTTTGAATAACTGATGACGATTGATATTCTTCTGAATTTCTTATGTTGTTGAAGCTGACTCAAAATTAGCTGTATTGCGATGTTATCATGAATATTCAAATGCTTTTAAGCAAAATCATGAAAAAACTGTATAAGCTTTTGAATAATTGCTGACGTTCAGACTTTCTAATGTTGTTGGTTCTAACTCTTTCAAAACTTCTGCAGAATCTTTTGAAAAACTTGTTAATGCTAACTTTCATATCTTCTAATGTTGTTGCTATTAAAGGCCGCTTATATTCTTCTGAATTTCTTATGTTGTTGAAGCTGACTAAAAATTAGTTGTTTGGCGATGTTTTCACGAATATTCAAATGCTTTTAAGGAAATCATGAAAAAACTGTATAAGCTTTTGAATAATTGATGACGTTCAGACTTTCTAATGTTGTTGGTTCTAATTCTTTCAAAACTTCTGCAGAATATTTTGAAAAACTTGCTAATATTTGAAACTTTCATATCTTCTAATGTTGTTGCCATTAAAGACCGCTTATATTCTTCTGAATTTCTTATCTTGTTGAAGCTGACTAAAAATTAGTAGTTTGGCAATGTTTTCACGAATATTCAAATGATTTTAAGCAAAATCATGAAAAAACTGCATACGCTTTTGAATAATTGATGACGTTCAGACTTTCTAATATTGTTGGTTCTAATTCTTTCAAAACTTCTGCAGAATCTTTTGAAAAACTTGCTAATATTTGAAACTTTCATATCTTCTATTGTTGTTACTGTTATTCTGTTGTTTGAGTGTCTTTTTGTTTGGGTATAAATTTGTTTGGGTGTCTACTTGTCTGGTTGTTCATTTGTTTATGTGCTTGCTTGTCTGGTTATTCATCTGTTATGTTGATGCTATTGATGGTGACTATAAATTAGTTGTTTGGCGATGTTATCACGAATATTCAAATGCTTTTAAGCAAAATCACGAAAAAACTGCATAAACTTTTGAATAATTGATAACGTTCAGAATTTCTAATGTTGTTGGTTCTAATTCTTTCAAAAATTCTGCAATTTTTTTTGAAAATGTTTAATGTTTGAAACTTTTCATATCTTCTAACGTTGTTGCCATTAAAGTTGTCTACAGTAAATTCTGTTTAAAAAAACATCTATTTGGGTGTCTATTTGTCTGGTTGTTCATTTTTTTAGGTGCTTGCTTCTCTGGTTATTCATGTGTTATGTTGTTGTTATTAAAGGTGACTTCAAATTAGTTGTTTGGCGATGTTTTCACGAAAATTCAAATGCTTTTAAGCAAAATCATGAAAAAACTGCAGAAGCTTTGAATAATTGATGACAATCAGAATTCCTAATATTGTTGGTTCTTATTATTTCAAAAATTCTGCAAAATCTTTCGAAAAACTTTAATGTTTGAAACTTTCATATCTTCTAATGTTGTTGCTATTAAAGGCCGCCTAGAGTAAATTCTGTTTGCAAAAACATCTGCTTGGGTGTCGATTTGTCTGTGTAAAATTGTTTGGGTGTCTATTGTCTGGTTGTTCATTTGTTTAGGTGCTTGCTTGTCTGGTTATTCATCTGTCTCGTTCTGTCTGCCTGTTATGCATCTGTCTGGATGTCTACTTGTCTGAATGTCTATTAGTCTACGTGTCTATTTGTCTGTTTATTCATTTGTTTGGATACCTACGTGTTCGGTTGTTTATTTGTTTAGTTACTTTTTTTGCTTACTTATCTGGTTATCCATCTATCTGGGGTTTGCCAACCAATCCTATACTAACCTAACCTCACTGACAGAATTAAAATAATTGCTGTCATTTTCTATTTATGTAATAAAATTTCAATTATTTTTGGCAATGACTATTTCAATTGTTCTGTGAATTTTCTACAATGTAGCTATCTAACCTAACCTAAACTGACCTAACCTTCCTGACAGAATTAAAATAATTACTGTCATTTTCTATTTATGTGATACAATTTCAATTATTTTTGGCAATGACTATTTCAATTGTTCTGTGAATTTTCTACAATGTAGCTATCTAACCTAACCTAAACTAACCTAAACTAACCTAACCTTCCTGACAGAATTAGAATAATTATTGTCATTTTCTATGTATGTAATAAAATTTCAATTATTTTTGGCAATGACTATTTCAATTGTTCTGTGATTTTTTTACAATGTAGCTATCTAACCTAACCTAAACTAACCTAACCTTCCTGACAGAATTAAAATAATTACTGTCATTTTCTATTTAAGTAATAGAATTTCAATTATTTTTGGCAATGACTGTTTCTATTGTTCTGTGAATTTTCTACAATGTAGCTATCAGTAGAAAACTAGGAATTAGTTCTTTGATGATGTATTTATAAGGATGACGTTCTGAACTCCTAATGTTCTAATTCTTATCAGAATCTTTTGAAATACTTAATTACAACTTGAAGACTTAATTAGACTTGAACTAGAAAATGTTTTAGTGAAAATCCTGCGAAAACTGATTGAGAAGTGTTCATTTTTGTAAGCTATTTTACAATTAAATTGATTTCAATACAATATTTGTATTTTTTTACCACCCCATTAAATGAAAATTCCGCAAAAACCATGGATTGGTTTGAATTTTGTATATTTTCTCAACGATCAAAGTATTATGAAGAATTGTTTAACTTATACTTAAAATCCAACAGCTCCAAGAGAGAGGATTTTTTAAATGTTCACAAAAAATTTCACTAAAACACTATAACTATAACACTATAACACTATAACTAGCATACACTATAACTAATTAGTCATCTTCTATTAGAAGATAACTAATAGAAGATGACTATTAGTCATTTTCTATAGGATAAAATAAAAATTCAAACAAAATATCATCCAAAAATAGCTGATTCCGTTCTCCTCAGGTGAAATATGTTCAACCTTCTATCACTTCCGGTTCTACCGGAAGTAGCCATCAACTTCCTGTCTTTTAAACGGAACCCCTTATGTATTATCATGTTTATGGCTTCCCCGTTTAATTTAAATCATCTTTTGAAGAAACTAGGCTTATATGTGTAGGCCTATATTTTGTACTTTCTGAGATAAAAAATGAATACCAAGATTTTGACCTCAAAAAGACTTTATAAAAATGGCAAAATTTTCAGGACAACATATATCAGTTCCTCTTTAACTGATATATGTTGTCCTGAAAATTTTGCAATTTTTTATAAAGTGTTTTTGAGGTTAAAATCTTTGAATTCAATTTTTATTTCCTTTCAGGTATAATTCGAGATAATTTTTTTGTTTTTACCTTATTTGTAAGAGAAATTGAAGCAATTTGTCTTTTTGAGGTCAAAATCTTGGTATTTAATTTTTATCTTTGAAAGTAAAAAAGATAAGTGTACACACATTTCTACAAAATATGTTTTAAATTAAACGTAGAAACGCATAAACGCCAGAAACGCGGAGACATAATAATATATAGGGTATTCCATTAAAAAAAAAAAAAGTTGATGGCTTCTTCTGGTAGAACCGGAAATGATAGAAGCTTGAAAGTTTCTCACCTGAGGAGAACGAAATTAGCCATTGTTGGATGATTTTTTCAATTTTTTATAATATCGGGAACTCCATCAAGTTTTAATGATACATGCGCATGGGACACCCTGTATATTAAGAACCACCCTAAACTGTACACATATTATATTTATCTAGTTCGTGCCATTTATATAGCAAGTTATAAAATTATTTTACTGCAATTACTGCATAATATTAGTTTACTATGCGGAACATGTGAACTAGAATTTGGGTAATTCATATTATATGTGTTTAGTAATTGATATATGTGCAATTAAACACCATTGTCGAGACCTAAATCGTTATCATTAATTCATGCAGTTTGGGCAAATTATGCATTACTTACTAAGAATTTTATTTTCCTTTGTAATTTACACGTGCTATTACATTAATTCACACCGAAATGCATCGTATATATCTCGTATACAGGGTGTTTTAATTATGACACTCGCTTCGTGTCTCCTGTTTTTCCTTCAAATTGCTATTCATTTTTTTATGACCTGTTAAGTGCTTCTATTGGCTATGACCTATTATGTCATATAATTTATGTTGTTGCCAATTATAAAAAAATAAACTTTATAAATAGCTTTTTAATAAATTTAAGTAATTTATTAATTTTAATGAATAATTTCAAGAAAACTTAAAAAACTCTAACCCAATTCAAATTCCAACTAAGGTAACAATTATAGCCATAATTTTAATAATAAATGGAAGAGTTATGTTGAATTCAAGATCATTTTTCCATTGTTTTTTTTTAAGATTTGTCCAATTGCGGTACATCCTGTATATTTAAATATATTTTTATGTTATGTAGAAGATTGCATCTAGCATGTGCTATTTAACAATTTTTTCTAACAAATAATTCAAACAAATAATTCGAACAAATAATAACAGAATGATTCGAGAGTATATCCTATACGTCCATCTATGGGTAATATAAGTATAATACTATAAAGTTATTGTTAGCAATCAAACGTTTTTACTATGAATAGGTGTTTCAGAGCTGTGTTCATTTAGAAATTGAATCTCGGCTTTTACAGGGCTTACTTTGAGAGAGCAGAGAAAAATAAATAATACACCAAACGCTGCCGTGTATACACCAGAAGGAAAACTCTAAAGTAAATACCGAGAAATGAAATATGTGTCCCATTTATTATTTTGCCGGCACTTGAAATATCTCTATATTCCCATAGCTTTGTGGGACGGGCGAGAAACGGCCATAATAGACAATGCACTTATGAAAAGTTTAATTTTATTCAGCGGAACCTCAAACAAGTTGAGGTTCATTTTTCAGGTTTCATTTTAGTTCTAAAATGGCTTCGTGTCAGTTTATTTTTGTCTGACGACTGTAGATATTTAACATTATATATATATATATAATATAGATATTCATTAGATAGGTAATGCACGATTGTATGACTGTATGACTGTATTGCTATGTAATAAACAAATTTATCTGCCTATTCATACTACAAAGAATGAACGAAGTATTTATTTTTAATTAAATTATTTATTCCTTTGCCTATTTACCTTTCAGTGTAAAGAATGAAAGTACATGCCATAAAAGCAAAATTTCGACTTCTACTAAGTGCAATAGGTCGCTGCTTAGCAACAGTTTAGTCATGACAGCAGAAATAGAAAACTAATAAAAAGGCCAAGAAATATCAACTTAAGTTCTTAATGGACTTGTATATGGAGTAGTAATAATAATACTATATGATATTAATAAATAATGCATTTTTTTACTTTACAACTTTACAAGATACCTAAAAAGTAAAAAATTGCATTATTTATTTATACATAATGTATCACGAAGTAAAAGCCTCCAGTTTTAATAAAATATATGATATTAGTTTAAAGATCATACACTTAAAGATTATACACTGGCAGCTTTTGCTATTGGGGCATTTCTGCCCGATTAATGGTACTCTAGAGATCAGGGGCTGATTTCTGGAGCAATAAGCCCTTACTCAATGAAAATGGTGAATACCTAACCTAACCTAACCTAACCTAACTCAATGAATATGCTTATACAACTCAAAACTATTATTATTATTTATTACCCACAAATTTTCATTGATTTCCGCCAAAAATGCAATAATTTCTCTAAACTTTTTAATCATTTCCTCTAATTTTAAAGATTACTGTTCAAATATCAATGGTTACTGGCAAATTTTTAATTATTTCTGTAAAATTTCCAATTATTCTGCCATATTAGTTATTGTCAATTGTAAATTTATAAATATCTAAGAATCTTCAGGAATTTCTTGAAAGTCTTCAGGAACCTGCCAATCTGTAGGAACTGCCATCAAAATTTCAATGATTCCTGTCAAAATAACTTCGATTATTGTAAATTTGTGTAATTATTAAGCACAAATTTTCACTTATTGTCAAAATTGTATTTTTAACTGTAAAAATATGTATTTAAACTTGGGCAGCAGCCATTGTTAGTTACCAATGAAATTATGCAATTATGCAATTTTGACAGTAGTCATTAAAATTGTGTTTATGAAATGATTTTACTGCAATTATTGCATAATTTATTTAATAATATTTTTTAAGTGTTTATTTAAATTTTAATATAATAATAAAGCATTTGAGAGTAATCATTGAAATTTTGGTAGTAATCATTGAAATGTTGGCATAACAATAGAAATGTGAATAGAATAATTATAACTCTATAATATAACAATTATTTTAACAATTTGTAAATAACAGGGCGACTTTTTAGAAACTTACGGTGACTTATGATATTGTCATAGGTTACATATTTGCAGAATTTTTAATTTTAATAAATTTTCGCAATTTTTAATTATTCCAATATCATTAAAAGCTTGATAAGATTCTGAAACTTCCAGTATTTTCAATTTAAGAGATTTTCGCTGTAATTTCTGATGTTATTTATAACTAATAATTATAAAAAAAACAGTTATTCAGACTGAAGTAATTAATATTTTGGCATAATTATAAAAATTGTAGACCGAATACATAAAAAAATATGATACGCGTAATTGTAATTTTTAAAATTATCATTAAAATATTGGCAAACAATTCTTCAATAGTTAAACAGCATTTAAATGTTTAACTGCAAGCAAATTTTCAACTGTACGTGTCAAAAACTCAAATTTTCAACTACAACTATCAAAAGCTGCTATAAATTTAACTGCATCTGCAAATTTTCAACGCTCACTGTGAACATATATCAAATTTTCAACTACAACTGTCAAAAGGACAGTATTTTCAACTGTAAAAAATGTATTTTAACTTTGATAGCAGCCATTGTTAGTTACCAATGAAATGTTGACAGTAGGCATTAAAATTTTTAAAGTGTCTATTGAAATTTTAATATAATAATTAAACATTTGACAATAATCATTGAAATTTTGGTAGTAATAATTGAAATGTTGGCATAATAGTATAAATGTTAATAGGATAATTATAACTCTATATTATAACATTTATAACTAATAATTATAAAAAAATTGGCAGTAATTGTTGAAATTTGGCCTGAAGTAATTAATATTTTGGCGTAATAATTAAAATTGTAACCGAATACATACAAAATCTTGATACTTCGTAATCGTAATTTTTAAAATTATCATTAAAATATTGGCAAACAATTCTTCAATAGTTAAACAGCATTTAAATGTTTTAATCTGCAAGCAAATTTTCAACTGTACATGGCAAAAACTCAAATTTCAAACTACAACTATCAAAAACTGCTATAAATCTAACTGCATCTGCAAATTTTCAACGCTCACGTGAACATATATCAAATTTTTAATTCCAACTGTCAAACGTTGCCAAATTTTAAACTACAACTATCAAAAGCTACCATAAATTTAACTGCATCTGCAAATTTTCAACGCTCACTGCGATCATATTTCAAATTTTCAACTCCAACTATCAAACCTTGCCAAATTTTCAACTACAACAGTCAAAAGGACAGTATTTTTAACTGTAAAAAAATGTATTTTGACTTTGACAGCAGCCATTGTTAGTTACCAATGAAATGTTGACAGTAGGCATTAAATTTTTTAAAGCGTTTATTGAAATTTTAATATAGTAATTAAATATTTGACAATAATCATTGAAATGTTGGTAGTAATAATTGAAATGTTGGCATAATAATATAAATGTTAATAGGATAACTATAATTCTATATTATAACATTTATAACTAATAATTATTAAAAAATTTGCAATAATTGTTGGAATTTGGCCTGAAGTAATTAATATTTTGGCGTAATAATTAAAATAGTAGACTGAATACTTTAAAAAAATGTGATATTTGTAATTGTAATTTTTATAATAATCATTAAAATATTGGCAAATAATTCTTCAATTGTTAAACAGCATTTAAATAATTAACTGCAAGCAACTTTTCAAACTTTGTAAGTGTCAAAAACTCAAATTTCAAACTACAACTATCAAAAACTGCTCTATATTTAATTGCATCTGCAAATTTTCAACTCTCACTGTGAAAATATTTCAAATTTTCAACTCCAACTGTCAAACCTTGCCAAATTTTCAACTACAATTATCAAAATAAAAGTGTTTTTAACTGTAAAAAAATGTATTTTAACTTTGACAGCAGCCGTTGTTAGTTACCAATGAAATGTTGACAGCAGGCATTAAAATTTTTATAGCGTTTATTGAAATTTTAATATAATAATTAAACATTTGACAATAGTCATTGAAATTTTTGTAGTAATAATTTAAATGTTGTCATAATAATAGAAATTTTAATAGAATAATTATAACTCTTTATTGTAACATTTATAACTAATAATTATAAAGAATTTGGCAATAATTATTGAAATTTTTACTGAAGTAATTAATACTTTGACATAATAATTCAAATATTAGTAAATAATTCTTCAATTGATAAACAGCATTTAAATTAACTACAACATTTAACTACAAGCAAATTTCAACTATAAGTGTAAAAAACTCAAATTTCTATAAAAAATAAAATAACTATCAAAAAGTTTCAATATATCGATCAAAAACTGCTATATATTAAACTGCATCTGCAAATTTTCAACTCTCACTGTGAAAAGATTTCAAATTTTCAACTCCAACTGTCAAACCTTTCCAAATTTTCAACTACAACTGTTAAAAAAACAGTATTTTTAACTGTAAATAAAATGTAATGTGTAGTGATGTATTCATAGAAATTAATGCATATTTGATATTTGACAGAATACTTTAGATGTGTAAAAATATGGTTCCCAATTTGAGAGTAATCATCAAAATTTTGACAGAATAATAGGTGTTTGACAATCATTATTGCATTTTTGACAGTTTTTATTAAAATTTGTGACATATATCACATAGATCATAAAAGTTGATGAACAATTGAATATTTTATTGTATTTTATACTATTATCTTTCATCTTTATTTTTAGTACTTAAGAAGAAAGAAAATAATATAAAATACAATAATAACTGATATAAATAATGGATGAAACTATAGCAAAAATTGAATATTTGATACTAATCATATCAAACTTGAAAGTAACCAAGCAAGTGTAAAGTAAAGTATGTAAAGTAAATGCATATTATATAATACTTTAGATGTTTAAAAATATGTTTCCCAATTTGCGAGTAATCATCAAAATTTTGACAGAATAATAGGTGTTTGACACTAATTATTGAATTTTTGACAGTTATCATTAAAATTTGTGACAATGATTAAAAGTTGATGAACAATTGAATATTTTATTGTATTTTATATTATTTTCTTTCTTCTATATTTGGAGTATTTAAGAAGAAAGAAGATAATATAAAATACAATAATAACTGATACAAATAATGGATGAAAGTATAACAAAAACTGAATATTTGATACTAATCATATCAAACTTGAAAGTAACCAAGCAAGTGTAAAGTAAAGTATGTAAAATAAATGCATATTTGACATAATATTTTAGATGATTAAAAATATGTTTCCCAATTTGAGAGTAATCATCAAAATTTTGACAGAATAATAGGTGTTTGACACAAATTATTGAATTTTTGACAATTATCATTAAAATTTGTGACAATGATTAAATGTTAATGAACAATTGAATGTTTTGTTGCATTTTATATTATTTTTTTTCCTTCTTTATTTGGAGTACTTACGAAGACAAAATAAATAAAATACAATAATAACTGATATAAATAATGCATGAAACTATAACAAAAATTGAATATTTGATACTAATCATTTCAAACTTGAAAGTAACCAAGCAATTTTTAAGTAAAGTATGTAAAGTATAGTGTGTAAAGTAAATGCAATTTTGACAAAATACTTTAGATGTTTAAAAATATTGTTCACAATTTGAGAGTAATAGAATTTTTTTTGACAGAATACTAGGTGTTTGACACTAATTATTGAATTTTTGACAGTTCGTGGGCTTAGTTTTACAAGGTTGCATGTAACATTTTTTCAAAAACAAAAAAAAACAATTCAAGTCTATAGCTTTACAGGGCTATATGTTTTCAAAGTGGGACCTTTTGACTTGTTGAACGGTTAAAATCGGAATATTAAGAACCTGTGATAAAAAAATCTAATTACAGTGCATTACACATATCATTTTCTATAATAACAAACTTATTTTAAGTCCTTTTTCCCAAATTTACAAATTTTCACATACAACCTTGTAACATTAAGCCGACGAGTTATCATTAAAATTTGTGACAATGATTAAAAGTTGATGAACAATTAAATATTTTATTGTATTTTATATTATTTTCTTTCTTCTTTATAAGAAGTACTTAAGAAGAAAAAAAATAAATAAAATACAATAATAACTGATATAAATGATGGATGAAATGATAACAAAAATTGAATATTTGATATTAATCATATCAAACTTTAAAGTAACCAAGAAAGTGTAAAGTAAAGTATGTCAAGTATAGTGTGTAAAGTAATGTGTACCAAATAAAGTAAGTATTCGACAAATATTGAAGACCAATTTACGATTATTGCATAGCCCTACGTTGGTACTATAAACCCCGTGAATCCCAAAATCAGCGCACAACTCTACAAAAGTAACGAAGTTTAGTAAAAAAAAAAGATACAGCACAGTTTTAACATACCAAAAGCGAAATTATTAACCTACAGAGCAATTTAAAACACACAAATGGCTTGCTGTGCCAAAAAATGCAAAAAAACATTGAAGAAAACCAAAGAATAACCAATTAAATTACCGTTTTTAATCTTCTTAAAAAAATGAGGAAGACCGAAGAATAACCTACTAAATTATCGTTTTTTATTCTTAAAAAAATGAGGATGACTGAGGAAGCACCTACTAAAATATCGTTTTGTATGCTTCTTAAAAATTGGGAAATAGTGATGAAGAAACTACTAACTTATCGTTTTGTATTCTTTAAAAAAAATGGAAATTTTTAACCTACAGAGCAATTCAAAACACACAAATGGCTTGATGTGCCAAAAAATGCAAACAAAATTAAAGAAGACCGAAGGAAAACTTATTAAATTATAGTATCTTCTAAATTGACGAAGACCGAAGAAGAACCTACTAAATTATCGTTATTTTATTTTTCTTCTCAAAGTTCCATCTTCTATCGAAGGTTGGATATCATCGACCCAATCTGGATTAACATCTGATCCAAATAGTTGATGGATGTTAGGCCGAACCATGTCCATAAATTTGTAAGCCAGGAAAACCTTCTTCTTCCTACACTTCTTTTTCCACTTATTTTTGTTTCTATAATGAGTCTCAGCAACTTCTAATATTCTCGAGGATGACTGAGGAAGCACCTACTAAAATATCATTTTGTATGCTTCTTAAAAATTGGGAAATACTGAGGAAGAAACTACTAACTTATCGTTTTTTATTTATTTTTTTAATGGCGAAAGTCCGAAGAGGAACAATTATCGTTTTTTATTCATCTTCTCAAAGTTCCATCTCCTATCGAAGGTTGGATATCATCGACCCAATCTGGATTAACATCTAATCGAAATAGTTGATGGATGTTAAGCCGAACCATGTCCTTAAATTTGTAAGCAGGAAATCATTCTTTTTCCACTAATTTTTAATTCTATAATCAGTCTCAGGAACTTCTAATATTCCCTTCTCATGACATGACCAAGGTACTGCAGTTTTTTTTTTAATGGTATTTATTAGTTCTTCATTGTTGAGCCTGTTTTTGTTATTTCTCTTTTATTGAATTGACATAACAGTTTTCAAAATCTATGAAAATTTGCGTATCTTCATAATTTGTCATAATTTTCCAACCTTCATAATTTGAGTAAAGCAACTTAGTAACTTCCAAATTTGCATAAATAAGTTGCAATCTGTAAATTTGGGCAAACTCATGTGGCAACTTTACAAATTTTAGATACCTTCAAAATTGGTGTAAATTTTCTAGAAAACTTGCCACATTTGTGTGGTGACCTGTAAATTTTCCAAATTTTCGAAAAATAACAGGCGGTTTTTGCAAATTTGTTTAAAATGGATGCTAAATCCGCCATTTAGCGCACGTCTCGCAAACCATTTCCAACCAATTCACCCCCATATAAAATACTGGTACAGACATACATTTCAACCAAAGCAAAGACAATGAAGAAACTCCAAACGTAATAGAAGACATATATATTTTCTATAATTCATATTTTGATGAGTAAGTGGTAACTAATTAGCATTAACATCAAAATTAGATTAAATATTAGATTTAGATTTTAGATTTAGATTTAGAGAACACATTAGATCTTACTCAATAAAATCCGACAGATTTCCAGCATCACCTTGAATTGCAGCGCTTCCAGAGTATTTTGAATACATTTTGCTATATTCTATATATGTAGTGACATTAACGGGTGTGAAACAAATAAAATTGTTAACTGTTAATTTTTTCTTTACTTTTACTTTCGGTTTTACTGCTATTACTACTATAGTAATAGCATACTATTATTACAATGATACTGCTGACATAGATAAAGTATTGGAATAGTGCTAAAACTTTAATTTACTAACTTAACCTAACCTAAGCACACCATATCTAACATACGCATGCACTGCCCTCTTTGAAACCAATGTCAGCTCTATCGAACTAAAACTATTATTTATTCTATAATTTTATCAGTATATTTTAGTTATTTTAAGAAATTCTAATTAAGTTTAAGTAACTTACGATAACTTAAGTTATATAAACTGTAATAACCTACACCAACAAGGTACAAAGGGAAATGATTAAATAAAATTAAATAAAAACTTACCCAAGAGGGCTATGTGTATTGAATCATGTAACACGTAGCTTACCTGAAAATAAGAAGAAGAAAATCATTAATTTATATTAATTGCCGGTAATTAGTTCTATCAGATTTGTCAGTGCAAATTTTTTTTTCTCCCATTTAATCCTATTAAGAACGATTTTTGTGTTTTCAACTAAATATTGTTTTACAATTTTATACCCTAGCAGGTATACCAGTAAAGGTTGTAGGTTCACTTTTATGTAAATGAAACCTGAAATCAATTTACTATTCGTATTAGGCATTTCAAATGCGAACAAGTAGTAGGTGTAGTATAGCTGAGATAACAAAATAGCCTTCATTAAAACTTGAAAACAAAAACTTGGCAACTGTTACTAGAGATTTTAGCATTATTTTATTGGACTGGAACGAAGCTTCAAACAATTTTGATAAATAAGCAGATAAATAAGTATTATTCAAAATCATTAATACGGTATCCACAGTAATATCAGACACATTATGATTTATGAGTAGTGGGGCAACACCGGTTCTAGGCCAATTTCTCCATGTTTTTCTTATGGAGAAATTGGCCTAGAACCGGTGTTGCCCCACTACTCCTAAATCATAATATAATAATCATAGAAGTAGTGGGGCAACACCGGTTCTAGGCCAATTTCTCCATGTTTTTCTTATGGAGAAATTGGCCTAGAACCGGTGTTGCCCCACTACTTCTATGACTATTATATTAGAACATATTTACTGTCCCAGATTTTTTTATGCATAGTACTCGATATTTTTTTAATGATTCATATTTATATTTGTGGTACCTAAATAATTAGGCAATTATTATAACATTCTACAGAGAAGCACATTCGAGTTGTTATAGAATACTTTTGTATGCGCGATCGATCTATGGATTAAAAGTAGAAGCATACATTTACTATATCATACGGGCGTGTAAAAGCTTATTATCTATTTAAATGTAATTTTCCGCTAATCAGAGTGTTGGTTTCCACATGCAGCGAGCATTTAAAATTAGCTCAGAAATTACGTGGGTGCTTTATCATAGATCGAAGACAATATTTATTTATAAACCATATACGTCCGCCTAATTTTCATGTAATTAAATGTAATTAAGCTTACATACAAGTGCATGCGATACCATTCCTGGGAAATATCTTTGGAGGTTTTGAAATTACGATTTGTAAAATTATGGGGCGAGTATCGATTGCGGTGTGTTAGCGTGCCAGTGAGAACCGGCTGAAAGCATCCAGACTTATTGCGATACCTTTCAGCTTGTTTTATATTATTACACTTTGAACTTTTCGAATGATCCCGCGAATGAATTTCTCACTTTATAATCTGGTTGGAATGGGAATGCGCAAATGTATTCACTGGCGCTGAAATAAGTCTGAATGATGCTTTCGAATCAGCTTCAATGATTTTTCATATTCGCACTTATGCGAATAAATTATTTAATGCTATTATGTTTTATTATTACATTTATTAGGTTTTTTTTGTTTTCGACTTTCTGCTTGGGTGCACGTATATTTCATATTATTATTATTAATGCTCGACGAACATCGTAAATACGATTACATGGAGAAGCTGTGAAATCAATACCGTAAATATACCATATGTAATGCTACTCGATTATTTATAACTCTAGAAATAGAAATGTTTACTGTTAATCAAATTCAGGTAGTGGACGTGATTTATTGGCATGAATGTACGGTTATATTTTATATTAATGATGGATAGGAAAATTTACCCATATTTTATCAAAGTAAACTTTTACTTTGAAGTTGTGGACATTCTATAACTAATTTGCTTCTCTTTCTTGTCCTTAAAATTTGTTATGGTGTGATCGTGATATTAGAGCAGGATCATAAATAGCGCTGGGATAGATATGCTTTTACATAAAAGAATATGTTAAAGATATTTCGGCATTTATTTTTTAAAAGAACATTTATTTTGCATATTTTTGCACATTTTTTGATTTTTATATATATTTTTACAACAATTTTGTAATTTTACTAAGTCTCCAACTTCTTGCTAATTTATATCATCTTTACAGTCTCTGTAATTTTTTGAGGAAATATCTTGAGTAATACTGAAGAACATATTCCAGAACATATAGAAAATACACCAAAAGTTCTTCAATAAAATTTAGAAAAAATAATCAAGTACAGATTTACACAATTTGTATTAAAATTTTCTTATTTGACAAGAAATAATTTATTTATATAAATTCTTATATAAATTGTAGAACATTTAAAGAAAATTCAATTTAATTGTACACATTTTCATGGTATTTGAAATAAAGTTAAAAAGGTTTGTTAGCATATTTTTCATGAATATGCCCAAATATTTCGCAAATATGTAGGAAATTATAGAAAGCTTAAAAAATGAAAATTGTGCCTTTAAAAGTTTTTAAAATATTGACGGAATACATTCAAATTTTAATAGTAATCATCGCAATATAGACCGACTAATTAATATTTTGACATTATTGATTGCAATTTAATAAGAAACTATGATAAAAGTCTGATTGTGATAAAACTTTTACAAAATTTATTAGTAATCACTGAAATGTTCACAGTATCATTAAAATGATAACCATAATTTTATTATTGTAATATTCTGTGTATATTTTTATTATATTTTGTGAAAATTTCAATAAATATTCTCAAAATGTCATCATTCTGTCAAAATTTTGAAGTAATCATTGAAATATCGACAGGAATTTTTATAATTTCAACCAGGGTTGGAATAAATCATGATTTAAAAAAATCAAAAGTCAATGATTATTTTTAAAAATCAAATAAATCCTGATTTATTTGATTTATTATAATATGGCATTATTGATTGCAATTTAATAAGAAACTATGACAAAAGCTTCATTTTGATAAATCTTTGGCAAAATTTATCAGTAATCACTGAAGTATTCACATTATCATTAAAATATTAACCGCAATTTTATTATTGCAATATTCTGTGTATATTTTTATTATAATCTGTAAAAATTTCATTAAATATTCTCGAAATGTAATTATTCTGTCAAAATTTTGAAGTAATCATTAAAATATCGACAGGAAATATATAATTTCAACCAGGGTTGGAATAAATCATGATTTAAAAACATTAAAAATCAATTATTCTTTTAACAAATGAAATAAATCCTGATTTAATATTGATATGACATTGATTGATTGCTATTAAATGAAAAACTATGTTAAAAGTTTGGCAAATTTTATCACTAATCACTGAAATACTCACAGTATCATTAAAATGTAAACCATAAATTTATTATTGTTATATTCTGTGTATATTATTATTATATTCTGTGAAAATGTCAATAAATATTCTCAAAATGTCATTATTCTGTAAAAATTTTAAGGTAATCGTTGAAATATCGTCAGGAAATATATAATTTCAACCCGAGTTGGAATAAACCCTCATTTAAAAAAATTAAAAATCAATGATCTTTTAAAAAATCAAATAAATCTTATTATGATAAGATTATTTGATTTAATTTGATATGACATTATTGATTTCAATTTAATAAGAAACTATGATAAAAGTTTGATTTTGATCAAACTTTGGCAAAATTTATCAGTAATCACTGAAATGTTCACAGTATCATTAAAATATTAACCATAATTTTATTATTGTAATATTCTGTGTATATTTCTATTATATTCTGTGAAAATATCAATAAATATTCTCAAAATGTCATTAGTGTGTCAACATTTTGAAGTAATCATTGAAATTTCGACAGGAAATATATAATTTCAACCAGGGTTGAAATAAATCATGATTTAAAAAAAATCAAAAATCAAGGATTTTTAAAAAAAATCAAATAAATCATGATTTATTTGATTAATTTTGATATGACATTATTGATTGCAATTTAATAAGAAACTATGATAAAAGTTTGATTTTGATAAAAGTTTGACAAATTTTATCACTAATCACTGAAATATTCACAGTATCATTAAAATGTTAACCATAAATTTATTATTATAATATTCTGTGTAAATTTTTATTATATTCTGTGAAAATTTCTATAAATATTCTCAAAATGTCATTATTCTGTAAAAAAATTGAAGTAATCATTGAAATATCGTCAGGAAAGATATAATTTTAACCACGGTTGAAATAACTCATGATTTAAAAAAATAAAAAATCAATGATTCTTTTAAAAAATCAAATAAATTCTGATTTATTTGATTTATTTTGATATGACATTATTGATTGCAATTTTGAAAAACTCTTTGAAATCTTGAGACTTTTAAATCTTGAACAGTTCCGCAAAAATCATTTATAAAAATCCTCAAATATTTCGAAAATATACCGGAAAGCTCTGTGTGTAAAAGAGTTTTGGAAAATTTAATTCAAGTGTACAAATTATATGGTTTTAAAAATGTTCATTAATATTCTGAAGAGTTCCATAGATTTGCTAGGCAATGTAAAACTTAAATAAATTAATTTAAGAGATTTGAAGACCTTTGAATTGCTATTTTAGCAAAATTTTTCTTATACAAGGTATAAAAAACTGTACATCGTTATATCCAGAAAAAAAGGGTCTATCAAATAAAACTATAAAACATTAGGTTTGCCTTTAAAAAAAAAAGTTGACGTCATAACTCAAAAACAAATAATGACCTAAAATTTAGGTTTATAACAAAATGTGTATTTTCAAATTTAGACATCGATGCTTCAGAAGATTTTTCCAAAATATTTTGAATTTCCGAAATAATGAATTTATTCCATACTTTATGAACAAACTGTACCACTTATGTTTAATTTTGTTGACGGAGGGGGTACAATACGATAAAATATTAAGGTTGCTATTTAAAAAAAAAACGCTGACTTCATAACTCAGAATCAAATGATGACAAAACATTTAGGTTTACAAGAAAATGTGTAATATCAAATTTAGAAATCGATGCGCCAGAGGATTTTTCAAAAATATTTTTAATTTCCGAAATTATGAATTTATTGCATGCTTTACGAACACACTGCATAACTTATGTTTAATTTTGTTGAGGGAGGGGGTACAATACCATAAAACATTAAGGTTGCCATTTTAGAAAAAGTCGTTGATGTTATAACTCAAAAACAAATAATGACATAAAATTTAGGTTTATAACAAAATGTGTATTTTCAAATTTAGACATTGATGCTTCAGAAGATTTTTCCAAAATATTTTGAATTTCCGAAATAATTAATTTATTCCATTACACACTGTACCACTTATGTTTAATTTTGAAATTTTGAATATTTTGAATATCCGAAATATTTAATTTATTCCATACTTTATGAACACACTGTACCACTTATGTTTAATTTCGTTCAGGGGGGTGGGGGGTACAATACCATAAAACATTAGGGTTGCCATTTAAAAAAAAAGTCGTTGATGTCATAACTCAAAAATAAATAATAACATAAAATTTAGGTTTGTAACAAAATATGTATTTTCAAATTTAGACATCGATGCTTCAGAAGATTTTTCCAAAATATTTTGAATGTCTGAAATAATGAATTTATTCCATACATTATGAACTGACTGTACCACTTATGTTTAATTTTGTTGAGGGAGGGGCTATAATATGATAAAATACTAAGGTTGATATTTAAAAAAAATCACTGACGTCATAACTCAGAATCAAATGATGACAAAACATTTAGGTTTATAAGAAAATGTGCATTTTCAAATTCAGACATTGATGAGTCAGAGGATTTTTAAAATATATTTTTAATTTTGAGAAATAATTTATTTATTCCTTTAAAATAAGGTATGTCATGTAAATGATCAAATGTTAAATAAACTAGCTATCTATCTATCTTATCTATCTATCTATATATCTATCTATCTATCTATGAACACCCTGTATCTCTTATGTTTAATTTTGTCGAGGGAGGGGGTACAATACCATAAAACATAAGGATTGCCATTTTAAAAGAGTCATTGACGTCATAACTCAAAAACAAATGCTGACAAAAAGTGCATGTTTATAACATTATGTGTATTTTCAAATTTAGAAATCGATGCGTCAGAAGATTTTTCCAAAATATTTTGAATTTCCAAATAATGAATTTATTCCATACTTTATGAACACACTGTACCACTTATGTTTAATTTTGTTGACGGAGGGGGTACAATACGATAAAATATTAAGGTTGCTATTTAAAAAAAAATCACTGACTTCATAACTCAGAATCAAATGATGACAAAACATGTAGGTTTATAAGAAAATGTGTATTTTCAAATTTAGGCATCGATGCGTCAGAGGATTTTCCAAAAATATTTTTAATTTTGAGAAATAATTAATTTATTCCTTACTTTATGTCATGTTATTGATCAAATGTTAAATAAACTATCTATCTATCTAATCTATCTATCTATCTATGAACACCCTGTATCTCTTATGTTTAATTTTGTTGAGGGAAGGAGTACAATACCATAAAACATAAGGGTTGCCATTTTAAAAAAGTCATTGACGTCATAACTCAAAAACAAATGCTGACAAAAAGTTCATGTTTATAACAGAATGTGTATTTTCAAAATTTAGAAATCGATGCGTCAGAGGATTTTTCAAAAATATTTTTAATTTCCGAAATAATGAATTTATTCCTTACTGTATGAATACAGTGTATAACTTATGTTTAATTTTGTTGAGGGAAGGAGTACAATACCATAAAACATTAGGGTTGCCATTTTAAAAAAAGTCGTTGATGTCATAACTCAAAAACAAATAATGACATAAAATTTAAGTTTATAACAAAATGTGTATTTTCAAATTTACACATCGAAGCTTCAGAAGATTTTTCCAAAATATTTTGAATTTCCGAAATAATGAATTTATTTCATACTTTATGAACACTCTGTATAACTTATGTTTAATTTTGTTGAGGGAGGGGGTACAATACCATAAAACATTTAAGTTTGCCATTTAAAAAAAATCGTTGACGTCATAACTCATAATCAAATGATGACAACACATTTACGTTTATAACAAAATGTGTATTTTAAAATTTAAACACTCGATGCGTCAGAGGATTTTTTCAAAATATTTTCAATTTCCAAAATAATAGATTTATTCCATACTTTATGAACACACTGTATAACTTATGTATAATGTTGTTGAAGGAGGGAGTATAAAACCATAATTTTGTTGTGGTGGTGCAAATATTGAAGGATGAAGCTATTTTTTGAATGAAGCTTTTCATTTTGAATGAAGCTATTTTTTGGATGAAGCTAAGTTTAATAAATAATAGAAACGTATTGTTTTCGTAAATGCCTTTGAATTCAAAATTTCAACTAAAATATACTTTCTGGGGAATGTTAAATCTTTTAAAATCATTTTCGAAAAATGTTTTTGTGAGACCACTTTAGTAGTGAACTCTAGAAGTCAAAAGTTCACAAGTTATTGTGAAATAATAATGTGATTGTTATTGTGTCTTGTTAAGTAACAAGACAAATGTGTTTCAAGTCAAAAGAAGCTGATGAGTAAGGAGCCCAAGGAAAGCCATTTAAAAAAAAAATAATAAACTTGAATAAATTTTGGAACTAAAGTTAACAGCCCCAAAAAGCCATTAAAAAAATAATAATAATAAACTTGAATAAATTTTGGAAATAAAGTTGTTAACAGGAAGTGGACGAAGCTCCTTACTAATGTTTGTTATTGGATGAATAATTTCAAAGTAAAATAATTTCAATAATTTTCTCAAGAAAATAATAATTTCTATATTATAGAATTATGTACAGTCATGCTCACATAAATCTAGTACAAGAAATTAGGTTACAATAGCAAATTTGTATAGCAATGTCAAATTGTTTGTACTAGATTTATGTGAGCATGACTGTATGTATGTTTTTTGTTTATCGAAAAACTTATATTTGTCCATTTGTGCTTAGATATAATATTTTATATATTTTTCTTGTCCGTTCAAACTCAGCATAACTTATAATTTGCTGCTGCGATTGCATTATCATCTGTATTTTGAAAGTCATTACTGGCAAAATATGACTGTTCAATTACAGTTTACTATGATTGTGTTCAATAATTACTATCAAACTATTTTTGTTAATTAATAATATTTACTATAGTATACGACAGAATTAATAGTACTGAAGTTTTTAAATGTTTTAATTTAATGACCTATGTATACTAATTCCTACTAGATGTAATTATGACGTATACATACATTGTATTTATGGCGTAGTACCAATACAGATTATTATTATTATTATTTAGGCAACCAACTATACGCACTGCACCGTATTCAGTACCGTGCGTACGCTTGGTTGCCTAAACTTCAGTGCTGTTTATTGTGGCGCATACAGTATTTTCAAAATAACAGGATATTTTTATACATATCGTACTTGTACAAAATTAGCGAGTTCGTGTTTAAGGTCTTAACTGTAATTGTCTGCTGTCAGTTCTCAATATATAATTACAGAAAATATAACATTAATGTAATCGGTTATGGATTGCCTCGGTTAGAATTTGTAAACGATGCAGTAACAAATTGTCCTCGAAGGATAAAATTCATCAAATTAATGTCAAATAAGGTGCACTACAACAGTACTTATGTGCCCTTGTACTTAAAAAGGGTCGTCAGTGAAAGCATTTTTTTATTTGCCGAACCATTGCCTTGCATGCTATGTTTTATTCTCTCACAGCATACATGCTTGTCAGGTATATTTAATGCGTATCCGTTAGCTTTAAATTATTCACATACCAAATTTAACTTTTACATTCTCTCCTATGTGGTTTTTAAGGCTTTGATCTGAATTGAAAGGGTCGAAAGGATTCAACCTTTACTCCACTTAATTTGAATACAAACATTTTCTCAAACCCGTGTGGCGCCCGGAGTTTAGGCTGCGACTTTAAATCCCACAGTTGCGGGTTCGAATCTCACCAATGGAAATATTAAAAAAATCTGCATATCAGTTTGATGAGGCTGATACATGACAAAACTCCATGTAAATATATATCTTGTATTATGTTTTAATATGTTTTATTTATACAGGGTGTTAATACTAAGTTGTAACACCCGAAAATGGCAGTTAGAACTCAGTGAAACAAACAACTTTTCTTAGTTCAAATTTTTGAATTAGAGCCCAAGTTCATAGTTATTGGCGTTCTTTTGATTTTCGAAAAATCGTCATTACTCCCTTATTTTAAGGAATATTTAAAAAATACAAAGACGTTTAGCATGCGCTATCGGTTCTCTAAAACATATGTATTTACAATTATTTTCTATTTTATCAAATAACAAAATGGCGACTGAACAAAAATTTTGAAACAAGATACTTTGAAAATCACTTGATTTATTTTTGAAACCAAAACATTTATAAAATCCTAAAACTATATTATAACATTTGTCTGAAACATGTTTTTCGATCTGTCCAAAAAAGTTATTATTAAAATTTAATTACAAGATAAATTTTAACAAACTGCAACAATCATTTAAAACAAAGTAGGCTAACATTAAGTTAGGCCATTAAACAAGTTGAGGCACATGTTTTCTAGTTTGTACGTTCAAATTTAATACTTTTTGATCTTGTTCTTCAGAAATGTCTGCTTCATCTTGAAAAGTTTCTGTCACGTTTATCATTTGTGTGCGTATTTTGCATAATTTGTGTATAAAAATGCATAATTATCAAAACAGGCAAATGTTAAAGATAGTTTAAGGATTTTATAAATGTTTTATTTTAAAAAATCGATTGATTGGTTTTCTAAATATCTTGCTTAGAAATTTTTGATCGGTCGCCATTTTGTTATTTGATAAAATAGAAAATAATTGTAAATACAAATGTTTTAGTGAACCGATAGCGCATGCTGAACGTTTTTGTATTTTTTAAATATTCCTTAAAATAAGGGAGGAATGACGGTTTTTCGAAAAACAAAAGAACGCCAATAACTATGAACTTGGGCTCCAATTCAAAAATTTGATCTAAGAAAAGTTATTTGTTTCAATGAGTTCTAACTGCCATTTTCGGGTGTTACAACTTAGTATTAACACCCTGTATATTAACATGAAAAAATCTAGAATTTATCCCCTAAAAATAAATAATAATAAAATAAAAAAAACAATAATTTTTTTTAAAGTCATTTAGAGCCAGGTTTTTTAATCCCCTGATAAAGTGGTTGATAATTATCTGACATAAAATCCGTATACGAAATTAGAAACATATGGGTAAGGTAGTTATAGTTATATAGGTTTTTCCATCCCCTGATAAAGTGACCGATAATTATCTGACATAAAATCCTTATACGAAGATTAGAAACATATAGGTTAGTTAGTTATAGTTACATAGGTAGTTATAACTGACTTAAGACCGTTTTACGAAGATTGGAAACACAGGGGTTAGGTAGTTATAGTTATATATATAGTTATATCTGACTTAAGCCGTAAGGAAGTTTTTAACCTTTTTGTGGAAAATCTAGATGACTTATCACTGTGGAAAACAGTGGAAAACCGTCCATTATTGAATAATATTAATCACGATGGCGACAATTAAAAAAACACCCAAAAAACACCTAAATCACACTAATGTTGATTACTTTATATCTTATATATTGTTATAAAATTATTGCAGGTAATAATTTAGATTGGCTTTACATTGTTTTCCATTCACTTCATTAACTTATACGTGGTAAAATTTGATTTTTTGTAGAGTTTGGTATCGATTAAAATCACGTTATTTAAATCCATGAGGAACTCCCATTCATTGCGAATTTGTGAGAAATTTGGGCAATACTTAGGTGTTTAAGTAAAATTATATAGCTGAGGAATAATGCGGGTTTTACGTAAGCTGTGCGGTGAGGCCAAGGAATGAAAGAATATTTTTATGAAAGGTTGCCTCTTTTATCATCCTGGATTCAGCGTAACACTTTTATTACAACAATGCTTTTATATTTTATGTTAGAAAATGTTCGGAAATTTTCAGAAACTCGAATAAAATGTATGCGAGTGTCTGAAAAGATGTGGGCGTTTAGCTTTGCGTAATATTTGCGTTAGGCGTGGTTGTATTTTATTTAAATTTGCTGAAGCATGTTATAAAGTATTAATTTGAAATTAAATTGAATGTTTTTGTTATTTGTTGTTACGACCTAAACGTGATAATTAAAGGTAAATTAAACAATTGGTTTCAAAATTTTATGAAATTGTCAACCTAGTGATTAATTTACCTTCAATTAATATTTGTTTCTTGATAACATTATTTCGTAAATGAAATTTGAGGATGTGATTACATATTGTTATTTCCACCTTCTTAGTAAATGACATTTTATAGGCTTATGTTATTGTTTGGTAATCAAGTAAACGATCAATTATAGGAACATACCTGTAATATTTTACAGGCTTGTATAAAAAAACTGTAATATTTTACAGGCTTGCAGAAGGCTCACTGGATTATGTGGCTCGCTCCTACGTCGCTCGCCCCACAAACTTCCAGCTTGCCCGTAAAGATTAATTTACAAAGCTTGTCACGGAAATAACTATTACATATTCATAAAAATTACTCAAATTTAAAATTATCAAAATATTATTATCAGTTACGGAAGTACAGAAATGGACTGTTTGCTTACTAAATCAGAAGTTTTCAAATTATTAAAACGGACAAATCAAATAGGAGATGTGATTACAAGTTTGTTATTACAGTGGCAGCCAAACTTTTTAATTTTGAAAATTTTGACTTTTGTGGCTTAGTAGGCCTTAATATTATTACTATACCTTTTCAACTTCAAGTTGGTACTAATCACAGTCAAGTTGGCATTAATCATTATCAATTTGGCAATAATCATTATCAATTTGGCAATAATCATTATCAATTTGGCAATAATCATTATCAATTTGGCAATAATCATTATCAATTTGGCAATAATCATTATCAATTTGGCAATAATCATTATCAATTTGGCATTAATCAAAACCATGTTGTCGTGGTTGTTCATTAAACATGAATTTGTTTAATGCCAACATTGTTTTGATTAATGCCAAATTGATATTGATTGATGCCAACTTGAGTGTGATTAGTGCCAAGTTGAAGTTGAAAAGGTATTGTTATCACGTTACACAGGGGTCACAAAAATTGCAACCGAGGTAAACTGATGCCGTCGAATTGAAAAATGTTAAATCGATTTTCTGTCATCAATTTATATAAGATTGTAATTTATGCCGTCTCGGGTATTCAGAATGCTGTTAGTAAAAAAAAATTAGTAATGAATAAAATTATTTCTGATTTGCATGAGACTGATATCGTCTTTATTTTATACACCTTACTTATTAACCCCTTCAGTCTGAGTGAATGAGAAAATGGAAGCATGAAAAATTAAATTAATTAAACGCTAAGTGGCACAAGGGCATACAGCCAAAAAAACTAAATAATTGGCAACAAACATGTGAATTGCCGAAATTTCAGTTGTATTGCATATCAAAGAAAGGTTAACAGTAACGTGTGCATTATTAGACAGTAGCACATTCAAATATCAAATGCAATTGTGTCATAATTGGATTTGACATTAGAATGTGATATGAACACGTTACTATTGACGTTTTTTGATACGCAATGCACATGTACATCATATGCAAATGTCAAATGCAATTATGAAATAATAGCATTTGATATTTGAATGTGATGCTGTCAAATAATTCAGTTCAGTAATTAGTTCAGTTACATCGTTCTGCTGATGTATTAGTATGTAATAGAGTGCTTACGAATATTTAATAATGTCAGGTTGTTTTTTCATTGTTCAATTGACTTTTTCATGCTGATAAATTTCTACCCATCACATAATCTATCACATAAATTGTATACCCATACCTATACATATTCCATTGTTGTAGGTATAAATATTGATTGTATACATATCCCATGGTATACCCATTATACCCATCTAGTTAATTAGTATCTTAACATTTTGGTGATGTTATTTTTGTTGTGCCTATTCTAATTATAATTTTCTGTTACAGGTACGTTAATCAGAAAAGGCAGTCAGGAGTGTTCATTTAATTGTAAGTTACGGTTAAAAAATCAATATTTTGACAAATTAACAAGTTTCATCTTCGTGAAGAAGAGCACAATACACATATTTAATAAATGGTACATTTTTCTCAATATACTTCAGAACTTCATGAGTAGGAATGTAAAATGACCACTTCGTATAAAATTTGTTGCAACTTCACGAGAGTTTATTAACCTAAAGTTTATTCTAGGTATGACAATACATTATCGTTTCATCAATTATTTTTAGTACTTTCAATCTTAATAATACATTCTGTTAATTGAATGATTGAGTAGTTGATAACGGGTATCAACTATAGCTACAAATTATCAAATCTACCTTTTCTTGTAATATGGGCTGTTTGCCCAAAATAACGTTTAGTTAGTTATCCAGAAACATTTGAAAATTTGAGGTTCGCAAATTTAGAAAATTTAGGTCTTATCTATCCATTGAGTTAAAAACGGGTATCAACTATAGCTACATATTATCAATTCTAACTTTTCATGTAATATGATCTGTTTGCCAAAAATAACGTTTAGTTAGTTATCCAGAAACATATTGAAAATTTGGGGTTCACATATTTTGAAAATATAGGTCTTATCCATAACAATTTTTTTAGAATTTTTCGTTGTGTATGGATTTCAGTTTTTTTACACCCAGGTTTGAATGAAATATATATTTTTATTGACTTCAATATCAATTAAATACTATTTATGAAACTATATTAGGTTTTAATTTAATAACAGTGGTCATATTTATTGTATGTTACATTTTTTTCAATTAGCCCAAGCTAAAAAACTAGTAGACTTGGCCAATCGAAATATTATAACGTATTGTGGCACAACTGTTTATCGCCAGGTTCCATTTTAGAGCGTGACACTATTGGCAGAGCTCCTAATCACTGGAACGCTTATACCAGAATTCATATTCAGTTTTAAATATTTTAAATATTTATATTTAAAAGCAATCTAGAATAAATTTAAAGGTTTTTATATACCTATGATGTGTTTTGTTTCATATACTCCATATGCTTCATACTACCATGTATGTTCTTTGTTTGCCTATTTACTTGTGTATAGCTTGAAACGAAATACAGTAAATGTACGACATGTCTCCATATTATTGCAGTAAATATTATTTTCAAAATTTAAATTTCATAAATCGAAATAGTTTCTGATGTTCGAAAATAATATTCTAAATTAAGTTTTTTTCTGGTTAAAAAAGTTACCAATTACCTAAATGTAAAAAATACAAAAATAGGAAATTGTGAAATATATAAATATTCTTCTGCAATTTTATAAATAAATTTTTAGAAGGGAAGATATTTTGATGAAAAATTATTAATTCTAGTATTGTAAAAATGTGCACTACATAAATATAAAATATTGAATACTCATAATAAAACATTGTGATATTTTCTGTCTTATTTTTCATAAAAACATCGCAAGAATTCAATTAATCGAAAAGCAATTTGAATTTATATAATAGGAAATACCAAAGAAAAATGGCTTTAATTTCGAACTTTCTGTTGTATTTTCGTACTTTTTAATGACTTATCTTAGAAATCAAATTTTCTTTGGTAAGATAATTTATGAATTATTGTATTTCAAGTATCACAATGATAATATGAAATAATTCATAAAAATATTGCAGATATTCACGAAGAGGCCAGAAATATGAAATAAAAATGAAAATTCCGAAAAAAATCACATATTTGATATTTTTGGGATTTCTGTGACATTTTCTGAAATTGTGATGATTCATTTCTGTAGTAAGATAATTCTTTGAAAATATTATTGAATTTATTTGGTGAGATGTTTTTTTAATATATAATGTTATATCAGATATTCACGGAGTTAAATAAAATAGAAAATTGCGAAATATAAAACTATTCTGATATATTTCTGCAATTTTCTGAAACGTGTTACTAAATTTAGTATTCTCTTCAGTACGTGGTTTCCATAAATCTGTAGTGTTATGGGAAAACATGTTATCTGCCATTTTTGTTATTTTACAGGAAAGTCAAAAACAGTTTGGCATTCATAATTGTGAATGTAGGTTAGCATGTATCATTGTCGTTTGTATTTATAATACAAATGTACAATAAAGATACTTCCTACTTAAAGTATACTTTATTTGTGGCCATTTAATGCCAAAAAGTGCATTGCGAAAAAAAAGTCAGTACTGAAACAGTACTGAAATATTTCAATAATTGTCTTGAATTTAGAGTTTTCTGTCGTATTTTATGAATTCTTCATGTGTTAGAAATAATAAAATATTTAGTAAGATAATTTGACAAAAAATTATTGTAACGAAAATTCCACTCAATATCCACTCAAATTTTCCAATATTCTTGATGTATCGCGAAGAGTCCATAACGTAATAGGAAATTCTGAAGAGATTTATCTTATATTTGAAATTTTCTGATATCCAACTGCATTTCTTTAAAATTTCATTGACTACTAAAATTTTCTCTGACACGTAAGATAATTTGATGAAAATTATCATTCATTGCGTTTCATATATTCCAAAAATTAGCGAGTGCAAACATAAAAAATAGAAAATTATCATACACCAATAATATTTAGCTCATAAAAATATTACACGAATTCGTGAAAGAATAAAGAGATTGGATTTAAAAAAAATGAGAAAATCCAAAAAAAAGTGTTACATATGGAATTTTTTGTCATATTTGGATGTGATGACTTATCTTAGAATGATGATAATGCAGAAATAAAAAATAGAAAATTCTCGTACACTAGTAATATTCTAGCATTCTTACATTTTCCGAAATTCTGATGATTTATTAGCTCATAAAAATATTACACGAATTCGTGAAACAGTAAAGAGTTCGGTAGTAAAAAAATGAGAAAATCCTAAACAAAAGTGTTAAATTTGGAATATTCTGTCGTATTTGGATATGATGACTATCTTAGAATGATGATAATGCAGAAATACAAAATAGAAAATTCTGATGCACTAGTAATATTCTAGCATTCTTACAATTTCCGAAATTCTGATGATTTATTAGCTCATAAAAATATTACACGAATTCGCGAAAGAATAAAGAGTTCGGAATAAAAAAAATTAGACAATACACAAAAAAAGTGTTACATTAGGAATTTTCTGTTGTACTTTGATATGATGGCTGATATTAGAAGTACTTATCTTAGAACTTATTTATAGAACTAAAATTCTATAATAGGAAGATATTTTGATGAAAAATTGTCAACTGTCAATATTTCAAAAATACGCAGTCCCGTAATATAACAGTATATTTTGCAACAAGAGATAAAAATACCGTTTTTTTCCGTAAGTGAACAGTTGTTCACGAGCCAGGCTGCCGGTGAGTGGGGCAAGTCCACGAACGAAAATAAAAATCAACTCGAGTAGGAAATGCTATTTTTTCTACGATATTGCAGTTTATAAAATATATGATATTAGAGAACTTTCAACTTCAAAACTTTCAATTCACAATTGTGAATTGAAAATTCTGAAAGTTCAATTTAATTTAAAATGAACTCTCACTGTTACAATGCTAATGACTGAAATTTATGTTTGTAAATCGTTTTCATACAAATTAATGCATGCTTCCATTTAATTGGAAGATTTTTTTTTCATCTCTAGATGTGAAAATATTTTCATGTCTAGAGTGAAAATGTATAATTTTCATATATAGTAAGTCGTGGAAAAATGCTACTTTCACATATATGAGTAGAAAACAACTATTACTCTTAGTAGGTAATTAAAAAATGTACCATTTTGTGTGTTCTTACATTTGAAAAAAAAAGTCGCTTTAGGAGTTCATCAATTGCTTTAGAGGAAAAATTTTGATTCATCTCAAGCTCCCCTTATTAAATCAAGTCTTTAACATAACTTTTGATAATCTGACTCAAAATTGCCAAATGAACATGATGTTTGAAAATAAATGTTTGTAAGTCATTTCCATAGAAATAAATGCATGCTTCCTTTAATTGGAAGATTTTTTTTTCATCTCTAGATGTAAAAATATTTTCGTGTCTCGAGTGAAAAAGTATCATTTTCGAATATAGCAAGCTGCGGAAAAATGTTTACTTTCACATATATGAGTAGAAAAAAACTATTACTATTACTTGGTAATTAAAAAATGTACCATTTTGTGTGTTCTTACATTTGAAAAAAATCTTGAAGTCGCTTTAGGAGTTCATCAATTGCTTCAGAGGGAAAATTTAGATTCATTTCAAGCTCCCCTTAATAAATCAAGCATTTTACATTAACTTTTGATAATCTGATTCAAACTTGCGAAATGAACAACACTTTGACAAACTATATAAAAATATCAATAAATTTTACTTTGAACTGCAGTTAAATGAAAGATGGAACATCAAGAAAGAGAAAAGTTCAAAAATATCCGCATTAATTTTGTAGTATGATTGTACTTGATTAATGAATGATAATCTTAATACAGATGAGAAAGTTATTTTTCGAAATAATATTTACGATATTTACCAATAAATCGAAAATTCTAAAATGGGTATTGAAGCTTAAAGCCAATGTTAAAGTGAACTCTGTAAAAATTTATACTCATTGATTTAAAGTGTAACCTTGTAGAATATATCGTTGCAAAACATAAGTAGATGTAATTGATGATATTTCTATATCAAAAACACATCCAGATCTTCGCATTTGTAAGATAGCGTTAACTAAACCTGTTATGTCTTGTTTTTGTAAAATGTAGTTTGAGTTTTAAAACACCTTAAAACACTGGCTGATTCGTTAACTAAACCTGTTACGCCTTGTTCTTGTAAAATGTAGTTTAATGGTTTAAAATGCCTTAAAATGCCGAATTCGTTAAATAAACCTGTTATGTCTTCTTCGTGTAAAATGTAGTTTAGTGTTTTAAAACGCCTTAAAACACTGGAATGAATTCGTTTCTCTTGAAGAGGTAATTTAATTAATACATCGGTTGTTTAATTACGTGGCAAATGCTGTGCGAAACTTAAACTATAAATACATCCATTAAACTTATTTTAAACAAAGCCGCTATGTTATTGTCTCGGGAGTATAAATTTGGAAAACCCATCTAGAATAATTAAATATGTATAAGAAAATATTACCACGCTGAAATCCGTAACCTCATCACTTAATCTAACGGCCTTTAAACAAAAGTTGAGGGTGGGTCGTGCTTTTTAAAAGCCAACGAGAACCATTATAATTCACCTTAATGCAAATCCACTATAAATTTACGGCATTATAGCGTCGCCAGTATGTTTATTCACGATACATTTACATAATTACAACATTACCAGATCTCTAGATTCTGAAACAATTGTGGATTTAGTAGGCAGAGGGTAAAGATCGAGTTCGCTGGGGCTGAAGGTTATCAATATTAGGACCAGTACCCATTAATTTAACCACGGCACCTCTATTTTACATGATAAAACGTAAGTTATCTCTCCACGTTACAATAAAAAAATTCCGAGAATAATTTATAAATATATTTTCACAATTTGTTAATTTTTATATTTAAACCATACATTAAAATAATTAACTGGCCTTGTTATCGTTGCGATTTTATTTAGCACGTATTACTTTAGGAAGTGAATTGATCGGATCTTAATAAATATCATTTAATCACGTACTTAGCGCAAACTATTATTACGCCGCTTTAGTGGAATAGATTTGGTAATTCAGTGTAATCGCTCGCATTTATATTCCCTAAAAGCAGAGCATTTTTTTTATCTCTACACCCCCGAAATAATTTAGAAGACATTGGGGTCACTGAGATTACAGGAGCAGAGGTGATCAAAATCGTGGGTAAAATCCATTAATTTGCCCTTTCATTCGGTATTGAAGACCAGGCGCCCGAAAACTAAGGTAACACTTTCCATTTGTAAGGGTAAAACGCCCTTTGGACATAAAGGCCAAAAACCACCCACCACATGGTTCTAATGCAATTTTAATTCACACGATTCTTTTGTGAAATTTGCTAATGATTTATTTTGCGGGTTATCTCGTTTCGGTTGCGCTGAAAATTATCGAGCAGAGATTGATGATATTGCTCAAGCCTTAATGCGATTAATTATGCTATAACAAGCGCATCCTCATATTATATACGCATTGTCTTAAATAATTGGAAATATTGTATTTCAGTTTTGACATTTTTAACGCGCCCTGTGATACTATCAGGTATCTCGGTTTGTATAATTTGTCACCCTGCGAGATATGATACCGCGTCGTTTCAATGTTATAAATCTGAATAAATGTGACTCGTGATGTATTACTTTTCATTTAAAGGTTGGTACAAACGTGTACAATGTATAAGCGTTATCTTTATACATTCATCTAATTAATTTATGCCTTTTTATTTCAATATTTTCTATACTGATATTATGATATTTAGAAGCTTGCAAATATTATACAATCAGAAAAATAATATATTGGGTAACTAGTGGCGAAAGTAACATTTTTTAAGCGAGGGACAGTTTATCAAGCGAGGCGAAGGCGAGTTTGGTAATGTTCGACGAATTAAACACTATACTTTTTCAACGCCCCCTCGCCTTGTATCCCTAGTAGGGGATATTTACTGATACCAATATCATTTTCGATTGATAATGTTGTTTTTAACATAGAAAATACGGGGTGTTTCAGGAGGAAGTGCAAATGATCGACATTCATTGATCGACAATGAACATCGGGAAATACACATTTTTTATTGAATTAAGTATTAAATGTAGACAATTCATAGAAATGCGAAAACCAGAAACCAGAAGCTTCAAACTCCTTATAATTGGTTATTTGGAAACTAGCAGTTTCAACCTTCAGAATTTTGTTGATGACATTGACGTTTGTAATGGGTACATTGATGTGACAAATGCCAACCCTCTCAATGTTAACGATTAAAAATGACAAATAATTGATGATGATTCATGATGAATGATGATAATTCACGATGAATGATGAAAAACTGCATCCCTAGCATATAATTGTCGATGTTAAGTCATATTTAAAATTACGGTAGTTTGTGTATCTGTATTTGCATTTGTAATTCCATTTGTATGTATGTGTATTAGCTGGACCTGCTGTTAGCAAGTAAATAAATAAATAAACAAATAAATAATTAGATTTACGTCAATTTATTAAAAGTTTAATTTTACAAGTTATTGATAAGATGGCCACAGTTGCTGTGATCAAGAAAACAAAACAAAAGTCAGAAAATCATCAAAATTACTTCAAAAGTTTTTTTTTAATGGTACTACTAAAAAAAATTCAAAAAATGTGTGAAATTTAATATTTGGAAATTTCTCAGTTATTGTTTCAAAAGTTTTGAATGAAATTATGAGAAATGTGTAATTTTTATTTTATCAATAGATCATTCGTGGTATTTATATTTGACATCTATGTACTGTACTGTATATTTTATTTTCCAAAAGGTAACAAGGTAAAGCTAAAGTGCGCTGGCGTTCATTATTAAGCTCAAAAGAGTAAAATGTGAAAATTGACAAATTTTCATTTCAATTAATTTCATTTCTTTCAGAGCTGAAGCTTAGAATTTGGCAAATATTGACAGTTGCAATTGTAAATTTTACAGCTGTCGATAGTTTTAATTGAAAATTTGACATATATGGACTATTGCACTTAAAAATCTGATAAATGTATACATTTTAACACTGGAATATCAAAATTGTCAAAATTTAACAGATTCGGGCATCCATTATAAAATGGACAGATTTTAACAGCTGAAGCTTAGAATTTTATAGATTTTGAATGTCTTAGTGACCAATGTATTGCCCATTTAGAAAATTTAAACAGATTTTGACATGTTCAATTAAAAATTTGGCATATCACGACAGTTTCAATTAAATTTGACATGCAGAGTGATTCAAAGAAGCTCCTTATTATTGGTTATTTGGAAACTAGCAGTTTCAACCTTCATAATTTCGTTAATAACATTGACGTTTACAGTAGATACATTGATGCGACAAATGCCAACGGTTAAAAATGACAGATTATTGAAAATGATTCATGATGAATTATGATGATTCACGATGAATGATGAAAAACTGCATCCCTAGCATATAATTAGATTTTCATAATTTCAATAGAAGTTTAATTTAACAAGTTATTGATGAGATGGCCAAAGTTACTGTGATTAAAAAAACAAAACTAAAATCAGAAAATCGTCGAATTACTTCGAAAGTTTTCTTTCCTTTAAAAAAAAAATGAAAATTGTACGATATTTAATATTTGGTATTTCTCCATTATTGCTTTTAAATTTTTTAATAAAATTATGAACAAAAATTTATGGAAAAATTCTACCTTAACCTTATAATGGTGTGTGATCATGATTTTATCAATAGACCATTATTGGTATTTATATTTGATATCTACGTACAGTAGGAAGGTCCTTAATAAAAAAAAAATGGGGACGCCCCCTAGACTGACCCGAATCAGTGAACAAAACATTCTGTTTTTTTTTTCAAATTTTTAATTCTAACCCTTCCTACCCTATTTTAAGAGGAATTTTGTTACTCAATATTTGTTCTATTTTTTTTTACTGCTTGTAGGGGGTTGTAGGGCATATTTCCCCACCAAAACAAATAAAAAAGTTAAATTCGACCAATAGTAAGCTAGATATCGAGGGTAACGGTTATTTCAATATGGGCGCCCTTCATCTTGAAATAACTCTATATCTCGCCTCCTATTAGTCGAATTTTACTATATATTTTTTGTTTTATAGGGGAAAATATGCCCTACGACTTTTGTTTGAAACATTTTTCAATAGGTGTCAACGAAAAAATATTGAACAAAAATTGGCTGGTGTTGTGCCACTTTATTATTAGGTCGGCGCTAAACAGTACAAAGTTCAAATTGACAAATTTTTGTTTTCATTTCATTTAATTTTTTCATAGTTGAAGCTAAGAATTTGGCAAATGTTGAGTTTGCAATTGAAAATTTGACACATTTCGATAGTTTTAATTGAAAATTAGACGTATATGAACTGTTGCACCTCAAAATCTGATAGAAACATTGACTGATTTTCACAGCTAAAGCTTAGAATATTATAGATTTTGAATGTCTCAGTGAGAAATTTATTACTCATTTAGAAAATATTAACAGATTTTGAAATTTTTAATTGAAATATTGGCATATCTCGACAGTTTTATTTAAATTTGACGACGTACAGAGTGATTCAAAAAAGCTTCAGACTCCTTATTATTTGTTATTTGAAAACTAGCAGTTTCAACCTTCATAATTTCGTTGATGACGTCTATAGCATTGATGCGACAAATACATACGATTAAAAATGACAAATTATTGATGATGATTCATGACGAATTATGATGTTTTGAGCTGAAGAGGTAAATGTAAAATGGGTTGGCATTGTACCACTTCATTATTAGGTCAGCGCTAAATAGTAAAAATTGCAAATCGACAAATTTTCATTTAATTTAATTTTATTTATTTTATGGCCGAAGACTATAATTTGGCAAATGTTGACAGTTACAATTGAAAATTTCACAGATGTCGATATTTTTCATTAAAAATTTGACGTATATGGGCTGTTGCACTTAAAAATCTGATTTACATTTTAACGTTGGAAAATCAAAAATCGACAAAATTTAACAGATTAGGGCATCTATTAAAACATTGACAGATTTTAAAAGCTAATGCTTAGAATTTTATAGATTTTGAAAGTCTCAGTGACAAATTATTTACCCATTTAGAAAATTTTAACGGATTTTGACATTTTCAATTTAAAATTTGGTATATCTCGACAGTTTAAATTAAATTTGACATACAGAGTGATTTAAAGAAGTTTTAGACTCCTTATTATTGGCTATTTGGAAACTGGCAGTTTCAACCTTCATAATTGCGTAGATGACATTGACGTCTATGGCATTGATGCGACAAAGGCATACGATTAAAAATGACAAATTATTGATGATGTTTCATGACGAATTATGATGATTTGAGGTAAAGAAGTAAAGGTTAAGTGGGTTGGCATTGTACCACTTCATTATTAAGTCAGCGCTAAACAGTAAAAAGGGCAAATCGACAAATTTTCATTTGATTTCATGACATTTCATTTCTTTCAGAGCTGAAGCTTAGAATTTGGCAAATGTTGACAGTTGCAATTGAAAATTTGACAGATTTCGACAGTTTTAATTGTAAATTAGACGTATAAGTATGGACTGCTGCACTTGAAAATATGATAGATGTTAACATTTTACCACTGGAATATCAAAAATTGACAAAATTTTATAGATTCGGGCTACTATTAAAACATTGACAGATTTTCACAGCAGAAGCTTAGAATTTTATAGATTTTGAATAGCTCAGATACAAATTTATTACTCATTTAGAAAATTTTAACAGATTTTGACATTTTCAATTGAAAATTTGGCATAACTCGACAGTTTAAATTAAATTTGACATAGAGAGTGAATTAAAGAAGCTTCAGACTTCTTATTATTGGCTATTTGGGAACTGGCAGTTTCAACCTTCATAATTTCGTTGATGACATTGACGTCTATAGCAGTTACATTGATGCGACAAATGCCAACGATTAAAAATGACAAATTATCGATGATGATTCATGATGATTGTAAAAAGTGCGAATTGACAAGTTTTCAGTTCATTTCATTTCATTTCATTTATTTTATAGCTGAAGCTTAGAATTTGGCAAATGTTGACTGTTTCAATTGAAAATTTGACAGATTTCAATAATTTAAATTGCAAATTTGAGGTATGTGGACTGTTGCACTCAAAAATCTGATTTACATTTTAACGCTGGAAAATCAAAAATTGTCCAAATTCAACAGATTAGGACATGTATTAAAACATTGACTGATTTTAACAGCTGAAGCTTAGAATTTTATAGATTTTGAATGTCTCAGTGACACATTAATTACCCATTGAGAATATTTTAACGGATTTTGACATTTTCAATTGAAAATTTGGCATACTTCACAGTTTCAATTAAATTTAACATACAGAGTGATTCAAAGAAGCTTCAGACTCCTTATTATTGGCTATTTGGAAAGTGGCAGTTTCAACCTTTATAATTTCGTTGATGACATTGACGTCTATAGCATTGATGCGACAAATACATACGATTAAAAATGACAAATTATTGATCATGATTCATGACGAATTATGATGATTTGAGGTAACGAGGTAAAGGTAAAGTGGCTTGGCATTGTACCACTATATTATTAGGCCAGTCCTAAACAGTGAAAAGGGCAAATTGACAAATTTTCATTTGATTTCATGGCATTTCATTTCTTTCAGAGCTGAAGCTTAGAATTTGGCAAATGCTGACAGTTGTAATTGAAAATTTGACAGATTTCGATAATTTTAATTGAAAATTTGAGGTATGTGGACTGTTGCACTTAAAAATCTGATTTACATTTTAACGCTGGAAAATCAAAAATTGACAAGAATTAACAGACTAGGGCATGTATTAAAACATTGACAGATTTTAACAGCTGATGCTTAGATTTTATAGATTTTGAATGTCTCAGTGACAAATTAATTACCAATTTAGAAAAATTTAAAAATTAGCAGTTTCAACCTTCACAATTTCGTTTATGACAGTGACGTCTATATCAGATACATTGATGAGACAAATGCCAACGATTAAAAATGACAAATTATCGATGCTGATTCATGATGAATTCTGATGATTGTAAAAAGTGCGAATTGACAAGTTTTCAGTTCATTTCATTTCATTTATTTTATGGCTGAAGCTTAGAATTTGGCAAATGTTAACAGTAGCAATTGAGAATTTCACAGATTTTGATAGTTTTAATTGAAAATTTGACATATATGGACTGTTTCACTTAAAAATCTGATAAATGTTTATATTTTAACACTGGAATATCAAAAATTGACAAAAATTAATAGTGTCGGGCTACTATTAAAACATTGACAGATTTTCACAGCTGCGGCTTAGAATTTTATAGATATTGAATGTGAGAAATTTATTACCCATTTGGAAAATTTCTCACATCTCGATAGAGATGTGCATTCAAATCTAATTTTACATAATTAGATTTGACATACAGAGTGATTCAAAAGCTGAGGTCCAAATGTTAAGGTGTAATTGGTGATATTAAAAGTAAATATTAAATTAGTAAATATTACAATTAAATAAGTAAAAAATGCCAATTCTGTCATAACAAATTGGCATTTGTTTGACGTATTTCCTACTATAACTTGATTTAACAGAACAATGATGAAAACAAAGAAATCCTCTCTAACTAGATAATGGTTGAAAATTAGACAGGTTTATTGCTTTTTTTTTGCATTTTGCATTTTTTGCTTCGTATAGCATCCCACATCACACCCTTAAGTTTGGACCATATATTTTGAATCACCCTGTACGTGCACAAATACTCAATATTTTAATTTTATTTCTTTTATACCGATTTGTATTTTTTGTAACTATTTGTACATAGGACAATAATTAGCATAACCTAACCTAAGCAAACTCAACCTGAGCTAATCTAACTAAAATACCAACATTGTAACAACAAAATCTGTTTGATACTGATACTTGATTATTTATATTTATCAAAACTTTTTTATGCAGTAATCATTTACTTTGAAAAATACATTAGGTACTTTTTAATGTTATTTATGGTTATTATTGTCGGAAATGCACAAGGTGTTTATCCTAATACATAATACAATTTAGAACATATACAACACATACACACAACACAGAACAACATACACATACACAGATGAAAAAAAAAGCTTTAAGAAGTATTGAAGATATTTGAAGATTTCCCTCATAAGTAAGACGCATAGCATAATAATTTATTGTATCTGATAACACATATAACACATAGAACAACATATTAATAAAAATTAAAAAAACAAAGTTCTTGAAATATAGTAATATGTACAAATTATAATATAAAGCTGTGTAAATAAAAATAAAAAATATAAAGATATGTACTGTTAATTAGCTTGATTTCATATAAAACATGTAAAGCAAGTATAGTATTTCATATTAAACAATGAAAAGCAAGTATAGCATTTCATATTAAACAATGTAAAGCAAGTATAGCATTTCATATTATGCAATGTAAAGCAAGTATAGCATAGTATAGCAAGTAAAGCAATGTAAAGCATATTAAACAAATAAAGCAAGTTTATGGACTATATCTAAGTTTTCCAAGTAACCAAAGCTTTTGATCAAGAATGACCTTTTCTGTTTTAAAACACTTCTACCAAAAGCTCTTCAAATTAAATAGATGATTAGAGTGAAGCTTTTTCAACAAGTATTATAAAAAATATTGGAAATTTAAATCCTATCTGTTATTATATTTTCATCCTATTTACCTCTTTCCAATTCTAAGTAATCTCGATCCGAATTAAACAATTAAAAAAACTAGCACGAGGTGCCAAAAATTGAAAGAAAAAAATCTCCCCGGCACATTGCATTACATACATGGATTTTTTTTATGTTGTTCTTGAAATGTTTTGATTACTTATTTCTATGCAAAATACGTGAATATATAATATAATAAATGTACTAATATCAAGATGAATGTTTAAATTAACTTTTAAATTTTAGAATTTTCTTAGATAGAGAAAGATATTCTTAGATTTTCGTAGAATATATGTTAATATGAAAATTGTAGTTGCTATTTGTTTGTTTTCTTTCGTTGTTTTGTTGAAATTTTGTATATTATGTAGCGTTTTTTGCTAATAAATATTATTTATTATTATTTATTATTATAGAACCTACAATTATTCAGTTGTGTCCTTTTTAATAATAATAATTAATAACAAAACTAAATAATAATTGATTATTTTACTAATAATTAATTAATTTAATTTTAATTATTGATGACATATTAATTTATTTTTCTCCCGACTGGAAATATATCTGACAATCGACGTATACTACACTACTTCAATCCCGGAGGGAAGAAAACATCCACTTTCCCTAGAGAATAAAGTGAATCGCGTGTAGTATTAATTTTAGTAGTATAAATTTAACAGCGGCTGACAGTTAGCCCATCAGCCGACACGTTCAGCGAAGCGTTGTCAACTGTCTTTCTCAACAGTTGCGTTCGCTAAACGCGCCCAATATTTCCGAAACCGCCATCTTGGATTTTATTTGATTTTGACTCGTAAGTTTAAGCTCTAGAACGAAGTAACTTTCATTTTAAACTCTTTTCCACATCTTTAATAATTATGGAGGTATCTGATGTTTCAGAAAATCGTGATTTTCAGTTTTCTTAGAATAATTTCCAAACTGCCCGGAATTTTGAAAAATTTTAAACATAATCTGGACCAGCATACAAAACTGCACAACATTGCCCATTTAACCAGATCTCTAGCTTTAAGAATAGGAAAGATACACATGCATTCCAACACTATTTGGGTCACCCTGTGTAGATAGTAGGGATTAGTATAGTATAGTATAGTATAGTATTTATTGGTGTTCAGTAACTGTACAGTTTTACACAAGTCAGAAGAAGAATATACA
Organism: Othius punctulatus; assembly: GCA_951805005.1. Classification (NCBI taxonomy): domain Eukaryota; kingdom Metazoa; phylum Arthropoda; class Insecta; order Coleoptera; family Staphylinidae; genus Othius; species Othius punctulatus. Next base: position 15,736,972 of record OX638138.1, read on the forward strand.
ATTAGAGTCAGGCAGCATTAACATAAATACAATAATAAAAATATGTCGAATGTTTCATTTAGAAAATTGTTTAAATTATATCTGAATTTTGAATATGAGAATTCAAAAATTCTCTAAATTTTCCACGAAATTTAGTAAAATTTTTGAAAGTACAATAAACATGTCACAAAATCTTATGAAATTTTATGATTGTTTAAGCACTATCACATAATATGTATATTTTTATTAATTTACTTGGACTAGTTCTTTGTACAATCCTTTTAACAATTTTAGACGAATTGGTCAGCATATGAGAATCGCAATAATCAATAAATACACAATTTGATGAGTCTTTCACTAGAAGTTAGAAAGTCGTTTGTAAGTACACACTGAAGAAGTAATTACGAACGATAAGTTAGTAATGATTCCTTCAGTGTGTACTTACAAATACTTAATACAAATGTACTTACTTTAAAACCGTTTCAAGTAGAAAATACACTAGTAATCGACTAGCTTCATAATGATATGTTTGTTACAGAGAAAATCATGCGCAAGCACCTACTTTATGGCATTTTGCCGTAATCGCCAAAAATCATATCAAAAAGATCGAGTGGTTTTCAAAAAATCTTGTGAAATTTTTGATCGGTCGCCATTTAGTTTTTTGATAAAATAGAAAATAATTGTAACTACAAATGTTTTAGAGAACCGAAAGCACGTGCTGAAAGTATTTGTATTTTTTAATTACCTATTCCTTAAAATAAGGGAGTAATGACGATTTTTCGAAAAAACAAAAAAATGCCAATAACTATGAACTTGGGCTCCAATTAAAAAAATTGAACTAAGAAAAGTTGTTTGTTTCAATGAGTTCTAACTGCCATTTTAGGGTATTACAACTTAGTATTAACACCCTGTATACAGGTCATTTTTACGACGCCCACTATTAGGATCTATTAAACACAAATATATACAGAGTTGGTCAAATGGGATAAAAGTTTCTCATTTTTGTGCCTTTCAATATAATGAAACGAAATCCTGGATATCTTGCACAGTTCCTGAAATATCGCTGAAAAACTGAAACAGTGCACTTTTCTTTTCCTTAAGAAAATAAGAAAATCAAAAGCTGAATATTTGGGCATCTAGTTGGCGCAGAAAATGTTTGGCACAGTCATCAGAAAGCTCACGTTGAAAAATGTAAGAGTGCCAAGTTTCGTAAAATATCCTTCAAACGTGAAAAAAGTTATAAAAGGAAAAGGAAAGTGCACTTTTTCAGTTTTTCAGCGATATTTCAGGAACTGTGCAAGATATCCCGGATTTCGTTTCAGTATATTGAAAGGCACAAAAATGAGAAACTTGTATCCCATTTGACCAACTCTGTATACATTTCCATTTAATAGATCCTAATGGTGGGCATCGTAAAAGTGACCACCCTGTATACTAGTAACACTAAATTCTATCTTACAATAATGATCAATTAACATCCTATACGAATTAAGTGGTATGTACAAATACTGTATGTGACTAAATATTATTATTTATTATATTCCAGCTTCACTTACTAGAACCATGCAGTTATTACACGATACGTGTATTTGCGAGTATAATTCTTACTTTGTGCTAAAATCATGTGTGTTTTAAACATTATATACGAGATATAAACTAGATTTGAATAATTTTGTCATAAATTTATGCGCTGTCACGTTTTGTTTATTAATCAGTTGTGATTTAATGTTATAGTAGTGATTTATATTGTTCATAGGTGCACATGTTAATAAACGTTTTGCATATGTCAGCAAGGTGCGTTATTTGCGCTAATGATTTTCTGAGGTTCAAATATTAGAATTGTACGGTAAACTAATTGCGGAGAAAATACAAAGCGAAAATTGTTAGTTTCTTGTGTATTAGATAATGTAAAATTACCATTTAAATAGATTCAGGAAATTGTGTTATCTGCAAGTTCAGTGTATCTGAGGCAGTTAAAGTGTATTGCGCCAAGTGTACATTTTATAGCAAATTAAAACAAACAAACAGCATCCCTTTTGGCCTTTGGGTTAATACGTATGCATATTTAAATCGCAGCATTTTACCATCAGTTCGTACGTTGAACAAACTGGCGCGGATTAAGTGAAATATTTTAATCTAATTACCCCAAAGTTTTATGTAAATGGCGGGTATGAAGTGTGCCGTTTGAAAGGAGCAAATTTACGATCTCGTTTCAATGAGAATATGTCGCAATTGAGGAAATCCGAAGCGTAATTGAACACGCACTAGTCTGAAACACTTGGCGCTGTCAACGATAACAACGCAGTGATATTTTTTTTTTCACGTGAAAGAGCACGGGAAAAAGTTGTATATGAAGCCTTCACGTGTCAAGTTTGGATGTCAACACGTATTTTTGCGAAAACGCTTGAAAGCCCTACACGACTTTTATGGAATGCAATTTGATTTTACTTACGAATGGTAACTAATTGTTAATGACCCGCACAAAAGCTTTTTATCGCGGCTATTTGTGTTGATTGACATCTGTTCGTTCACCCTAAAGGGATGATCCTATAAATACTTTATAACTCTCGACCTAATAAGTTTATCTTTATCTATAATTAAATCTGAAATGAGAAAAATGTTTCTAAATGTAATTTGATTGTCAAGATTGTAATTGGAAGCTTATATATTCGCACCGTAGCAGACAAAACGCCGAAAAATAAACAAAGTATAATAAACAAAAATGTTGCATCCACGTTAGATGGGACTATTATCATGGGAGCGCTATATTATTTCCCATCCTGCACGTGAATTTTCTAGCGCGTTTCACGTGCGTCTGGATTTATAATCAATATAAAAAAGGTGTATTTATACTACGTATCACAGGCATCTCCCCGGATAACCCACTAAAACCAAAAGTAGAGCAGGATACAAAAAACATAAAAACTTTTTATAGTCGTGATAACGTGTGTAAAGTTAAAGTTATAGAGATCTATATATATAAAAGTGTACATATATACATTTTCACCAACTCCATGTGCATGTCTATTTTACGTTCGTACCTTTTTATTTCAGTTGTATAAAAGCAAAGTAGCTGGCACTTTTCCTGGCTTAATTATGTTTGTTATTGCAGCCATATATTCAGCCATTTTAATCTTCCGTATTACGCGCTTTACGTCCACGACGCATATACGTAATACTCGAATAATAACAAAAAATTGTAATTAAATTATATATTTAGCTGAATTATGCCGCTTTTCTGCTACGGATGAGGAGTAGTTACATTTAGCGTTTAGTATGTTCATGAATAGGGCAAACAAAACTATGCTCTAAAAAAACTATTTTAAGCGCTTGATGCTTGATTACAACTTTTCATTCTTATGCATCACTCTTATGCTTATGTGAAGCATAACATTATGCTTCACAGAGCAGATAGATATTATCTCTAACTACTTAGAAAAGGTATTTGATAGAGTCCCAAGAGCCAAAGTGTGGGAAATACTTGCAGAAAGGAAGATAAAAGTGCATTTAATAAAAGCAATCAAGAGTATGTATGAAACCACAGAAAACTTCGTAAGGACAAATAATTCAACATCTGAGATTCAACATCTGAGATCTGAGAGATGCTTTAAACCATCTGCTCTTTATTATATTCCTAGACAACATAATGAAAAAAATTAAGGATAACACCAAGAAGGTAGAAATAGGATACTAAAAAAATAGTGATAGCAGAATGTGCTTTTGCTGATGACTTAATCATGCTAGCCAAAAGCGAAGAAGACCTGCAACTCAATATAAGCATAAGGGAGGAGGAACTGAAAAAACACAACATGATAATTAATATAAACAAAACAAATGTAATGGTAGTAGCAAAAGAGGAAACAAAAGCAAAAATACTAATAAATTTGAAAAGGATAGAACAAGTTGAAACCTTCAAATATTTAGGTACAATAATACATAATAAAGGAACTATGAAAAACGAAATAAATAACAGAATCATGGCCGCAAATAAAACCTACTATGCAATGAACAAGTACATTTTAAACAACAGAAGAATCTCCAAAAAATTACACTCTTCAAGACAATTTATAGACCAACTCTCTTATATGGCAAAACCTGGACAACAAATGAAAAGACAAAGAACAAAATACAAGCAACCAAAATGAGATACTTAAGAAAAGTTGAAGGAGTTACGAGATTAGATAGAGTAAGAAACGAACAGATCAGGGTAAACCTACAAATACAAAGTGTGCAAAAATTAGTGCAGAAACGACAACTAGGATGGTTCGGGCACCTGATAAGAATGCCAGAAGACAGACAAACAAAAATAGTAAGGACATCAAAAGACGAAAAGAAAAAGAAGGAAAGAGGAAGCCCAAGGAAAAGATGGGAAAACAACTAGAAGAGATCCTAAGAAGAAACGACCTCGATCAACAAGAAGCAAGGAAAAAGGCTACAAATAGAAAGGAATGGAAAAACTTCGTAGACAACATAATTTAGTGGTCTCATGAATTACTTCCTCTACTACATACTCCAAAAAAGCTATTTTAAGCGTTTAAAATATGCTCTTAAAAATAGAAAATATCCTCTTAAAAATGGAAAATATGCACTTCTAAATGGAAAACATGCTCCTAAAAATGGAAAATATGTTCCCAAAGATGACTTAAAATGAACTCTGCTTAAAATAGCAGATAGGTATTATCTCTAGAATAAGAATAACATTCAACGAGATTTTCATTTACATTTTAACATCATTGGATACTTTGTCTACTACATTAGTAGGGCAACCAAAAATATGCTCCAAAAGAATTATTTTTAGAGATTAAAATATGCTCTTAAAAATGGAAAATATGCTCTTAATAACGGAAAATATGCGCTTAAAAATAGAAAATATCCCCTTAAAAATGGAATATATGCTCTTCTAAATGGAAAACATGCTCCTAAAAATAGAAAATATGCTCCCAAAGATGACTTCAAATGAACTCTGCTTCACATAGCAGATAGGTATTATGTCTAGAATAAGAATAACATTTAATAACAAGATTTTCATTTTCATTTTGACATCATTTGATACGTCCTGTACTACATTAGTAGTGCAACCAAAAATATCCTCAAAAAAACTATTTTAAGCGTTTAAAATATGCTCTTATAAATGGAAAATATGTTAATAAAAATGGAAAATATGCTCTTAAAACTAGAAAATATCCTCTTAAAAATGGAAAAATGCTCTTGTACATGGAAAACATGCTTTAAAAAATGAAAAATATGTTCCCAAAAATGAAAAATATCTCCAAAAAAATGGTGACTATCACAAGTTAATACTTCCTCTACTAAATTAGAAGGGCAACCAAAAATATTCTCCAAAAAAGCTATCTTAAGCGTTTAAAATATGCTCTTAAAAATGGTAAATATCTAAAAAATTGAAAATATTAAAAATTGAAAGTTTCAAGTGAAATTTAAAATTTTCTCTGTTTTTGTCTCCAGTTAATATTTTGCAGTTTTCAGTGAAATTTTTGCAGTTTCCAACAATATATTAAATTTATGTGAGAATTTTATAATTTTCAGTTCTGTCTTTAATTTCCAATCAATATTTTTCCGTTCGCAAAGAATATTGCTAATTTTCAATTATACTAACATTATTGTTTTGTTTGTTGTTTTGTTGAAATGTTGTATATTATGTAGCGTTTTTTGCTAATAAATATTCTTTATTATTATTATTATTTTCGATGAACACTTTAAAAGTTTCCATGAAAATTCATTATTTCCAATAAAACCTTTGTTATTGCCACTAAAATTTTAAATTTATGTTGAAAATGTTAAAATGTTCACTGCAATGTTTAATTTGCATTAAAAATTTAGCAATTTTCACTGCATTGTTTAATTTAAAATAAAAAAAATTGCAATTTTCTATCAAAATTTGTAATATTCAAGTGCGATTTCTTGTTTTTCTTTGTTTTTATGAAAATTTCATCATTTCGAATAAACATTTTGCAGTATTCAGTAAAATAATTGCAGTTTCCAACAACATAATTAATTTATGGTGAGAACTTTATAATTTTTAGTGATGTCTTTAATTTCCATTAAAATGTTTGCCATTTGCAAAGAATATTGTTAATGTTCATTTATAGTAACATTATTTTCGATGAACACTTTAAAAGTTTGCATGAAAATTTCACTATTTCCAGTAAAACCTTTGTTATTGCCACTAAAATTTTAAATTCATGTTGAAAATGTTAAAATGTTCACTGCAATGTTTAATTTGCAATAAAAATTCTGCAATATTTACTGCATTGTTTAATTTACAATATTTTTTTTGCAATTTTCTATGAAAATTTGTAATATTTAAGTGCGATTTCTTGAGTTTCTTTGTTTTTATTAAAATTGCATCATTTCCAATAAAAAATTTGCAGTTTTCAGTAAACATTTTGCAGGTTTCAGCAACATTCTAAATTCATGCTGAGAATTTTATAATTTTCAATGCTGTCTTTAATTTCCAATCAGAATTTTGCACCTTCCAATGAATATTAATATATTTCAATAACATTTTCTGTACGCAATACTTTTCTGCAATACTTTGTACGTTTCAACGACAATTTCATCGTTTCTAGTAAAAATATTTAGTTCTATGTTAATTTACAATCAAAATTTCGCAATTTTCTATAAATTTTTGTAATTTTCAAGTGCTATTTCAGGTTTTCTCTGTTTTTGTGACAATTTCTTTGTCTCCAGTAAATATTTTGCAGTTTTCAGTAAAAAGTTGCAGTTAACAACATATTAAATTTATGGTGAAAAATATATCATTTTCAGTGCTGTCTTTAATTTCCAAATAAAATGTTGCCGTTTCCAACGAATCTCGCTAATTTTCAATTGTAATTACATCATTTTCGATGAGCACTTTAAGAGTTTCCATGAAAATTTCACTATTTCCAGTAAGACCTTTGTTATTGCCACTAAAATTTTAAATTCATGTTGAAAATGTTAAAATGTTCACTGCAATGTTTAATTTGCAATAATTTTTTTGCAATTTTCACTCCATTGTTTAATTTACAATCAAATGTTTGCAATTTTCTATCAAAATTTGTAATATTTAAGTACGATTTGATGTGTTTCTTTGTTTTTATTAAAATTTCATCATTTCCAATAAACGTGTTGCAGTTTTCAGTACACATTTTGCAGCTTCCAGCAACATTCTTAATTCATGCCGAAACTTTTATAATTTTCAGTACTGTCTTTAATTTTCAATAAAAATTTTGCACCTTCCAATGAATATTCATATATTTTAATTACATTTTCTGTACGCAATAATGTTCTGCAATATTTTGTATGTTTCAACGACAATTTCATCATTTCTAGGAAAAATGTTTAGTGCTATGTTAATTTACAATCAAAATTTCGCAATTTTGTATAAAAATTTGTCATTTTATGTGCAATTTCAAGTTTTCTCTGTTTTTATGAAAATTTCTTCGTCTCCAGTAAATATTTTGCAGTTTTCACTGAAAATTTTGCAGTTTTCAACCAGATATTAATTTTATGGTGAGAATTTTATAATTTTCAGTGCTGTCTTTTATTTCCAATAAAAAAAAATCCATTTTCAACGAATATTGCTAATTTTCAATTATAGTAGCATAATTTTCGATGAGCACTTTAAGAGTTTCCATGAAAATTTCACTATTTCTAATAAAACCTTTGTAATTACCACAAATTTTAAATTCCTGCTGAAAATGTCAAAATGTTTACTGCAATGTTAAATTTACAGTAAATTTTTTGCAATTTTCTATCAAAATTTCTAATTTTCAAGAGCGTTTTCTTGTTTGTCTTTGATTTTATGAAAATTTAGTCAATTCCAATAAAAAAATTGCAGTTTTCAGCAAAAAATTTGCAGTTTCCAGCAACATTCTATATTCTTGCTGAGAATTTTACAATCAGAAATATGGTTTTTCACCTTTCTCAGCTTCAAAGTGAAACTTTCTTTTTGAAGGTTCTGATATTTTTGATACTTAAATTGATATTATAATTGCAAATACATTTCAACCCTCTTACATTATAAGTTTTAATGAAAATTTCGTCGTATTTCCAGTAAAAATGTTGCAATTGCCAGTAATTGTTTTAATTTATGCTGACAATTTTATAACTTTCACTGCAATGTTTAATTTACAAACAGAAATTTGGCAACTTACAATGAACATTTGAAATTTTGAAATGCAATTTCATAATTTTTGTAGAAAGTTTTAAGTACCAATCATTTCATCATTTCCGGGAAAAAATGCAAAATAAATTTTTAATTAATGCTTAAATTTGATAATTTTTACTACAATGTTTAATTTAGAATCAAAATTTCGCAATATTCTATCAAAATCTGTAATTTTCAAGTGCAATTGAGGTTTTTCTCTGTTTTTATAATTATAATTGTTAGTGCTGTCTTTAATTTCCAATGAAAATTGTGCCGTTTCGAAAGACAATTATATAACTTTCACTGCAATGTTTAATTTACAAACAGAAATTTCGCAAATTACAATAAAAGTTTACTTTTTACCTATAGTTACTTATTTTTCGATGAATATTTGATAACTTTCAGTGAAAATTTCATAAATTTTAACAAATTTCATCAATTCCGGTGAAAATATTTTGCACTTGCCAGTCAAATTATATCTAAGGCTAAAGAAATTTCATAATTTCCAGTTAAAAAATTGCAATTGACAGAAAAATTTCAAATTAATGCTTAAATTTGATAATTTTTACAGCAATGTCTAATTTACAATCAAAATTTAGCAATTTTTTAACAAACTTTGTAAGTTTTAAGTGTGATTTCCAGAGTTTTTCTCTGTTTTAATGAAAATTTCTTCGTTTCCAGTAATTATTTTGCAGTTTTCAGTAAAAATTTTGCATTTTCCAACAATATATTAAATTTATGGTGAGAATTTTATAATTTTCAGTGCTGTCTTTAATTTCCAGTCCAAATTTTGCCGTTGCTACTGCAATGTTAAATTTACTAACAGAAATTTCGCACTTTACAATGGAAATTTCCAGTAAAAAAAATTGCAAGTGCCCGATAAATTTTAAATCAATTCTTAAATTTGATAAATATTACTGCAATGTCTAATTTACAATCAAAATTTCGCAATTTTCTATCAAAATTTGTAAGTTTCAAGTGTAATTTCCAGTTTTTCTCTATTTTTATGAAAATTTCTTTGTTTCCAGAAAATATTTTGCACTTGTCAGTAAACATTCTGCAGTTTCCAACAACATATTTAGTTTATGGTGAGAATTATATAATTTTCAGTGCTCTCTTTAATTTCCAATCAAACTTTTGCCGTTTCCAACGAATATTGCTAATTTTTAATTATATAATATAATTTTCGATGAGCACTTAAAAGTTTCCATGAAAATTTTCAATAAAACCTTTGTTATTGGCCCTAAAATTTTAAATTCATGCTGAAAATGTTAAAATGTTTACCGCAATGTTTAATTTTTAACTATAGTTACTTAATTTTCGATGAATATTTGATAACTTTCAGTGAACATTTCATAAATTTTCACAAATTTCATCAATTCCGGTGAAAAAATTTTGCACTTGCCAGTCAAAGTTTTGATTTATGCTAAAGTTTGTATATTTTTCTCTGCAATGTTTAATTTTCAATAAAAATTTTGCACTTTCTAATGAATATTGCTAATTTTCCATTACAGTTTATTAATTTTAGATGCATTTTTGGTAAATTTCATTAAAAATTTCATCGATTCCGGTAAAATATTTGCTTGCACTTTCCCTCCCATGAATATTGCTAATTTTCCATTACAGTTTATTAATTTTAGATGCATTTTTGGTAACTTTCATTAAAAATTTCATCAATTCCGGTAAAATATTTGCACTTGTCCGCAAAATTTCAAATACTTGCTGGGAGTTTTATTACTTTTTAGTGGTATGTTTAATTTCCAATACTAATGCAATGCAACTAGTTGCATTATCAGTTATTAATACATGCGTAACTATAGAAATCGTATTGTTATTCCGTCACTGTTATAGGTATTTGTTATATTCCCAAGTGTATAACTCATATACGCATATCTTGTGAGTACATATTGCAAAAAACCAAACAAACTATTCTCATCCTCCACTCACAAATCAGTAATATATTCACATATTTAGTATAATTTATTGATTGGGACTCAGGAGATATGTAAATATATTACGGTATTGAATAGAAAGCTGCACAGCCCTGCATATCTTATTCACCGTGAAACTTTATTTTGACTAGGAGTCACACAAAACATTAACTCCCTATATTTCTGCATGTTTATTATTTGCATTGCATAAACGACATAAACAGATATTATTATTATGCATATCATGTAGAATATGTATTATACCGTCACAACTAATGCACAAATAATACAGCAGACAGAAATTTACCTAAAGCAACAATACAAATTCATATAATGCTTGACGGAATGAACGCAGGATTCATTGAAATTATGCAAATTAAGCTATAATAAATGAAACTCCTCGTTTCCATATAAAGTTTAAATATTATTTTGTTTAATTTGGAGAGGAGTGGAGTACACATATCCGCCTCAATTACAATGCTAAGTTCCGCGAATTTAGTTCATCAGATTCGTGCATATTTTCATATAAAGTTCCCAGAGGTTTGCAGCATCATATGTTAATTTAATTATTATACTCTGTGCAATACATATGAATGTGCACAATTATATTTATGAAATTCGAACAATTTCCGTGTGTATAAAATATTCGTGCGCACAAAGGCAACAAAAATGCTGAGAATGGGTAGACAACCAAGAATGCATTAAAAGGGAGATGACTGCAATCTACATATACTTTTAAACTGGGACAGTAGTTCAAATTGCACGATATTAATGTATTCCATGGATTAACCGGCACTCAATGCCAGGCAAACTTCAGTGTGGAAATAGGATTTCAAGGCTTAGTTAAAATAGTTAGACGTACAGCATATCCTTGTAAATGCTGTCTGACATGTTGCTAAATAACATTTTTGTTTCTAAGTATTGGGCACTATATTAAACATACAACAATGCGTCAGATAATTGATATTTCTTTCACGTTCAATTATAGTTGCTTGTATAGGTATAATAGTTTCGACTTCTACCAATAGGGTCTAGGGATGTTCTTCTTTAATTATTCATCAATATATCATGATGATGTTCATCATAAATTTTCAGTTATCAAACACTCATCGATAATTAAGGAACTGTAATTGAAAATTTGCAATAATCATTGAAACATGTAAAATTTTGATTATAAATTAAACCTAGCGTTGAAAATGATAAAAGTCTAAGCAAGAAATTAAAATTTTGCTGCCTATTGCAATTTTTTTTATTGGAATTGATGAAATTTTTAAAGAAAGTTATCAAAAATGCATCTAAAATTAATAAACTGTAATAGAAAATTAGCAATATTAATTTGAAAACGCAAAATTTTGATTGGAAATTAAACATAGCACTAAAAGTGATAAAATTCCCAGCAAGTATTTAAAATTTGACTGACAATTGCAAATATTTTACCGGAATTGATGAAATTTTTAATGAAACTTACCAAAAATGCATCTAAAATTAATAAACTGTAATAGAAAATTAGCAATATTCATTGAAAAGTGCAAATTTTTGATTAAACATTGCAGTAAAAATTATAAACATTTTAGCATGAATCTAAAATTTGACTGTCAAGTGCAAAATATTTTTACTATAATTGATGATATTTGTAAAAATTTATAAAATTTTCAATGAAAGTTATCAAATATTCATTGAAAATTAATAAACTTTATTTGAAAATTAAACATTGCAGTGAACATTTTAACATTTTCAGCATGAATTTAAGATATTACTTGCAATAACAAAGGTTTTACTGGAAATAGTGATTTTTTTATGGAAACTCTTAAGTGCTCATCGAAAATTATGTTACTATAATTGAAAATTATCAAAATTCGTTGGAACCGATAAAAGGTTGATTGGAAATTAATGGCAGCACTGAAAATAATAAAATTGTCACCATAAACTTAATATGTTGTTAGAAACTGCAAAATTTTTACTGAAAACTGCAAAATATTTACTTGAAATGAAGAAGTTTTCAAAAAGACAGAGAAAACTGGAAATTACACGTGAAACTTACAAATTTTGATAGAACATTGCGAAATTTTGATTGTAAATTAGACATTGCAGTAAAAATTATCAAATTTAAGCATTGATTTCAAATTTATCTGGAAATGTTTTTATGAAATAATTATATTTCCATTTCACGAATTCAAATGTCGCGATGATTTAATTGATTCGTTAATATATTTCCAGGATAAATGTTTTTTTTTTTCAAGATATTTACCCAAATTTTATATGATAATCTAATATCAAAATTAAGACATATTCGTAGTAAGACATAATCTGATTATCTAATGTGATATCGAAATTAATACTAATCTGATATCGAAATTAATTCTAATCTGATATCGAAATTAAGATATATTCTTAGCAAAATCATGAAATTATCATATTCTCATTTTTATTCTAGAAATTTTCAGAGCCAAAATATGAGGATTGTAGAAAAAAATATAAAATTGGCAATCTTACATTTGTTTGAACAAATTTCATTCAAAATTCTCGACAATTTCATTGTTTCCTTAATATATTTCTGGGATATATATTTTTTTTGGCAAGATATTTATCCAAATTTTATATGATAATCTATATCAAAATTAAGATATATTCGTGGCAAAACCTAATATAATTATCTAATGGGATATCAAAATTAATACTAATCTGATATAAACTTATCATATTCTCATATGTATTCTTTAAATTTCAGGGCCAAAATCTGAGAATTGTGAAAAAATATATAAAATTTAAAATCATACATTTGTTTAAATACATTTCGTACAAAATTCTCGACTATTCCATTGATTCCTTAATGTATTTCAAAGGCAAATGTTTTTTTTTTTCAACATATTTATACAAATTTTATATGATAATCTAATATCAAAATAAGACATATTCGTAGCAAAACCTAATGTAATTATCTAATGGGATATCAAAATTAATACTAATCTGATCTCGAAATTAAGATATATTCTTAGCAAAACCATGAAATTGTCATATTCTCATATGTATTCTTTTAATTTTCAGAAAATCTGAGGATTGTAGAAAAAAACGATAAAAATTGCAATCTTACATTTGTTTGTACACATTTCATACAAAATTCGCGACAATTTTATTGATTCCTTAGTATATTTCAAGGATAAATGTATTTTTATTTTCAAGATATTTATCCAAACTTTATATGACAATCTAATACCAAAATTAGGACATATTCGTAGCAAAACCTAATCTGATTATCTTATGTTATATCAAAATTAATACTAATCTGATATCTAAATTAATGAAATTATCATATTCTCATATGTACTCTTTAAATTTTCAGTCAAAAGTCAGAGTCAAAATATTAGGATTGTGAAAAAATTTATAAAATTGGCAATATTACATTTGTTTGAACACATTTCATACAAAATTCGCGATAATTTCATTGGTTCCTTAATACACTGGCGAGCAAAAAATAGAGGTCACTTTAAAATTATGACTTATTTTTTGGAATTTTTTTGTTTTAACTTTATGTTTGCAAATTGTAAACCAAAGTAGGCGTTTAATAGTACATTTCCTGACAAATGTATTCTACAAAATTGCAGGAATGGAATAATATCTACCAAAATGTGATCGTTAATTTAATTCAAAGAGTTCCTCGTCGACTTCAATCAGTAATGCAAGAGGGGGTAATACTCGTTATTAGTGATAACTTTTTTTCATTATTTATTTTCTATATTAGTGCTAGAAACAAAAATTCGAACTTCGCCTGAACTGTAAATTTGTGGTATTTCCAAAATAGGCAATAAAAACAATAAATATGCTTTACGATTCAACATTGCTTTTTTTTTAAATTTAATGTGCAAAATACAGTACAATTGTTTACAATTTGCAAACGTAAAGTTAAAACAAACAAAAATCCAAAAATAAGTCATAATTTTAAAATGACCTCTATTTTTTGCTCGCCAGTGTATATATCAAAGATAATTGTTTTTTTTATTTTCAAGATATTCATCCAAATTTTATATGACAAACTAATACCAAAATTAAGACATATTCGTAGCAAAACCTAATCTGATTTTCTAATGTTATATCAAAATTAATACTAATCTTATATCAATATTAAGATATTCTTAGCAAAATCATTAAAGTTATCATATTCTCATATTTATTTTTGAAATATTCAGGGCCAGAATTTGAGGATTGTGGAAAAAATTATAAAATTGGCAATTTGTTTGAACACATTTCATACAAAATTCGCGACAATTTCATTGAATTTTTAATATATTTCAAGGAAAAATATATATTTTTTCAAGATATTTACCCAAATTTTATATGATAATCTAATATCAAAATTAAGACATATTCCTAGCAAACGTAATCTGATTATCTAATGTGATATCAAAATTAATACTAATCTGATATAAAAATTAAGATATATTCTTAGCAAAACCATGAAAATATCATATTGTCATATTTATTCTTGAAATTTTCAGAGCCTAAATCTGAGGATTGTGGAAAAACTTGTGAAAGTGGCAATCTTACATTTGTTTGAACACATTTCATACAAAATTCTCGACAATTTCATTGATTCCTTAATATATTTCAAAGATAAATGTTTTTTTTTCAAGATATTTATTCAAATTATATATGATAATCTAAAATTAAAATTAATACATATGCATAGCAAAACCGAATCTGATTATCTTATGTTATATCAAAATTAATACTAATCTGATATCAAAATTAAGAAATATTCTTAGCAAAACCATGAAATTGACATATTCTCATATATATTCTTTAAATTTTCAGAGCCATAATCTGAGGATTGTGGAAAAAATGATAAAATTGGCAATCTTACATTTGTTTGAACACATTTCATACAAAATTCGCGACAATTTCATTGATTCCTTAATATATTTCAAGGATAAATGTTTTTTATGTTCAAGATATTTATTCAAATTGTATATGGCAATCTAATACCAAAATTAAAACATTTTCGTAGCAAGATCTAATCTGATTATCTAATGTTATATCAAAATTAATACTAATCTGATATCAAAATTAAAATATATTCTTAGCAAAACCATGAAATTATCATATTCTCATATGTATTCTTTAAATTTTGAGGGCCAAAATCTGAGCATTGTGAAAAAATTTATAAAATTGGCAATATTACATTTGTTTGAACACATTTCATACAAAATTCGCGATAATTTCATTGGTTCCTTAATATATATATCAAAGATAAATGTTTTTTTTATTTTCAAGATATTCATCCAAATTTTATATGACAATCTAATATCAAAATTAAGTCATATTCGTAACAATACTTAATCGGATTGTCTTATGTTATATCAAAATTAATACAAATCTGATATCTAAATTAAGATATATTCTTAGCAAAACCATGAAATTGTCATATTCTCATATGTATTCTAGAAATTTTAAGGGCCAAAATCTGAAGATTGTGGAAAAATATATGAAATTGGCAATCTTACATTTGTTCCTGGAACTTTCAAATGCAATATTAAATTATTGCATCAAAAAACCAGAAAATTCAATAACTATTATTAGTTGTGAATTAAAGATACTTCAAGTTTTTCAAATGCTGATTTGTTCAATCTAATATTAAAATTAAGACATATGCGTAGCAAAACCTAATCTATTTATCTAATATGATATCATAATTAATACTAATCTAATATCAAAATTAAGATATATTCTAAGCAAAACCGTGAAATTATCAAATTCTCATATATATTCTTTAACTTTTCAGGGCCAAAATCTGAGGGATTATGAAAACAATTATAAAATTGGCAATCTTACATTTGTTTGAACACATTTCATACAAAATTCGCGACAATTTCATTGATTCCTTAATATATTTGAAGGATAAATGTTTTCTTTTTAACATATTTATCCCAATTTTATAAGATATTCTAATATCAAAAATAAAAGACATATTCGTAGCAAAACGTAATCTGATTATCTAATGTGATGTCAAAATTAATACTAATCTGATATCGAAATTTAGATATATTCTTAGCAAAACCATGAAATTGCCATATTCTCATTTGTATTCATGAAATTTTCAGGGCAAAATCTGAGGATTGTGGAAAAAAATATAAAATTGGCAATATTACATTTGTTTGAACTCATTCCATACAAAATTCTCGACAATTTCATTGATTCCTTAATATATTTCTAGGATAAATGTTTTTTTTTCCCAAGATATTTTACCCAAATTTTATATGATAATCGAATATTAAAATTAAGACATATGCGTAGCAAAACCTAATCTGATTATCTAATGTTACATCAAAATTAATACTAATCTGATATCAAAATAAAGATGTATTCTTAGCAAAACCATGAAATTATCATATTCTCATATGTTAGGTATCAAATTGTATCATTGGATAATAATTGATTATTAATATTAGAGGCGGCATCTGTGGCTTTGTTTGTTTATATAAGCCGGGGCGCGACGCGCTCAGCTTAAGAACGAGAACGAAGGGACATTAAGAGAGGTGCGTCCTGGAGGTGCGTTCTAGTAATTGCATTAAGAGAGGTTTGTCCTAGTAATTGCAATAAGAGAGCTTTATCCTAGTAATTGCATTAAGAGAGGTTTGTCCTAGTAATTGCAATAAGAGAGCTTTATCCTAGTAATTGCAATAAGAGAGCCTTATCCTAGTAATTGCATTAAGAGAGGTTTGTCCTAGTAATTGCAATAAGAGAGCTTTATCCTAGTAATTGCATTAAGAGAGGTTTGTCCTAGTAATTGCAATAAGAGAGCTTTATCCTAGTAATTGCAATAAGAGAGCTTTATCCTAGTAATTGCATTAAGAGAGGTTTGTCCTAGTAATTGCAATAAGAGAGCTTTATCCTAGTAATTGCATTAAGAGAGGTTTGTCCTAGTAATTGCAATAAGAGAGCTTTATCCTAGTAATTGCATTAAGAGAGGTTTGTCCTAGTAATTGCAATAAGAGAGCTTTATCCTAGTAATTGCAATAAGAGAGCCTTATCCTAGTAATTGCATTAAGAGAGGTTTGTCCTAGTAATTGCAATAAGAGAGCTTTATCCTAGTAATTGCATTAAGAGAGGTTTGTCCTAGTAATTGCAATAAGAGAGCTTTATCCTAGTAATTGCATTAAGAGAGGTTTGTCCTAGTAATTGCAATAAGAGAGCTTTATCCTAGTAATTGCAATAAGAGAGCCTTATCCTAGTAATTGCATTAAGAGAGGTTTGTCCTAGTAATTGCAATAAGAGAGCTTTATCCTAGTAATTGCATTAAGAGAGGTTTGTCCTAGTAATTGCAATAAGAGAGCTTTATCCTAGTAATTGCAATAAGAGAGCTTTATCCTAGTAATTGCATTAAGAGAGGTTTGTCCTAGTAATTGCAATAAGAGAGCTTTATCCTAGTAATTGCATTAAGAGAGGTTTGTCCTAGTAATTGCAATAAGAGAGCTTTATCCTAGTAATTGCATTAAGAGAGGTTTGTCCTAGTAATTGCAATAAGAGAGCTTTATCCTAGTAATTGCATAAATAGAGGTTTGTCCTAGTAATTGCAATAAGAGAGCTTTATCCTAGTAATTGCATTAAGAGAGGTTTGTCCTAGTAATTGCAATAAGAGAGCTTTATCCTAGTAATTGCATTAAGAGAGGTTTGTCCTAGTAATTGCAATAAGAGAGCTTTATCCTAGTAATTGCAATAAGAGAGCTTTATCCTAGTAATTGCATTAAGAGAGGTTTGTCTTAGTAATTGCAATAAGAGAGCTTTATCCTAGTAATTGCAACAAGAGAGGTTCGTCCTAGTAAGAGGTGTATGTCACTGCTTTGCACATGAAGGTGAAATACAATAGTCGTAGAGAATAATGGTTGAAGCCGTGAGTGCTAGCGATCCAGTTGGCGAGAGAACTGGCGGGGGAAGGGGAGTTGCTCCCCCGGTAAGTCCTTCCAATTATAGTTAATATACAATACTAAAAGAATACTCTTTATATGTGGGGAAATCATTTGGAGCCAATGCCATCTTCGGATCGAGTTCAATATAAAGCCTGCGCATCCTGACCAATGAAAATACAGTATATTATGTAAGTGATTATTATTATTAATAGGTAAAATGGCGAAAATTTATGTATTAAATATGACGTCAAGTTAAGGCTACGATTGGAAAAAGAACTAGCCTAACACATATGTATTCTTTAAATTTTCAGGGCCAAAATCAGAGGATTGGGAAAAAAATATATAAATTTGGCAATCTTACATTAGTTTGAACACATTTCATACAAAATTCGCGACAATTTAATTGATTCCTTAATATATTTCAAGGAAAAATGTTTTCTATTTCAAGATATTTATCAAATTTTCATATATTAATGTAATATTAAAATTAAGACATATTCGTAGCAAAACGTAATCTGGTTATCTAATGTGATATCAAAATTATTACTAATCTGATATCAAAATTAAGATATAATCTTATCAAAACCATGAAATTATCATATTCTCATATTTTTGAAATTTTCAGGGCCAAAATCTGAGATTGTGGAAACAATTATAAAATTGGCAATATTACATTTGTTCCTGGAGCTTTCAAATGCAATTTTAAATTATTGCCACAAAAAACAAGAAAATTCAATAACAATGATTGGTTGCGAATTAAAGAAACTTCTAATTTTTTAAATGCGGATTTGTTTGAATACATTAATTGAATATTCTTGAAAAATCTATCAAACTAACAAAATCTTACACTTAATTTTTTCGGGTAATTACATATTACTCAAATTCGTCTTTTTTGCGTAATTACACAATGATCTAGGAAAATAGTACTTTAAACAGTATCTAGGAAAAACTGTGTGTTGCACAACAAACAGTGTAGCACATACGTGTCAAAAAGTTTTCTGTGTTTTGAGATTTGGCAAATTTGCGTTGTAAAACTATGCAACAATATCTAAAAATGTGCACAAATTTGCAAAATATGTAAAAACATTCTTGCCGAAATATGCTTTTACATATCCACTCTTTTATGTAATTTCTCTATTTATGTTAGATTGTGTTTATTTAAATGCATTTTTCGGAAAGTATTAACCATACATATGTACGAAATGCAAAAAAAAATTGTTGGAGGTCGTTTCATTTTAGGTTTTTTGCATAGTCTTTCCACTATTTACTTCCAAAAAAACTTTCTCAGTTAAAGTTAGGTTAGAAAAGTGATACCGGTAGCTGGCAAACTGAAATTTGAATCCAGTATTGCCATAAAAAAATATTGGAATCGGTCTTGCATCCCGAAAAAAATTCACAGATTTTGCAAAAATTGAAATGTCACAAAAAACTGACGTTCTAGAAAATTTTTGTTGACGTTTTTGAAAACAGCAAAAACAATTCTATCGGAATTGGATATTTACGACAAACAATGTGTTGACCACTGTTATTTAAAGATTATTTCAAAAGCTATTAAATATATTTGCAATTCCGAATCTGACTGGGAAATATTCATATCAATTCAAAATTCTCAAGGGGGAACATGACGTAGAAGCTACAAACCAAACCAGGATTACCAACTGACAACAGGAATCCAAATTTCGCGCGCTGCCAAAACGGCACAAAGAGACCAATCATGTAGTTGTAGGTTTGATTCTCGCGGAAATAATTATAATCAGTGAATTTAATTCCGAAAAAATATTTAAATAAGAGGCCTTCTGACTCAACATTTATTTTCACCAAATGTTTAGTGAAGATAAATGATTTTTTTTTGTGAAAAAGTTGTTCTGACTATTACACAGGTCGACAAATTTTGACGAATGTGTTGTCTCTTCAATTTAAATGCATTTTTCGGAAAGTATTTACTATGCATATGTACGAAATGTAAAAAAAATGTTAAACGTCGTTTTTTTGGGTTTTTTTGCATCGTTTTTCCACTATTTACTTACAAAAATACCTTCTCAGCTAAAGTTAGGTTAGAAAAGTGATACCTGTAGCTGGCCAACTGAAATTTGAATCCAGTATTGCCATAAAAAAATATTGGAATGGCGAAAAGCAGCGAAGAATCCGCCCCATGCATATCTTATGGGCGAATTGCCGCCGAACTGTCATTGCATTACTACTGAAGGCCAATGTTCATTTGACCTTTTCAGCTTATAAATTTATTTTCATAAAATCAATGGGCACCTTAAATCAAACAAAATAAATAATAAAATGTAAAAAAACTTGTAATATTAATTTGTTCATGTACGTAAATATTATTCTTTCAATTTATCATAAACTTGTAAGTTACTATCTTAAAACTTCGGTCTATATTTTCGCTGGTATTTCAGCAATATCGTCAAGTATTATTGCTCCTACAGTGCTATTATATTGGATGAATGCCGCCTTACCGAGTGTAATAACACGTAGTTTTAGGCGGAACATTTATCCAACCAATTTACCATTAAAGCTCTATCAAATTATTACACCATAAACGATCGTGAATTGCCCGAAGTAAATCTAATATTATTATAGACACCACTATATTTATCAACTGTGTTTTCTTAGTTTCGAACGATCCTTTCCTTGAATCCTTGAATAATTCAAGCTCCTTACTGTGTTAGTTTTAATACCTAGGATATTTAATAAATAGTGCATGAGCCGTGTGTAAAAATATTTATGTTGCTATATATTTAACGCTTCATCAGACGTTTTTTATAGCATTCGATTTATGTTTTCTGCATGCGCAGTGATGAGTGAAGTGTATATGGAGGTAATTTAATCGTCAGATTCGAATCGATGCTTCCGAACGTTTCACGAATCCATAAAAAATATTTTATTTTCAAAATTATTTGCTTACTTGCAAACAACCATAAATATGCTTTTATAGTGCGAAATAAAAGTTTTACCGCCCTGCCATTGCTCTAGTATTCCTCTCGGAAACAACGTCTGTGTAATGCACAGTTAATAACTCCACTTTAATATTAAAAGTGCGAGGAAGTTAATTGGCCGTCTTGTTTCTTAACGTGGCGCGTATAATTAGGGGGATAACTGAGTTTCTTGGGGGGGAAACAAATGGGGATGCTTCCAAAGGAAGTATTCAGACGACCGCCCTGAAATTTACAGATAAATTTATCGAATGTGTGAGTGTGTGTGTATGCGTGTATGAGACGCGCTTGCGTGTGTGTGCATGTACAATTGAATTTCCACTCCTCGGAATATAATGCTTTGTCGTCTGAATATTTCTTAGTTCAGTATATTCAGGGAAACTTTGGATTGCCTTCTCCAAACCAAATCGCAGAACACAAACAAGAGAGCGAATAGGGCAAAGCGGCGTATTGTTTGCATAGCAGCAAACATAGAAACCGGAGGGAAACTATTCAAGAAAATTTGTCACATTCTGTAGGAAATTTATTATGGCCTGGAACTCCAAAATTACACTAAATGATGGATAATTAACACCGCCCATTCCCATTCACTCAATACATATCGACGTTTTAATACACATGTATTCATCTCGGCATCTTCTAATTTAATTTAATCAGATTCGGATGATTAATTGAGGATCCATGCAAAAGCACTTATATTATGTTAGTATGACTTAATGGTAGTTTCTGGTTGAATTTCCTGAATTAAAGCAAATTGTGCTTTGAGCAAAAAATATCTCATCTTGTAGTATATCCATAGGAATATACAACCGCCCAAGCAATGGCTAGAGTTAAAGTCAGATTGATTTTGCATGGGTGCTCCTCAATTGTAATCTAACATATTAATGTATAATTGAATCGTTTATTTCAGAAATTGGTCGAGTGCACCTTTTCAAATTGTTGGGAAACAAAGGAAAACATTATATACATGATACTTAAATAGATTATCGCCTGAAAACATGTCTAGTATTAGTTAACATATTTCTAAAGTTATATGCTAAATAAAATATATAAAATATTGCTTATAAAATATTAAATTAAAATATTTTTCCCTTAATTGTAAAAAAAAAAAAATTGAAAATATTTCTGTTGACTCGTTTCTGTTTTGGATATACAAATTTCCATTCCAATCTCCATAAAACTCTTTAGAAGTTTCTAAACTTGTAATGAAATGTTATGTAACTTTATTGCAACTCATTACATTGTATAAAAACTGCTGAAGAGTTTATGACCAAAAACGATGACAAAAAAAAAGATATAATCCAGAACTTGTTTAGACATATAAATATAAAATTGCAAATTTTAAATTATAGGTACTATTAATATTTTGATAGCATATTTTGGATATACAAGTTTCCATTTCAATCTCCATAAAACTCTTTAGAATTTCTAAACTTGTAATGAAATGTTATGTAACTTTATTGCAACTCCATACATTGTATAAAAGCTGCTGAAGAGTTTATGACCAAAAACGATGACCAAAAAAACGATATAATCAAGAACTTGTTTAGACATATAAATATAAAATTGCAAATTTTAAATTATAGGTACTATTAATATTTTGATAGCATATTTTAGATATACAAATTTCCATTTCATTCTCCATAAAACTCTTTAGAAATTTCTAAACTTGTAATGAAATGTTATGTAACTTTATTGCAACTCCTTACATTGTATAAAAGCTGCTGAAGAGTTTATGACCAAAAACGATGACCAAAAAAACGATATAATCAAGAACTTGTTTATACATATAAATATAAAATTGCAAATTTTAAATTATAGGTACTATTAATATTTTGATAGCATATTTTAGATATACAAATTTCAATTTCAATCTCCATAAAACTCTTTAGAAATTTCAAAACTTGTAATGAAATGTTATGTAACTTTATTGCAACTCCTTACATTGTATAAAAGCTGCTGAAGAGTTTATGACCAAAAACGATGACCAAAAAAACGATATAATCAAGAACTTGTTTATATATATAAATATAAAATTGCAAATTTTAAATTATAGGTACTATTATTATTTTGATAGCATATTTTGGATATACAAATTTCCATTTCAATCTCCATAAAACTCTTTAGAAGTCTCTAAACTTGTAATGAAATGTTATGTTACTTTATTGCAACTCCATACATTGTATAAAAGCTGCTGAAGAATTTATGGCTAAAAACGATGACAAAAAAATATATAATCCAGAACTTGTTTAGACATATAAATATATGTCCTAAACTTAACTGTTAACGAGTTATTGTTTATTTCATAATATTTTAGAATACTTAGAACATTATTATGAAATTTTTCGTAATTCCAATTAAAAAAAATGATTTTCGTTTTCTTCGGTTTCGCAATGCTTATGTTTACGAGATTTACTAATACATTCGCAATTTTTTAACCTTGTGATACTTTTGATATGTTGATTGAAATTTTGGAAATTTTAACTGTTTTCAACTTATCATGAAGATTCCAGAAATTGTCACAAAGTTTTATGGAAATTTCTTCAATGTGCAGTCTAAAGGCGCGTATCACGAATCAAGTTTTATTGATCGATATTATTAGATCAACGAAAGTTAAATGAAAACTATTGTTTAAAGTTGATCAACTTTATTGAAACAAAGGTTCTACATAGTTTTCTTTCAACTTTTGTTGATCAACTAATATCGATCAATTAAACTTGATTCGTGAGAACACCCCTTTAGATTTCACATTGAAGAAATTTCCATAAAACTTTGTGACTATTTCTGGAATATTCATGAAATTTCGTTTAATTTATATATTTTGATGTAGGTAAATATTATCAGATTTCACTAAATATTTACTGAAATATTGTAGATTCGTAATGACATTTGCATATTTTTATTTACACTGTAATATATATAATCGATCTTTATTGGGCTATCGACCCCATATGGGGTCTTTCCGCCTAACACTGTAATATTTCAGCGGTTTTATAGAAATTTTAATTTTGTAAAAGTTGTAAATAATGAACAGACTTACACAAAATTACAGATAATAGGTAAAGATTATTTTTACATTTTCTGAAAATCTGTAATTCGGTAAATATAATCTGATTTCAATAAGTATATACAGAAATTTTGCTGTTTTTTTCTAAAATTTTCTAGATTCCAAATAAAATTTTCACATTTTCTTAAAAATAATATGCTACTTTATGGATGCATTAAGACAAATGTGCTACTATTATTTGTAAAATAAATTTTATAGATTAATTTGAGGTACTTCTCCGAAATTTTACAAATAAGTAAATACATTTTCGCATTTTTTATATAGTACTACTTAATGTTTTTTGTGGAAATTTTGTGTTAATTTTCCAAAAAGTGTTGGTATTGATTTCACATTTCCTGTACAATAATGTGTTATTTCTGTGAGTGTTTTGGTATTTATTTCACATTTCCTGTAAAATAATACGGCATTTCTGTGATTTTTTAAAGAAATTTTGAGCTACTTTCATTTCCGGAATAAATTTTGCAGATTAGAAAGAAATTTAAAACAAAACATTTTGCAATATCGAATACTTCATGTCAATGGGATTTTACTAATACAAATTGTTTTGTAATTGTATAAATTTTCGCATTGTTTTATATAGTTAAGTTTTTTTGTGGAAATTTTGTGTTAATTTTCCAAAAAAATCATAAGTTGGTATTTATTTCACATTTCCTGTAAAGGTGCCGTTTCTGTGAATTTTTAGGTATTTATAAACGATTTATAATACGATATTAATGTGGAAACATATTTTAATGGTAATTTCCTAATTTTTTACACACAAGACACTATTATAAACTATATATTTTTTATTTGAACACAGAATGATACACAAAATTTTCCGTGTTTTCATTAATATACAATAAAGAAATTTCAACTAATTTTCTGATTTGTTAAATATACCAAACTACTAAGCAATGGTAAGTAATGGTAAATCAATGGTAATTGTTACCATGGTATTAGTATTACACAAAATACCACAGGACTTTTACTGCAGAAATTTAAATTTACTGCAGAAACACGCTATGTGATGTCGCTTGACAGGTTTCTGCACTAAACGCGATATTCATTATAAATTAAATCCCATAAAACGGAATGGCAGTTTAAGTTATATGCAGAAAATATATCGCTGATAATAGGAGATACTGATTACGCAAAAATAGATGAAAAATGCATAAAAATATCTGTTGACCAGTTTCCGAGATAAACGATTCAATTAAATAATAATAGTTAATTAATTAATAAATATCGATATTTTAATACATATGTAGGTATACATCTCATAATCTTTAAATGATTTAATTATATTCCGATGATTAACTGTAATCTAACATACAAATGCATTATTGAATAATAATTAGACTGAAATAATTCCTTAAATATGCTAAAATTAATATTGTAAATATAGGCTTTCAAATTTGCCAAATTGATAATCCTTTATGATTAATTAATGTGTAAATAATAATTTGTCCCCTCGAAGTCTTTGTAATTCATTATAACGGCAATGAAAGTCTTATTTTTCATCGGGATATTTTATAAGATAAGTTATAAGATTTTTTTTCACTGTTAACGACCTGTCAAAATTATTAATTATCTTCGATTATTACGGTGACAACGAAAATATATTAATTTTGCGAATTTCATATTGTGTCTCAGCTTATTTGCTTGCCATCAAAATAATCTTTTATCCCACCGTATTTACGATAATTCATCATCTAAATTGTACCACGAGTTTATATTATAAATAGTTTAAATTATATAATAGTTATATGGTTTAACTACCACTTCGGGCACAACAAATGAACTACAAAGAATTTAAGATATATACAGGGTGGTCACTTTTACGACGCCCACCATTGGGATCTATTAAACGGAAATATATAATGTGTAATGAGCACATTATCTGTAATGAATTATTTGTAATTTTGTATTTTTATCTGTAATTGTTGACGCTGTTAAATCTATTTCTGTGCAAGCAATAATTGAGTTTTGAATAAAGAATATTACTATTATTATTATACGGAGTTGGTCAAATGGGATTAAAGTTTCTCATTTTTGTGCCTTTCAATATACCGAAACGAAATCCGCTATATCTTGCACAGTTCCTGAAATATCGCTGAAAAACTGAAAAAATGCACTTTACTTGATGGTAGCTTTCATTTACAATGAAAGTTATCAATTTATTGCAAATGTTGAAATTATTTTAAAACTAAAGACAAACATGAAATCGCACTTGAAAATTACAAATTTTGATAGAAATTGGAAAAAAAAATTGTAAATTAAATATTGCAGTAAAATTTTTAACATTTTCAGTATGAATTTAAAATTTTAGTGGCAATAATAAAGGTTTTACTGGAAATAGTAACATTTTCATGAAAATTATTAAAGTTCTCATCGAAAATTATGTTATTATAATTGAAAATTAGCAATATTCGTTGGTAACGCCCAAATTTTGGTCAGAAATTAAAAACAGCACTAAGAATTATAAAATTCTCAGCATATATTTAATATGTTGTTGGAAACTGCATTTTTTTTCTGAAAACTGCAAAATATTTACTGGAATCGAAGAAATTTTCATAAAAACAACGAAAAACATGAAATTGCACTTGAAAATTACAAATTTTGATAGAAAATTGGATTTTTTTAAAATAAATTAAACATTGCAGTGAAAATTTTAACATTTTCAGCATGAATTTAAAATTTTAGTGACAATAATAAAGGTTTTACTGGAAATAGTGAAATTTTCATGAAACTCTTAAAGTTCTCATCGAAAATTATGTTATTATAATTGAAAATTAGCAATATTCGTTGGTAACGCCAAAATTTTGGTTGGAAATTAAAAACAGCACTGAGAATTATAAAATTCTCAGCATATATTTAATATATTGTTGGAAACTGCAATTTTTTTACTGAAAACTGCAAAATATTTACTGGAAACGAAGAAATCTTCACAAAAACCAAGAAAAACATGAAATTGCGAATATTACAAATTTTGATAGAAAATTGGAAAAAAAAATATTGTAAATTAAACATTGCAGTGAAAATTTTAACATTTCCAGCATGAATTTAAAATTTTAGTGGCAATAACAAAGGTTTTACTGGAAATAGTGAAATTTTCATGAAAACTCTTAAAGTGCTCATGGAAAATTATGTTATTATAATTGAAAATTAGCAATATTCGTTGGTAACGCCAAAATTTTGGTTGGAAATTAAAAACAGCACTGAGAATTATAAAATTCTCACCATATATTTAATATATAGTTAGAAACAGCATTTTTTTTTACTGAAAACTGCAAAATATTTACGGGAAACGAAGAAATTTTCATAAAAACAAAGAAAAACATGAAATTGCACTTGAAAATTACAAATTTTGATAGAAAATTGGGAAAAAAATATTGTAAATTAAACATTGCAGTGAAAATTTTAACATTTTCAGCATGAATTTAAAATTTTAGTGGCAATAACAAAGGTTTCATAAAGACAAAGAAATTGCACTTGAATATTACAAATTTTGATGGAAAGTTGCGACATTTTGATTGTAAATTAAACATTGCAGTAAAAATTTAAGCATTAATTTAAAATTTATCTGACTGTTGCAATTTTTTTATTGGAAATGATGACATTTCCATTGGTAAAATGGAAATGGTAAAAGTAAAATTTTCATTGTAAATTGCGAAAATTTTGTTTGTAAATTAAACATTGCAGTAATAGTTACAAAATTGTCAGTATAAATTTAAAAAAAATGTAAGTTGCAATTTTTTTTTTCAAAAAGTTTACCCTACAGCGCTATAAATTGCTAATACAATTTTACAATATCATACGGCTTACCGATAAATAAAATTCAGGTCCGTGAAGCGTGCAAATGAAATAAAGGCTAATAAGTGCAATGCAGTAGATAAAGGTTCAGGTTCTGCATTGTTCATGTAAAGTGCTTCATACAATATATTTTAATTAACGCATTCATAAAGCAGAAAATTACAGTCGGGCTTATATATGCCTTAAGCCTGCTGTGGCAATAGTTACCTTATATAACATAAAACAAAGGACTGTCTAGAACTAAAAATCAATGGGTGCAGAATAACGATGAATTATAACTCGCAGAGAAATAAATATACACTACACGTACTGTAAAGTACTTGTTAATTTCGCTTAACAAAATGATTTGAAAGCTACGACAAATTATACCGTGGCATAGTTAGCATGTCTAAAATATGTATATTGATTAATTTTGCTTAATTAGTCAAGGAAAGCAGTAATTAGAAAAATAAACATAAAATCAACTTATACAAGGTGAGTAATAATAATAATTTATTTGTATGTCGACTCTCAGTGGAGTATTATCTCATTGTCAATATTACACTAAAATAAAATAATAAAATGCATTGCAGCAAGACCTTCTTTTACAATTTAATAATGTACATACAACAGCGAATATGTAAATGTTTTAATAAATTGTATATTGTATATAATACAATGCAGTATAAAGTAAGGAACCACCTGTCTGGAGCCTTTGTTATTATTTTGAGAAAAAATAGTTTTGAATGAAAGTTTGATGGCTAATTATTTTCCACAATTTGACGGCTTCAATTGTTTTTTGTGACGCGTCAATTTTTGAAAATGACGTCATTGGTAATTTTGTTAAACGGTAACCTAATCTTTACTTATAACAAATTTAATAGCATTTGTTTTTCTCATCACGAATATGTTAACATACCATGAGGTTGCATAACTAAAGTTTTTTCCAACGCAGTCTTTAATTTTTCACAATTTTTTCATCGAGCATTAAACTCGATTTTTTTTAAAAACTTTTGTTATGCAACCTCATGGTATGTTTACATATTCGTGATGACAAAAATAAATGCTATCAAATTTGTTATAAGAAAAAAATAGGTTACCGTTTAAAAAAATTATCAATGACGTCATTATCAAAAATTGACGCGTCACAAAAAACATATTGTAAAATAGCCGACGCTCGATTTCGAGTATGGCAATCCAAGAAGATGAACCTCATGATAATGCTACATATTCATGAAGAGAAAAATAAATGCTATCAAATTTTTAGCCAATCATTTAGCCATAAAGCGACATTTAAATCAATCGATTTACATCACGATTCAGATCATGTGATTTTTTTAAATAAATCATTGATTTTACTTGATCAAGTTACTTGATTTGCCTGCTGAATGGACAAGTGTTGTAATTATGTAGAAATTATCGAAAATTTAACAAAATACGAAAATAATATTTTAGAAAAACCGATAAATATTGGAAAATAATAAATATTTGCGAAATATTTGGAAAAACCACCTGAAGAATTCACCTGAAGAAGCCACAGAGTATTGAAACAATTGATGCATATAAACAGTTTTGAAAATATTAGTGCTTTGCTCTATTTCAGCCACTAAAAACCTAATACAAATTTAAAGAGTAAAACTAGAAAACTTGGCAAATTTCGACAGTTAAAGTTTCAAAATTGCTAGATTCAGGTAGGAGCATTCTCGAATGGATATTTTGTAAATAAGCTAAACACAATTGACAGCGTTTTAGAATATTGGCAGTTACTTATCGCAATATGTTGCAAATAACGCCTTTCATTGCTTCACGAACTTCAAAAGTTCGATAACTTTCATTGAAAATTTCATCAATTCCAATTTAAAAAAAATCAGTAATATTTCCCAAATTCGTCAGTTTCCGTAAAGATATTTTGGCAGTCAAATTCAGATTTATGCAAAAATTGTTATAATTTTCACTACAATGTCTAATTTTATATTCAAAAATTTGCACTTTCCAACTAATATCGTTAATTTTCTATTACAGTTTCTTAATTTTAGATGAATTTTTGGTAACTTTCATTAAAAATTTCATCAATTCCGGTAAAATATTAGCAAGTGCCAGCAAAATCTTAAATACTTGTCGAGAATTTTAAAATTTTTAGTGCTATGTTCAATTTCCAATCAAAATTTTACACTTTCCCATGAATATTGCTAATTTTCCATATCTTTCATTGAAAATTTCATCAATTCCAATAAAAAAATTGCAATTTCCAGTAAAATTTTAATTTCTTGCTGAGAATTTAATCATTTTCAACGCAATGTTTAATTTATAATCAAAATTTTACACTTTCCAATGAATACTGTAGATTTCCAATTACAGTTTCTTAATTATCGATGAATATTTGATAACTTGCATTGAAAATTTCATCAATGTTCCCAAGTTTCTGTAAAAATATTTTGCAATTACCATGCTAATTTTTTTATAATTTTCACTGCAATGTATAAATTTCAATTAAAAATTTTGCTCTTTCATATGAATATTGTTAATCTTCAATTACAGTTTCTTAATTTTTGATGAATTTTTGGTAACTTTCATTAAAAATTAATCAATTGCGGTAAAATATTTGCAATTTTCAGCAAAAGTTTAAGTACGTGCTGAGAAGATTATAATTTTTAGTGCCATGTTTAATTTCCAATCAAAATTTTGCACTTTCCAATTAATATTGCTAATTTTCAATTACAGTTTCTTAATTTTAGATGAAGTTTTGTTAACTTTCATTAAAAATTTCATCAATTCCAGTAAAATATTTACAATTGCCACAAACATTTTAAATACTTACTGGGAATTTTATAATTTTTAGTACTATGTTTAATTTCCAATCAAAATTTTGTACTTTCCAATGAATATTGCTAATTTTCGATATCTTTCATTGAAAATTTCATCAATTCCAATAAAAAAATTGCAATTTCCAGTAAAATTTTAATTTCTTGCTGACTATTTAATCATTTTCAGCGCTATGTCTAATTTATAATCACAAAATTTTACACTTTGCAATGGTTATTGCTTATTTTCAATTGCAGTTTCTTAATTATCAATGAGTATTTGATAACTTTTATGGAAAATTTCATTAATTCCAGTAACATTTTTGCAATTGCCAGGAAAACTTTAGATTCTTGCTGAAGATTTTGTAATTTTCACTGCAGTGTTTAATTTACAATAAAAAAATTGCAGTTCTTTTCACAATGTTCTGTTCAAAATTAAGTTTTATGGTTGAAATGTCCATTGTTGGAATAAATTCGAGTCTTTTCGGGGCACAAAATTTAATCCCAGTTACGACACTTTTTCCGTAATTTCTTGAACGAAATTCGGTCCGTTTTTGTAAAGAATGAAAACACTTTAATTGTTTTTACTATTATCAGAGTAAATAATTAAAATATTAGTTAGCTTAAACAGCTTAAAAACAACAGAAATATGCAAAAATGTGCAGAAATGTGCTAAAATATGCTAAAATATGCTTTTTCGAAAACTGTCATCAAAAGTTGACATTTACGTTGAATTTTCAGTTGACAAAGTAAGTCTTTTTTGTTACCTAGCTGCGAAGTACTTTTATGTTCTAGAACGTCAAAGTCTTTTTGGTTCTAGAACAAAAATCAAATGTCAAAATAATTTGTCAATTATTCAACTTACATTTATAATTTTATTAATTAAATACAAAACATACGAAAACTATTTCGTACCTACTACATGTATATTGAAAGTGCCGATATTGCTGTGAGTCAAATTTATGCCAGATCCAATGCTATCCGTTATCATAGCGTTCAGTTCCTGATGTTCAATGCTGTAATTGTTTCAGTTTACTGCACACATTATATTATTGGCAACTTTTGTAGGGTCTGCTAAAGACGGTAACAATTTATTTGCAATTGAAATTTTATTTTGTATAGAATCTTCTAAAACTATATTACTGTTATGTTTTTATCATATTATTTTCGAGATAATGTTGCGCTAATTACTTTAAAATCTACGATACTTCGTTAGAAATCGTCGAAATACAGGCAAAATGTAATTATTACGCTATTTAAGCCGGAAACGTGATTGCATTCTGCACCGATCCCTCACTAATAGACAACTAGGGCGGAATATGCAATATGTGGCTGGCAATATACGCAATTACCAAACCTATATGCAGGGAATTCCTATTACTCGTCCAGGCTGCTAGATCTACAATGATTAGTTTTCTGATGTAATTATAATGCGATACATTAGACACAAGACGTCCTTTTTGTTGCGCCAAAAACGGTTCGATTGGAAGATCTTTAATTTATCAACTGCAGATAACGATTGGAGTCAATTAGCCGTATGAATAAGGCCCCACGTATAAACGAGTATATCACTGAGAATTTCCGTGACGGATGATGATGGGAAAGACCATTAAAGTATCAGTCCGTGTGCGTGGATTTCCTGTACACTTCCGTTAGTGAGTCGTTGAACCGGGGAGGCTAGAAAGGGAAAACGACCGATTTCTTACGCTTCTATTGTGAATTTGATATTTTCGAGTTGCGAGTGGAAAACTCTCGGGAAAATCAATCTGCACTGTCGGTATCGTACAATCTAGTGCATTTGCATATGCAACATATTATAATATATGTATTTAAAAATACTATGTCAAGAGAATAATGATCGTGAATATCTCAGAATACTGAGAAAAATAGATTATACAAATAATTGCAGGAGCGACCGGCCATTAAACACCTATTGCTACTGACAATTGAACCAGTAAGGAGGTGGTAACTTTTTAATTTACCTAAATATGTATTATTATTATCCGTATTCAGCAGAATGTATAAAACAAAAGAAGCTTCCAAAGTACATAAATGGTTTCATGACTATTTTTGGCTAGAATACAGCGTCCGGCGAAATCCAGCAAGCTGCTTCCTGTACAGGCTATTTAAAAAAAAATTTAGAGAATCAGTTTTTATCTCATTCGGCTTTAAAAATTGGAAGAAAATATATTAATTGATATGTTGTAATTTAATATGTTTCATGGGATTAATATCCAATCGAAATTTTTGAGATATATGCTATTAAGTACTTTCTCAAAATTTTGCTCGTAGTTTTCAGTGATATCTCTAAAACTATCGTGTCAATATTCATGCAATTTGTTTCTGATATTGAGTGATATATTTATATTTCATGTGTGTAGTTGTGTGCATATCAAATGCGTAATTATTAAGATATTTGGTGTTTAGTGCGGTCATGCGGTTTTTTGGCGATATTCTTAAATTTTGCTCACACTTTATTAATGATATGTCAAAAAGTTGCGTATCAATATTAGTACAATTTAATCCGGATATTAATTGATATTTTGTGATTTATTGAAGTTAATGGGATTAATATCCAATTCGTAATTATTGAGATATATGCTATTACATACTTTCTCAAAATTTTGCTCGTAGTTTTCAGTGATATCTCTAAAACAATCGTGTCAATATTCATACAATTTGTTGCTAAGATTGAGTGATATGTTGATATGGGTATGTCATGTACGTAGTTGTATGTATATCTAATGCGTAATTCTTGAGATATTTGCTGTTTGGTGGGTCATGTGTTTTTTGGAAATATTTCCAAGTTTTGCTCACGATACACTACTAATGATATGTTAAAAAGTAGCGTATAAATATTAATACAAATTATTCTGGATATTAATTGATATGTTTTAATTTAATATGTTTCATGGGATTAATATCCAATGCGTAATTCTTGAGATATATGCCATAAGTACTTTACTAAAATTTTGCTCGCAGTTTTCATTGATATCTCTAAAACTATCGTGTCAATATTCATGCAATTTGTTTCTGATATTGAGTGATATATTTATATTTCATGTGTGTAGTTGTGTGCATATCTAATGCGTAATTATTAAGATATTTGGTGTTTAGTGCGGTCATACGGTTTTTGGCGATATTCTCAAAATTTGCTCACACTTTATTAATGATATGTCAAAAAGTTGCGTATCAACATTAGTACAATTTAATCTGGATATTAATTGATATGTTGTGATTTATTAAAGTTACTGGGATTAATATCCAATTCGTAATTATTGAGATATATGCTATTAAATACTTTCTCAAAATGTTGCTCGTAGTTTTCAGTGATATCTCTAAAACAATCGTGTCAAAAGTCATACATTTTGTTGCTAAGATTGAGTGATATATTGATATGGCTATGTCATGTACGTAGTTGCATGTATATCTAATGCGTATTTCTTGAGATATTTGCTGTGTGGTGGGTCGTGTGTTTTTTGGAAATATTCCCAAGTTTTGCTCACGATACACTCTAATGATATGTTAAAAAGTAGCGTATAAATATTAATACAAATTATTCTGGATATTAATTGATATGTTGTAATTTAATATGTTTCATGGGATTAATATCCAATGCGTAATTCTTGAGTTATATGCCATAAGTACTTTACTAAAATTATGCTCGCAGTTTTCATTGATATCTCTAAAACTTTTGTGTAAATAGTCATGAAATTTGTTTCTGATATTGAGTGATATATTTGTATTTCATGTGTGTAATTGTGTGCATATCTAATGCGTAATTATTAAGATATTTGGTGTTTCGTGCGGTCATACGGTTTTTGGCGATATTCTCAAATTTTGCTCACACTTTATTAATGATATGTCAAAAAGTTGCGTAGCAATATTAGTACAATTTAATCTGGATATTAATTGATATGTTGTGATTTATTAAAGTTAATGGGATTAATATCCAATTCGTAATTATTGAGATATATGCTATTAACTACTTTCTCAAAATGTTGCTCGTAGTTTTCAGTTATATCTCTAAAACAATCGTGTCAAAATTCATACAGTTTGTTTCCAAGATTAAGTGATATACTGATATGGGTATGCCATGTACGTAATTGTATGTATATTTAATGCGTAATTCTTGCGATATTTGCTGTTTGGTCGGTCATGTGTTTTTTGGCAATATTCTCAAGTTTTGCTCACGATACACTACTAATGATATGTTTAAAAGTAGCGTATAAATATTAATACAAATTATTCTGGATATTAATTGATATGTTGTAATTTAATATGTTTCATGGGATTAATATCCAATGCATAATTCTTGAGATATATGCCATTACGTACTTTACTCAAATGTTGCTCGCAGTTTTCATTGATATCTCTAAAACGATTGTGTCAATATTCATGAAATATGTTTCTGAGATTGAGTGATATATTTATATTCCATGTGTGTAGGTATGTGCATATCTAATGCGTAATTATTAAGATATTTGGTGTTTAGTGCGGTCATTCGGTTTTTGGCGATATTCTCAAATTTTGCTCACACTTTAATACTGATATGTCAAAAAGTTGCGTATCAATATTAGTACAATTTAATCTAGATATTAATTGATATGTTGTGATTTATTGAAGTTAATGGGATTAATATTCAATTCGTAATTCTTGATATATATTCTATTATATACTTTCTCAAAATTTTGCTCGTAGTTTTCAGTGATATCTCTAGAACAATCCTGTCAATATTCATACAGTTTGTTTCTAAGATTAAGTGATATACTGATATGGGTATGTCATGTACGTAATAACATGTATATTTAATGCGTAATTCTTGCGATATTTGCTGTTTGGTGGGTCATGTGTTTTTTGCCAATATTCTCAAGTTTTGCTCACGATACACTACTAATGATATGTTAAAATGTTATTTCAAGTAGCGTATAAATATTAATACAAATTATTCTGGATATTAATTGATATGTTGCAATTTAATATGTTTCATAGGATTAATATCCAATGCGTAATTCACGAGATATATGCCATTATGTACTTTACTAAAATTTTGCTCGCAGTTTTCAGTGATTTCTCTAAAACGATTGTGTCAATATTCATGCAATTTGTCTAAATCCGCCACTGTTGCTATACAATTAGACGAGTTTTAGAGTTCAATATTATTAAGTCCGCCACTGGATATTAACAAAAACTATGATAAGATTTATAAACATGTTTGTACTGGTAATGAAATTTTTTTTATCTGTATATTTTAATATTTATAAAATCAGTTTCCCAATTGGGCAATGATAAAGATCAGCTTCTAAATCGTGCCTAGTTTGTGAATCAATTAAGTCCGAATATTTGGTCTGATGTACACTTTTAAATAACTTGTCTGGTACACATAAACGGTTTTATTTGCTTTGTTCGCGAACTGCAATTATCAATATTGTTTGAAAAGTAGATAAGCAAAACGAGAGTGGCAACTAATTGGGGCAGCGGAATTCAGTAATTTTGAAACTAGTTAATATAACTGATACAAAATACGTATCGGACGCAAACCAGATATTAAACTTTAAGATCAATACGAACACTGTAAAAATGTATAAATGGGATTTGAAAAGTTGATGGAGGAATCCGGTACTATGTTATAATTAATCATGATGATACAAAAATGAAACACGTTACTACGTTTTTTATCACTTTAAATATCACTATCATTAAATTATCACTAAATAACTTACATGCCAAGAAATTCAACTTTTCGGTATAAAATTGTTGTATAAAATGTAAATAACAATTGCAGTTATGAACTTGTAATAATATTCTAAATTCCTGAATAATTGAACATATCAGAAATTACAAAATTGTCGATAATCAATGAGTAATAATGAAAAATTGAAGTAAGACCCACAAAGAAAAAAATCATCTTTTCTGTGTAACAAATTTTTAGTTTTGGTAATATTTTTCACAATTCTAGTAAAGTAACATCGAAATTTTGTACTTTAATTATTGAATTTATCAGAAATTACAAAATTGCCAATAAATATGAATAATGGAGAAAGTTGAAAGCAAATTTATTAAAAAAAATTGTTATAGAGATGTGGAATATCTTAATTATTTATAAAAAATTGTCACTATTACTCGTTGATTTTGACGTTTTTTATCACTTTATTTTTTCGTTACACTCAACTGCAGTTTCGACCACAACGAGGTCATTATCAAGTGATTCAAAATTTCTTGAAAAAATAATGTGATAAAAAACGTAGTAACGTGTTCATGTTTGTATTAATGGGATATGTTTTTACGGGTAATTACGGTATAGATATTTAAAGTATTTTTTTATTTAGCGATATATCCATGTGTTTATGTATATATTTATTATGTTTTTAATTTTATGTGTATGTATGCAATTAAAGAGATTCATTTAAAAAAACAAAAAAGTGTTGTAGCAATTAGATAATTACAATAACAACTGAATAAATATCTTCTCAATAAATGAACCGTCGAAAACAATGGACATGTCCCTGGATCCATTTCTGGATTTTATTTACTCTGAATTTAAGGAAAAAAATTGACTTACACCACTTTTTTTTTCAAGGACTCTTATGTTATAGTATATAACGTTAATAGGCCTGTTATATAACAGACGAGGTTGCGATTTTATAATCAACAGAGTCTGTTATATCCATATCGGCCGTATGTTGTTTTATGATTTTCGTGATACTAAAATAAAAAAGATTAAATTTTGCGAAATTATTTTCATAATGACATATTTCAACTATACTGGGATGGTTATGTAGTAATGCTTGTGAACTCCAATAGTATATAACGCCATTAGGCCGATAAGTAAAGGGTTTTCCAATAAGAGGTGTTATTTTGATATTCAAAGAAAAATGCCATTTTTTATTATAAATCATCAGATGTTTATTTCATTACAAAGAGGAAGGTATGCCGTTAATAGTGGAAAATAACATCAAGCAAATGACCACCACGGCCACGCTTACAGGACAAAATCCTTTTCATGAAATTTTCCATAACTAAATCGCAAAGTGGCTGCTGTATGTCCTCGATAGCCTCACGAATTCCATCTTTGAGGTCTTGAATCGATACTGGGCTGTTGGCGTAGACCTTCTCCTTCACGTGGCCCCAAAGAAAGAAGTCGCAAGGTGTTAAATCACAAGATCTCGGTGGCCAATTGTGATCACCTCTTCGAGAGATAACACGGTCCGGAAACTTTTCCCTTAAAAGATCAATGGTTTCGTTGCTTGTGTGGCACGTAGCGCCGTCTTGTTGAAAGTGAACGTTGTCCAGATCAATACCATCCAATTCCGGCCATAAAAAATCGTTAATCATCTCTTGATAGCGCAATCCATTCACCGTAACTGTTGCGCCAGCCTCATTTTCGAAAAAGTAAGGTCCAATGACTCCGCCGGACCATAAACCGCACCAAACAGTCACACGTTGAGGATAGAGAGGCTTTTCAACAATAACTCTTGGGTTTTCTGAGCCCCAGATGCGACAATTTTGCTTGTTGACGAAGCCACCGAGGTGGAAATGGGCCTCATCACTGAAGATGATTTTTCGATGGAATTCCGGATCATTTTCATGCATTTCAACGACCCAATCAGCAAAGTCACGACGTTGTTGATGATCGGCCGGCTTGAGTTCTTGTGTTAACTGGACTTTATAAGCCTTAAGACCCAAATCTTTATGCAAAATACGGTGTAATGACGTTTGTGGAATACCTAATTCCAAAGAACGACGAGGAATGGACAAACCTGGGTTTTCTTCAACACTTTCGGCTACAGCAGCAATATTCTCGGCTGTTCTTGAGCGACGTGCACGGGTTTTATTCTTCTCATTACTAACTTGTCCCAACAGCTCGAATTTTTCCACCAATTTCTGTATTGCGGTCCGACAAGGTGCTTCACGACGACCCAAAAATGTTCGAGTTTTAGGAACCGTCTCTGCCAAATTTTCGCCATTTTTATAGTGAATTTTAATAATTTCAATGCGTTGTTGAAGCGTGTATCGTACCATTTTTATTAATGGCGTAGTTTCTACTTGTCAAATGCCAAGAAATGACAGCTTCAAAAGTGACATCTACCGAAATAGCGGGCTATTCAAAATAACACCTCTTATTGGAAAACCCGTTAGCAAATAACAGGCGCGGGTCGAAGTTTGTAAACCGAGGCAAAGCGAAGCGGAGCGGAGCGCAGCCGAGGTTTATATTCAACCAAGCCTGTTATTTGCATATCGGCCGTATGTTGTTCGATACTTTTTGTAATACCTAAATTACAAAAACTGGTCAATTTATCAATATTAAATTTCAAAATTAATAAACTAGTTATCCAGGCGCAATTTGATACCATAGCAACATCAACGGTTCAAATACAAACAAACAAATCAAAGTTAAATTAGAAAAATAATGTCAGATGTGCCAAGTTCTTCGTTTTGTTGTATCCCCGAAGATGTACTAAATGAAGCAAATGCTGCCACAATCGATTTACTTCCCCAAAAAAGCAGCAGCAGGTATGAGAAAGAATATGAAGACTTTATTGCTCATAAATTTGCGTTGTCATTTAAATAACGTCCACGGCCGTTATTATAACGGCCAAGGCCTTTACGCCTGTCATATCGATCAAGCAGACAGTACTGATAAATGTCAATAACACAGAGGTATTACAAAAAATAAATAACAGTCAACGGCTGTTAAATTTTAATATTATTGTTTATACTTTTTTTAAATTACATGTTATTTAACATTATTTTTATATTATTTACTGAATTGACAATAGTGTTTCCATATTATATGTACAAATTACATGTACTAATGGCATATCTTTATTTTCAGGTAAGTCATTGAACGTCTTAACGGAAATGTTCGGCTACAAGTAAGTATCAGTAGGTATGGGGGGTACTTGGGCTGAATTTTAATGATCTCTGCATGCTGTTTATACCAATCTCCTTACATCAGCCTGTTTAGAAGAGGTCCGATTTTTAACGGCCGTGGCTGATATCAGTTAAGTAACAACCATAGAGACAGTACCGATAATATGTAATTACAATCGAGTATCACGAAAAATAAATAACAGTCCACGGCTGTTAAATTTTAACGGCCGTGGTTAATTTCAGTTAAATAACAACCATGGAGACAGTACCGATAATATATCATTACAATCAAGTATCACGAAAAATAAATAACAGTCCACGGCTGTTAAATTTTAACGGCCGTGGCTGATATCAGTTAAATAACAACCATGGAGATAGTACCGATGATATGTAATTACAATCAAGTATCACGAAAAAAAGTATTGGTGAAATTAGATAATTACAATAACAACCGAAGAAATATCTCCTTAATATATGAGGCGTCGAAAACAAGAAACATGTTCATGGATCCATTATCAACAGGGATATCCAAATAGTTATTTACAAACCAAGTGCGGGAACACAATTTTCCCGCATGAACGCAATTTTGAAGCATGAGCGACCGAAGGGAGCGAATGCTTCATCTGCGTGAATGCGGGAAAATGATTCCCGCAAGTGGTTTGTACATTTTTTTTTGAAACGAACAGAACGATCAGCATAAACTCAAATAATTTTCATTCCGTTTCAAAATATGAAATAAAGCAAGCCATGGCTGTATAGCAAAACAATGATTGTTACTTTGACAGTTGATTTTTTAAAGCCTGTCGTTTAAAGTCTCAGTTTCTAATAAAATGTCTTCCGATTCGGATATAAGTAGTTGTACACCTCCGGAAATCCGCAATGCCGCTAATACGGCAATTAAAAATTTATTGCCGGATAAATCCAAACGAAGGTACGAGTTGGTATACTCGAAATTTATGGATTGGTGCAGGTTAAACAAAATACGGACTTATTCAGAAAATTGTTTGCTGGCATATTTTCAAACCTTTTCAAGCAAAAAGTATTGTACGATAAATGTGTACAATAATAACCCTGCTTAAGTCGATGTAGATCGTTCACAATAAATAATTATGTATTGATTTATTTATGACAGTGTTTTTTTGCCGTTTTCCCGGTCTACTAGACCGGGAAATACGGATTTCCGGTTGTCAATAGAGTGCGTCAAATGTCACTTTCGAGGCGGTGAGTTCAAAAAGGATATTTAACATCATTCAATTCTCGTAATTAATGGTTTCCCATTCAAAATGTACAAATCATAAATAGCATTACGTTTTTATCACTTAATGAATATAAATACATAGTGTCCAAAAGAATGAACTGCATGGGGGTCTCGGAAATCGTCGAAGTTACAAAAGCGGCTACATTACAAAAAAGTTGCACAATTTCGTGGTTAATAATACATATTCTGTTGAGAAAACCAGAAAATTTCGCTCACTCACGGAGATATTCGACAAAATCCGAAATATTGCGATTTCGTTTTTATTTTTTTCTAAAGTTATTTGAAAAGGTATAAAAAAATAAAAGGCACTTTCTCATTACCACATTTTTAGCTCTATAAGACAGTGTTTACAAATTTGCAGTACAACGTTTCGAAGAAAACATCATCAACTTTATTTTTTATATGGGCTGTAAAAATGTACACCCTGTATTAGATAGCATTTCCTATTACGAATTCAACGATTTACATCACAGTATGGTTTCTCATGTTTTTATTAGAAAAACATTTGAAACCTATTGGTGTAGTAGGCATTGAAATGATGGCGACGAAGATACAAATTATTACCTATTTTCTATTATAAAACCACTTTATACCAATTCATCAAAATTTTTATGTGTACTTGTATATTTTGATATTATAATTAAATGTATTGACATTTTCTCGTTTATTTGTTTTTTGAACTTATTTTAGAATCTAAATAAACATTTCTGAAACTAAAAGTTTTTTTGTAGTTGCACCTTCTGAATTATTAATAAAATTTGCATTAATTTGCATACATTTTCTGTGATTTTCTTGTATTGTCGATAGCAAATATTTTATAGCTAGCAATCTAATGCTTTCATTATTATATATATATATATATATATATATATATATATATATATATATATATATATATATAACATATGGAACATTTTGGTGTAGTAGGCATTAAATTAATGCGACGAAGATAAAAATTATTACCTATTTTCTATTATAAAAACACTTTATACCAATTTATCAAAATCTTTATGTGTACTTGTATATTTTGATATTATAATTAAATGTATTGAAATTTTCTCGTTTATTTGTTTTTTGAACTTATTTCAGAATCTAAATTAGCATTTCTGAAACTAAAAGTTTTTTTGTAGTTGCACCTTCTGAATTATTAATAAAATTTGCATTAATTTGCATACATTTTCTGTGATTTTCTTGTATTTTCGATATCAAATATTTTATAACTAGCAATCTAATAATTTACTGGGTTACTGGGTTACAAACTAAAAGAAAAATCAAAAATATCATAGAAATTATACATACATATGTTTATACAAAATTTTTACTACGGTATTCTTAAAAATCATAATTTTGAGAAAACAGCATCCTCAAATTTTCAAATGATATCAGAACAGCTTTTATTAAGATATAAAATTGAAAAGATTTCAATAAAATTTCAACAATTTAAAACAAAATATTTAACATCTAAACTAATCTAGCAATCTAAAG
Organism: Othius punctulatus; assembly: GCA_951805005.1. Classification (NCBI taxonomy): domain Eukaryota; kingdom Metazoa; phylum Arthropoda; class Insecta; order Coleoptera; family Staphylinidae; genus Othius; species Othius punctulatus. The sequence continues at coordinate 15,779,136 of OX638138.1, forward strand.
ATTTCATTATTATATTAGAGGTTAGTGGTTGATAAACTAAAAGAAAAGTCAAAATTTTCAAGGAAAGTATACATAAATATTAAAGTGTATACCAAATTTTTACTAAGATATTCTTAAATATCATAATTTTGAGAAAAAAACATCCTCAAATTTTCAAATATTATCAGATTAGCTTTTATTAAGATATATATTTCAAAAGATTTCAATAAAATTTCAACAATTGAAAACAAAATATTTAACATTTTCATTACTGGGATTTGTAGCTGACCTACAAGTTTCATAGTAGGTACTAAAATAAAACTTTAATAATAGAAAAAGAAAATCATGGTAATTATACATACATATTAAAGTTTAAACAAAAGTTTAAAATAGAGAAAATATGATGTAAAATATTGAAAGAAAAAATGATAATTTCTTAATAATTTACGAAAATTTTCTCTATTATAAACTTTTGTTTAAACTTTATTATGTATGTATAATTACCACTTTTTTTCTGTTATAAAACTTTTATTGTCATTATTACTCGTTGATTATTGACAATTTGTAAATTCTGATAAGTTCAATTACGAAAGTATAGAATTTGGAGGGTTCCGATATGTTCAAAACTTACTTACTTAAATTTTCAAATATGTGCGATTTTATAAAAATTGTGTTTTTTTTTAACAAAACTCATATTGTATACAATAGTTGTAATTATTGGCATTTTTTTTATAATGTTTACTATTTCTAATCGAGTACTTACAATTTTTATTCTCCAATGCTCTATTTTTATAGATTTCCGAGAGGTTTTCACTATTTCTGACCAATCAGAAATAAATAACTTGTCAAGAAATTCAACTTTTCTGTACGTAAGTAATCGATTGGAAATAGTCAACATTTATAAAAAATCCCAAGAAATACAACTATTGTATACAATATCAGTTTTGTTAAAAAAAAACACAATTTTTATAAAATCGCACATATTTGAAAATTTAATGTACGATTTTATAAAAATTGTGTTTTTTTTAACAAAACTGATATTGTATACAATAGTTGTATTTCTTGGCATTTTTTATAAATGTTTACTATTTCTAATCGATTACTTACAATTTTTATTATCTATTTCTCTATTTTTATAGATTTCCGAGAGGTTTTCACTATTTCTGACTAATCAGAATTAAATTACTTCATTAAATCAAGAAATTCAACTTTTCTGTATAAAATTGTTAGTGTAAAAAATACAACATTTTGTAAAATCGCTAACATTCGAACATTTATAGCAGTTATGAACTAGTAGAAATATTCTAAATTCCTTAATAATTGAACTTTTCAGAAATTATAAAATTGTCGATCAATGAGTATTAATGAAACATTGAAGTAAGATTCACATAGAAAAAAAATTTCAATAACAAATATTTAGTTTTGGTAATCTTTTTCACAATTTTAGTAAAATCTCATCCAAATTCTGTCAGAATATGAATATCATCGTACTCAAATTATTGAATTTATCAGAAATTACGAAATTGCCAATAAATAGGATTATTAGAGAAAAATTAAAGCAAATGATTTAAAAAATAAAATCTGTAATAGAAAAGTCGATTTTTTTAAATATTTTACGAAAAAAATTCATTATTACTCGTTGATTGTCGACAATTTTGTAATTTCTGATAAGTTCATTCGTAAAAGTATAGAATTTGGTAAGGTTGGTCCTATAAGTGGAAAACAACCTTAAATTTTTCAATATGTGCGATTTTACAAAAAATGTGTTTTTTAACAACACTGACAATAAATTTGTATATACAAATTTTTAGTTTTTATTAATATTTTTTCTATTCTATTCCCTTTTAATTCTAGTGAAATCGCATCCAAATTTTGTAGCTACTCAAGTAATCAAATTTATCATAAATTACTACATTGTCGATAGTCAAGAGTAATAGAGAAAATTTGAAGTAAAATATTTAAAAAAAAATATGCAATTTCTTAATATTTTACGAACCGTTTTCATTATTACTCGTTGATTATCGACAATTTGTCATTTATGATAAGTTGAATTGCGAAAGTATAGAATTTGGAGGGTTCCTATGTGTTAAAACTGTTGCAAATTTCCAATTATGTGCGATTTTATAAAAATTGTGTTTTCAAAACTGATTTTATATACAAAAGTTGAATTTCTTCGCATTTTTCATAAATGTTTACTATTTTTAATCGATTACTTAGAATTTTTATTCTCTATTTATATATCTATGTTTATAGATTTTCGAGAAGTTTTCACTATTTCTGACCAATCAGTATTAAATAACTTGTCAAGGAATTCAACTTTTCTGTACAAAATTGTCAGTATTGTTAAAAAATACAAATTTTGCAAAATCGTAAACATTCGAACATTTATAGCAGTTATGAACTTGTAGAAATATTCTAAAATCCCTAATAATTGAACATATCAGAAATTACAAATTTCTCGATCAATGAGTATTAATGAAATATTGAAGATCCACATAGAAAAAAAAATCACTTTTCTATAACAAATTTTTAGTTTTGGTAATATTTTTCTCAATTCCAGTAAAATCTCATCCAAATTCTGCAAGAATATGAAAATTATCCTACTCTAATTATTGAATTTATCAGAAATTACAAAATTGCCAATAAATAGGATTATTAGAGAAAATTTAAAGCAAATGATTGAAAAAAATAAAATTTGTAATAGAAAAGTGTAATTTTTTAATATTTTATGAAACCCTTTCATTATTATTCGTTGATATTTAGTTTTGATAATATTTTTTACAATTCTAGTAAAATCTCATCCAAATTCTGTAAGAATATGAATATCATCGTACTCAAATTATTGAATTTATCAGAAATTATAAAATTGCCAATAAATAGGATTATTAGAGAACATTTAAAGCAAATTAAAAAAAAAAAAATGTAATAACAAAGTGGAACTTTTTTAATATTTTACGAAAAAAATGCATTATTTTTTTAATATTTTACGAAAAAAATGCGTTGATTGTCGACAATTTTGTAATTTCTGATAAGTTCATTCGTCAAAGTATCGAATTTGGTAATGTTGGTCCTATACGTTCAAAACAACCTTAAATTTTCCAATATGTGGGATTTTACAAAAATTGTATGTTTTAACAACACTGACAACAAATTTGTATATACAAATTTTTAGTTTTTATTAATATTTTTCTATTCTATTTCCTTTTAATTCTAGTAAAATCACATCCAAATTTAGTAGCTGCTCAAGTAATTGTATTTATCATAAATTACTACATTGTCGATAATCAATAGTAATAGAGAAAATTTGAAGTAAAATATTTAAAAAAAAAATAGTAAAGTGGCAATTTCTTAATATTTTACAAACAGTTTTCATTATTACTCGTTGATTATCGACAATTTGTAATTTATCATAAGTTCAATTGCGGAAGTATAGAATTTGGAGCGTTCCTATTTGTTAAAAACTGTCGTAAATTTCCAAATATGTGCGATTTTATAAAAATTGTGGTTTTAACAAAACTGATTTTGTATACAAAAGTTGAATTTCTTGGCATTTTTTATAAATGTTTACTATTTCTAATTGATTACCTAGAATTTTACCTATTTTTGTAAGTTTCCATCATTATCGACAATTTTGTAATTTTCGATAAATTCATTCGAGTATAGAATTGAGTCAGGTTGGTCCTATAAGTTCGAAACTACCTTAAATTTTCCAATATGTGCGATTTTACAAAAATTGTGGTTTTTAAACAACCATGACGATTTTGTATATAAATGTTCAATTTCTGTAAAAGCAAAGGTTTCATTGAATATTCGTAATTTAACAAAAAAAATGCAACCGCAGTCAACGGTATCATTATATTCGAATTATATAGCTTTTCTGCTAACAAATATTCTTTATTATTATTATTATTAATTGGTATTTTTTAATTTAATTTTTTTTAAATTATTTCATCTACTTTCTGATCGATGAACTAGATTATTTACTATTTCTTAAAGATTTCCGAGATTTTTCTCTGTTTCTGACCAATCAGATTTAAAAGAAAAAATGCCTAGAAATTTAATTTTCTATTTTCAAAATTGTCAGTATTGTTCAATTTTGATTGTATAATCGCTAACATAAGAAAACTTATGGCAGTTTTGAACTTTTAAGCAGAATTAATTACATTACCTTTGCATGACGGAGTATTTTTAATTAAGGTGAAATAATTCCAACAAAATAAATCTTTGTAAACTCTTAAAATGCATCCACAAGCCTTAAGCGATTGGAATGATATTAATTACTTGCATAAACACTATATTTTTATTTAATTGCTAGACAATATACTATTGCAAAGTACCTTGAGGTGGTAGTTGTGGGATCATAAAATTGAAAACTTACTTATTTAAACGCATCGATCTACCAGCACCAGTTAAGCCATGCTTCACTAACCTACATACAGAAACTTGCATGAAACATCAAGCAAGCTTCTAGCTTCGGTGGCCACTTTATATGATAAAATTACACAGAGGTGCAATCAACTCCGGAAACTAAGTAGATTTCTGGCCCCTTTAGTTTGCCTTGCAAAGCATATATAGAAATTTCAGCAAATTAAAATTAAGTGTGGGTATGTTAACCGACGATAAAGTGGATAACAGTATGAAATATCAACTTGCAAAGATGAATAGAATTTCAATATAAAGTCTTTTTGTTCTTTCGGTTTTTAAAATAATATTTAAAGTTTAAAACAATAATAAAACCCGATCTAAAGTTCGCTTCCGTTCCGCGGTATAAAAGTCTGACAAGAAAACGCGCTTTGGAGTAATAAGTATTTCACTTCATACATAAAAATACTTTAAAACTCCGAAACATAATTCAGCAACTAATGGCTATCGGTATATTAAATTTAAAGCACTTGATAAATAGTAAGTGCTATAGAGGCAATTTGCCATGATTAATAAGTGCACTTCTTTTGTAATCTGAACTTCGCGAACCCTTTGCCGTGCAATCATAATTTATTTTTAATTATAATCTCGCGCCCACGCGCACCCATTCTTCACTTGCAAATGGGTGTAAATAAAAAATGAATGGCACCGGCACAAATTGCCATTAAATTGTAATAAGCGAATGAATTTTGACAGGTGGCCGTTTCGTAATAATAGGGCGGAAATTGTTAACTTCTGCGTTTTAATTACAACTGCAAATTGTGCTGCGCATTGTTATTCTGTAAGGTTGAATCTATGAATTTAAATTAGATAAAAATAATCACCCATGCTACCAAATTGATTTACATCCTTGCATATATAGAAATGGTCGTTCGCATCTGTTGTAAATTTCCTAGTTGAATGCATAGCATGTGAGAACGCTTTGGGAAGCCACCAGTATTTCAATGCTCGCCGGAAATCGATGTCGCCACTGTTTAATAACGCAAGATCCATTTCGCGTGGAAGGATTAGAATATAATCATTGTATAAACAGCAATGTTCCCAGAACATTAAATATTTTAGGGATCTTTCATCGAAGCTACCTCGTAATATTGTTCCCTGGTCGAGAACGGTTAGCATAAAATAGGGTATCTCGTAGCTAAATCGGCTCATGTGCATTAATTTTTAATGCACGTGCATGCTTCATTGCCTTCTTGCACCCTCTTAGTGCGGCTTTCATATTCAATGCGCTCAGTGAAACTAGTTGATTTAAAAGTAGCCAGCTTTTTGGGTCATAACTGGTCTCTATTGAATTCAATATACTATCGGTCTTTATATTAAAAACTTATTATTATATTATATTGTATTATCTTTTTTCGTTTCATATTGTAAACTAATATTATTAATGACAAATATTGTAATATATGTAAAGGAGTAATATTAATACTGCATTCTCATTACAATAATGTGCAACAAAATATATTCCTAGCTAATATAAATAATATGCTATAAAATTGAGAAATAAGCAAATAAGCACAAAAAATTAAGAAATATGCACAAAAAATTCATTAAAGCAATTATAAGCTTAAAAATTGAAAATATGCATAAAACCACAAAAAAAAAAATTGTCACGTTACTTCATTTGCTGAAATTCGTATAGATACGAGGTCATTGTGGTCTGCTATTAAAACGGATGTATAACATAATATCTACAAATCCGCGCCTTGGTTATGTGGCTACATGAATAAATGTAACTTATCTTTTCTTATCTCAATATTTTGTTTAAATTTTAATAATAACGAAGGAAATAAACTATGAAATTATCGGAAAACTATTCATAAAACACTATAGTTCATTTGTGCTATTTTTGTGCTATAACTATTTAGTTTATAGTTTTCCTTTGGTTTAAATTGCAAAAAAAAAGCTCAGTCCTGTACGTGTTAGTACGGACAGCCGAGGAATAAGGTGCTGTGTAATTCAAAAGTCAGCTGTCAGTACTAACATGTACAGGGGTGCGCATATTTTTCAATTTCAACCAAACGAACGCAATAAATTAATCAAATCACGGGAAAACCGCTGTTTGTCATTTGCTGAAGAATAAATTAATAAAAACTCAGCTGTTGAAATACTTAGCATTTACGAATCACATGCACGGTGTGCATTTAAATGAAATAACTTACATAGCATTTTTTAAATGTAGAAAATCCTATTAAAATGATGATATTGTTGAAAAAATCAAATAATAGCAGTAACTAATTAGGCCATATGCGGAAGAGTATTTTAACCTCAAAGTTATTGTAATTTTCCATTCATTTTGGTTTGCATTTTTTTGTACAAATTATTTTTATTTTCTCAATTGAATAAGTGAGTTGTAAGAGAGGTATATTCCAAGAATATTAAACCCAAGCTTTAAAACTTTATTTATATACGATATACTGTCGGTTAGTTTCAGTTTTAATATTAAAAATACTTAGCAGTCAGGTTTCACTAGAATTACATGCACGGTGAATATTTAAATAAAATAACTTACATAGCGTTTTTTAAATGTAGAAAATCCTATGAACATTATGATATTCTTGAAAAAATCAAATAATAACATTATTATTATAATTATTAGTATTAAAATATTTTAAACTCAAAGTTATTGTAATTTTCGATTCATTTTGATTAGGTATTTTTAATTTGTATTTTTTTTTCAAATAATTTTCTGTTCAGAATTTATTTTTTGTTGTTCATTTCCAAGTTTTTTCGCTAGAATAATAAAAATATTTATGTAAATAATGTCTCATGTTTTTACTTAAGTGTATCAATTTCACCCCAGTAATAATAAATAATAAATTAGCTTACTTGTTCACCTGAATACATATGTCTCATTTTTGCCCAAGCATGTTTCATTATTACCCCAAAAGCAGGTTAAAAATGAGACACAGTTTTTTTTTCGAAGAAACATTCAAATATGCTAAAATTATTTATAGAGTATTATTCCTTACACAAATATGCACATGATGCATATTTTTTAATCAAGTCTTTCATAAATTAAAATACTGAAAAATGAAAAGTCTTCAATATTATCTCATTTTTACACCACCTATTCTAATATATTTTAAACTCAAAATTGTTGTAATTTTTGATTCATTTTGGTTTGCAATTTTGTCTACAAATTATTTTTATTTTCTCAATTGAATGAGTGGGTTGTAAGAGAGGTATATTCCAAGAATATAAAACCTAAGCTTTATCACTTTATTTATATCTCAACAATTGGTTATTTTCAGTTTTAATATTAAAAATTGTGATTTATAATACAAATTCGTAAAGCACTACTTTACAAAAATGTATCATGCAAAATATTTTTTAGCATTTTTCTACGCTAGCTGTTATGAAACGTCAAGCCGCCGTTAGTGAATAGTGATTAAGGGATATTCATCATTGCAATAACGCAATTATTTTGTTATCCAACAGTTTATTTTTATTATATAAAATACGTCAGGATGTAAATATATATATATATATATATATATATATATATATATATATATATATATATATATATATATATATATATATATATATATATATATATATATATATATATATATATATATATATATATATATATATATATATATATATATATATTCACCACGGAGATTCTTTCTTCGAAAGTTCGAAAGTTTTCTAAGAACCTTTTTCAATTGAAACTTGCCAACATAACTGTCAAAATTTGTCAAATATATCAACTATTGAAATTTGTCAAATTTTCAGACGGAACTGGTCAAATGAATCACATTTTTAACCACAGCTATTTAAAGAAATTAAACATTCTATAAGTTTTTTGTGCTATAAAATTTTCAATTCTAATTTTCGAAATCTGCCTGTTTTAAGTTGTAAATTTTAACAGCACTTATTAAATTTTCAATCATTAAAGTTTCAACTGCCGTATCAAATTTTCAATTGTAATTTTCCAAATCCGTCATATTTTTAACTGCATTTATTACATTTTCAATTGTAATTTATTAGAGCTATCAATTAACTGAAAGTTATCATCTGCCGAATAGATGGCCCAATTTTGAAACCCATGTAGCAAAATGTGTTTAATCTTTAACCTCATTGGTCCAAATTTGTCAATATCTGTAATTTTTATTGATTCGAAGTATGAAACTTTGAAATCTGGTAGATTTAAGAGAAATAGTAAGAATTTTCAATTGCACCCGTACAAATATGATTAATTTTGAATTGCAAATGTCTAAAATTGTCTCGAATAATCAATATATGCTATGTTTTGCAATTTTAAATTATAATTTATCAAAATTATCAATTTTGGAATAATAAAATATAACGTGTCAATTATTTGACTGAAAGTTATCATCTGCCGAATACTTGTGATTTTAATGGATGGCGGTATAATTTGAAGTTTGATGATAATTAGGTGTATATGTTAATGATGATAAAAGTGTATATAATTCTTGTTAATTATATGTAATTAGCAATAAGTCCTCATACCATGTTCCTAATACCCACCACTGAAATAGAAATCCACAATGTGATTAATGCCCTGAGGCCTAATTTTTGAAACCCATGTAGCAAAATCTGTTTAATTTTTAACCTCATTGGTCAAAATTTGTCAATATCTATAATTTTTATTAGTTCGAAGTATAAAACTGCGAAATCTAGTAGATTTTAAAAGGAATTGTACAAAATTTCATTTGCACCTGTCCAAATATGAACAATTTTGAATGTCAAATGTCTAAAATTGTCAATTTTTTGTCTAGAACAATCAATATATGCTATGTTTTGCAATTTTCAATTATAATTCATCAAAACTATCAATTTTGGAATAATAAAATAGAACGTGTCAATTATTTAACTGAAAGTTATCATCTGCCGAATACTTGTGATTTTGATGGATGGAGGTACAATTTGAAGTTTGATGATAACTAGGTCTATATGTTAATGATGATAAAAGTGTATAGAATTCTTGTTAATTATATGTAATTAGCAATAAGTACTCATACCATGTTCCTAATACCTACCACTAAAATAGATATCCACAATGTGATTAATGCCCTGAGGCCCAATTTTGAAACCCATGTAGCAAAATCTGTTTAATTTTTAACCTCATTGGTCAAAATTTGTCAATATCTATAATTTTTATTAGTTCGAAGAATGAAACTGCGAAATCTAGTAGATTTTAAAAGGAATTGTACAAGAAGAGGTAAGCGAGTAGATAAAGTTATCCTTCATTTCCTTCAATAAATATCTATTTTTTAATTGGTGAGTGAATGAATTGTGTGTAAGACTTATTTTACGCACAGTTCATGTTTGTTCGCATAGATGATTTATTACAAACTTGTACTAGAATAGAATAGAATTTTCAAATATTTTTTGCTGCGAAGATATGCCAAGGAGCAACAACAATAAAGATAATAATTTAGCTGTGAAAGAAACATTGTGCTAAAAAGTATCACTTTGCGCACTGTGAACAGTGCGTAAAATCTTAGTTTACGCACTATCGTAGAAAAATATATATCAACTGTAGCTACAAGTTATCAATTGTAACTTTTCTTGTTATGCGATTTGTTTTCCCCCAAAAAAAAAACTTACTTTACGTACTGTCGTAGAAAAATGTATATTTTATCACTAAGTATGTATCAACTGTAGCTACAAATTTTCAATTGTATCATTTCTTGCAATACGATCTGTTTTCACAAAAAAAAAACGATTCTTCTTCAAGTTTCCCAAAATCTTAAACTCCCACAGTCAATTTGCGTTTATAGCTTAAACTATGCTTCAATAATCGTAAAATTTCAAGATTTTATAATTACAGAAATATCTACAAGTAATTTAGAACATTTCATTGGGATTTTAACTTTTTATAGAGTTTTTAAATATTTTTTGCTGCGAAGATATGTCAAGGAGCAACAACAATAATAATAATAATAATAATAATAATAACCACTTCAGAATCGTATTGGAGGTCACTTCCTATGTCAACATACCTACAATTAAAGTCTTCAGTTATGCAAATACAAAATATAAATTATATATATTTTTATAATTCCTAGTAAATGCCAAGGCTAAATCTACCACCTACCCTAAAAACTTTTCCCCGTCCCATTCTATTTTCTTATGTATAGACATTTCATCAATCATCAAGGAGCAATAATATTAATAATAATAATAATTAAGCTGTGAAAGAAACATTGCAGTTTTGCACAACTTCTAAAGATGCTTCATTAAATTGTTATATCAAAAATAATTTCCAAAATTCCGATAGGATGTATAATTTTAATTTGTATATTTGTGAAAATTTGATCGCTTTAAGATATTTAAAGGAAATGGATAGATGTATCATTATGGGCATAAATTTGGGCTGTATGTATACTCTCCATTCACGATGTTTTTGCGTCAGGGGAGTCTATGAATATCTAGTAATTTTGTTGATAGTGTTTCGGAAATAACTGAATTCCCCAATGGAACTTGTCATTTTTCTTTAGGTTAAGCTGTTTTCAATTTTAGGTTATATTTCAGTTTTTCAGTTTTAAATAACATTGTTGCCAGATGCAAAATTTAAATTATTAGACATACTTCTTGTTGCAGTGGTATAATTTTTTGCATTTTGATTAATATTTTGACAGAAATGAAAATTATTTCTGGGTTCGAATATGCAGTAAAAAAAAAATAATGATATGTTTAAAAGCTAGTAGTGAAAAAAAAATCTGGCAATGTGGTAGGAATCAAATATCTAATAAAAATCGAACAAAACAAAAAATTTAACTTCCATTGCATCACTGAATCAGTTTGTCCAACATGAGACAAATAAAACCCACCCAACTCAGTTGCAGAAAGGTAGTGAATGTTTATTAATTATAATTTTCTGTTACAGGTACGTTAATCAGAAATGGCAGTAAGGAGTGTTCATTTAGTTGTAAGTTACATTTAAAATATCAATATTTAAACAAAATAATAAGTTTCTTCTTCGTGCAGAAGAGCCCAAAAGTCAAATTTAATAAATGGTACATTTTTCTCAATATGCTTTAGAATTTCGTGAGTAGGAATATAAAACGACCATTTCGTATAAAACTTATTGCAACTTCACGAGGGTTGTTATCCTACACAACAACAATAATGATAATAATTTAGCTGTGAAAGAAACATTGTGCTAAAAAGTATCACTTTACGCACTGTGAAAAGTGCGCAATATCACTATAACTATAAGATACATATTTACTGGATCAGATCTTAGCAAATTTTATAATTAGTCCATTTAAATTATAATTTATGGGGAAAATTTGGACATTATATTTAATCTTTAAAATCTTTCATCACAAAAATCTCGAAATATGCCCCATTTATTTCAATATACCTACTATTGAAATAAATTTTGAAATAAATTACTACTAACAGTAAAATTTTGAATTTAGTCATAATTTACCAAATTCCATACAAATCTCTGTAGATTTCACGTACATCTTCCCTCGAATTTTTATATTAGTTGTTCAAAAATAAAAGTTTGGAAGGATGCATTAAATAAAAGTGTTTGGGGTAGCAAAAAATGTATTTCATTAATTCTTGTTGTAATAATAATTAAGGAAGTACAGTCATGCTCACATAAATTAGGTTACAATAGCAATTGCAATAGCAATGTCAATATTTTGTACTAGCTTTATGCGAGCATGACTGTACACTGTTTCTACCTCAAACACTAAAGAAAAGAAAATAATATAACAAACCTAAACGATAAATTTTATAACAATTACAACAAAATCGATAAATCTATTATTATTATAAATGTATATTATGTATAATTACACTTGCTTTGTTTCATATATTTTATCCATTATTATTTTAAACTGGTTAACTTAAAGCTATTACAAGATGGTAATACACCTATCTCTTGGAATTATTTTCAGAAGAAAATAATGTAGATTTATTTTTTTCTCTCTTCTAATCTCTACACTTATATTTCTTCTACTTATTAGTTATAAGTATAATTTTCCTAATAATTAAATTATTAATCTTCCCTTAATAATTCTAAAATTAACCTATATTATAATTTTCCTCTTAATTAAATTATTGTATCTAATATAATAACGAAAATACCGACGGTTTCTGTTCAGATGCCTGTCAGGAAAACTGAAATCATTCATAGGTGGGAAATCAATATATGCAACACGACACTCGTGCATTAATTTTATCCAAATGCAATGCATCTACATTATTTTTAGATTATGTTCTAACTGTATGTTAGAATCCTCCTTATATTTATCTGAAGATGATGGATCCCACGTAGTTTACAGTTCCCGCAAGTGAAATCTATATTATATAGATACACGATGTATCTAATTAGTTAGGAACTACATTAATATCAGCTTATAATTAATTTTAGTTGTCCCATAAGTGTACCTTCAATTGAAACTGACAAGTCTGGAAACCCTCAAACCCTCCAAATAATTTATGTGCTGGATTTCCCATTGCTGTTAATATATTTAAGCAAGGTATGTCTATTTATTTTGTAAGCCGTATTAATTCAATTGGTTTAATTAATTATCACATTGATTCCATATTATTGCTACAAAAATTATTATTAATGGTTGAGGCTTTTTCTGCATGTCACAGTGTATACTATCTATACAGGGTGTCTCAAAATTGACGCCTGTGCTTTTGTGATTTGATTCAAGGGGTTAAAACATATTGAAAATTAAGAGTGGAAAATTTTCCGTTTGTCCCTCGTTATAGAGTTATCGATAAAAATGTAAACAATATCTATAAACATATTTACGACCACTACTGAAAACAGGATTTTGTTTTATTCATTTTATCAAATCTAAGACATAACTGTCAGATTTGACAATTAGTTTGACAGATGTGGACAATATCTTGTTTTGTAATGTTAATAATTTTAATAAAGATGAACACATTCAATAACTTTTAAATTTTCTATTATTTCTTCCAGAATTTCATTCATATTTAACAAAATTTCATGAATTACTAATTATAATCAATAATTTTAGTCATATTCAACAAAATTTCATTAATCCCTCAATATTTCAGTAATTACTGTTAAATATGTTCGTTTCTGTGAATATTGTTATCTTTAAATTACTGACATATTTTCAAATATTTCTACCAAAATTTCAGTCCTTTTTAAGAATAACTGTATGATGTTAATTCGATTCTCATAAAATTGCAATTATTGTAAAATTTTCAATTATTTCTATTAAAATTTTAATCATATGTACGAAAATTTCATTAATAACTGTCAACATATCAATAATTGGTGTGCATTTTTGTCTTTTCTATGAAAGTTTCAATAACTGTGAAATTGTCAATTATGTCAACTAAAATTTCAATCATATTTAAGAAAATTTTGTCAATTACTGTCCTATTTTCAGTTATATTTAACAAAATATCATTAATTACTACTAAAATTTCAATTACTGTAAATTTTCAAATACCTCTACCTTCATTTCAATCATATTTATCAAAATTTTATTAATTACTGTTAAAATTTCAAGAATTACGGTATATATTTTTTTGTAATTTCCATGTAAGTTTCAGTAATTGATTTTTTTTAAATTATTTCTATAAAAATTCCAATGATATTTAACAAAATTTAATTAATTATTGTCAGAGTTTCGGTCATATTTTACAAAAGATTATTATTTACTGTCAAAATTTCAACAATTACTGTAAACGTAAAATGATTCAAAATTTATCTTCAAATTTCCATAACTGTCAAATTTTTAATTATTTCTACTATAATTTCAATCATAGTTAACAAAATTTCATTAATAATTCTCAATATTTCAATAATGACTGTAAATTTTTTTATTTATTTTTATTTTATTTTCAAATATTTCTACCAAAATTTTTAACAATTACTGTACAATGTTAATTCGATTCTCATTAAATTTCAATAACTGTTCAATTTACAATTATTTCTATTAAAATCGTGATCATATTTAAGAAAATTTCATTAATTACTGTCAACGTATCAATAATTCGTGTACATTTTTTGTCATTTCTATGAAAAATTCAATAACTGTGAAATTATCAATTATTTGTACTAAAATTTCAATCATATTTAACAAAATTTCGTTAATTACTGTCATATTTTCAGTTATATTTAACAAAATATCATTAATTACTGCCAAAATTTCAATTACTGCGAATTTTCAATTAGCTCTAACTTAATTTCAATCATATTCAACAAAATTTTATTAATTACTGTTAAAATTTCAAGAATTACGGTATATATTTTTTTGTAATTTCCGTGTAAGTTTCAGTAACTATTTTTTTTAAATTATTTCTATAAAAATTCCAATGATATTTAACAAAATTTCATTAATCATTGTCAGAGTTTCGGTCATATTTCACAAGAGATCATTATTTACTGTCAAAATTTCAACAATTACTGTAAACGTAAAATGATTATAAATTTATCTTCAAATTTCCATAACTGTCAAATTTTTAATTATTTCTACTATAATTTCAATCATAGTTGACAAAATTTCATTAATAACTCTCAATATTTCAATAATTACTGTAAAATATTTTAATTTCTTTGAAAATTTCAATTACTGACATATTTTCAAATGTTTTCATATCTTCATATATTTCTACCAAAATTTTCAACAATTACTGTACAATGTTAATTCGATTCTCATGAAATTTCAATAACTGTTCATTTTACAATTATTTCTATTAAAATTGTAATCATATTTAAGAAAAGTCATTAATTACTTTCAACGTATCAATAATTCGTGTACATTTTTTGTCATTTCTATGAAAAATTCAATAACTGTGAAATTATCAATTATTTGTACTAAAATTTCAATCATTCAACAAAATTTTATTAATTACTGTTAAAATTTTAATAATTACGGTAATGTTTTTGTAATTTCCGTGTAAGTTTCAGTAACTGTATTTTTTTAAATTATTTCTATCAAAATCATATCATATCATATATCATATCATATCATATTTAACAAAGTTTCATTAATTATTGTCAAAATTTCAGCCACATTTCACAACAGATAATTATTTACTGTCAAAATTTCAATATTTCGTGCACATTTTTTATCATTTCTCTGAATATTTTAATAACTGTGAAATTATCAATTATTTTTTCTAAAATTTCAATCAAATTTAACAAAATTTCTTTCGTTAATTATAATCATATTTTTACTCATATGTAACAACATTTCATTAATTTCTGTCAAAATTTCAATAATTCGTGCACAATTTTTAGTCATTTCTCTGAAAAATTCGATAACTAGTTGAAATTATCAATTATATCTACTAAAATTTCATTCATATATGTATAACAAAATTGCGTTAATTGTTGTAAGTTGAAATGTTATTTATTTTGTTATTTGTGACAATAACTCTATAACGAGAGACAAACAGAAAATTTGTCACTCTTAATTTTTTTTATACTCATTACACAAAACAACCAAAAATTTACCACAGTATTGCCCAGTTATTATTGAAATTATAGTTCAATATTTTATACTTATCCCTGGAGAACATTATCGTTTTTAGATTTCAGCTATAAATTTAGAAGATTTATTAAAGAAGAAATTTCGATAATTTTATTTATTTCATTTAATGAACCTTTAGTTTTATTTCTGTAATTTTGTAATGTTTCTCACTTAATCTTTATCTTCATTTCATTCAAATTCATGTTACTAATTACTCATTATAAAATAATGTTTTGCCACTTTAGCGAAGTGATATTATTGAGGTTATATTTTAATAATTTATACTTATTCCCTGAAGAGTATTATCATTTTTATACTTGATTTTAAATTTATAATGACAGTATTTTATTAAATAGAAAATTCGAATGATTTTATTTATTTCATTTTAATTCATATTTTTATGACTTCAGGTAGCTTGTGAGGGACATTGTTAATCATCTCTACTACGGTAAATATAATTGGGGATAGTAACATTATCCCGTCTGAATGAGAATGAAACCGGACAGATTACCTTATCAACCTTCACGATACCGCTCAAAGCGTTTGCAGAAATTAATAAAGCTCTCTAAGACCTTCATATATTGTATCGACGTCGCTATTAGGATGGCGCCTATAATATATTGAGAGGGAATATGATTTTGGTAGAGCAAATTTTTACGGGATTTTTGGTAATTTTTGAAGGAAATT
Organism: Othius punctulatus; assembly: GCA_951805005.1. Classification (NCBI taxonomy): domain Eukaryota; kingdom Metazoa; phylum Arthropoda; class Insecta; order Coleoptera; family Staphylinidae; genus Othius; species Othius punctulatus. The sequence continues at coordinate 15,795,686 of OX638138.1, forward strand.
TTTAATCATATCTACTATGGTAAATACAATTGGAGATAGTAACATTCTCCCGTCTGAATGAGAATGAAACCAGAAAGATTCCCTTATCAACCTCCACGACATCGCTCAAAGCGTTTGCAGAAATTAATAAAGCTCTCTAAGACCTGCATATACTGTATCGACGTCGCTTTTAGAATGGCGCCTACAATATAATTTCCCTTGTAATCTATTCAAATTAAATTCATATTTAATCAGATTACTTATTATTTCCATTGATTAATATAATGTATCAGTACGAAATGAATTGAGTATTGAGGTACTTCCAAGTACTACTTGTGTAGTACACTACTTGTGTACTTAGAGCGCAGATTCCAGTTCATTGGCCACAAAGTAATCGCCCGGATAAACAAAATGTGCAAGTATTGCCAGCAACTAGAAATGGATGTTTAATTGCCAATTATCTGGAGGGTTTTTTACAATTTCTCTAGTCAGACTTCACTATTTAAACGAATGTAAACCATTAAGTGGATGCTGGAATCATCCGGACAAGTGCACAGCGTACCAAGGACATAAAAAATGAATGGAATTACTGGATGAATGTTGTATGAAATAGTAATAAAAGTCCGGCCGGAAAACTGACCCGAGTCCACTCTCTGCGTTCATAGTAGCTTTGGGACCGGAATCTGAATCTCATTCGCAAGCTTCGCGAACGTGAGAAGTTACGACCGACGATTAAATTATGAAGTGACAGATTTTGCATTTGCACGCAAACAGTTTTGTTTCATTGTTAAGCGATATATTTTCACAGTGTATATGTTCGAACTTTTGCATTAGCTAAGTGCAAATCTTGAGCGCTTTGTTAGCGTTTCGCATTTTTGAAATATTGCAGTTTTACTTGTCCATACCGTTTCGAAGTTGCATTCGTTATTAATATACTAATGGAATCGATTGTTTTCCGCATCAATTTGGTGTATTTAACAGATCAGAAAATTAGTTTAAATTTCTATATTGTATTTTAATGAAAACATGGAAAATTTTGTGTTTTATTCTGTGTTCAAATAAAAAAAATATGGTTTATAATAGTGTGTTTGTTAAAAATCATAATACGACAAAAAAATTAGAAAATTACCATTAAAAATATATGTTTCTACATTAAAATCATATTATATTGCAGAAACGAGTCAACTGCAATATTTTCAATATTTTTTTACAATTTAGGTAGACATATTATAATTTAATTGCAGGCAGCATCAATTCGGGAAGATGTTAACTAATACTAGAAACTTTTTCAGGCGAAAATCTGTTTACATATCAAGGATATAATGTTTTTCCTTGTTTCCCGACAATTTGAAAAGGTGCACTTTTAACGAAATTTTATTAATGAAATTAACGATTTAATTGTGTATAGTTTAATGAAAATGTGTTACCGAATATCGGCGAGATTAATTTGCGCCGCAAAGTAGTATTTGCATGAAAAAGTAACTCCCACTGGTATGTGTATAAATCACTCTTAATTAACTTGGTTTTATATCTAAGTCATAACTCAGCACTATCTCTATTTCAGTTTAATTCTGCGATACCCTTTGAGCTTAATTTAATTAAAATTGGAATAGTTTCAACTTTCTGTGTAAACACTAATATATTTATGAGGCGTAGAATTCATCATAAATTTTCAAGAGAAAACAAATTCACTGCTTTTATTAGAAATATTAAAATTACACAATTTGATTGGGAAGTAATAAAACAGAAATTTTACTCTAAAAACATTATACATGTTAACTTGATATTGATTATATCTAGATCTAAGATCATATCATGCACTACTTTTATTTGAAATATTAAAATTACTCAATTTGATTGGGAAGCAACAAAACAGAAATTTTACTCTAAAAACATTATACATGTTTACTTGATATTGATTATATCTAAGATCTAAGATCATTAATGTCATATACAGGGTGGCCCACCTATCCTCGCTCGGACCATTGCTGCTAGACTAATGAAAATTGGTGAAAAAATCTGAAAGTTATTGGACACTTGATTATACTTTATAAAATTATTTTCGAGTGTACAGAGTGTACCATAAATCCGGTACACAATTTTTTTGTCTCTTTTTTAAATGGACCACCCTGTATATTCTTTCAATTTTAGAATCTACTTCATGAGGGCTTCACAAATCTTCTATATTTTCAGGGATCGGATGCAACGTTGCCAAGTTATTCACATTTTAATCAATTTTTACGAAAAATTATTGACATGGAAAAAAATTCAACAAAACCTTATTATAAGAGATCAATGATAGAATCTGCGTATGCAAGTACACAAGCAATGTGCCAAAACATACACAATATTTTGAGTCACGTAGAATATACAGGGTGTTCTAAAACAACGATACAATTTTGTTATATTCAAATAGCTAAAGCTCTTTTTTTCATATAGAACACCCTGTATATAGCATCATATTCTAAGTGCTCATCTAATGAGCTATTTAATGGTAGCATATGGACTATAATTCTATTATCTAAAAATACTTTTAAATAGGTAATATTTAATATTAATTTATAATATTAATATTTCACCATAATCATTGAAACTTTGACAAAACTAGTTGAATTTCACAGATATAATTTTAAAAATGACATTATTCATTGAAATTGACAGAATAATTGAAATTTTGGAACAAATAAGTAAAAACGTCACAATAATAATTGACATATTGATAAACATAAGTACAAAAATAGTTTAAAACAACAGAGTACTTGAAATTTTGACAAAAATCATTTACGATTTGACAATAATCATGGAAACGTTAATGACAATAGTTGAATTTTCTCAGAAATAAAAGATAATATTAACATTATTCAGAATGCATGACATGTTAACAAAGATCTTAGAAAATTTGACAGTTATCATTGAAACATTGATAAAATTAATTGAATTTTCACAGAAATAAGACATAAAATTGACATTATTCAGAATATATGAAATTTTATCAAAAATAGTTGAAGACTACATGATTATTAAAATTGACATTATTCATTGAAATTGATAGAATACTTGAATTTTGTCAAAAATAAGTAAAAACACCACAATAATAATTGACATATTGATTAACACAATTAAAAAAATTGTACAATTGATTGAAATTTTAACAGAAATAATTTAAAAAAAAACAACAGTGTACTTAAAATTTTGGCAGAAAACATTAAAAATTTGACAATAATAATTGAAACAAAAAATAATTTAATATTTACAGAAATAATTGACAAAATTGACATTATTCATGTCAATTCTTGTCAAGTATTACAAAATATTTGAAAATTCAATGATAATAAAAAAAATTAGAGAATCAATCAACATCTTGTAATATTTTTAATTCAATTGCACGTGATTGATATTTTGACAGAAATAACTAAAAACTTGGAGAATATATTAAATTATGACGAAAATCATCGCCGAAAATATGACACTAATCATTTCAACATTGATAAAAATGATTTAATTTTCACAGAAACAATTGATAAAATTGACATAATTCAAAGAAATTAATAGAATAGATAAGAAATTTTTATTTTAGTAAGTAAAACTTTGCTTGTATTAAATGACATCTTCATAAAAATTGTTAAAATGTTACTACAGTTAATTGAAATTTTGACAGAACTATTAAAAAATCTACAGAATACTTCCATTTGGACAGAAATCATTGAAATTGACAGAATACTTAAAATTTAAGTACGCTTGATTCAAATTTTTACATAATTAATTCAAAACAGCAGCACTAACGTTTTAACAATTTTTATGAAGATTTCAATTAATACTAGCAAAGTTTTACTTACTAAAACAAAAATTTCTCATCTATTCTATTAATTTCTGTGAATTATGTCAATTTTATCAATTGTTTCTGAGAAAATTAAATCATTTTTATCAATGTTGAAATGTTTATTATGACATTTACACTTATTTTTGATAAAATTTCAAGTATTCTGCCAATTTCAATGAATGTCAATTTTATCAATTATTTCTGCGAAAATTCAATTATTTTTATTAATGTTTCGATTGTTACTGTCAAATTTTAATTATTTTCACCAAGATCTCAATTTATACTATAACATTTTTATTTATAATTTTTTTTATTATTTCAAGTGTTCTATGAATTTCGATAAATAATGCGAACTTCATGACAGTTAATTGAAATTTTGACAGAACTCTTAAAAAATCTGCAGAATACTTCAAATTTGGAAAGAAATCATTGAAATTGACAGAATACTTAAAATTTTAGTACACTTGATTGAAAATTTGAATCATTTTTTACATAAATAATTCAAAACAGCAGAAGTCATGAAATGTTGATAGAAATCGGTAAAAATATTGACAGTAAGTATTGAAAAATTGATTAAAATAATTGCATTTTCTAATAAAATTTAAAAAAAAACTGGCATTATTTATAGACATTCAAAGAACACTTAAAATTTTGAAGAAAAAAAAAAGAAAAACTGTGATAGTATAAATTAAACAATTATAAATTGTCAAATAAAATTGACATTATTCAGAATACATGAAATTTTATCAAAAAGAGTTGAAAACTTGATAGTAATCAAGTAAAAAAATAATTGAATTTTCACAGAAATAATTGATAAAATTGACATTATTCATTGAAATTGGCCGAATACTTCAAATTAAGTATAAATGTCACAACATGTTAATGAAAATTATTAAAATTTTAGGAGGCCATTTTTGAAAAACAAAAATAGAAAACATTCTAGATTTACTCTCATCATTTTTTTGCTATATTGATCTCTAATTGATTTAAATTTTCACAGATATAATTAAAAACAGCAAATTTTTACAGAAATCATTGAACATTTTTCAGTAATCATTGAAATATTAACGAAAATAATCGAATTTCATATAAATAATTGATGGCATTGACATTAGTCGTTGAAATATTATAAAATACTTCGAAGATATTAAAAAAAATGACAGAATCAATTACTTAAATAATTCAACTTAAATAATTCTTTTTTATTGCAATTGATCGAAATTTTTACAAAAATAACTAAAGATGTGGCACGAAATTGGAAATTTAAACAGTAATCGTTGAAAATTTTACTGTGATCATTGAAACATTGATAAAAATAATTGAATATTTAGAGACATAACAGATAAAACTAATTTTCATTGAAATTAATTGAATACTTGAAATTTTGGCTTGAAAGATGTAAAAAAGCATAATTGCTGGAATCAATTGACAAGTTTTACATTTATAATACTTCTGATCTTGATGAAAATAATTAGAATTTGGCAGTAATAATAGAAACATTAATAAAAATAATTGAATTTTTACAGAAATAATTGATAAAATTGACATTATTCATTGAAATTGGCAGAATACTTCAAATTTTATCAAAAATAAGTATAAATGTCACAACATGTTAATCAAAATTATTAAAATTTTAGGAGGCCATTTTTGAAAAACAAAAATAGAAAACAGTCCAGATTAACTCTCATCATTTTTTTTTTGTTATATTTACAATTGATTTAAATGTTCACAGATATAATAAAAAACGCCAAATTTTTACTGAAATCATTGAAAATTTTACAGTAATCATTGAAATATTGACGAAAAGAATTGAATTTCATATAATTAATTGATAAAATTGACATTAGTCGTTGAAATATTATAAAATACTTGAAGGATATTAAAAAAAATACAGAAAAATTAATTGCGATTGATTGAAATTTTGAAAGAAATAACTAAAAACAAGGCATAATACATAGAAAAACAAAAATCATGACAAAATCGTGACATTTTAAAAGTAATCATTGAAATATTGATAAATGTAATTGAATTTTCACAGAAATTATTGTTAAAGTTGACATCATTCATTCAAATTGACGGAATACTTTTGCAGCAAAGTTTTTAATTTCAGCAAAAGAAATTTTAGCAAAAGTGAGTAAAAATGTCACAATAACAATTTATATCTTGATAAAAATAATTAAAGTTTCAGTACAATAGATTGAAATTTTCACAGAAATAATTGTTAAAGTTGACATCATTCATTGAAATTGACGGAATACTTTTACAGCAAAAGTTTTTAATTTCAGCAAAAAAAAATTTAGGAAAAGTAAGTAAAAATGTCACGATAACAATTTATATCTTGATAAAAAAAATTAATGTTTCAGTACAATAGATTGAAATTTTGACAGAAATAATTTTATAAAAGCACTTTTGATAGAAATCATTGAATATTTCACAATAATTATTGAAACTTTGAAAAAATAGTTGAATTTCACAGAAATAATTTATAAAATTGACATTATTTATTGAAATGGACAGAATACTTGAAATTTTGGCACAAATAAGTAAAAACATTACAATAATAACTGACATTGATAACCATAAGTACAGACATAGTTTAAAACAACAGAATTCTTGAAATTTTGATGAAAATCATTAAAAATTTGACAATAATCATTGTAACATTGATGACAATAATTGAGCAGATAAGATTGACATTATTCAGAATGCATGATATTTTAACAAAAAAAAATGGAAATTTGACAGTAATAAAATATTGAAACACTGATAAAAATAATTGAATTTTCACAGATATAACAGATCAAATTGACATTTTTCAGAATACATGAAATTTTATCAAAAAGAGTTGAAAACATTATAATAAGTAATCATTGTAATCATTGAAACATCGATAAAAAAAATAGAATTTTTACAGAAATAATTGATAAAATTGACATTATTCGTTAGAATTGACAGAATACTTGAAATTTTAGCAAAAGTTAGTAAAAATGTCATAATAACAATTCATATCTTGATAAAAATAATTAAAAACTGCAAATTTTGACAGAAATCATTGAATATTTCACAATAATCATTGAAACTTTGACAAAAATTGTTGATAGTTAAATAGTTGTTTATAAATTGACATTATTCATTGAAATTGACAGAATACTTAAAATTTTGGCACAAATAAGTAAAAACGTTACTTGACATATTGATAAACATAAGTACAGAAATACCTTAAAACAACAGAATACTCGAAAATTTGACGAAAATCATTGAAAATTTAACAATAATCGTTGAAACATTGATGACAATAATTGTATTTTCACAGAAATAACAGATAAGATTGACATTATACAGAATGCATGACATTTTCACAAAAATCGTTGAAAATTTGACAGTAATCATTGATACATTGATAAAAATAATTCAACTTTCATAGAAATAACAGATGAAATTGACATTATTCAGAATACATGAAATTTTATCAAATATCATTGAAAACTTGATAGTACTCATTGATACATCGATAAAAAATAATGTAATTTTTACAGAAGTAATTGATAAAATTGACATTATTCATTGAAATATTACAAAATCCTTGAAATTCAAGGGGCACAATTGAAATTTTGACAGAAATAACTAAAAAAATTGGCAGGAAATTGGAAATTTAAACAGTAATCGTTAAAAGTTTTATTGTGATCATTGAAACATTGATAAAAATAATTGAATATTCAGAGAAATACAGATAAAATTGGCAATATTCATTGAAATTAATAGAATACTTGAAATTTTGGCAAAAATGTAAAAAAAGCATAATTGCTGGAATTAATTGACAACCTTTACATTTATAATACATTTTTGGTAAGATATACAATTCTATCAAACTTGTCATAAATTTAATTATGCTTTTCCAATTGTGCGGAAAAGTTTCTTCATATTTTAATTCTTATCTTGGACGTATATTGGAGGGTGAACATAACCTCGAAAAATTTCAGGAAAAAAACAGGAGATTCTATGAACATTGACAATATAAGGGTACCATTTTTGTAGCTTAGCTACTGATTTAAGTCGCCGAAAAAATTAAAACAAAAACAACCTCCAAAAAGGGTCAGTTTTTGGCGAAAAAGGGGTTGTAGAGAATTATTTTCCCAAAAACTCAAGGTTTTTTCTTACATTTCCTATAACAAATAAGTTCCATCGGGTCTCGTTGCTTTTACCAATATTTCCCAACCTCACCTAAAATTTTCCGAGATTGACTCCACTAATTATTATTATTATTATCAAAATTTTAGATTTTAGACAGATATAATATATGTGTATGTGTGTAATAAATATTTTTGTTAAATACTTAAATGTACAGGAAACGACTGGTCATTTAAATATTTGCGTAACATTAAATAAACACTTTGATGTTGGTCACACGGCGTAGTTCAATCTTTCAACGCATTATCTATTTTAAAGTTGGCAAGATTCTTATATTATATATCTTACATATTTTCGTGCTGTCCTAATATAAAATGCAAGTTATATACCACAAATAATTCACCGCATTAAAATATTTACACGAAACTTTCGATTGCAACTGGCAAATAGCTGATTTATAAATACCGCAAACTTTCCGACCTACCCGATGTGAACTTCTGGATGCTCCATTAATTATCCTCTGCAGACACGTGGAATATAGTTTTTACCATCCGTATCCATTCGTTTTGTCGAATTTAGTTAATATCTTGAGCGTGACAAATAATGATCCCGATTTAACTTAGACGTATCCCATTAGTTCAAACGAACGTTTATATTGGGGGTCTAATGAGTGTTTACACACATTTTGATGGGGCAATAATTCAATGAACGAATTTGTGTTGATAAACTACGCTCGTTTTCGTAACAATAACGTTTCAATATATTCATTTTAAAGGGCAATGATCCAGTTCTATGCCACTCGCATGTTATTGGATAGTTGGGCAACTGTAGGCCATTATTAAATGAAAGCAGATAAGCGTAGATTTATAGATGCCCATTATTTAGTTAAAATTTGTGTAAAAACCGAATGCATTATTTTTTTTTATAATAATATATTGCAATAACGTAACAATATTTATATGCATGAATTATTTTTAACAACGTGATAATAATAAATAATAAGATTTATTAATAGCAGTATTTTATCCAACCCATGAAATAAAAGTATTTGTACAAAGAAGTTATATATTACATCCAGCAGTGTTTGATAAACTTGAGGTATATCGCAATAATCCTTCGTCATTATAATAAATGAGGACTCAAAAATGGAAACAAATCTGCATCTAATAGGTCCTATTTCCTATAGTAAGTTCAGGAAATTAAATGTCTACCTCATAAAATATCAGTATGAAGCTAAAAGTACGTGCTGTATCATTAATGTCTTGGCACCTTTGCTTAACTGCGTGGCAGCAAAGGCTATACAACAGTATCTGCCTCCATTCTCAGGCGTGTCTCAGGGGGATATGCCGGGCAGGAAGTATATACGGCTTAGGAATAGAAAAACGAACGAAGCTCGCAGGACCTACATTTTTTCAATTTAACACTTCAGGATGGATGCTTCAGATAGATATAGTTATCATCACTGTTGCAACTACCCAAGTTTTCAATTATAAAGTGTTTTTGGCTTTGATATTGACTTGTCTTTTAGCAATGATTAATCAACACTTAGAAAATTTATTGGCGTTATCACAAAATTTCAAGCTGACTTATGAAAAATTGTCTCCTAGATTTATTTTATTTTTGTAATGATGTATGTGTTGTAGGTATATTAAACTTACACAATGCATAGTGTATACACTATGCATTGTAATTCCACTGTAATTAATGCATAATTATGCACCGAAAAAAAAAGATTTTTTATTAAATGAAATTTTATTATGGATTTTATGCTTACATAATAACAAAATGAAAGCATAAACACTACAATAAATTATTACATTATTCAATTGTGTATAAAATAATGCATATATTTTTGCTCCTCGCGATACTTTTCATATATAATAATTCTTCATGTGGTAAATTAATTATTTCTAGTAGTTTATTAACAGGAACGTACAGAAATGGAATTTTAGATAGTACATCGAATCATTGCTCGAAATTCGTAATTAGAGCAATGATATCACGAGCAACTAATTTTTGCCCCTGTAAACATACGTTAAATACGTTAAACTGAGTAAAGAAAAGTGGAAAATAGGATTTTAGGTAATACATCGAATCATTACTCGAAATTCATAATTAGAGCAATGATATCAGGAGCAACTAATTTTTGTCCCTGTAAACATACGTTAAATTCGTTCAAATGAGTCAAGAAAAGTGCTAAATCACAAAGGTTCTTGTAAGTGTGAGAAAATTTTAAAAAGTCCTAACACTTATCCCATACTCTTAACCAACATCAATCTTTAAAATTGTGTGAATCCATTTGATCGAAAGAAATTCACTAATTTCAAAACCACTATTGCAACATGGTCTATTTAAAAAAAATCCTAATTTGGATTGAATTTTTTTATCATTTGCATTTATAAAGATAATTCATGTTTTTGTACAACACATTTATTTTTTGATTGAAATTTTAACAAAAATAATTAATGTAATGATGTAGGTGGAGGAGTAGTACGGATTATTATTATTATTATTATTATTAATAATAACAGAATACTTGAAATTTTGACAGAAATCATTCAAATTTAACTGATTTTTTCCCCTGCAAACATACGTTAAATTCGTTAAAATGAGTCAAAAAAGAAGCTAATTCACAAAGGTTCTTGTAAGTGTGAGAACATTTTAAAAAGTCTTAACACTTATCCCAAACTCTTAACCAACAGATATTATTATGATGGAGTATTCATAATAATTGGATCTTAGATTTTTAAAATTGCGTGAATCCACTTGATCGAAACAAAAATTTTAAAACTATTATTGCAACATAAACGATTTAAAAAAAAATCCTAATGCGTGATGGGATTTTATCATTTGCATTTATTAAGATAATTCAAGTTTTTGTACAACACATTTGTTTTTTTTTTATTGAAATTTTAACAAACATAATTAATTAACATATCAGATATTAGTGAGAATACGAGAGCAATCATTTCAACATTGATAAAAATATTTGAATTTTCGCAGAAACAATTGATAAAATTGACATTATTCATTGAAATATTACAAAATACTTGAAACTTTAATGAAAATTTAAAAAAAGTACAGAATCAATTAACAAACATCTTGATAATATTTTTAATGTAATTGCAATTAATTGATATTTTGACAGAAATAACTAACAAATTGGCAGGTTTCGTAATGCGTGATGGAATTTTATCATTTGCATTCATTAAGATAATTCAAGTTTTTGTACAACACATTTGTTTTTTGATTGAAATTTTAACAAAAATAATTAATAGTAACAGAATACATAAAATTTTAACAGAAATCATTGAAAATTTGAGAGTAATCATTGAAACATCGATAAAAACAATTGAATTTTAAGATAAATAATTGATAAAATTGAATAATTCATTGAAATATTACAAAATGCTTGAAACTTGAATGATAACAAAAAAATAACGGAATAAAAAAAAACATTTTGATGATATTTTTAATTTAATTGCAATTACAGACAGAAATATCTAAAAACTTGGCAGAATACATGAAATTTAAATAAAAATCATCGCCGAAAATTTGACAGTAATCATTTCAACATTGATAAAAATAATTTAATTTTTACAGAAACCAATGATACAATTGGCATCACAGAAATTAATTGAATATATAAAATTATGGCAAAAGTAAGTAATAATTTGCTGGTAATCATCAATCTTAATAAAAATTGTTAAAATGTTGGTACAATTGATTGAAATTTTGACTGAACTAATAAAAAATCTGCAGAATACTTCAAACTTTTACAGAAATTATTGAAATTGATAGAATATTTGAAATTTTGATAAAAATAATTAAAAATTAGAGTACAATTTATTGAAATTTTTACAGAAATAATTAAAAAAATAGCAAATGTTGGCAGATATCATTAAAAAATTTACAATAATCATTGAAACAGTGACAAAAATAATTTAATTTTACAGATAAAATTGTTAAAATGGACATTATTCATTGAAATTGACAGAATACTTGAAATTTTGGCAAAAATAAGTAAAAACGTCACAATTACAATTGACATATTGATTACCACATTTAAAAAAATTGTACAATTGATTGAAATTTTAACAGAAATAATTAAAAAACAACAGAATACTTGAAACTTTGACAGATATCATTAAAAAAATTACAATAATCAATGAAACATTGATAAAAAAAGAATTTTTACAGAAATTATTGATAAAATTGACATTATTCATTGAATTATTATAAAATACTTGAAACTTCAATGATAATAAAAAATGTACAGAACAATTGACGTCATTACAATAATATTTTAAATTTAACTGCGATTGATTGAAATTTTTAAAGAAATAACTTGGCACAACACGTGGAAAAACAAAAATCATTGCTGAAATTTTGATAAGAATCATTGAAATATTGATAAATGTAATAGTATTTTCACAGAAATAATTGTTAAAATTGACATTATTAAATGAAATTGACAGAATAGTTGAAATTTTGACAAAAATAAGCAAAAACGTCACCAATTACAATTGACATATTGATCACCACAATTAAAAAAATTGTACAATTGATTGAAATTTTAACAGAAATAATTAAAAAACAACTGAATTCTTCTTCTTGAAATTTTGACAGATATCATTAAAAAAATTGACAATAATCATTGAAACATTGATAAAATATTCATTGAATTATTATAAAATATTTGAAACTTCAACGATAATAAAATATTTACAGAATCTATTGACGTCTTGATAATAATATTTTAAATTTAATTGCGATTGATTGAAATTTTCAAAGAAATAACTTGGCATTACACATGGAAGAACAAAAATCATCGCTGAAATTTTGATAGGAATCATTTAAATATTAATAAATGTAATAGTATTTTCACAGAAATAATTGTTGAAATTGACATTATTCAATGAAATTGACAGAATAGTTGAAATTTAGGCAAAAATGCGCAAAAACGTCATAATAATAATTGACATATTGATTAACATAATTAAAAAATGTGTACAATTGATTGAAATTTTACACGAAATTATTAAATAACAGAATACTTGAAATTTTGGCAGAAATCATTAAAAATTTGAGAATAATCATTGAAACATTGATAAATATAATTGATTTTTTACAGAAATTATTGATAAAATTGATATTATTCATTCAAGTATTATAAAATACTTGAAACTTCAATGATAATAAAATATTTACAGAATCAGTTGACGTCTTGATACTAATATTTTAAATGTAAATGCGATTGATTTAAATTTTGAAAGAAATAACTAAAAACTTAGCATAATACATGAAAAACAAAAATGATCGCTGAAATTTTGACAGTAATCATTGAAATATTGATAAATGTAATTTAATTTTCACAGAAATAATTGTTAGAATTGACATTATTCATTAATATTGACGGAATACTTTTGCAGCAAAAGTTTTTAATTTCAGCAAAAGAAATTTTAGCAAAAGTAAGTAAAAATGTCACAATAACAATTTATATCTTGATAAAACTAATTAAGTTTCAGTACGATAGATTGAAATTTTCACAGAAATAATTTAAAAAAAGCAAATTTTTTACAGAAATTAGTGAATATTTCACAATAATTATGAAACTTTGACAAGAATAGTTGATTTTCACAGAAATAATTTATAAAATTGACATTATTCATTGAAATTGACAGAATACTTGAAATTTTTTCACAAATAAGTAAAAACGTCACAATAATAATTTTAACAAAAAATGTTGGAAATTTGACAGTAATCATTGAAACACTGATAAAAATGATTGAATTTTCACAGATATAACAGATAAAATTGACATTATTCAGAATACATGAAATTTTATCAAAAAGAGTTGAATACTTTATAGTAATCATTGAAACATCGATAACAAATAATTGAATTTTTACAGAAATAATTGATAAAATTGACATTATTTGTCAAATGACAAATTGTTAGGTATTGCCAAAGTATTATGACAAAAATGTCATAATAACAATTTATATCTTGATAAAAATAATTAAAAACTGCGAATTTTGAGAGAAGTCATTGAATATTTCACAATAATCATTGAAACTTGACAAAAATAGTTGAATTTTACAAAAATAATTTATAAAATTGACATTATCCATGAAATTGACGGAACACTTGAAATTTTGGTACACATAAGTAAAAACGTCACAAAATTAACTGACATATTGATAACCATAAGTACAGAAATAGTTTAAAACAACAAAATACTTGAAATTTAGACGAAAATCATTAAAAAATTGACAATAATCATTGAAACATTGATGACAATACTTGAACAGATAAGATTGACGTTATTCAGAATGCATGATATTTTAACAAAAATCGTTGAAAATTTGACAGTAATCATTAAAACTGATAAAAATAATTCAATTTTCACAGATATAACCGATAATATTGACATTATTCAGAATACATGAAATTTTATCAAAAAGAGTTGAAAACTTGTTTGTAATCATTGAAACATCGAAAAAAAAAAAAAAATTTTACAGAAATAATTGATAAAATTAACATTATTCATTGAAATATTACAAAATACTTGAAACTTCATTAAAAATAGAGAAAGTTACAGATTCAATCAACATCTTGATAATATTTTTAATTTAATTGCAATTGATTGATATTTTGACAGAAATAACTAAAAACGTGACGAATATATAATAAATTTTCGGCGATGATTTTTGTCATAATCGGCGAAAATTTGACACTAATCATTTCAACATTGATAAAAATGATTCGATTTTCACAGAAACAATTGATAATATTGACATAATTCACAGAAATTAACTAATAGAATAGATGAAATTTTGGCAAAATTAAGTAAAAATTTATTGTCAATAAGATAAATTGTTATATATTCTTGTATAATGTATATTGTTATACATTCTTAATAAAAATTGTTAAAATATTTGTGCGATTGAGTGAAATTTTGAAATTTTAATAAAAAAATTGCAGAATACTTGAAATTTGGACAGATATCATAGAAATTGACAGAATACTTGACATTTTGACAAAAATTATTGAAATTGCACTAAAATCTTGATTGAAATTTTCACACAAATAATTAAAAACAGCAAAATTTGACAGAAATAATTGATTATTTCACAATAATCATTGAAACTTTAACAAAAATAGTAGAATTATCACATAAATGATTGTTAATATTGACGTTATTCATTAAAATTGACAGAATACTTGATATTTTGTCAAAAATATTTGAAATTGCACTAAAATCTTGATTGAAATTGTCATACAAATAATTAAAAACAGCAAATTTTGACAGAAATCATTGATTCTTTTACAATAATCATTGAAACTTTGACAAAAATAGTAGAATTATCACAGAAATGATTGTTAATATTGACATTATTCATTAAAATTGACAGAATACTTGACATTTTGTCAAAAATAATTGAAATTGCCCAAAAATCTTGATTGAAATTTTCACACAAATAATTAAAAACAGCAAATTTTGACAGAAATCATTGAATATTTCACAATAATCATTAAAACCTAGACAAAAATAGTAGAATTATCACAGAAATGATTGTTAATATTGACATTATTCATTGAAATTGACAGAATACTTGGAATATTAGCGAAAATAAATACAAATATCACTATAATAATTAACATATTGATAAATAAAATAAAAATGTTTGTACTTATAATTGATTGAAACTTCTATAGAAATAATTAAAAACAACATAATACTTTAAATTTTGACATAAATCATGAAAAAGTTGACAATAGTCATTGAAATATTGATAAAAAAATTGTTATATTATTATTATTTAAATTGTATTACGATAAGTGTTGATAAGAACTAGAAACCTATAAGTTCATATTGTAGCTTAAGTACATTTGGTTTTTGTAACACTTCTTGAGAAAGTTGATTTCATAAAAGCTATCATTTATGCGAAAATGTGAAAAGTTAATGCTAGAACGCCAGAATATAATATGAATATGAATCCCAAAAATAGGTTTAGCACTAACCCTGCTCTGAGAATCGGGCCTCTAGTTATTAGATAATTTTAAATTAACATATAAAGTGATATATGGGTAAATGTTATGTATCGGATCGTATACCCAATATACAGCTAGCAATATCTGCCGACTAACAGCATGTTTTCTGCCATTGAATATTATGTTTTATAATAATAGTGAATAATTATTATTAACAATTTGCATTGCCTGCTTATTGACTAAATGATTTCGAAATAAAATCAATAACACTGTAAATGGTGTAGTAAAATTTAATGGCGGGACTATATTTTTCAATAGAAACCGACTACATATTTTATCTAAAGGATGCCCTGCTTTATTGAATATATCACATCTCAGTTACATCCTGAGCAATTTCCATGAGAAATATACTACTACTTGACAGATCTATTTTATATATCAGAACTTCTGTCTCAAGCAAGACGTCTGCGTTCAACGACCATGCAATTTTCTGGGCTTACATTTATACGCGTCGGATATTTCGAGCGCTTATTTAATCAGGGTAGATTATAATTAAATTGCGAAACCATACAACATGTGCGAAATCTAACTGGTTACGAAACATGTATGGTTAAATTGGAATTTGTTGTGCAAACAGCCGTCACTATAATATTTTATAAAACTTATACTAATATCGTTAATTAAAATTTAAACATATTAGTTGTAGTTGCAGTAACAATATTATAATGGCTATCTACCTTCGGTATTTCCACCTGCATTACACGTTATATATTGAGGCGGTTTTAACAGATTTTATTGCTACTTAAATCATAAGATATTTGAGGAGTTGAAGGATCAAATCAGGATCAGGATCAGAAACGAGGATCAAATAGTTGACATTAATTCGATATGTATGAGAGCAACAATGTGCAAAAAAATATTTGCAATTAAATTCAAGCGCTGGTATCTAGACTAAAGCGATTTTCTTAAAAGCATCGCCAAGGGATTGGAAAACATTTTTCCTCCCTTCTCGCTTTTCCTTTTAACCTTATTTCAATAAAATTAAAAAGACGATTCGCTGAAAGTTAAAAAAACTTTTTGCTTATTATGAATAATAAGCCTTGCAGTGAGCGTATTTGCATAAATAACGTTACTTTAAAACAAATTAGGCAGCAAGGAAGGCGCAAATTGATGAACGCGGCTTATTGCAGACTAATTAAAAATATAAATGTGTAAGTCGTAACAATGCGGTAATCAGTGTAAGCCCGGAGCATTTAGTAAACTGCACAGAATTTGTAACTCCGGAGGATTAAGAGGGAACTAATGCAAAACAAGCAATAAAAACGGCGTGCACTTTTTAAATGAAACATTACACTAGTTCCAAAGTAAACGTCAACAGTTAAGTGGCAAGGAAATTAAGATCGCCTTCGGGCACCGTATCGTTCGGCATCGCTTAAAGTTACGCGATCGGAAAAGAAATGAACGTGAAAATAATGCAGGCAGCAATTTCGCGAGAAAAGTTTTAACTTATTAGCTGCAAAGTTTTCATACGTAAATTAATAATAGCTGATTTTAATTTCACATTTAAACTCCGGACGTATGATTTATTGCGGCGCACCAAAATAAATTAAAAAGGGTTAAACTGGCGGAACATGAAAAATGTACATCTCGATTACAAAAACATCGCAATGAATAAATGAGCTGAAGTAATCTGCAAATTTCGATTCTGCGGTGTTTTTTTAATTAGAATATTAAATAAATACATCACACAAAGCATTATTATGAAACTATGGTAGTGAGTAATACTTCTATTTTCCCTAATGAATATTAAATGTGCAGCGCTTAATTATTACGTCCATCAAATTTCGTACGAAGCAATATATGTGATGTATTCACAGACCAACATCTATATAGTTGATTGCCGTTCTAAAATATCATATTTCTGGGGCACGTGTATAATTCAGGAGAACGATGGCATAATATTCACGGAATAAATATATACAGCGCGATGATATACGATGCAAATAAAGCAACTCGTCCTCGCGAGACTAATAAAGCACATTTATAAGATATTCCTTGGAGACTGTAATTATTGTGACTTATGAAGTATTCACGAGTCTCAATAAATAGTAATTCAGCTCAGTAATCCCAATACATTGTGGAATAAATGGGACAAAACATGATATAGTGCATTGCGCATTGTACGGAGCAATGAGGTGTAGTGGAGTAAATTCGCACTAATCCCGACATTTCTCAGTTCTCCCGTGAACTTGGAGAGATAAAAGTAAGGATATAAGAGTTTGGTCGAAGTTTGCGAAAGTCTGGAGCCAGAAGGTCTGACCCAGCTTATAAACGTAGTAAAAAGGTTGGCGTTCTTAAGTGATTTAGAGTTCCCCCTTGAATATGCTTTAGCTTATACAAATATTACAAATAGGATCTTGAATCTTAAAAAGATTCCGTCGTTTATATTCATTCAATTCCAATGTTTACTAAATAGCAATCTTGGTTACCGACGATTTTTGGATCCATACATTTCGCCCGCATTAATTAAATCCCACGCATCGGCGTCTAATTTATGGGAAAATCTATCGTTTACGTAGATAAATTTATAGATTGCCAGGCCATATTCAACATGAAACTTGTAATTACACGTCTAAGAGATACTGCCGTCAGAGTTCTAGTTAATTAATACGATAAATTCTAAGGCGATATGCACTTTGCCTCTACAGATTATCATTTTAATACATATTCCCTATTGATTCCTTATTATTCCAATTGTGGCAGAATCTAACAGATACCTACATTTATAATAAATGCAGTTTTAATACATATTCCCTATTGATTCCATATTATTCCAATTGTGCCAGAAACTAACATGTACATTTACAATAAATGCAGTTTGTCATTTATGATCAGAATTATATTCCTATAACTGTCAAGAATCCACACAACGTGGCATTTTACTATCAAGCGTAAGATTTTAAAATATATAAAATTGTACTTCAATCACTCAATTATCGCCACTCCTAATACATGTGGTGTATTTATATATTTTTTTTAATTTGTATTCATAAAGACGTCATTAACGTCGTTATAACAAACAATCTAAACAACCGTTTATGTGCAATGCTACAATATTTTATAGCAACGGACGTTAAATTTTTTGTTTTATAGCAACGGACGTTAAAAACCGCCACAGCGGACTTTTCTGTTTAACGAGATAGAGAGAATGAGATACGAGAGGACGATATAACTAGAAGAACGAGATTGCGAATTAATTATTATTTAGTTAATAATAATAATCTAAACACATACAAATTATTTATCTTTCTTTACAATACTGAAATTAAACGTACATTTATTAAAGTGTCCACTAAGCGTAATTCTTCCGTCGTCACATATATCATTCATAATCGTTTGTTCATTGCTATTAGAGACGATTCCAGATGATGTAGATGGAATGTCATCAGCAGTTTTATTCGCCGAATTTGTAATTTTCTTTGCAATTTCCATTTTCTGGTACTCCGATTCCTCAATATATCCTTCCGCTACACTCGTTGAGCGCCATCCACCAAGACTTTTTAACGCAAATACATCACCTCCACCTTCAAACAGACATTTTGTTGCGCCAATCGCAAAACAACTTATACGTTTTTTCGTAAATGGCAGCCGACTTCACGGGCATCAATCGACTTTGTGCTTGTGCAGCTTGCTCGATAACTTCTGGTGGCAAATCATAATCTTCTTCGATATTATCTTCGATATCTGACATTTTGTCAAATTTAATTTGTCAACAACAACACTGTTGTTATGGTTGGAAATAACATATTTCAATATTATTTTCAAATCAATATGTGTACAAATTAAAAAAAAAGTTGTATGTTACACGTACGCTAAATGGTCTTTATGGACTTGGCCGGTTAAATGGCTCGGCTAACGCCTCGCCATTTAATCTTCCGGCCGCGTCCATAAACACCTATTTAGCGTACTTGTAACATAAATAACTATTTTAAATCGCTCGTTAGGTCTATTTTAGTTATCAAAATTCCATCTTCTGACGCAAAAAAATGTAATAAAGAAATTGGTGTATGTATTCAGTATTCCTCATTGTTTTTAAATGATATCCCCTACTGTTTTATTCTATTATTGGTCGATCAACATACGAGGTCCGTTCAGAAAATATCGCCCCGTTGCAACGGCGCGATCTAGTGACGTAAGATTGGCAACACTGCATTCCTCATAATCTCCTTAATAACATCCATTTCTTAGATTGTTTACATCTCATTTAGTTTTGGAGTTATTACTTTTTGAGTTCAGCGTGTTTCATAATCTCCTTAATAACATGCATTTTTTTAAATTGTTTTCATCTTCTTCAGTTTTTGAGTTATTACTTTTTGAGTACAACGTGTTTCAGTTTTCGTGGTGATTTTTACACATTTGCATTATTTATTTAAATGATATCCCTTACTGTTTTATTCTATTATTGGTCTATCGACATACGAGGTC
This sequence comes from Othius punctulatus, assembly GCA_951805005.1. NCBI lineage: Eukaryota > Metazoa > Arthropoda > Insecta > Coleoptera > Staphylinidae > Othius > Othius punctulatus. The sequence goes on from OX638138.1 coordinate 15,816,096, forward strand.
CGTTTAGAAAATAAACGAACTGAATTTTTAAATTTTAACTTTTAATTTACGCTGCAACGGCGCGATCTAGTGACGTGCGATTGGCAACACTGCATTATTCGTAATCTCCTTAATAACATCCATTTCTTAGATTGTTTACATCTCATTTAGTTTTGGAGTTATTACTTTTTGAGTACAACGTGTTTAATAATCTCCTTAATAACATGCATTTTTTTAAATTGTTTTTAAAATGAAGAATGCATAATCTTCTTAATAACATCAATTTCTTAGATTGTTTACATCTCATTTAGTTTTGGAGTTATTACTTTTTGAGTTCGACGTGTTTCATAATCTCCTTAACAACGTGCATTTTTTTAAATTGTTTTTATCTTGTTCAGTTTTTGAGTTATTCCTTTTTGAGTTCAACGTGTTTCAGTTTTCGTGGTGATTTTTACAATTTTGCATTATTTATTTAAATGATATCCCCTACTGTTTTATTTTATTATTATTCTATCAACATACGAGATCCGTTCAGAAAATAAACTAACTAAATTTTTCAATTTTAACTTTAAAATTACGCTGCAACGGCGCGATCTAGTGACGTGAGATTGGCAACACTGCATTATTCATAATCTCCTTAATAACATCCATTTCTTAGATTGTTTACACCTCATTTAGTTTTGGAGTTATTACTTTTTGAGTACAACGTGTTTCATGATCTCCTTAATAACATGCATTTTTTTAAATTGTTTTTAAAATGAAGAATGCATAATCTTCTTAATAACATCAATTTCTTAGATTGTTTACATCTCATTTAGTTTTGGAGTTATTACTTTTTGAGTACAACGTGTTTCATGATCTCCTTAATAACATGCATTTTTTTAAATTGTTTTTAAAATGAAGAATGCATAATCTTCTTAATAACATCAATTTCTTAGATTGTTTACATCTCATTTAGTTTTGGAGTTATTACTTTTTGAGTTCAACGTGTTTCATAATCTCCTTAAAAACATGCATTTTTTTAAATTGTTTTCATTTGGTTCAGTTTTTGAGTTATTACTTTTTGAGTTCAACGTGTTTTAGTTTTCTTGGTGATTTTTACAATTTTGCATTATTTATTTAAATGATATCCCCTACTGTTTTATTCTATTATTGGTCTATCAACATACGAGATCCGTTCAAAAAATAAACCAACAAAATTTTTAAATTTTAACTTTTAAATTACGCTGCAACGGCGCGATCTAGTGACGTGAGATTGGCATCACTGCATTCTTCATAATCTCCTTAATAACATCCATTTCTTAGATTGTTTACATCTCATTTAGTTTTGGAGTTATTACTTTTTGAGTTCAACGTGTTTCATAATCTCCTTAACAACGTGCATTTTTTTAAATTGTTTTCACTTGTTCAGTTTTTTGAGTTATTACTTTTTGAGTTCAACGTGTTTCAGTTTTCGTGGTGATTTTTACAATTTTGCATTATTTATTTAAATGATATCCCCTACTGTTTTATTCTATTATTAGTCTATCAACATACGAGATCCGTTCAGAAAATAAACGAACTAAATTTTTAAATTTTAACTTTTAAATTACGCTGCAACGGCGCGATTTAGTGACGTGCGATTGGCAACACTGCATTCTTCGTAATCTCCTTAATAACATCCATTTCTTAGATTGTTTACATCTCATTTAGTTTTGTAGTTATTACTTTTTGAGTTCAACGTGTTTCATAATCTCCTTAATAACATGCATTTTTTTTAATTGTTTTTAAAATGAAGAATGCATAATCTTCTTAATAACATCAATTTCTTAGATTGTTTACATTTCATTTACTTTTTACTTTACTGAGTTCAACGTGTTTCATAATCTCCTTAATAACGTGCATTTTTTTAAATTGTTTTCACTTGTTCAGTTTTTTGAGTTATTACTTTTTGAGTTCAACGTGTTTCAGTTTTCGTGGTGATTTTTACAATTTTGCATTGTTTATTTAAATGATATCCCCTACTGTTTTATTCTATTATTGGTCTATCAACATACGAGGTCCGTTTAGAAAATAAACGAACTTAATTTTTAAATTTTAACTTTTAAATTACGCTGCAACGGCGCGATCTATTGACGTGAGATTGGCAACAATGCATTCTTCATAATCTCCTTAATAACATCCATTTCTTAGATTGTTTGCAACTCATTTAGTTTTGGAGTTATTACTTTTTGAGTTCACCGTGTTTCATAATCTCCTTAATAACATGCATTTTTTTAAATTGTTTTCATCTTGTTCAGTTTTTGAGTTATTACTTTTTGAGTACAACGTGTTTCAGTTTTCGTGGTGATTTTTACAATTTTGCATTATTTATTCAAATATCCCCCACTGTTTTATTCTATTATTGGTCTATCGACATACGAGGTCCGTTTAGAAAATAAACGAACTGAATTTTTAAATTTTAACTTTTAATTTACGCTGCAACGGCGCGATCTAGTGACGTGCGATTGGCAACACTGCATTATTCGTAATCTCCTTAATAACATCCATTTCTTAGATTGTTTACATCTCATTTAGTTTTGGAGTTATTACTTTTTGAGTTCACCGTGTTTCATAATCTCCTTAATAACATGCATTTTTTTAAATTGTTTTTAAAATGAAGAATGCATAATCTTCTTAATAACATCAATTTCTTAGATTGTTTACATCTCATTTAGTTTTGGAGTTATTACTTTTTGAGTTCAACGTGTTTCATAATCTCCTTAAAAACATGCATTTTTTTTAATTGTTTTCATTTGGTTCAGTTTTTGAGTTATTACTTTTTGAGTTCAACGTGTTTTAGTTTTCTTGGTGATTTTTACAATTTTGCATTATTTATTTAAATGATATCCCCTACTGTTTTATTCTATTATTAGTCTATCAACATTCGAGATCCGTTCAGAAAATAAACGAACATAAATTTTTAAATTTAAACTTTTAAATTACGCTGCAACGGCGCGATCTAGTGACGTGAGATTGGCAACACTGCATTCTTCATAATCTCCTTAATAACATCCATTTCTTAGATTGTTTACATCTCATTTAGTTTTGGAGTTATTACTTTTTGAGTACAACGTGTTTCATAATCTCCTTAATAACATGCATTTTTTTAAATTGTTTTCATTTGGTTCAGTTTTTGAGTTATTACTTTTTGAGTTCAACGTGTTTTAGTTTTCTTGGTGATTTTTACAATTTTGCATTATTTATTTAAATGATATCCCCTACTGTTTTATTCTATTATTGGTCTATCAACATACGAGATCCTTTCAAAAAATAAACGAACAAATTTTTTAAATTTTAACTTTTAAATTACGCTGCAACGGCGCGATTTAGTGACGTGAGATTGGCAACACTGCATTATTCATAATCTCCTTAATAACATCAATTTCTTAAATTGTTTACATCTCATTTAGTTTTGGAGTTTTTACTTTTTGAGTTCAACGTGTTTTATAATCTCCTTAATAACATGCATTTTTTTAAATTGTTTACATATTGTTTAGTTTTTGAGTTATTACTTTTTGAGTTCAGCGTGTTTCAGTTTTCGTGGTGATTTTTATAATTTTGCATTATTTTTGTAAGTACGGTCACGGCAAAAAAAAAGTGGGACAAGTCTTATAGTAAATTTGTCAAAAATATTGAGCCTATGTAATCAAGTTATTCATCTCTGCAAAGAAAAATCAAGTAACATGTCATTGTCATTGTGATATGTACATGTTACTTAATAAAAAGCCACATGTGGGAATGGCCCCTCAAGTTTGTGCTTTCAATCAAGCAAGAATAATAGAGAAATTGAAAATAGATGGTCTACCAGGCAACTTCCATAATTTTTAGACATTTAGCGTAGGCGAGTATTTAATACTCCATTGAAGTCCATACTCTATGAAATACTATGGAAAAACTCATAAAAATTTTGCATTATTTTTGGTAGTGCCTACAGTGAAGTTTTTTCGGACGAATCGTTGTTGTTTCCGGACGAAGCGTGGCGTAGAGTAGGTGAGTATGGAATACTCCATGGAAGTCCATACATGGAATACTATGGAAAAACTCATCGAAATTTTGCATTAATTTTGTAAGTGCCTACAATGAAGTTTTTTCGGACGAATCGTTGCTGTTTCAGAATGAGGCGAAGCGTAGCATAGGCAAGTATGGAATACTCCATGGAAGTCCATACTCTATGGAATACAATGGAAAAATTCATAGAAATTTTGCATTATTTTTGTAAGTACCTACAATGAAGTTTTTTCGGACGAATCGTTTCAAAATGAGGCGTAGCGTAGCGTAGGCAAGTATGGAATACTCCATGGAAGTCCATACTCTATGGAATACTATGGGAAAACTCAAAGAAATTTTGCATTATTTTGTAAGTGTCTACAAAGAAGTTTTTTCGGACGAATCGTTGTTGTTTCAGAATTAAGCGTAGCGTAACGTTGGCGAGTGTGGAATACTCCATTGAAGTGTATACTCTATGGAATACTATGGAAAAACTTATAGAAATATGTTGCGCACAATACAGTTTGATATAATCTGCAGCACCCCCAAATCCTAAGACTATTGTGGTTCTCTCAGATACTTCTTGAACATAATATAATACCTTCATCTTGTGTCAAACTTGAATATTCAAAATTCTTGTTGTAATGGTGAAAATATTGTAGAATTTTGAATCTTAATAATATGACGAAAACATTAAAAATTAAAAATATATTTTCTATTGTTTTCTATCTTCTTTTTGGTAGTACTTACTGGTAGTATATTTAAATATAAAGATGTTTCTTAGTTTATTTTGTTTTTATAATTTTTATTATTTGTTCTTCACTAATGTTATTCTTCTGAATAGTTTCGGCTATTTGTGAGCCATCTTCAGAGGTGTTAATTTTTTTATAAATAATTAAAAGTGATGAAAAATTTTGTCTAATACTATACAGGGTGTCCAAGATAAGGATCAACAGCATAGAAATTTCGGAAACCGTAGATGTTACAAAGACGGTTAAATTACAAAAAAGTTGCGCAAATTTGTGGTCAGTAATATTCATCCGAAATCTTGCGATTTCGTTTTTATTTTTTTCTGAAGTTATTTGAAAAGGTATAAGAAAACCAAAGGCACTTTTACATTGCCACTCTTTTAGCTCTATAAGACAGCGTTTACAAATTGTCAGTGCAACGTTTCGTTTCGAAGAAACCATCATCAACTTAATTTTTTTATGTGTTTTTTTTTCTTTTTGAGCAATGGGATCTCTGAAACCATAAAACATAGAGATTCGATTAAATGAGGAAAGAGTTGTCATTTTAAGAGCTTATGCAAGATATGCTTTTGTTTTTTGAAGAAAAAAAACCATAGTTTTGGAGTTATTATACAAACTTTTTTTTAAAAGGCAGTAATAGTTGGCTTTGACATTTTTTAAAAGACTATTTCTTCTCTTTATAACTGTATAAGATTTGCTATACTTACTTTCATAAATAAATGAGATGCAGGAATTTTCGTTGTATAATTTGAATAGAATTAAGTGCAATTACATTAGAATAGAAAAATTAATAGAATTCTCGTAGTAAAGAAAACAAAACTTTTCTATGGCAAACTCTGTTTTTGCTACTGTCAATAATACAAATAGTCCTATATCGAGTTTTAATTGTCATAGTAAGTGATAATTTTTTTAACGTAAATTTTCGAAGATGTCCTTTAAATATCAAACTAATAGCAAACCTTGTATCGCGATAAATGGGTCCTTTTTAAAAATGTCTAAGCTAACGATGTTTGTCATTTAAAAAAAATAAAGTTTGTATTATAACTGAAAAATTGTGGTATTTTTTCAAAAAGCATATCTTGCATAAGCTCTTAAAACGACAACTCTTTCCTCATTTAACCGAATTTCTATGCCTTATGGTTTCAGAGATTCCAATGCTTAGAATTAAAAACAAAAACTCACCCTGTATATATTGTACTTAATTTTTTTTGTTTCAATAATACCTTTAAAGATGGCTCACAGATAGCTGAACCTAGTCTGGTGAAGTATAAATAATAAAAATAATAAAAACAACATAAACTAAGAAACATCTTTATATTTAAATATACTACCAGTAAGTACTACCAATAAAGAAGAAAGAAAACAATAGAAAATATATTTTTAATTTTTAATGTTTTCTTCAAATTATTAAGATTCAAAATTCCACAAGATTTTCACCATTATCACAAGCATTTTGAATATTCAAATTTGACACAAGATGAAGGTATTATATTATGTCTGAGAGAACCAAATAGTCTTACGATTTTACCCAAAATAGAAGAAAGAAAATAAAAAATATAACAATAATTGGTATAACTAATGGATGAAAATATATCAAAAATTAAAAATATAATTTTTGCAAAAGTTACAGAATAAAAAAAACTTATGACTTTTAAATTAGATTAGATTTATTTCCAAAATAAATATTTAAATTTATGGATGGGTCATTGTATAATAGAATGAAATAATTCAGTAATCTAAAACGAACACGCAATAAAAAAATCTCATTGATATCTTGCGTGATTTCCGAAAATTTCAACTATTTCGATTTTCGTCATTTTTGAAAAACTCTATGTAAGTTAAAATCACTCGGTACTTACATCTGATAGGGGATACTTTTGAAGAATACTTTTTAAAAAGTTTTTAGATAAACCCAAACTAATGCTGCCAAAGGTTTTTTTTAAATTAATAATAAAAAAAATCCCATGTGATGGCGACTTTTTGACGGTCACTGCAAATATTAGCATTCAGCAAATATTGCCTTTTTTATTGTTAGTGAAATTTTGAGTTTATGCTTAATTTTATAATATAATATCTCGAATTTTCCTAAGACTACTGTGGTTCTTTCAGATACACTTTGAACATAATATAATACATTTATCTTGTGCTGAGTTTACAAAACTTGAATATTCAACATTCTTGTTATAAATGTGAAAATCTTGTGGAATTTGAATCTTGAAAATATGAAATCTAAAACTAACACTCAATAAAAAAAATCTCATTGATATCTTTCGTGATTTCCGAAAATTACCACTATTTCGATTTTCGTCATTTTGAAAAACAACGTTTTCTATCTATGTAAAAATCACTCGGTATCTGCATCTGATAGGGGATACTTTTGAAGAATACTTTTTAAATGGTTTTTAGATAAGCCCAAAACTAATACTGTAAAAAGTTTAAAAAAAAATAATAATAAAAAAAAATCCCAAGCGAAGGCAACTTTTTGACGGTCACTGGAAATGCATGCAGCAAATATTGACCTTTTTATTTTTTTATCATTTGGAAATTTTGGTTTTATGCTTAATTTTATGATATAATATTGGTTTTATGCTTAATTTTATAATATAGTATTATTAACATAACGTCTCGAATGTTCATTATATGATCCTGGAAAACCTGAAAAAATCATAGAATTTTATAACTCAAATTGACTGGGTATTCTGTAATATCATTGATGCTACCAGTAGAATTACAAAAAAAATACCTGTATTACTGATTACTGATACTGATTAATTACTACCGTGTGGTATAACAATACCACATTAACGTGGGTGTGAACCGTAGTGATACCGTGGTATTTCGTAGTATCAATGTGATACTACAGAAGATACAGATATTTTGTCTCCCATATATTTTATTTTCTCCGTGCACAAACAACGGGGAGTGCAATAAAATATTTAGCCTCATCAATACAACAGCTACACTGCAATGAGTCACACCAAAGTTAATCATCTCCCGACTATCGTAATTTTGTAGAAACATTTAAATGTGCGACAGGGGATTACTAATACCAAACTATGGGTTCGTAGTACGGATGTAAATTTATTATTTTATTCTGTTTGCGCATAATTTATACAATCAAATAATTCGCGCAATATATGCAGCATTAATATAATAAATGTACGTTTAACGAAGCAAACAAGTGAACTGTGCTTAGGTTTATTACTTTTTTTGTCAGTATCATATGCCAGCACAATTCCAGTAAAATATTCTAAATTTGTATGTATGTAAAATGAACCACTCCAGTATACTATTGATTGAAACGTGGGAAGAGTTTATTCTGGAGGATAAAACAAAAGAGAATATTATGGAGGATACGGATTAATGTTTACAAGTATTAGTTATAAAAGATAATAATATAATATTTATATCAGACTGCATTATAATTACGCAGTTTATGGAATACTTCAGAATCTTTAAGTGATACTTTATTGTACCGGTACTATAATGAAAAAAAAAATAGTGTATAAATTGTATTGATCAAAAATGCAAAAAACATATAAATGTTATTTAACAAAATGTATCTAAAACTAAATAAATAATAGAAGAAAAAAAATTCTAATGAAGCATCCCTAAAATATTTTATTGGTACGCAAGACAGATCCGAAACTATAATAGTATCCACAACCGTGGCATATACACGAATACACGTATACGGTATATGATATTATACCGAGTGATCATTAATATTTCAGCTCTAGTTATTCATGGAAAGTTTCGCAGATTGGTGATCTCGCCTTTATTTTTGGCTGCGAAAATTTCCATGGATAACTAGAGCTGAAATTCATTTTTTTTTTTCAGTCATTTAATTCATCACTCGGTAGTGATAAGTTAGTTTAACTAAATCAAATATACCAGCAGGTACTACAAAAACAAAAAACAATAGCCTACTAAAGATTATTATCTCTCCCTAATATTATATGAAATTGGTAAAATGGTTAACACACTAACGGAAAAAAAAACTTTTTTAAATATTCATATCCAGTTCTTTTGTTTCGTGAAATTTGCGGTAATCTCCACGAAATCTATTGCGTCTTGGTTATAGTAACCATTGTTATCAGTTTTCAATGATTCGTTATCGATTGAAAAATGTACTAATCATAATTAAGTACTTAGAAAGTCCAGACAAAATATATAGCGATTCTGTTTTTGGTAACTTGTTTTAAGAAATTATTCAGTAATATCATTAAGTCTGCAATTGATCTTTCATCTTTAGTAATCATCTATTTATCTTCTAATACGTTATCGATTTAAAAAGGTACGTCTAGTAATTTCTGAGAAATGTGTTGGTCGTTCAGACAAAAACTATTGTCATTCTTGTATTAGTAAAATTTCATTATTTATTATTATTATTATTATTTATTTTATGTAAATATTTCTTTATAAAAAAAAATATCTTTAAATATACTTAACTAAAAATATAGAAAACATGGAGTCCTATTTATATTGATAATCGAAGTAAAGCGAGTCAATTGACAAAAAAAAATAAACAAAGAAAAGAAAACCCAATTTTCCGATTTCGGCTTAATAGCCAAATCTATACTGGCATACTACTAAATAATAATAATAATAATAATACATTTATTCAAATAGCTGCAGATATGAAGCGTCAGGATAAAAGAGTATACAAAACATTAAAAAAAACATCAACATCAAAATTAAGCCAAAATCGTAAAATTGATTTTCTTTTATTTTGTCTATTAGTTAAAATTTTTAGTAAATCGAATCAATGCAGGTGTGTTTCAATTTACTAAAACTATTAACTCTTAACTTGTTAAAAATTGGACTAACTCTCGAAATTTTCATTTACTTATTCATTATTGATTCAATTAAAACCAATACAGTTTTTAATCAAACAAGCAAGCAATTATTACTAGTTTTAAAGTGTTAAACCTGCGAGTCAAATCAAATATTATGTTCAAAATCTATGCTCAAATTCTTACATTTTGTGAGAAATATTGTTGGAGGCACATATGACACAACAAATTTAGCAAGTAAACAAAAATAAACTAAATATGACAAACGTTGTCAGTTAAAACTAAATATTAAAAGAACTATAACAAGAGGAAACAAAAAGTTAATATAACAAATATTGTTAGCTGAAGATTACAAAAAAATAAAAGTTATCGAAAAATGTTGACTAAATATACTCTCCATTCACTATAATAAATAAAGAATAGATAAAAAAGACGAAATAGTCTCATAATAACCCATGGAAAACCCCTATGCATTTTTGGCCATGTTTAGGAAACCCATGTTTAGGAAACACCTAATGAAATTTATACGTTTTCTTGGAAATATTAGTATTTTTTAGATCATTCTACAATTTTCGAGGAAAACCTTGCATTTGGTTTCTGTTCTGAAATCTTTATGAAATTTGGTGTAATATGATATTTTGATAGTATTTATTTATTTTTATTTTTACATTTACAAATTTATAATAATTTATTTTTATAACTTCAATCAAAATCGTGTTTACACCATGAATCTTCTACACATTTCTGTGTAGAAAAGTCTGCAACTTTCTCGCTTTTTGGTATTATATCTATATGTGTATTTATTTATTTATTGTATGTATATGTGAATCTACTCTCTTTACCACGTAACTTTTAATTTGACATATGTAAATCCTCCTGGATATTGACATGAATAAATTTATTATTATTATTATTATTATGTTTTTGCGTCATGTCAGTCTATGAATATCTAATATTTTTGTTGGTAGTATTTCGGAAATAAGTGAATTCCCCAATGGAACATGTCAAATATTTTGAGGTTAAGTTGTTTTCAATTTGAGGTTATATTTTTTAAATAACATTGTTGCCAGATGTGAAGTTTAAATTATTAGAGATGAAAATGGAACGGCAAGAAATTATAAATCTGACAATGTGGTAAGAAGCAAATGTCTAATAGACATCGACGCACAAAAATAATTAACTTCCGTTGCATCACTGAATCAGTTTGTCCAACATGACAAAAAGAGAACCCAGTCGACTCGATTACAAAAAGGTCGTGAATGTATATTATGTACTATGAATATATTATAAACATAATAATAAATTATGAATATAGTATAATTAGAATATATTTTTAATATCAAATTTAGTATTTTCGACTTTTGAATAGAATATAAATAACAAAGATTGCAATTAAAAAAATAAAAATAATTCAACAGTGGATTTAACTTCGTGAATCATCTAGAAAATTACATTTACAAATTTATAACTAATACATATTTTTCATAACTGCAATTAAAATCCTCATCAATCAATGGCATGATTTATAACATATTTGTCTTCTACACAATTACATTTACAAATTTATAATACTTTTTTTTTATAACTTCAATCAAAATCCTCATCAATCATTAGTATATTACTACATATTTGTAAATTTAATAATTGTCTAAGCCTCTAAGCTATTATTAAAACGTGAAGTTTATGGAATTCTTTAAAAAATAGTTTTTTTATGAATGCCGAAATGCTTAAATTTGCAAAATTATTTCTGAAGGTTATTTTTTCTATTCTGCTTTTCTATATATTCTACTTGCTATTCATAGATTTAATCAGGTTCATGAATATTTAACGTGTTTACACCATGAGTAAACACGTTAAAACTAAAAACTAAAAATCTTCTACAAATTTCTGTGAACTAAATTCTCACTACTGAATAGTAATATATGCAACATTATATGCAAAATCTACAAAAAACAAGAGTTTTTTGAAAATTCATTGAATTCTGGACATCATTAAGGTTATTATTTTTTATTTTTTATACTTAGGTACTTACTTACTTTCTTACTTACTTACTTACTTACTTACGTACTTACTTACTTACTTACTTACTTACTTACTTACTTACTTACTAACTTACTTACTTACACCAGTAAATATAAAAAATAACAATATAATAATAATTGGTAAAAATTGATATTTTTACTAACCAAAATTAAGGCCTTTAATTTCAACAAACTTAATTTTAAAAAAATTCAGGGTAATGATTGTGCCATTAATAGAAAGCCTCAATATTAACAGAAGCTAAATTATTTGCGAATATATACTCTTTAAAACAATTTAGAAACTTATTGAGTATAAGTATTTAAAAATTCGTAGAATTAAAAAAAAAAGACTTTGAACTTTGTTAGTATCAAACTATTTATTATTACAGTGACTGTAAGTTTCGACCACATACTTTAATCATTATCAAACTTATAACGTAAAGTTATAAAACATACTCTGGTTATTATCAAACTTATAATGCAAACTTATAAAACATACTCTGGTCGTTATCAAACTTATAATGCAAACTTATAAAACATACTCTGGTTATTATCAAACTTATAATGCAAACTTATAAAACATACTCTGGTCGTTATCAAACTTATAATGCAAACTTAGAAAACATACTCTGGTTATTATCAAACTTATAATGCAAACTTATAAAACATACTCTGGTCGTTATCAAACTTATAATGCAAACTTAGAAAACATACTCTGGTTATTATCAAACTTATAATGCAAACTTATAAAACCTACTCTGGTCATCAAACTTATAATGCAAACTTATAAAACATACTCTGGTTATTATCAATCTTACAATGCAATCTTCTACAAATTTCTGTGAACTAAATTCTTACTACTGAATATTAACATATGCAACATTATATGCAAAATCTACAAAAAAAACAAAAGTTTTTTGAAAATTCGTTGAATTCTTGACATAATTAAGGTTATTATTTTTTATTTTTTATACTTAGGTACTTACTTAGTAGTAAGTAGTAACTTAGTTAAAACCTCAATATTAACACAAGCTAAATTATTTGTGAATATATATTCATTAAAACAATTTAGAAAGTAATTGAGTGGAAGTATTTAGAAAATCGTAGAATTAAAAAAAATGTTTATAAGACCTGCTTAAATAACGAACTTTGAACTTTGTTAGTATCAAACTATTTATTATTACAGTGACTAAGTTTCGACCACATACCCAAATCACTATCAAACTTATAATGTAAAGTTATAAAATATACTCTGGTTATTATCAAACTTATAATGCAAACTTATAAAACATACTCTGGTCGTTATCAAACTTATAATGCAAACTTATAAAACATACTCTGGTTATTATCAAACTTATAATGCAATCTTCTACAAATTTCTGTGAACTAAATTCTCACTACTGAATAGTAAGATATGCAACATTATATGCAAAATCTACAAAAAAATCAAGAGTTTTTGAAAATTCATTGAATTCTTGACATAATTAAGGTTGTTATTTTTTATTTTTTTATAGTTAGGTACTTATTTACTTACTTACTTACTTACTTACTTACTTACTTACTTACTTACACCAGTAAATATAAAAAAATACAATATAATAATAATTGGTAAAAATTGATATTTTAACTAACAAAAATTAAGGTTCTTTAATTTCAACAAAACTAATTTAGAAAAAAAAAACAGGGTAATGATTGCGCCCTTAATAGAAAGCCACAATATTAACAGAAGCTAAATTATTTGCGAATATATACTCTTTAAAACAATTTAGAAACTAATTGAGTATAAGTATTTAGAAATTTGTAGAATTAAAAAAAATGTGTATAAGACTTTGAACTTTGTTAGTATCAAACTATTTATTATTACAGTGACTGTAAGTTTCAACTACATACTCTAATCATTATCAAACTTATAATGTAAAGTTAAAAAACATACTCTGGTCGTTATCAAACTTATAATGCAAACTTATAAAACATACTCAGGTTATTATAATGCAAACTTATAAAACTTACTCTGGTCATTATCAAACTTATAATGAAAACTTATGTAACATACTCTGGGTATTATCAAACTTATAATGCAAACTTGCAAACTTGTAAAACAAAGTTAAAAGTGCTTAAAAGTCATATTTTCAATATATCAGTAAGAAAAGTCTGTGTTAATGAAATTTACAAGACTTGCCACTTCATAATTAAAATTGAATTTTTGGTGTACAAAATTTGGCGAATTCGTTAACTAATCATTATCAAACTTTTAATGTAAACTTATAAAACATACTCTGGTTATTATCAAACTTATAATGCAAAGCTATAAAACATACTCTGGTTATTATCGAACTTATAATGCAAACTTATAAAACATACTCTGGTTATTATCAAACTTATTATGCAAACTAAAACATACTCTGGTCATTATCAAACTTATAATGCAAACTTATAAAACATACTCTGGTTATTATCAAACTTATAATGCAAACTTATAAAACAAAGTTAAAGGTGCTTTATAGACATATTTTACAATATATCAGTTAGAAAAGTCTGTGTTAATGAAATTTATAAGACTTGCCAATTCATAGTTAAAATTGAATTTTTGGTGGACAAAATTTGGTGAATTCGTTAACTAACTGCCTGTAAGTTATAACCGAGTTTTGTGTTTGGCAAAAAGAAAATTAAAGCAATATCCACCACTAATCTTCGTGGTTTTGTAGTTTTCTTGAAAATTGTTTTTGATTTTGCAATATTTTCTACTTTTTAACCTAAACTTTGCCCATCAATTTCATACATTTATTAAAATTTCCATCATATCTTGGAAATTTTAATAAATGTATGAAATTGATTGCCAAAGTTTAGGCTAAAAAGTAGAAAATATGGCACAATATGTAAAAGCAAAATCATCGCTCAGTGGCAACATTTATGTCATTTTTCTATCACAATTATTTTTTCTGAAAATACATGATATTCTTAAAAATTAAACGTTTCGGTCTCTCTGCCTTATTCTAGTTATAACATAGTTAGTGACGAGTACATTAATAGTAAAATTTTCTAAATTGTTATAATGCAAACTTATAAAACAACGTTAAAAGTGCTTTGTAGACATATTTTACAATATATCAGTAAGAAAAGTCTGTTTTAATGAAATTTACATCATATCTTGGAAATTTTAGTAAATGTATGAAATTTATTGGCAAAGTTTAGGCTAAAAAGTAGAAAATATGGCACAATATGTAAAAGCAAAACCATCGCTTAGTGACAACATTTATGTCATTTTACTTTCACAATTCTTTTTTGTGAATTTTTTTGAAAATGCATGGTATTGTTAAAAACACAACGTTTCGGACTCTCTGCCTTATTCTAGTTATAACATAGTGACGAGTTCATTAATAGTAACATTTTCTAAATTGTTATAATGCAAACTTTTATAACAACGTTAAAAGTGATTTATAGTCATATTTTCAATATATCAGTAAGAAAAGTCAGTTTTAATGAAATTTACATCATATCTTGGAAATTTTAATAAACGTATGAAATTGATTGGCAAAGTTTAGGCTAAAACGTAGAAAATAGGGCACAATATGTAAAAGCAAAATCTTCTCTCAGTGCCAGTATTTATGTCATTTTTCTTTCACAATTCTTTTTTATGAATTTTTTTGAAAATGCATGTTATTCTTAAAAACAAAACGTTTCGGTCTTTCTGCCTTATCCTAGTTATAAAATAGTTAGTGACGAGTTCATTAATAGTAAAATTTTCTAAATTTTTATAATGAAAACTTATCAAACAACGTTAAAAGTGCTTTATAGTCATATTTTCAATATATCAGTAAGAAAAGTCTGTTTTAATAAAATTTACATCATATCTTGAAAATTTTAATAAATGTATGAAATTGACTGGCAAAGTTTAGGCTAAAACGTAGAAAATATGGCACAATATGTAAAAGCAAAATCATCTCACAGTGGCAACATTTATGTCATTTTTCTTTCACAATTCTTTTTTATGAATTTTTTTGAAAATGCACGGTGTTCTTAAAAACAAAACGTTTCTGTCTTTCTGCCTTATTCTAGTTATAAAATAGTTAGTGACGAGTTCATTAATAGTAAAATTTTCTAAATTGTTTGTATAACAGATTGAATTTTAGCAAAATGTTGCAAAACTGAAACGATTTAAATACGAAATTAAATGATTTGAAGAAATTTACGAGTTCATTAATAGTAAAATTTTCTAAATTGTTTGTATAACAGATTGAATTTTAGCAAAATGTTGCGAAACTGAAACGATTTAAATACGAAGTGAAATGATTTGAAGAAATATATGAGTTCATTAATAGCAAAATTTTCTAAATTGTTTGTATAACAGATTGAATTTTAGCAAAATGTTGCAAAACTGAAACGATTTAAATACGAAATTAAATGAATTGAAGAAATTTACGAGTTCATTAATAGTAAAATTTTCTAAATTGTTTGTATAACAGACTGAATTTTAGCAAAATGTTGCAAAACTAAAACGATTTGAATACGAAATGGAATGATTTGAAGAAATTTACGAGTACATTAATAGTAAAATTTTCTAAATTGTTTGTGTAACAGATTGAATTTTAGCAAAATGATGCAAAACTGAAACGATTTAAATACGAAATGGAATGATCTGAAGAAATTTACGAGTTCATTAATAGTAAAATTTTCTAAATTGTTTATATAACAGATTGAATTTTATCAAAGTGGTGCAAAACTGAAACTATTTAACTACGAAATTAAATGATTCGAAGATATTTGCAGAATCGCTAGATTTTATAAGTTCAACAAGAATACTACAAGTTTTCTGCATTACGTTTAAAAGTTGTCAGGTGATAACTGTAGCACTGTAAATTTAATTTGTTTTTTCTTCATTTTTCTGTTTAATGGTCATAAGCATAATCTCTTTCATTGTTTGTTGTGTTGTTTTAACGACATTAACATTAGGTCGTTCGTAACCATATCACGTGATAATTTTTTTTTTAATATTTTGTACTTTTACACTCTTATCACACAAGTGGCTATGTATTCTTTCTTGTTCTCTGTAATATACAATTATGGATGTATATCCATTTGTATGGCTGAGTACCAAATATATTATTATTACTATTGTTACAATCTCGACACCCAATGGGTAAAAGAGGGATGGATTATGTATGTATGTGCTATTGTTACAAAACAAAACGGAAACAATTAGGTCTGAAATTTTCCAAACTGTACCGGCTAATGGGTAGAAACTCTCGACTAACCATTGAAAGTAAGCTGCTGATGTATGAAGCCATCCTCAAGCCCATATGGACTTATGGGGTTCAACTATGGGGCTCCGCCAGCAATACAAATATAGAAATAATGCAGCGCTTTCAATCAAAAACGCTAAGAATAATTGCCAAGGCTCCCGGTACATCACGAATGAAACCATCCATCGAGACCTCCACATGAACTACATGAAGGAAGAGATTCGAAACTGCAACTGCTGATCTATAAAGCCATCCTCAAGCTCATATGGACTTATGGGATTCAACTATGGGGCTCCGCCAGCAATTCAAATATAGAAATAATGCAGCGCTTTCAATCAAAAACGCTAAGAATAATCGCCAAGGCTCCCTGGTACATCACCAATGAAACCATCCATCGAGACCTCTAAATGAACTATGTGAAGGAAGAGATTCGAAACTGCAACTGCTGATATATAAAGCCATCCTCAAGCCCATATGGACTTATGGGATGCAACTATGGGGCTCCGCCAGCAATTCAAATATAGAAATAATGCAGCGCTTTCAATCAAAAACGCTAAGAATAATCGCCAAGGCTCCCTGATACATCACCAATGAAACCATCCATAGAGACCTCTACATGAACTACGTGAAGGAAGTGATTCGAAACTGCAGCACTAAATACTGGCATAGACTAGTGAATCACCTGAACGTCTTGGCAAGTAAGCTCCTCGACAGAACCAGTCAAGTTAAGAGAGTCAAAAGGTTTAAGCCTATGGACCTTCCTCATCGCTTCTAAGTGCAGTTTTTATTTCTCATACCAGTGTATTAGTTTAAACTATCAATACGTAAGCATATAAGCAAATAGGTAATTCTTCAGGGTGTTTGCCATTGGCAAGCTTACCCTTCATGTTAGCAGCCGCCATAAATTTTACTTATTGTACAAGGTACATATTGTACCTAAGTATCAAAGGTTGTAAATTAAAAATATAAAAAACTATTGTTATTGAAATGTGCTGAGATCCGTTCTGATTGTAGGTTATTTCGTATGTGAAGGCTAGTGTGAAGGCACACTTCGTATGTGAAGGCACATTTCGTATGTGAAGGCACTATCAGATTAAAGACATACTTTATATTTATCTGATAGTACTAGTACTCACATACGAAATTATTATTATTATACAATTTTTAGACGCTAGCACATCTGTTCCAATTTGCCCAGCGCCCCATGAAGCCATAACGCGCACACAACTTTGGAACATAATACTGTTCGACTTAATAACTTACATTGGATCAAATTGGTAGTTTAAATTGAGACATTGAGGCAAACGTTTTTTTATATTTTGTCTCAATATAAGAAATCAACTTGCGAAATCAAATTTGGTTCATACGGCTGATTCATAGATTTCTGAGGCAACGCAACGCTACGCAATGGCAATGCTATCGATATGGGCATTTTCAACAGCGTTTAATGCGCGTTGAAAATGCCCTTAGCGACAGCATAGCGTTAACATTAGCATGTCTTTAGACTTGCAAAATACGATTTGATCGGTTCACGTGTATTGAATGTATCAATAAAACTTAATTTATAGTCACTGTTTAATAATAGGGCACTAACCTTGTTGATTCATCCGAATTTAAGTCCGCCTTCCTCACGCCAACATGGGGCTTATGGGAATTGCATCAGCCAGATATCGAAATCCATTTTCACAAATATTTACGCCCCGGGGCCCGGACGGCCCCAAATTTAAGCACAGATACCCCATGGATTACGTTTTAGCCCTCTACGGCTTCATGGGGTTCCATTTTAGCACAAAATTTGAATATTTTCGGGAGCGATTTGTAAACGACGCGACGACGCCATCAGACGCTGGCGCTGTCGGTATTGTCGCTCACTTCATGTCCGACCTAGTACCAACTTCATTCCAAGTACCCATGTACTTATGCAACTCAATATGCGCCAGATTCGATTATTATTATGTTATTATTGTTATTTGTTGTTATATAACAACATATATCGTATATATGACGTTATTATGTTAATAACTGAAGCGGTAAGAAGCAAAATGGTCTAAGTAACATTTTGACATTCCGAGAAAATCGAGTGCAAAGTTAGTTGATTGCAGTAAAATCTGTAATAACAATTTAAAAACTATTTCATGTATTATTTTGTACTTCATGTATCATAATAATACACATAATGACAAATACACAATGTCTAGTAATTGCAATAATGTTTATTGTTCGACAAAAATATCACTTACTTCAGTTTGCTGCTTAAAGCTTCAATTATAATTAAAATTATTTTAATTAGATTAAATGAGCTACCAGTAAACATCTAAGTCACTATGAGATCAATCTTATAAGCAGCAGTTAGGCACAGTTTACAATATCTGATTACCTGTAACTGGAGGTTAGTTTCCGCAACTACCATTGATTCAACTCATGGTTCCGAGGAAATTAACTTATGATTAAAAATAACTGAAGATTGTAATTGCATTAATGTTCATTTTCTGACAAGAATTTCACTTAGACCTGTGTTTGCTTCTCACCGCTTCAATTGTAATTATAGTTATTATAATTGGATTAAATGACTACGACCAGTCAACATCTAAGTCACTATGAAATCAATCTTATAAGCAGCAGTTAGGCACAGTTTTATAATCTCGGATTACCTGTAACTGGCGGTTAGTTTCCATGACTACCATTGATTCAACGCAATGGTACAATCAAATTAACTAAAGATTAAAAATAACTGAAGACTGCAATTGAATTAATGTTTATTTTTCGACAAAAATGTCACTTAGACCTGTATTTGCTTCTCACCGCTTCAATAATAATTACAATTGGATTAAATGACTACGACCAGTCAACATCTACGTCACTATGAAATCAATCTTATAAGCAGCAGTTAGGCACAGTTTTACAATCTCTGATTATCTGTAATTGGAGGTTCGTTTACATGACTATTATTGATTCAATGCATGTTTCCGAGGAAATTAACGTATGATTAAAAAAAAAAGGAGATTGTAATTGCATTGATGTTTATTTTTCGACAAACATGTCACTTATACCTGTGTTTGCTTCTCACCGCTTCAATTATAATTATAATTATTGTAATTGGATTAAATGACTACAACCAGTCTACATCCAAGTCACTATGAAATCAATCTTATAAGCAGCAGTTAGGCACAGTTTTACATTCTCTGATTACCTGTAACTGGCGGTTAGTTTCCATGACTACCATTGATTCAAAACATGTTTCCAAGGAAATTAAGTTATGATTAAAAACAGCTGAAATCTGTAATTTCATTGACATGTTTATTTTTCGACAAAAATGTCATTTAGACCTAATTGCTTCTCACCTCTTCAAGCCTTCAAGCATGAAGAGCTCTTGAATAGATTCGCCCATAAAGCAACTAACCTTCCCTCTGTAACACCCTTCATCCATACCCGAAACATCAACCAAACTCCTAAATTTCTAATCCTAAATTCAAATATCCCTCCCAAACATTGTACGAAAGACTGATAAATCATCAAGACACTGACTAACTCACGAACTTATATTAGTTCGTGATTCGTAATTAGAATATCATTCATATTCACAACAGTTCATGGGCTAAAAGACGAAAGTCGATAGCCCATTCCATTATCATGTATCACATCATATATCAATATAGTTCTGCATATTATGTTATATGTATTAAGTATGCTGTAAATATGTATATGGAATAAATGGTTCATACTGGGTCAACATTTTGTGGAATATTGAATACAATTTCGAATTCTACAAAATCATTTTTATAATTAGGTAATGTTTTACATTTAAACAATTATATAGGTATATTCTAAGACTGCAAATTTTTGATTTATTGTAATTATAACAATATTTTAATAATTCTACTAGCAAGTACCTAATAACATAACTGGTAATTTATGGATAAAACCTTAAACCTAATTTTATTTTTATGATCTACTCGTATATATACAATTTAGAATTTTTCACAATTACATAAAATTTTACTGTAAAACATGTTTCGTTTGGTGTTTGGTGTTTATATTTTTGCGAATTCTCTATTAATTCTTAATTCTTAATTCTTTCTATTAATTTCACGAAACTTAACAAGCATTTGGATGCTATACTATGCTACTTAAGTTTAGGCAACCAAGTGTGCACATAGTACTGAATACAGGGCAAAGCGTGTGGTAAATTTCGTGGTATAATCCGTATAATTAATAATAATAATAATACTAAACACGTATATCATACACTATTTTTTGTGTAAACTCAGTGTTTAATAAATAATATCTATTAATTAAATAAAATTGAATAACGATAATTAAAATATTCCTAAAATGCGAAGTTTTCACTGAATTTTCACAAAAAATCAGAAAATATATGAAATCTCTATTGAATTAGGAAATAGAAAAACAAAATAGCTCATTGAACATAACAAATAGATAAACAAACAGAAACTCGCAGAGATATGTACGAAATACTGAACAAATAAGCAATAGCAAACAAATAACAAATTTTCATAGACAAATGACAAAATGGATGAGTGAACAACAAAATAGACAAATGAATTAAAAACATAAATAATTGAACAGCAAACTAGACAGACAAATAGAAACACAGACAAAAGAAAATAAAAGACATATTTGTAACGATTTAAATGTAAACAGAAGACAGAAAAATAGATAATTGAACAAAAAAAATTTTAACAAATAAACAATAGCAAACAAATACCAAACTTTCATAGACAAATGACAAAATGGATGAATGAACACAAAATAGACAAATCACAGCAAACTAAACAAACGAATAGAAACATAGACAAAAGAAAATAAAAGGCATGTTTGTGAAGATTTAAATGTCAACAAAAGACAGAAAAATAGATAATTGAACAAAAAAAAACTGAACAAATAAGCAATAGCAAACCAAAACAAACTTTTATAGACAAATGACAAAATGGACGAATGAACAACAAAATAGACACATTACAGCAAACTAGACAAACGAATAGAAACAGACAAAAGAAAAGAAAAGGCATATTTGTAAGGATTTAAATGTCAACAAAAGACAGAAAAGTAGATAATTGAACAGAAACAGCAAAAACGATAAACGATATTAAAAATAAGCAGGAAAATAGACAAGTAAAATAAAATTTCGGTTTTGTCAAATCGAAATTGGGCAAGCTATTCTTCTCATTAGCCAAATTGAACTTACGATTTTAGTTACAGTTCCAGTTTCAGTTTATTATTAATCACATTCTTTACAAACATTACATTTACGTGTTACATATTACATATTACATTTATGAATGTTTATGTCGCTAAAGCAGAGCTTGGACCCGACAATATTGAGCGGGTTATTACTAATAAGTTATTAGTAATATTATTAGGTTATTAGTAATAACCCGCTCAATATTGTCGGGTACAAGCTCTGCTTTAGCGAAATAAACATTCATAAATGTAATATGTAACACGTAAATGTAATGTTTGTAAAGAATGTGATTAATAATAAACTGAAACTAAAACTTTAATTTTGCTAGTAATAACTTATTACATACTACCAAAATCATATCTATCCTGTTTTAACCTAAAGATTGCCGTGACTCTGAAATGACTCCACAATACTCTCTTAAAATTATATAAAATTATCACCATTCAGAATCATCATTTATTTTTTATAAACTATCAGAAAATGTATGTATATCATTTCGATGAAATGAAAGATATTTCATGACAGTTTATAGGAAATTTAACGAATTGCCATAAATAACTATCAGATTTCCACAAAATATGTTAAATTTCTACAAGATTTTTTTGAATTTTCTTTTACTTTTCTTGAAATCTTAAGTAACCTTTATACATACTTCTAGTAAATTTTATAAAACACCTAAAAATGGTTGACAATGTATTGAAACTTTAAAAATCTATAAAATACCATTAAATTTCCATAAGATTTTCATAAATTTGAAATATTCCATAAAAAAATTCATAAATAACAATCAGATTTCCACAAAATATGTTAAATTTCTACAAGATTGTGAATTTTCTTTCACTCTTCTAGAAATTTTCAGTAATCTGTATACATGCTTCTATTAAATTTTATAAAACACCTAAAAATGGTTGACAATGTATTGAAACTTTAAAAACCCATAAAATACCATTAAATTTCCATAAGGTTTTCATAAATTTTAAATATTCCATAAAAAATTCCATAAATAACAATCAGATTTGCACAAAATATGTTAAATTTCTACAAGATTTTGAATGTTCTTTCACTCTTCTAGAAATTTTCAGTAATCTTTATACATGCTTCTATTAAATTTTATAAAACAGCTAAAAATTGTTGACAATGTATTGAAACTTTAAAAATCTATAAAATACCATTAATTTCCATAAAATTATTCGAATTGTAGAAAATATTACCAATTCATAACTTTTAACAAATTTTCTGACAAAATGTATAGGATTTCTATTAAACTTGCAATTTCCATTGAATATTTTATAAAATATCAGAAATTGTCAGAAATCTGATAAACATTTATAGAGATTTAAGAAATAACTTATAAAGTACCATCATATTTGTATGGAATTAAAGATATATCTAAACTTTCATTCAATCTTAGCAAATAATCTTATTATTTTAATTTCTAATTCTTCAGTATCTTCATGTATTTTATAACTTATAAAGTACCTACTTCTAAAGCACATATATTTTATATTTTTCTCAAAAATTAATAAATCCCATAATTTAAGTCTCAAAACACACAAAAATTTCTTAAAATTATATAAAAATGCCATCATATTCAGAATCTACATTCCTTTTTTATAAGCTATCAGAAAATTTTCATAACACTATAACATTTCGATAAAATAAAGATAATTTATGAATTACCCATTCCATATATCATGTATCACATAATATACCAATATAGTTCTGTATATTATATTATTTGTATTAAGTATGCTGAAAATATGTGTATGGAATAAATGTTCATACTACTTTATGAAAATTTTTCAGAAATTGATCCAATTTCTATAAATAACCATCAGATTTTCACAAAATATGTTAAATACTTACAAAATTTTGAATTGTCTTTAAATTTTCTTTAAAGTGTTTCATGTTCAGTAATCTATACACTCTTATATTAAATTTCATAAAACACATAAAAATTGTTGCCAATGTATTGAAAGTTTAAAAAAATCCATAAAATACCATTAAATATCCATAACATTTTCTTTATTGATCTTTATACATGCTTTTTATAATTATTTACCTTTAACAATTTTTTTCTTCAAATTTTAGCAAATATTTAATAATTCCGTAACATTTCTATTTCTAATAATTTCTATTAATCTTCGAATTTCCATTTCCGTAATATAAGGTTAATAAAGAAAGCACTTGGTAAAGTTTCACAAGTTTTATAGAATTGCTCAAGAGCTCAAGAGCAATTCTATAAAAGTTGAGAAACTTTACCAAGTGTTTTCTTTATTAACCTAATCAAAATGTTTCATCAAGAAGTAACCACTTCCTCATACAATTTTACGTAATATAATATAATAATATTTTATAAAATATTAGAAATTGTCATAAATCTGATAAAAATGTATAGAGATTCATGAAATAACTTATAAAGTAGCATCAAATTTGTATAAAATAAAATAAATATCTAAACTTCTATTCAATCTTAGCAAATAATCTATTTATACTAATTTTTAATTCTTCAGTATCTCATTTATTTTTTATAAACTGTCAGTTAAATTTCAGAAAGTACTATAAAATTTCTATAAAATAAAGGACAATTGATGAAGAATTTATGGGAAATTGATCGAATTTCCATAAATAAGTAACATATTTCCACAAAATATGTCAAATTTCTACAAAATTTTGAATCTTCTTTCAATTTTCTATAAATGTTCAGTAATCTTTATACACTCTTCTATTAAATTTCATAAAACACCTAAAAATGGTTGACAATGTATTGAAACTAAAAAAAATCCATAAAATACCATTAAATTTCCATACATTTTTCTATTTCACTGTAGAAAATACAAAGTTAGTATAACCATCTCTGAAAGTTTATAGTAATTTCATAAAATTGATAAAATATCATAAAATCATCGCAAAATATATCAGTTTTCTGCAAAATTTGGAATCCTTATTGAATCATCAATAAATTTTCAGTAATCTTTATACATTCTACTATTAAATTTTATAAAACACCTAAAAATTGCTCAAAATGTATTGAAACTTTAAAATCCATTCTACACCATTAAATTTCCCAAAAATCTTCTATTGCACTTTCGAAAATGTATAATGATTGCTGAAAGTTTATAATAATTTCATACAATTAAATAAAATACTATAAAATCATAACAAAATATATCAGTTTTCTGCAAAATTTGGAATATTTATTTAATCTTTTATAAATTTTCGGTAATATTTATCCACCCTTTTATTAAATTTTTTAAAACACTTACAAATTGCCGAAAAATTAGAAACTTAAAAAAAAAATACAATCAAAAGTTAGTCCAATCATTAGTAATAAATTTTTAGTAATCTCTATACACGCTTGTATTAAATTTTATAATATATTTTAGAATTCTAGTAAATTAGTACATATCATATTTTCACAAAATATGTTAAATTCCTACAAAATTTTGAATCTTCTTACAATAAGTAAGTTTATAAGTTTTTAGTAATCTTTATACACGCTTCTATTAAATTTTGTAAAATACTTAAAAATTGCCGAAAATGTATTGAAACTTTAAAAATTCATAAAGTACCATTAAATTTTCATAAAATTTTCTATTACAATTTCGAAAATACAAAATTATTATAATTATTGCTGAATGTTTATAGTAATTTCATAAAATTGATAAAATATCATAAAATCATGGAAAAATATGTAAATTTTCTGCAAAGTTTGGTATCTTTATTGGATCTACTATACATTTTCGGTAATCTTTACCCACTCCTCTATTAAATTTAAAAAAACACCTAAACATTTCTGAAAATATTAGAACCTTATAAAAAATCCATAATTTATCCTCGGTTTAATGTTACAAGGTTGTATGTGCAAATTTGTAAATTTGGGAATAGGGATTTTAAATATGTCTGCTATATCAAAAACAATGATAAAATTTGCACCGTCAATAGATACGTTTTTATGGTCATTAGGTTCCTAATGATCCAATTTTAATCTTCCAACAAGTTGAAAGGTCCCGCTTTGAAAACATATAGCCCTGCAAAACTATAGAATTAAAAATTTAAAAAAATGTTACATGCAACCTTGTAACACCAAGCCGACGATATGTCAAATATATTGACATATAAATATCAAATTTCACTTTAGGATCGTTATAATGTAATACATCTAGGCCCATATTTATAGTCCGTACTTGATCTTGAGTTCGATTCAAGTCGTATATTTGGTTGCGTTTGGTGCATAATCGTCTATGGAAAATATGCAACCAAATATACGACTTGAGTCGAACTCAAGCTCAAGTACGGACTATAGATACGGGCCAAACGAAGTTTGAAGTTTGTGCTCAATATTCAATACAGTTTTATAAGATTACCTAAAATGTATACAATTTTCATGAAATTTCTGCAGAATTTAAACCTAACATTTAACTTATAAAGTACTTAATTATAAAGCACAAAAAAATCACATTTTTTTCAAAAATCAATATCAGATTTCCACAAAATATGTTACATTCTTACAATATTTTGAATTTCTTTCACTCTTCCCCAAATTTTCAGTAATCTTTATACATGCTTCTATTAAATTTCTTTTTTTTTAATTTTAGAAAATATTTAACATTTCCGTAACTTTTAACAAAGTTTCTAACAAAATGTATAGGATTGCCATTAAACTTGGAATTTCCATTGAATATTTTATAAAATATCAGAATTGTCAGAAATCTGATAAACATTTATAGAGATTTATGAAATAACTTATAAAGTACCATCATATTTGTATGGAATTAAGAAATGTTACATGCAACCTTGTAACACCAAGCCGACGATATGTCAAATATATTGACATATAAATATCAAATTTCACTTTAGGATCATTAATAATGTAATACATCTAATGTAATCCATGTTCAATAAAGGAAGATTGAAGTTTGTATTCAATATTCAATACAGTTTTATAAGATTAACCAACATGTATAAAATTTTCATTAAATTTCTGCAAAATATATAAAATTTCTATTATTTTCCTGCAAAATTTGGAATCTTTATCGAATCTTCTAGAAATTTTCGGTAATATTTATACACTCTCTTATTAAGTTTTTTAGAACACTTACAAATTGCTGAAAATATTAGAAACTTCAAAAAAAAATCCGGAATAGGTATATGTCAAGTATCAAGTTTCACTTTAGGATCGTTATTAAATATTCAATACAGTTTTAGAAAAGTACCTAAAATAAAAAATAAAAAATATAGTATAAGTAATATAGTATAAGAATACAATTTCTATTATAGTTATTAAGGTACCAAAGGTTTCATGAGTCAAATAAGCGCGTAAGGGCGATAGTGTACAACCCGAGGGCCTTTGGCCCAAGGGATGTATATCGAGCGAAGGTGTTTACCTCATAATGCCCGTTATATGCCCTATAATGCCCTGGTTATATCATTTATGGTTATTGAAATGAAAGTTGTATCTATGAAAATAAATAGTTTTTATTTTCTCATAATGAGAGTTCTTATAAATAAATAATTGCCCAAGGGTTGTTGTTTTCTATGTAAGATACCTTCAATAGGGTAATTATTGTCAAATCATATACTTGTACGACATAAATTTGGACTAGAATCAGAAGTACCTAACAATTTGTATTATACAATCGACCAGTAGGAGTACTGTTTGGTAATGAGTAGTTAAGTTAGGACAGTTCCACTTCATCCCCAGCAGAGATTTCGATTGAATTAATTCGCGGTTTTAATTGGCGGTTTTAATCGGCGTTCTAATGACTACGAGTATTTACAATAGGATGATTGCGACAAACGCAGTAATTATCCTATTGTAATCCTGTAATTGTAATTAAAGTACTCGCAATTGCCGCAATTTATTGTAATTGCTTCCGGTGATTAAACACGATTAAAACCGCCAATTAAAACCGAGAACAAATTTAATCGAAATCTCTGCTGGTGGAGAAGTAGAACTGTCCTAGCTTAACTACTGTAATGCTTAGAGTACTGATTTCCTGACTTAAAAATGTCCTCTTAAAACCGCCAATTAAAACCGAGAATAAATTTAATCGAAATCTTTCGGTTAAAGGGGGAGGGGGGGGGTGAACTTGAACTGTCCTAGTTTAACTTCTGTAATGTTTAGAGTACTGATTTCGTCATTGATCAATGTGTAATTAGTTGTATGTTAATAATAGAGTACTGTTTAGTACTGTCTAGTGCTGTTTAGAGTAGGAAGATGTTTGAACGGTCAAATAAACTATTACGTTAATAAAAACAAATGCGAAATCGCGGGTGATATTGGAAGGGAAAAGGCCCAACATAAAATTTATTGTTTACCGAAGTGGCCGTAGAAGTTGAAAAGTGCTGCGCCAGAAATGACTGTGTATGATGTCCCATCCACACATTTAGTCCGAAGCCGTGTCTATAAATTAGAAAATCGTATATATCGGCGGAGGGAGCCAGACGGAGTCGATATCAGGAGTCGCACCCTTTATAAAATAAACTGCAGCCCCAACCCTCCAGGACAGGGGAAGAAATAGTGACGGTCGTTTACATTGTAACGGATCCTACACTGTGGGGAGCGATATGACCGGCCGCAAGTCTTATATTGCTATACTGGTAATGGAAGTTCAGCTTACGTTGTCTATTTTCACGTCGCCGCTCTTGGAAAAATTCGAAAACTTCAAGTATCGGGCGCAATTTAACATATCTTTCGCCGTTGCGGTGGCCTCAGATGGTATCTTCTAATATTGTGGCGACGGTATTTCGTAATAGCCAGAGATAAGTTTGGAATTCCTTTAATAATGAAAGTTTTTGCACGAATATACGGACACGAATGATTGCAAGTTATTTAACAATTTGGACTGAAATAAACAACATTATCAATCATGTTATGATTATATCCTGCAACTACTGGAATTACAAGCGCACATCGATGCCAATATGTGTTAAATACCTAAAATATTTATTTAATAATGAAAATTATATCGTTTAAACATATTATTATTAATAATAATAAAACTTCATTAATACAAAATTTCAAGAGCAAATTAAAATCAATAACTTGTATCTTGCTATAGCAGTAAACTACAGGAAGATACGAGCATACAAACTAAGAGATGAAGAAACAGCAATACAATACAAAGAGAAATTAGAAGCCAAGTTAGAAGTGGCCAACGACTGCGAAGCAGTAGAGGAAATGTGGAATAACATAAAAAGAAATATTCTTGAGGCAGCACAAGAGACATGCGGTTTGAAGAAAAGTACAAACAAGAAACAACAGACAGCGTGGTGGTCAGAGGACATACGAGATAAAATAAAAGAAAAGAAAAAAACATGGCAAAAATACCTAAATATCAAAAACAGTAATAACTACGAAAGGTACAAGGAAAAAAGGAAAATAGTAAACGACGAGGTTAGAATAGCAAATACCAGGGAATGGGAAAATTTCGGGGAGACAATGGAGAAAAACGCAAAGGAAAATCAAAAGCTATTTTATAAAACAATAAAAGGATGCAGGAAAGAAAAAATACAAGAAACGAGATACATACAAGACAAACAAGGCAAAATGTTGAAGGAAAACGAAGAACTAATAGAAAGATGGTAATAGTATTTCGAAGAATTACTAACTACAAATAGCGGAAACGAACAGAAGACAAGAAGCAGCGAAAATAACATCACAGAAACAGTAACGGAGAGTATCAACGAACAAGAGCTTCTTGAAATAATAAGGGGACTGAAAATAGGAAAAGCACCAGGACAAGATCAGGTTACAGCAGAAATGATTAAACACATGGGACTCATAGGAAAAGATAAACTACTGAAACTACTGAACCAAATATGGAAGACAAATACAATACCAAAAGACTGGCAAACAGCGTTAATAGTACCGATATACAAGAAAGGTGACAAGACGAAATGCGCAAACTATAGAGGCATAACACTAATAAGTATAGGGATGATAAGAGCCTTCTAGACAAAAATTTGACATTTTTAGACATTTGCAATTCAAAATTGTACATATTTGGACAAGTGCAAATGAAATTTTGTACAATTCCTTTTAAAATCTAGTAGATTTCGCAGTTTCATACTTCGAACTAATAAATATTATAGTTATTGACAAATTTTGACCAATGAGGTTAAAAATTAAACAGGTTTTGCCACTGGGTTTCAAAATTGGGTCAACTATTTGGCAAATGATAACCTTCAGTTAAATAATTGGCACGTTCTATTTTCTAATTCCAAAATTGAAAGTTTTGATAATTTACAATTGAAAATTTAATAAGTGCAGTTAAAAATTTGACAGATTTGGAAAATTACAATTGAAAATTTGATAAGGCTTTAATAGGAATAAAGATATAATTATAATAAGATAAACTTTAACGATTGAAAATTTAATAAGTGCTCTTAAAACTTTCACAGATTTGAAAAATTACAATTGATAATTTTTAGCACAAAACACTTATAGAATTTAATGTTTTAATTTCGTAACCGGAGTTAAAAATGTGGACGTTTAAAAATTTTGATAGTTCACAAATTCAAATAGAAATATGGCTGATTTTGAAAATTTAACAAATATGGATAGATAAATTTGGAAAATTGAAAATATCATCAAGTTTCAAATGAAAATTTCTTTAACAAATTTCGAAGTTATGTTGGATACATTGACAGATTTTGAAAGACGTGTTGAAAATTTGACAGATTTTTAAAGAGGTGTTGAAAATTTGACAGATTTTGAAAAAGGTGTTGAAAATTTGTCAGGTTCGCACAGCTGATGAATTTTATTGAAAATGTGACGATTGTGAGTTCCAGCTGAAAACAGGTCCGATTTTCACTGCTGAAGCTTAATATTTAACAGATTTTGCCAGTTGCAGTTATAACTTTGACAGATTTTGGGAGATTCATTCAAAAATTTTACGAATTTGAACATTTCCAGTTAAATTTTTCAAATATTTGGGCAGTTGCAATTGAAAATTTGAACAATTCCTTTCAAAATCTACCAGATTTCATAGTTTTAAATTCCGAACTATTAAAAATTACAGCTGTTATCAAATTTGAGCCAATGTTTCTGTTCAATTATTTATATAAATTTATTAAATTTAATCATTAAAATTGTTTCTACCTTTATTTCTACTTTATTTAAACAAAAGTGGTTAACGCATAGTTAGTTAATAATTAATTATTTTTAAAAATAATTTTAATTGTATTTTTTACAATTTTTAATAAATACTAACCACAAATACCAATTACAAATAAAACCAACATGATCTAAGTCTTAACTTAAATCAGACTTAGTTTTGTAGCTAAACATCTTCATTCATTTACAAGACTTTTGCTAGTAGTAGTTACTTATGGTACAAGTTTGTAAAGCACTACTTTACGAAAATGGATCATACACAGTTTTATTTATTTCAATATCATTGTGCATTAATCACATTGTGGATTTCTATTTCAGTGATTGGTATTAGGAACATGGTATGAGGACTTATTGCTAATTACATATAATTAACAAGAATTATATACACTTTTATCATCATTAACATATATACCTAATTATCATCAAACTTCAAATTGTGCCTCCATCCATCAAATTCACAAGTATTCGGCAGATGATAACTTTCAGTTAAATAATTGATACGTTATATTTTATTATTCCTAAATTGATAGTTTTGATAAATTATAATTGAAAATTGCAATATATAGCATATATATTGATTGTTCTAGATAAAAAATTGACAATTTTAGACATTTGCAATTCAAAATTGTTCATATTTGGACAGTTGCAGTTGAAATTTTGTACAATTCCTTTTAAAATCTACTAGATTTCGCATTTCATACTACGAACTAATAAAAATTATAGATATTGACAAATTTTGACCAATGAGGTTAAAAATTAAACAGATTTTGCTACATGGGTTTCAAAATTGGGCCTCAGGGCATTAATCACATTGTGGATTTCTATTTCAGTGGTGGGTATTAGGAAGATGTTATAAGGACTTATTGCTAATTACGTATAATTAACAAAAATTATATACACTTTTATCATCATTATCATATACACCTAGTTATCATCAAACTACAAGTTGTACCTCCATCCATCAAAATCACAAGTATTCGGCAGATGATAACTTTCAGTTACATAAGTTATATTTTATTATTTCAAAATTCATAGTTTTGATAAATTATAATTGTAAATTGTAAAATATAGCATATATTGATTGTTTTTCTCTTAAAATCTACCAGATTTCAAAATTTCATACTTCGAATCAATAAATATTACAGATATTGACAAATTTCGACCAATGAGGTTAAATATTAAACATATTTTGCTACATGGGTTTCAAAATTGGGCCAAGTATTCGGCAGATGATAACTTTCAGTTAAATAATTGACACGTTATATTTTACAATTCCAAAATTGATAGCTCTGATAAATTACAATTGAAAATGTAATAAGTGCAGTTAAAAATATGACGGATTTGGAAAATTACAATTGAAAATATGATACGGCAGTTGAAACTTTAACGATTGAAAATTTGATGTGCTGTTAAAATTTAGAACTTAAAACTGGCAGATTTCGAAAATTATAATTGATAATTTTATAGCACAAAAAACTTATAGAATGTTTAATTTCATAAGCTGAGGTAAAAAATGTGATTCATTTGACCAGTTCCGTTTGAAAATGTGACCAATAAAAAAATACAAATTTAAGGAGAAATTTAGCTGATTTTGACAGTTATGTTGAACATTTGACAAATATGGATAGATAAATTTGGAAAATTGAAAAATTCAGGAAGTTTTAATTGAAATTTTAACAAATTTGGAAGTCATGTAAGCAAATTTGACAGATTTTGAAAGAGGTGTTGAAAATTTGATAGATTTTGAAAGAGGTTCAACACCTCCACCAAAAGGTTCGCACAGCTGTTGCTATTTTTTTTACTGATTTTATTTAAAACATGATGATTTTGATAGTGCCAGCTGAAATCTGGTCTGAGTTTCACTACTGAAGCTTAGTATTTAACAAATTTTGTCACTTGCAATTATAAATTTGGCTGATTTTGAGAGAATAATTCAAAAAGTTTACGAATTTCAATAGTTGATATATTTGACCAATTTTGACAGTTATTTTAAAATATGGATAGGTGCATTTGCAAAATTGAAAAAATCAGCAAGTTTCAATTGAAAATTTGACAAATTTGGAACTCATGTTGGAATTTTTTTACAGATTTCGACAGATGGTGTTAAAAAGTTTGCAGGTTCGCACACCTGTTGCTAAAATTTTTACTGATTTTATTGAAAATATGATGATTATGATAGAGCCAGCTGAAAACTGGTCCGAGTTTTAGTGCTGAAGTTTATTATTTAACAGATTTTGCCTGTTGCAGTTAGAAATTTGGCATTTATATGTATATGTTTATATTTTATATTTTATACTTTGTGTTTTATTATTTTTAATATTTTTTTTATTTTAGTATAATATTGACAATATAATACTCCACTGAGAGTCGACGTATAAATAAATTATCATTATTATTAAGCTATATTATTAATTTTGTCACTTGAAGTTATAAATTTGACAGATAATGAAAGTTTCATTCAAAAATTTTACGAATTTGGACATTTCCAATTAAATATTTCAAATATTTGGGCACTTGCAATTGAAAATTTGAACAATTTCTTTCAAAATCTAACAGATTTCGCCGTTTCAAATTCCGAACTATTTAAAAAACAGCTATTGACAAATTTGAACCACTGTTTCGGTTCAATTATTTATTTAAATTTATTAAATATAATTTTAATTGTAATTTTTACAATTATTAATGAATACCAGCCACAAATACCAATTACAAATAATACCAAGATGAGTATCTAAACTTAAATCCGACTTAGTTTAGAAGCTATATTATTAATTTTGCCAGTTGCAGTTATAAATTTAACAGATGTTCAGAGATTCATTTAAAAAGTTTACGAATTTGGACATTTCCATTTTTTTTTAATATTTGGGAAGTTGCAATTGAAAATTTGAAGAATTCCTTTCAACATCTAACATATTTCATAGTTTTATATTCCGAAATAATAAAAATGACAGTTATTGACAAATTCGGGCCAATGTTTGGGTCCAATTACTTATTTAAATTTATTTAAATTAATGTTAATTGTATTTTTTACAATTATTAATAAATACCAACCACAAATACCAATAATTTATACATTTCATTTTCCATATCTTTATTTGATTAATTAAAAGTGAGCTATAGATACGTGAAATGTATCCACGCCAATACATCAAATTCTCTAGTAGTCTAGTATGTAGTTGACTGTCTAAAAGGACAGTAAATCGTAACTTATCGGGGCACTACGCTTTATATTCGAGAAGTGTTTCGAGTCTTTCTCACAATGAAATGGATCGGTTTATGGAGTCACTCTCATTACGTCTGCACATGGTGCCTTGTAAGTTGCGACGATACAAGATGCCTATCTTTAATTACACATTTTGTCGCAACATTATAGACCCGTTAAATTTACACCTAACAAGGTGTCGCAGCGCATTTATATTTTCCGTTGTTCGTATCTGAGATTCTAAATTACAACGTAAACATACACACACGCACACACACATGCACATGCGTGTAGAAATTACTGCTGGGCATGTAATTGAGGTTTTTGCAATTGCATTACATTTTTTATAATCAATGATATAACTACTTTCAAAACAAATGTTTTCATTACACAGTTACAGTCAGTCATTATCAAACACTGATTTGATAATGAATAGCTAAGTGATCGATATCATGGTCACCAATTAATAAAATTTATAATTTATCGATAATTTATAATATAACCAGATATAAAAAAAGTAGTTGTTTTATTGATTACACTGGTCTACAAATAAAAATAAAATATTTGACTGGAAAAGAGGAGGATGTTTTCCAAGTAATTTGGGTGCGTAGAATTCAAATTTACCACCAGAATTGCGCTATCAGGTCTAGTTCTTTTTATTTCGCATGGATGCCGCTACTGTAAAGTAATTTGACGGAAACCCACATTTATTCTCTATCTTCATAATAATAGTGCTTAAATATGTTAAGTAGATCGTGTGTTACTAATTCAAGCTATTTCTGCTTTGTTTGCGGTAAATATATGGTTGGAAAAAAACGATATGCAATAACAGAACCGTTAACATAGGCATATTTACATTACTTTGGTTTTGCTGTCAGAAATTTAGACAAAACGAGGACACCGACATTGTTTTGCAATAGCTGCAGAGCTATTTTATACAAGTGGTCGAATGGCGAGAGGAAATATTTCGACTTTTCAGTTCCAGTAATATGGAGAGAGCAAAGTAATCACCAAACCGATTGTTATTTTTGTTTATCAATAGTTGTTGGGATCAATATGAAAAATCGAACAAGTGTGCAATACGCAAATGTTCCACCTGTTTCAAACCCAGTTCAACGTTTACCAAATGATCCATTGCCAGTTGTTTCTGGTACTACAAGCAGTGATTCTGAATCATCTTTCAATGGCATTGTTCGCAGCAGTGGTAGTTTGTATGGGTCTAACGAATGCCATTTAGTGACTCAAGCTGAACTTAATGATCTAATTCGTGATTTACATTATCAAAGCAAGACGCAGAATTATTGGCTTCACGTATGCAACAATGGAAACATCTTGCAGTTGGGACAAAAATAACAGTTTATAGAGAAAGAAGCTTGGAATTGGCTGCATATTTTGAGAAGAAAAAGACTATTATCTACTGTAACGACATTCAAGGTATATTTCAAAAAATTAATCAACCATATGAAAAAATTGAATGGAGATTATTCATTCGCGGCTCTAAGTACAGTTTAAAGGCTCTCCTTTTACATAATGGGAATAAAAAACCATCCGTACCAATTGCTCATGCTGTTAATACTAAGGAAAATTACAAATCAATGATTCAAAGTTTAACTTTACTCAAATACGAAGATCATAAATGGAAGATATGTGGTGATTTAAAGGTATGTGATGTTCTATGTATATCGAACATTCCAAATTTTAATTTAATCAAATTTATTTAGGTCATTGGTTTGTTAATTGGTATGCAAGGAGGTTTCACAAAATTTTGTTGTTTCTTTCGTTTATGTGATAGTTGAGCTACTAGTCATCATTATACCAGAACAGATTGGCCACAAAGAACAGAGTATTCTCCTGGAAAACAAAACATTTCAAATAATCCATTAATTGATCCAAATGACGTTCTACTTCCACTACTGCATATAAAGCTTTCAAAAACTTTGTTAGTATTCTCCTGGAAAATAAAACATTTCATATAATCCATGAATTGATCCAAGTGACGTTCTACTTCCACTACTGCATACAAAACTAGGTCTTTTCAAAAACTTTGTCAAGGCTCTGAATAAAGATGGTGCTGCTTTTAAACATTTGTTAGCAGTTTTTCCTACAATTTCATATGCTAAAACTAAAGTGGGCATATTTGTTGTTCCTCAGATCAGGAAGTTGTTGAATGATGATTATTTCTCACAATGTTTATCACAGAAAGAATCTGCAGCCTGGTAATCTTTCAAAAGCATCGTAGATGGTTTTCTTGGAAACAAGAAAAGTGATAACTACAGACAAATTGTTACTGAATTATTGAAAACTTATTGTGAATTAGGATGTCACTCAATATGCATTTTTTGCATTCACATTTGAACTTTTTTGCACAAAACCTGGGTGCGATGAGTGAGGAACAAGAAGAATGTGCTCATCAAGATTTAATGAAAATTGAAAGAAATTATCAATGATTTTGGGACAAAAGTATGCTGGGAGATTATTGCTGGATATGTGAAACTGAAACAGATAAATACAAACGATGCTCAAACACTGCCACTTACTTTTGAAATTTCATTTATTTTTGCATAAATTAACGATTTTTATTAAAAACATACGAAAACAATGATATTTTATATCTCGCAAACTTGACCTGATAGAAAAATAAACACAGTTATAGATTCGAATTCAGCACACCAAATTACCTTAAAAACACTATTTATTAATAATATGTATTACAAAGTAATCTCCACCAACATTCAGAGTTATTGCAAATCACCTTCTCACTTCTCATTCATTAGTGAATGAAACTGCTTCATAATGTGACAATTTAAGCTACAACAAGGATAATTTCGCCCTACGTTAAAAAAAATATGTGCAGGAATATACAGGGGGAGTCGGGAGGATCGGACCAAACTCCAGGAGTGTATTTACACGTAAAAATGATTTAAAAATACTCAAATGTTGTTATCCGATTTTCATTTGTTTTCAAGTGATAGTTTCGAACAGTTTGTTGAAAAGTCGGATAAATATATTTTTATCCAGAGTTTTCTGATGTGGAAATCGTTGACGATATCTTTCAACAGCAGCTGTAGCACTCCCATTACAAAAACCATAGACAAACACACATTTGCATATTCAAGATTTTAAACTGTAACTTGAAAACAAATGAAGATCGGATAACAACATATAATTTAAAAAAAATATTTTCACGTGTATAATACACTCCTGGAGTTGGGTCCGTTCCTCTCGAATTACCCTGTATATATCACCCTAGAAATGTTAAATGCAATAAAAGATGAAGTTTCCTTTACTTTCTTTTGTTAATATTAACTTAACGGTCGACCGGTTTCGGTATTTTCTTGTGCCGCGGGACTGGAGACAATTATTTTACAAATTCCCGGGATTTCTCGGGAATTCGAGGCATTCTAAATAATTTCGAAAAATAAATAGATCGCTGAAATTTTCAGAACGACGTTGGGTTATGCGTGTTATACATGCTATGTATTTTATATAATATGTTTGGGACACATCAATTTTACAGCCATATGTTTCGAAAACGGAACTAATAAAAAACAAACGCAACTTCTGTAAAGATAATACTTTTGGACACTCTTATCCACGAAATGATAATTTTATACTTGTATCATGTATCTTGCCATTATCATGTATATGTTTCGAAAACGGAACTAATAAAAAACAAACGCAACTTCTGTAAAGACAAAACATATTTTACATAATATGTTTGGGACATATTAATTTTACAGCCATACGTTTCGAAAACGGAACTAATAAAAAACAAACGCAACTTCTATAAAGACAAAAAAATTTGACACTCTTATCCACGAAATGACAATTTTATACTTGTATCATTGTCTTATGGCTTAAATAAATAAACGAAACAAACGTAATTAGCAATACGAAGAATTGTACAAAAAATATATCAATAACATTTAATGAAACGAATCTAAGTTCTGTAAAATATTACAGGTACAGGTTTTTTTTAACTGAGATGCATAACCGTGAGGAATGATGCCATAGATGAGTACTGAAAGAAAATATACTAAAAGTTTTGTTGAAAACAATATTTAAAGAAACAGCGAGAATAGGCGAATTAAACACGCGTAGAATAGAAATAATTCGACGAAATTGAAAATATTTTGCAATTGACTTTAAATATCATCTTATTTAAAGATGATATTTAAAGTCATTTGCAAAATATTTTCAATTTCGTCTAATTATTTCTATCCTACGCTTGTTGGAGCGATCTATTCTCACTGCTTCTTTAAATATTGTTCGAAATTTGATATTGTTTTGTTTTGCATTTACTTGTTTTGTAACTTTTTGTTCTTTCTCTTATCTCAGGTTCAATAGTAGGTTCAATCATAACTAAATAGAGTTTTGTTCAAATACTTTAATGAATTGAAAATAACCAAAAATATTAAAACGTCTAATATAAACTGAACTAAACAAACAAATCAAAAACAATAGAAAACAAAACTATTAAATAAATAATAAACTATGGCCAACATTAACAAACTAAATCCTATATACACAAGCCAACTTATGTGATAATATGACTCTTGCACTTTACGCAAACTTTCTACTTGCAGTTTTCTTCTTGTGGTTCCATGATTAATTTGTCCTCTTGTCCCTGCGCTCTCCTTTTGATCCTTTGTTGATTCCCACAAAAGTAAACAGCTACTTTTGTGTGCGAAGTTGAGCGGCTTGAAGTCCTGATTTTTGAATATCTCCGTCACGGCTGCTATCTTGTTGAACTCCTCTCCTGGTTGACTGTCTTCTTCCAGTCCTATGTCCAATCGTTGAAACCCCGTTAATATTTTGTAATGTATTCGTATTAGTATCGCAACATCTCCACCTGCGATCCACACGCGCCTCTCCCACTCGTCAATCTCCTTGTTGATTATTTTCGACTTTCCATTATTCAATTCCCCAAGCGTCTATGCACGAAGTCACCTGTCACCCGTGGTAACCGATCAACAACCTCCATCCGTGGATTGCTTTGTATATTTGTGCATACTTGTTCATATTCACATTTACAATATTTACAATAATTTTTGTTAGCTCGTGCCCTAAATATTATAATTCTATCTAAAACCTATATAATAATAACAATAAATCTATTCTAATTAATCTAAATAAATAATACAAATACCATCACAATATATATATATATATATATATATATATATATATATATATATATATATATATATATATTTGTTTTTCTATTATGCTCTGTGTGTATATTATGTAGCTTTTTGCTAATAAATATTCTTATCATATTATTGTAAAATAGTTAATACATCTTTGCGGTTATAAAAAACTTCTATTTACTTCTCACGTTCGTCATTCTATGATTTTTCCAGTGCCCCTGGCATGGACTGTATCCCTCTATCTATAGGTATGTCTAATTCAATTATTCCCGCAGTAATGATGGTAATATCTGGTAACACGTTAGCAGTAATCACAATAATAGTATTAGGATATTCGCATTACGATTGACCGGTATTAATGTAATATATTGGCATTGATGTAACATACTCAGTTAATGATGTCATGAATACATGTAATATTATTAATTAAATTACTAACAACAATTATTAATTACGATGTGTAGTTGACAAAATATATGCGGCTAACACGTGTTTAATACTATTGATAGATTGCAAGTATATGACTAGGCCAGGAATAGTTATGCTCTAAAAATATGAATACATAAAAAAATTCGAAAGCTGTTTATTGGAGGGCTAAGGGAGACGTATAAGTTTCAATGAAATTATACAACATTTTAGAAAGATTATAGCAGTTTTATAAGCAGCAATATTGTAATAAATCTGAAACAATTAAAAAAAGCGTAATTACGAAATTTAGAACAAGCAGAAAAAAATCCAGTTTTTCATAAGTTAAAGATATTGTCAGAAAATGCACCAGTTTTAATTTTGTCAAGAAAAACACAACGTAAGCAACCTATTTCGAAAAAATACTATTCACAAAAATGGGAATCAAAATTGCTCTATTGGTAATTCTTCGAAATAGTTTGCTTACCATGTATTCCTTGTTAACAAAATTAAAACCAATGCATTTTCTAACAACATCCTTAACTTATGACGAGCAGTAAATATGCAAATTTTGACAAAATTTATTGAAAATATTAGAAGTTTCAGAAATGCTCGACGTTTTTTTGTAACATGCCCGAAGGAGTAGAAATGAATAAGTTGCTGAATAGTTAATCATGATAACAAAATATGCAACAACATAGGAGTGTTCCATAAAAATAATAATAATACCTACTCCTCCACCTATGGCGCAATGGCATTAATAATAATAATAATATCTTTATTGATGTTTACACTAAAAATAGTTTACACAGGTTAACTATACCAATATGACGTTACTGCCAATAAAAATAATAAAATAATATAATATTTATTCATAATTATTTATTATATTACAATGTTTTTACCACTTTTATTATTCTTTAAAATCCACAACTAGTTTCGACTTTTTACGGTCATTATCAAGTAACAAATTATTGATATATACGTCAACAGGACGTTAAAATACATTCCCCCCACAAAATAAAAATGGATCTGCTTTGGGAGTTTTTTGTTGCCCTTATTTTCTGAGAAACCCTGGGTGGATACTTTTGAAAAAATCATCCTGTATATGTATTTTTCTACGAAATTATAAAAAATCTAAACTGCTTGCGAGTAGTATGAACATTTATTCCATATACAGGTACACATTTACAGCATACTTAACACATATTATGATGTTATTTAATAGATTTAATGTATTATTTTATAGTATACGTTAGATAGGATTTTGTTTATAGAAAATTATACTGAATATATTAGATTTATGGTATTTAGATATTAATAGGATTACTTAGGTAGTCAAATAGGATTTGTATAGCTAGAATTATAATTAATTCAGGGCACAATTAACGTAAAATAATTGTAATGAGTCATTAATATGTATAAAATTCAATGGAAAATTCAAACTCATCGTACAAAGACGTTCGACATTCATATAGAAGCAGAAAAATACAACGATCTCGAATATCAGATTCAAATCACAATTGGAATTATGGTTTCACCGGTGTATGGTTAATTATAATCATAATTATAATTTGTTGATTCGTTGCCGTGGTTACAAACTTAATTCAGGTAGCAACTCGACAATTTACACGCTCATTTGGATCAACGTAGGCGGATTTTAACAAGCGAAAATCACTTGTTTAACCGATGTTTTAAAAAGGCTGAACGCCGATAAACAATCAGATTTGCTTTAGATCCCGGAAGCATCCACGTCGGTCAGCAGAGAAAAAGAAAATAGTTATACAGAAACAAATATCATCGAACAATAGTTATTTACATTCACGCGTTATTCAAAATCAGTTTGATTTACGTTTTGTTTACGCGGATATAATAAATTTCGGGACAGTAATTATTTGCGTTAGAGCATCAGTAAACACTCGACGTGAACTAGGGAATCATTATCAACACGGAACAGCTGAAAGGAGTCCAAGAGGATTCAACGAGAACTTTAACCCCAAAGACGATTCAGCGAGAACGTCAACTATAGAAGAGGATCAACCGAGGAAAGCAGGACTTTGATTCGAGGGAATTGGTGAAAACAGTACTCTAAATAGTACTAAATGGTACTCTATTATTAACATAATACTAATTTCACAATGATCTGGGAATCAGTACTCTAAACAGTACTAAACAGTACGACCAGTAGCAGTAAAAATGTTTCTGTATTTTGGGGCTTGGATTGTTTAATTTCACAAAGTTTGAGAAAAATGTGAAATTGTTTTGAAAGTATGCATAGATATCTAAAAATGTGCAAAAATATGCAAAATATGTATGGCGCTGGGTACTCTGTTTATAGGTGCCTTTATCACAGTCATAATGGTAGGTAATTCAGAGTAAGTCGTATCATGGTACATCTTTACTGGTTAGTCTTCCGCAGAGTGAGTCTCTTGGATCTAACAGATCCAACAGATCTAACAGATTCTTGGAGCTAACAGATCGATTTCGTTTGAATGCAGGAATTTGGAGAGGTATATCTTTTGGATTTAGTAATGTCTTCTAATTATTACCACTTTGTCCTTATGAAGACTCTTGGCTGAGTTATGTTGCTTTTTCATATAGTATGCTTATTGTATGTTGGCCAGGAAATCGTACAGGTTGTTTTGGCAGTCTAGTCTAATTCTAGCTCATTTAGCGTTATCCAGGGTGCACGTGTAGTCTTCTACTACGGACGCGAGCTAGTTTGCACCCCATTTTTAAGATAATAAGACGATTTTAAAATATAAGTTAAGACTCTAAAAGCCATAGTGCCGAGAAGTTATAGGCACCTACCAAAGATAACAACACAAATATTGTCTTTTACTTTTACTAAAATATGTTTTGTAATCATATTACGATTAAATCAAATTAGATTTTTTCTTAACCAAACTTCTATCATATCAAATTTTTCAAAATATAAATATTACAAGTTACACGTAATCCTCCACGGGACTAATTTCTTCAAGAACTTTTATAAATATGGGTTTTTGTTACAAAACGCCAATATCAGTGAATTTTCTTGGTACGTTTTGACTTATTGCTCCTACAAAAAAATATACACACAAGCCCCAAATAGATTTGTTTGTCAACGGTATGTATGTATACCCTTACATTCATACCTTTGACTAAGAAATCTATTTATCTAATCAAATTTGGAAGACGAAAATGTTGACGAATTTAAGATTATACCTACCCTTAACTAAATATGGTAATTGTAAATGTAATTCTAACTGTAATTTATTTGTGTTTGAACAGAAGTTTGAACAAGTAAAAAAAAATATGGGGAGGCAAAAAAAAATCAACTTGCATAATTTGAGTTGTAATCTTTCTCAAATTTTAATTTTTAAGACCGGTGAAAAGTACCTATTTAAAATGAATACACGAATAC
Source organism: Othius punctulatus (assembly GCA_951805005.1). Classification (NCBI taxonomy): domain Eukaryota; kingdom Metazoa; phylum Arthropoda; class Insecta; order Coleoptera; family Staphylinidae; genus Othius; species Othius punctulatus. The sequence goes on from OX638138.1 coordinate 15,859,376, forward strand.
ACCAAAAATTTATACTAAGCCATTTAAAAAAAATGTCGGTGACGTCCCAACAAATAAATTAAGGTGTTGATTTTTTTTCAACAACTTGTAGCTCTAACTGTCCCATTTAATAATATATATGGTTTGTTAATAATTAAATAACAAATGAAGTCGCTATAGTCTTGGGCGCTTTTTATCGAACACACTGTATTCAGTCCGTTTGGCTAAATCACTAGGAGGTCGATGTGTCAGTATTTTTAGAAAGGAATTTAATTCAATGATAAGTGTCATTGGCTGTGACTTAGACAATTTTTATTATCTACATTTCTATGTATAGAATATGTTTATTTTAATAATCTACAAGGGTATACTATTAAGTACATACTTGATTATAATAGATTTGTGATTTTTTAAAAGAAAATAAAAAGAATCTATATTCTATATTTTCTGTATTGTATCATTAGAGGTTTTTTTCTAATTGTTGAAACTGTCTGGTTAAAATCTTGTATCTATGACTCATAAATAATACATTCATTATGTACGTAACTATGGTAACATAATGTACTTCTTAATACAACAGGGGTTATATTATGACTTCATTATACAACAGGGGTTGTTTTATATCTTCATAATACAACATAGTGTGACCTCTTCAATTAAACTATGTGTGACGCTTTGCACACCTCTTTAATTTTCCTCGTGAATTATAGCCTACATTATGTGCTCGTTATATAATGTATTATTATTCACTGCAGATTTATTATGTACCAATTAAAAAAAATAATTATACAATTTTAATAATTAGCAGAGGGTAGAGAGGAAAATAGATAAAATAAAATTGTAAACTGAAATATGCAAACCTCTTAATACAGTCTTTGTTTTACTTTTCCCCTTTTGTCAATTGTAATTCACAATTTGTCAAATGAATTTCCAAATTATCAAATGTCAAACTATATGTGACGCTTTTCACACCTCTTTAATTTTCATCCTCATGAATTATAACAAAAGCACGGACTATATGCAAAATGCATGTCCTGAATTAATGATATGACTACGGAAATTTCAATAGATCTACACGAATCATAAAGAAACAGAGCGAATTAACCAATTTTATTTTGCATATAATGCATATTTTATCAATAATTGCATATTTGGTCATATAATTGGATATTTGTGACCGAATTTATTTTTTTTTACTAAAAAAATTTTACTAAACAAATGTTATAATATAGCTTAAGGATTTCATAAATGTTTTATTTTCAAAAATTAATAGAGTGATTTTCAAAATATCTTGTTTTGAAATATTTGTTCGGTCGCCATTTTGGTATTTCATAAAACAGAAAATAATCTTATATGCAAATGTTTTAAAGAACCGATAGGGCATGCTGAACGTTTTTGTATTTTTTAAATATTTCTTAAAATAAGGGAGTAACGACGCTTTTTCGAAAAACGAATGAACGCAAATAACTATGAACTTAGGCTCCAATTCAGAAATTTTAACTAAGAAAAGTTGTTTGTTTCAATGAGTTCTAACTGCCATTTTCGGGTGTTACAACTTAGTACTAACACCCTGTATACCTGACTATTTCGTAATAGCTGACTACCTCCGTTTCAGAGAGGGTTTACGATCAGCCAGAGTCGGTACTTAACCCCTCCGCAAGAAGCCCTGGCGCGCTGCCGCCCGGGAAAGTGTTAAAGACTAAAGGGCCTCTTTGAAAGCAGAAAACGCACCTTGCATTAGTTCCCACATCAGCCAGAATGATGCATCAATAACCGAACACTAATAATAATACCAACAACAACAGTATGGAGTACCTCCTACGTGTACGCAACCCTTGAAGGACGCCCAAGTATACATACACATGCGCATTCTTCACCTTTGCAGGGCCAATGAAACCCGCGCATTCTACTCGCCAGTGTTGACCCATCGATCTTAATACTTTCCCAACGGCAGCACTGTATATACCTGACCCTATCGTAGAAGCTGACTACCTCCATTTCAGAGAGGGTTTATGATCAGCCAGAGTCGGTACTTAACCCCTCCGCAAGAAGCCCTGGCGCGCTGCCGCCCGGGAAAGTGTTAAAGACCAAAGGGCCTCTTTGAAAGCAGAAAACGCACCTTGCATTAGTTCCCACATCAGCCAGAATGATGCATCAATAACCGAACACTAATAATAATACCAACAACAGTATGGAGTACCACCTACGTGTACGCAACCCTTGAAGGACGCCCAAGTATACAAACACATGCGCATTCTTCACCTTTGCACTGCCAATGAAACCCGCGCATTCTACTCGCCAGTGTTGACCCATCGATCTTAATACTTTCCCAACGGCAGCACTGTATATACCTGACCCTATCGTAGAAGCTGACTACCTCCGTTTCAGAGAGGGTTTATGATCAGCCAGAGTCGGTACTTAACCCCTCCGCAAGAACCCCTGGCGCGCTGCCGCCCGGGAAAGTGTTAAAGACCAAAGGGCCTCTTTGAAAGCAGAAAACGCACCTTGCATTAGTTCCCGCATCAGCCAGAATGATGCAACAATAACCGAACACTAATAATAATACCAACAACAACAGTTTGGAGTACCTCCTACGTCTACGCAACCCTCAAAGGACGGCCCAGGTACATGGACACATTTGCATTCTTGACCTTGAGCAGAACACGCACCTCGCACTAGTTCTTGCATCAAACAGAATGATGCATCAATAACCGAACACCACACACAATAATACCAACAACAACAGTTTGGAGTACCACCTACGTCTACGCAGCCCTCAAAGGACGGCCCAGGTACATGGACACATTTGCATTCTTGACCTTGAGCAGAACACGCACCTCGCATTAGTTCTTGCATCAAACAGAATGATGCATCAATAACCGAACACTAATAATAATACGAACAACAACAGTATGGAGTACCTCCTACGTGTACGCAACCCTTGAAGGATGCCCAAGTATACAAACACATGCGCATTCTTCACCTTTGCAGGGCCAATGAAACCCGCGCATTCTACTCACCAGTGTTGACCCATCGATCTTAATACTTTCCCAACGGCAGCACTGTACATACCTGACCCTATCGTAGAAGCTGACTACCTCCGTTTCAGAGAGGGTTTATGATCAGCCAGAGTCGATACTTAACCCCTCCGCAAGAAGCCCTGGCGCGCTGCCGCCCGGGAAAGTGTTAAAGACCAAAGGGCCTCTTTGAAAGCAGAAAACGCACCTTGCATTAGTTCCCACATCAGCCAGAATGATGCATCAATAACCGAACACTAATAATAATACCAACAACAGTATGGAGTACCACCTACGTGTACGCAACCCTTGAAGGACGCCCAAGTATACAAACACATGCGCATTCTTCACCTTTGCACTGCCAATGAAACCCGCGCATTCTACTCGCCAGTGTTGACCCATCGATCTTAATACTTTCCCAACGGCAGCACTGTATATACCTGACCCTATCGTAGAAGCTGACTACCTCCGTTTCAGAGAGGGTTTATGATCAGCCAGAGTCGGTACTTAACCCCTCCGCAAGAACCCCTGGCGCGCTGCCGCCCGGGAAAGTGTTAAAGACCAAAGGGCCTCTTTGAAAGCAGAAAACGCACCTTGCATTAGTTCCCGCATCAGCCAGAATGATGCAACAATAACCGAACACTAATAATAATACCAACAACAACAGTTTGGAGTACCTCCTACGTCTACGCAACCCTCAAAGGACGGCCCAGGTACATGGACACATTTGCATTCTTGACCTTGAGCAGAACACGCACCTCGCACTAGTTCTTGCATCAAACAGAATGATGCATCAATAACCGAACACCACACACAATAATACCAACAACAACAGTTTGGAGTACCACCTACGTCTACGCAGCCCTCAAAGGACGGCCCAGGTACATGGACACATTTGCATTCTTGACCTTGAGCAGAACACGCACCTCGCATTAGTTCTTGCATCAAACAGAATGATGCATCAATAACCGAACACTAATAATAATACGAACAACAACAGTATGGAGTACCTCCTACGTGTACGCAACCCTTGAAGGATGCCCAAGTATACAAACACATGCGCATTCTTCACCTTTGCAGGGCCAATGAAACCCGCGCATTCTACTCACCAGTGTTGACCCATCGATCTTAATACTTTCCCAACGGCAGCACTGTACATACCTGACCCTATCGTAGAAGCTGACTACCTCCGTTTCAGAGAGGGTTTATGATCAGCCAGAGTCGGTACTTAACCCCTCCGCAAGAAGCCCTGGCGCGCTGCCGCCCGGGAAAGTGTTAAAGACCAAAGGGCCTCTTTGAAAGCAGAAAACGCACCTTGCATTAGTTCCCACATCAGCCAGAATGATGCATCAATAACCGAACACTAATAATAATACCAACAACAACAGTATGGAGTACCTCCTACGTGTACGCAACCCTTGAAGGATGCCCAAGTATACAAACACATGCGCATTCTTCACCTTTGCAGGGCCAATGAAACCCGCGCATTCTACTCGCCAGTGTTGACCCATCGATCTTAATACTTTCCCAACGGCAGCACTGTATATACCTGACCCTATCGTAGAAGCTGACTACCTCCGTTTCAGAGAGGGTTTATGATCAGCCAGAGTCGGTACTTAACCCCTCCGCAAGAAGCCCTGGCGCGCTGCCGCCCGGGAAAGTGTTAAAGACCAAAGGGCCTCTTTGAAAGCAGAAAACGCACCTTGCATTAGTTCCCGCATCAGCCAGAATGATGCAACAATAACCGAACACTAATAATAATACCAACAACAACAGTATGGAGTACCTCCTACGAGTACGCCACCCTTGAAGGATGCCCAAGTATACAAACACATGCGCATTCTTCACCTTTGCAGGGCCAATGAAACCCGCGCATTCTACTCACCAGTGTTGACCCATCGATCTTAATACTTTCCCAACGGCAGCACTGTATATACCTGACCCTATCGTAGAAGAGAGGGTTTATGATCAGCCAGAGTCGGTACTTAACCCCTCCGCAAGAAGCCCTGGCGCGCTGCCGCCCGGGAAAGTGTTAAAGACCAAAGGGCCTCTTTGAAAGCAGAAAACGCACCTTGCATTAGTTCCCGCATCAGCCAGAATGATGCAACAATAACCGAACACTAATAATAATACCAACAACAACAGTATGGAGTACCTCCTACGAGTACGCCACCCTTGAAGGATGCCCAAGTATACAAACACATGCGCATTCTTCACCTTTGCAGGGCCAATGAAACCCGCGCATTCTACTCACCAGTGTTGACCCATCGATCTTAATACTTTCCCAACGGCAGCACTGTATATACCTGACCCTATCGTAGAAGAGAGGGTTTATGATCAGCCAGAGTCGGTACTTAACCCCTCCGCAAGAAGCCCTGGCGCGCTGCCGCCCGGGAAAGTGTTAAAGACCAAAGGGCCTCTTTGAAAGCAGAAAACGCACCTTGCATTAGTTCCCACATCAGCCAGAATGATGCATCAATAACCGAACACTAATAATAATACCAACAACAACAGTATGGAGTACCTCCTACGTGTACGCAACCCTTGAAGGATGCCCAAGTATACAAACACATGCGCATTCTTCACCTTTGCAGGGCCAATGAAACCCGCGCATTCTACTCGCCAGTGTTGACCCATCGATCTTAATACTTTCCCAACGGCAGCACTGTATATACCTGACCCTATCGTAGAAGCTGACTACCTCCGTTTCAGAGAGGGTTTATGATCAGCCAGAGTCGGTACTTAACCCCTCCGCAAGAAGCCCTGGCGCGCTGCCGCCCGGGAAAGTGTTAAAGACCAAAGGGCCTCTTTGAAAGCAGAAAACGCACCTTGCATTAGTTCCCGCATCAGCCAGAATGTTGCAACAATAACCGAACACTAATAATAATACCAACAACAACAGTATGGAGTACCTCCTACGAGTACGCCACCCTTGAAGGATGCCCAAGTATACAAACACATGCGCATTCTTCACCTTTGCAGGGCCAATGAAACCCGCGCATTCTACTCACCAGTGTTGACCCATCGATCTTAATACTTTCCCAACGGCAGTACTGTATATACCTGACCCTATCGTAGAAGAGAGGGTTTATGATCAGCCAGAGTCGGTACTTAACCCCTCCGCAAGAAGCCCTGGCGCGCTGCCGCCCGGGAAAGTGTTAAAGACCAAAGGGCCTCTTTGAAAGCAGAAAACGCACCTTGCATTAGTTCCCGCATCAGCCAGAATGTTGCAACAATAACCGAACACTAATAATAATACCAACAACAACAGTATGGAGTACCTCCTACGAGTACGCCACCCTTGAAGGATGCCCAAGTATACAAACACATGCGCATTCTTCACCTTTGCAGGGCCAATGAAACCCGCGCATTCTACTCACCAGTGTTGACCCATCGATCTTAATACTTTCCCAACGGCAGTACTGTATATACCTGACCCTATCGTAGAAGAGAGGGTTTATGATCAGCCAGAGTCGGTACTTAACCCCTCCGCAAGAAGCCCTGGCGCGCTGCCGCCCGGGAAAGTGTTAAAGACCAAAGGGCCTCTTTGAAAGCAGAAAACGCACCTTGCATTAGTTCCCACATCAGCCAGAATGATGCATCAATAACCGAACACTAATAATAATACCAACAACAACAGTATGGAGTACCTCCTACGTGTACGCAACCCTTGAAGGATGCCCAAGTATACAAACACATGCACATTCTTCACCTTTGCAGGGCCAATGAAACCCGCGCATTCTACTCGCCAGTGTTGACCCATCGATCTTAATACTTTCCCAACGGCAGCACTGTATATACCTGACCCTATCGTAGAAGCTGACTACCTCCGTTTCAGAGAGGGTTTATGATCAGCCAGAGTCGGTACTTAACCCCTCCGCAAGAAGCCCTGGCGCGCTGCCGCCCGGGAAAGTGTTAAAGACCAAAGGGCCTCTTTGAAAGCAGAAAACTCACCTTGCATTAGTTCCCACATCAGCCAGAATGATGCATCAATAACCGAACACTAATAATAATACCAACAACAACAGTATGGAGTACCTCCTACGTGTACGCAACCCTTGAAGGATGCCCAAGTATACAAACACATGCGCATTCTTCACCTTTGCAGGGCCAATGAAACCCGCGCATTCTACTCGCCAGTGTTGACCCATCGATCTTAATACTTTCCCAACGGCAGCACTGTACATACCTGACCCTATCGTAGAAGCTGACTACCTCCGTTTCAGAGAGGGTTTATGATCAGCCAGAGTCGGTACTTAACCCCTCCGCAAGAACCCCTGGCGCGCTGCCGCCCGGGAAAGTGTTAAAGACCAAAGGGCCTCTTTGAAAGCAGAAAACGCACCTTGCATTAGTTCCCGCATCAGCCAGAATGATGCAACAATAACCGAACACTAATAATAATACCAACAACAACAGTTTGGAGTACCTCCTACGTGTACGCAACCCTTGAAGGATGCCCAAGTATACAAACACATGCGCATTCTTCACCTTTGCAGGGCCAATGAAACCCGCGCATTCTACTCACCAGTGTTGACCCATCGATCTTAATACTTTCCCAACGGCAGTACTGTATATACCTGACCCTATCGTAGAAGAGAGGGTTTATGATCAGCCAGAGTCGGTACTTAACCCCTCCGCAAGAAGCCCTGGCGCGCTGCTGCCCGGGAAAGTGTTAAATACCAAAGGGCCTCTTTGAAAGCAGAAAACGCACCTTGCATTAGTTCCCACATCAGCCAGAATGATGCATCAATAACCGAACACTAATAATAATACCAACAACAGTATGGAGTACCACCTACGTGTACGCAACCCTTGAAGGACGCCCAAGTATACAAACACATGCGCATTCTTCACCTTTGCAGGGCCAATGAAACCCGCGCATTCTACTCGCCAGTGTTGACCCATCGATCTTAATACTTTCCCAACGGCAGCACTGTATATACCTGACCCTATCGTAGAAGCTGACTACCTCCGTTTCAGAGAGGGTTTATGATCAGTCAGAGTCGGTACTTAACCCCTCCGCAAGAAGCCCTGGCGCGCTGCCGCCCGGGAAAGTGTTAAAGACCAAAGGGCCTCTTTGAAAGCAGAAAACTCACCTTGCATTAGTTCCCACATCAGCCAGAATGATGCATCAATAACCGAACACTAATAATAATACCAACAACAACAGTATGGAGTACCTCCTACGTGTACGCAACCCTTGAAGGATGCCCAAGTATACAAACACATGCGCATTCTTCACCTTTGCAGGGCCAATGAAACCCGCGCATTCTACTCGCCAGTGTTGACCCATCGATCTTAATACTTTCCCAACGGCAGCACTGTATATACCTGACCCTATCGTGGAAGCTGACTACCTCCGTTTCAGAGAGGGTTTATGATCAGCCAGAGTCGGTACTTAACCCCTCCGCAAGAAGCCCTGGCGCGCTGCTGCCCGGGAAAGTGTTAAATACCAAAGGGCCTCTTTGAAAGCAGAAAACGCACCTTGCATTAGTTCCCACATCAGCCAGAATGATGCATCAATAACCGAACACTAATAATAATACCAACAACAGTATGGAGTACCACCTACGTGTACGCAACCCTTGAAGGACGCCCAAGTATACAAACACATGCGCATTCTTCACCTTTGCAGGGCCAATGAAACCCGCGCATTCTACTCGCCAGTGTTGACCCATCGATCTTAATACTTTCCCAACGGCAGCACTGTATATACCTGACCCTATCGTAGAAGCTGACTACCTCCGTTTCAGAGAGGGTTTATGATCAGCCAGAGTCGGTACTTAATCCCTCCGCAAGAAGCCCTGGCGCGCTGCCGCCCGGGAAAGTGTTAAAGACCAAAGGGCCTCTTTGAAAGCAGAAAACGCACCTTGCATTAGTTCCCACATCAGCCAGAATGATGCATCAATAACCGAACACTAATAATAATACCAACAACAACAGTATGGAGTACCTCCTACGTGTACGCAACCCTTGAAGGATGCCCAAGTATACAAACACATGCGCATTCTTCACCTTTGCAGGGCCAATGAAACCCGCGCATTCTACTCACCAGTGTTGACCCATCGATCTTAATACTTTCCCAACGGCAGCACTGTATATACCTGACCCTATCGTAGAAGAGAGGGTTTATGATCAGCCAGAGTCGGTACTTAACCCCTCCGCAAGAAGCCCTGGCGCGCTGCCGCCCGGGAAAGTGTTAAAGACCAAAGGGCCTCTTTGAAAGCAGAAAACGCACCTTGCATTAGTTCCCGCATCAGCCAGAATGATGCAACAATAACCGAACACTAATAATAATACCAACAACAACAGTATGGAGTACCTCCTACGAGTACGCCACCCTTGAAGGATGCCCAAGTATACAAACACATGCGCATTCTTCACCTTTGCAGGGCCAATGAAACCCGCGCATTCTACTCACCAGTGTTGACCCATCGATCTTAATACTTTCCCAACGGCAGCACTGTATATACCTGACCCTATCGTAGAAGCTGACTACCTCCGTTTCAGAGAGGGTTTATGATCAGCCAGAGTCGGTACTTAACCCCTCCGCAAGAAGCCCTGGCGCGCTGCCGCCCGGGAAAGTGTTAAAGACCAAAGGGCCTCTTTGAAAGCAGAAAACGCACCTTGCATTAGTTCCCGCATCAGCCAGAATGATGCAACAATAACCGAACACTAATAATAATACCAACAACAACAGTATGGAGTACCTCCTACGAGTACGCCACCCTTGAAGGATGCCCAAGTATACAAACACATGCGCATTCTTCACCTTTGCAGGGCCAATGAAACCCGCGCATTCTACTCACCAGTGTTGACCCATCGATCTTAATACTTTCCCAACGGCAGCACTGTATATACCTGACCCTATCGTAGAAGAGAGGGTTTATGATCAGCCAGAGTCGGTACTTAACCCCTCCGCAAGAAGCCCTGGCGCGCTGCCGCCCGGGAAAGTGTTAAAGACCAAAGGGCCTCTTTGAAAGCAGAAAACGCACCTTGCATTAGTTCCCGCATCAGCCAGAATGATGCAACAATAACCGAACACTAATAATAATACCAACAACAACAGTATGGAGTACCTCCTACGAGTACGCCACCCTTGAAGGATGCCCAAGTATACAAACACATGCGCATTCTTCACCTTTGCAGGGCCAATGAAACCCGCGCATTCTACTCACCAGTGTTGACCCATCGATCTTAATACTTTCCCAACGGCAGCACTGTATATACCTGACCCTATCGTAGAAGAGAGGGTTTATGATCAGCCAGAGTCGGTACTTAACCCCTCCGCAAGAAGCCCTGGCGCGCTGCCGCCCGGGAAAGTGTTAAAGACCAAAGGGCCTCTTTGAAAGCAGAAAACGCACCTTGCATTAGTTCCCACATCAGCCAGAATGATGCATCAATAACCGAACACTAATAATAATACCAACAACAACAGTATGGAGTACCTCCTACGTGTACGCAACCCTTGAAGGATGCCCAAGTATACAAACACATGCGCATTCTTCACCTTTGCAGGGCCAATGAAACCCGCGCATTCTACTCGCCAGTGTTGACCCATCGATCTTAATACTTTCCCAACGGCAGCACTGTATATACCTGACCCTATCGTAGAAGCTGACTACCTCCGTTTCAGAGAGGGTTTATGATCAGCCAGAGTCGGTACTTAACCCCTCCGCAAGAAGCCCTGGCGCGCTGCCGCCCGGGAAAGTGTTAAAGACCAAAGGGCCTCTTTGAAAGCAGAAAACGCACCTTGCATTAGTTCCCGCATCAGCCAGAATGTTGCAACAATAACCGAACACTAATAATAATACCAACAACAACAGTATGGAGTACCTCCTACGAGTACGCCACCCTTGAAGGATGCCCAAGTATACAAACACATGCGCATTCTTCACCTTTGCAGGGCCAATGAAACCCGCGCATTCTACTCACCAGTGTTGACCCATCGATCTTAATACTTTCCCAACGGCAGTACTGTATATACCTGACCCTATCGTAGAAGAGAGGGTTTATGATCAGCCAGAGTCGGTACTTAACCCCTCCGCAAGAAGCCCTGGCGCGCTGCCGCCCGGGAAAGTGTTAAAGACCAAAGGGCCTCTTTGAAAGCAGAAAACGCACCTTGCATTAGTTCCCACATCAGCCAGAATGATGCATCAATAACCGAACACTAATAATAATACCAACAACAACAGTATGGAGTACCTCCTACGTGTACGCAACCCTTGAAGGATGCCCAAGTATACAAACACATGCACATTCTTCACCTTTGCAGGGCCAATGAAACCCGCGCATTCTACTCGCCAGTGTTGACCCATCGATCTTAATACTTTCCCAACGGCAGCACTGTATATACCTGACCCTATCGTAGAAGCTGACTACCTCCGTTTCAGAGAGGGTTTATGATCAGCCAGAGTCGGTACTTAACCCCTCCGCAAGAAGCCCTGGCGCGCTGCCGCCCGGGAAAGTGTTAAAGACCAAAGGGCCTCTTTGAAAGCAGAAAACTCACCTTGCATTAGTTCCCACATCAGCCAGAATGATGCATCAATAACCGAACACTAATAATAATACCAACAACAACAGTATGGAGTACCTCCTACGTGTACGCAACCCTTGAAGGATGCCCAAGTATACAAACACATGCGCATTCTTCACCTTTGCAGGGCCAATGAAACCCGCGCATTCTACTCGCCAGTGTTGACCCATCGATCTTAATACTTTCCCAACGGCAGCACTGTACATACCTGACCCTATCGTAGAAGCTGACTACCTCCGTTTCAGAGAGGGTTTATGATCAGCCAGAGTCGGTACTTAACCCCTCCGCAAGAACCCCTGGCGCGCTGCCGCCCGGGAAAGTGTTAAAGACCAAAGGGCCTCTTTGAAAGCAGAAAACGCACCTTGCATTAGTTCCCGCATCAGCCAGAATGATGCAACAATAACCGAACACTAATAATAATACCAACAACAACAGTTTGGAGTACCTCCTACGTGTACGCAACCCTTGAAGGATGCCCAAGTATACAAACACATGCGCATTCTTCACCTTTGCAGGGCCAATGAAACCCGCGCATTCTACTCACCAGTGTTGACCCATCGATCTTAATACTTTCCCAACGGCAGTACTGTATATACCTGACCCTATCGTAGAAGAGAGGGTTTATGATCAGCCAGAGTCGGTACTTAACCCCTCCGCAAGAAGCCCTGGCGCGCTGCTGCCCGGGAAAGTGTTAAATACCAAAGGGCCTCTTTGAAAGCAGAAAACGCACCTTGCATTAGTTCCCACATCAGCCAGAATGATGCATCAATAACCGAACACTAATAATAATACCAACAACAGTATGGAGTACCACCTACGTGTACGCAACCCTTGAAGGACGCCCAAGTATACAAACACATGCGCATTCTTCACCTTTGCAGGGCCAATGAAACCCGCGCATTCTACTCGCCAGTGTTGACCCATCGATCTTAATACTTTCCCAACGGCAGCACTGTATATACCTGACCCTATCGTAGAAGCTGACTACCTCCGTTTCAGAGAGGGTTTATGATCAGTCAGAGTCGGTACTTAACCCCTCCGCAAGAAGCCCTGGCGCGCTGCCGCCCGGGAAAGTGTTAAAGACCAAAGGGCCTCTTTGAAAGCAGAAAACTCACCTTGCATTAGTTCCCACATCAGCCAGAATGATGCATCAATAACCGAACACTAATAATAATACCAACAACAACAGTATGGAGTACCTCCTACGTGTACGCAACCCTTGAAGGATGCCCAAGTATACAAACACATGCGCATTCTTCACCTTTGCAGAGCCAATGAAACCCGCGCATTCTACTCGCCAGTGTTGACCCATCGATCTTAATACTTTCCCAACGGCAGCACTGTACATACCTGACCCTATCGTAGAAGCTGACTACCTCCGTTTCAGAGAGGGTTTATGATCAGCCAGAGTCGGTACTTAACCCCTCCGCAAGAAGCCCTGGCGCGCTGCTGCCCGGGAAAGTGTTAAATACCAAAGGGCCTCTTTGAAAGCAGAAAACGCACCTTGCATTAGTTCCCACATCAGCCAGAATGATGCATCAATAACCGAACACTAATAATAATACCAACAACAGTATGGAGTACCACCTACGTGTACGCAACCCTTGAAGGACGCCCAAGTATACAAACACATGCGCATTCTTCACCTTTGCAGGGCCAATGAAACCCGCGCATTCTACTCGCCAGTGTTGACCCATCGATCTTAATACTTTCCCAACGGCAGCACTGTATATACCTGACCCTATCGTAGAAGCTGACTACCTCCGTTTCAGAGAGGGTTTATGATCAGCCAGAGTCGGTACTTAACCCCTCCGCAAGAAGCCCTGGCGCGCTGCCGCCCGGGAAAGTGTTAAAGACCAAAGGGCCTCTTTGAAAGCAGAAAACGCACCTTGCATTAGTTCCCACATCAGCCAGAATGATGCATCAATAACCGAACACTAATAATAATACCAACAACAACAGTATGGAGTACCTCCTACGTGTACGCAACCCTTGAAGGATGCCCAAGTATACAAACACATGCGCATTCTTCACCTTTGCAGGGCCAATGAAACCCGCGCATTCTACTCACCAGTGTTGACCCATCGATCTTAATACTTTCCCAACGGCAGCACTGTATATACCTGACCCTATCGTAGAAGCTGACTACCTCCGTTTCAGAGAGGGTTTATGATCAGCCAGAGTCGGTACTTAACCCCTCCGCAAGAAGCCCTGGCGCGCTGACGCCCGGGAAAGTGTTAAAGACCAAAGGGCCTCTTTGAAAGCAGAAAACGCACCTTGCATTAGTTCCCGCATCAGCCAGAATGATGCATCAACAACCGAACACTAATAATAATACCAACAACAACAGTTTGGAGTACCACCTGCATCTACGCAACCCTCAAAGGACGGCCCAGGTACATGGACACATTTGCATTCTTGACCTTGAGCAGAACACGCACCTCGCATTAGTTCTTGCATCAAACAGAATGATGCATCAATACCCGAACACCACACACAATAATATCAACAGCAACAGTTTGGAGTACCACCTACGTCTACGCAACCCTCAAAGGACGGCCCAGGTACATGGACACATTTGCATTCTTGACCTTGAGCAGAACACGCACCTCGCATTAGTTCTTGCATCAAACAGAATGATGTATCAATAACCGAACACCACACACAATAATACCAACAGCAACAGTTTGGAGTACCACCTACGTCTACGCAACCCTCAAAGGACGGCCCAGGTACATGGACACATTTGCATTCTTGACCTTGAGCAGAACACGCACCTCGCATTAGTTCTTGCATCAAACAGAATGATGTATCAATAACCGAACACCACACACAATAATACCAACAGCAACAGTTTGGAGTACCACCTACGTCTACGCAACCCTCAAAGGACGGCCCAGGTACATGGACACATTTGCATTCTTGACCTTGAGCAGAACACGCACCTCGCATTAGTTCTTGCATCAAACAGAATGATGTATCAATAACCGAACACCACACACAATAATACCAACAGCAACAGTTTGGAGTACCACCTACGTCTACGCAACCCTCAAAGGACGGCCCAGGTACATGGACACATTTGCATTCTTGACCTTGAGCAGAACACGCACCTCGCATTAGTTCTTGCATCAAACAGAATGATGTATCAATAACCGAACACCACACACAATAATACCAACAGCAACAGTTTGGAGTACCACCTACGTCTACGCAACCCTCAAAGGACGGCCCAGGTACATGGACACATTCGCCTTTTTGACCTTGAGCAGAACACCCACCTCGCATAATTTCCGCATCATACAGAATGATGCATCAATAACCGAACACCTTGGATTTTTTATTTCAATTAGGAGTCGCCATTTTTGGCCTGGTAATAAAACGTGAATCACCCGGTATATATCTGTAACATAAATAATGCTTTTTTAATTTTTAAATGTGATTTTAATTAAATATATTTGCATATATTGGCATATATTTGAAATGTTGGTGCATGTTTTTTAAATTTTGCGTGCATATATATGCGCACATTTTCGTCTTTTTTCGTGCATATTTGTCCGTGCTTTAATTATAACCTACATTATGTGCTCGTTAAATAATGTACTATTATTAATCGCAGATTTATTATGTACCAATTAAAAAAAAAATGCATAATTTTCATAATTAGCAGATGGTGGAGAGGAAAATAGATAAAATAAAATTGTAAACTGAAATATGCAAACCTCTTAATATAGTCTTTGTTTTACTGTTCTCCTTTTGTCAATTGTAATTCATAATTTGTCAAATGAATTTCTAATTTATCAAATGTCAAATTTTATGTGTCAAGCAACATTCATTTTATATCAAATCAAAAACAATTTGCATAGTGCTACAAATCTCCATCATTAATACGAAAGAAATAATACGTTTATTGAACTTTAATTTGGAAATTTGTTGATAATTATTAATGTATTAAGATTTATTATGTACCAATTAAAACAAAAACGAATCATACAATATTCATAATTAGCAGAGGGTGGAGAGGAAAATAGATAAAATAGAATTGTAAACTGAAATATGCAAACCTCTTAATACAGTCTTTGTTTTACTTTTCCCCTTTTGTCAATTGTAATTCACAATGTGTCAAATGAATTTCAAATTTATCAAATGTCAAATTTTATGTGTCAAACAACATTCATTTTATGTCAAATCAAAAACAATTTGCATAGTGCTACAAATGTCCATCATTAATACGAAAGAAATAATACGTTTATTGAACTTTAATTTGGAAATTTGTTGATAATTATTAATGTATTAAGATTTATTATGTACCAATTAAAACAAAAACGAATCATACAATATTCATAATTAGCAGAGGGTGGAGAGGAAAATAGATAAAATAGAATTGTAAACTGAAATATGCAAACCTCTTAATACAGTCTTTGTTTTACTTTTCCCCTTTTGTCAATTGTAATTCACAATTTGTCAAATGAATTTCCAATTTATCAAATGTCAAATTTTATGTGTCAAACAACATTCATTTTATGTTAAATCAAAAACAATTTGCATAGTGCTAGAAATCTCCTTCATTAATACGAGAGATATAATTCGTTTAATGATCTGAAATTTGTAAATTTGATGATAATTATTAATGTATACTAAATAATGCGTATCAATGATAAAAATTTGGCCTAAATTCTGCATATGTGAGGTGGTGGTATGATTATTGTTATTATTGCTAAGGCATAAATGATAACAACAATATTTTACTGCAATGTTTGTTTCAGGTATGTCGCAGTTTTAAAGTTAAATCTATCTTCTTAGTGCCGGTAAGTATAAAAAATAATAATGGTACAAATCTTTAAATTAAACAAAAAATAATATTGTCACGTGGCAGTTTGCAAGATATTATGTTTTTACTATAGAAAAAAAAACTTAATGTGTTTCGTATCATTACGCAGATATCACTATTTTGTGCTAAATTATTATGAATTTTGTTAAAAGTATTCAAACACAACGTATATAATAATGAAATGTTTCCATAAAAAGATATGGAATAACTTTCTTTAAATTGAGTGTGTTATTAATAAGTGAATTAATAAGACGTATCAAATGTTAGTAATGAACTATTGGTGAAACTTTACAGCGATATTCATAAAAATTTAAACCGTTTTTAGCGGTGGTTTAGCGGTGTTTTACAAAGGGTTACCAAGCTTACTAAGATTAAACCACCGATTTAACCGGGGCTTATTTTTTTATTAATAATACTGTTAGAGTTTGGTACTGATATAAACTGAAAAGTACAATTTTTTCCCAAATAAACAAGTTTCAGTTTTATTAAAAAGTGTTCATTCAAATTACATTTTTTTTAAATATGAGATAACGACATTTTGAAATTGTTCTTAGAAGATATTATACCTACAAATATTCAGACAACTTGGAGGTTATCTTAATTGCTTTGCCTCGTTTGTCATCTGTCAATTGTATTTTGTATATTCTTATTGTGTCTTATAGGCATCATCTCAACTGTGCTTTGCTTTAGCATTATAATTTTTTTTGTTATCGATTTATTCGGTCTACAATTGAAATTATTTAAAAATTTAAATTCTAAAAGACTAATTTCTTAACATATCATCGTAAAATGATCAAAAATCTCTTCATTTCACTTTCTGAAGAAGGAGACCTTTCTGAGGAGATTCAGTTTTAAGATAATAGGGTATTGCTTGGACAAGTTCTATTAATGTTTTTTTGTAATAGCTCTGTGTTATTGACATTTATCAGTACTGTCTGCTTGATCGATATGACAGGCGTAAAGGCCTTGGCCGTTATAATAACGGCTGTGGACGTTATTTAAATGACAACGCAAATTTATGAGCAATAAAGTCTTCATATTCTTTCTCATACCTGCTGCTGCTTTTTTGGGGAAGTAAATCGATTGTGGCAGCATTTGCTTCATTTAGTACATCTTCGGGGATACCACAAAACGAAGAACTTTGCACATCTGACATTATTTTTCTAATTTCACTTTGATTTGTTTGTTTGTATTTGAACCGTTGATGTTGCTATGGTATCAAATTGCGCCTGGATAACTAGTTTATTAATTTTGAAATTTAATATTGATAAATTGACCAGTTTTTGTAATTTAGGTATTACAAAAAGTATCGAACAACATACGGCCGATATGCAAATAACAGGCTTGGTTGAATATAAACCTCGGCTGCGCTCCGCTCCGCTTCGCTTCGCCTCGGTTTACAAACTTCACCCCGCGCCTGTTATTTGCTACATATCGGCCTAATGGCGTTATATTCTATAAATAAATAATACATACACAATATATTAACACATACTTATACTTATTTCAGTTCTATAAATGCTTTAAATAAATAATAGATATACATTATATTAACTCATACTTATACCTCTTTTACAAATTATTTAGTGCAAATTAAGTGTGCTCTGTGATTAATTGATTATTTTATAATAATTAGCCTTACCTGATAATTTCATTAATTAGCACGTAGTTGCAAACTACATTGACCGTATATTGAAATTATGTTATTCTCAATTAGCGCCCCAAAGGTTTCATTGCATTGAAAAGAGACAGCTTAGTATGCTCATGTGTGAAATTGACTCTGTACGTGCCCTATTTACTTATATATCCCAGAATTTAGACTGCATAGAGGCAAACGTGGAAACTGCAAACGAACATTCCCTTGCCGATAAGGGACTAAGTTATTACAATACCTTCTTGGTGAAAATAGTTAAACGATTTTTATAAATAAAAATATATAAGTTTATGAATACATCGAAATTTTTCGTTTTCACAATATCGATCACGAATATATCAAAAATAATAAACAATCACTACACTAATTCAATATAAAATAAAATGAACGCTTGACAATAGAAAGCAAGTCCTATCACTAATTAACAAACTAACACTATCAATATTTAATAACAATAATTCCCTAAATTTATAATTCGCACAATTAACTCCCTACTTGAGTAGTAATTTTAGTAAATTCTACCTTGCATTCATATTCATATTCCTGGTGAATAGCGGCAACTCGCAGTGGTGATCGGCAATCCTGGTTGCAGATGTCGAATCAGTAAATTCGATTAAATCGGCACCAATTCCCTCGATTCAAAGTCCTGCTGTCCTCGGTTGATCCTCTTCCATCGTTGACGTTCTCGCTGAATCGTCTTTGGGGTTGAAGTTCTCGTTGAATCCTCTTGGACTCCTTTCAGCTGTTCCGTGTTGATAATGATTCCCTAGTTCACGTCGAGTATTTACAGATGCTCCAACGCTAATAATTACTGTTCCGAAATTGATTATTTCCGCGTAAACAAAACGTAAATCAAACTGTTTTTGAATAACGCGTGAATGTAAATAACTATTGTTCGACGATATTTGTTTCTGTACAACTGTTTTCTTTTTCTCTGCTGACCGACGTGGATGCTCCGGGATCTAAAGCGAATCCGATTGTTTATCGGCGTTCAGCCTTTTTAAAACCTCGGTTAAACAAGTGATTTTCGCTTGTTAAAATCCGCCTACGTTGATCCAAATAAGCGTGTGAATTGCTACCCGAATCCAGTTTGTAACCACGGCAACGAATAAACAAATTATAGTTATGATTATAATTATCCTAATACCGGTGAAACCATAATTCCAATTGTGATTTGAATCTGATATTCGAGATCCTTGTATTTTCTGCTTCTATACGAATGTCGAACGTCTTTGTACGATGAGTTTGAATTTTCCATTGAATTTTATACATATTACTGACTCATTACAATTATTTTACGTTAATTGTGCCCAATTATCTAGTATTATATACTATATGTATTTTCCATCATAATTAATAACAGTAAGTGGTTGGTTATATTTCAGGACAATAATGAATTATTGCCGATCCATTTCTGCGGTATTCTCCTGAATTTTCTCAATACTGTGCACGACAGCTTTTTTCCACATTTCGTCGTCAGCGCTATTGTATTTTCTTAATCCTCCATTTGTAGAAGGAGGATTAAACTTTTATGTGGCTAAAAATAAACATAAATAAGCCACCACACGTAGCGTAGGAGGAAAACAAGGTATGCAATATCCTTAAAAAATAGAGGAAGCTTTTGATCGCCTTAGAATTCCATATGAATTTTAAAAATTATTATCTGTAAGCGGATCCTATACAGCCAACAATATTGTGTTATTTTTCATTTTGCAGCAACGGATAGAGATATAATTGGCTTTATATTTGTGGCATCACAATCTTCACAAGAGAAACGATAATCGTAATATTAAAAGAACTAAAAATATGATAAAAAAGTTATACATTTATTAATCTGAAAAGAATTTGTTTTCTACAATAGTGCGTAAACTAAGATTTTACCCACTCGTAAACAGTGCGTAAAAGAAATATAATTGGCTGCATATTTGTGGCATCACAATCTTAATAGTGATGAGAATCGTTTTATTAAAAGAACTAAAACAATGATAAAATTGTTAGACCTACATTTATTAATCTGAAAAATTATGTTTTCTTCAACAGTGTGTAAACTAAGTTTTTACGCACTCTTTGGACCTTTACGCCACATTTAATGAAAATATTATTTCAAATTAGTTTTTAAGTAAGGAATTTAATTCAATTTTCTAGATTTAATTAGTTTAATTTAGAAATTTACCTATATAATAAACAATCAAAAAATTTAAAAAAAAACAAATGAACACCGAAATAGATTGATTTAGCTATATAAAATTCCAAACGGTATCTCCTAACATAAATCATCACAGTGCGTAAAGTTACATTTTTAAGCACAGGTGCGTAAAAAAATCACGTGTGCGTAAAAACATTAACTGTGCGTGAAATATGTTTTGCACACAACTTATTCACTCACTAATTAAAAAAATATAGTATTTTGCATCAAATTTTAGCTGTTTTTCTTAATAGCTGCTGTAGGAAAAACTGTGTATAATACATTTTTGTAAAGTAGTGGTTTACAAACTTGTATCATACATAACTACTAATAGCAAAAGTCTTGTAAATTAATGAAAAGGTTTACCTACAAAAGTAAGTGTTAAAGTCTGAGATTTAAGTCAAGATGATTATATTGGTTTTATTTGTAATTGGTATTTGTGGCTGGTATTTATTATTTATTCTAAACAATACAATTAAAATTAAATTTGATAGATTTAAATAAATCACTGAACCGAAATATTGGCCCAAATTTGTCAATAGCTGTTTTTTTATTAGTTCGGATTTTGAAACTGTGAAATGTCTTAGATTTCTAAAGGAATTGTTCAAATATTCAATTGCAACTGCCCAAATATTTGAAAAAATTAATTGGAAATGTAATCATTCAAAAATTTAATAAATTTAAATAAGAAATTGGTCAGAAACATTGGCTCAAATTTGACAACAGCTGTAATTTTTAATAGTTCGGAATTTGAAACTGTCAAATCTGTTAGATTTTGAAAGGAATTCTTCAAATTTTCAATTGCAACTGCCCAAATATTTGAAAAATTTAATTGGAAATGTCCAAGTTCGTAAATTTTTTGAACAAATCTCCCAAAATCTGTTAAATATTAAGGTTCAGCAGTGAAAATCGGACCTGTTTTCATCTGGAACTCACAATCATCACATTTTCAATAAAATTTGTAACATTTTTAGCATCAGCTGTGCGAACCTGACAAATTTTTAACACCTTTCAAAATCTGTCAAATTTTCAACACTTCTTTCAAAATCTGTCAAATTTTCAACACCTCTTTCAAAATCTGTACTTCGAAATTTGTTAGAGTTTCATTTGAAACTTGATGAATTTTTCAATTTTTCAAATTTATCTATCGATATATGTTAAATATTCAAAATCAGCCAAACTTCTATTTGGATTTTGGAAACTATCAAAATTTGTCAAATTTTTAAACGCAACTAGTCAAATAACCACATTTTTAACTCCAGCTATGAAATTAAAACATTAAATTCTATAAGTTTTTTGTGCTAAATATTATCAGTCGTAATTTTTCAAATCTATCAAAGTTTTAAGAGCACTTATTAAATCTTCAACCATAAAAGTTTATCTTATTATAATTATATCTATTATTCTTATTAAAGCCTTATCAAATTTTCAATTGTAATTTCCCAAATTCGTCAAATTTTTAACTGCACTTATTAAATTTTCAATTGTAAATTATCAAAACTTTTAATTTCGGAATTAGAAAATATAACGTGCCAATTATTTAAGTGAAGATTATCAACTGCCGAATACTTGGCCCAATTTTGAAAGCCATGTAGCAAAATCTGTTGAATTTTTAACCTCATTGGTCCAAATTTGTCAATATCTGTAATTTTTTTTGTTTGAAGAGTGAAACTGTGAAATCTGGTAGGTTTTAAAAGAAAATTGCAATTCCACCCGTCCAAATATGAACAATTTTCAATTGCAAATGTCTAAAAATGTCAATTTTTTGTCTAGTACAGTCAATATATGCTATAATTTAACAGTAGCTTCCAAAAGTTGTCAAATACTAAGTTTTAGATATGAAAATTGAACCTGTTTTCAGCTGCAACTATCAAATTTGTCATATTTCCAATAAAATCTGTAGTATCAAAATTTACCATATTTCTCGTTGAATATATATTTTTTCAACTATCGAAGTTTGTCAAATTTTTAACTAGTCATATGTATCACATTTTTAACCCCAGTTACAAAATGAGACATTAAATTTTTTGTGTTACACTTAATACTTATTAACTTATTAACAGCACTTATTAATTTTCAACTATCAAAGTTTCACAATTTTGTATTTTTAAATGACTAATTGAAAATTTGCATTGTGCTATAATCTATTTTGAGGTGCATATATTCTTTCAATCGTAAACTTATAAAATTATTACGATTTAACTTGCTACGTACTGGTCCAAGGCCGGAAACGGAATACTTTGTATAAGAAAATATCAATTGATATCCCAAAAAGTAGCGTATCAATATTAACGCAATTTATTGCTAGTATTGAGTGATATGTTGGTCTTGAATGTATTGAATCATATAAATATCTAATGAACGATTCTTGAGAAATTTGCCTTTTAGTGTAATCACGTGCATTGCAGTGATGTTCGTGAATATGTACTTATGTTCCT
Organism: Othius punctulatus; assembly: GCA_951805005.1. NCBI lineage: Eukaryota > Metazoa > Arthropoda > Insecta > Coleoptera > Staphylinidae > Othius > Othius punctulatus. The sequence continues at coordinate 15,882,016 of OX638138.1, forward strand.
TTTTGGTGATATCCCAAAAACTAGCCTATCAATATTAATACAATTTATTACAGGTATTGAGTGATATATTAGTCTTTAATGTATATAATTCAATCAATATTCAGTATGTGATTCATGAAATATTTTGTTTTTAATGTGGTAATAATTTCCAGAGATCACATAAACACAACAATTATTTAATAATATAGATAAAGATAAGAAAAATATAGATGTTACTTCATTAATGATATCTCAAAAATTGGCGTGTTAATATTGATACAATTTATTGCTAATACTAGTTGATGTATTAATCTCTAATATATTAAATTAAATCAATATCAAATGCGTGATTCTTGAGATATTTCGGTATAAGTGTGATCAGGTAATTTCCAGAGATAGTCAAATATTGATATTACTTCATTGGTGATATCTCAAAAACTGGTCTGTTAATATTAATACAACTTATTTCTGATATTGAGTGATATGTTGTTCTCTACAGCACTGAATTGGATTAATATCCAATGCGTAATTTTTAAGATATTTAGTGTTTTAGTGTTTTCGTGTATGCCAAGGATATTTTTAAATACAATGTTTTGCTGATACTGCTAGATGTATCTCTAATATGTTAAATTAGATTAATATTAACTGCGTGATTCTTGAGATATTTGCATTTTTGTGTTTTCGTGTGTGTCAAGGATATTCTCAAATAATGATTTTATTTCATTAGTGATATCTCAAAAACCGCTGACTCCATATTAATACATTTTATTATTAATATTCAATAATATGTTGGTTTCGAATATATTAAATTAGATTAATATCCAATGCGTTATTCTTGAGATGATTTTTACTGCGAGTGTGTATTTTTCAGTGTTATTCTTAAATATTAGTCTTAACATTTTTTATGATATCTGAAAAACTACCGTATCAATATAAATACAATTTATTACTGATATCCGCTGATATGTTGTTCTCCGACATATTCAATTAGATTAATTTTTAATGGGTGATTATTGAGAAATTTGCCTTTTACTGTAATTACCTGCATATCAGGGTGTTTGGGTAATATTCGTAAATATGTATGTTGCTTTTTTGGTGATATCCCAAAAATGAAGGTATCAATATGAATATAATCTATTTTTGATATTAAGAGGTATATTGGTCTGTAGTGTATTTAATTATATAAATATCCAAAGTGTGATTCTTGACAAACTTGCCTGATGATATCCCAAGAACAAGAGTATAAATATTATTAAAACTACTACTAATATTATCCAAATATCCAATATGTGATTCTTGAGATATTTTGATTTTAGTGTAGGTACTCATGTAATTTACAGATCAACACAAATACTGATAGTACTTCATTAATGTTTGTCTAGAATCGTTTTTTTTTTTAATACTATTGCGCGGAAATGTGGAAACATGTTGAGTTTCTATTTGAATTTTATATTTTATGTGTGTGGGTTATAGAGACAATTTGCGTTTTGTATTAATAAATGCTGATAGCAGTAAATTTACGTGCGATGTATTACTTCGCTGCCACGTCTAGACAGGATATGCTGCAGGAATTTTGCATTATTTTATCTCGTAATATATTATACGCTACGTAATAACTAGTTTAATAAAGCAACGGTCTGTATATTCAAAATACTTTATTAAATAACTCCCGGCACATTAACAGTAGGTACAATAATCACAGCATTGTTATTGTCACGCAAATTAAATTAATAAATGCTGCGATGAACATCAGTAGGGCATTCAATTATTGCGAAAAGTGGAGAAACAGCCGATGAATTGAAATTGAAATAAATTCATTACTATTGCGATCGATGCTATAAAATTTTGATATTTCGCGATTGTGCTAATTATAAATTAATTTCCATACTGAAACAATTCCCAACTGTAAACAATAATGGCGCCGGAAATTCATCGCTGAAAATTCGCCAGCCAGCAAAACAAAATCAAACAATAGATTTAAACATACCAAACCAATGATCTGTAAATTTCAGTATAGATTTTTGCTCGTCCCCCCATTTGATATTAAATTTACGACGCGGGCATTAAACGTTCAACGAAAAATGTGTTCAGATAATGGAAAATTCGGGTACTGAAGCAAGCACGTCGTTATCAGACGCATGCAGCAGGCATGTTTGCGTATTAATTATCAGTGAATTTAATAATCAAAAGGGCAAAAAGAAAATTCAATTTCTGATATGGAAATCGAAACAACAGTTGATAACATTTATAAGGACTAAAATGTAATGTTATATAATCGTATGTTTTTAATAATTATAAGTTATATTATTTTAATATTATTATTAATAAGGGATTAATAAGGGCATTAATATGGGATTTAGCATTGTTTTTACTTGTTTTTAACATTTTTGCGAATTCCTGGTTGGCCGGTTTAACCCACAAAAAATGTTTTGGTATGAATGGAACGAGAAAACTATTACACATCTAACGATATTAAATATTAAAATATTTTCGGCATTTTTGATAGAAATATATTAAAATTAAATAAAAAATGTATGTTTTAAATTTGAGTTGACATGATCTCCCTACGTTTGAATTATTTTAGTTATTCATATTGACTATAAAAAATAGTAATGCACTTTAGCATGTCAACAAATAACAAATTATTTGAACTGCAATTGATTATTATTGTAAAATTAATAGCATATTAAATGCCCAAATATATAGGCACCTAGTTCAAAACACAAAAAGTCACCAACAGAATATCAGGCATTTCCCTGATATCCTTTATCTAGACACCTTCATCTTTGTTTTGAATTTGTTATCTATTTTCATATGTTTTAGATACGTTGGCAGTTCGTTGTAAAATTTATGATCTATTTATCACTATTTACAAATTTATAAATATCCTTCCCTATTAAATTATACCCCAATTAAAAATCTTGGATTGTTCATGTAATGGTCATCACATTACATGAACAATCCAAGATATTTAAGTTTTCTAATATCCTCTCAAATTACAAATTTTAAACAACAATCAATGCAATAAAATTTTATAATTTTATGTATCAAATGTCTAAATTATTAAATTAAAATTTGTGAAAGTATTCAGAACTAAAATATTACGCTTGTCGAAAATACAAAAGTTTCATATTTGTATGAAAAATGTTGTGAAAATTCTGTAGAATTTTCTACAAAAAAGTCTCAATTGATGCTGCAAAATAGCAAATTTTATATTCACCTTAATATAGTTGTCTAAGCTGAATGTGTTTATTTATTTTATTTTTCTAAGAGGAAGATGGAAATAAAGGCAAAATTTCTAACTGTAGTAGATGATTATGTCATGATATATTTTCCAAGTGACAGGCAATTTTCCAAGAAGTTTGTTCAAGTTTCCATGAAGTCATTTTTCGGAAAAAAATATACAATTTTTCACAAAATTTGTGCAAATTGTACAGTTTACGTTAAAATTCGTGTAATTTCCCATGAAATTTATACAAGTTTTCATGAAATATTCACATTTTGCCATGAAATTAATAGCAGTTTCAATGAATTTTTTACAATTCTGCAATTTTTCATTAAATGTGTTCAATGATATATTGACCATGTCATACGAAATTTTCTATGAAGGCTTTGAAGTATTTGCATAATTTGTGTAGTTTTCCATGAAATTTGTGCAATTTTCCACAATATTTGTGCAATTTTCTTTACAATTTGTGTAATGTATAAACTTGTATTCGTTTGTGAGGAGTTTTTACAATTCTCCGTGAAAATTTTAATGAAATTGCTACAATTTTCCATGATTTATGAAATTTTCCATTAAACTGTGTAATTTTGCATAAAATTTGTATTTGTATTTGCAATTTTCATTGCAATTCACACTAGTTTACATGGAATATTTGTGTGAAAATTGTAATCCTCTGAAATTTTCTGAAAAACAGTTTCAAACAGACAGAAACAACAAGACAACAAGACAAGAAGACAGAAGACAAGAAGATAGAAACAACAAGACAAGAAACAGAAAAGCTGTAAAATAGCAAATTTTATTTTCACCTTAATGTAATTTTGTAAGTTGTATTTGTTTGCTGTTTTTTTTTCCAAGAGGAAAATAGGAACAAACGCAAAATTCCTAACTGTAGTATATGATTATGTCATAATATTTTCCAAGTGATACATAATTTTCCAATAAGTTTGTGCAAGCTTCCATGAAATGTAGGTATTAAATGTTTCATAATAGTTATGCAATTTTTCACAAAAGTTTCACATGGTTTTTGATGAAATTCGTGTAATTTTCTATGAAATTTATATAAGTTTTCATAACATTTGCGCATATTCCAAGAAAATTATAGCAGTTTCATGACATTTTTACAATTTGCAATGAATTCTGAAATTAACGACAACATGTGTTCAATGATATTATCCATGTGATAGGCAATTTTTTAAGAAATTAGTGCAATTTTTAACAAAATTTCCGCGGTTTTGAAGATTTGTGCAATTTTGTTTACAATTTGTGTAGTTATGATTTCAATTAAACTCGTAAGTTTTCATAAAATTTTCGTATTTTGCATACAATTTGCAATGAATTCTGCAATTTTGCATTAAATGTGTTCAATGATGTATTTTCCATCTGATAGTCAATTATCCAAGAAGTATGTCCATGTTTCCATTAAATGTATTATAATTATAATAAAAGTTATGTTTTTCTTGAAACCCGTATACATTTCTGTAGTTTTTACAATTCACTGTGAAAATTTCAATGAAATTGTTACAATTTTTCACGAATTATGACATTTTCCATTAAATTGTGCAATTTTTTATAAAATGTACACCAATTTTCATTGCAATTCGTACTAGTTTACATGGGATATTTGTGTAAAATTGTAATGAAATATCTCTTCTGAAATTTTCTACAAAACAGTTTCAATTGAAAAGCTGTAAAATAGTAAATTTAATTTTCACCTTCATGTAATTGTGTTAGTTGTTGATCTCGCCTTTCTCATTGACTGCGAAAATTTCCATGGATAACTAGAGCTGAAATATAAATGATCACTTGGTATATATTTTTTCTAAATCTGAGATGAAGATGGGAGCAAAGGCTAAATATTCAACTGTAGTAGATGATTGTGTCATAAGATATATTTTCCAAGTGATACACAATTTTCCAATAAGTTTGTGCAAGTTTCCATGAAATCTTTGCAATTTTTCATAACAGATATGCAATTTTTCCCAATATTTGTGCAATTGAGATAATTGTGATATTCGTGTAATTTTTTATGAAATGTATACAAGTTTTCATGAAATTTTCGCATCTTTTCTAAGAAATTTATAACAATTTCAATGAAATTTTTACAACTTGCAACGAATTATTCAATTTTCCATCAAATGCGTTCAATGATATACCGAGTGATCATTTAAATTTCAGCTGTTATCCTTGGAAATTTTCGCAGCCAAAAAGAAAGGCGATAATATTTCGAAGTGGCTGCAAAAAATTCCATGGATAAGTAGAGCTGAAATTTAAATGTTCACTTGGTATATCATTAAACACGTTCAATGGAAAATTTTCCTGTTCTATTGGCTACGAAATGTTCCATGGATAACTAGAACGGAAATTTAAGTGATCACTCGCTATGTTCAATGTGATAGGCAAGTTTGTGCAAGTTTCCATAAAATGTATTCAATTTTTCATAAATTTTATGCCATTTTTAACTAAATTTTCGCAATTTGTGTAGTTGTCCATGAAAATTCCATAATAAACGGCTTATAATTATAACAAAATTTGCGCTATTTTCCATAAAATTTGTACAATTTTCCACAAGATTTGTGCGGTTTTCTTTACAATTTATGAAGTAATGTTAGTCCTGAAACTTGAATTCGTTTCTGTGGAGATTTTACAATTCTCCGTGTAAATTTCATTGCAATTGATGCAAAAACGAATTATGACATTTTGCATTAACTTGTGCAATTTTTCATAAAATTTTGTGTCAATTTTCATCACAGTTCATACTAACTTACATGGAATATTTGTGTGAAAATTTTAATAAACACATGTAAAAACTCCTCACAAACGAATATAAGTTTCAAAAAAACACACTAAGTATTAAAATTGTAAAATAATTCCATAAAATATTTATCGAAAGTATTTGACTCAGTATTAAAATTGTAACAAATATTTATAGAAAGCTTATGGATATTTTATTTATTTTCCAAATTTTGAAAGTTCTTTCACATAATTTCGTTAAAAATTCACTGGGAATAGGTATATGATATTTTAACATGTATTATTGACATACATATTTATGTAGAAATATTATTTCTACAGTTCTATTATGTAACACCATGTGTTATAAAAATCATAATAATAATAATAATACGAATATCTATAAGCGTAAATGCTACATAATACATTCACAAAGCATAATAAAAAATAAAAATATACCAAAAACAAAACAATATTTTGTGTGTGTGTGTGTGTGTGTGTGTGTGTGTGTGTGTGTGTGTGTGTGTGTGTGTGTGTGTGTGTGTGTGTGTGTGTGTGTGTGTGTGTGTGTGTGTGTGTGTGTGTGTGTGTGTGTGTGTGTGTGTGTGTGTGTGTGTGTGTGTGTGTGTGTGTGTGTGTGTGTGTGTGTGTGTGTGTGTGTGTGTGTGTGTGTGTGTGTGTGTGTGTGTGTGTGTGTGTGTGTGTGTGTGTGTGTGTGTGTGTGTGTGTGTGTGTGTGTGTGTGTGTGTGTGTGTGTGTGTGTGTGTGTGTGTGTGTGTGTGTGTGTGTGTGTGTGTGTGTGTGTGTGTGTGTGTGTGTGTGTGTGAAATCTCTTTGATGAAGAGATGATTTCATCTCTTGATGAAATCTAATTAGGACTACATTCGGATGCACTGGACTGATGAGACCCACTAGGTCGAAACTGGTCTCCAGATGACAACGAGTTGGACTTAAAATTTACTTAGTTTCAATTTTTAATCTCAAAATTTACTTAATATCAATTTTCAAGCTCACAAACTACGTAGTTTAAATTTTTAAATTTACTGAGTTGCAATATTCAATCTTATAATTTACTTATTTTCAATTTTCAAACTTAACATTTATTTAGTTTCAATTATTAAACATAAAATTTACTGTATTTTAAATTGTAAACTGATAAACTACGTAGTGTTAATTTTCTTGCTTAAAAATTACTTAGTTTCAATTTTTAAACTCAAAATTTACTTAATTTTAATTTTCAAACTCAAGAACTACGTAGTTTCAGTTTTTAAATTTACTTAGTTGCAATCTTCAAACTTATAATTTACATATTTTTAATTTTCAAACTCAAACTTATTTTACTTAATTGTAAATTGAAAACTCAAAAACTACGTATTTTTAATTTTCAAGTTTCAACTTTTACACTTCAAATTCAAATGCCATTTCTTGATGAAATCTAATTAGCATTACATTTGAAAGCACTGCACTGATGAGACCCAGTAGGTCGAAACTGGTCTCCAGTTGACCACGAGGTGGACTTAAAATTTACTTAGTTTAAATTTTCAACATAATTTAAATATCAATTTTCAAACTCAAAAACTACGTACAGTCATGCTCATATAAATCTAGTACAAAAAAATGACATTGCCATATAAAACTGCTATTGTAACCTAATTTCTTCTACTAGATTTATGTGAGCATGACTATACATTCACATTTTAAATTTAAAATTTACTAAGTTTCAAGTTTTAAAGTTAAAATTTACTACATTTTCAATTTTCAAATTAAAAAATTACTTAGTTTCAATTTTAAAATTCAAAATTTACTCTATTTCAATTGTAAATCTCAATAACTACGTAGTTTCAATTTTTAAATTTACCTAGTTGCAATTTTCCAACTTATAACTTACTTATTTAAAATTTATAACTTAAAATTTATTTAGTTTCAATTTTTAGACTTAAAATCTACTTAATTTCTAATTTCAAACTGAAAAACTATGTAGTGTCAATTTTCTAGCTTAAAGTTTACATAGTTTCAATTCTTATACTAAAAATTTACTTAATTTCAATTTTTAAACTACTACTAAATACTACGTAGTATTGATTTTAAAATTTACTTAGTTTCATTAAATAAAACAAACACTTTTCTTTGTTTATATCACACTGTTTATTAAAATTAGTGGCTAAGTTTCGATCACGTTCTTATCATTGTAAAACTTAGAAACTTAAAAATAAAATACAAATAAAACACCAGAAACTTAAAAATAAAATACAAATAAAACACCTATCTATACATAACTATAATACAGCTTAGAAAAGTGGGGAGTGAACGAAACGAGATCTGTCTGGTCGTTAATGACCGGACATTCGGAATTACGCTTGTTCATTTAACAACGGTCTAGTTTACTTATACGGCTAACTTCCATTGTCAAAGAGTCAAAACCACACTTTTTGTCATTTTACTATTTACGATATGTTATCCACCGATTAATTTTAGTCAGAAACTGTGATTCCGTCCTAATTAGACTGCGTGGCGACTTATAGAAGGTAAAACAAATAAAGTATAAATTATTTAAAAGATTTTGACCATTTTGCCGATGCGGCTAATTATCATCGTCAAAAAGTGAAAACCCCAATTTTGGCATTTTGCCATATAAGATATGTTATCCACCGATTAAATTTAATCAGAGACTGTGATAGCGTGCCTAAGTAGACTGACGCGGCGACTTAAAGAAGGTAAAACAAACAAATTATGAATTATTTAAAAGATAAATAAAAATACAACTCTTAAATATTAGTCAGAAAAAAAATTGCTTTGGGAGTCGCCCGGCGCATTCACCATAATTGACAGTGAACATATGATGCATGTATGAATAGTTAAAAGTCATATTACAAGTAGAAGACGAAAAAGTAGCCAGTTAATTGTTTTACAGATTAAATTTAATTTTTTATGTTTATTAGTATTTCATAATTTAGTGAGCTTACATAATATCATCTATACCTTTTCAACTTCAACTAGGCACTAATTACATGCAAGTTTGCATTAATCATTATCACTTTGGCATTAATCAAAACCATATTTGCATTAAACAAATTCATGTTGTCATTGTTTAATGTCAAGATGGTTTTGATTATTGCGAAACTGATAATGATAAATGTCAACTTGAATTTGATTAGTGCCAAGTTGAAGAGGTATAGATGATATTATAAAAAGTTACTAAATTATGAAATATTAATAAACATAAAAAATTGAATTCAATCTGTAAAACAATTCACTGCTATTTCAATAAATGTTAAGAAAAATTGGGAAAATTCATTGTACTCTTGTTAATGACTTAAGGAAAATAATACAATAATAGAAGATAATAGAAAATACTTCAAAAGGTGAGTAAAATATATAATTAATTAGCAGCAATAAAACTTTCAATACAATATCGAACTGAATATTATAACAGCAACTTGTGTACATCCCCCGAAGTTCAAAATGGAACCTGTGAACTTTCCTTTGAATACAAATAAATTACCGTTGTTTGCTAAACGTGAGGAAATGAAATAAGAACGGAAGGATCGGTTGAGCGGTTGCTCGGATCTTGTACGAGCTTTTGCACTTTTGTGATAATAAGATGCCCCTATCACGGGGAGTGCTTCTATCTGGTATAATCTACCCTCCGGTTGCACGTACGGACCATGTATTTCGAACTATATCATTTCAACATCATCAATTCCGGCGTCTCCGCTTCCTCGCGACAATCACCATTTCATTTAATTAAACCAATGAAACGAATAAGAGATACAACACTTTGTTCCGCTGTTTACTCCGCGCAAAAAATATTATATTAAAAGTTTCAATTCGTGTCAGCTTTAATTCCGCTCTGCCATATTTATTTCCGTTGAAAATTTTCGTTCCTGTTATTAAAAGTGAAATATTCACGTGTTATTTTACGGGGCGTTTTGTGGAAATTGAATAGATTTAATAATTCCAGGGCCCATTTTCGTTCGAAAATTTACTACGTTCCATATTTCCTTTACTATGCGTGTTTGTTTTATGACTTATCGCATAATTAAGGGTTAGACACTCAAAAGTATCGCCGCAGTGGAAATATTCCAGGCGATGATACAAAAGCAACAATTTTCGTTGATACGTCGCACCAAAATAATGTAAATTATGATGCCGCCTATGAATAAATAGTGTTGGGAATGGAAATTTTATTGCCAAGTATGAATTGTGCAAAAGTGGCAGAGCGAACCACAGAGACACTCGTGTAATTACACTGATTTATGTAGCGATATCTCACAGGAAGGTGTATCCTACTTCTCTGTACTGAATTTTGTATCACATACATATACAGGGGAGCTTTTCATTACTGTACTACATACATTTGCATTTCTTTATTTATTTATTCATTAACTTTCAAGCGCCGAACCGATTGCAGTTGCAAAGTCATCGAGGATGAGGAAATTTCATAATTTTTTAATTAGGAGAACCCGCAGAATTATCATGCCTTGCCGTTGCATAATCAGTTATGAATAAAATACTTATTAATTCACCTTTAATGGCGCCTTATTTAAATTTATCTTGCGCCATAAATTCAAATACTTGTTGGTGCGAAATACCGCTACGGTTTATGATTTAATTAAAAAATGCCAACATGCGCAAAGACCATTAAGGCCCTAAAATATAATTAGAGGCGCTCTAATAGCTTCGAGTGGCTACATGCTTCTGGCGAGGGGTGATCTGAAGTTTTTTGTTGCTCTGCCAAAGTAAGGTCTTCCTCATACAAATACTGAGCACCCCATTGAAGAGAGCTCGGCACGTCCTTGAATATATAATGTGTATTTAGGAAGTGCTCTCACAGAAATAGACACTAGAAACATGAAAATTTAAAACGGCTAAACGCCAGATTCTGGACCAAGGAAGAGTTACGCCATCAAATATTTTTATTATTTTTAGAACAAAAAAAATATATCTTTGGGAATGTAGCACCTACCATACGCGTATTATCGATAATCTAGATTCTAGAGCAGTAGTTCTCAAAGTGGGGCGCACGCCCCACCGGTGGGGCGCGTAGGTTTTTCAGGTGGGTCATGAGAATTTAAGGTGGTCTTATGATATTTGAAGTTGGATTTTAATATCGAATTAATATTTGCTGCAGCACTTAATTAAAAATATATTAAATTATAATATATTAAAATTTATATACACATATGTATATAATATACATATATCATAGCGTTTTACTTAAGCGTTATTGTACTATAATATTGATCGAAAAAAATGCGTTAACAAACATTTTTGTTTTTCCACGTATTTAATCGAATCGACAAAATCATGTGTCGCGACGTCGTGGCTCGATGACTGTTGGTACACGAGTCATATTTTCAACTAGTGTTCGTCTAGTATTCATTGTCAGTACTTGCATTTACGTCTTTTTCAAGTGTTTTTCGTGTCGAGTAGGTGTATATAAATCAGTTCATTGTTCTTTTTCGATGTTGTAAGAGAGTTTTTCAATTTGCTAGTTATTAAAGGTAAGTTGCATTTTTTATCAAAAAATAATTTAAAAATACTAAATACAACATAATTGTAGCTAATTTTGGCTCAATATAAAAATGGCTAGCGCCAACAAGATAAAGACTCGCCAATACAAAGAAGAATTTTTAAATTTTGGTTTCATAACCGCTATAAATGATGAAAGATCGCCTTTCTGTCTACTATGCCATCAATCTTTGAGCAATGAATCAATGAAGCGTGGCCGTCTCGAGGCACATTTTATAACCAAACATGCTGCTCATGCGAATTCAGATTTAAATGACTTCATATCATTAAAAGAGAAATTCGAAAAGCGAACAACCATAAAAACTTGGTTCACTGCGAGAACTGCTGTTGCTAATCGTACCTTAGAGGCAAGTTACGAGATTTCTTTATTGATTGCAAAATGCGGAAAAAATCATACCCTGGGCGAAGATCTTATTAAACCCTCGATATCAACATTTTTAAAAACCGTTTTGAATATTGATGACAAAGAAGTGAAAGCATTACCACTTAGTAATGATACTGTCAGAAGAAGGATAGATGAGATGAGCGATGACGTTGAAGTACAGCTTATTGAAAAGCTTCAGTCGAGATACTTTTCTTTACAAATGGATGAATCTACTGTAAGAGGCAGTGAAGCATTACTATTGGCTTACGTAAGATATATTAGATTCTAATGGAAAGGTTTTGTGAATAAAAATTTTGACAAAAATTCACGGCAAATGTAGGAAATTCTAGTAAAATTCCAGAAATTAACCAGGAAAAATCAGGTAATTACTAAACATTTCGAAAATAACAATGCTTAATATGAAATAAAACTCACCCTGTATAAATAATGGATGAAACTATAACAAAAATTATAATAATCATTTTACGATTTTCTGTAGTAGGTATTGATGAAATTTACAAGTAGTTCATTTTTAATTTTAGTCAAAATGTAATTTATCTTCAAAATTTTTAGTAAGTACTGTATCGTCTTCCTTGTAGTTTCCTGATTTTTCCTTGTTCATTTCTGGAATTCTACTAGAATTTCTTACATTTGCTGTGATTTTTTGTCAGAATTTTTATGTATTTCTAAAAAAATTCCAATATTTTAATTGTTACTTTGTGTATTTCTGTATTTATAAAATTTTCTATTATAATAATCATTTTACGAGTTTTTGGAGTATTGGTGACAACTTAATTGTCAATTTTGGTTAGAAATTTTACATATCTTCGAAGTTGTTAGCACTTCTGTCTACTGTGTATTTTCTGGAATCTTTTTACTTTCTGGAATTTTACTGGAAGTTAATAAATTTGCTCTGAATTTTGGTTAGAATGTTTAAGTATTTCTAAAAATTTAATATTTTAATGGCGATTTTAGGATTTCTTTTTCGTTTTTACTGGAATTTGCAAGATTGTTGTTAGAATTATTGTACATATCCGAAAATATTTAATATTTGAATCGTCCTTCTAGGATTTTCACCATTAATGCAGGAATTGACAAAACAACTTTTTGTGGATTACTGTTCTAGTTTTGATTTATTTTTGATTTATTTTCATATTTTATTTGTCCTTTTAGAATTTTGAGTTTGAAATTTATTTTTGACCTTTTAATACTTTCTGTTGCGTTACTAAACTAATTGTGACAAAATTTTCTATTATAATAATCATTTTACGAGTTTTTGGAGTATTGGTGGAATTTTACTCCAAAAAAAGGAGAAGAAGAAAAAATCAATATAATATAATAATAACCGGTATATATATATATAAATAATGGATGAAACTATAACAAAAATTATAATAACAATTTTACGATTTTCTGTAGTATTGATGGAATTTATAAGAACTTTATTTTTAATTTTAATTAAAATTTAATTATCTTCGAAATTTTTAGGAAGTACTTTATCGTCTTCCTTGTAGTTTCCTGATTTTTCGTTGTTAATTTCTGGATATTTACTAGAATTTCCTACATTTGCTGTGAATTTTTGTCAGAATTTGCTGATTTTTCTTTGTTAATTTCTGGAATTTTACCAGAATTTCCTACACTTGCTGTGAATTTTTGTCAGAATTTGTATGTATTTCTAAAAAAAATCCTATATTTCGATTGTTAATTTGTGTATTTCTGAATTTATAAAATTTTCTATTATAATAATCATTTTACGAGTTTTTGGAGTATTGGTGGAAGTTACCTTCAAAAAAAGAAGGAAAAGAAGAAAAAATCAATATAATATAATAATAACTGGTGTATATAAATAATGCATGAAACTATAACAAAAATTATAATAATCATTTTACGATTTTCTGCAGTATTGATGGAATTTACAAGAACTTCGCTTTTAATTTTAGTTAAAATTTAATTATCTTCGAAATGTTTGGGAAGTACTTTATCGTCTTTCTTATAGTTTCCTGATTTTTCGTTGATAATTTCTGGATATTTACTAGAATTTCCTACATGTGCCTTGCATTTTTGTCAGAATTTTTAAGTATTTGAAAAAAAATTCCAATACTTCAATTGTTGCTGTGTGTATTTCTGTATTTATAAAATTTTCTATTTTAATAATCATTTTACGATTTTCTGTAGTATAGATGGAATTTACAAGAACTTCATTTTTAATTTAATTTATTTTTTTTATTTATTTTCCAAATTTTGATAAAGTACTTTATCGTCTTCCTTGTAGTTTCCCGATTTTTCGTTGTTAAATTCTGGAATATCAAAAGAATTTCCTACATTTGCTGTGAATTTTTGTCCGAATTTTTATGTATATCTAAAAAAATTCCAATATTTTAATTGTTATTTTGTGTATTTCTGTATTTATAAAATTTTCTGTTATAATAATCATTTTACGAGTTTATGGAGTATTGGTGCAAACACTTAATTGTCAATGTTGGTTAGAAATTTTATATATCTTCGAGATTTTTAGCACTTTGTCATCTGTGTATTTTCTGGATTTATACTTTTTCATTTCTGGAATTTTACTGGAAGGTTATAAATTTGCTCTGAATTTTTGTATTTCTAAACATTTTCTAATATTTTAATGGTAATCTTAGGATTTCTCTTTTGTTTTTACTAGAATTTGCAAGAATTTGTTGTAGATTGTTAGAATTGTTGTACATATCTGAAATCTTCGAAACTTTTAGGAAGTACTTCATCGTCTTCCTTGTAGTTTCCTGATTTTTCCTTGTTAATTTCTGGAATTCTACCAATAATTCCTACATTTGGTGTGAATTTTGTCAGAATTTTTATGTATTTCTAAACAAATTCCAATATTTTAATTGTTATTTTGTGTATTTCTGTATTTATAAAATTTTCTATTATAATAATCATTTTACGAGTTTATGGAGTATTGGTGCAAAAACTTAATTGACGATTTTGGTTAGAAATTTTATATCTTCGAAATTTTTAGCACTTCTGTCTTCTGTGTATTTTCTGGATGTATCATTTTTAATTTCTGGAATTTTACTGAAATTTAAAAATTTGCTCTGAATTTTGGTTAGAATGATTAAGTATTTCTAAAAATTTTCTAATATTTTAATGGTGATCTTAGGAGTTCTCTTTTGTTTTTACTAGAATTTGCAAGACTTTGTTGTAGATTGTTGTTAGAATTATTGTACATATCCGAAAATATTTAATATTTGAATCGTCCTTATAGGATTTTGTAGTATTGATGGAATTTACAAGAACTTCATTTTTAATTTTAGTTCTTTAACTTTAATTTTAATTTTAGTTTAGTTTTTTAATTTATATTCCAAATTTTGGTAAGTACTTTATCGTCTTGCTTGTAGTTTCCTGATTTTTCCTTGTTAATTTCTGGAATTTTACTAGAATTTCCTACATTTACTGTGAATTTTGTCAGAATTTGTATGTAATTCTAAAAAATGTCCTATATTTTAATTGTTAATTTGTGTATTTCTGTATTTATAAAACTTTCTATTATAAATATTCATATTATAATAATCATTTTACGAGTTTTTGGAGTATTTGTGGAACTTCACCGTCATCTTATCTGGCTGAATGTGGGTTCAGCAGTGTCAATGATATATTAGTAAAAAAGAGGAGCTCTTTAAATATCACCATGCGAGGAGATTTGAGACTCATGCTGACTAAGTTTGCACCGAACATAAAAAGTCTTTGTAGCAGACACCAGGCTCACGGATCACATTAATTAAACCAAATTTACTTACAATTATTATATCCTTTGTTTTTTTCTTAAAAATTTTCGGTTTATACTTTTACTAATATATACCTACATATACAAATTTATTATAATATTTAATTTTATAGCGATATTTTATTTTTTTGTTACTTTGAACCTGGAAGTTATTATAAACAATATTTTATAGTTCTTATTAAAAATTCGTTTTTCTTGAATTTATATTTTATGACCATTCTACTTTGCGTATATAGACGAAGAAAAGCAATTAATAATTTAGTCATGCTGTGCAAAAGTTCCGACATTTTGTTTATTTTATATATGGGGCATCAGATATTTAGTAGCTAATTGGTGGGGCATGGATCAAAAGAGTTTGAGAAGCACTGTTCTAGAGCATGGTAGTGCAGGAAATTTTGATTAAATATACACCGGTTCGGTAGTGAGCACTTCAATGGTGCGCAGAGGTGGCTTTCGATATTGAAATGATTGCGGATTTCCAATCGCAACTGAGCGTTGTCCCGTGAAATCGCGCCCTTCGGAATATTGGACCTCGTGTGCTGCTGGACATCAAACATAAATCTCCAATGCGTTTCATACTCTTCGATCATATATTTGGTCGACAAAACTAAACTATTGTTTGTATTGATTGCGTTACGTTTTACATAGGGAATTAACAATCCCGTGATATATTGTTACTAAATCGTGAATTATGGCGCACATTAGTCACGCCGTCTCTCACGTGGACGCAGGTTTTAATAAAACACATAATTTTTAAATTAATTAATGTTTTATTATTGTACGTACTCAATATTTTAGCTGCTAATGGGCGCAAACTAACCTGGGCGAGGGTTTAATCAAACATTCATAACTACACCGTTATTTGCGCGATTATCCTTACACTATTTCTCTATCTAAACTACCAATTTAGTTAGGATTATGAAAACCCTTTCATTGAGGATATTTCTGTTATCCTTTAATGCTTATTAGATAAGTAGATTAATAAATTATGTAATAACATTAATCATTTACACTAAGATGTGTGTTTGATTTTATTACTCTTTCATCTATGATGTCTTTCACATGTTTTCTGCCAGCACTTTATTAGAAATACACTTCAAAAGTTAATTCTAAATCCCGTTGAATTTGAGAATGGAATGGAAAATATATAAATACCTAATAAGCAATATTTATTTGAATAACAATATGCCTATAGCATGACTTCGGCAATTTCTGTTCGTTGTTATTAGTTAAGTTAGTTGGCAGTTAACAGCTGGAACAAAATAAATGTAAAAGCTACAAGGCAAGCTGAAATAGGAAGTGACCACCACCTACTAAAAATGGACTTGACTTGGCAGAAAATACAAAAAACAGACAAGAGGAGGATAAAAATTAATGAAAAGATAAAAGCCTACAGATTAAGAGAAAACAAACACAAGAGAAATACAAAGAGATACTACAAAATAAATCCAGAGAGAGCGAAATAAAGCTAAACATAGAAGAAGAATGGGAAACATTCAAAACAAATATACTAGAAGCGGCAAAAGAGACCTGCCTAACAACAAAAATTGGACCCAGGGAAATGAAAAAGACAAACTGGTGGACAGAGGAAGTCAAAAGGGGATAAAAGACAAAAAGAGAAATGGAAACGATACCTACAAAAAAAAAAACAATAGGAGACTACTTTTCACAATTGTATTGGATAAGGCGATGAAGAAAGTAAAGCAAAAAATGAAAATGCTAAAATGGAAAATGGAGAAAAATAGCAGGACTACTTTTCTCGGATGACATGGCAATAATTGCAGAAACAGAAAAAGAACTTCAACACAACATGGAAATAATTGAGAACGAGATGTAGAAAATAAACATGAAAATAAATTACAAACAGACAAAAACCATGATAATTGCCAAAGAGAAAAAGGAACATGAAATAAAAATACAAGGAAAAAAATCGAACAAGTAGAACAATACAGATATTTAGAAACATTCACACAGAGTAATGGTAAATTAGATAATTAAATAGAAGATAAAATCGGAAAAACAGCAAAACTATATAACATGTTAAAAAACACCTTTTTTGCATTTTTTTTGCTTATATCCTAGGAAACATTTCAGTAGCACCTACTGAATCTGAAACTTATCTGTTTTTGTAAAAAAGTCAATTGACCTCTCGATGACCTGTCAATGATTAATGTCAGAATTTCGGTAATTACTTTAAATACTTATTTTGCTTTTGAGTTAATTTCAATAACTCTTTCAGATTTCAATGATTTCAAATTTCAACAATTATTGTCAAAGTTTAACTTGTTTTTTTGTAATATTTAAAACATTCTATTAATTTTTATTGATTACTATCAGCATTTTAGATGTTTTTATAAAAAAATCAATTAGCTTCTCAAATGTTTTTAACTTATTTAAAAATATCCACCGTAACAGTTGACACCACTTTCCTGAACAGTCTGTAGTTAAAAACAGTGTTATGTCACATTAAAATATATTAAAGATTATAATTTAATGATATTTGTATATCATGTTTTTATAATCCCTTTAATGTTTAGATTTCCTAGCAAATCTATAGAACTCTCCAAAATTTCCCTTCAATGAAATGTTCGAGAAGTTTTACTATAGAACTCTCCAAAATTTCCCTTCAATTAAATTTTCGAGAAGTTTTACTCGCAGTTTTTCGGCATGTTTTCGAAATATTTGAATTTTTTTATAAATCTTTCCATGTATTTTGTGGAACTGCGCCGTATATTTAAGAAACTATCAAAAATCACGGCTGAAGACTTCAATGGGTTTTTATATATTTTGTTAAATAAATTCTGTTGTTCATTAAAAATAACTATCAAACATCAGGATTGAAGACTTCAATATGTTTTTAAATATTTTATTAAAAAAATTCTGGAGTATATCAATAATAACTATCAAAAATCATGGAGTATTCAAATGAGTTTTTTAAAATGTTATTAAGGAAACTCTAATTAATACACTAAAATCTGTTGGTACGGAATTTTATAGTACTATTAAACAAATTTCCTCAAAAATTAACAAATATAAAGACGATCCAAATTACAAACAAACGATGAACGTTTCTACACTTCAATATAGTGTTTTCAGAATATTTTATCACTTGTTTGGTATATTTAGGTGTGGTTTCTCCAAATATTTACGAATATTCAATGACCAGAATTTTGTTTTTTTTAAATATTTTCTATAATTTCCTACCTATTTGCAAATATTTGGGATTTTTTATGAAATTTCCTAGCAAATTCTTTGTGATTCTTTATGTATGATATACAGATGTATTAATATTTCAAATAAAATGAAAATGTGTACCTACACTTCAAATGAACTTTCCTCGAAATTTTCTACAATCTTTGCCATATTTTCGTGAAATTTAATAATTTTTATATATTTTTTCTGGTCCATTTAGAAATCATGAAAATCTATAATATCGCAATTATTTCCTAAATTGTATTATAGAAATACTTGTGTGTTTTCCATATATTCTGGAATATGTTTTTTTTAAATTACATATTAAAGATATTTCCTAAAAAAAATGAGATTATAAAGATAATATAAATTACCAAGAAGTTTTGTACAAAATTAGACTAGAAAAGTCATATTAAACTATATTAAAGATTATATTTTAATGATATTTGTATATCATGTTTTTATAATCTCTTTAATGTTTAGATTTCCTAACAAATCTATAGAACTCTCCAGAATGTTTATGAAAATTTTGAAAAGCATGGAATTTGTACACTTCAATGACATTTTCGAGAAGTTTTACACGCATTTTCCGGCATATTTTCGAAATATTACAAAAAAAAATTATAAATCTTTCCATGTATTTTGTGGAACTGCGCCGTATATATATCAACTATCAAATATCATGACTGAAAACTTCAACGAGTTTTTACATACTTTATTAAAGATATTCTGGTGTTTATTAAAAATAACTATCAAAAATCATGACCGAAGACTTCAATGAGTTTTTAAATATTTTATTAATGAAATTCTAGTGTTTATCAAAAATAACTATCAAAAATCATGACTGAATACTTTAATGAGTTTTTCAAAATTTTATTAATGAAATTCTGATCTTGTTTTCCATATACTTTAAAATCTGTACGGAATTTTCTAATACTATTGAACGTATTTCCTCAAAAATTAACAGATGTAAAGACGATACAAATTACAAACAAACTATGATCGTTTCTGCACTTCATTTTAGTGTTTTCAGATTATTTTAGCACTTGTTTGGTATATTTAGGCACTTTATGTGGTTTTTCCAAATTTTCACGAAAATTCAATGACCACAATTTTCGTTATTTTTTAAAATATTTTCTATAATTTTCTACATATTTGCCCACAAAACCCATTTAACGTACTATTTAAGTGTTATATGTTCTAAATTGGAAATTGTACTTATTGCATTATATCCCAACTCTACAAAGCTAATTCAACCAAAATATTTAGGATTTTTTATGAAATTTCCTACTATAGAAACTATTAAATATCATGACTGTAGACTTCAATGAGTTTTTAAATATTTTATTATTGAAATTCTGGTGTTTTTCAAAAATAACTATAAAAAATCATGAGTGAATACTCCAATGAGTTTTTTAAAATGTTAGACATTCTGGTGTTTTTTCCCATATTCTCTAAAATATGTTCGGATTTTTTTAATACTATTGAACGAATTTTGTCAAAAATTAACAGAGATAAAGACGATACAAATTGCAAACAAACTATGAACGTTTCTGCACTTCATTATACTGTTTTCAGAATATTTTAGCACGTGCTTGGTATATTTAGGTGTGGTCTTTCTACATGTTTACGAAAATTCAATGACCACATTTTTTTTAAATATTTTCTATAATTTCCTACATATTTGCTAAATATTTGGGATTTTTTATGAAATTTCCTAGCAAATTCTTTGTGATTCTGTATGTATGATATATAGATGTATGAACATTTCAAATGAAATGAAAATGTGTACCTACACTTCAAATGAACTTTCCTCGAAATTTTCTACAATCTTTGGCTTATTTTCTAATTAATTTTTTTCTGCTCTAATAAAAACATTTTAGAAATCATCAACATCTATAATTTCGCAATTATTTTCTAAATTGTATTATAGAAATACTTGTGTGTGTTTCCATATATCCTGGAATATGTTTTTTTTTAAATTACATATTCAAGATATTTCCTCAAAAAATTGAGATTATAAAGATAATATAAATTAACAAGAAGTTTTGTACAAAATTAGACTCACGATTTTGTTATAAAAATACAACAAAATCGAGAGTCCAATTTTGTAGAAAACTTCTTGGAAATAGAACTTGTAGAAAACTACAAAACTCAGCTTATTAAAACTTATATGGAATTTTCTGAAATATTTGTGGAGTTTTGTACAAAAAATAGTGACATACTCTTTATAATGTTTTCTATTTTTCTAAATTGCGAAATTGTTATGAAAATATGCAAAAAAATCTAAAAATGTGCACAAATAAGAAAATAGGTAAAACTATTGTTTTATAAAATAAGTGCTAATATATGCTTTTCTTTTATATAAACACATAACTATCCCACCCCTATATATAATAATGTTTAGTTATATAATTAATAAATAAAATCATAGCAAACCTAAGGCAATGTAACTGAAATATATAGTTGTTTCTACATTTTAAAAATATTTCAATTATATCGTATAAACTATTCAGCTTAATATTAATAATTATAAATAAAACACATTACTTTGTTAGTATCACATAAAATTATTTATTGATTTGTTACTAGTTTCGACTACCTAAGTAATCATTATCAGACACAGATAAAGATACTCTGTTTGATAATGATTACTTAAGTAGTTGAAACTAGTAAAATATCAATAAATAATTGTATGTGATACTAACAAAGTAATATGTTTTGTTTATAATTAATAACATGTATCACGAAATAGACGCTACCACCATTCAAAATAATATTAATAAAGCTGCTAAGATGATTTATATTTGCGTTAAAAGTTCAATGAAATCTCAATAAATAAATATTTTGCACATTGCAACAATTACCAGCGCATAAATGAGCACTGTGCTGATAGAACAATGGGTTCGAAGAACAATGAGCCCATGGACTAGTGATTTCATAGAATAATGAAATCATGGACAAATGAATCTGCCGACGACAAAATCGGTTGAATTATAGATCGGTTATTGACTAAAAATGAATAAAACAATATTTCACCTATAATTGTAAAAACCACTATTGGGAAAGCCACCACACCTCATTTCTAAATTAATTTCAAACTCTTCTCATTCATCTTATGTGACGAAAGTATTCGTATTTTTGTTTAATAAAATTGATAAAATTATTATTATTGATACTAAAACACTTGGCCGGGTAAAGCACTAGTTTACAAATGTGTATCATACAAAGGTATTTCTAGGACAGATATTATGAAAAACAGGTAAAATTTGATGCAAAATACTATGTTTTTTTAATTGTTGAGTAAACGAATTCTGTGTCAAACTTACTTTACGGACAGTTGATGTTTTTACGTACAGGTGTTTCTCTTACGCACTTGTGCGTAAAAGTATCGTTTTACGTACTGATCATACTTCACTGCACCGTAATAGAAAAATATCAATTACTGTCATTGTCAGGTTAATAGTAATTTTAGGCCCGATGTTTTTACGCACAGATCATTTTCTTACGCACTTGTGTAAAGTATCACTTTACGTACTGTTCACAGTTCACATAGTTTAAGCACTGTCATAGAAATATATATGAATTAATGTCATTGCCAGGAACTGATCACAGTTCACTTCACCGTAATAGAAAAATATTAATTACTGTCATTGCCAGGTAAATAGTAATTTAGGCCTGATGTTTTTACGCACAGGTCATTTTCTTACGCACTTGTGTAAAGTATCATTTAACGTACTGTTCACAGTTCACATAGTTGAAGCACTGTCATAGAAATATATGAATTAATGTCATTGCCAGGTTAGTAACGATAACAGAATTTCTAGGCCTGTAATCAATAATGTTGGCTAAAATATAAACTATTCGCATACTAATTTGTCATTGTGGAAAACTCAATGTAGATAAATGTTTTTTTTTGCAAATTTATATTAAGGTTGAAAACTTTTAAGTTACATACAAAAATATAGAAAACCTTGATTCGTTGCATGTATATACGGAAATACACGAATGTGCCTAAATATAAAATCTAATCTAATGTCATTTTGTCAAATTCACCTTGAAAATCTTACCACTTTACCACTTATTTCTACATAATATTTGCATGCTGTAGTCAACAACTCAAGTTTTAGTAAAGTTTTGGGGAAATTACTGCGTAAGGCAGCTTTTAATAACTCGTTTCGCTGTAATTATGTATACGTAGATGCGATGAAATTATAATGTAAGCCTGAGTGCACGAAACGTGTACTGAAACAAATTAATTCGAAATTGAATTCAACTAACAAAACTCTAGGAGAGGCTTACGTGTCGCATTATTTCCCCGAATTATTGATTCTTATTTGCAGGCCCAAGAATATAGAGAATCTAAATATTTAGCGCTATGAAATAACAGCACTTGTTTGTAACTTTTTCAATACTTTGCAGAGATGAGGTATGAAAAAGTCAACACATTTGTCTTCACTTCCACATTTAATGAAATTTCTTTTATTGAATTTGTAACCTTTGCTCTTGCGTAGTTTCATAACAAATCCGGAAATAGAACACGGAGATAAAAGTCTTTTCTCACGCCGTCATATTAATTTTCTTTCACTTCTTTGAATACATTTTCTGGCGTCATAATTTTAGATTCTATTGTGTTTTAATGCTGAAAGATCTTCAATAATAACTGTTTTTTATGTAAACATTATTAATTACTAGTATGTTAATTACACTACCAATTAACATAACAGTGCTTGATAACATTTAGATAGAAAATAATTATTATTGAAAATTGAAAGGGCAGAAAGGCCCGAGAGTCGTTAGCCTTTTGAAATTTAAATATTTTCTATTGTACAACTACATGTAATTAAATTTGTCAAAGCAAATATTTTTACTTCTTGATAATAATGACGATATAAATAAAATATCGTCAACATATCTTTTCCAAAGTAGTATGTAATTGTTAAAAGGATTTTTATTGCTGATAATAATATGTTCTAAGTTATCTAACGAAATATTTGATAATATTCCACTTGAGAGTGACTCATTGAGAGTCCATTAGTCATTTTGTAATAATTGTTATTGAAGAGGCAAAAATGTTGTTCTATTGTTAGTTTAAATAAATTTATTATGTCTGTATATTCTTTAATGTCGTGTATGTGTTCTTTGATTACATTTTTCGTGTTGAATAATGTTTCTGTTATAGGTATATTAATGTGTAAGTAAGTTATGTCTAAAGAAGCTAATGTGTATTCTTGTAGTAATTTTATTTTATTGATTTGTTCGATTAATTCAAATCTGTTTTTTATTGTATGTTTTGGAATGTATTTTATTGTGTAGCTGAGTTTGTAGATTTTATTATGGGTCTGATTGGTATTTCTGGTTTATGTAATTTTGGTTGTCCATATAATTTTGGTGAAGTTGGGTTCATTGGAATTAGATTTTTAAAATTGCTAATATATTTTACTAACGTGTTTTTTGAATTTTTTATAGTGGTTTTTGTTCTATTAATGAAAGAGGTTGTTGGATTTCTTGCAAGAAGTATAAATTTGTTATCATTTAAAATAATGTCTGTTTTTCTTATATAAGTATCTTTGATTAGAATTAGCAGTCCTGCATTTTTATCTGTAGTTGCAATGATTAGATTTTTTTGTTTTATTTTGTTTTTTATAATTTTAAGAATTATTTTTTCATTATTTATTGTTTTATTTGTTTGATTATTTTAATCTCTTTTTTGATTATTTGCATGCATTCAATTTTAATGTTTTCTTCTTCAGGGTGATTTTTTACAGCAGCATCCAGTTCAATCGTTAATAAAGGTGGATTTATTTTTCTTGTAACCAAGCATATTTGTGTTTATTATTGAGAAGTTGTATTTCTCTTTTTATTGAATTTATTATTTGAGAGATTTGTGAATGTATCTGTTATTGTTTTTGTGTTGTTTTGTATTGTGTTTGTTTGATTATTGTTTAATGAATTTTTATTTTTAAATATATTGATATTGTTGTTCTTCTTTATTTGTTTTTGATAGTATTCTTCTGTGCCTTCTTTATTCTTTCTTAATATATTGTTTTTCTTGAATTTTATTATTTTCAGAGTATTTCCATGTTTTAGTTTAGCTTCTTCTTCTAACTTGTTTAGATGATTTTCATCTATTCTATTTTTTAATATATTCAATATATATAATATATATATATATATATATATATATATATATATATATATATATATTTAATATATATTTAATATATTAATATATATATTTTTTTATATATAACTTGGCTAAGTTGGATTTTTGTTTTGATTTTATCTAGATTTGCATAATGTTTATGTATTTTTTTTTTTATTTATTCATTTTAATTTGCTATTGAAATTTATTATTGATGTAGTTGGGAAATTTGTAATTAATTAATGCTGGAGTTAGTTTTTCTTTCTTGCAAATTGTTACGAATATGTTTTGTTCTGTTATTTTCTTGTTTAATATAAGTTTTTAATATTTACATTTTTGAGTATATTGATATTCTTGTTCTTCTTTATTTGTTTTTGATAGTATTCTTCTATCTTCTTTATTCTTTCTTAATATATTGATCTTCTTGTTTTTGATGAATTTTATTATTTTCAGAGCATTTCCATGTTTTAGTGTAGCTTCTTCTAACTTGTTTGAAAGTTTCCGTCTATTCTATTTTTTAATATATTATGACCAAGTTGCATTTTTGTTTTGATTTCATCTTGATTTGCATAATGTTTATATATTTCATTTTTTAATTTATTCATTTTAATTTGCTCTTGCAATTTTTTATTAATGAAGTTGGGAAATTTGTAATTAATGAATGCTGGAGTTAGTTTTTCTTTGTTGTAAATTGTTACGAATTTTATGTTTTGTTCTGTTAGGTTCTTCTTTAATATAAGTTTTTAATATTTTCATTTTTAAGTATATTGATATTCTTGTTCTTCTATATTTGTTTTTGGAAGTATTCTTCTGTGTCTTCTTTACTCTTTCTTAATATATAATTATAAACACATCGTTCTTGCGCCTGAGACGTAATTACTTATTTTGGTCACTGAAAATTGTTGCGTGCCAATTCACCCTTCAATTTAACTTAAATGTAAACTATAGTTTGTAAGTTATCACAGGTGATTTTGACATTGATAGCTGTCACATTTTTAGGTTACAAGTGCATTTAACATTGACAACTGTCACATTTGTAGGCTATAACATGAGGATTTGACATTGACATCTGTCACATTTGTAAGTTATAACATGAAGATTTGACATTGACATATGTCACATTTGTAGGTTATAACATGAGGATTTGACATTGACAGCTGTTACATTTGTAGGTTATCACAAGTGATTTTAACACTGACAGTTGTCACATGTTTAGGTTATAAGTGTTCTTAATATTGACAGCTGTCAAATTTGTAGGTTATAACATGAAAATTTGACATTGACAGCTGTCACATTTGTAGGTTATAACATGAGAATTTGACATCGACTGCTGTCAATTTTCAGCTGAATAATCTGTTGTAAACAACGATAATTCAATCTTTTGGGCAGTTTTTTTTAGATCTCGCCCCACTGTACTACAACTAATTCGTTTTGAATAACGAGGTCAGACAAAAATGTGAAATATCAAAACAAATTGACAAGTGCCTAGCAATAATGTTTCTCCATAGTTGACCAAATGTAATAGTTTTACTTAGCAATAATGTTTCTCCATAGTTGATAAAATGTAATAGGTTTACTATGTCACGTAAAGTATTCAAAACAATTCGAAAAAATGATGTAACAGGTGTTACATGTAAATGTACATGTTTATAAATTATGTAATAGAATCGAAGTTGAATACCGTGAAAAGCGGTGTGTGATATTATTGAAGTCCGATGGGCGTACTTGATTTTGAAAGAACTTCCTGTTTGACGTCCAAAAACGCTTTTGTCTTTATTTTTTCAGAAAATCATTAAATAATGGATTACTGTAGTTCAGATTTCAACCCACTTTAGATTTTTGAGTTTTCCGATTCCTCTAAATTTATGACGTCAAATTTTTCTAATTAGTCAACTATAGTTTGACATTTATCAAAACTATTCAGTTGCCATTCACATTTTTAATGATTTATTTCAATATTTTCATAATTTTCGCTTCTAGAAAACAAAAAATCCTACAAGTAGTACAGGGTACAACTTAATCAATCCACGCAAATTACTCTCAAGGTATGTTCAATGCCGAAAATTGACTAACAAAAGTTGTATGGCTACAACGGGGGCATCTGATGATTACCTTAAACATGACATTGAAGTTGATTTTCAAGATTATTTTAAGGCCAATTTGAAAATTTTAAATTATAATCTTGTTTTTCTTGAATTTTATTATGTTCAGAGTATTTTCATGTTTTAGTGGTGCTTCTTGTAACTTGTTTAGATGATTTTCGTCTATTTTTTTTTATATTATGGCCAAGTTGTATTTTTGTGTTGATTTTATCTAGATTTGCACAATGTTTATGTATTTTATAAGTTTTTAATATTTTCATTTGTAAGTATATTGATATTCTTGTTTTTCTTTATTTGTTTTTTACAGTATTCTTCAGTGTCTTCTTTATTCTTTCTTAATATATATTATGAACACATCGTTCTTGCGCCTGAGACGTAATTATTTATTTTGGTCACTGGAAATTGTTGCGTGCATCCATTCTTAAATTTAACTTAAATGTAAAGTAAACTATAGTTTGAGGTTACAACAGGTGATTTTGACATTGATAGCTGTCACATTTTTAGGTTACAAGTGCATTTTACATTGATAACTGTCACATTTGTAGGCTATAACATGAGGATTTGACATTGACATCTGTCACATTTGTAGGTTATAAAATGAGGGTTTGACATTGACATCTATCACATTTATAGGTTATAACATGAAGATTTGACACTGACAGCTGTTACATTTGTAGGTTATAACAAGTGATTTTGACACTGACAGTTGTCACATTTTTAGGTTATAAGTGCATTTAACTATGACAGTTGTCAAATTTGTAGGTTATAACATGAGAATTTGACATTGACAGCCGTCACATTTGTAGGTTATAACATTAGAATTTGACATCGACTGCTGTCAATTTTCAGCAATTTTTTCAATTTCAATTTTTCTTGCAAAGTGTTACGAATTTTATGCTTTGTTCTGTTTGGTGCTCCTTTTATATAAGTTTATAGAATATTTGGATGAAAATAGGTGTACTCGTCATGTTTGTTTTTGTTATGGTTTCATCCATTATAGATACCAGTTATTATAATAGATTTTATAATATAAAGTAAGTACTCCAATTAAAAAGAAAACAATTATAAAATATATTAATTATTTTATTATAGATGTATCTATAATATGTAATCGATCAGATATGTAAATTTGATATAATTAACTAATTAAATCGTAAACCACGCAACAGGTAAAAACCAACCGGACGTGCAATTAAAATTATTTTATTAATGAAGATCAGAAACTCTGATCTCGGGCCATAAATCAAAGTATTTCATGGTGTTCTCACTAACAACGTTATCATGTTACGGCGGAATAATTACACGCTGTACAGTAATCTGTGTTGACTATATTAGTGAGTAGATGACCATTTCGCATGCATATGCGATGGAAAATGTATGCCTATCTTAGCATGCAACAAATCACTAGATCTAAAGTCATCAGGCCCTACCTCAAAGGTAACTTATGTCTGAAACTTGGTAATCGATATTCAGTGTATAGAGTTACGTGCGGAATATCCTACATAAATGAGCGGAGATATGTATTTTCAACTCGCATTTGCAGCGCTGTATCATTACTGGTATTTTATGGATTAACGTAGACGTGGATTAAAATGTAATTGGGAATTGGGAAGCCAAAATATAATTTTCCATTTTTATACAAGAATTATTAAAATTTATCACGAACGAATTTAGGTCCGGAATTGCAAAATTTAATTATTAAAAATTACGTTTTAGCTGTGTAAATTATGTACCACATTTTTTCTTTCATTGCTGAAAAACTGTGACTACCTAAGCATGTCTCGTGGCGGCCATCCAATTAGCAAACAATTATCTTAATTGCCGCAAGCCGTTTAAAAATTAAGTTCACTTTTACATTTTCGCTATTAGCATTTTCTATCCGTTTTATTTTTTAATTTAAGAGGGAGTGCCAAATACAGTTAACGTGATATCACGTAGGTACATGAAGTTTAAAGCTTTGTGCGTGATTGTGTTAATTTATTGTGATGATTAATGCAGTCACTAAAATTTGTAAATATAAATATTAAAATATTACAGCCAATGCAATTAAATTAAAACTATTCTGTGCTATTGTTGATGTATTGAAATGCCCCCTTTATTAATTAAAACGTATTGATTGGGTTTCTGTTATTGATTGGTCGTGCATTATTTGGATTTTTATTGGTGTTTCCGCGTTGTTGCTGAAAATAAATAGAAATTTGCACGTATACATAAAACAAGCAAAATAAACTGCGAACGTGAAAACTGAATTACCGACCATTATTCACCCGCAACATAACAGACAGCCCCAACAGTTGTGTACAGATCGGACGGGACAACACTCAATAGTTGCGTCGATAGTCTGTCATGTCTGCATTGTTCTGGAGTACTTGACATCGTCACAAGTTGAGTTCAAATGGTCGAGTGCCTCCAGTCCTGTTGGTTGCTGATTAATCACGGTAATTTTTGCCCTGGAAATTATACTCGACTCGGACGAAACAATCGTCCCTCGCCGCATTCAATTATCTCACGTGGAAAATTCATTTTCCATTGTGACGTTTAAGTGCCTTTGTCTTATTTAAAGTTTTAATTTCAGCGAACAACCATAAAACGAACTTGATGCACGGCTTATACAATGGGAGATTAAATCTGGAACAGCACACTGACATAGCTGATGAACAGCGGCTGTTAATGGAAATAAATGTACCTAAGAACCTGATTATAATATTAGTTATAATAATATCATCACTGTTTCATCGGACTAAATGTTCTAAGAATGAGAATATTCTTTATTAAACACCGGCAATTTAAACTATAAAAAATATTTAGGCAGTTAACTAAAAACTGCTACATAACTGCTACATTAATACAATAATGTTGCAAGTACAGTTTTACTAATGAGTAGGCCACAACATAACAATAATATTTTATTGGTCTTGTGGTGATGATTATACTCGTACATTAATACAATTCAAGATATAGCTATATGCATTATAATAAAAATCGGCAAATAATATAGAAATTAAACTGTTCTTTAATTCTCTATTAATAATTTATTTATTTATTTATTTATTTAACGGAAAAAATACTCCATTTTTACATATATTACAAGTAATTGACAAAGTTTACATAAATAATATTAATTAATAATCTTAAATAACTTGAATAAAACTACCTTAACTTTATAATCTAAACAAAATGTAGTTGCACATTTACGCTCTTAAAATAAACGTATTTCGATGTTGTTGAAAAATAACCTAATGGATGTTAAACGAAAGACAAAAAAGTTCAAGCCATGGAGATAAAGTATCTCAGAAAGGTAAAATGGGTATCAAGAAGAGACATGATTAGAAATGAAAATATAAGAACGAGGAATTGAACATTCTAATTAAGAACTTCATAGAAAAGAAACAACTAGGATTGTGCGTACATATGAAGAGAATGAGAGATAACGTATCAGAAAAACAAATATAGGAAGTACGAGTAACTGGAAGAAGCAAAAGAGGAAGATCCAAAGAAACGTGATATAAGATGGCACAAAATAACCTAACAAAAAGAGAAAAGACCTGGAACGAGGCGAAGGTAATAGAAAATAATGGAGGAAATTTATAGAAAAACAATAAGAGAAGATAAGAGAAAATTGTATATCGTATATCGAACACCCTGTATATTTGAAACTAATAGTAATACTAATAGTGAACTATTAGTATACATAATTTTCAATATGCTGAAACTTTTATTTCAAATATTTTTTTTTATATCTGCAAATTTGAAAAGTACTAATGGAAATTCATCATTTCCAGAAAAAAATCCAGTAAACTACCAAATAAATTTTAAATGAATGCTTAAATTTGATAATTTTTACTGCAATGTTTAACTTACAACTTGCAAATTTCGCAATTTTCTATCAAAATTTGTAATTTTCAAATGCAATTTCAAGGTTTTCTTTGTTTTTTATGAAAATTCCTTTGTTGCCAGTACATATTTTGCAGTTTTCAGTAAAAATTTTGCAATTTAAAACATGTTATATTTATGCTGAGAATTTTATCATTTTCAGTGTTGCCTTTAATTTCCAATCAAAATTTTGGCGTTACCAACGAATATTGCTAATTTTCAATTATAATAACGATGGGCACTTTCAGCAATTTCACAAGTAAAACCTTTGTTATTGCCACTAAAATTTTAAATTCATTCCCAAAATGTTAAATTTTCACTGCAATATTTAATTTGCAATCAAAATGTTGCAAGTTTCTATTAAAATTTGTAATTTTCAAGTGCGATTTCAGGTATTTCTTTGTTTTCATGAAAATTTCAGCATTTTAAATACATTTGCAGTTTCACAACATTTTGCAGTTTTCAGTAAAACATGTTCAGTTTCCAGCAATATTCTAAATTCATGCTGAGAATTTTATAATTTTTTGTCATTAATTTCCAATCAAAATTTTTCGCTTTCCAATGAGTATTAACAATTTTTAATTACACTTTCATAATTTTCGATGAACTCTTTGTACGTTTCAACGACAATTTCATCGTTTCCAGTAAAAAATTGCAATTGCCTGTATTTTGTTTTTAATTTATGTTGACAGTTTTAGAACTTTCACTGCAATGTTTATGTTACAATAGATATTTCGCAATTTCATAAAAAAAAAAAGATATTTTCAAGGATGTTATAAGTAATTTATTAATTTGTATAACTTATGTAAGTCGTGTAATGACACCACATAAATAAAATATTTCTAAATATTACGATTTAAAATTATTCGATGAATATGGTATTCTAGTAAAAAAAAATCAGTGCTATGTTTAATTTCCAATCAAAATTTTGCACTTTCCATTTAATATTGCTAATTTTTAATTACAGTTACTTAATTTTCGATGAATGTTTGATAACTTTAAATGAAAATTTCATAAGTTTTCACAAATTTCATCAGTTTTCACAAATTTCATCAGTTGCGGTAGAAATATTTTGCAATTGCCAGTAAAATTTTATATTCATGCCGAAGTTTTATAATTTTCACTGCAATATTTAATTTTCAATCAAAATTTTGCACTTTCCAATGAATATTGTTAATTTTCAATTAGTTCTCTTAATTTTAGATGCATTTTTGGTAACTTTCATTAAACATTTCATCAATTCCGGTAAAATATTTGCAATTGCCAGCAAAAATTTTCAGTACTTTCTGAGAAGTGTATAATTTTGAGTGCTATGTTTAATATCCAATAAAAAAAATGCACTTTCCAATTAACATTGCTAATTTTGGATAACTTTTATTGAAAATTTTTTCAATACCAATAAAAGATTCTGGAACAAAATTAATAACACCAAATAATTTCTTATTATTAATTCCAATTAATAATTTCACCATTAATTCTAAAGAATTCTTTAGAATTTTTGTTGTCAAAAATTCCTAAAACAAAATTCATATAATAATAACATTTATTAGCATAAAAATTACATTTACACTACACATAATGCAGAATAAAAAATAATCTATAATAATCCAAGAATTGTAGTTTGTAGAATTGTAAATTCGAAGAGTTTATGATTACCATTATTTAATCACGACATTACATGCTAGTCAGTTACTTATAAAAGAAGAACTTAAGTTCTGTTTCAAAATTCCTTGAAACAATATTCACAAAATCGAACAATTTTTGTTTATTGACAAAATAGAAGAATATGTTTTGCATTATTTGATTCGTTTATTTACGAAGTTATAGAGTAAACAGTTACTAACATTAGAATTGCACGATAAAAGATAACATAAAATTGACGAGTATAATTTCTAAATTCCTTAAGCGAAATTGAGAAAATCAAAACGTTTGCATGTAAACATCTCTCCTACAATATTTTATAAATGCAAAAAAATGGTATTTACAAAAATTCTAGAACACTTATTATAGTTTTACCAAAAAGCAGGGTAGTGTGATTCAAATCATGATTTAAATCAACTGATTTTTTAAAATAAGTCATTGATTTAAATCAAAATTGTTTTTTTTTAATAATCATTGTTTTTGCACTGTTTGTTCAACTATTGCAACAATGAAAAATATAATGTAACTATAGAATTAGCAATTGTAAGGAAGAAAAATATTTTACATTTCTTCCATTTTTTTTTGGTCCATCACATCATGGTACAGATACACAGAAATGTGTTTTAATCATCAATTATTGATGTCAATTGATTTAAATCAGCTGATTTTTTTTAATATAAATCAATGATACATATTGTTTGTATATACTAGTCGATGAGTAAAAGCCTAGAAAAGTTGCTCATATTGCAAAGTTTAGTTTACTAAACAATGTATTATTTGGTGTCTTATCTATATTTAGACAAATTTTCACTTCAGGAGTTCATCAATTGCTTCGGAGTAAAAATTTTGATTTATCTCAAGCTTTCCGTAGTATTAAATCTTTAATATGAACTTTTGATAATCTGAGGGCAAATGAACAACACTCTGATATATTATATGAAAATGACAATAAATTATACTTTTTAACGCAGTTAAATGAAAACGATGGAACAGAATCAAGAAAAACAAACCGTTCAAAAACATTACAATCATTCTTGCAGTATGATTACAATTGTTCAATGCATGACAATGATAATAATCTAGATGACAAAGTTAATTTTCCAAATAATATTCTCTACTGAATACTATATTATTAAGATAAAATCTTAATCTAAGTAAAATTGATATTTTTCGAAAAAAATAAAATATTTTATTGGGTATTGAAGTTTCAAACCCAGTGTCGAAGTGCTTTTTGGATGTTGAAGTTTTAAAGAATTTTACTTGTCCTTATGAATCAGAATTAAAACCTGCTTATTGTTGCAAAGAAATATGTAGCCGTAATTGATGACATTTGTAAACCAAAAACACAACTTCTTAAAGAATTAAATCCTGTAATATTTTAATTTTTGTCCAAAATGCGTTACCATACCAGTAAGGTCTTGTTCTTGTGAAAGATCGTTGCACGTATTTTCTTATTGTATTTCATTTTATTTGTGCTTCTGTACCATTTCATTTGTAGATATATTTTTATACTTGTACTTTATTATATTATACAGGGTGTTAATACTAAGTTGTAACACCCGAAAATGGCAGTTTGAACTCATTGAAACAAACAACTTTTCTTAGTTAAAATTTTTCAATTTGAGCCCAAGTTCATAGTTATTGGCGTTCTTTTGTTTTTTGAAAAATCGTTATTACTCCCTTATTTTAAGGAATATTTAAAAAATACAAAAACGTTCAACATGCGCTTTCGGTTCTCTAAAACATTTGTATTTACAATTATTTTCTATTTTATCAAATAACAAAATGGCGACCGATCAAAAATTTCTAAGCAAGATATTTTGAAAACCGATTTTTGAAAATAAAACATTTATAAAATCCTTGAACTATCTTATAACATTTGTCTGTTTTGATAATTACTCATTTTTATACACAAATTATGCAAAATACGCACACAAATGATAAACGTGACAGAAACTTTTCAAGATGAAGCAGAAAATTCTGAAGAACAAGATCAAAAGTATTTAAATTTGAACGTACAAACTAGAAAACACGTGCCTCAACTTGTTTGATGGCCTAACTTAAGGTTAGCCTACTTTGTTTTAAATGATTGTTGCAGTTTGTTAAAATTTATCTTGTAATTCAATTTGAATAATAACTTTTTTGGACAGATCGAAAAAAATGTTTCAGACAAATGTTATAATATAGTTTAAGGATTTCATAAATGTTTTATTTTCAAAAATCAATCGAGTGATTTTCAAAATATCTTGTTTCGAAATTTTTCTTCGGTCGCCATTTTGTTATTTGATAAAATAGAAAATAATTGTAAATATAAACGTTTTAGAATACCGATAGCGCATGCTGAACGTTTTTGTATTTTTTAAATATTTCTTAAAATAAGGGAGTAATGACGATTTATCGAAAAACAAAAGAACGCCAATAACTATGAACTTGGGCTCCAATTCAAAAATTTTAACTAAGATAAGCTCTTTGTTTCAATGAGTTCTAACTGACGTTTTCGGGTGTTACAACTTTGTATTAACACCATGAATATGCCTTATATGCTGACTTATATGACACTATCTCTATGATGGCATAAATAAATATATTATTATTATTATTATTATTAAAGGTCGTTTAGTGTTTTTATACCCCTTAAAACATATAATAGAGCCACAATAGGTCAACAAAGATTATCAAATCTGGCACTGTTGAGCGTTGAAGTAAGTGAAGCGAATTTAATTTTTGTGGAGCATATTATTGATAACTTTGCTTAATTGAGCAACAGACGCAATACTTTGCTACTGACTACTACTGTTTTAAGATTATTTTATATATTGTGATGTTATTTAATAGATTTAATTTGTTATTTTATAGTATACGTTAGATAGGATTTTGTTTATAGAAAATTATACTGAATATATTAGATTTAGGGTATTTAGATATTAATAGGATTACTTAGGTAGTCAAATAGGATTTGAATAGCTACAATTATTAACGGGCACAATTAACGTAAAATAATTGCAATGAGTCAGTAATATGTATAAAATTCAATGGAAAATTTAAAATCATCATACAAAGAGGTTCGACATTCGTATAGAAGCAGAAAAATACAGGAATCTCGAATGTCAGATTCAAATCACAATTGGAATTATAGTTTCACCGGTATATGGATAATTATAATCATAATTATAATTTGTTGATTCGTTGCCGTGGCTACAAATTGGATTCGGGTAGCAACTCGACAATTTACACGCTTATTTGGATCAATGTAGGCGGATTTTAACAAGCGAAAATCACTTGTTCAACCGAGGTTTTAAAAAGGCTGAACGCCGATAAACAATCAGATTCGCTCTAGATCCCAGAGCATCCACGTCGGTCAGCAGAGAAAAAGAAAACAGTTGTACAGAAACAAATATCGTCGAACGATAGTTGTTTACATTCACGCGTTATTCAAAAACAGTTCGATTTACGTTTTGTTTACGCGGATATAATCAATTTCCGTACAGTAATTATTTGCGTTCGAGCAGCTGTAAACACTCGACGTGAACTAGGGAATCATTATCAACACGGAACAGCTGAAAGGAGTCCATGAGGATTCACCGAGAACTTCAACCCCAAAGACGATTCAGCGAGAACGTCAACTATAGAAGAGGATCAACCGAGGACAGCAGGACTTTGAATCGAGGGAATTGGTGCCGACTTAATCGAATTTACTGATTCGACATCTGCAACCAGGATTGCCGATCACCACTGCGAGTTGCCGCTATTCGCCAGGAATATGAATATGAATGCCAGGTAGAATTTACTAAAATTACTACTTAATTAGGGAGTTAATTGTGCGAATTTAAGGAATTATTGTTATTAAATATTGATAGTGTTAGTTTGTTAATTAGTGATAGGACTTGTTTTCTATTTTAAAACGTTCATTTTGTTTCATATTGAATTAGTGTAGTGTTTGTTTTGTTATCAATTATCTAAATATTTAATATTATAATAAATAATAATTAAAATTAATATTCTTTGCCTGTCATCTAATTTATTTTTATCCCACTTTTTGACCCTAAGAAAGGAGAAAAAGAAAATAATAAAATTCATAACAACAAAAGTAAGTAACAATTTTATGATTCTTAATTATCAACCTAATATTAAATCTACACAGTTACTAGACTTAGTATAACAGCACATTTTAAACACCCAAACGTGGGGCATTGTCTATAACGTAGCATTTGGCACCCCAACGTGGGGTAAATCATAATTATTGTGTTAAAGTAATTAAACCCTAAAAATAATATAGCAATATATACAATGGATTTTATATTTTTTCTTTTATGTACTGATTTTAAATTTGTATTCAATCCGTAATATCTATAACCTGTGTAAAACTTATTGTTAATAGCACCAATTGTTTGCGATGCCAAGCTGAATCGGCGATTGCTTCGATGTTCGTTAATAAAACACAACGTGTATGATTTTAGGACTTTGATATTTATTTTGTCTCAATAGAACTAGCCAGGATGAGTAGCATCGGCGTACTGATTCTGGCGGTTCTTGTGCGCTACCCCCTCACTCACCCCCCAATTTGGCAACCTCGCTCGACATTCCCGAGGGAGGTTGCACCAGCGCGTTAACACCAATAAAGATATTATTGTAATGTTTTTGAATTTTGTGGGGTGTTTTTTTTTGTAAATTGATCAATAAGTTGTATTTTGTTTTGACCTTTATACTTTATGAAATAGTTGCACCTGTCTATGTTTGTTCTCTTTTAACTTCTGGGTCAACAAAATTTG
The DNA here is from genome assembly GCA_951805005.1 of Othius punctulatus. NCBI lineage: Eukaryota > Metazoa > Arthropoda > Insecta > Coleoptera > Staphylinidae > Othius > Othius punctulatus. The sequence continues at coordinate 15,919,332 of OX638138.1, forward strand.
CGCCCCCTCTATATTGCAAGTCTAGCTTCGATCCTGCAATGAAAATTCCATGTTCTTGGAGGTATCTGTTTAATTATTAAAGTTAGCTTATCCGTGTTGTGGTTTTTATGAAAACTATGATAAAGTATGACTGAAAATAATTTTGTTGCCCTATAACTCACTACATATAAGATACGAGGATCAACGCTTAGATGTATATGAGTTTAGGGCTGTGATAAATTTCGTAAATAGGACCGCGTTGTCACAATATTCTCGTGTAATCTACACAATCTTCAAGAGCGTAAAATTGCCTTATTGCATAATCTGAAGTGTTATAACCGGGAAAAAAAATAATAAGCACTAACCACTGACATCTGGTGAAATAATACTGCTGGAAGGTAACCTAACGTAGCAGCAGATACATACGGAAATTAGGTAACCCTGAAAATTTATAACTCATGTCACGATTACACGCGCACAAGCTGGTAGTTGAGTGCTTTTAAAACTCCAAACCTCCACAACTCCTGTGAAATGTGCACCCTTTATTAAATGCGTGACTTCTAGGGCGGCCAGGACAACCTACCTTATTTTAACAATTTTTAAACGAATCCACAATATTTAGAATACTAGAATTTAGAATACAATGTTAGAAATAGAGGCTCTATTTCACTATAGATAGATAGATATATTTCATAAGTTCATGTGTATACAGTCATGCTCACATAAATCTAGTATAAGAAATTAGGTTATAATAGCAATTTTATATAGCAATGTCAATTTGTTTGTACTAGATTTATGTGAGCATGACTGTACATATGTATTGTAAAATGTAATTAAGATAATTCATCTGTTAGAAATTCGTTAATATTGTAGTAAGCTTTGTTGATCATCATCCGTTTTGTAAATACATTTAAGATGTGGTTTTAGCTTGAACCAACGCAATAATAAATGTACAGTCATGCTCACATAAATCTAGTACAATAAATTAGGTTACAATAGCAATTTTATACACTGTGTATCAGCTAAATGGAATAAATTCGATAATAAATAAATGGGGGCGTGTTCGAAAAAACGCTCGGACACGTCGATTGTTATTTTTAGTTGCGCATTTTTTTCAACAAAAACTTTTTATACAGGGTGTGTCATGTGACCGTGGGCAATACCAACTTTCTTATTTTAAATGCAACACCTGGTATATTATTCAATTTTTGGATTCTTCAGAAAATTCTAGACATATTTTATGTACAATGTCCTATACCTATCTTTAACTGTTTCGGAAATATTAAGTGTTTTCAGATTTATTGCAAAAATTAACATTAAAAAAAGAAAATTATTTGATTACAGAAATTCGTTACAACACACTCAAAAACTAATAAGTAATACTGTTTATTTCTTGATAATGTAAAAAAACAAAAAAAAAACAATAAATTTCAATGGAGGAGATGTTCAAAATGCTCGCCGTGAACGTCTTGGCAACATCCTAATCTTAAATAGAAATTTCTTCTAACGTTACTCAACATCTCAGGCGTGACCGATCTAATCGCAAGCATTATTCGTCTTCTTAAGTCAGCTAAGTCGAGGGGTTTAGTTTTGTATACAATACTTTTGACATATCCCCATAAGAAGAAGTCTAATGACGTCAGATCAGGGGATCGTGCTGGCCATTCCATCGATCCTCGCCTCCCTATCCACCGATTTGGAAATATTGCAATAAATCTGAAAACACTTAATATTTCCGAAACAGTTGAAGATAGGTATAGGACATTGTACACGAAATATGTCTAGAATTTTCTGAAGAATCCAAAAATTGAATAATATACCAGGTGTTGCATTTAAAATAAGAAAGTTGGTATTGGCCACGGTCACATGACTCACCCTGTATAAAAAGTTTTTGTTGAAAAAAATGCGCAACTAAAAATAACAATCGATGTGTCCGAGCGTTTTTTCGAACACGCTCCCATTTATTTATTATTGAATTTATTCCATTTGGCTGATACACCCTGTATAGCAATGTCAAATATTTTGTACTAGATTTATGTGAACATGACTGTACATTACAGAGGTGTATCGATTTATAGTACAATTAAAAACTCCGTAATACTATTGTAGGCATAATGCACCCCAATATTTTATTATTACAGCTCCATCCGTAGCCCGAATTTCAACGCTCGCATATTGATTAAATTTATACTCGAACGAAGCAAAATATAATTAGGAAACGTTAATTTAAAATATAGTTTAAATGTTGCTATGATAAATGAACATTTAATTAGTCTGCATCAAAAATGTTTACAGTAAACTGGAAAATACATAGTTTTGAACGTATGGACTATATCGTAGTAACTATCAATGCTAACAGTAATTATTGCAATTTGCAAACTATTTGTAATTGGAATGGTATTTGTAATCGATTTAATTAGTTCTAGTTTAAATGCTGGAGTCGATTCATAGTTGCATTGCAGATGGTGTGAAATTCATCTGCGGTACTTACATTTCAATCCGCGTTAGTTATTTACAGAATGTGATGTATCTTGGTCGAGATATGTGGCTATTAATTTTCAATTGATACCATGCCAGGAGCCTATAATTAATATTAGTTAATTAATATATGATTACTGCAATAACCTGTTGATTTCAGAAATAATTAATGCGAATATATTATCGCTATATATTACAGTATTTGCAGTATATATACAGGGTGTCCAAAATTAGAATCAACAGCATGGGGATCTCGGAAACCGTAAAACTTACAAAGGCGGTTAAATTAGCAAAAATGTTGGGCAATTTAGTGATCAGTAATAATCTGTTGAGAAAACCAAAACATTCCCCTTACTTACGGAGATATTCGGGAAAATCCGAAATTTTGCGATATCGTTTTTATGTTTTGCTGAAGTTATTTGACAAGGTATCAAAAACAAAACGCACTTTCTCATTGCCACTTTTTTAGCTCTACAAGGAAGCATTTATAAATTTTCACTACAACGTTTCGTTTCGAAGAAACCATCATCAACTTTATATTTTTATATATCCCGTAAGTAAAGTACGCCCTGTATTAAATAGCATTTCCTATTATGAATTTAACGATTTATATTACAGTATGACTTCTTATGTTTTTATTCAGAAAAAAAAAGCTTGTTAATACATTTCGAACATTTTGGTGTAGTAATATTCCTAATATGTTATTAATAATAAATTCGTGTTGCAAGCTTTCAAGTTTTCCTGGTTTGTAATGCTTAATTACTGGAAGGCTGTGTTGTAAATGGTCCATATTATGCCGCGTATACGCAAGTACATTAAAAGCAAGTCCTCCTTTAGTCTAATAAACCATAACATTTTACATAATCTTGTGCCTTGTCATGTCTGCATAGTAGAGGAGCTCATTTATGTTGACATACTCGCAAGTCGGGGTTGCTTTCTGTATTATATGATAAATATTTAATACATTATGTAGTATGATCATAAAACTGAGAACTGGGGCAACGTGCATATTAATGCAGAAAATAAAGTTTCGAAAGTGCCACTTTTAAATGAAACAAAAATTAAGTAATTGATTGCGGAAGTCGTTATATTTTACGAGGCAATGATTAATTAATGCGTAGTGATATAGTTGAAAATATTTTAGTAATTCTTCTAAAGTAAAATATTTACTGAAAAAATACAATTATAGGTGTGTCCGATGTAATGAATTACGAATAATGAAATACTGTTTAAAATATTTTGAACTGAAATTTATAAAAATAACATGATAAATTTATAAATCTAAATACTAGTAGGTAAATATAGTTCATAAAAATGTACAATTACGATAAATAACATTAATAGTTCATGGAAATGACCACATATTTAAGCACATTTTATTAATATAGAGTATTAATAAGTATGTATATAATGAGTAGTAATACTGAAAAGTAATACTGTAAATAATTTTATTGAAATTTTTTGAAAACTGCAACTACGTTACATATAGAGTTTATGGAAATGAGCACATTTAATAATCAATATCAAAAGTTATACTGTAAGTAAAAATGAAAAATTGTTACAATTTTTTGACATTTGAATGAACTTTTTTTTTAAAACTGCAACTATGTTATAAATGGAATTTATGGAAATCACACATTTACTACACATTTAACATTTAATATCAACAGTTTTACTGTAACTAAAATTAATGAAAAGTTGTTACAACTCTTTGAAATTAAATTGAAAATTTTGAAAACTGCAACTATGTTACAAATGAAGTTTATAGAAATGAGCTCATTTAATAAATAATATCAAAAGTTATACTGTAAATAAAAATGAAAAATTGTTACAACATTTTGATATTTGATTGAACCTTTTTTTAACTGCAACTATGTTACAAATGGAATTTATGGAAATCAGCACATTTAATATCAAAAGTTTTACTGTAAATAAAAATGAAAAATTGTTACAACTTTTTGACATTTGATTGAACTTTTTTTAAAACTGCAACTATGTTACAAATGAAGTTTCTGGAAATGAGCACATTTAATAATTGATATCAAAAGTTATTCTGTAAATAAAAATGAAAAATTGTTACAACTTTTTGAAATTCAATTGAACTTTTTTGAAAACTGGAACTATGTTACAAATAATGTTTACGGAAATGAGCATATTTAATAATTAATGTCAAAAGTTATACTGTAAATAAAAAAGAAAAATTGTTACAACTTTTTGAAATTCAATTGAACTTTTTTGAAAACTGGAACTATGTTACAAATAATGTTTACGGAAATGAGCATATTTAATAATTAATGTAAAAAGTTATACTGTAAATAAAAATGAAAAATTGTTACAACTTTTTGAAATTCAATTGAACTTTTTTGAAAACTGGAACTATGTTACAAATAATGTTTACGGAAATGAGCATATTTAATAATTAATGTCAAAAGTTATACTGTAAATAAAAATGAAAAATTGTTACAACTTTTTGAAATTTAATTGAACTTTTTTGAAAACTGCAACTATGTTACAAATAATGTTTACGGAAATGAGCACATTAAATAATTAATATCAAAAGTTATATTGTAAATAAAAATGAAAAATTGTTACAACTTTTTGAAATTTAATTGAACTTTTTTGAAAACTGCTTCTATGTTACAAACGAAGTTTATGGAAATGAGCACATTTAATAATTAATATCAAAAGTTATACTGTAAAAAAAATAAAAATAAAAATGAAAAATTGTTACAACTTTTTGACATTTGATTGATCTTTTTTTTGAAAACTGCAACTATGTTACAAATGGAATTTATGGAAATCAGCACATTTAATATTTAATATAAAAAGTTTTACTGTAAATAAAAATGAAAAATTGTTACAACTTTTTAACATTTGATTGATCTTTTTTTTGAAAACTGCAACTATGTTACAAATGGAATTTATGGAAATCAGCACATTTAATATTTAATATCAAAAGTTTTACTGTAAATAAAAATGAAAAATTGTTACAACTTTTTGACATTTGATTGCACTTTTTTTTTAAAACTGCAACTATGTTTCAAATGGAATTTATGGAAATCAGCACATTTAATATTTAATATAAAAAGTTTTACTGTAAATAAAATTTATGAAAAGTTGTTACAACTCTTTGAAATTTAATTGAAAATTTTGAAAACTGCAACTATGTTACAAATGGAGTTCATGGAAATGAGCACATTTAATAATTAATATCAAAAGTTATACTATAAATAAAAATGAAAAATTGTTACAACTTTTTGAAATTTAATTGAACTTTGTTGAAAACTGGAACTATGTTACAAATGTAGTTCCTGGAAATGAGCATATTTAATAATTCATATCAATAGTTACACTGCATTTATAAAAAACTGTTACAACTCTTTGAAATTTAATTGGAATTTAACTTGTTTGGAAACTGCAACTGTGTTAGAATTCAAAAATAATTGTAAAATTAAAATCATAAAAAAATCTTTGAATTTATAAAGTGTGGCTAAAGTGAAAATTAAAATTTATAAAAAAATTAATTATTGTATTAAATTACAAATTCCAATTAATTGGAAAATTCTTTCCAATAAGCACCAAAATTGATTGATTTAGTTAACTAAACTTCAAACGGTATCTCCCTAGCACAAATCAAATATCACATCGATATTCATTTGGATATCATATCATATGGATGTCATATGGATATTCACATGATTAAAGAAGTATATTAAGAATACATTTATAATTTCCTTGTATTTTAATAATAATGATAGTGTTTTCTTTTCATGCAATTAAAAAAACTATAATTATTATTAAAATACAAGAAAATCATGAATATCATACGAATATTCATTTGAATATCATATAATATTGATATCATATATTACGATATTTATGTATGAATGCAATGAAAAAAGTATCATTATTATTATAATACAAGAAAATCAACTATATCATATAGCTCTTTATATAGATAATAAAGAATATCAACAATATAAGAATGTCTTATGTCATATCATATATCAATATCATAAACATCATCATCATCATAATTATGTTATGTTATCAAGGAGCAATTATATGCAAAACTTTATTCGTGTAATATCCATATGACATTCACGATTTTCTTGTATTTTAATAATAATGATAGTTTTTATCATTTCAAGCATTGAAAACACTATAATTATTATTAAAATATAAGAAAATAATGAATATCATATGGATATTCATTTGAATATCATATCATATGGATATCATATGGATATTCACATGAATAATGAAGTATATCATGAATACAACAATATTATATATCACGATATTTATTCAATAAGGCAATGAAAAAAGTATCATTATTATTAAAACATAAGAAAATCAAGAATATCATATGCATATTTATATAGATAATAAAGAATATCAAGAATACAAGAATGCCATATATCATATCATATATCAATATCGTATACCTACATCATCATCATCATCATAATTATGTTATGTTATATAGCAAGTTATGTATATTATATGCAAGAAAATTAATATGATATTAAATAAATTTTCATAAAAATTGCACGTTTATAAAGTAACTAAAATTTTTTAAACATGAGAAATTCGCATAAGAGTTTAATGAAAATGTTATTAAAGTACATGAAAATTCAAATTCCTGAATGAAATTAATGAAAATATACCTAAAAAATTCAAATTTTAAAGATAGATAGCTAAATATAGTTAAAACGAGAAAATTGCTTACTGTCATGAAAATTTCAATACATTACAAGAAAATTTATTTGATATTCATGAAATTTACATACAAATTAAATGCAATGAAAAACTACCACTGCCCTAAAGTACGTGAAAATCTTCATGAAAATTTCAATTTCTTAAAACTCGTTCAATTTTAATTTAACTAATCGAACTAATTAATTTACTAATCCACAATTCCATTAAAAATTCGAAGCATCCAAAATCAATGAACAACTTCGTAAAAATCGTTGAGGTTTAAATGAATGCCATGAAAACCTGCAACTATTATTAAAATGCAAGAAAATCAATTTGATTTTCAAGAAATTTTCATAAAAATAGCACATATAACACAAGAAAAATGCTTAGTTTCATTAAAATGTCATTAAAGTACATGAAAATTTAAATTCCTGACAAAAATTAATGAACATTTTCGTGAAAAAAATGCAAACTTGAAAAGTAAATAACTAAATTTAGCAAAATACAAGAAAAATGTCTAGTAGTGTCATGAAAATTTCATTCAAGAAGATGAAAAATAAAATTCCTGAAAGAATTAATGAACATTTTCGTAAATAAAATGCAAACTTGAAAAGTAAAAAACTAAACTTAGCAAAATACAAGAAAATTACCTAGTAGTGTCATGAGAATTTCATTCAAGAACATGAAAATTAAACTTCCTGAAAGAATTAATGAACATTTTCGTAAAAAAAAATGCAAACTTGAAAAGTAAATAACTAAACTTAGGAAAATACAAGAAAATTCCCTAGTAGTGTCATGAAAAGTTCATTCAAGAACATGAAAATTAAAATTCCTAAAAGAATTAATGAACATTTTCGTAAAAAAATGCAAACTTAAAAAGTAGATAATTAAATTTAGTGAAACACAAGAAAATTGTTTAGTTTCTTGAAAGTGTCGTCTAAGTACATGAAAATTCAAGTTCCTGAAATAAATTAATGGAAATTTTTCAAAAACTTATTTGATATTAAAGTGTGTAAAGTATGGGATGTTAAAGCATATTTGAAGTACGCTTAATTTAAGAGGGCACTTAACTAATGACATTTTTGAATGACTAATTGTCAAAATTTTCAGCTGCTAAAGTTAGTGAAACACAAGAAAATTGTTCAGTTTCATGAAAGTATCATATAAGTACATGAAAATTCAAATTCCTGAAATAGATTTATGGAGATTTTCCTAAAACTTATTTTATATTAAAGTATGTGATATTAAAGAATATTCCATGTAGAAAAAATGAACTATGCTTAATTTAAGAGGGCACTTAACTAATGACATTTTTGAATGACTAATTGTCAAAATTTTCAGCTACAACATATATCAGTCATAGAGGTACCTTTGAGGTACAATTCGAGATGAATTTTCCGTTTTCATCTTATTTGTAATAGAAATGAAGTCATTTTTCATAACGTTCGACTTTTTGAGATTGTAAAATAGCAGTTAACTAATGATATTTTTGAATGACTAATTGTCAATTTTTTTAGCTGCAACATGTATCAGTCATAGAGGTAAATTTAGTGAAACACAAGAAAATTGTTTAGTTTCTTGAAAGTATCATCTAAGTACATGAAAATTCAAATTCCTGAAATAGATTTATGGAAATTTTCCTAAAACTTATTTGCTATTAAAGTGTGTAAAGTATGGGATGTTAAAGCATATTCCATTTAAAAAAATGGACTATGCTTAATTTAAGAGGCCACTCAGCTAATGACATTTTTGAATGACTAACTGTCAAAAATTTCAGCTGCAATATATATCAGTCATAGAGGTACCTTTGAGGTACAATTCGAGATAAATTTTCCGTTTTTATCTTATTTGTAATCGAAATGAAGCCATTTTTCATAACGTTCGACGTTTTGAGATTGTTAAAGGGCAGTTAACTAATGATATTTTTGAATGACTAATTGTCAATTTTTTTAGCTGCAACATGTATCAGTCATATAGGTAAATTTAGTGAAACACAAGAAAATTGTTTAGTTTCTTGAAAGTATCATCTAAGTACATGAAAATTCAAATTCCTGAAATAGATTTATGGAAATTTTCCTAAAACTTATTTGATATTAAAGTGTGTAAAGTATGGGATGTTAAAGCATATTCCATTAAAAAAAATAAGTACGCTTAATTTAAGAGGGCACTAAACTAATGACATTTTTGAATGACAAATAGTCCAAATTTTCAGCTGCTAAAGTTAGTGAAACACAAGAAAATTGTTTAGTTTCATGAAAGTATCATATAAGTACATGAAAAATCAAATTCCTGAAATAGATTTATGGAGATTTTTCTAAAACTTATTTGATATTAAAGTATGTAAAGTATGTGATATTAAAGAATATTCCATGTAAAAAAATGAACTATGCTTAATTTAAGCGGGCACTTAACTAATGACATTTTTGAATGACTAATTGTCAAAATTTTCAGCTGCAACATATATCAGTCATAGAGGTACCTTTGAGGTACAATTCGAGATAAATTTTCCGTTTTTATCTGATTTGTAAGAGAAATTAAGCTATGTTTCATAACGTTTGTCTTTTGGAGAATGTAAAAGGGCACTTTACTAATGATATTTTTGAATGACTAATCGTAAACATTTTTAGCTGCAACATATATCAACCATAGAGGAAAATTTAGTAAAACACAAGAAAATTGTTTAGTTTCTTAAAAGTATCATATAAGTACATGAAAAATCAAATTCCTGAAATAGATTTATGGAAATTTTCCTAAAACTTATTTGCTATTAAAGTGTGTAAAGTATGGGATGTTAAAGCATATTCCATTTAAACAAATGAAGTACGCTTAATTTAAGAGGGCACTTAACTAATGACATTTTTGAATGACTAATTGTCAAAATTTCCAGCTGCAACATATATCATAGAGGTACGTTTGAGGTACGATTCGAGATAACTTTTCCGTATTTATCTTCTTTGTAAAAGAAATTGAAGCCATTTTTCATAACGTTCGTCTTTTTGAGAATATAAAAGGACACTTAACTAATGATATTTTTGAATGACTAATTGTCAAAATTTTCAGCTCCAACATATATCAGTCATAGGTATATTTCACGTACAATTCGAGATATTGAGAAATTGAAGCAATTTTTCATAACGTTCGTATTTTTCAGGTCAAATTGGAATTATCTTATAATTTAATTTTAAATATGTATAACAAATACAGTCACTACTACTAACTTTTATCTGAGAAAGTAAAAAAAATATTGGATAGAAATAGCATTACCCCTATGAGTAAGATTTATATATTGTTATAGATAAACTAATAATACTATTCATATATTTGCCCATTTAAACACAAGATAATATTTGATGGATGGTTTAAAAATTTTCTTAATCTAAAATTAAAGTCATTATATTCATTTGTACTTTAATTGTAATAATTTATAATATAATACACATCTTTACAAAAGATGTTTCAAATTAAACGGGGAAGCCTAAAACATAATAATATATAAGGTGTTCCATTTAAAAAATAAAAGTTGATGGCTACTTCCGGTAGAACCGGAAGTGATAGAGGGTTGAAAGTATTTCACCTGAGGAGAATGGATTCAGCCATGTTTGGATTATTAAAAAAAATAATCGGGAACCCCATAAACTTTTAATGGACAATGAGCATGGTGCACCCTGTATATTCTAATATGTAAGATCTCAATATGTCTGCATTAAGTCTCTATTATGACTTTATTGCTATGCAGGAAACAAATTTATCTATCTATATATCTTATCATCTAATTAATTCGTCACTTCTTAAATGAATCACCGTGTATATAAATTGTTGATTACAATGTTATGAAAAGAACTTGTTCACTCATTTTAACTAATATTTTTAAGTAAAATATTGTACTCTTAATACCAATGTATGTAATTTAATGTAGTTTTTTGTTTGTTCGTACAGATATAATCGGTAAATGTATCGTTTGCATCGTTTCATAAAATTAATGCAGTTCCAGACCTGAATTAATGAATATTAATAATGATCTCTTGGCTGACTTCCAATGTTAGCCACCGGACTGCTGACCTGCATGTTACAGCGGGTGATATGGGTATGCAATTTCAGATGATGTTAAATAATTATTAATTTATTCTAAATTAGTAGATTATCTACTTGAATATGCAAACATAATATGTTTAATATACAAATAATTCAAGATGATACAAAAAAGAAACAGCAGTTTTGTCAAAAAATGAAGGAATGAGTTACAAAAAATATCAACAGTTTTAAAAGGAGATTTCGTGGAAGATTTGCTGATAAATATTACAATTGTTCCCAAATTTAAATATGTACCGATTACAAGTGTGGATGTGGAGAGAAGCTTTTCACACTTAAAAAATGTGCTCAGTGATAGGAGAATGGGATTTTCTGTTGAAAATTTAGAAAAATATTTAATTAATAGTTCATTTAAAAATGAGCAGTAATCATTATTTGCTTATTAATTATTATTGTTCTTAACATTAATCACCAAAACCTATGTTATTAAAAAAATACTTTTATCTACCTATAGTGCGTTCTTGTTAATAAAATTATGTTTTGTTTTGTTTTTCTGTATTTTCATAAAAAATAAAATATGCCCTTTCATGATTTTTTTTGCTAATTCTAGATTTTTATGCATTTTTAAGCGCTTATTTTGTAATTTTTTATGCTTATAAATCCGCGCTTTGGGGATTAGTCTATAAGTATAATAAAAATACTATATGCTTCCAGACTATCGAAGTTAATATATAACCGATGTGAAGTTGACTGTGCATGAAATATAATTCCTCTGAATTTTTTCGTGTTCTATTTTAGTCCTCTTAACATTCGTAATAAATTTGTTGGCAGGGAGCACCGCTGTAATCACCATTTATACTCAGGTTATTTATAGTTTTTCTCCGATTGGAGATAAATAGTATTCGAATTTCGTGCCATCGCACATATTGTTCCGCATTGAATTATGTCCGTTATACTCCCGAATATGCTCTTGCTTGCTGCACTAGTAGATTTATTTTTATTCAGACATAAATCTGAAAATTTGTCATGGTCGACATGTAAAATTGGAATACAATAAAAAATCCACAGCGGAACGGTCGACTTACCAAATACATAAATTCCCTATTATTCATTTTATATTGTACGCCGGTCACATCCAGATCACAAGCGGAAAACGCTTTCTGCAAAACATAATTCGATAAATTCTGTTGGGGATGCGTGCAACAACTTCCCTAAAACACAAAGATATAAATAAAGGATGCTATTTCAGTAAGAATTTCACCCACAATGATGGTAGTAATATACACCGATATGCTCACTTAAATATTTGATAACGGCACTTCTTTTATCAAATTTTATTTGCCGAATGTTATATATTGCACATATGTTGCACCACTACAAGATTAATAATAACATGTTTCAAAACGCCACACCTACAAAGTTTTGCTTTGAAGTGATTATTAATTTTAACCACATAAAAATTTTGAAATTAAGAGCGTCTGTATTCCGACAGCTTTTAATGGCGTGAATCCAATTTGTCATACCCCGCAGAGCACATCTGCTGGTGAACATTTATAAATCACGAATTAATTTTTAACAAGTCTGAATCAAAATAGCTGTAAAAAAACGTGGAGATATGCAAGACGATTTCATTTTGTATTAATATTAGTATAAATTACTACATTTGTAAATTTACAAATTAATTATCACATATTATTTGTGTAATATTTAATAATATTACAGCAACGCCACATGAGTTGACAGTATCAAATGTACCATTAGTTATACTGCAAGTTGTCGTAGCTACAATAAACTGATTCTGTGAAAATTATAATTACACATCTTGCACCTGGGAAGCGCAGATAGCGACTTTCGTGAAATATGCATTAAATTTCTCCATGCAATTAAGGTACGTATTTATTTCATTACAAAATGTGTATAAATTATTACTGTTCAAACATACGTCCTATTTGAAGCCATAATTCACATATTAAAATTGTTTATTATGAGCTATATTCCAAAATCCAAGGTAATAGTTAATGATACAATATTGCTATTATAATTTATTAAATTATTAAAGTTTAAACAGTCACCCGTCAAGAGCTGACAGTGTCTCATCGCTGCATATTATTCGATTTCGACATACGTTTCTTATTTCATTTCATTCTATTACATTTACTTTAAGCATGCTAACGAGCGTAGTAAACGCGATTCTTTGTTTGAAAAAACATGAGTCAAAGTCAGCTCTCGTCGGGGGACTATAATAACTATTCATAAATAAGGGACACTGCAAAATTGTATATAAAAACTTAAATCTCCAATTAACATGAATACACATTTTTGTAGGGCATTTTCGTACATATTATATAATTTGACTTAGAGATCAATTAACAAAGTATATAAAAAAGTAAAACAAAGTAAAAGAAAATTGTCGACAAATCTCACTGAAAATTGTTGGCAAAGTTCATAGAAAATTATCCAGAAATCTCATGGAAAATTCTCAAGGAATAATTGAAAAATAATTGGACCCAGATATTTCATGGAAAATTGTCGACGAATCTCACTGTTGATTGTCAATTGTTGGCAAAGTTCATAGCAAATTATCCAGAAATCTCATGGAAAATTCTCGAGAAATAATTGAAAAATAATTGTACCCAGAAATTTCATAGAAAATTATCGACAAATCTCACTGAAAATAATCTTATGGACAATTGACTGCAAATATTGTACATAGACTGAAAGGAAACCGAAAGGAGTTTCATGGAAAATGGTCATTGAATTTCACTGAAATTGTTCTCATGCCAAAATCTCATGCGTAGGTCGTGAGCGAGCTTCCTGGAAAATTGTCCAGATGCTCATGGAAAATTGTCACGAAATCTCTGAAATCTCAGAACAAACTGATAGATAATTGTCCTAAAATCTTATGGGAAAATACCAGATATTATCTTTGAAAATTGTAAATCACTGTGCAAATCTTATGAAAAGTGATCGGAAAATTGAAAACTATCCGGCAATCTCATGGAAAATTGACTACAAATGTCGTGCGAAAATGTGAGTTTCATAGAAAATTATCCAGAAATCTCATGGAAAATTCTCGAGGAATAATTGAAAAATAATTGAACCCAGATATTTTATGGAAAATTGTCGACGAATCTCACTGTTGATTGTCAATTGTTGGCAAAGTTCATGGAAAATTATCCATAAATCTCATGGAAAATTCTCGAAGAATAATTCAAACATAATTGTACCCAGAAATCTCATGGACAATTGTCGACAAATCTCACTGAAAATTGTTGGCAAAGTTCATAGAAAATTATCCAGAAATCTCATGGAAAATTCTCAAGAAATAATTGAAAAATCTCACTGAAAATAATCTTATGGACAATTGACTGCAAATATTGTACATAGACTGAAGGGAAACCAAAAGGAGTTTCATGGAAAATTGTCATTGAATTTTACTGAAATTGTTCTCATGCATAAAATCTCATGCATAAGTCGTGAAAGAGCTTCATGGAAAATTGTCCAGATGCTCATGGAAAATTGTGACAAAATCTCTGAAATCTCAGAAAAAACTGATAGATAATTGTCCTAAAATCTTATGGGAAAATACCAGATAATATCTTTGAAAATTGTAAGTAAATCTCGTAGAAAATTGTTCAGAAATCTCATGGAAAATTATCAAGGAATGTGAGACACTGGGCAAACTTCACAGAAAACTATCCAGGAATATTATGGAAAAATCTTGGGGAATATAATGAAAAATGGGCTCATTAAAAATTCTAGGTATATCCGTGGAAAATTGTCTCGAAATTTCAGGAAAAAAAAAGAATGAAAATAATCTTATGGACAATTGACTGCAAATATTGTACATAGACTGAAAGGAAACAGAAAGGAGTTTCAAGGAAAATTGTCATTGAATTTCACTGAAATTGTTCTCATGCATAAAATCTCATGCATAAGTCGTGAAAGAGGTTCATGGAAAATTGTCCAGATGCTCATGGAAAATTGTGACAAAATCTCTGAAATCTCAGAAAAAACTGATAGATAATTGTCCTAAAATCTTATGGGAAAATACCAGATATTATCTTTGAAAATTGTAAATAAAACTCATAGAAAGTTGTTCAGAAATCTCATGGAACATTATCGAGGAATGTAAGACACTGGGAAAAGTTCACAGAAAACTATCCAGGAATCTCATGGAAAAATCTTGGGGAATACAATGAAAAATGGACTCATTGAAAATTCTAGGTATATCCGTGGAAAATTGTCTCGAAATTTCAGGGAAAAAAAAGAATGAATATTGCCGCAAAATCGCATGCTAAATTACCAGAAATGCTCTTTGAATATTTTAAGTAACTTTGATTAAAAATTGTTGAAAAATCTTATGGAAAATAATGGAGGCATTAAAACTATACAGGAATCTCATGGAAAATTGACCACATATGTCGTGCAAAAATCGGGAAGAAGTTTCATGGAAAATTACATATTATATAATTTGACTTTGAGATCAATTAACAAAGTATATAAAAAAGGTAATATAAAGTAAAAGAAAATTGTCGACAAATCTCACTGAAAATTGTTGGCAAAGTTCATAGAAAATTATTCAGAAATCTCATGGAAAATTCTCGAGGAATAATTGAAAAATAATTGAACCCAGATATTTCATGGAAAATTGTCGATGAATCTCACTGAAAATTGTTGGCAAAGTTCATAGAAAATTATCCAGAAATCTCACGGAAAATTCCCGAGGAATAATAGAAAAATAACTGTACCCAGAAAATTCATAAAAAATTATCGACAAATCTCACTGAAAATAATCTTATTGACAATTGACTGCAAATATTGTACATAGACTGAAAGGAAACCGAAAAGCGTTTCATGGAAAATTGTCATTGAATTTCACTGAAATTGTTCTCATGCATAAAATCTCATGCATAAGTCGTGAGCGAGCTTCATGGAAAATTGTCCAGATGCTCATGGAAAATTGTCACGAAATCTCTGAAATCTCAGAAAAAACTGATAGATAATTGTCCTAAAACCTTATGGGAAAATACCAGATAATATCTTTGAAAATTGTAAGTAAACTCGTAGAAAATGGTTCAGAAATCTCATGGAAAATTATAGAGGAATGTAAGACACTGGGCAAAGTTCACAGAAAACTATCCAGGAATCTCATGGAAAAATCTTGGGGAATATAATGAAGAATGGACTCATTAAAAATTCTAGGTATATCCGTGGAAAATTGTCTCGAAATTGCAGGAAAAAAAAAATGAATACTGCCGCAAAATCGCATGCTAAATTACCAGAAATGCTCTTTCAATATTTTAAGTAACTTTGATTAAAAATTGTTGAAAAATCTTATGGAAAATAATCGAGTGATCGATCTAGTGAATTAATTTTTTATTTAAAATTACAATTTTGGCGCTAGAATTTTTTATTTAATTTATCATAAAGAAGCATGTTTCTATTAATGAATGATTTGCAGTTTTTTCTTGAATTTATCTAAATTTTCATTATTATTTTTATAATTCACGAATTTCCAATTTTAACGATATTTTCATCGAATTTATATAAATTTTATTATTTATGTACCTATGTGTATAATTTATGAACACACCCACAATTTTCTTGTGTTTTACGCAATTAAGTTATCTATTTGTTAAAATTTCTAAATTTTATCAATATTTCGTTAATGTCATATGAGGTTTAGGAAAATATTCATAATTCTAGTTAAGATAGATAAGATTTTGGTAAATTTATACGGAAATTTAGATGGAGAATTTATTTAGAATTGTACTTTTTTAAATTTGTAAATTTTATGAATATTTCGTTAATGTCAAATGAGTTTTAGGAAAATTTCCATAATTCTATTTAAGATAGATAAGATTTTGGTAAATTTATACGGAAATTTAGACGGAAATTAGACGGAAAATTTATTTGGAATTGTACCTAAAAGTTTCGTCTATGACTGATATATGTTGCAGCTGAAAATTTTGACAATTAGTCATTCAAAAATGTCATTAGTAAAGTGCCCTCTTAAATTAAGCGAACTTCTATTTTTAAATAGAATGACATACTTTAATATCAAATAAGTTTTAGGAAAATTTCCATAAATCTATTTCAGAAATTTAAATTTTCGTATACTTAGACGATACTTTCATAAAACTAAACAATTTTCTTGTGATTCACCTAATTTTGTTATGACTGTTTAAATTTGCACTTTTTTACGAAAATGTTTGTTAACTTCTTTCAGGAATTTAAATTTTCATGTTCTATAATGAAACTTTTATGTTACTACTAAGCAATTTTCTTGTGTTTTACTAAATTTAGTTACTTTTAAAATTTGCATTTTTTTACGATAATGTTTATTCATTTCTTCAGGAATTTAAATTGTCATGAACTTTAATGAGATTTTAATTAAACTAAGCTTTTTTCTTGTGTTATATGTAAAAAAATTATCAAAATGTCTTAATAATCAAATAAATTTTCTTGTATTTTAATAATAGTTGTAGTTTTTCATAGCATTCATTTAAACCTCAACGAATTTTACGAAGTTGTTCATTGATTTTGAATGCTTCGAATATTAGTGGAATTGTGAATTAGTAAATTAATTACTTCGATAAGTTAAATTATCTTGAACGAGTTTTAAGAAAATTTTCATCAATCTCTTTTCCGAATTTAAATTTTCATTTGCTTGGTTGAAATTTTCATGAAGCTTTTCACGTGTTTTAGGACAGTGGTAGTTTTTCATTGCATTCAATTTGTATGAAAATTTCATGAATATCATATCAATTTTCTTGTAATGTATTGAAATTTTCATGAAACTAAGCAGTTTTCTCGTTTTTACTAAATTTAGTTATCCATCTTTTAAATTTGCATTTTTTAGGTAAATGTTAATAAATATATATCAGGAATTTTAATTTCATGTATTTTTATGAAATTTTAATGAAACTTTTAAGCAATTTTCGTGTGTTTTAATAACTTTAGTAACGTACTTTACAAATTAACTTTGCAATTATTTAAAAAAATTCATGAATATTAATTTTTTTTTTTGCATTTTAATAACAGTTATAGTTTTTCATATCATTCATTTAATCCTCAACAAACTTTATGAAGTTGTTCATTGATTTTGAATGCTTCGAATTTTACTGGAAATGTGGATTTTCAATTAGTTAAATTAAATTTGAACGATGTTTAAGAAAATTTTCATTAATCAATTTTCCAAATTTAAATTTTCATGTGATTTGTTGAAATTTTCATGAAATTTTCACGTCCTTTAGTAACATAGTAGTTTTTCAAGCGTTCAATTTGTTCGAAAATTTCATTATTATCAAATCAATTTTCTTAGTTAAGCCTAGTTAAACCTCGAATATTTCAGAAACGCTTAATCTTTTCGAAGTTCAAGTAGAATACATTTTTTATAAAACAATCAGCGAAAAGCTAAATCATCAAAAAATGGCATATTATTTAAAAATAAAATCCTAACCTCAAAGTTTTTATGTAGCAATAACCATAGAAGAACCCCTGTTTCTACGGCACTGTATTTTATCAGATGATTGTAATAATATGTGAATATGTGTATTGATAGTGGGTGAGTCGTCCCAAAATATCAGATTTTCAAATCTACTTCAGTAGAAATGTTAATAAGAAAACTGATTTGCTAAGTAACACTTTAAGGTCCTATATTTTGGAAATAAAAGCGACTAGAAAAAAAAAACATTTTCATTTAATTTTGCCTTTCTTAGCATGGGTAGATTAATTTCCATTTCTTCTTATACTAATATAGGAATATGAATAGGATTAGACAATAATCTGTTATCTATTATCTCCCCAAATTTCTCCTAAATATATGCCACCAAGTTCTTGCCTTGTATATTCAATTTTAGTATTATATAATAACTAAATACGTAGACTTTGACATTTACTAAATACGTAGACTTAAAATTTGAATATAAGAATTACATTGTTTTTTTTTATACTACTACATTTTATTAAATTAGCGAATCTGCAATAACCAGAAATATAATGCTTTAAGGATAACTGCCTGGGAGTCAATGAAACCTTTTAGGGTATTATTATAATTAAAAATTTAAATAGCCTTAATTATATATAGCTTATAATGTGAATAATAATTACCATAAACTTATATAACGACCCTCTAAAAACTCCAGAAGTGCAGACATAAATGCTCCTTTACGTAGAGACGGAAAATAGAGAAGTTTTCATACTAATAACTATAAAATGCCACGCTGTTATATCCTCTTTTAAAACCTTAATAATTCCACGTTTTGATTTCCAAGCAACGTGCATAAAATGGCGGCAACCGGAACACAGGTGCTTTTAACGGTGTGGTGGTACATTGAAATTCAGACATTTTGATGGTAATAAGATGAAAGCCCTCCTTTGCATTTAGATTTCGCATTTTAAAGTAGAAAACAATTGTTTGCGCTGATGTCAATTTATAGGTGTAATGGGCGAAGTAATTCACATTATTTTCAACTTAAGTCCTTCATATATCAAATATTACATTTGGTACGAAACCTCGCGTAGAACGAACATATTAAACTCGTGTATACGGAAAGAGTATCACTAGAATTTTTATTAAAACTTTTATATCATTAATTCTGGATACTGCATAAAAATCATTAAACTGAAAAATTATAAATAATTTTATTTCAGTTTAATGCTTGATGATGAGTACAATATAGTCGAAACAGTTTATTAATATAGTGAGTATTAACAAACTTTAAAAAATTTCAAATAACTGAATTAAAGTATTTATTATTCGTAATGCTAAACAAGCTTTATGCTAACAAAATAAATAATAGTTTTTTGTAATATGACAGATTAGAGTTTTTTATTATTAATAAATATAACAATAATAATAAAAATTATTTTTTTAACAGTACAAAATAATAATATAACAACCTTAAATTATCATTTAAAATACATACGTATATTTAACAAATTGATTGTATTTCTATTGTCCACCTCAATATTTTGAAATTAATATAAAATTAAATGCATTAGCTTGAATTTTATCGCCTTCCCTATCGTAAAATCGAACTAATAATAAGGGGAAAATTAAACAAATTTCCTGACCAAAATTACGGAATTAAACGTGTCGATCTGATTTCGGGAGCTATTGTTAAAAATTACACACAATTCCCGTGATAAGTATCAGTTTTATTTATTAAATAACTGTATAATTTCGTCGGCACAGACATTATCGGCACCGTATCGTTTATTTTTATTTTATTTTGGGGTCCACTAGCAATTCCGTGAAATGTACCACTTGACCTGGACCAGGTGAAATGTAGTAGCAACACAGTGTTGTTTATAGATTAAAATCTGCAATTCATCATAACACCGGAAACATAAAACTGAAATGAATTGGCGATAATTAGCTTTTGCACTATAATAGTTTCCTACAGAGAAATTCACAACGATAAGGAACAATGTTACAACAATGACAATATAATATACGTGAAACTTGATACGTGAAAATTACATTGTCAACATAATTTTTTCATATTTGATTTTATTGTTTTTTTATTAATTAATTTATTGATTTGAGGTATTAAGGTATTAAACAGAAATATAGTATTTAATATATAACATAGAACAGACATACAATATTGAACAATTTTAATAATGTATCAAACGGTGCATGAGCGTGATTTCATTATTACTTAAATTCAAAATAATTATGTTACATTTTGATATAAAAACTTATAGTGACCGCCAAAAAGTTGGCATCGTATGGGACTTTTTTTCTTATCGATCTTTCAAACAACTTTTTTACGGCATTAATTTGTGCTTGTCTACAAACCTTATTAGCCCTTATCAGATGTATCGAGTGATTTTTACTTGCCTAAAAAATCTTGTTACTTGTAATTAACAACAAATTACTACAGTAATTACTAAACTTGCCTAATAATATGCTGGGTATAAAAAATTTCTAAGAACGATTACATTATAATAATAATTAATGCAAATGTAGTGATGTCGAAGAAAGTTTAAATTATATAAATCCTTATAAAACGATCTATTTATTATCTAATACAAAATCAGTCAATTATATTTCAGCAACTTTATTGTCTAATAAAAAGCTAATTACATCTTAAAAATATCATATTTTTGAATTAACTGCAAGCTTGTACCTTACGCCAGGGTTAGATAATTTCAGTTTAGTGTTTATGATTCAGAAGTTAAAATTAAGAGCTGTAAATAATTATTGTGCAAAAAAATTTTTCAAAAATTGCGACGGAAATTTATTTAATTAATTTATATGTGGGTATATAGAATGGCCAATCAAATTGTTTTAATCCCATAGTAATAAAACTACATATCTCAAAATAAAATCATACAAAGTATTAAATTCTATACAAAATTTTATGCTTTGCGCGGAAATTTGGAACAATAAAATAGGCATTATAAATCGGGCAAGAATACAGAAATATCATGAAAGTAGATAGGCCAGGACAGTTCTGGACCAATTTCTAACCAATTTTAGTATTTTTAAAATTTGCCGCAAGTTCTCAACTGCTGCACAAAATTTGATACATACATTTTGAGCTTCAGGAGTCAAATCCTATAAAAAATCTTGGAAAAATATTTTCAAATTTGCATATGTTTAGATCCATACATATAGAAACATATCCACATGCATACAAGATACGTTTTGCTAAATATTTTTTACTGAAATTAATCCTCGAGTGCAAATAAACATCCCCAAAAAACATATTCAGAGATGGATCTCAACATTTTTAAATTTGAAAATATTTTTCCAAAATTATGAAGATTTTTTATAGGATTTAACTCCTGAAGCTCAAAATTTATATATGAAATTTTGTGCTGCAGTTGAAAACTTGTGTCAAATTTTAAAATTACTAAAATTTGTTAGAAATTGGTCCAGAGCTGTCTTGGCCTTTCATCTACTTTTATGAAAATATTTTTCCAAAATTAGGAACATTTCTTATAGAATTTAATTCCTGAAGCTCAAAATATATCTCTCAAATTTTATTCTGCAGTTGAGAACTTGTGACAAATTTCAAAATGGTCCTCGTAAATTAAAAAATGTAACAAATTTAAAAATATTTTTAATTGAAGAAATATTTGAAGAATTTTTACTGAAATTGCCCTGAGTGCAAATAATAATCTCAAATTGTTCCAATTCATTACGAATCTTAAGATCAGCAATCTCGATAATTTCTTATTAGCCTATCTTAAACCAAAATAATTTAATTGGCAACTCGTTATATAAATTTAAAAATAATTGTAATTTCTGATAAATTCACCTGGGACTAGTCTGAGGTATAGTCTGCTTTATTTTTTATTACTCGTTTTACAAATTAAACAAAATTTTGTAATTTCTGATGAATTCACATGGGACTAGTCTGAGGTATAGTCTGCTTTATTTTTAAATACTCAATAACAATATTTTAACAACATTTTGAGTTTTTACGAATTGCTGTTGTATTTATTATAGAATTTGGCTAATTTTCATGTTATTGTAAATTAATTTGCATAATTTCTGAAAACTGAAATTAATTTAATTGGCAGCTATTATATAAATTCAAAAAAAACAATTGTATATTCTGACTTACGATTTTTTTTTGCGTTTTTTTAAATCAATGCCGAAACCATAAAAGCTTGATGATTTAATATCTTATTGAAATCCAATGCAATTTTAAACTTTATAATATATTCATGACATTTTGGATCTTCTGCCTCATTTTGAATCCTCGAAATTTTTTTATGAGAAAGTTTTGAATTTTCTTGTTTCTTCATTATACCTACTTATGTTTTATCTATTTTGAATCCTTGAAATTTTCTTATCAGAAAAACTTGAATTTTGTGTTTCTTCTTGATACTTATATTTTATCTTTATTTATCTTTATGTATTACTTATTTGTTATAATTTTTTTTTATTTTGCAATTATGTTTTATTTTTGAGTTAAATTTAGACAATTTGATGAGCACTTTTTAGTAATTAAAAATAAACATGAAAATTATTTACTGACTTATTTAAGACATGTGATGATTATTTTTTTGCAGCTTTTTACTTCTGCCTCCAAATTACAAAAGATGGTATTATTTACTAAGCTAATTTTGACAGAACGTTTGCAATTCTAATTATTTTTGTTAGAACTTCTACTTATTTTACATAATACGTACAACGGTATGTAAAACAATATATTAACAAAAGTTTTTTATTTTGGAATTATGGTTTATTTTTGAATTAAATTTAGACAATTTGATGAGCACTCTTTAGTAATTAAAAATAATCATGAAAATGATTATTTTTTTGCAGCTTTTTACTTCTGCCTCTAAATTACAAAGGATTGTATTATTTACTTAGCTTATTTTGACAGAATGTTTGCAATTCTAATCATTTTTTTAGAAGTTCCACTTATTTTACATAATACGTACAACGGTATGTAAAACATTATATTAACAAAAGTTTTTTATTTTGCAATTATGGTTTATTTTTGAATTAAATTTAGACAATTTGATGAGCACTCTTTAGTAATTAAAAATAATCATGAAAATTATTTACTTCTGACTTATTTAAGACATGTGATGATTATTTTTTTGCAGCTTTTTACTTCTGCCTGTAAATTACAAAGGATTGTATTATTTACTTAGCTAATTTTGACAGAATGTTTGCAATTCTAATAATTTTTTTAGAAGTTCCACTTATTTTACATAATACGTACAACGGTATGTAAAACATTATATTAACAAAAGTTTTTTATTTTGCAATTATGGTTTATTTTTGAATTAAATTTAGACAATTTGATGAGCACTCTTTAGTAATTAAAAATAATCATGAAAATTATTTACTTCTGACTTATTTAAGACATGTGATGATTATTTTTTTGCAGCTTTTTACTTCTGCCTCTAAATTACAAAGGATTGTATTATTTACTTAGCTAATTTTGACAGAATGTTTGCAATTCTAATCATTTTTTTAGAAGTTCTACTTATTTTACATAATACGTACAACCGTATGTAATACAATATATTAACAATAGTTTGATATTCTACAAATTGCTGTGGTATATGTTATTGATTTGTTATAAAATTTTGCATCTGTTAACTCAATTTTAACCTAAGCAGCATCACTACTATCGGACCGAAAAAAATGATTGCCTGTTCGTTTTATAAATTTAAAACAACATGAAAATTTGCAGTTTTCGATTAATTTACCTGGTATTATTACTTTTTATATGATTTTTTTTTAGGTTATTTAGGTTATTTAGGTTTTCATTATCATAAAAACGGTATACTTCTTGAACTTCGAAAAAATGAAGCGTTTCTGAGATATTCGAGGTCAAACTATGGTACAACAAGGCAAATTGTTAATTGATATATATTTTTTTATTTAACTTTGTATTGTCTTAAAAACGGTATACTTTTTGAACCTTTTTTTTATTCCTGAACTAGGCAGAACACATAAAATAATTTTAAAAAACAATTTTAATAATAATATATTGTGCTTAGAAACATTTCATAATTGTTTAATAATATTAATTGACATTGAAATAAAACTGTTTAGTATTACTCTGTTAAGAAAAGAAGAATTTTAACACTCAAATGATCTTAGAGCAAGATTCAACAATTTATTATTATTATTATTATTATTATTATTATTAGACGAAAATCACGAAAAATGGTAATTTCTGGCCAATTTATATAGTATGGTTATTTTTTTCAGTTTTTGAATTTTGCCGACAAATCATAAACATTAATATTTTTTATTTTATTTTGATAGGATTCCTACTAAATCATTTTTTTTTATTGTTACATTACATTACATAATCCAACCCTCTGTTACCCATTGGGTGTCGAAGTAATTGTTAATTGTTACGAATAAAATAAAATTATGTAATTTTGATTTATTTTTGAACTGTAATATGTTTCATTTTTAATTAGTCAAGAAATATATTTTAATAAAATTTAGAATTGTTACGAAATGCTGTTGTATTAATTATAGCATTTTGTTATTTTTCACTTAATTGTAAATTAATTGGCACACTTACTATTTTTCATGATTTTCTTTTTATAATAATAATAATAATAATAATAATAATAATAAAATATTGTTGAATCTTGCTGTGTACAGTTTTTTGTGACTGCTGAACTTCGTTGACTAAATCAAAAACATATCCGTATATTCACTATTGGTGTAAGTTTTCATAGTTATGCAAGAAAAGATTTTTACTTTTTACAGAATAGCACTCAAACTTCTTCTTTTCTTAACAGAGTAATACTAAACACCTTTTTTCTAATGTCAATTAATATTATTAATCAATTATTGATTGTTTCTAAGCACAATACATTATTATTAAAATTGTTTATTTTATTCAATTATTATATGTGTTCTGCCTAGTTCAAGACTTCAGTTCTTGAACTAATTATTAAACAATTTTGGAATGTTTCTAAGCACAATACATTATTATTAAAATTGTTTTTTAAAAATTATTATATGTGTTCTGCCTAGTTTGACCTCGAATATCTCAGAAACGCTTCATTTTTTCGAAGTTCAAGAAGTATACCGTTTTTAAGATAATACAAAGTTAAATAAAAAAATATATATCAATTAAAAAAATCGCAACCTCAAAGTTTTTATGTAGCAATAACCGTAGAAGAAAACCTGTTTCTACGGTATTGTGTTTACTCAGATGATTGTAATTATTTGTGAATATGTGTATCGATAGCGGGTGATCACGAAATATCACATTTCCAAGTCTACTCTAGTAGAAATATTATAAGAAAACTGATTTGCTAAGTAACACTTTAAGGGCATATATTTTGGAAACAAATGCGATTAGAAAAACAAAATATTTTCATTTTCATTTAATTTTGCCTTTCTTAGCATGCTCCTAGATTTACGCCACGAAGTTGTGGGACACCCTGTATAATTTATAAAATTCATAACACACTTAAAGTTTGCCAACAATATTAAATGTACTTCTGACATAAATCTCAAAATAAGACAGTTGAACGACTAATTCTGAAATTTGAAATAAGAAATAACGTTCTAGATGGATTGAGAATTTTAAATTATAAGTCCTCACTGTTGCTAATTCCGAAACTGTGAGAAGTCAGTTATAACTTATCAAATGTATTCTAAAATTCGTAATGATTAAGCGATTTGAATTGGAAATCAATTCTGAATTTGGTAGTCACAGAATGTTTCGGAGGATCGACGAATTCTAAGATTACAAGTCACATGACATTTTAAATGTTATACTACCTCTAAAATGAATAATTATTAAACATTATAGGTTCAGAGATTCAGAGATTTAAAATTAAAACAAAACATAAAATGTTACCGTGGAATACACATTCTGAAATTGTTCGCTAAGTCTCTTAACAAGCAATATTTTGTCATAGTCAGAATGCATTCGTAGAATTTTGGCATGGAGGCTAATTCTGAATTTGCAGAATAGGCGACGTAAGTTAATATATAAATTTTTGTTGTGCTAGAGTTATGTTTAATACCCTACAAATCAAAATATCTACATATGTTCTATTTATTAATAATTATGTGTATTTGCATTTTATTTAATTGTCCTATATCTACAGTGTCCAATCAATCTGAAGTTAATTGCTTTGCATTGACTACATTATTAATCTAAGTATTTTATAAGAGATTCGGCTAATTTTAATTTGGGTGCAGATTCCCAGATGCGTACGCTTTAAGTTAATAAAACCGTATATTTATGCCGCTCATTCTTAAGCAAATATTCAGCTTGGGCCGTTTCAAACGCGGCTTTATCCGCTGCTGGAAGACCCGCTTTATTTGTGTTTTACATGGACGGGTGTTAAAGTTTCGGTCGTGTTGACATAACTTCCTGATAACCTCTCGCCGATTTCACTAATAGTGTTCAGGCGTGGTGATTTCATTCCATTTTATTTTATTTGCAGTGAAATACCTGAGGGAGGTGACCCCCTATTTCCGTAAAGCGAGTATCATCTCCGAGGTGGGATGGGAGCTTCAAAGGGGGTTCCTGTCCGGTGCTCCGCCAGCTGTCAGATCTCCCCAACGAGCTGACACGCGATATCTTCCTCTGCAGCTCTGCCACTTGGCAAGGAACTTCAGATACCCCGATCCAGGTGAGGAAAAAATCATACACTGTTCTCAATGGAATTTACAATTATTGACGAGCGTTATTTTGATATAAATTCTGTATATGCGTTAGGAGAAGATTTAAGATAAAACACGAAAAATTTAAAACCTGACAAGTTATTATAATATAATAAGATTTTTTTTTCGTCGTCGTCGTCATTTCAACGCCTACTACAAGAAAATGTACGAAATGTATTAACAAGCCTTTTTTCTGAACAAAAACAATAGAAACCATACTGTGATATAAATAGTTGAATTCGTAATATAAAATGCTATCTAAGACAGGGTGTAATTTTTTTACAGACCACATAAAAAAATAAAGTTGATGATGGTTTCTTCGAAAAGAAACATTGTACTTAAAATTTGTAAACGCTGTCTTGTAGAGCTAAAAATATGGCAATGAGAAAGTGCATTTGTTTTTTTATAACTTATCAAATGACTCGTGAAAAAAATAACAACGAAATCGCAAGATTTCTGATCTTGTCGAATATCTCCGGAAGTAAGCGGAAATTTCTGAACTTTTCAATGAAGTTATCAAATATTCATCAATAATTAAGTTAATGCAAAATTTTGTTTGGAAAATAAACATAGCACTCTTTTTTTTTGTTACAGGAAATGATAAAATACAATATTCATCGAAAAAATTTAAATCGTAATATGTAGAAATATTTTATTTATGTGGTCGTTACACTTACAATTTACAATGAAAATTTGAAATTTTCAAATGCAATTTCATAATTTTCTAAGAAAGTTCTACAAGTACCATTGGTAGGGAATTTCATCACTTCCAGTAAAAAATTTGCAACTGCCAGATAAATTTTAAATCAATGCTTAAATTACACAAGTTATACAAATTAGTAAATTACTTATTACGTATTTGAAAATATCATTATTTTTATGAAATTCCGAAATATCTATTGTAACATAAACATTGCAGTGAAAGTTATTAAAATGTCGACTTGAATTTAAAAAATATAGGTAATTACATTTTTTTTACTGTAAAAGATGAAATTGTCGTTTCAACGACAATTTCATCATTTTTTACAAGTTGTACAAGTACAAAGTTGTACAAGTTTTCATCGAAAATTATGAAAATGTAATTAAAAATTATTAATATTCATTGAATTGTGCAAAATTTTCATTGGTAATTAAAGACAGCACTAAATATTATAATATTCGCAGCATGAATTTAGAATGTTGCTGCAAACTGCAAAATTATTATTGGAAATGGTGAAATCTTCATGAAAACAAAGAAAAACACGAAATTGCAGTTGAAAATTACAAATTTTGATAGAAAATTGCAAAAAATGTGTTATAAATTAAACATTGTAGTGAAAATTTTAAGATTTTCAGCATGAGTTTAAATTTTGAGTGGCAATAACAAAGGTTTTAATTTTTTATAAAAACAAATACCATGAAATCGCACTTGAAAATTGCAAATTTTGATAGATAATTGCAATATATTAATTGTAAATTAAACACTGCAGTGCAAATTTCAACATTTTCAGCATGAATTTAAAATTTTAGTAGCTATAACAAACGTTTTTGGTAGAAATAGTGAAGTGAACTCTTGAAGTGCTCATCGAAGATTATATTATCATAATTTAAAATTAGCAACATTCGTTGAAAACGGCAAAATTCTGATGAAAATTAAAGACAGGACTGAAAATTATAAAATTCTCAGCATAAACTTAATATGTTGTTGGAAACTGCAAGATTTTTACTGAAAACTGCAAAATATTTACTGGAAACGGAAAATTTTTCATAAAAACAAAGAAAAACTCGAAATTACACTTAAAAATTACAAATTTTGCTAGAAAGTTGCGAAATTTTCATTGTAAATTAAACATTGCAGTAAAATTTATCTGGCAGTTGCATATTTTTTTTACTAGAAATTATGAAATTTCTATTGGTACTTACAAAACTTTCTACTAAAATTATGAAATCAAATTTTCATTGAAAACTGCGAAATTTTTGTTTGTAAATTAGACAATGCAGTGAAAGTTATAAAATGGTTATCACAAATTAAAACAATTACCGCAATTAAAGCAATTACTTGCGAAATTTTAACAAGGAATACGAAGCAATTTCGATTGAAACATATAAAGTAAGTAGGTAGAAATTTAGTTGGAAATTAACGTCTGAACTGAAAATTATAAAATTCTAAGCATAAATTTAATATATTGTTATGTGGTAGGAAACTGCAAAATGTTTACTGAACATTGCAAAATATTTACTGAAAACGGATCTTTTTTTTCATAAAAACAAAGAAAAACCCGAAATTGCACAAAATTACAAATTTTGATAGAAAATTGCAAAGTTTTAATTGTAAATTAAACATTGCAGTGCATATTTCAACATTTTCAGCATGAATTTAAAATTTTAGTAGCAGTAACAAACGTTTTTGCTAGAAATAGTGAAGTGAACTCTTGAAGTGCTCATCGAAAATTATGTTATCATAATTGAAAATTAGCAACATTCGTTGGAAACGGCAAAATTTTGATCAAAAATTAAGACAGCACTGAAAATTATAAAATTCTTGGCATAAATTTAATATGTTGTTGGAAACTGCTAGATATTTACTGAAAACTGCAAAATATTTACTGGAAATGGATTTTTTTTTTCATAAAAACAAAGAAAAACTCGAAATTACACTTAAAAATTACAAATTTTGATAGAAAGTTGCGAAATTTTGATTGTAAATTGATTATTTTTTTTTATATTTTGATAGAATATTGCAAAATTTTGATTGTAAAATAAACATTGCAGTAAAAATTATCAAATTTAAGCATTAATTTAAAAATTATCTGGCAATTGCACATTTTTTACTGGAAGTGATGAAATTTCCTACTTGGTAGGATGGTTTATAAAACTTTCTACGAAAATTATGAAATTTCATTTGAACATTTCAAATTTTTGTTGTAAATTTCGAAATTTCTGTTTGTAAATTAAACATTACAGTGAAAGTTATATAATTGTCAGCATAAATTAAAAGCAATTAGCGGCAATTGCAAATTTTTTACTGGAAATACGACAAAATTTTCATTGAAACTTATAAAGTAAGTAATAATAATAATAATAAAGAATATTTATTAGCAAAAAACGCTACATAATTTACAAAATTTTATCTTCAAGTAGGTAGAAATTTACTTGCAATGAAGATATCAAACGGACGAAAGAGTGCAAAATTTGAATTTATCTATCAAAAATATCAGAAACTTCAAAAAGAAAGTTTCACTATAAAACTGAGAAAAGTTTCGAGAGAAATTTAGACCAATAAATTACGCAACGTTTTTGTAATTTAACCGCCTTTGTAACTTTTACGGTTTCCGACATCCCCATGATGTTGATCCTTATCTTGGACACCCTGTATATACACGTAACCAAATATTATGTTACAATGAAAGTTATATAATTGTTAGCATAAATTAAAACAACTAGCGGCAATTGCAAATTTTT
Organism: Othius punctulatus; assembly: GCA_951805005.1. Classification (NCBI taxonomy): domain Eukaryota; kingdom Metazoa; phylum Arthropoda; class Insecta; order Coleoptera; family Staphylinidae; genus Othius; species Othius punctulatus. The sequence continues at coordinate 15,950,098 of OX638138.1, forward strand.
TACTGGAAATACGACGAAATTTTCATTGAAACTTATCATGTAAGTAGGCAGAAATTTATTTGCAATTAAGATAACAAACGGACGAAAGACTGCATAATTTGAATTTATGTATCAAAAATATCAGAAATTTCAAAAAGAAAGTTTCACTATGAAACTGAGAAAAGTTTCGAGAGAAATTTATCCTACTAAATTGTGCAACGTTTTTGTAATTTAACCGCCTTTGTAACTTTTACGGTTTCCGAGATCCCATGCTGTTGATCCTTATCTTGGTCACCCTGTATATACATGTAACCAAATATTATGTTTTAAATTATTTGGTTTCTTAATTTTTTTTTAATTGAGGCAATTATCTCTTTTTACATTGCAATTTTGAATATTTGTTTTTGTGCATAGTTATTTTATGTGATGAATTGTACAAAGCTTAAAAGCATTTTAAATTATTTAATTTCTTAATTGTTTTTTTTTAATTGTGCCAATTATCTCTTTTTACATTGCAATTTTGAATATTTGTTTTTGTGCATAGTTATTTCATGTGATGAATTGGACAAAGCTTATGCAATAAGCTACCATAAATTTATTAATAAAGCAGTGTAATAAAAAACCAATAATAAGTTCCTTTTTAAGAAAATTTCTTTAGTTGTAAAAACAAACCGCATTATATTACGATTATATATATATATATATATATATATATATATATATATATATATATATATATATATATTACCACAAGAAGCAAGTAGTACAGATAAAATTTTCATCACGTTTTAAACATTAAATTCTCAAGTAGAGCGTTGGAGAATATTTTATGACAGTATATTATATTTTAATGATGCTTGGGGGCTTGAAGAACAATTAAAAATATCTTGTATTATTCGCACTAGCAGGTGAAATATTTTTCATCTATAATTAGGAAAACAAATAACATTATAACAGCTATGAATACAGAAAATCTAATCAATCGAGTGTTACTTAGAAATGAGTTTCATTGCTTCACGAAGTTACGGCTAGCATTATTAATTATAAATTTTCCATTACGTTTATTCATGAACATATCCTTTTCATAACATTGTAATCAATAATTTATATACACGGTGATTCATTTAAGAAGTAAAGGGTTTATTAGATGATAAGGTAGATAGATAAATTTGTTTCTTGCATAGCAATATAGTCATACACAGACATAATGCAGACGTATTGAGATCTTACATATTAGAATATACAGGGTGTCCCACGCTCATGGACAATTAAAAGTTTATGCGGTTCTCGATAAGATGAAAATTTAAAAAAAATCATCCAAACATGGCTGATTTCGTTCCCATCAGATGAAATACTTTAAACCTTTTATCACGTTTGGTTCTACAAGAAGTAACCATTAACTTTTGTTTTTTTTTAAAATAAAATACCCTATATATTATTATGTTTCTGGCTTTCACGTTTAATTTGAAACAAAATACAAACAAAAATATGGCTGATTTCGTTCATACCCAATAAACTTTCAATGGTCCATAGGCGTAGGACACCCTGTATATAAGAGTACACACAATGATAAATGAAGGTTGGTCTTCTAATTAAAATTATTCACTTCGTGTGGTAGTAACATTGTAGAAACATAGCAGCGATTGTAACTTTGCACAAGCTACGTGCTCACTTGCCTTAACTCCCACTTGCAGCGTGTAAACACGCTTTTGCTGATGCCAGATCACAAGTCGGGTATATTATCACATTGGCTTGGTGGCTGCTCTGCCCTAATTGATTATATAAAACTACAAAGCCGAACATTTTCTTGCACGAAATCCAAACCCTGTTAAATTTAACAAACTTCGAATCTCATCTAATAAGCAAGACGTCGATGACGAGTCTCGTGAAAGAACCACCATGTACACATCTATGAATATAGAAGTATATAATTACAATTTAAAGTGGTAAGTTTGCATAAAGTTAAGTCTATTACTAATAAAATCTTCAGGAGAGATCATAATTCGTTTTTTTTTTGTATAGAAAACTGTTCATGTTATTTTGATACTACGCCGATATATTAATAATAAAAATACCATATCCATAAATTAATTAACAATCATATAATCGTTTATACAATATGTACAATTTCAATAAATTGACTTTTAATGTTGAAATATTATTTCCGCACTTTTTAGGAAATATTCCACTTTTTATAACTCAAATTAGTATTCAAATGTTGAAGTTATCCAACCTCTAGTAGAAAAAAGTATTTTTGTAGATATTTAAGGTGTTACCTTTCTCCAGGGATACCCTTTATATTAAAAGTGAACAAATTGTTGCTGCTACGAAAATGGGCATCATTATTGGTATAGATGTGATGGGAACATAATTGCAGTAATAGTTGGTGATTAATTATAACGATGCTCCAGGATAGAGTTAATTATATGCTATATATACTAGTATACAGAGAGCGCATTAAGTATAAAGATATGGTTTTATTTTTCCCCTGTATAAATTTTCGAAACACGCTTAACAGGTCAAAATGATTTTTTTTTTCAAACAAATATTTTGAGACCATTTTCAATTTTCCATCTCTCTCCGTTTTGAAGTTATGGCGTCAGAGCCATTTTTTTAAATGACAACCTATATTTTTTATTATTGATTTTGATAGTACTTTTTATTATGTTTTCAACAACATGACATTTTCAATATGCAACATTTGAAAAATAAATGAGAAAAAGTGCGTTACAGTAAAACTATTAAATTATTATTTTAATGTGCAGAATGCATCTAGTTACCATTCAAAACAACGTCAGTTAAAACAAAATTAGGAAAACAGGCTTTTTATTTATAACACATGTGTAAAGGAAAATATATGTTTTATGAAAATTTGGAAGTACGTTTTCTTGCAGTAATAGTTTATTTAATCAACATACTGAAATTGAAATTTAAAATTTAAATACTCCTATTAAAATAATAATTAAATTTTAAAATAATTTTATATTGTTTTTAACTATTTGGTAAGAAATTTACATTTTGCGAAGCGTTTTAAATTTGGAATTTTAAAATTTACCCGAGCAAATTAAACTTTGCATTGCTAATGCAAAAATTATCAACAGAGTTTTCCGAAAAGTGTATTTTTAAAATTGCAAGTTAATTAATGATCAATGTGGCTTTACCTATGTAAACATGAACATTGAACATGTAACAACACCAATAAGTTATCTTATCTTATCAGAATCTTATTCATCTCATCTTATCTTATTTAGAAATCGTGATTTCGAAATGGAGTATGTCTGTGTGTCTGTCTGTCTGTTTGTCTGTCTGTCTGTGTATCTTCAGCCTTTGCTCTCTTTACGGCCTAGACAAAGTACTAAGCTGAAGCTTGAAAACTTTGCAGGTTTTCACTGCTTCTGCTAATTTTTTTATATATTTTATTGGAAATATGACGATTTTGATAGGTGCAGCTGAAAACTGGTATGGGCAGTAAAACCCAGACCAGTTTTCAGCTGCAGCTATCAAAATCGTCATATTTCCAATAAAATCTGTAATATTTTTAGCAGAAGCAGTGAAAACCTGCAAAATTTTCAACACCAATTGTAGAAATCTGCGATATTTTCCAAATTGACTTCTAATATTGTTGAATTTTCAATTGAAACTTCCCAATTCAATTTTTCAAAATCTGTCAAATTTTCAACTTCGACTTTCGAAACTTGCGCCATTTCACAATTTCTCCATTTTAACGCTTTGGATATGTAATTTTTATTGAAGCAATCCAAATTTATGAAATTTGACAACTTAATTGATGTAATTTGCCGAAATTTTGCAAATCTGGCAAAGTTTTACTGTAAGTTTTCAATTATTACTTTCAGAATTCAGTGATTACTTCAAAATTTTATATTATTACTATTAGTATTTCAATTACTGCAAAATGTTCAAAAGTTGTAACGAAATTTTTAATTATTTCCGTAAAATAGTCGATGATTCCAATCATTTCTGTCAAAATTTCAAATATTCTGCCTTCCTGATGATCATTTCAATGATTTTTACCAGTAATACAATGAGATTGATTCTGATTTTGAAATAAACTGCACTTTAGTCAAAATGGCAATAATAAATTCTGAATACTTTTGTATGACGCTATATATATATATATATATATATATATATATATATATATATATATATATATATATATATATATATATATATATATATATATATATATATATATATAAGGCGATGTATGTAATTTGGGGAGAAATTATTGAAATTAAAAACGTTGACAGAATGACTGATATTTTAACAAGAAGTACTTAAGGACATTTGCACAGAAACGATTAAAAATATCATAGTAACGATTGAGTTTTTAAGTAATGGAAATTTGTACGATAATAATTGAATTTTTTTCAGTAATAATTGAATTCTGAAAGAAATATTTGAAAACTTATAACTAACTAACTTATGTGATAAAAGTAATTAGAAATTTAACAGTAATCAATGAAACTTTGGAAGCAATAATTGAAAATGTAATACAAATAATTAAAATTTTGACAGTAATCATTGAATTTTTTTCAAAATGAATTCTGTAATGGAGTCAATTTTGAAATCATGTTTGATATATGTTTTTTTGAAATTGCATTCGTATTAATTTTATCGTAATTAATTTGTTTTTGTATTAAGATTAGTTTTCAACAAATTAATATTTGAAGTTGAGCAAAGTGCAAAATAAACATGTCATTTCAGCAACAAAAATGTATTCAGCAATAAAAGTACACAGTAAGAAACTGTCAGTTTGAAAGTACTAAGATGGTAAGTCTAAATCATTTCTGTCAAAATTATAATGATTATACCTTCCTTTAATGATCAGTGTCAAAATTTCAATTATTTTTACCAATATTACTATAAAATTTATTCTGATTTTGAAAGAAATTGTACTTTAGTCAAAATGGCAATAATAAATTCTAAGTACTTGAATATGACGAATTGAATTTTTTTAAGTAATAATTGAATTCTGAAAGAAATATTCGAAAACTAATAACTAACTAACTTATCTAACAAAAGTAATTGGAAATTTAACAATAATCAATGAAACTTTGGCAGTAATAATTGAAAGTTTAATACAAATAATTAACATTTTGACAGTAATCATTGATTTTTTTTCAAAATGAATTCTGATATGGGATCAATTTTGAAATCATGTTTGATTTATGTTTTTTTTAATTGCATTCGTATTAATTTTATCGTAATTAATTGGTTTCTGTATTAAGATTAGTTTTCAAGAAATTAATATTTTAAGTTGAGCAAAGTGCAAAATGAACATGTCATTTCAGCAACAAAAATGTATTCAGCAATAAAAGTACAGAGTAAGAAACGGTCAGTTTGACAGTACTAAGATGCTGAGTCTCAACCATTTCTGTCAAAATTTGAATTATTCAACCTCCCCTTAATGATCAATGTCAAAATTTCAATTATTTTTACTAATATTACTATAAAATTTATTCTGATTTTAAAAGAAACTGCACTTTAATCAAACTGGAAAAATAAATTCTGAGTACTTGAGTATGACTTTATATCCATATTTATTGATTTATGTACTTCCTCTAACTGGTGGTTTGGCAGTATAATTCTTGTAGGTGATGTATGTATTATTCGCAGAAATTATTGAAATTAAAAATGTTGACAGAATTACTAATATTTTAACAGGAAGTAATGAAATTTTCAAAGAAACGATTAAAAATTTCATAGTAACGATTGAGTTTTAAAGTAATGGAATTTTGTATGGTACTAAGTGAATATTTTTTATGTAATAATTGAATTCTGAAAGAAATATTTGAAAACTAATAACTAACTAACTTATCTGACAAAAGTAATTGGAAATTTAGCAGTAATCAATGAAACTTTGGCAGTAATAATTGAAAGTTTAATACAAATAATTGATATTTAGACAGTAATCATTGATTTTTTTTCAAAATGAATGTTGATATGGAGTCAATTCTGAAATCACGTATTATTTAGGTTTTTTTAATTTGCAATCGTATTAATTTTATCGTAATTAATTTGTTTCTGTATTAAATTTTAAAAGCTGTCGATTAGTTTTCAAGAAATTAATATCTTGAGTTGAGCAAAGTACAAAATAAACATGTAATTTCAGCAGCACAAATGTATCCAGCAACAAAAGTACAGAGTAAGAAACTGTCAGTTTGACAGTACTAAGATGGCAAGTCTCAATCATTTCTGTCAAAATTTGAATTATTCTACTTTCCCTTAATGATCAGTGTCAAAATTTTAAATATTTTTTCGAATATCACTATATAATTTATTCTGATTTTGAAAGAAATTGCACTTTGGTCATACTGGCAAAATAAATTATGAGTACTTTAGTATGACGTTATATCCATATTTATCCATTTATGTACTTCCTCTAATTGGTGGTTTAGCATTATAATTCTTGTAGGTGATGTATGCATTTTAGGTAGAAATTATTGACATTAAAAATGTTGACAGAATTACTAATATTTTAACAGGAAATAATGAAATTTTCACAGAAACGATTAAAAATTTCATAGTAACGATTGAGTTTTAAAGTAATGGAAATTTATACGGTAATAATTGAAATTTTTTCAGTAATAATTGAATTCTGAAAGAAATATTTGAAAACTAATAACTAACTTATCTGACAAAGTAATAGGAAATTTACCAGTAATCAATGAAACTTTGGAAGCAATAATTGAAAATGTAATACAAATAATGAACATTTTGAAAGTAATCATTGATTTTTTTTCCAAAATGAATTCCGATATTGAATCAATTTTGAAATCATGTTTGATTTATGTTTGTTTTAATTTGCATTCTTATTAATTTTATCGTAATTAATTTGTTTTTGTATTAATTTTTAAAAGCTGTCGATTAGTTTTCTTGAAATTAATATTTTAAGTTGAGCAAAGTACAAAATAAATATGTAATTTCAACAACAATGTATCTAGCAATAAAAGCACAGAGTAAGAAACTGTCAGTTTGACAGTACTAAGATGGTAAGTCTAAATCATTTCTGTCAAAATTTTAATGATTATACCTTCCTTTAATGATCAGTGTCAAAATTTCAATTATTTTTTTGAATATTACTATAAAATTTATTCTGATTTTGAAAGAAATTGCACTTTAGTCATTATGGCCAAATAAATTCTGAGTACTTGAGTTTGACTTTATATGCATATTTATTGATTTATGTACTTCCTCTAACTGGTGGTTTGGCTGTATAATTCATGTAGGTGATGTGTGTGTGTAAGTATTTTGGGCAGAAATTATTGAAATTGAAAATGTTGACAGAATTACTAATATTTTTAACACGCGGTAATGAAATTTTCACAGAAACGATTACAAATTTAATAGTAACAATTGAGTTTTAAGGTAATGGAAATTTGTACGGTAATAATTGAATTTGTTTCAGTAATAATTGAATTCTGAAAGAAATATTTGAAAACTAATAACTAACTTATCTGACAAAAGTAATTGGAAATTTAGCAGTAATCAATGAAACTTTGGCAGTACTTGTATTGTATATCCATATTTATTGATTTATGTACTTCCTCTAACTGGTAGTTTGGCAGTATCAATCTTGTAGGCGATGTATGCGTTTAGGGCAGAAATTATTGAAATCAAAAACGTTGACAGAATGATTGATATTTTAACAAGAAGTACCTATTGAGTGCACAGAAATGATAAAAAATTTCATAGTAACCATTGAGTTTTAAAATAATGGAAATTTGTACGGTAATAATTGAAAATTTTTAAGTAATAATTGAATTCTGAAAGTAATATTCGAAAACTAATAACTAAGTAACTTATCTGACAAAAGTATTTGGAAATCTAACAGTAATCAATAAAACATTGGCAGTAATAATTGACAATTTAATACAAATAACTGAAATTTTTACAGAAATCATTGAACATGGAAATAAGTTTGGCAGATACTTCTTAAACTCCATTATTATGACTGGGTAATTAACGCACGCTTTGAGTTTAAAAACTTCATTATTCATCCACTCGATGAAGACACTTTGTGCCGAAACATGTCGCAGATAATACAACAATTGTTTTAACTCAAAACGTGCGTTATTTACCCAGTCATAGTAATCATTGATTTTTTTTCAAAATCATCGTTGATATGGACTCAATTCTAAAATCATGTTTTGTATATGTTTTTTAAAATTTCAATCGTATTAATTTTATCGTAATTAATTTATTTCTGTATTAATTTTAAAATCTGTCGATTAGGTTTCAAGAAGTTAATATTTTAAGTTGAGCAAAGTACAAAATAAACATGTCATTTCAGCGACAAAAATGTATCCAGCAAGAATAGTACAGAGTAAGAAACTGTCAGTTTGACAGTACTAAGATGGTTTATTCTATTGAAATGCGTTTTGATATTTTTATGGGTATTATTTTGATTTCAAACAAGAGCTGCAGCTCTGGAGTAATTATTGTCATTAAATTAGAGGCTCACAATTTCAAAACACTCATTAATGGAAGAAACCTCCTTAGACTTGATCAAATTGATGGTTTCTTACTCTGTACTTTTGTTGCTGGAATGTCATATTTATTTTGTAGGTAATTTGCTGAACTTCAAAAATTAATTTATTGAAAACTAATCGATATATATTTAAAATTGATACACTGTAGAACCAACTAAACCACCTTAGACCTATCAAATTGACGGTTTCTTACTCTGTAGTTTTTCTACTGGATACAGTTTTGTTGCTGGAATGTCATATTTGTTTTGTACTTTGCTCAGCTCCAAAAATTAATTTCTTGAAAACTAATCGACAAATTTTTAAAATTGATACACTCTAGATCCAGCTAAACCACCTTAAACCTATCAAATTGACGGTTTCTTACTCTGTACTTTTTTTTGCTGGATACAGTTTTGTGGCTGGAATGTCATATTTATTTTGTAGGTACTTTGCTGAACTTCAAAAATTAATTTCTTGAAACGAATCGACATATTTTTAAAATTGATACACTGAAGATCCACCTAAACCACCTTAGACCTACCAAATTGACGGTTTCTTACTCTGTACTTTGTCTGCTGGATACAGTTTTGTTGCTGGAATGTGATATTTATTTTGTATGTTCGTAGATATGTAAGGTGTTCCTCTAGGGACACCCTGTATATTAAAAGTGAACCATTTTTTTCTGCTACGAGAATGGGCATCGGTATTGGTATAGATGTGATGGGAACATAATTGCAGTAATAGTTGGTGATTAATAATAACGATGCTCCAGGATAGAGTTAATTATATGCTATTAGTATAGAATACATAACTATAGTGCCTAGTGTGCATATAAATTGTTGTCATGATGTAGCATCTATGTTATGACACAAAGGAAAATAATACACATTTTAGTGTGCATTATTTGCAAGCTAAATATTCACTTTGCGCAGTAACAATGGATCCCTTTTATATTTTGATAGCAGGTACGTTTCACATGTCCGACATTCTGTCTCAGGGCCGCGTTTAGCTTGAGGAGTGGAAGGAAGGATGGTTGCGTCGGAACCTGGAAGATGAGAGCTGAAATTAAATCCCGTCCTGACTTCGTAAAACATGACGTCGGAGCGCTTGTAAAAATACCGCAGAAGTGCCGTGTAAAATACCTGGATTTACTTTGTAAGCTGTTATTTATTTTAAAACCTGCCCCGACAAATTATTCCCATGAATATTTATAAAATAGGTACGTACAGAAGCGCCGATTTGACTTATTACACTTTAATTTAATATTTGATTTGGTTAACTGGGAAAGTTTTAATTGAACAGCATTTTATAAACGCTCACGCCAACTACCGCTTTTTTGTTTTTAAAAAGTGGAACAATAAATCACTTGACACTTTACAATTAAAACAATAGTGTCTTCCTTTCTACTCTGGACACGAAACCCGTGCTCGCACAATGCTATCTTCCTCCGGGTATTTTTTTGTCCTGCGCCACAACATTAATCATCCTTTTAGCTTGCCTCATCCTGGCCAGAACGAAACGAGCAATTTCTAGACACGACTCACAGGAAATCGAATTTCCCTCCGTTTTTTTTTTTCACAAACTCCTCCTGTTAACATTCATAAGTTGTGCCCTGTACACGTGAGTTCGTTGCGTGTACATTTCGTATGTCATATTTATTTATGAAGACCCGCTTTGATCCCGCACACATTTGGCATACTTTCGCAGGCATGAGTTTCCAGCGGACAGCGCCTTTTATAGAATTACTTGTAACAATGGCCAAAACGGTGTTTAATTACGAGCAGAATGGATTTGGCCGCACTATGATGCAGATAGCTCCATTGTATTGCCCGGAAATTGCTGCGACTGGATTCAATAGGGGCGACTAGGCGATTTTCTCGGAGAGGTGAACTGACAACAACGACACCTATAATATAATCAGAAGACCCCTGAGTATCATTGTCCTCACTACCATCTCTCTACAATTTTCATTTCATTCATATGCTGATCTATACTTCCACAATGTGCATTAAATTTTTGTTGTTGCATAATCGCACTATAATTGGATCGCGTTATGCAGAAAACTACCAACCCACATTAGAACTAAAACGAGATATCAGACTTTACAGTTTTTATTATTATAATAAATTATTGACAAGTTTAAATTAATTTTTTATATTTTCATTATATTTTAAAACTAATAAAATAAAATTTTGAACAAAATATTTCCCTGTAAGATTTAAATTGTGCTAAATATGGCGGTGTTTTGAGGCTTCGTAACTTTCTGCTCTTTGTAAACAATAAAATCAAACATTTTTTGAACAAAAACGCCACACTTATTGTTTATTAATTAGTTATACAAATATAATAATGAACAAAACATTATTTCTTTATAGCTTTTATTCTGCACACATTTCAAAATCCAATTCTCTTCAATCTTCAATAATATTGGCACTTTCTAATTTTTCATAAAATAATTTTGCATCTGACGGGATTAGGTACAGCATTTCGCGTTAGTTTTGTAATTTGGCTTCTGCGATGGGATTTCCATTTGGCCACTCTGGTATCAAATCTTGGAAAATATCTTGTTTGTAAGGTCTCCCATGAACGGATTTTAGAATCGAAATCTTTTTGTAAGTGTTTATTCTTAAATTTATTCTCCGTCATCATTATTATAAAATATGCTTCTTTTTAAATTTTTATTTATCTTACTCTTAACCAGTTAATTTTTTCCTTGCTATCTGTAATTTTCCTATTAACAATTTTTTTATCAATATTTGTAACTGCCATAAAATCTTCTGCAGCCATTTGAGATGTCCAGAACAAAGATATTTTACACAAATTCTTTGAAGACTTGTTTCTACATTGTGTAAGACTGATATCAGTAATACAATCAATATAATGTTGCCATTCTGTCCTCCGCAAGAATCGCACCATAGAGTTAGATGCTTGATTCCTGCTGGGAAGTGACTTTTAATATGTTTTTAAAAGAACGCACCTATTTCTTGGGCCCATCTTCCAGCTACTCCCTCTATCCAAATGTTACAAAAACAGAGGATTTCTTTGCCACTACGTACTCCTGTGTTATAAACCCAAAGTTAGAGCTTATAAAATACAATCGAACAGGTCGATTTATTTTATTTATTCCGCATTTTCTGATGCACTTAAATAAAATTTGGAGCCAGTAATTTTTTATTTATGACGTTGACATCGTTGGCATTTTGTTAAATGGAATTCCATTTGTTGTTTATTTTGTTTTTTTTTGTTTGTTTTAACTATTATATAATACTATTAATAATTTATTTCTATGTCGACTTTTACGAGTATTACATTATAGAGCTCTTAATTCTCTTTTCAGTCACATTTTCTGATGCATTCAAATAAAATACGGACCCAGTAATTTTTAATTTATGACGTTTGACGTCGTTGCATTTTATTAAATTGAATTCCATTTTTTTTTTGTTTATTTTGATTTTTTTGTTTGTATTAACTTTTGTATAATAATAATAATAATAATTTATTTCTATGTCGATTCTTACGAGTATTACATTGTAGAGCTCTGAATTCTCTTTTCAGTCACATTTTTTTTTTTTTTTGCATAAATAGATGGTTGATTTAAATTCATAGTTCATTACTATGACTTCTAGAGATCATCAGTTCAGAGATTTCAATAATTATCAAGATTTCTAGAGATTTTTCAATCATTCTCAACATTTCTTAATAATTTTCGAGATTTAGACCGATTTCTTATTAATTCTCAAGATTTCGAGAGATTTTTCAATCATTCTCAACATTTCTTAATAATTTTCGAGATTTAGACCGATTTCTTATTTATTCTCAAGATTTCGAGAGATTTTTCAATAATTTCGAGATCATTAAAATCAGAAAATCAAAATTGATTCACACAATTAACTCGGATATATCACACATTTTTTCATTTTACAAATTTTTCGATAATTCTTAAAATATCTAAACATTACGCATTAAGGCAGAACGGCCAATAGTCTAATTTTGTTATATCTCTCTATAAATATTACTAAATTTTATCGAGATTCTGAGAGATTTTCCTATAATTTCTACGTTTTATGATTATTTACCGAAATTTCTACAGATTTCGAAATAATTAACATGATTTCTGAAGATTTTTCAATAATTTTGAGATCATAAATGCAAATTGGTTGATATTTTTCAATAATTCCCAAAACTTGGCAACAATTTTCGAGATTTCTACAGACTTCCCAATAAATATCAATAATTCCAGAGATTTTTAAATAATTCCCAAGATTCCGCAATAATTTTCGAGATTTCTAGATATTTGTCAATAATTCTACAGACGACTTTTCCCAATTATTTCTATTGTATAACTTTTGTATACTAATAATAATAATACTTTATACTCTTTTCACTCACATATTTTTTTTGCATAAATAGATGGTTGATTTAAATTCATAGTTCATTACTATGATTTCTAGAGATCATCAGTTGAGAGATTTCAATAATTATCAAGAATTACAGAGATTTTTCAATAATTCCCAACATTTCTTAATACTTTTCGAGATTTAGGCAAATTTCTCATTAATTCTCAAGATTTTGAGAGATGTTTCAATAATTTCGAGATCTTTGGCAACAATTTTCAGGATTTCTACAGACTTCCCAATAAATATCGATAATTCCAGATATTCCCGATTTCCCAATTTTAAATAGTTCGAAAGATTTCGCAATAATTTTCGAGATTTCTAGAGATATGTCAATAATTTTCAGACGACTTTTCCCAATAATTTCCATTGTATAACTTTTGTATACTAATAATAATAATACTTTATTTCTATGTCGACTCTTACGAGTATTACATTGTAGAGCTCTTAATTCTCTTTTCAGTTACATAAGTTTTCTGCATAAATAAATAGTTGATTTATATTCATAGTTCATTACTATGATTTCTAGAGATTATCAGTTCAGAGATTTCAATATTTATCAAGATTTCTAGAGATTTTTCAATAATTCCCAACATTTCTTAATAATTTTCAAAATTTAGACAGATTTCTTATTAACTCTCAAGATTTTGAGAGATTTTTCAATAATTTCGAGATCATTAAAATCAGAAAATCAAAATTGGTTCACACAATTTACACGGATATTTCACAATTTTTTTCATTTTGCAAATTTTTCGATAATTCTTAAAATATCTAAACATTACGCATTAAGACAGAACGGCCAATAGTCTAATTTTGTTATATCTCTCTATAAATATTACTAAATTTTATCGAGATTCTGAGAGATTTTCCAATAATTTCTACGTTGTATGATTATTTACCGGAACTTGTACAGATTTCCCAATAATTAATATGATTTCTGGAGATTTTTCAATAATTTTGAGATCCTAAATGCAAATTGGATGATATTTTTCAATAATTCCCAAAAGTTGGCAACAGTTTTCGAGATTTCTACAGACTTCCCAATAAATATCAATAATTCTAGAGATTTTTAAATAATTCCCAAGATTCCGCCATAATTTTCGGGATTTCTAGAGATATGTTAATAATTCTTCAGACGACTTTTCCCAATAATTTCCACATGTTCTCAATATTTATCGAAATTTGTACAGATTTCCTAATAATTAACATGATTTCTTTAAATTTTTCAATAATATCATAAAATGCAAATTGCTTAAATTTTTTCACTAATTCTCAAAAGTTGCCAATAAATTTTGAGATTTCTACAGACTTCCCAATACATATCAATAATTTCAGAGATTTTTAAATAATTCCCTAGATTTTCCAAAAATGTTCGAGATTTCTAGAGATACCTCAATAATTAGGATTTTGAGTGATTTCTCAATAATTTCTAGATCATAAAAATCAGAAATGATTGGATTAGTACTCACATTTCTTCATTCCCCAAATTTATCTATAATTTAAAGAAAAAAACAAACGAGATATTTCTAAATATTTTAGAATTTCGAGAGATTTTTTTAATCATTTCCGTGATTTCTCAATTATTATGGAGATCTCTACTGATATCGCAATGATGATTAATAACAATTCTGAGACACGACTATTATATATTTTTTTCATTCTACAAGTTCAATAAATCTTAAAATATCTAAACATTTCTGAATTTTATCGAGATCCGAGAGATTTTCCAATAATTTCCACGATATTTCAGTATTTATCATTCAGGATTTCTGGGGATTTTTTAATAATTTTGAAATTATACCATGAAATTGGTTGGAATTTTTCAATAATTCCCAAAAGTTCTTAATAGTTTTCGAGATTTCTACAGACTTCCCAATAAATATTAAAAATTCCCGAGATTTTTAATAATTCCCAATATTTTCTAATAATTTTCGAGATTTCTCAATTATTGTGGAGATCTCTACCGATTTCGCAATAATTGCTAGATCATAAATATCAGAAATGATTGGATTTTTACTCACATTTCTTCATTCCCCAAATTTGTCTATAATATGAAAAAACTAGATATTTCTTAATATTTTAGAATTTCGAGAGATTTTTAATCATTTCCGTGATTTCTCAATTATTATGGAGATCTCTACCGATTTCGCAATGATTATTAAGAATTGTGAGACGACCATTATATACTTTTTTCATTCTACAAGTTCAATAAATATTAAAACATTTCTAAATTTATCGAGATCCGAAAGATTTTCCAATAATTTCCACGATTTATCAATATTAAAAAAAATTACAAACTTTCCAATAATTATCATGATTTCTGGAGATTTTTTAATAATTTTGTAATCATACCATGAAATTGGTTGAAATTTTTCAATAATTCGCAAAAGTTCTCAATAATTTTCGAAATTTCTACAGACTTCCCAATAAATATCAAGATTTTTAATAATTCTCAATATTTCTTAATCATTTTCGAGATGTCTAGAGATATCTCAATAGTTCTTAAGATTTTGAGGGATTTCTCAATAATTTCCAGATTTAAAAATCAGAAATGATTTGATTATTACCCGCATTTCTTCATTCCCCAAATTTGACTATAATTTAAAAAAAATAACGAGATATTTCTAACTATTTTCAATTTTCGGGTGATTTTCAATCATTTTCCTCATCATTTTCCTGAACGTCGCTAACGTTTTTTTCTAGGTCAAAACTTAAACATTCATGTTCCGCAGATTGCTTAGCTATAAAAAAATCGGCTCTTCTTATTTTCTGTGCTTCTTCCGCTATTTTTAAATGATTTTGACGTTCTTGAAGAAGTTGTTCTTTTCGTTCCGCATCCGTTTCATTATCAATTTTAATTTTCAGTGTATCGTATTTATTGCACGTATCTGTTTTCAAAGGTTTACTTTTTAAATTAAATTTAGTATGAAATATTTGTAAAAATTGAGCATCAGTCTGCTCTCTTCGATAATGTGAAACGTATTTCGGAATTTTGTTGATATGATCAACAACAGCTTAAACTTTGCTTCTGACAATTAATTTTTTCCTTTATTCTTATTATACTTATTTATACTTTATACTTATTATTTCCTGGTTTCAGACCTCGTTGATCGAAAATTGGAGCCCGTCCATGAAATTTTTTAAGAGCAGTATTTACTCTACATGTAGTGATACCAAGGGTTTTAAGAAACATTTATTTGCAAACTTCCACATTTTTTAATTTGTAAATTCTAGAAAACTTTATTTTTTTAGTGTTTCTGCGGTACGTTCTCTTTTTTTCTGTTTCGAGTACGCTTGCTGCTAGGAAATTGGTTTGACTTTCATATGATTTTAAACAACAAAATCTATTAAATTCAGATTCCCGGGTTTTAACAGGTAAATATTTGGCACAATTTTTTGCAATACAGTTGCAATTGAAATCGACGTATTCTTTTGACTTTACCTAAACGCCATTGTAGTTATAATACGATTTATTTTTCTTAACTTTTTTCTCTTGATTTTGGGTTGGAAATTTTCTTTTTCGACCTTTGCGTGGACGACCTTCTGGTTTTTGTAGCGTTTCATTTTTAACAGAAGTGTTATTATTATACGTAAGATCTAGCTTAGAGTTTTTTTTATCTTCTGGAAAATAAATTCAAATATTTGCATTTATATAAAATCTAAGTAATAACATTTGTGCTTTACCTAATTCATTAGGAAAATCACATGTAAACGAATGTGAAGGATCTACTACCATGTTATTTAACAAATTTTGTTACACACGTATAACTTCATAATTAATAATTCACACTGTCACTCTCACTGTCTTTTTCTTGCACATCCGCCTATTTATAATAATCTAGTAGATGCATTAAAATAATTTCAGGAATATGGTTGATAGAACTGGACGAATTTTTTGAAAATAAAAGAAAGATCTTTAACAAATCATAAATAAAACGTAAAATAGGTAAAGCTAAATTGGTCAGTCGCTTTCTGCAAAATTAAATAATGAATATTGAAAACGTAGTGAAAACATTTGCAACATTTTTACAATTTAGTATAAGCCTGATCTTTCTAAGACTTAAACAGAATAAAAAGCTCAAATTTATATGTACAAAAACAGTGTTAATTCATTTTTTAAATATTTTGTGGGTTGGTAGTTTTCTGCATAATGCGATCCAATTGTGCAGCGCAAATAATAATTGCAAATTAATGTAATCCTCTATTTACAAAGTGTCGAGGAAATTTTGCAGCAATAGTTAATCAAACCATCAAAACGCCGTTGGAACGCACAGCGCCAAACAAATTACAACGATATAAGCGGATAATCCTGAACCACAAACCGATTCGCACCGCGACACAGTATTTAGTAGATGCATCGATGCAGCAAACATGTGTGTTTGCGAGCTCAAACAAATAATTCTAATCCTATTTAAACTGCCCAAAAAAACCGGTTGATTGTGAAGTTTTAATATGCATGAAAAAGGTCGCACGTAATGTTTAAGGATTAAGAGCTTTATAAAACAGAATGTAATTAACCACGTACATAAAACTCTGCTACACAAATGTAGGTAATTGATAGTTTGTTCATGAATTAATGCACAACACAAAATATTGATCCATTCAAAGTAAAGTACATATTAACAATGTAACGTATATAATTTAAATGAACCTAATTATTTTACATTGTTTCATCGAGATATCCCTCTGGTGTGCGCCATGTTTACATTTAATTCGAGAGCAATAGCCTGGGCCAGTAGGTCGGGCAGTATATCACCAACTAATGAGGGAAAGAAAAGGGAAAATTGGCGGGGTTTTCTAGCTTTTGTGCCTAGTTTGTGTTTAGATATTAGGCACGGATAAGTAGTGGTGAAAGTGAGGGGCGAACGAGGTTACTGCCCTGTTTGGGAACGGAATTCTCTAAATTACTGTCAGGATGCGTATTTTTGTTTAAAACTTTTGGGACAAGGCATTTCCACTCATACCACCATACATTTTCACAAATTAATGTACTCTTTTTGACTATAAATTAATGTAAAATAACATGAACTTATGTTATGTGTAACACCTAATACTGCTATTAACAAATTTCACACATTTAATTAATGTTCAATATCGAGCCGATATTGACTGATGAGTAGGACACTTGTAGTTATGCTCTAAAAATACGAAAAATATGCATTCGTTCATGCTCTAATAAAGCTGGAAATATTGCCTTAAATATTCTTAAACAAAACAACATTTTTGATAATAATACATGAAATAAAAAATAATCTATACCTAAACTTAGAATTTGATACACTTTGGTTCAATTTAATTAAATTTTCAACGTTTATTTTTTCGTTTTTATGGAATTATTATTCCGATAGTGCATTTCATTATATGAGGTTAGCGCAATCTATCAATTGGCAACTGCACCCTGTATACAGGGTGTTCAAGAGAAGAATCAATTTTCAGTACAACGTTTCGTTTCGAAGAACATCAACGTTAGTTTTGTATATGGCCCTTAAAAAAAGTACACCCTACATCAGATAGCATTTCCTATTACTAATTTAGCCTTTGTTTTCTTATACCTTTGTTTTTTTTTTGTACTGAAAATTTGTAAATGCTGTCTTGTAGAGGTAAAAATGTCGCAATGGCAAAGTGCATTTTATGTTTTTACACGTTTTCAAATAACTTCAGAATAAGATAAAAACGAAATCGCAAGATTTCGGATTTTGTCGAATATCTCCAGAAGTAACCGGAAATTTCTGATTTTCTCGACAGAATATTCCAGACCACAAAATTGCGCATTTTGTTTTTGTAATTGAACCGCCTTATTGACTTTTATGGTTTCCGAGATTCCCATGCTGTTAGTCCTTATCTTGGTTACCCTGTATATTCAATTGAAATAGGTCAATTTTTACATACAATTCCCAAGAAGTTAAATAATTGAGTTCAATTTTATTGAAGGTTTGGAGATGTTTTTGATAGCATTTGCTTCAAATATAGAATATTTGGTTCAATACTTGGCTACAATACTTGGCTACAATAACAAAATATCATAAAATATTCTTCGATGTTTATAAAATTTGGTTCAATTGTGTTAAATATTTATAATATAAATATATTAAAATTTCCAGGAAATTCTATGAAAATCGAAGTTAATAAAATGTGAGTAAAAATAATTAAAACAGTTTATTTCACACTATTGAACCAAATTTTATAAACATTTAAGAATATTTTATGAAATAAAAGTATTAAACCAAATTCTATCTTTAAAGAAAATTCTATCAAAAATTTGTATAAAAAAATATAACATTGAGGCGAATTATATTTATGAAGAAGAAACTTTGGAAAAAATGGTTGAAAATTCAGTAACATTAAACTCAAATGAATAAAAATTGAATTTTCTGCATATTTTATACACTTCGATTTTCACACAATTTTCTGGTTTAAATTTATTGAATTTCCAGCGTTTTTATTCAATAACATTAAACTAAAATAAATAAAATTAACATGTCCTGTATATTTTAAAGAAACTTCGATTTTCATACCATTTTCTGGTTCAATTTTATTGAGTTTTCAGCGTTTTTTTGATATAGAAATCTCTTCCAACGTATAAAATTTGTTACAATAAAAAAATCGAAAATCGAAATTATCGAGTTGTTTAATACCTCTCTGAAATAATAGTGTCAAATTGATTATTAAAAAAATAAATCAGGTCAATTTAATTGTAGCATTTTTTTAATGGTAATTTTAAATCTATTTGCGAAATATACAATAACCAGATAATAAAATGGAAGAAATTTATAGAATGTTTTAAAATGTACCTACAATAATCAGAAATTTATAGAATGGTTTTTCATGAAACTTATCATGTTTCCAATGATTATCATTAAAACATGAAATATTAAAGAAAGCAGATAAGAAATATTTAAGGATTTCATGAGTACCAAAAAATGAATTTTAAATGTATTAAATTATAAAAAGAAATTCTGAAAAACGTCAAATATTCAGTAAAATTTGAACTCGGTGGTATAAAATTTACAGGAAATTCTATGAAAATCGAAGTTAATTAAATATAAGTAAAAACTATTGTTAAAATATTTAAAGATTTCATGAGTACCAAAAAATGAATTTTAAATGTATTAAACTTTAAAAAGAAATTCTGAAAAACGTCAAATATTCAGTAAAATTTGAACTGGGTGGTATAAAATTTACAGGAAATACTATGAAAATCGAAGTTAATAAAATATAACTAAAAGCTATTTTTAAAATCTTTAAAGATTTCATGAGTACCAAAAAATGAATTTTAAATGTATTAAATTTTAAAAAGACATTCTGAAAAACGTCAAATATTCAGTAAAATATGAAAATCGAAGTTAATAAAATATAAGTAAAAGCATAATATTTACAAAATTAGATTCCAATGATTTTTTCATATTTTATAATCATCAATTTTCATATAAAACCTAAACCAGAATATTTAACACAAATGAACCAAATTTTATAAACATCGAAAAATATTTTATGATATTTTGTTACTTATGTATTAAACCAAATTCTATATTTGGATCAAATGCTAGCAAAAACATAGCCAAAATTTCAACAAATATGAACTAAACAAATTAATTTTCTGGGAATTGTAAAATTGAGGCGAATTCTATTTAAGAAGAAAAATGTTTGGGAAATATTTAAAATGTAACTCAAATGAATAAAATTATCATGTTCTGTATATTTTACAGAAACTTCGATTTTCATACCATTTTCTGGTTGAAATTTATTGAATTTTCATTGTTTTTTTTTTATAGAAATCTCTTCCAACGTATAAAATTTGTTCCAATTATTAAAAAACGATCGATCGAAAAAATTTGGTGAAATCTGATTTTAAAAATATCATAAAATTTAGTAGAGTAGAGTTTTATAAAGAGCATTGTACAATTTTTTTTTTAAATTGATACGAATTCTATTTAAGAAATAATATTTGGGGAAAACTGATATTTAACTCTATTAAATAAAATTTGCATGTTCTGTATATTTTACAGAAACCGATTTTCATATAATTTCCAGGTTAAAATTTGTTTAATTTTCTTTGACTTTTTTTGTAGATTTCTGTTCAAACGTATAAAATTGGTTCCAACAGTGAAATTTCAATAAATTTGAACCAGGAAATTGTATGAAAATCAAAGTTTCTGTAATTTACACAGAACATGCTAATTTTATTTATTTAAGTTAGATGTAAATTTTTTCCCAAACATTTTTTCTTCTCAAATAGTATTCGCTCCAATTTTAAATTTGTATACAATGATCTTTGATTTTTGTAAAACTCTACTCTACTAAATGTTATACTATTTTCAAAATCAGATTTCACTGAATTTTTTCGATGGATCGTTTTTTTAATAATTGGAACAAATTTTATACGTTGGAACAGTTTTCTATAAACAAAAAAAAAACAGTGATATTTCAATAAATTTGAACCAGGAAATTGTATGAAAATCAAAGTTTCTGTAATTTACACAGAACATGCCAATTTTATTTATTTGAGTTAAATGTAAATTTTGTCCCGAACATTTTTTCTTCTTAAATAGAATTCGCCTTAATTTTTTTTTATACAATGCTCTTTGTTTTCTATAAAACTCTACTCTACTGAATGTTATAATATTTTCAAAATTAGATTTCACGGATTTTCTTGATATTTTATATTCTTCTAGTTTTGTACACGATAGATCATTTTAATCAATCCACGCAAATCATTCCGCAGGTATGTTCGATATCGAAAATTGAGCCAAACAAAAGTTGTATGGCTGTAAGGGGGACATCTGATGATGACCTTGAATTTGTCTTTGAAGTTGAATTTCATGGTCAATTCAAGGCCCACTTCAACATTTTAAACGGTAACCCTACTTTTTGAAGTTTTTTTGAATAAGACTGCGTAATAATTTCAAAACCTTTCATTATTTGTTTTTCTATTTTCCTAATTCATAAAAAAAGTGTTGAATCTTCGGTGTATAGTATTCTTGCGGCTGCTGAATTTCTTTGGTAATTTACCAGTATCAAAAGCATATTCGTATATTCACTGTTGGTGTAATTTTCCATAGTTATTCACGAAAAGATTTTTACTTTTTACAGAATAACACTCAAATTTACTACTACTACTCTTAAGAGAGTAGTACAGTTTTTTCTAATGTTAATTAATATTATTCCACAATTATGGAATGTTTTTAAGCACACAATATCATTATTAGAATTGTTTTTTTTAATTATTTTATGTCTTCTGCCTAGTTTAACCTCGAATATCTGAGAAACGCTTCATTTTTTCATTACTTTTTTTATGACAATAAAGCTAATTCACCGAAAAATTTCAAATGATCAAAAAAAAACTAACCTCAAAGTTTTTATGTAGCAATAACCGTATAAGAACCCCTATTTCTACGACACTGTGTTTACTTAGAGTCTTAGATGATTGTAATTATTTGTGAATGTGTGTATTGATAGTGGGTGACTCGTCGCAAAATATCACATTTCCAAGTCTACTCTAGTAGAAATGATAATAAGAATACTGATTTGCTAAGTAACACTTTAAGGTCCTATATTTTGGAAACATAAGCGATTAGAAAACAAAATTATTTACATTTTCATATAATTTTACCTAACTTGCATGCTCCTAGATTTATACCACGAAGTTGTGGGACACTTGTGCTTCATTATACAACAGATGATTGTATTATGACTTCATTAAACAACAGCGATTGTATTATGATGTCATTATTAGTCAGATGTTGTAATATGAGTTCATAATACAACATGGTGCGGCCTCTTCAATTAACGCTTTTGACCTACTTCCCTATGTAAGGTGAGTTAAGGCTCCGATGCATCAAAAACCGTGGATATATTTCGCGCAAAGGAAAAATTAAAATTTCCTATCGATTATAATTCGTTTACTAATTTTATTTAATGTTGCGATTAAACCAACAATCATGGCAGTCGATGCCTTAAAGCAAAGAAAATTATATGACCTATAAGCCATACATATTTACTTTTTTCTAAGGCGAGATCTGACGAACTTATAAAGTTAGAGATAAGTTAACTAACGATTAACGATGTCTGCAATTTTATTTTTAATCGAACTGGAAGCTACGAACCGGAGTATCTACAGAGAAAATACATGATTTTAGATCAATAGAAAAACACTGTTCCGCCGATACGTAATACTTTTATTTGCAACAAATATATTGCTTTGTTATTTTACCCCAGAAACCTTCAAGTGTATTATTCACATACGATATTGAAAATACAAAACAAACAAATAAAGTGCTCTCTAGAGTAACCAAATGGAATTCGATGACATTCTCGCTTTTATATTCTATTGATTTGAACGGAACGACTGTATTCATCTAAATATGATATCGCTATCGATAAGGCGAAGACAAGCACTATAAATAATATACTCGCCTGCCTTTGAAACCGTATATTGTTTCCGGGAACAAGGAATTATTTTAATATTAATTAAAATCTAGAACGTGCATTATTCGCAAACTTATTAGCTGGAATATATTCAAATCTAGCACAGAGGCAGAGTAGAATATGTATGTAATTAAATTTACGCAGATTTAATATCACGTCCTTGCAAGATAATTTATTATCAAACAAATCATATTTAAAGTATTAAATTATGCAAATTATACAATGCGATTCAAAGAAACTGTCTCTAAACAAAATTCCGTACACGCTAATATTTAAAATCTCCTCAGATATAAATTTCATTTATATGTAAATTTATTTACCTTCTCCCAATTCGTTGGATATTTAAGTTTAAACAAGCGATATGCCTGAATCGGGATAAATTGATTTCGACAAAGTTACAAAATTCCACTACAATACAGATTGTTCTACAAAAAAAAGCTTTCATATTTTGATAGATTTATAAATTACAAAGCTCGGTATTGGATTGTTAAGCCAAAAACGCACACTATACAGGGTGTTCAATCAGGGGTTAATGACTCACTACAAATTTAGTCGCAGCTAGAGCTAAAATCGGGCAATAATGAATAAAATTATTTATATCGATGCTTTCCATTACTTATCATTATATTAGAAGATCAATACGAATTTGTCGTTTTTTGTCTACAATAGAGTGACATTGACTGACGTGTTTTAATTTATTAATGTTGTTTTGTTAAATGTCGTTGTTGCATAAAATTTTCAAAATATCCATTAGACAAAATTTCAGAAATTTCAGTGACACATATAGCAATATCTGTCAACTGGGAAACTTATATATTCGATTTTCTCACTTGATTGCTTCATTACATGCGCCAAAATTTCGGAGGATATATCTTCAGGCGTACTGTAACTAAATCTGGCATAAAATTTTTAAAATCCCCATTAGACAAAATTTCAGAAATTTCAGTGACAGATATACCTGTCAACTGCGAACGTTATAAGTTCGATTTTCGCACTTATTTGCTTCATTACATGCGTAAAATTTTCAGAGGATATTTCTTCAGGCATACTGTAACCAAATCTGGCATAATTTTTTTTTAAATATCCAGTAGACAAAATTTCAGAAATTTCAGTGACATTATAGCATTCTCCTAATGTTTATAAGAAACAATAATAAACAAGTAAATTTCAACGTAATGCATGAGTGGTGTGAAATTTGAGTTAATCTTCTTCCAGTTCTAAACTTAATTCAAACAGTTCTTATACATTTGAGAAGTTATTTATACAATACATAAATGTGACAAGAGTTTATTAAATATTTATTCATTTAATTTGCTCTTTTAATATTAAAACATTTTCTTAAGATTGGTTTACGTCGAAAAGTTTAATAAAGGAATTTACTTATCCTCACTGGGCACTAATCCAGGTATGTATTTTCATTCCAAGTTTAATGCTAATTTAAAATTTTATGGCTTTGGATACAAGTCCATTCGACCAATTCCAATATTTGAAGATATTTGAAAAATCCATACTAATTTAAATCTACAGATTGTTTTTTTTTTATTTTAATTTAAATATCAATACTAATTAAAATCTACACATTGATTATCTTAAATTTAAAACTCTATAGTAATTTAAATAGTGTAGAGTTTAGAGAGAGTGAAGAGTTGAGAGTTAAATAGTAGTACTAGTTATAGATACTATAAATCTACAGATTGATTTTATTAAATTTAAAACTCTACACTAATTTAAATCTACAGATTGTTTTTTTTTAATTTTAAAATCTATACTATTCTTTACCTACAGATAGATTTTTTTTCTAATTACTATATTAAACATTAAATTTTAAATAGTAATGGCGCATCTGAAAAGGTGCCCTTTACGTAAATAATTGGCTGTAAGCTGCGGCAATTTGATATTGCTTATATGTCAATGTACGATTAAGTCCGTCAATGCGTTTGGAGAAACCGGAGAATGAGGGAAAGATCCGGATTACCAGGGGATTTCAAGGGTCAAATTACCGGGAATGAAATTGTATTCTAAATGTTGGAAGAGTTTTACGTTCCAATTTCTTTAAAAGGGACAGTAACATACATAATGTTGCATCTCAACGTGAAGATTTACACAGAATCCAATTATAAATAACAATATAAATTACTCATGTGTGATTTAGCACTATCAGATTAAAGGCCCGTATTTATAGTCCGTACTTGAGCATGAGTACGACTCAAGTTGTAAATTTGGTTGCGTATTTTCTATAAACGTTTAAGCACCAAATGCAACCAAGTATACGACTTGGGTCGTACTCATGCTCAAGTACGGACTATAGATACGGGCCTAAATAACCTGATCAGGTTTGAATGTCCATATTTAAACCTGCTAGTGCTAAATCCTAAACATCATTTTAACCACTTATCATATAAATAACATTAACATCTTATCATCTTAATTAAACATCTGAAGTTAAACATTAAATTAATAAAAGTTAAAAGTTTTTTGTGCTGTATACTTTTCAATTGTAATTTTCCAAATCTGTCAGAGTTGTAAGAGTAGTTATTAAATTTTTAACTGCCAAAGTTTCAACTACCTTATCAAGTATTTAATTATAATTTCTCCCAATCCGTCAAATTTATAACGGCACTTATTAAATTTTCAATTGTAATTTTTCCTAGCTAGCAATTTTGAAGTTAGAATATCAAATACTAATGATACTAAGAAGCTGTACTGATATTTCAATTTTTATGAAAAATTTTAATACTGTCAAATTTTTAAAAATTCTGCGTAAATGTCAACTTTCTCTATGAAAAGTTCCACAATTTATGTAATTTTTTTATTTATGTCTGTAGAATTTTAAATGCTTAAATGATTTTCAGTTACTCAGATTGTCACACTTATAAAATATAAATAATTGCAAATTTTCTATATTTTATGCAACGATTATTTCACTCTTGTTATGTTTTGATAACATGACAAATTATTTTGGATTTTGGACGTTTCTTACAGAACCTAAATTTATCATTTATCGAACACTCGGCCGAATTTTTAAAGCCATGTAGTAAAATTTATCTAATTTTCGAGCTCGTTAGCCCAAATTTGTCATTAAATGTAATTTTTATTAGTTCGAAGTATGAAACTGTGAATTATGGTAAATTTTGAAAAGAATTGTTCAAATTCCAATTCCAACTGTCCAAATCTCAGAAAATCTGAATTTCAAATATCTAAATTCGTCAATTTTTCATTTAAAACATTCAATATATGTTATATTTTAACAGTAGCTTCCAAAAGCTGTCAAATACCAAGCTTTAGCTGTGAAAACTTAACCAGTTTTCAGTTGCTACTATCACAACGATCAAATTTCCAATAAAATCTGTGCATATTATAGCACCTGCTGCGAGAAAGTGCAAAATATTCAACTCAAACTATCAAAATCTGCCACATTTTCCTATTTGACTTCCACATTTGTAACACTATTGATGCAGTTTTTATTAGTTCGAAAAATAAAATTGTGAAATCTGTTAAATTTTGTATGGAATTGTTCAAAATTTTAATAGCAGCTGCCCAAATTTGTAAAATTTAATTGAAAATGTAAAACTTCGTAATGTTTTAAAATTAATATGTCGAACTCTATCAAATTTATAACTGTAACTGGCAAAATCTGTTAAATACTTACAGTTTTCAGCTGCCACTATCACAATTATCATATTTCCAATAAAATCTGTACATTTTTCGGCACTAGCTGTGCGAACCTTTAAAATTTTTAATACGATTTGTCAAATTTTCCAACATTCCAAATTTGTTAAATTTTCAATTGAATCATCCTGAAATTTGAATTTTCCAGATGTATCTATCGATATTTGTTAAAGTTTCTACTTAGCTGTCAAAACTAGCCAAATTTCTCTTTAAATTTAGATATGCATATCGAAGTCCATTTCAATTTTTTTGGCAGGTTCCATAACACCACAAAATAAGAATATCTTCCAACACTACTTTCAAATTTGATAAAATTTCAATTGATACATCCTGATTTTTTTAATTTTCCAAATGTATCTATCGATATCTGTTAAAGTTTCAACTTAGCTGTTCTATATTATCCAATCTATGTTAGCCAAATTTTCAATTTATGTGTCAAAATTTGTCAAAGTTCTCTTTAAATTCGTGTTTTTGTATTGGAACTATCGAAATGTGTTAAATTTTTAAACGCAACTGGTCAATTGAATCATATCTTTAACCCCTGTCATGAAATTAAAACATTAAATTCTATAAGTTTTTTGTGCTGCAAAATATTCAATTATAATTTTACAAATCTGGTAAACTTTCAAATACCTTATCAAATTTTCAACTGCAATTTTCCAAATCCGTTTAAGCGACACTTATTAAATTTTCAATTGTAATTTTCCATTACTATCAATTTGGACTCAAAATATCATTATTTGTTAATTTTTGAACTAAAATTTATCATCTGTCGATCACTTGGCCCAATTCTGTAAGTCATATAGCAAAATCTATCCAATTTTCAACCTTATTGGCCCAAATTTGTCAATATTTTTAATTTTTATTTGTTCGAAGTATGAAACTGTGAAATATAGTACATTTTAAAAGTAATTATTCAAATTCCAATTGCAACTGTCCAAATATGAGAAAATTTCAATTGCAAAAATCTAAATTCGCCAAATTTTTGTCTAAAACATTCAATATGTGCTATATTTTAACATTAGCTTCCAAAAGCTGTTTTTGCTTGTATAGCCAGTAAAAACCCTCTTACATGGCCTATATTGTAAAATACTATAGCACTAGCTGTGCGAACCTGCAAAATATTCAACACCCTTTGTCAAATTTTCCAACATGACTTCCAAATTTGTTAAATTTTCAATTGAATCTTCCTGACACTTGAATTTTCCAGATGTATCTATCGATATTTGTTTCATCTTAGCTGTCAAAACTAGCCAAATTTCTCTTTAAATTTAGATTTTTTTATTGGAACTATCGAAATTTAACTGGTTAAAGGAATCACATTTTTAATCCCAGCCATGAAATTAAGCGTTAATAATAATAATAATAATAATAAATTTATTCATTTCAGCCGCCCATACAGGCGGATATGTGTGTCAGGAACATTATATAACAGTAATGTGTTACATATATTAAAGAATTACTTACTATTAAACTCTATAAGTTGTTTGTGCTGTATAATTTTCAAATATAATTTTCCAAAACTGTCAAATTTTCCAACATGAATTCCAAATTTGTTAAATTTTCAATTGCAACTTCCTGAATGTTCAATTTCCCAAATGTATCTATCGATATTTGTTAAAGTTTCATCTTAGCAGTCAACATTTTCCAAATTTCTCTTTAAATTTGTAATTTTTATTGGAACCATCGATATTCTTCAAATTTTTAAACGCAACTGGTTAAATGAATCACATTTTTAACCACAGCTATGAAATTGGGCATTAAATTCTATAAGTTTTTTGTGCTGCATAATTTTCAATTGTAATTTTCCAAGTCTGTCAATGTGGTAACAGTACTTACATATAAAGTACTGTTGTGAAATCTGTTAAATTTTGAAAGGAATTGTTCAAATTTTCAATAGCAGCTGCCCAAATTTGTAAAATTTAATTGAAAATGTAAAACTTCATAATTTTTTTAATTAATATGTTGAACTCTATCAAATTTATAACTGCAACTGGCAAAATCTGTTAAATACTAACAGTTTTCTGCTGCCACTATCACAATTATCATATTTCCAACAAAATCTGTACATTTTTCAGCACTAGCTGTGCGAATCTTCAAAATTTTTAATACCATCTGTGAAATTTTCCAACATGAATTCCAAATTTGTTAAATTTTCAATTGCAACTACCTGAATGTTGAATTTTCCAAATGTATCTATCGATATCTGTTAAAGTTTCAACTTAGCAGTCAACATTTTCCAAATTTCTCTTTAAATTTGTAATTTTTTATTGGTACTATCGATATTCATCAAATTTTTAAACGCAATTGGTTAAATGAATCACATTTTTAACCACAGCTATGAAATTGGGCATTAAATTCTACAAGTTTTTTGTGCTGCATAATTTTCAATTGTAATTTTCCAAGTCTGTCAAAGTGGTAACAGTACTTATTAAGTACTGTTGTGAAATCTGTTAAATTTTTAAAGGAATTGTTCAAATTTTCAATAGCAGCTGCCCAAATTTGTAAAATTTAATTGAAAATGTAAAACTTCATAATTTCTGTACATTTATGGTTTGTATAATTGAATCGTTTATTTCAGAAAGTGGTCACCTTTTCAAATTGTTGGGAAATAAAGAAAAACATTATATCCTTGATAATTAAACTTCTCGCCTTTCGCCTGAAAAATTTCTAGCATCAATTAAATTATAATATTTCTCCCTTAATTGTATATTGAAAAGATTCCAGTTGACTGGTTTCTGCAATAAAATACGATTTTAGTGTAGAAACATATATTTTTCACATTAACATCTTATCATCTTAATACCTATAGATGGATCTTAACACCTACAATAATAATGGATTGATATAACAAAATTATTTTACAAGACATTTTGGTATTAAAGTGTCATTGCACCGCTGTAAAGTGGATACTATCAGTTACGTAGCTTGTAAAACTATTTTTTTTTACCTAAACAGTTTCTGCGATAAGCAAATAAACGATAATTCAATCGTTTATTTCAGAAACTGGTGAAGTGCACCTTTTCAAATTGTTGGGAAACTAACAAAAACATTATATCCCTGAAATTAAACAGATTTTCGCCTGAAAAAAATCTGGTATTAGTTAACATCTGCCCGAAGTTGATGCTGCCTATAATTAAATTATTATATTTCTCCCTTCATTGTAAAAAAATATTGAAAATATTGCAGTTGACTCGTTTCTGCACTAGAATACGATTTTAATGTAGAAACATATATTTTTAATGGTAAGTTCGTAATTTTTTTATGGTATTGGGATTTTTTACTAACAAGACACTATTATAAACTATATATTTTTTATTGGAACACAGAATAAAACACAAAATTTTCCGTGTTTTCATTAAAATACAATAAAGAAATTTAAAGAATTTTCTGATTTGTTAAATACACTAAACTACTAAGCAATGGTAAGTAATAGTAAACCAATGGTAGTTGTTACCATGGTATTAGTATTATACAAAATACCACAGGACTTTTACTGCAGAAATTTAAATTTACTGCAGACACACGCTTGACAGGTTTCTGCACTAAACGCGGTATTAACTGTAAATTATATCCCGGAATACACGGAATGGCAGTTGAAGTTATGTTGCAGAAAAATATCCGCTGACAATGGGAGATACTAATTCCGAAAAAAATGAAAAATCCATAAATATGTCTGTTGACCAGTTTCTGAAATAAACGATTCAATTAAGTATTTTAATTACAACAATCTCCCAATTCCTGCTAATATTTTGCAGATTGTGTAACATCCTGTATAATATTAACGCTGACATCGGTTTCTGAATGTGTCTAGATGGTGGTACAGCATTAATGCGAATAACAAATAATACGAAAAGACCCATTTGTCACTTGTTTGAAAATCCTTAATATTCCCCCGAGTCATTCCTGCATTCCGTTGATATGTGTGTAGTCCTGCTGTTATATTCAAGATTTTTTCTGTACATTTAGCCAGTATTATGTAACCTTTCCACATGAAAGTTTAATTTACTTTTCCACTGACTTTTCAACTTTCCCCATATAGCAGATATGAATACCGGTGCAAATTTATAATGAAAGAATTATAAATATATGCAATTTTAAAAATGCCACGTCAATTTGTTAGCTCATGCACTCATGCAAACTCGCTACAAAATGTATTCAATATATTTAAATGTATGTAAACACTACAACATATATAAAATTTATAGTGGAAACTATTTTTTCATGATAAATTGTCATGATGGTAAAATAATTGGCTATCTATATTTTAATAGAAAACAAAATACATGCTCAAATTGTAAAACTAAAATAAAGTAATTAAAATATTTAATAATGTACAGTCATGCTCACATAAATCTAGTACAAGAAATTAGGTTACAATAGTAATTTTATATAGCAATGTCAAATGTTTTGTACTAGATTTATGTGATCATGACTGTACATTTCAAATAACTTTGCAGTTTATGAATTCACATTAGTGTATATAAACTGTTTTCCTGAGATATGTGCATAAATCGCTCTACTTCAAATAATTAGAATATATTAATTCGCCCAAAATATATCAATTCGTGCAAAAAAAGGGCAACCCAGTTTTAGTCCTTCATAATATAATGCAGTATAATACTTATTTACATTATCATAAATAAAACAATGCGTTTAAGTACCCTCCTTTGTTATTTCAAGGGTATTAACCCCAAGCGAATAAAATTTCATTGGCCTCACGCTGAATCGCAAAGCGGATTTTCGTCAACAATATAAAAGATTAAACACAATTGTTGAAAGAAAAAATAGATTAAGAACGTGTTTCGCATAAAACTTTTGTAAACGAAAAGTGAATTACAAAGAACTGCGACTTCTTACAGGACACTTTCGGCTGAAAGTCTGAAAGCCGCCCCCCATTAATGTGGGCCTGACCGTCACATCCCAGAGAAAAAAAGATTACGGAGCTACAAAGACAACATTCTAGGAAAAATATCCCGTCTAAACTAAAGTGCCTGATATAAAAGTTACGACATCAGATTGGGTACATTAAACGTTTTATCGAAATTGTAATTATTTTTGTCGAGTTCTTATCATCGTGTTAATAAGATAGTTGCAGTAGTTTTGACGAAATCAGATATTTTAGCCTTGATTCGATTTTGTTCTATATTAATTGGAACTGCCAATCCATCAAATTACAATTCATATAATATGAAGTTTAGAATAGTATACGCTAGCTTCTAAAAGGAGTAATTTTAATAAAAATTACATTAAAAAAAAATCTTTCTTTCGGTACAAATAAGATTTTGCACAAAAGTTAAAAATACGAAAAAAAAAATTATGATGAGTTAAAGATAACGAAACGTAGCCAATATATAGTGTTATAAATAATATATTGTGCACGTTTAACTGCTTCGAGTTACAAATACTCTAAGCACTAATAGTGCCTGGCAAGGTAGTCCAGACCAAATATAAAATTCAATTAATATAAACGTACACAAAGGAATACTAGGCGGAAAACAACAAGAAAACTAATGTTGAAGTATTAAATAAAGTGTGTAACTATTAATTGAAATAATATATATATATTGTTACGTTTTTTTATTGCTCCACTTTGGCTGCCTAATGTTACGTTGGTTTACTCTGACTATTTTATTAGTGTTTAATATTTAAGCATTTACTTGTTTTGTAACTTTTTGTCCTTTCTCTTATCTCAGGTTCAATAGTAGGTTCAATCATAACTAAATAGAGTTTTGTTCAAATACTTTAATAAATTGAAAATAACCAAAAATATTAAAACGTCTAATATAAACTGAACTAAACAAACAAATCAAAAACAATAGAAAACAAAACTATTAAATAAATAATAAACTATGGCCAACATTAACAAACTAAATCCTATATACACAAGCCAACTTATGTGATAATATGACTCTTGCACTTTACGCAAACTTTCTACTTGCAGTTTTCTTCTTGTGGTTCCTTGATTAATTCGTCCTCTTGTCCCTGCGTTCTCCTTTTGATCCTTTGTTGATTCCCACAAAAGTAAACAGATACTTTTGTGTGCGAAGTTGAGCGGCTTGAAGTCCTGATTTTTGAATATCTCCGTCACGGCTCCTATCTTGTTGAACTCCTCTCCTGGTTGACTGTCTTCTTCCAGTCCTATGTTTAATCGTTGAAACCCCGTTAATATTTTGTAATGTATTCGTATTAGTATCGCAACATCTCCACCCGCGATCCACACGCGTCTCTCCCACTCGTCAATCTCCTTGTTGATTATTTTCGACTTTCCATTATTCAATTCCCCAAGCGTCTATGCACGAAGTCACCTGTCACCCGTGGTAACCGATCAACAACCTCCATCCGTGGATTGCTTTGTATATTTGTGCATACTTGTTCATATTCACATTTACAATATTTACAATAATTTTTGTTAGCTTGTGCCCTAAAGATTATAATTCTATCTAATACCTATATAATAATAACAATAAATCTATTCTAATTAATCTAAATAAGTAATACAAATACCATCACAATATATATATATATATATATATATATATATATATATAATATATATATATATATATATATATATATATATAAAATATACCAATAATATTATATTATTATATACCTATAATAAATAATATTACCTATATTAATATATTATATATATATATATATATATATATATATATTATATATATATATAATATATATAATATAGACCTGTGTAAGACTTACTTGTCAATAGCACCAATAAAGATTATTATTATTATTAATATACGGTGCGATCAATAAACATTTAGATAAAAGAAGCCCTTGAGATGTTGGAAGTATGTCTGTTAGAGTACAAGACTGTTAAAATCTGGTATCAGCAATTTATAATAGGCCTGTATTTTGTAGGTATACATATCGAAGTCCATTTCAATTTATTTTTGGCAGGTTCCATAACACCACAAAATAAGAATATCTTCCAACATTACTTTCAAATTTGATAAATTTTCAATTGATACATCCTGAATTTTTCAATTTTCCAAATGTATCCACCCAACGTTTCTTTCAAATTTGTTAAATAGTTAATTAAAACTTCCCGAATTTTTGAGTAAGAGACTGTTAAAATCTGGTGGCAGTAATTTATAATAGGCCTGTGTTTTCTAGGTATCCATATCGGAGTCTATTTCAATTTTTTTTGGCAGGTTCCATAACACCACATAATAAGAATATCTTCCAACAATACTTTCAAATTTGATAAATTTTTAATTGATACATCCTTAATTTTTCAATTTTCCAAATGTATCTACCCTACGTTTCTTTCAAATTTGTTAAATTGTCAATAGAAACGTCCTGAATTTTTGAGGACAAGACTGTTAAAATCTGGTGGCAGTAACTTATAATAGGCCTATATTTTGTAGGTATGCATATCGAAGTCCATTTCAATTTTTTTTGCAGGTTCCATAAGACCACAAAATAAGAATATCTTCCAACATTACTTTCAAATTTGATAAATTTTCAATTGATACATCCTGAATTTTTCAATTTTCTAAATGTATCTACCCAACGTTTCTTTCAAATTTGTTAAATTTTCAATTGAAACTTCCTGAAATGTTTTTCAATTTTCCAAATGTATCTACCCAACGTTTCTGTCAAATTTGTTAAATTGTCAATTGAAACTTCCTGAATTTTTGAGTACAAGACTGTTCAAATCTGGAGGCAGTAATTTATAATAATTTTGTAGGTATGCATATCGAAGTCCATTTCAATTTTTATTTGGCAGTTTCCATAACACCACAAAATAAGAATATCTTCCAATATTGCTTTCAAATTTGATAAATTTTCCTGAATTTTTCAATTTTCCAAATGTATCTACCCAACGTTTCTTTCAAATTTGTTAAATTGTCAATTGAAACTTCCTGAATTTTTGAGTACAAGACTGTTAAAATCTGGTGGCAGTAATTTATAATAGGCCTGTATTTTGTAGGTATGTATATCGAAGTCCATTTCAATTTTTTTGGCAAGTTCCATAACACCACAAAATAAGAATATCTTCCAACATTACTTTCAAATTTGATAAATTTTCAATTGATACATCCTCAATTTTTCAATTTTCCAAATATATCTCCCCAACATTTATTTCAAATTTGTTAAATTGTCAATTGAAACTTGCTGAATTTTTGAGTACAAGACTGTTAAAATCTCGTGGCAGTTATTTATAATAGGCCTGTATTTTGTAGGTATGCATATCGAAGTCCATTTCAAATTTTGTTGGCAGGTTCCATAACACCACAAAATAAGAATATATTCCAACATTACTTTCAAATTTGATAAATTTTCAATTGATACATCCTGAATTTTTCAATTTTCCAAATGTGTCTACATAACGTTTCTTTCAAATTTGTTAAATTGTCAATTGAAACTTCCTGAATTTTTGAGTACAAGACTGTTAAAATCTGGTGGCAGCAATTTATAATAGGCCTGTATTTTGTAGGTATCCATATCGAAGTCCATTTCATTTTTGTTTTGCAGGTTCCATTACACCACAAAATAAGAATATCTTCCAACATTACTTTCAAATTTGATAAATTTGCAATTGATACATCCTGAATTTTTCAACTTTCCAAATGTATCTACCCAACGTTTCTTTCAAATTTGTTAAATTGTCAATTGAAACTTCCTGAATTTTTGAGTACAAGACTGCTAAAATCTGCTGGCAGTAATTTATAATAGGCCTGTTTTTTGTAGGTATGCATATCGA
Source organism: Othius punctulatus (assembly GCA_951805005.1). Taxonomy (NCBI): domain Eukaryota; kingdom Metazoa; phylum Arthropoda; class Insecta; order Coleoptera; family Staphylinidae; genus Othius; species Othius punctulatus. The sequence continues at coordinate 15,985,797 of OX638138.1, forward strand.
AGTCCATTTCAATTTTTCTTGGCAGGTTCCATAACACCACAAAATAAGAATATCTTCCAATATTACTTTCAAATTTGATAAATTTTCAGTTGATACATCCTAAATTTTTCAATTTTCCAAATGTATTTATCGATATTTGTTAAAGTTTCAACTCAGCTGTTCTATATTATCCAACCTATATTAGCAAAATTTTCAATTTAAGTGTCAAAATTTGCCAAAGTTCTCTTTAAATTCGTATTTTTTTATTGGAACTATCGAAATGTGTTAAATTTTTTAACGCAACTGGTCAATTGAATCACATCTTTAACCCCTGACATGAAATTAAAACATTAAATTCTATAAGTTTTTTGTGCTGCAAAATATTCAATTACAATTTTACAAATCTGGTAAACTTGCAAATATCTTATCAAATTTTCAACTGCAATTTTCCAAATCCGTTTTAGCGACACTTATAAAATTTTCAATTGAAATTTTCCATTACTATCAATTTTGGACTTAAAATATCATAATTTGTTAATTTTTGAACTAAAATTTATCAACTGTTGAACACTTGGCCCAATTTTGAAAGCCATGTAGCAAAATCTATCCAATTTTCAACCTTATTGGCCCAAATTTGTCAATATTTTTAATTTTTATTAGTTCGAAGTTTGAAACTGTGAAACATGGTACGTTTTGAAAGTAATTGTTCAAATTCCAATTGCAACTGTCCAAATATGAGAAAATTTCAATTGCAAATATCTAAATTCGCCAAATTTTTGTCTAAAACAGTCAATAAGTGCTATATTTTAACAGTAGCTTCCAAAAGTTCTATTCCCTTGTATAGCCAGTAAAAACCCTCTTACATGGCTTATAATGTAAAATACTATAGCACTAGCTGTGCGAACCTGCAAAATTTTTTTGCACCCTTTGTCAAATTTTCCAATATGACTTCCAACCTTGTTAAATTTTCAATTGAATCTTCCTAAAATTGGAATTTTCCAGATGTATCTATTGACATTTGTTAAAGTTTCAACTTAGCTGTCAAAATTAGCCAAATGTCTCTTTAAATTTAGAGTTTTTTATTGGAACTATGGAAATTCAACTGCTTAAAGGAATCACATTTTTAATCCCAGCCATGAAATTAAGCATTCATTAAGTTCTATAAGTTGTTTGTGCTGTATAATTTTCAATTGTGATTTTCCAAAACTGTCAAAGTTTCAACTGCGTTATAAAACATTCAGTTATAATTTTCCCTATCCGTCAAATTTATACTGGACTTATTAAATTTTCAATTGAAATTTTTCAAAACTATCAATTTTGGACTTCAAATATTATAATGTGTCAATATTTTAACTAAAATGTATCATCTGTCGAACACTTGGCTCAATTTTGAAAGCCATGTAGTAAAATTTGTCTAATTTTCAATCTCATAGGTCCAAATTTATCAATATCTGTAATTCTCCAACTATCAAAATCTGCCAAATTTCCAACTTGACTTTCAAATTTGTTACAGCTTGAATTAATGCAATGCAATGCAATTTTTATTAGTTTGGAATATAAAACTGTGAAATCTGTTAGATTTTGAAAGGAAGTAGTCAAATTTTCAATTGCAGCTGCCCAAATATTTGAAAAATTTAATTGAAAATGTCCAACTTCGTAATTTTTTCTAATTAATATCTCAAAATCTATCAAATTTAGAACTGCAACTGGCAAAATCTGTTAAATACTAAGCTTCAGCGGTGAAAAACGGACCAGTTTTCAGCTGGCATTATCACAATTGTCATATGAATAATAATAAAGAATATTTATTAGCAGAAAACAATAAAATTTGTACATTTTTAAGTACTAGCTGTACCAATCTGAAAAATGTTCAACACCATTTTCAAATGACTTCCAAATTTGTCAAATTTTCAATTTATACTCCCTGAATTTTGAATTTTCCAAATGTATCTATCTTTATTTGTTAAATTTTCAACTTGACTGTCAAAATTAGCCAAATTTCTCTTTAAATTTGTATTGTTTTATTGGAACTATCGAAATTCATAAAAAAATTAATAGCAACTGGTTAAATGAATCACATTTTTAACACCAGCTATGAAATTAAGCATTAAATTCTATAATTTTTTTGTGGTGTATAATTTTCAATTGTAATTTGCCTAATCTGTCAAAGTTGTAACAGAACTTATTAAATTTTCAATTGCCTTATCAAGTATTCAATTGAAATTTTTCAAATGCGTCAAATTTATAACTACACTTATTAAATTTTCAATTGTAATTTTTCATAACTATCAATTTTGGACTTCACATATCATAATGTGTCAATATTTTAACTAAGTTGTAATAGAACTTATGATATATTCAACTGTCAAAGTTTCAACTACTTTATCAAACATTCAATTATAATTTTCCGCATCCGCCGTGAAATTTATAACTGCAGTTATTAAATTTTCAATTGTAATTTTTCAAAACCCACAAATTTTGACTTGGAATATCATAATGTGTCAATATTTTAACTAATATTTATCATTTGTCGAACACTTGGCCCAATTTTGAAAGCTAAGTATTAAAATTTGTCAAATTTTCAAGCTCCTTGGCTCAAATTTGTCAATAAATGTAATTGTTATTAGTTCGAAGTATGAAACTGTGAAATATGGTATATTTTGAAACAAATTGTTCAAATTCCAATTGCAATTATGAGAAAATTTCAATTGCAAATATCTAAATTCGTCAAATTTTTGCCTAAAAGATTCAATATATGCTATATTTTAATACTAGCTTTTAAAAGCTGTCAAATACCAAGCTTTATCTGTAAAAAAATAAACCAGTATTTAGTTGCAACTATCAAAACTATCATATTTCCAATCAAATCTGTACAAATTATAGCACATGCTGTGAGAAAGCGCAAAATGTTCAACTCCAACTATTAAAATCAGCCAAATATTCCAACTTAACTGCCAAATTTGTTAGAGCTATTGACGCAATTTTTATTAGTTCGAAATCTAAAATTGTGAAATCTGTTAAACTTTGAAAGGAATTGTTCAAATTTTCACAGCTGCCCATATTTGAAAAATTTAATTGAACATATCCAACTTCGTTTTTTTTTTTAAATAATATGTCAAAATCTATCAAATTTATAACTGCAACTGGTAAAATGTATTAAATACTAAGCTTCAGCAGTGAAAATCCGACCAATTTTCAGATGCCACTATCACAGTTATTATATTTCGTACAAAATCTTAATTTTTTTTTGCACTAGCTGTGCGAACCTGCAATAGTTTCAAAACAATTTGTCAAATTTTCCAACATGACTACCGAATTTATTAAATTTTCAATTGAAATTGAAAATTGTTCAAATTCCAAATGCAACTCTCCAAATATGAGAAAATTTAAATTGGAAATGTCGAAATTCGTCAAATTTTTGTCCAAAACAGTAAATATATGCAATACTTTAACAGTATCCCAAAAAATCTGTCAAATACTTCAAACTATCTCAGTTCTCAGATACTCTCAGATATACTCTTAGTATCTCAGATACTATATATCTTTCAGCTGTGAAAATTGTACCAGTTTTCAGCTGCAACTATCGAAATTGTCAAATTTCTAATCAAATGTGTACAAACTATAGCATCTGTTGTAAGACCCTTCAGAATTTCCAACCCCGACTATCGAAATCAGCAAAGTTTCTGAAAATTGAACAACTTTTCAGCTGTAACTATCAAAATTGTCATATTTCCAATAAAATCGGTACAATTTATAACAGTAAAACAGTCAATATATGTAATATTTTTACAGTAGCCTCAAATATCTGTCAAATACCAAGTTTCAGCAGTGAAAATCGAGTCATTTTGCAGCTGTGACTATCAAAATTGTCATATTTCCAATAAAATCTGTACAATTTATAAGACCAGTTGCGAGAACCTGCGAAGTCGAAATCTGCAAAATTTTCCAACTTTTTACATTTTTTATTTAAGCTGCCTGAATATTACAATTTGCAAAAGCACCAAAATAAGTATTCCAAATTCTAAACTTCAACTTCAAGAATTGCGGTTGAAGTACATATAAATTATAACAGTATGTGTAGTAATCGATAATTTTAATAATATATTGTGAACTTTATGAACTATACTGCTGATGTGTACGTTTAAATCATTTACTCGCCCCAATTATTGCAAACTCACGAACATTCCACAAATTCAATTACCTATCCTTTGTAGATTATATATGTGGTTATTTGATTGTTGTACCTAATAATATAATTTGTAGATTTAATGTCAGAACCCAATAAAGGGAATTGCATGTATTAATTATTGCAACTAACTGCCAGCGTCCGATATAACATGATTCTAAGCTTCTAGTAATTAATTTATACGTATGCATATGATACAAGAAGCCATATAGTTGAAACTCGCGGATTTTAAGATACAAAAAAGTTGGTTACGGCAGATCAATCTTGCATGATGTGCACATGTCAAATTCCTAAAGAGGTATTAGCCATTTTTTGTTTTTAATATTTCAGGAAATCAATTTTTTTCTCCAACTTCACAAGTGTCATTGTGTGTTTAATACTGAGCTCAATAATGTCACTATGACACTATTTTCTATAAGTAAATTACACTGGTCTACAAATAACAATAAAAAAATTTACTGGAAAAGTGGAAAAGTCTTCAGTTTATTAATCAATAATATAATAACATTGGCCTACAGATAAAAATAAAAATGTGACTGGAAAATAGGAGGATGTTTTCCAAGTAATTTGGGTGCGTAGAATTCAGATATACCACCAGAATTGCGGTCTAGTCTAATTCTTTTTATGCCGCATGGATGGCGCTACTGTAAAGTAATTTGACGGAAACCAACATGTATGCTCTATCTTCATAATAATAGTGCTTAAATATGTCAAGTAGATCGTTTGTTACTAATTGAAGCAATATCTGCTTTGTTTGCGGTAAATATATGGTTGGAAAAATATGGATATGCAATAACACAACCGTTCAAATGTGCATATTTACATTACTTTGGTTTTGCTGTCAGAAATTTAGACAAAACGTAGACACCGACATTGTTTTGCAATAGTTGCAGAGCTATTTTATACAAGTGGTCGAATGGTGAGAGGAAATATTTCGATTTTTCAGTTCCAGTAATAAGGAGAGAGCAAAGTAGTCACCAAACCGATTGTTATTTTTGTTTATCAAAAGTTGTTGGGATCAATATAAAAAATCGAACAAGTGTGCAATACGCAAATGTTCCATCTGTTTCAAAACCAGTTTAACGTTTACCAAATGATCCATTGCCAGTCGTTCCTGATACTAACAAGCAGTGATGAGGAATCATCTTTCAATGACATTGTTCCCAGCAGTGGTAGTTTGTATGAGTCTAATGAATGCCATTTAGTGACTCACGCTGAATTTAATAATGTAGTTCGTGATTTACATTTATGAAAGCAAGACGCAGAATTCTTGATTTCATGTATGTAACAATGTAAACATCTTGCAGTTGGGACAAAACTAATAGTTTATAGAGAAAGTAGCTTGGAATTGGGTGTATATTTTGAGAAGAAAAACGCTATTCTGTACTGTAACGACATTCAAGGTTTATTTCAAAAAATTGAAATGACCCACGACAGACCGTGTTTTATTTAGCTAAACAACGAGTAGGTGAGACAGGTGTTATTTGCTGAAAAATCGTTCGTATTAATAAATAAATAAGATCCGCATTCCGGAGTAAAAATACGTAAACAGACTCGTGGGGGGCCACAGACCCCTAAACCAGTCCGGGAGAATTCTATCAACAATGGGGACAATAAAAGCCATTAACTTAAGGGTAACAAGAGTTTACTAGTCGGGCGGAAATATCAACAGTTCATGGAAATATAAATTACTCGAGACCAGACAAGGGATGTGCCACTGACCGACAGTGAGCGATTCCGGGGAGTTCAAAACCGAAAGTATAATATTACGGCCCACAGAATCATTAACTTAAGTACCATAAAAACAGCCCCAGATACATGCACGCGTACAGAAATTCTTAGAACGGGGGCCATTTGGCCTGGATAACTCACGCCACGAAGGGACATATTTGTATTGGTAGCAAACACAAATCCGCTAGCAAAAGATCGAGTGGCATCAACATGTGGAAGAAATTATTGCGCAGGCATCGAAAAAGGCACTTAGCCAGGACGAGTAGACCACCGTAGAAGATCGGGGACAGCAGTGTTTGGGCTCGGGGCTCGGGGAAAATGGGGAGGTAAACATATAAGAATCTGCGAAAGCAGGGAGGAGATCACTTAGTGCTCGACGGCCGAGGGCACGAGACAAATCGCGAGAGTGTAAACGGGGGCGCAATTAGTATAAACAGTCAGGGAAATTGATAATTCAATTAGGGCAGTATTGAACCAGTTAGATATTTTCGGGGAGACCGCGAAGTAATTAAAACAACACCAAGCGCAAGGGCCACCACGACATCAGTACGGCTATCCAGTCGGCGAGAGATAGGAAGGGTTAATGAGTGAGTACTGACGCAATTGATGATTGAGTAACGCGAATCAAACTGCCAATTTCGAAGGGCACTGCGAAATATTTAGCAGACAAGTCATTACGCGTGTCAAGTAAATTAATTCGGCAATCCGCCGAAAAATATCCTGTGACAAAATTACGAAAGAACAAAACGCCCAAGCTGGCGCAAAGGTGTGTGATCCTCTTCGTAATGAGAGCGATTTGTGGGTTTCGCGACGCACTTTGAAACAGAAGGGCGCGCTAGAAGCATACTACAACATCGCTCTTACCCGTTGGTATGTGCGAACCGAACACATGCATCAATCTCATACGATAACATGTATGTTTCTCTTCGTAATTAGAGCGATCTGTGGGTTTCGCGACGCACTTTGAAACATAAGGGCGCGGTAGAAGCAGACTACAAATATCGCTCTAACCCCTTGATGTGTTCGGGTCGAACATATTAACCAATCACACGCCATACAACAAAATCGCTCTTACCCGTTGGTATGTGCGGATCGAACACATTCATCAATCTCATACGATAACATGTATGTTTCTCTTCGTAATTAGAGCGATCTGTGGGTTTCGCGACGCACGTTGAAACAGAAGGGCGCGCTAGAAGCAGACTACAAATATCGCTCTAACCCCTTGATGTGTTCGGGTCGAACATATTAACCAATCACACCCCACAACGTGTATGGTTCTCTTCGTAATATTGTCACGTATGATAAGTATTGCTACTCCACATAAACCACCACCAATTCCCGTTAAATAAATTTTATGAAATCCTTCCTCCGAAACAACATACTCGATTATCATGCGTTTTAATTATTATTTATATTTTATTAGCAAGGGATTCGGGAAAGAGCTTAGTTCAGGAAGGTATTTAAACAGATATAAACTCAAGGGATTTGCCAGGTAGCGATCGCAACGGGAACTAAAAACCGGTATCCGTGAAGGTCAATAACTATTACAAAAATCAGCAAATATCATCATGTCATACCAAGTCACTAAATCCTTGTAATTAACGTTGCGTAGTTAATATCACTAATCAATCAGCCGAGTGAGTGATCAAACTATTAAGTTGTAATTGCATGCCGGTGAAATAAAACAGCCCTCAGCATCGATAATGCATGTGGTCAGTATTTGCAAATTTGAATTCGTGAGCGAGGGAGAAATGAATGAATGCGAGTCAGTATATTCCTGAAGCACGAGCATGTGGATATTATAGATAAATCATTGAATGAATCCAAGTCATAAGTCATGATCGCTTGAGAAATAGAGTTAATAAATACGAAACATAACGGCAATTAAGAATGAATGCGAATCAAGGAAATTCATGCATGAGCATGCGTAAAGAAGGGATATAAATCCGTGAATGAATCAAAGTCAAAATCATGCAGAATCACATCCGCTAGGTGAATTCAATTATCACAAAAACGAAGTAAAAAAAAAACAAACTAAAAATAAATGAAAATATTAAAAACAAAAGAAAAGACATAAAAAAAATTAAATAAAAATAAAAAGAGTCAAAAACAAACGACGGGCTTATGTTTCATACATGTCAGACGTAATAGGGTTAGGGTATGAGACTCGCTATGAGATCAGATATATGTACTTTAGCCAGACACAACTGACCATCGTGCACAAATAACCGATCATAATTTACCTCATAATTAGATGCATCTGAGACCAAATCAAAGCAAAAGAAAAGATAATATAAACAATAAAAAGAGTTAATCACAAACAAAGGGCTTATGTCTCATACACGTCAGACGTAACAGGGTTAGGGTATGAGACTCGCTATGAGATCAGATATATGTACTTTGGCCAGACACAACTGACCATCGTGCACAAATCACCGATCAAAATTTACGATATAATTATTTGGGTGTTATTGCTTGGTAAATGCATTACGAAACTTTAATTAAGGGTAAATCGTCATCCTAAATACTGGCATGTTATTTGCTGGGAAATACACTTCTAAACTTTATCTGAGGATAAATCAAATCAAGTAAATAAAAGATAAAAATATGGATGAACGAACGCATGTGGAATGAATGACATAACTAAAACACCGTAATTAGCAGGGACAGATCGCATGTACTAGTAACCAGTAGAATTTGGATTATAACGTTAATTCACGTCAGAATACTACGAAATATAATCAGAAACCACGTAAAAATCGATAAATTCATTTCAAAACTTTAATTTAACTTCAACTTTTTAACTTCAAAATAAATCGTCATTCTTCATTATTTGTGTGTTATTACTTATTAAATAAACCCTTAGTCACCACATAAATGTAAAGCGCATTATTTACCATAACCAAATGAACCAAACCTTACTTGCTAAATTAAAATGTAAAACCATATGAATTACTGAATGAATAAATTACTGTATGATGATATTTGTGTATGCGTATAATTTGATATTTTCCCCGTAACAGACCCAATACTTGAACAACGAACCATCGATCTTGTCACTATAACGATTCCATGAATCAAACACAGGTGAAGTACCGCCACTTAGATTACGAGCCACACTACGTTTATGAATTAATTACAATTTATAATGATACCCCGGTATTGTACCGTTACAAAATGAACCAACCCTACGAAAAAAATGAATGGAGATTATTAATTTACGGCTCTAAGTACAGTGTAAAGGTTCTTCTTTTACACAATGCGAATAAAAACAATCCGTACTAATTGCACATGCTGTTAATACTAAGGAAAATTACGAATTAATGACTCAAATTTTAACTTTACTCAAATACGAAGATCATAAATTGATATGTGGTGATTTAAAGGTATGTGATTGAATGTTCTACGTATATTGTAAATTCTAAGTTTTAATTAAATCAATTTATTTAGGGCATTGGTTTGTTAACTGGCATGCAAGGAGGTTTCACAAAATTTTGTTGTGTCCTTTGTTTATGGAATAGTTGAGCTACTAGTCATCATTACGTGGCCACAAAGAACAGAGTATTCTCCTGGAAAACAAAATTGAAAAACAAATTTTAATAGATTCGATGCGCAGCCGTTTTTCAGTACCATTACAATTATTATATTATTAATAATAATAATATTTGATGCAAAGATTATTTAAAACGTTTCTTTTTTTATAAAAGTCTCTAAAGTACACATAACGTAATTCAATTGCAATTTCTGGTTATATCGTGGAAGGCAATATTTAAGATTAAATAAGAACGCGTCTTAAAATTTTGTTTGAGAATAACTTCCTAATTCCATATTGATTACGAAAATTTATATTGAAAATGAAATACCTCTTAAAATTGTAATATCCGCCATGTAAATGCACCTGTGTTGCTAAAGCTCATAACCTAATTCCTGCCGTTCAAACTCGGTGGATATAAAAAAAGCGGCAGTATTCTTAAAATTCGCTTCGTTTACCCTTTTTGAACCGTCGACATATAACGGTTGCCTCCTCCCCCCTCCCCCCACAAAACCATGGTGCAGTACGTGAAATGTTCCAGCTAATTTCAGTAAGGGAATGCAATAAAAATGTCACATTAAACAATGCCACTCGTTATTTTCCAATTTCATTTCTGCGTTTTCCTATTACACATTAGCGTTCGGCTTTTAAATTACACCACTCACTCTGATTGCACTTTCCTTATAGTAGTAATTGTTGTTATTTATACCGAACAATTTCACTTAATTACACTTAGTTTTACGACAACGTACATAAAATAAGTAATAATATGTAATAATAACAGTTAACTAATAGCAATGTTCAGTATTTCTCAAACAATGGGCCATGAAGATGACTTGAAATAATATGCGTTGGGTCGGAAAATATTCGTGGAGAATAGAGTTTGATAGTGTTTTAAATAGGCACGAAGAAAATATTTTTATTCAGGAAGGTATATTGACCGACTGAAATGTCGGGTATCTATGACTAATTTTCATGAATTTTCAGGTTTTGTGCCGAAAAATTTGAATTATTATACCTAATAGTAAATAAAATAGAAAGTATAATAAAAAAAATCATGAATTTTCAGGTTTTGTTGCCGAAAAATTTAAATTATTATACCTAATAGTAAATACAATAGAAAGTATAATAAAAAAAAATCATGAATTTTCAGGTTTTGTCGCCGAAAAATTTAAATTATTATACCTAATAGTAAATAGAATAGAAAGTATAATAAATAAAAAATTCATGAATTTTCAGGTTTTGTTGCCGAAAAATTTAAATTATTATACCTAATAGTAAATAGAATAAAAAGTAGAATAAAAAAAATGATTATTATTAAATAACTTTTATTATACTAAATATCGTCCGTTGAGAGGTAAAAAGAGGTATTTTTTAGATATGTAATTAATAATAATAACGGCATAAAAAAAACGAACTTTCACAACATTTCTATCTACATGAACATTAATATTGTTACGTTGTTATTAAAAGAGATAAAAATAAAACATGTAAAATTAATTTAATTTTTAATTAATTATATTATTAAATTTAATTCATTTCGCTTACAATGTTACTTAATGAGTACTACCTCTAAACCGACGATTCGATGAATATTACAAAATAATATACATTTTATTCAACATATGTGTATTCGACATTTTATTCTATATTCCTGTAATCCTGCATTTTATTCAGCATATGCGTATTCGATTCCAGAATAATGTTTTTTTAAATGTGTAATATAGTTAGTAAACCTATCAGATTCCGCATTCGGCATGCAATGTGGGAATCAATCAAATACTTGTCTGCCTTTTGTAACCATTTACGAACAATATAAACACCAATTAACGTGTCTTTATTTAATCGATCATGTTGATGGAGATTTGCTATTAAAATCTATATATTTGAACATATAAATATGAATTCACGTGATCGTATTTGTCGGAAAACTCCTTTTAACGTGTTGTCCAATTAACGTTTCTTTATTTAATCGATTATGTTGTTATATAAATGGAGATTTGCTATTAAAATCTATATATTTGAACATATAAATATGAATTCGCGTGATCGTATTTGTCGGAAAACTTATTTTATATTCTATTATTCAAGCAGGAATACTTTGTAACGCTTTATCCGGAATTTCTTTGACGCAAATTCTAGGATTTCTTTCAAAATATGTTGAAGGAACGCAAAGCGTGTTACATTCCAATATAAGTACAAACTGGAATTGAACGGTTTAATCTTTGATGCAGTGTAAAGAGTTCTATTTCCTAGAAAGTTGAAAGCGATTTTATCCAGGGTTTGTGTGATTTACATCAGGATTTAAATCATATATTTTTTTAAAATAAATCAATGACTAAAATTAGAAACTTGAAAGCAATTTTATCCAGTGTTTGTGTGATTTACATCATCAGGATCTAAATCAAATATTTTTTTAAAATAAATCAATGACTAAAATTAGAAACTTGAAAACAATTTTATCCACGGTTTGTGGTACTTAAATTATCAGGATTTAAATGAAATATATTTTTTTAAATAAATCAATGATTAAAATGAAAATTGTTTTGTTTTCAAATTAATCATTGTTTTTGCCCGAGCATTATATGCTCACTACCATCAAAATTGTTTTGTTTTTAAATTAATCATTGCTTTTGCCAGAGCATTATATGCTCACTACCATATAATGCTCGGGCAAAAGCAATGGTTAATTTAAAAACAAAACAATTTTGATTTTACATTGTTACATTGTTTGCTCCCTGTTATTTTCTATCTTCTTGACTCTTTTCTCGATTGTGTTATTCCATTTTTCTCTTCGTCTGCCGTTTGCTCTTTTCCTATACTCTACGCCCTGTTCTGTATTTCCATATCTTTATCTCAACATACAATACACATAATAAAATGTACTACTATGCTACTAGTAATTAAATATAATTGCTAATAATTGCTAATTGCTGGTAATTGCTAATTACTACTCCTTATACTAGGCTTTAAAACAGCAAGCAGATCGTAGTAAGTATTTAACATCGGATACCATAGTTATGCAATTTCAGCTAAAAATATCTAGAACATTAATCACAATATAAGAAATACAGAATTGTGCTTTTCTTCTTCTTCAGGTGCCTTCTCCGGTCCGAAGGTTGGCAATCATCACCGCTATGCGTACTTTTGAGATAGCCGCTTTAAATAGTTGGTTTGTGTTGCAATTGAACCAGTCTCGCAAATTTTTCAGCCATGAGTGTCGTCTTCTTCCAACGTTTCTTTTTCCCTGTATTTTCCCCTGTATTATTATTTGGAGCAGATGGTACTTCTCCCCTCTAGTCACGTGTCCCAGGTATTGTAATTTCCGCGTCTTAATGATGTTTATAATTTCCTTTTCTTTCTTCATTCTTCTAATTACTTCTATGTTTGTTATTCGGTCCGTCCATGGTATTCTCAATATTCTTCTGTACATCCACAGTTCAAAAGCCTCTAACCTTTTGATGTCCGCATTTTTAAGTGTCCATGCTTCAGCTCCATACATTAGAATTGGTTGTATATAGCATGCCGTTAATCTTGTTTTTAGTTCTAGGCTTAGATCTTTTCCACATAGAGCTTTTTTCATTTTCATGAAAGCTGTTCTAGCTTTTGCTATTCTAATTTTTATCTCCATTGAACAGTCGTTATCTTGGTTAATGGTTGTGCCCAAATAGTTGTACTTTGTTACCTTTTCTATGAGTTCATTGTGTACGTAGATGTTTTCGTTATTTTGTGGTGTTTTTGTCATTACCATGAATTTGGTCTTCTTCGCGTTTAGAGAGAGTCCACATTCTTCGCTTGCCTCTGTCACTTTGTTGAGGATTCTCTGAAGGTCTTCTAAGTTAGTTGCATATAGTTGCAGAATTGTGCACATTGTAATAATCCTCAAAAACTTATATACTAAACTTTCAGCAATTATCATAAAAGAATCATGCAAAAAAGTGCAAATGGGCATTGCAAATATTTCCAAAATATACAATCATAATAATCAGGAGAGTTAAAACGTCGGGAGAGTTGACAAAAATACAAATGTTCAGAAACTGCCACAGTTATATCAGCTATTATTACAAATTTCGAAAATTGCCAAAAGCGCTACCTATAAAAAAGTACAAAATCTCCATGAAAATAGGAGATGAAAAAAACAGCAATTTTCATAAAATAATCATGCAAAATAGTTTTATGGGCATTGAAGATATTTCCAAAATATACAATCATAATAATCAAAAGAGTTAAAACGTCGGGAGAGTTGACAAAAATACAAATGTTCAGAAACTGCCACAGTTATATCAGCTATTATTACAAATTTTGAAAATTGCCAAAAGCTGTACCTATAAAAAAGTACAAAATCTCCATGACAATAGGAGATGAAAATAACAGCAATTATCATAAAATAATCATGCAAAAAAGTTTTATGGACATTGAAACTATTTCCAAAATATACAATCATAATAATCAAGAGAGTTAAAACGTCGGGAGAGTTGACAACAATACAAATTTTCAGAAACTGCCATAGTTATATCAGCTATTATTACAAATTTCGAAAATTGCCAAAAGCTGTACCTATAAAAAAGTACAAAGTCTCCAAGAAAATAGGAGATGAAAATAACAGCAATTATCATAAAATAATCATGCAAAAAAGTTTTATGGGCATTGAAAATATTTCCAAAATATACAATCATAATACTCAAGAGTTAAAACGTCGGGAGAGTTGACAAAAATACATATGTTCAGAAACTGCCACAGTTATATCAGCTGTTATTAGAAATTTCGAAAATTGCCAAAAGCTGTACCTCTAAAAAAGTACAAAATCTCCATGAAAATAGGAGATGAAAATAACAGCAATTATCATAAAATAATCATGCAAAATAGTTTTATGGGCATTGAAAATATTTCCAAAATATACAATCATAATAATCAAGAGAGTTAAAAAGTCGGGAGAGGACAAAAATACAAATGTTCAGAAACTGCCACAGTTATATCAGCTATTATTACAAATATCGAAAATTGCCAAAAGCTGTACCTATAAAAAAGTACAAAGTCTCCAAGAAAATAGGAGATGAAAATAACCGCAATTATCATAAAATAATCATGCAAAATAGTTTTATGGGCATTGAAAATATTTCCAAAATATACAATCATAATAATCAAAAGAGTTAAAACGTCGGGAGAGTTGACAAAAATACAAATGTTCAGAAACTGCCACAGTTATATCAGCTGTTATTAGAAATTTCGAAAATTGCCAAAAGCTGTACCTTTAAAAAAGTACAAAATCTCCATGAAAATAGGAGATGAAAATAACAGCAATTATCATAAAATAATCATGCAAAATAGTTTTATGGGCATTGAAAATATTTCCAAAATATACAATCATAATAATCAAGAGAGTTAAAAAGTCGGGAGAGGACAAAAATACAAATGTTCAGAAACTGCCACAGTTATATCAGCTATTATTACAAATTTCGAAAATTGCCAAAAGCTGTACCTATAAAAAAGTACAAAATCTCCATGAAAAGAGGAGATGAAAATTACAGCAATTATCATAAAATAATCATGCAAAAAAGTTTAATGGGCATTGAAAATATTTCCAAAATATACAATCATAATAATCAAGAGAGTTAAAACGTCGGGAGAGGACAAAAATACAAATGTTCAGAAACTGCCACAGTTATATCAGCTATTATTACAAATTTCGAAAATTGCCAAAAGCTGTACCAATAAAAAAGTACAAAGTCTCCAAGAAAATAGGAGATGGAAATAACAGCAATTATCATAAAATAATCATGCAAAAAAGTTTTATGGGCATTGAAAATATTTCCAAAATATACAATCATAATAATCAAGAGAGTTAAAACGTCGGGAGAGTTGACAAAAATACAAATGTTCAAAAACTGCCACAGTTATATCAGCTATTATTACAAATTTCGAAAATTGCCAAAAGCTGTACCTATAAAAAAGTACAAAGTCTCCAAGAAAATAGGAGATGAAAATAACAGCAATTATCATAAAATAATCATGCAAAAAAGTTTTATGGGCATTGAAAATATTTCCAAAATATACAATCATAATAATCAAGAGTTAAAACGTCGGGAGAGTTGACAAAAATACATATGTTCAGAAACTGCCACAGTTATATCAGCTGTTATTAGAAATTTCGAAAATTGCCAAAAGCTGTACCTATAAAAAAGTACAAAATCTCCATGAAAATAGGAGATGAAAATAACAGCAATTATTTTGGAAAATATTTCCAAAATATACAATCATAATAATCAAGAGAGTTAAAACGTCGGGAGAGTTGACAAAAATACAAATGTTCAAAAACTGCCACAGTTATATCAGCTATTATTACAAATTTCGAAAATTGCCAAAAGCTGTACCTCTAAAAAAGTACAAAATCTCCATGAAAATAGGAGATGAAAATAACAGCAATTATCATAAAATAATCATGCAAAATAGTTTTATGGGCATTGAAAATATTTCCAAAATATACAATCATAATAATCAAGAGTTAAAACGTCGGGAGAGTTGACAAAAATACATATGTTCAGAAACTGCCACAGTTATATCAGCTGTTATTAGAAATTTCGAAAATTGCCAAAAGCTGTACCTTTAAAAAAGTACAAAATCTCCATGAAAATAGGAGATGAAAATAACAGCAATTATCATAAAATAATCATGCAAAATAGTTTTATGGGCATTGAAAATATTTCCAAAATATACAATCATAATAATCAAGAGAGTTAAAAAGTCGGGAGAGGACAAAAATACAAATGTTCAGAAACTGCCACAGTTATATCAGCTATTATTACAAATATCGAAAATTGCCAAAAGCTGTACCTATAAAAAAGTACAAAGTCTCCAAGAAAATAGGAGATGAAAATAACCGCAATTATCATAAAATAATCATGCAAAATAGTTTTATGGGCATTGAAAATATTTCCAAAATATACAATCATAATAATCAAAAGAGTTAAAACGTCGGGAGAGTTGACAAAAATACAAATGTTCAGAAACTGCCACAGTTATATCAGCTGTTATTAGAAATTTCGAAAATTGCCAAAAGCTGTACCTTTAAAAAAGTACAAAATCTCCATGAAAATAGGAGATGAAAATAACAGCAATTATCATAAAATAATCATGCAAAATAGTTTTATGGGCATTGAAAATATTTCCAAAATATACAATCATAATAATCAAGAGAGTTAAAAAGTCGGGAGAGGACAAAAATACAAATGTTCAGAAACTGCCACAGTTATATCAGCTATTATTACAAATTTCGAAAATTGACAAAAGCTGTACCTATAAAAAAGTACAAAATCTCCATGAAAAGAGGAGATGAAAATTACAGCAATTATCATAAAATAATCATGCAAAAAAGTTTAATGGGCATTGAAAATATTTCCAAAATATACAATCATAATAATCAAGAGAGTTAAAACGTCGGGAGAGGACAAAAATACAAATGTTCAGAAACTGCCACAGTTATATCAGCTATTATTACAAATTTCGAAAATTGCCAAAAGCTGTACCAATAAAAAAGTACAAAGTCTCCAAGAAAATAGGAGATGGAAATAACAGCAATTATCATAAAATAATCATGCAAAAAAGTTTTATGGGCATTGAAAATATTTCCAAAATATACAATCATAATAATCAAGAGAGTTAAAACGTCGGGAGAGTTGACAAAAATACAAATGTTCAAAAACTGCCACAGTTATATCAGCTATTATTACATATTTCGAAAATTGCCAAAAGCTGTACCTATAAAAAAGTACAAAGTCTCCAAGAAAATAGGAGATGAAAATAACAACAATTATCATAAAATAATCATGCAAAAAAGTTTTATGGGCATTGAAAATATTTCCAAAATATACAATCATAATAATCAAGAGTTAAAACGTCGGGAGAGTTGACAAAAATACATATGTTCAGAAACTGCCACAGTTATATCAGCTGTTATTAGAAATTTCGAAAATTGCCAAAAGCTGTACCTATAAAAAAGTACAAAATCTCCATGAAAATAGGAGATGAAAATAACAGCAATTATTTTGGAAAATATTTCCAAAATATACAATCATAATAATCAAGAGAGTTAAAACGTCGGGAGAGTTGACAAAAATACAAATGTTCAAAAACTGCCACAGTTATATCAGCTATTATTACAAATTTCGAAAATTGCCAAAAGCTGTACCTCTAAAAAAGTACAAAATCTCCATGAAAATAGGAGATGAAAATAACAGCAATTATCATAAAATAATCATGCAAAATAGTTTTATGGGCATTGAAAATATTTCCAAAATATACAATCATAATAATCAAGAGTTAAAACGTCGGGAGAGTTGACAAAAATACATATGTTCAGAAACTGCCACAGTTATATCAGCTGTTATTAGAAATTTCGAAAATTGCCAAAAGCTGTACCTCTAAAAAAGTACAAAATCTCCATGAAAATAGGAGATGAAAATAACAGCAATTATCATAAAATAATCATGCAAAATAGTTTTATGGGCATTGAAAATATTTCCAAAATATACAATCATAATAATCAAGAGAGTTAAAAAGTCGGGAGAGGACTAAAATACAAATGTTCAGAAACTGCCACAGTTATATCAGCTATTATTACAAATTTCGAAAATTGCCAAAAGCTGTACCTATAAAAAAGTACAAAGTCTCCAAGAAAATAGGAGATGAAAATAACCGCAATTATCATAAAATAATCATGCAAAATAGTTTTATGGGCATTGAAAATATTTCCAAAATATACAATCATAATAATCAAGAGAGTTGAAACGTCGGGAGAATTGACATAAATACAAATGTTCAGAAACTGCCACAGTTATATCAGCTATTATTACAAATTTCGAAAATTGCCAAAAGCTGTACCTCTAAAAAAGTACATAATCTCCATGAAAATAGGAGATGAAAATAACAGCAATTATCATAAAATAATCATGCAAAAAAGTTGTATGGGCATTGAAAATATTTCCCAAATATACCATAATAATAATCAAGAGAGTTAAAACGTCGGGAGAGTTGACAAAAATACAAATGTTCAGAAACTGCCACAGTTATATCAGCTATGATTACAAATTTCGAAAATTGCCAAAAGCTATACCTATAAAAAAGTACAAAATCTCCATGAAAATAGTCTCAGAATATTCCTCAAATTTGCACAAAATTTAATAAATGTGCAAAAGTTAATAAAAAAGTCAAACTGATAATAACCTAAAACTGTAAACAGTTTTGGATTTAGTTACATCACATAAAATATTATATTGAGATTTTTTTATATAATTGTATTGCACATATAAATAAATAGCAGTAGCGCATATATTGTTATTTTTAGAAGAAGAAAAAACAAAAGTTTAATACCTTAACATCAGTTTGAGGATTTTCAAGGTTTTTCTGATATCATATCTGACAAATAAAAAAATATTATAATAATAATTTATAATAATTTTTATTTATTTAATTGCCATTTTACCGTGCGGTGTTTTCGTAATTTATAATAAGAAATAATAAATTTACTCAGTGCGACACCGAAAGGATTTAAAGGATGAATGATTAAATAAATAAATGTATAAATAAATAATAAATAAATGTTCATAAAACACTGTAATTTTGACATATTTAAAATTTACTTACCAATTATTGAAATGAATATAAGTTTAAAAGAAAACATTTAAATTTTGACAATAATCATTGAAACATTGATATAATACAACCACTCTATATTATCTCTAAATTATTGTTATTTTAGTTATTTTAGCGTTCTAGTGGTAGTGGTATGTACACTTTATCAATTAATTGTAATATATGTAAAAATGGAGCCTTTTTCCGTTAAATAAATAAATAAATATTTAAAATGTTGGCATGAATTGTTGAAATTTCGATAGAAATCATTTAAATTTTGACACAAATCATTGAGATTTATGACATACGAATTGAAACTTAAACAGTAATAATTAAATTTACGTCAATCATTGAAATTTTGATAAAAATAATTAAAATTTTAACTGAACGCAATTTTGATACTTGAAACGTTAACATAAATAATTAAAATTTTAACTGAAATCTCGTGCAATATTGATGTACAAATTAAAATTATGGCATGAATTGTTGCTGTTTAAATACATTTTGATTTTTAATTACATTTAATTATAGATTAATGTTACAAATATCATGACTTGTGTAAACCTGTTGGTAACATTAATAAAGATTATTATTATTATTTTTATTATTATTATTATTATTATTATTATTATTATTATTAAATAGTTGGATAACTAAAATCGTAAAAGTTTCGAACTACAGTAGCAAATCAGCAGAATTTACTCTGCATAGCATCAATTATTTATTACTTTTCCAATGACCTCTTATTATCTCCTTCTTCTCATTGCTGAGTAACTTTAACTGAAACCGACTATTAAAAAAAAATGAAAAAGACTATCATATTAAAATATTATTTAAAAAAATGCTTGCCTTATTGAGAGGCATTAGCTGCACTAACACTGCATATTTTTGGACATTTGCAATATGTAAATTACGCAATTGACTAATACTTTTTTAACAAAATCTGACAAAATGTAGAAAACTAATTGTAAAAATGCGTCAATTTGATTAATTTTCATCAACGTTCTCGAAAAAAGAAACGCGAAAAATAATTCCAACTGGCATTGAATTATCATTGATTAATGAAAATGAATATTAAAATATTGCTGTTATCGAAATTTTTGACAGAAAACACTGAAATTTAGTCGCAATTACAATTTTCATATGAACTTGGACAGAAAAAATTTAAATTTTGACAGAAATATTTGCGATATCGATATAATAATTTTTTTTTAAATAAAAGTGTTATCAAATATCATATATATTGAATTCAAAAAAATTAACACCTCGTGAACTAACGTGAATTAACCTCAGGTGAAAAATAATAAAAACAAAAAACATCTAAATATCTAAACATATAAACTACGAGTATGTACTCCAATAAAGAAGGAAGAAAGGAAAGGAAGGGAGAAAACAATAAAAAATATAATAATAACTGGTATCCAAAATAGATTAAACTATAAAAAAAACAAGTAATTAAGTTTTGAGTTCTCTTGCTTTTTTTCAGAAATATATGCAAAATTCACGGACTATTTTAGATTTTTTACCATTTCCCGGATTTTTCCGCGACTCGCGAAATTTCCCTGACTTTTCCCGGTTTTCCCGATTTTTCAGCTCGCTGGCTACCCTAAACTAAACACCCGGACTATTAATACAGAGTTAAATCTAGTATTCTAATAAAATTAATTTCGTAACTTAGTGAAGATAGTTAATAAAGTTTTGCCGAATGTATGAGTTGGCGCGAATTCGTTCTGCCTTCTGGGAGTTCTACTGCCAACATTAGCTATTCCTTCTATTCTGAATTAATTTTATTAAGAAATTTCAGGCTCAGGGAAATCCCACGTATTCAAGAAAGAAATATTTATTCATGAGAATTAATGCTCTTATATACATTAGAATACATTAAAATATGTGGGGCTTTCGGTGTTTCACTTGCCTCCTGTAAATAAATTGTACCCACATCTTCAACACAATAATTCTAAATGTTTCTTGTTGAAACTTATTGATTCCATTTTTTTACCCTTACAGAAATTTGGATTACTGGATAAGGTGTCTGGTTTTTAATTCAAGAGGATACAAAATGATATAATTCTTATAAAGTTGGAAAAAAGCAGGACTTTCGGAACTGAATCGAAAATAGGAAATTGAAAAAAAAAAACAGAGCCGAACCGAATAAATAAATCGGTTTATTTCGGTTCCATGCATGTTCAAACTCGCGCGTCATCATTATTTTCCACTTCAGTTGTACTTAAAAAAAAAACATTCACAACAACAAACAAAAAAGGAAAATCAATCACTAGAAACTGCACTGAAACCCCGAAAAACCGTTATTTTTTTCCGGAACGAAAACCAGAATCGAACCGATAATTATTTTTTAATTGAACCGAAACGAAAGACGAAACTAAAAAAAGTAACGGTTCGAAGCCCTGAGAAAAGTATTACTTTTGTAATTTGGTGATTATGTAATTAATTAGTTGCGTGTGTGTACGTGCGTGTGTAGTATGTGCGTGTGCGTGTGTATGCATGTATGTATGTATGTATGTTTGTATGTATGTATGTATGTGTGTATGTATGTATGTATGTATGTATGTATGTATGTATGTATGTATATATGTATGTATGTATTTACCGCGCGTTTTTTTAATCTCTGAACATAGGCTATGTTCAGTTTTAACATACATTTTCTGTCAACAGTTTTGACATTTCAAATGATCGAGTTGCACGCGCATGTAATTTTGGTTGCCAAACAATTGCACTTTAGCAATGCAATTGATGCTGTCGTTTTAAAACTGAACATAGCCTATGTTCAGAGATTAAAAAAACACGCGGTATGTATGTATGTATATGTATGTATATATATATATATATATTTTTATTATTTAACTGTAACATTTTTGTATACTATTCTTGTACATTTTAAATCTGTAATGTTCTCTGTGAATCCAAATACAATAAATGAAATTATTATTATTATTATTAGTATACATAATAATTGGAATTTTGACGACAATCTTAGAAACCCTCACAGCAATCATTGAAATATTTTGAGGTACCATTATAAAATTTGAATTAATTCAAAATTTGATGGTAATCATTGAAATGTGGACAGTGCTCAACGAAATTTTGAAGTGATCAATGACATGTTTACTGTAATAATTGAAAATTGGCAAAATAAAATGACAGATTAACAGAATAATTGCCAATTTGCTAAAAATAATTAAATAATTCGGTGAACATAGACATTTTGGCAGAACTAATAGCAATTTTCGACAAAATAATTGCAATTTTGACTGCAGTCTTTTATACTTCGAAGGCATCCTTAGAAATATTGTTGAATACTATTAAAATGAAATAATTGAAAACTTGAGAGTAATCAATTAAATTTTGACAGTAATCAATGAAATTTTTATGGTGATCAATCAAATGTTGACAATATAGTAGAAAATTTGTGAGAAACAATAAAAACATTACAGTAATCAATGAAATTGTCACAGAAATAATTATAATTTATACATAATAATTGAAATTTTGATAGAAGAAAGAAACCTTTGCAGCAATCATTAAAATATTTTGAGTTACCATTATGAAATTTGAAATAAATTAAAATTTGATGATAATTATTGAAATTTTGATAATGATCAGTGCAATTTCAAAGTATAATTGAAATTTTGGCAAAATAAATAAAAAATTGCGCAATAATTGAAAATTTGTGAGAAATTATTTAATAAAATTACAGTAATCATTAAAATGTTGGCTAAATATGAATTTATATAAAATAACTAAAATCAAAACCTAATAAACAGCGCATTTTGCCTAAGATTTGGCAAAATAACTAAAATCAAAACGTAATAAACAGAGTATTTAGTCTAATATTTTTTATTTATTTTGGGTGTAGTAACCAAAATTATGTCATTTGTTTCATCAATGTATAGCACTTGAGCACATTGTGTAGTTAAGTATTTTTAGTATTTTAAATTGCGAATGGCGAAACAAATTAAATTAGTGTTCAAATTGGTATGGCAGTTGATATAAGTAATTAAAAATGATCTGTTAATACACAAAATATCCGCAAATATCTATAGCTTTTTTTGTTGTTACAATTGATATCAAACTGGTCAATTCTTCTTTGGGACCGTTTTCAACACAATAAGGAATACAAATGGCTAATCGAACAGATCTGTTGAGTCTAATCTGTTATCTCAGCACTTTCGCCAAAATTGAATGAAAGTTGAAAAGATATTGAAACAGAAAATATTATCCATTTTTCCGTTAATATCCGCAAATTTCTATAGCTTTTCTTGTTGTTACAAATAATATCAAACTGATCAATTCTTCTTTGGGACCGTTTTCAACACAATAAGGAATTAAAATGGCTAATCGAACAGATATGTAGAATATAATCTGAGATCTCAGCACTTTCGCCAAAATTGAATGAAAATTGAAAAGAAATTGAAACAGAAAATAGTATCCATTTTTTCCGTTAATATAGTTAATATCCGCAAATTCCTATAGCTTTTCTTGTTGTTACAAATGATATCAAACTGATCAATTCTTCTTTGGGACCGTTTTCAACATAATAAGGAATTAAAATGGCTAATCGAACTGACCTGTAGAATCTAACCTCATATTTGAGTAATTTCGCCAAAATTGAAATTTGAAAATTGAAACGAAATTGAAACAGAAAATGTTATCCATTTCTTTCCTGATAAGTTATCTTATTGGTCATTTAAAGTATTCCACCGTATTTTTTTTAATATGCTTAAAACATTTTAAGCATAGAAAATGATGATCTACAAATACTTAATGTACGTGCCTGTAAAATTGTAGTACGATGTGCGAATTTTAAAGTATATTTTTAGTTGCTACAAAAAATGGTCATATATTTTGTAAATATTTCAAAACGTGTTGGCTATTTTTTAATATTGCTAGACAATATTTCTAAATATTGCAAAAATTGTTAAAAATTGATCAGATTCTTTATGTCAATAACAATTTTGAAGATGTTTTTAATAAGCACATAAATTAATGGATATTTTTAATTCTAACAAAACTAAGTTAGACATTTATATATAGAGATATTTTTGAAAATTATAGAAATTAACATAAATATTCAATATTTATTTATATATTTTTAATATTATGATTAACGTATTAATTTATAATATTTTATTGAAACTTTTAAAAGTCTAATTTTTTTATGTGTAAATTTCGATAGAACGATAGATTTTCTACAAATTCAATAGAAAAAAAAGGGTTTTTTTTAACTTTTTGCTGTCCCTAATTTTTTTAATTAAAATAATTTTTGATAATTTGATTAAATATTGTAAAATTTTAACTTTCCGCCTTTTAGATTGCACATTCCAATTTTTTAAATTAAATTTCCATTAAACGTTTGGTCAAGTTTCTGAAATCTATGAAATTATGTGTAACTTTATCCACCTTATCTTTTTTTTAATATTATTAAAACATACAAAATTTTAAGCATAGAAAATGATGATCTACAAATACTTAATGTACGTGCCAGTAAGTATGCCTTGCCTACACCATAACATTATTTTTGCCCATTAACACTATGGAGGATGCGCCGGGCACAATTTACCTGCAAGTCCTTATAACCCAAGTTAACAGCAGATCCATGGTAGGAAATAAATTCATAGTTCTAGCTAAAAATTAGTTGTTATTGTTAAGAGTTTAAATGAACTATATGGGCATGGGAAATACACATATACTAATTTGTTCATCTTTGGGTGCAATATCTAGTTTTTACTCGACCGTTATGAGAGTTAAGAGCCTTAAATTATTATTTATATTATATATAATTGTGTTATTATGGAACTAATAGTAGTTTATAGTTATAGTTTAACTCCTGATGGATTAAACTACATTTTATTATATCATGGAATATGTATACCATGTAAAATAATCTATCAACTAATGGATTCAAATATTCTAATCCACAGCGATTCCGCCATAAGATAACGACGTTAAAGGAAATCTAATAAGGCAAGTGAACCGAGGCGAAGCACTGTGCAAAGTGTATTTGTAGTGGAGTTGGCACAAAATTTGCGCACTCCCTCCAGTCATAAACATATACTCGACTAATGTCAAAACCTGAACTGTGTGAACCTGAAGATATAATTATATTATGTCAATGGCTTCATAAAGTTTAATTAACACAAACGTTTTCGGCGATTTATTAAGGGGGCGCATAGACAGAAACGAGTAAACCGTGCGGAATTTATCTCAACTCCGAGATCGCTCCTCGCCACATGTAAACATCGGCTCCAATTAATTAAATTGGTAATTAATATTTGTCGAGAGATAATGCGGAAACGTTAATTGGTTTAATTGGCGGAATGGAAATCGGGAGGGATGTATGGAATATTTTGTACGATGTCTGCATAGAAACTTATCTTGCCAAATCTAAATTTAATTAGCATTTTCACATTCCACAAGATTTATTACTCCCAATAATAAATGGGGTAATTATATTATTTAAATCGTGTAACATTTGCACATTTAAAAAACTATACCAAAGCTATTAAACAACACCTTTGTCATAACATATTAATTAATTTATGTACGCGATGCAATTTATATTGGCCAAACAGAAAGAAATTTTCGAATAAAATTTTGTACCTATTTACATGCCCAATTCTTAACAAATCGCATTGTATCCAAGCATTGCACACATGGAAACATTATAAATGGAGCAAATGTATAACGTGATGTGCAACGCTTTCGGAATCAATATACAATCGATATTTATGGCGAGCTGATACAATCAATAAAAAACCGATTGTATCGTGTATGACTGATTGGCCTTTAAACTTTGATATATGCAATGCCGCATGTAAGCTACGGCCCCATATATCAAATTCGCCGACTTATACGTGAATAAAATCGCTACAATGCAGATAAAATTGCAATCTAAGTACCATCCCAAATATTTCACATGCACAGTGAAATTTACTAGCGAATTTTTAAGGCGTGTATACATCTACACTAGTTTTGCACGTTATTTATGCGCATAACACAACTTATTTTTAATATTGAGGCAATATTTCATATTCGTAATAATGCATTACGCAATTTTTATATTCAGCCTCATGAAATAATCAAATAATTCGATAATAATAAAGGCTTTATAACGTCATACTGAAATTAATTATTTTAAAAATTAATCCATAGTAACCAACATAATATTAAAATTTCATTTATAATTAATGTTTTGATATTATTTGTGGTAAAACTGCAGCTCCGGTGCGGTAAACACAGCGCAATACAAATTATTTAATTAACATATCAAACAACATTCTGCCAGATGTATGATTACAGAAACTATACAACTACCTTGATACTTCCAGGTGTACGGTGTAGTTTTGTTGCATGTCGCTTTTATTTTCGGTTTGAGTACAGATTGTATCGCCATGAACATGCAGAACTGCTCTGTGTAGATCAGTTTGTTCTAATTGCAGCACAATTATTACTTACACTAATCCACGCGAGTGAGTACAAAGCAGAATAGAGAATGAATAAAAGTAGCATTGCAGGGATCAGAAGATACCATCAAAACAAATGAATGCTACGGTGTATTGAGTTACATACAATTACACACACTAACTCACACACACACACACACACATATAAGACACATTATACATTACAATTACTACTGTAAATTTTTTCTGACAAACTTTTAATTATTCTGTCAAAATTTCATTTATTTTGCCAATATTTCAATGATTACTACGAACATATCAATTCTTAATGTTTTTTTTTCTAATCAAAGTGACAACAATGTGCTGAACAGTCATGCTCAAATACATCTAGTACAAACAATTTGACATTGCCATATAAAATTCCTATCCAACATAATTTCTTGTACTAGATTTATGTGAGCATGACTGTACAATTAAAATACTGATAATAAAATCATCTATGATTAATATTTTTTAAAGTTTTTTTTTAATTTATAATTTAAAAAAATTAGTACTTTCTAAGGACTCAGTGGCATCCCTGAGTGGCTTGCTGTTGAGCTTCTCCACTATTTTTGAGACACCCTGTATTTTCTACTGTTCGATCAAAATAACATTGATCACTCAACTTTTCAATGATTTCTGCTAATTTTACTATTACTGTAATAATAATAATAATATTTATTGTATTTAAAACTATACAGCATGCTCCAGTCAAAGTAGGTACATAGTTTGTAAAGTAGCATTGCAATGGTAATCGACGATTAAAGTTAATTGGTCATTAAACAACTAGACGTGTTAGTAGTAGACTGTTGTAGTAAGTTTCTAATAATACTAATAATATTATGAAGTTTGAATAATACATTTAAATTATTCTCAAAATAATTAATGATGACTCGAAATTTCAATGGTTACTGTAAGTATTTCAATTAGTGTTTTACAAATTTCAATTATTCTGTCGATATTATATTAATTACTATCAAAATTCCATTGATTCCTACCAATATTTATATGATTATTGCAAAATTTCCAATTATTTTATATTTTAATGGAAACCAACAATATTTTAATGGTTACTGTCGAAGTATGAACGATTGTAGTCAAAATTTCAATTATTTTGTATCAGTTGCTATTATTGCTGTCACAATTTCAATAAGCATTGTAATGTGTTCAAGTATCTCTCAGCATTTCATACATTTCGATAAAATTTCAATGTTTCAAATTCATGATTGAAATTTTATTAATCACTATCAAAATTCCATTCCTATCAATATTTATATGATTACTGTAAAATTTTCAATTATTTCATATTTGAATGGCAACCAACAATATTTCAATGGTAACTGTCGAAGTATGAAACATTGCAGTCAAAATTTCAATTATTTTGTATCAGTTGCTATTATTGCTGCCACAATTTCAATAATGATTGTAATATGTTCAAGTATTTCTCACAAATGTTCAAATATAATGTCAGCATTTCTTATTTTATGATAAAATTTTAATTAATCAAATTCATGTTTGAAATATTATTAATCACGATCAAAATTCCATTGATTCCTATCAATATTTATATGATTACTGTACTTACCAATTATTTCATATTTTAATGGCAACCAATAATATTCTAATGGTTACTGCCGAATTACGTAAGATTGCAGTCAAAATTTCAATTATTTTGTATCAGTTGCTATTAATTCTGTCACAATTTCAATAATCAATGTAATGTGTTAAGTATTTCTCACAAATTTTCAAATATTATGTCAGCATTTCATATATTTTGATAAAATTTCAATGGCTCAAATTCATGATTGAAATTTTATTAATCACTATCAAAATTCCATTGACTCCTATCAATATTTATATGATTACTGTAGAGTTTCCAATTATTTCATATTTTAATGGCAACCCATCAATATCTCAATGGTTACTGTCGAAGTATGAAATATTGGAGTCAAAATTTCAATTATTTTGTATCAGTTGCTATTATTGATGTCAAAATTTCAATAATCACTGTAATGTATTCAAGTATTTCTCGAAATTTTTCAAATATTATGTCAGCATTTCATACATTTTGATAAAATTTCAAGTATTCAAATTGATGACTGAAATTTTATTAATCACTATCAAAATTCCATTGTTTCCCATCAATGTTTATGTGATTATTGTAAAATTTCCAATTATTTCATATTTTAATGCCAACCAAGAAAATTTCAATGGTTACTGTCGAAGTATTAAAGATTGTAGTCAAAATTTAAATTATTTTGTATCAGTTCGTATTATTGTTGTCAAAATTTCAATAATCATTGTAATGTGTTCAAGTATTTCTCACAAATTTTCAAATATTATGTCAGCATTACATATATTTTGATAAAATTTCAATGATTCAAATTCATAGTTGAAATTTTATTAATCACTATCAAAATTTCATTGATTCCTATCAATTTTTATATGATTACTGTAACATTTCCAATTATTTCCTATTTTAATGCAACCAACAATATTTCAATGATTACTGTCGAAGTATGAAA
This sequence comes from Othius punctulatus, assembly GCA_951805005.1. Lineage (NCBI taxonomy): Eukaryota > Metazoa > Arthropoda > Insecta > Coleoptera > Staphylinidae > Othius > Othius punctulatus. The sequence continues at coordinate 16,014,840 of OX638138.1, forward strand.
GATTGCAGCCAAAATTTCAATAATTTTCTATCAGTTGCTATTAGCGCTATCAAAATTTCAATAATCATTGTAATGTGTTCAGGTATTTCTCACAAATTTTCAAATATTATGTCAGCATTTCATATATTTTGATAAAATTTCAATGATTCTAATTCATGATTGAAATGTCATTAATTACTGAGAAAGTTTCTATGATTACGAATTATTCTGTCAATGTGTGATTTAATTTGCCAAATTTAAATTATTACAGTCAAAATGTCATTGATCACTTCAAAATTTCGTTGAGCACTATCAAAATTACAATTATGTTGCACCAATTGCTATTATTGCTGTCAGAATTTCAATAATCATTGTAATGTGTTCAAGTATTTCGCACAAATTTTCAAATAGTATGTCAGCATTTCATATATTTTGATAAAATTTCAATGATTCAAATTCATGATTGAACTTTCATCAATTACTGACAAAATTTCAATGATTACGAAGTATTCTGTCAATATGTCATTTAATTTGGCAAATTTTAATTATTACAGTCAAAATGTCATTGATCACTTCAAAATTTCGTTGAGCACTGTCAAAATTTTAATAATTTTTTATCAGTTGCTATTAGCGCTGTCAAAATTTTGATAATCATTGTAATGTGTTCAAGTATTTTTCTTTTTTTTTTAAATATTATGTCAGCATTTCATATATTTGGATAAAATTTCAATGATTCAAATTCACTATTGAAATTTCATCAATTACTGACAAAATTTCAATGATTACGAATGATTGTGTCAATGTGTGATTTAATTTGCCAAATTTCAATTATTACAGTCAAAATGTCATTGATCACTTCAAAATTTCGTTGAGCACTAACAAAACTTCAATATTTTTTTATCAGTTGCTATTAGCGCTATCAAAATTTCAATAAGCATTGTAATTTGTTCAAGAATTTCTTAAAAATTATCAAATATTATATCGGCATTTAATATATTTTAATAAAATTTCAATGATTCAAATTCATGATTGAAATTTCATGAATTACTGACAAAATTTCAATGATTGCGACTTATTCTGTCAATATATCATTTAATTTGCCAAATTTCAATTGTTACAATCAAAATGTCATTGATCACTTCAAAATTTCGTTGAGCACTATCAAAATTTCAATTATCATTGTAATGTGTTCAAGTATTTCTCACAAATTTTCAAATATTATGTCAGCATTTCATACATTTTAATAAAATTTCAATGATTCCAATCCATGATTGAAATTTCATCAATTACTTACAACATTTCAGTGATTATGAATTATTCTGTCAATATGTCATTTAATTCGCCAAATTCAAATTATCACAGTAAAAATGTCATTGATCACTTCAAAGGTTTATGGAGCACTATCAAAAGTTCAATGATTACCTTAAATTTTTCAGTTATTTAAATTTCATAATGGTCACTGAAAATATTTCAATGAAGAACAAGAATTCTATAGAAGTTTTTAAGATTGCTGTCAAAATTTCAATAATTTTGTATAAATTACAAGTATTGCTGTAAAATTTCAATAACCGTACTGTTCAAATATTCAAATTCATGATTGAAATTTCATCATTTACTGACAAAATTTCAATGATTACGAATTATTCTGTCAATATGTGATTTAATTTGCCAAATTTCAATTATTACAGTCAAAATGTCATTGATCACTTCAAAATTTCATTGCGCACTATCAAAATTTCGATGATTACCACACATTTTTCAATTATTTCAAATTTCATAATGGTCACTGAAAATATTTCAATGAAGAAGAAGAATTCTTTAGAAGTTTTAAAAATTGCTGTCAAAATTCCAATTATTTTGTATAAATTACAACTATTTCTGTAAAATTTCAATAACTGTACTGTCCGATGATTCAAATTCATGATTGAAATTTCATCAATTACTGACAAAATATCAATGATTACGAATTATTTTGTCAATATGTCATTTAATTTACAAAATTTCAATTATTACAGTCAAAATGTCATTGATCACTACAAAATTTCGTTGAGCACTATCAAAGTTTAAATGATACAAGTAAGTACTTCCATAGTTGCCAGATTACCAGATATGTTCTGCCTTAATCGAAGTTTAAAAATATTTTCATTTATTCTACGAATTTGAAACGCATTACATTTTTTTTTAATGTAACGAACAACGTGTAGGATGATTTTCAGGCTAGTAAATTAAACATAACAAACAGGAAATTAATGTACATTAAAATTACATTGAATTTCCTATGTTACATGATCAATGGAAGCACCCTGTATCTATATTACATAGGTACGACGTCTGGACATCCTGTTTAATTTAAATGGTAAACATTTGATAATTTTTATTGTATACTGTACGGGAAAGCAGAGGAAGAGATTGAAGAATACACTAACATGCAAATTAAAAACTCTCACATGAATATGTATTTATTATTACTGTATTATTATTTTTGGATGGAAATTTGTAATAACTATTTTACTCACGAATAGAATAGTATAAAGTTTATTAACATTATTGTACAATTGTACATTATTGTGTAGGGTTTAATTATTTTTTTTTTGTACGTTAGGTTACAGTATAAAGTGGTGAGTCATAATTAGATGTAAAAAAATTAACCAAAGCTTATTTGGGCCAATACAAACCAATTAAAAATAGCATTTACAAATTATAAATAATTTTAATATATCTGTTTAGTATGTCACTAACATGCAAATTAACAACTCTCGCATTAATATGTATTTATAAATACTGTATTATTATTTTTGGATGGATATTTGTAATAACTCTTTTACTCATAAATAGAATAGAATAGAGTTTATTTATATTATTGTACAAAATTTTGTATTCATGTACGTCAGGTTACAGTATAAAGTGGTGAGTCATAATTAGATGTAAAAAATTTAACCCAAGCTTATTTGGGTTAATACAAACCAATTAAAAATAGCATTTTTAAATTAAAAATAATTGTATTATGGTTATAAAATATTATTAAGCTAAAAAAAGGTAACTTATACAGCTTACTATTTAATGCATGTCATTTTTAGGGGAATATAACTCATACATAAAACAGTGACGTCATAACAATGCGGTTTCTATAGTTACGCATGTATTAATAACTGACAATGCTGATAATACAACGGTTGTATTTTCAGGATAATACCACGAACAAATGTCGGTCACAATTTTTGGTTAAACACAAATCGCAGCGACGACCGTTCAATCTAGTCGGCCGATAATAAAAACATAACCCGAAATGTCAGTGTGTTTCAAGTATAACTAAAATAGTAAAATGTGGTAACAAAGGTGGCTTTCTCTTTGAAAGATGAAGTGATATAAATAAATATAGGTATTTAAACTGTATATTTAGCTTCTTGTTTATTCTGCTTTGCTAGATGACTCAATCAGTTCATTATATTCCCTTTCTAAATATAATTCGTGGTGTTCTCAAAAATCGACAATGATTTTAAAAATACAACTTATTTCAACCCCAAACTTTGGAAAATGCACTTTCGTTGTTGGGGTTGAAATTCGTTGTATTTATAAAGTCATTATCGATAATGAGAACACCACTTGTTAATGATATATAATTATTTTCTATTTTATCAAATAACAAAATGGCGATCGATCAAAAATTTCTAAACAAGATATTTTGAAAACCAATCGATCGATTTTTGAAAATAAAATATTTATAAAATCCTTGAACTATCTTATAACATTTGTCTGTTTTGATAATTATGCATTTTTATACACAAATTAAGCAAAATACGCACACAAATGATAAACGTGACAGAAACTTTTCAAGATGAAGCAGAAATTTCTGAAGAACAAGATCAAAAGTATTTAAATTTGAACGTACAAACTAGAAAACACGTGCCTCAACTTGTTTAATGGCCTAACTTAAGGTTAGCCTACTGTGTTTTAAATGATTGTTGCAGTTTGTTAAAATTTATCTTGTAATTCAATTTGAATAACAACTTTTTTGGACAGATCGAAAAAAATTTTCAGACAAATGTTATAATACAGTTTAAGGATCTGATAAATGTTTTATTTTCGAAAATCAATCGAGTGATTTTCAAAATATCTTGTTTCGAAATTTTTTTTGGGTCGCCATTTTGTTATTTAATAAAATAGAAAATAATTGTAAATTCAAATGTTTTAGAGAACCGATAGCGCATGCTGAACGTTTTTGTATTTTTTAAATATTTAATTATATATATATATATATACGCTATAGACAATGTCGCCACGTTCAGGTGTTTAAAATGTGCTGTTATACTAAGTCTATTAACTGCGTAGATTTATTATTGGGTTGAAGTTGATGATTAAGAATAATTAAATTGTTACTTACTTTTTTTGTGTTGAATTTTTATTATTTTGTTTTTCTCTTTTCTCAGGGTCAAAAAGTGGGCTCAAAATAAATTAGATGGCAGGCAAAGAATATTAATTTTAATTAATATTTATTATAATCTTAAATATTTTGATAATTGATAACAAAACAAACACTACACTAATTCAATATGAAACAAAACGAACGCTTGGCAATAGAAAGCAAGTTCTATCATTAATTAACAAACTAACACTATCAATATTTAATAACAATAATTCCCTAAATTCCTAATTCGCACAATTAACTCCCCAATTGAGTAGTAAATTTAGTAAATTCTACCTGGCATTCATATTCATATTCCTGGTGAATAGCGACAACTCGCAGTGGTGATCGGCAATCCTGGTTGCAGATATCAAATCAGTAAATTCGATTAAGTCGGCACCAATTCCCTCGATTCAAAGTCCTGCTGTCCTCGGTTGATCCTCTTCTATAGTTGACGTTCTCGCTGAATCGTCTTTGGGGTTGAAGTTCTCGTTGAATCCTCTTGGACTCCTTTCAGCTGTTCCGTATTGATAATGATTCCCTAGTTCACGTCGAGTGTTTACAGATGCTGGAACGCAAATAATGACTGTCCCGAAATTGATTATATCCGCGTAAACAAAACGTAAATCAAACTGTTTTTGAATATCGCGTGAATGTAAATAACTATGGTTCGACGATATTTGTTTCTGAACAACTGTTTTCTTTTTCTCTGCTGGCCGACGTGGATGCCCCGGGATCTAAAGCGAATCTGATTGTTTATCGGCGTCCAGCCTTTTTAAAACCTCGGTTGAACAAGTGATTTTCGCTTGTTAAAATCCGCCTACGTTGGTCCAAATAAGCGTGTAAATTGTCGAGTTGCTACCCGTTTGAATCCAGTTTGTAACCACGGCAACGAATCAACAAATTATAATTATGATTATAATTATCCATATACCGGTAAAACCATAATTCCAATTGTGATTTCAATCTGATATTCGAGATAGTTGTATTTTTCTGCTTTTATATTAATGTCGAACGTTTTTGTACGATGAGTTTGAATTTTCCATTGAATTTTATACAGATTTCTGACTCATTATTAATATTATATTAGGTAAGTTTATTTAATATATCAAGTCTTTGCAAACGCTTGGCCATGTATATAAAAACTACTCCTTATCGGAAGTATACTTTCTGTGCGAGAAATAAAATGGGTTTAGTGATTAAATATATTAAGCACTGGGCAATGGATAAAATATTATTGGATCCTTATTTACGTGTGCCTCATGATTTAAATATTATATTAGCACAATATCGGAGCCAAAAGCTAAACATGCATTAACGTCGCAAAAGTTATGTAACACTCGAGGTTTCTACGGGGGAAACCAAGCCTGTCCCGCCATACTAATAAGCGGTCTTGTGGATGTTGTAAGTGCATTGTCTGTGTTACACCAGGCGCCACCTGAAAGCAAACCTTAATCCCAGTTGATACAGGATTATCAACGTTCATTCAAGGAATTGTGCTTAATCTATTTATAGCATCCATTAAATGGCGGAAATTTGACTGGCATTCATTGAAGTCAGTGAGTATGCATCGTTGTGAGTATTGATTTTATTAATTTGTAACATTTTCGATGTCACGAAGCTTTAGGGCCCATTTCTGCATATATTTCAACGGCGTTATTTGCTAACAACGTTGTTAAAATCACCTTTTCCAATTCGCAAAATTAAAATGCTCATTATGTACAGTCGCAGATTTTTTTTTATTTCCAAGGAAATCATCTACGATGCTTTTGAAAGCTTGCCAGGCTGCAGATTCTTTCTCTGATAAACATTGTGAGAAATAATCATCATTCAATAACTTCCTGATCTGAGGACCAACCAATATGCCTTCTTTAATTTTAGCATATGAAATTACAGGAAAAACTGCTAACAAATGTTTAAAAGCAGCTCCATATTTATTCAGAGCCTTGGCAAAGTTTTTGAAAAGGACTAGTTTTATATGCAGTGGTGGAAGTAGAACATCATTTGGATCAATTAATGGATTATTTGAAATGTTTTGTTTTCCAGGAGAATACTTTGTTCTTTGTGGCCAATCTGCACTTGTGTAATGATAACTTGTAGCTCGACTATCCCATACACAAAGGAAACAACAAAATTTTGTGAAACCTCCTTGCAAGCAAATTTGATTTAATTAAAACTTGTAATTTACGATATTCACGAAGATTCAATCACCTTTAAATCACCACATATCTTCCATTTATGATCTTCGTATTTGAGTAAAGTTAAAATTTGAGTCATTGATTAGTAATTTTCCTTAGTATTAACAACATGAGCAATTGCTACGGATGGTTTTGTATTCCCATTGTGTAAAACTAGAGCCTTTAAACTATACTTGGAGCCATCAATGAATAATCTCTATTAATTTTTTTCATATGGTTATTTCATTTTTTTAAATAAACCTTGAATGTCATTACAGTAGATAATAGTGTTTTTCTTCTCAAAATATGCAGCCAATTCCAAGCTTATTTCTCTATAAACTGTTACGTTTGTCCCGACTGCAAGATGTTTCCACTGTTGCATACGTGAAGCTAATAATTCTGCGTCTTGCTTTGATAAATGTAAATCACGAACTAGATCATTAAGTTCAGCTTGAGTCACTAAATGGCATTCATTAGACTCACACAAACTACCAATGCTGGGAACAATGCCATTGAAAGATGATTCCGAATCACTGCTTGTTAGTACCAGGAACGACTGGCAATAGATCATTTGGTAAACGTTGAACTGGTTTTCAAACAGATGGAACATTTGCGTATTGCACACTTGTTCGATTTTTCATATTGATCCCAACAACTTTTGATAAACAAAAATAACAATCGGCTTGGTGATTACTTTGCTTTCTCCATTTTACTGGAACTGAAAAGTCGAAATATTTCCTCTCGCCATTCGACCATTTGTATAAAATAGCTCTGCAACTATTGCAAAACAATGTCGGTGTCCACGTTATGTCTAAATTTCTGACAGCAAAACAAAAGTAAGGTAAATATGCATATTTTAACGGTTCTGTTATTGCATATCCTTTTTTTCCAACCATATATTCACCACAAACACAGCAGAAACAGCTTGAATTAGTAACACACGATCTACTTGACATATTTAAGCACTATTATTATGAAGATAGAGAATAAATGGGGGTTTCCGTCAAATTACTTTACAGTAGCGCCATCCATGCGACATAAAAATAAGTAGACCTGATAGCGTAATTCTGGTGGTAAATTTGAATTCTACGCACCCAAATTACTTGGAGAACATCCTCCAATTTTCCAGTCAAATTTTGTATTGTTATTTATAGACCAGGGTAATGTACTTATAGAAAATAATGTCATAGTGATTATTATTAATTAATATTGACTATTATCATTATATATCATTGTATTATTGACTAATAAACTGAAGACTTATCAAAAACTGAAAAAAAGTCATCACCCGACTGTCAAAAATCAACCCAATTTTGATTTTTTTATTTATTTTTATTTGCATTGAATATTTAACATACATAATGCATCCCTCTTTTACCCATTGGGTGTCGAGTATGAATATTTAAATAAATACATATTAATTTTAATATGCCATTATTATTAAGGGACCCCACAAACTAATCTGCCTCTTTTCTATGTACTCCTGTATAGTTTCAATTTCCAATTCTTTCCTGATTTTTTTCATTTCTTACTAATGAAAAGGCACAAGTAAAAATAACGTGGGAAGCGAAGACGATAGATAAGAAGAAAACAGGAAGACCCAGAATCGGATGAAATGAAACGGTTATAAAAATACCAGAAAATAAAGAAATGTCTGAAGGAGAAGCAAGGAAACTAGCAAGAGGTAGAGACGCATGAAAAGAAATTGTAAATAAAAAGTAAAAATAAAAAATAAAAAGTAGAATTGGAAAAATGTAATGTAAATGTAAAAAAAGGGCGAAAAGACCCCTTCTGGGGTCAATAGCTTTAATAAAGATCGTTATATTGTCGCGTTAATAATATAAACGACATGTAAATTGTATATTAAAAGTATATGTTACATTTGTGTAATATAATAACAGTTGTAAAACTCCATGTTTTTTGATCAATATCTATATTCTTTTCACTATGGCAACTGCTCAACGCATGCTGCCATAATATAATATGGTCGCGTTAATAATATAAACGACATGTAAATTGTATATTAAAAGTATATGTTACATTTGTGTAATATAATAACAGTTGTAAAACTCCATGTTTTTTGATCAATATCTATATTCTTTTCACTATGGCAACTGCCCAACGCATGCTGCCATAATATAATATGGTGTGCACCACCACACTACCCTCCCCCAGAAAAAGCACAAGTATAAAACTGGTAAGTGTGCCTCAAATGACAAAATAGTTGCCTCGAATGGCATGATTACTGCCTCGAGTGGCATGATAATTGCCTCGAATGGCAAAGTAGTTGCCTCGAGTAGCAAAAGTAGTTGCCTCGAGTGGCAAAAGTAGTTGCCTCGAGTGGCAAAAGTAGTTGCCTCGAGTGGCAAAAGTAGTTGCCTTGAGTGGCATGATAATTGCCTCGAGTGGTATGATAATTTGCCTCGAATGGCAAAGTAATTGTCTCGAGTGGCAAAAGAAAGGGGCAAGTTTAATTGAAAAAAAAATGAGGGAAATAAATTTTGCTCGGATAGCATGTGCGTAACCGTCAAAATAGCGTTATCCTTGCGTTGATAATGACATTATAATATGGGAAATGTCAAGTGTTGAATGAAATTGAAGTGAATAATTAATGAAAAAAAAAGAAAAAGATCCAAATTGGATATGTGCTTTTAACTGAAAGGTGGTAGGGCAGTGCTGTGGTCATAAAGTTACAAAATTTTGAATACGGTCGAAATAGAAGGAAATAATATCAGCTCCTGTTCTTGGTAACGTTCGATCTGGCCCCAGACCGTGACTGCTGCCTGTGTTGCTGAGGCTGCTGCTGGGACATTACGTGAGTCTACTGCTGCAATTGCCGGTTCTCCGTTGCTGTTGCTGCATAATTTGCGGATGCTGTTCCTGTGATCCTGTGGCTTAACTGGAGGTGATAGTGCACCGCGTCGACGAACAGCCAAAGCAGGGCGTCCCACGGCGACGGAAGTCCAAAATAGGGAGTCCCATGGAGACGATACGCGTTCAAAGAAATGTAGTACTGAAGGAAACAAAGGGGCACAACCAGCGGGCGTCACGTGTCCGAATAATGTCGAGGATCACCAATTATGGACTGGTCAAGGAAATGGGCCAAATCCAACTAGATGCAGTCCTGGTCCTGGCTTGGCGTTCGATCAGGTCCAGGGAAGTTCAGCTTCTCGGTGACGTTGTCCGTAAGGGCAAACTAGCGTCATAACCGCGTTCCAAGGGCATGTCACCAAAGGAATAGTATTGGACGCGAACTGGTCCGGTTGAAGCTGCCTCGAGATTCTGCGTGATCTTCATTTTAGGGGTCACCACTTGTCGGTCACCAAAGGAATAAGGAAAATCACGTCGGGGTCACCACTTGTCGCGTTATTAATATAAACGACATGTAAATTGTATATTAAAAGTATATGTTACATTTGTGTAATATAATAACAGTTGTAAAACTCCATGTTTTTTGATCAATATCTATATTCTTTTCACTATGGCAACTGCCCAACGCATGCTGCCATAATATAATATGGTGTGCACCACCACAATGTCATGGGTGATTCAAGTTTTATTACCATGCGTTTTTTAGGCATTTGGAGCCCAAAAAATATGAAAAATTGGATTTATATACGTCTGATACTAATCTACGGAAAGGTAGTTTGACTTTTTCGATATAATTATATAGACGGTTATAAAATTATAAAACCTTTTTTCGGGCAAAATTCTCTATTGTTATTTTTGCCCTAAACTGTTTTATTTTATTCATAGAACCCATTTATGAAATCAAAAGTTAACGAAAATGAATAGATTTCAAATTAAAGCATTTTTTACATTACTGACCAACTTTCCTCGGTATGATTTATGATTTTGTATGTCAAGAGCCCTACAAAGCATTGACCGCGCCGGTGCGGTTGGAACGTTTTATGACTTTATTATTAAGCAAATATTGAGCTCCGGCCCTGAAGAAATCCTTGCGTCGGTATCCACCCAGCAGGCTGAGGGATTGGGTAAGGCCCTATGATAAAACCCATAAAATCCATTATAGGGACTATTACTGGAAGCAGCCGTCATATTTTACTATTTAGTAATAAATCTTACTGTTGCAGTATCAAAATACATTTAATTCAATAATTGCTGCAATTTTTTTGACTTGGATTACACTGGAATGTTTGGAATAGCATTAAAGTATGTTCTGACAAAAACTATATAAATAAAATTACGAATTCTTTGTGAAATAACGTATAAACTACCGGATGGTTAAAATTAATTTTTTTAACGTCAGATTGGGCTTCATCAATATCTAAACATGTGTACTTATTTTGGATTTTTTATTTCAATTAGAAGTCGTCATTTTCGGCCTGGTAATAAAACTTGAATCACCCGGTATATGTAATGTAAATAAAATAACACTATATACAAAACGCCAACACCGCAAGGTAAAATGGCAATTGATTATATAAATTAAAAAAAAAATATGCCATTAAGTATTGAAAATTATAAAATAATAATTAATAATAATTGGTAAAAGTGAATATAACACTAACAACAACTATTAATTCAATAGTTGCAGTTCGTAGGATTATTAATTAATCACCAGTTTATCACCAATCAAGTGATAATGGAATGCCTCTCACCTTCCAAATACATGCATCCATTAATTATTTATTTTCATAATGAACATCAACATTTCACGGGTAAAAGCAGATTTATTGAAACATTATAATCAATGGTTTAACTTCCAGTTTGACTGAAAACGACGACAATTTAGTTTTTTATAAATAACGAATTGTGCGCATATTTATTGATTTCAGGTGTTATACACACATATATAGGGTGTCTCCAAAATAGTGTCCATCCTTTATACGTCACATACTACTATCCATTTGACTTTAAATCCACAAACAAAATTTTCTGGTAATGGTTATTTTTGAAGTTATAAGCGATGGAATTGCGTATGCAAATTCTCTCTTTGAAATATTTTTTAGTGTCAATAATTTAAAGCGGTGGTAAGTTAATAAAAACATTGTTGAAATTGTTTGTGAAATTGTGAAATATTGTATTAGAAGCATTTGAAACAGATAGAACTATCAATACAGAACACAACATACCGGTTATACTGGAAATAGCGAAATTTTCATGGAAACTCTTAAAGTGCTCATCGAACATTATGTTCTTATAATTGAAAATTAGCAATATTCGTTTGAAACGGCAAAATTTTGATTGAAAATTAAAAACAGCGCTGAAAATCATAAAACTCTCGCCATAAATTTAATATGTTGTTGGAAACTGCAAAACTTTTACTAAAAACTGCAAAATATTTACTGGAAACGAAGAAATTTTCATAAAAGCAAAGAAAAACTTGAAATTGCACTTGAAATTACAAATTTTTATAGAAAATTGGGAAAATTTTGATTGCATATTAAACATTGCAGTCAAAAGTATCAAATTAAAGCACCAATTTAAAATTTATCTGCCAGTTGCAAATTTTTTACTGGAAATAATGAAATTTCCATTGGGACTTTCTACGAAAATGACGCAATTGCATTTGAAAATTTCAAATTTTCATTGTGAATTGCGAAATTTCTGTTTGTAAATTAAACATTGCAGTGGAAGTTAAAAATATGTCAGCAAAATTTAAACAATTACCGGCAATTGCAAAATTTTAACTGAAAATACGACGAAATTTTCAATGAAACTTATAAAGTAAGTAGGTAGAAATTTGCAATTATAATATCAAACAGGCGAAAGATTCCATAATTTGAATTTAACTATCAAAAATATCAGAAACTTCAAATACAAAGTTTCACTATGAGTGAAAAACCATATTTCTGCATATTTCAGCTTTTTTTCAGCTTGTAAATAAGAGGCTTTTTATAAGACTAATCAATTTAGTGTGAATATTTTAAGCAGGGTTGGTGTGATTTAAATCAACTGATTTTTATAATAAATCATTGATTTAATACAAAATTAAGTTTTTCTTTTAAATTAATCATTGTTTTTGTACTGTTTGTGTATTGCAATAGGTGAACAATGAAAAATTTAATGTAACTATAGGGTCAGGATGCTTTAAAGTAGATAATTGTAAATAAGTAAAATATTTTTATTTTCTTCCATTTTTTGTCCATCCCAGGGTACAGGTACACCGATTTTTTTTAATCATCAATTCCTGTTGAAATTTAAGAATTTATTTAAAAAAATCATATACTTTAAATCGTGATCAATTGATTTAGATATAAGTCATATCAAAACTTTGCCTATTACTATAACTAATAACTAACTCTATAACTAATCAGAAATATAAAATTCCTGTTGAAGTTTAAGAATTTATTAAAAGAACATCATATGATTTAAATCGTGATCAATTGATTTAGATATAAATCACATCAAAACTTTGCCAGTTACTATAACTAATAACTAACTCTATAAATAATCAGAAATATAAAATTCCTGTTGAAATTTAAGAATTTATTAAATAAACATCATATGATTTAAATCGTGATCAATTGATTTAGATATAAATCACATCAAAACTGGCAAAAACTGATCAGAAATATTTAAAAAAAAATGTAATAAATTATGATTTATTAATTTTATTGTAAGTAAGTAGGTATATAAATTCAATTCACATTTGTTAAGTTTATTTCATTTCATTGTGTTATGCTGTTGTCAGAGTATTAAGTGCATATTTACCATTTTTTTGGCATATTTTTCATTTTAGGGAACATACTTTCCATTTTTAAGAGCATGTTTGGCATTTAAAAGAGCATATTTTCCATTTTTAAGAGGGTATTTTCTATTTTTAAGAGCATATATTCCATTTTTAAGAGCAAATATTAAGCCCTTAAAATAGTAGGAATATAATCTTTTGGAGCATATATTTGGTTGCCCTAATTATTATCATCATTTTGCATCATTTATAGCATCATATTGTACATTATTGTCATATACCTACCATTTTAATTAACTGAATACATTCGATTTATACGAGAATATTCAGAAATTAAGTAAGATGTGCCAAAACTTGCGTATGCAAATTCTCTCTTTAAAATATTTTTTAGTGTCAATCATTTAAAGCGGTGGTAAGTTAATAAAAACATTGTTGAAATCGTTTGTTTGTGAAATTGTGAAATGTTGTATTAGAAGCATTTGAAACAAATAGAACTATCAATACAGAACACAACATACAATGCATTAATGACCAAACTCAAATAACATGTAAACCCCTTTATAAATTTTAAATAATCCATAAATCTTTAAATTTGACATCTATCAAATTTAAAATTACATTTCAAATAAGATCAAGATATAAAAACATAAAATACGTAAGTAAATAATTCTAAATATATACATATAAAATAACTAAAACACTTATATAAGAATTGCTATTATTAAAATTAATAATTAATTAATTAATTAATTATAAAGAATAATTTTCACACATTTTAATTCTTCCCCACATTGACAAATTACATAAAGACTAAATCATTTATACACACTATAACATTAAACACACACTAAATACTATTATAATTTATATTTGTACATTTTTGTAACAAACTTGACCCTAACTTTATATTTAACCTAATTAATGTATTGCATACTTTGTAGATATGTCTCTGAAGATGGTTTTTCATAACCAAAACTTGTCAGGCGAAATAAATAAATCATAAAATAAACTAAACATAAATATTACCTACCAATAAGTATTAAATATAACAACCTTAAATATATATATATATATATATATATATATATATATATATATGTATTTATATATAACTGGTAATTTATGGATAAAACCTTAAACTTAAAAACAAGTATTGTCAATTCGTTATACTCATAACAATTATAAATGGACGATAAATAGACGTAAGCACTTAAAGTAAAGTTTATATTTCAGGTGGTGTTATCATTAATCTCACCGTTGTTATCATTTCAGCAATTCTGTTAAAAAAGTTACTTTACTTTCTTCAGAAAATTAATTAAATGCAAATTAATGTTACAATAATATTTTGGAAAACGTTTTCAGCCTTTTAACACTAAATAGCTCCCTGAAATAATTTAATTTTCACAATTAAGCAATTGTGGTTACATCTGTATAATCAGTTACTGATAAATAGCACAGTAGGAATGAAATTGTATAGTTGAAATGTAGTCAAAAATTGTTGAAAATTTGACTGTTAAAATTTCTAGAATATTCATTGAATTTTCGATTGAAATAATTGACAACTTGAGTGCCATTATTGAAATTTTGATAGAAATAACTAATACTATGCATTATTTCAAAATGTGATGGTAAGATTGAATTGTCAACAATACCATTGAAATCTGTTCAGAAATAATTTTAAATTTAACAGTTATAATTGAAATGTCAAATTTGTTTTTACAGCCAAGTCTAAATCATTAATTTAAATCAGCAATTTGTTAAACTTCGCTAATAGGATTGAAATTTGGACAGTACGTTTGTTACATAGTTCATCGTTAAATACATAGTACTGTCCTATTGTTCTGTATTTCTTGAAATGTGTTTCGTGTTTTATCACGTCTTTGTTGAATGGGTATGATTTTGATGTTATTGTATAAGGTTATGTGTGATACGTTTAAAGATGATTGTCCTTGAAACAAATCAATACGATTATTTCACGAATTTTATCATACACTTCCATACCAATTTTATATTTTCAAAAGTATAAATAACCTGAATATCCCGAGTATCGCTAAAAGCACACTTTAAATTTTCCCATATTATTAACATATAATTTAAGAAGAAGCTTCTCAAAGCAGTGGTACATAAAATCCTGTATCTTACTCGTACATAATCGGACTTTATAGACTTGCCTTCTTTATCGGTACTGCTAGATACGCTTGCTCGGCCGTGAACCGAATCTCGTCCAATAAAGTCATATATTATGAATTCATTACGTAAATAACTTATTAGAAATTTATAATGTAGACCTCTAAATGGCAGAAATCTTATGCCAAATAATACAAAAATTATAATATATGTTGTTGAGCACGTGAAGGATATTGTTAACGATAATAATAATTGTGGTACCTTTTCCTCACTATATTTATTGGTGACAAAGTGTACATTTTAGTCACAACGTGCAACAAACTAATGAGCATTATTAGTATACTGAGTATACTATGATACGAGTATACTAATAATTATAGTAACGTTGTGACCGTAATGTCTATTTAGTCACCAATAAATATAGAGAAGAAAATACTACAATTTTATTGGAAAGATCAAAATTTGTATTGAAAATTAAATATTGCAGAGAAAATCTACATGAATTTACAATTTTACCGGCAATTGCAAAATATTTTTACCGGAATTGATGAAATTTGTGAAAATTTATGAAATTTTCAATGAAAGTTATCAAATATTCATCAAAAACTAAGTAACAAATTGAAAATTAGCAATATTAATTGGAAAGTGCAAAATTTTGATTATAGATTAAACATAGCACAGAATTTTTTTATTGGACATGATGAAAACCCATATTCATCGAAAAAATTTAAATCGTAATATGTAGAAATATTTTATTTATGTGGGTTACACCCCTTACATAAGTTATACAAAATTAAGAATTATTTATTACGTACTTGAAGATATCAATTTTTTATGAAATTGCGAAATATATATTGTAACATAATAGTAATTTATAATATTGATATGTATTGCAGTGAAAGTTATAAAACTGTCAACGTCAATTTAAAAAATATAGAGCCTATTAAATTTTTTTTAATTAAAAATGATGAAATTATAGTTGAAATGTACAAATTATTCATCGAAAATTATGAAATTGTAATTAAAAATTATTGATATTCATTGGAAAGTGCAAAATTTTGATTGGAAATTAAATACATCACTGAAAATTATAAAATTCACAGCATAAATTTAATATGTTGTCTGAAACTCCAATTTTTTTACTGAAAACTGCAAAATGTTTATTGGAAATGATGAAATTTTCATAAAAACAAAGAAAAACATTAAATCGCACTTGAAAATTACAAGTTTTAATAGAAAATTGCAACATTTTTATTGATCATTAAATATTGCAGTAAATTTTTTGACATTTTCAGCATGAATTTAATTTTTTTAGTAGCAATAACAAAGATCACTGGAAATAGTGAAATGTTCATGGAAGCTCTTTAAGTGCTCATCCAAAATTATGTTATTATAATTGAAAATTAGCACTATTCGTTGGAAACTGCAAAATTTTGATTGGAAAATAAAGATAGCACTGAATATTATAAAATTCTCAGCATAAATTTAATATGTTGTTCTAAACTGCAAAAGTTTTACTGAAAACTGCAAAATGTTTATTGGAAATGATGAAATTTTCATAAAAACAAAGAAAAACATGAAGTCGCACTTGAAAATTACAAGTTTTAATAGAAAATTGCAACATTTTTATTGATAATTAAACATTCCAGTGAAAATTTTAACATTTTCAGCATGAATTTAAAATTTTAGTGGCAATAACAAAGCTACCACTGGAAATAGTAAAAGTTTCATGGAAACTCTTAAAGTGCTCATCCAAAGTTATGTTATTATAATTGAAAATTAGATTGGAAAATAAAGATAGTACTGAAAATTATAAAATTCTCAGCATAAATTTAATATGTTGTTGGAAACTGCAAAAGTTTTACTGAAAACTGCAAAAGTTTTACTGAAAACTGCAAAAGTTTTACTGAAAACTGCAAAAGTTTTACTGAAAACTGCAAAAGTTTTACTGAAAACTGCAAAATGTTTATTTTAAATAACGAAATTTTCATAAAAACAAAGAAAAACATGAAATGGCACTTGAAAATTACAAGTTTTAATAGAAAATTGCAACATTTTTATTGATCATCAAACATTGCAGTGAAAATTTTAACATTTTCAGCATGAATTTAAAATTTTTAGTGGCAATAACAAAGTTATCACTGGAAATAGTGAAATTTGCATGGAAGCTCTTTAAGTTCTCGTCCAAAATTATGTTATTATAAATGAAAATTAGCAATATTCGTTGAAAACGGCATAATTTTGATTGGAAAATAAAGATAGTACTGAAAATCATAAAATTCTCGCCATAAATTTAATATGTTGTTGGAAACTGCAAAACTTTTACTAAAAACTGCAAAATATTTACTGGAAACGAAGACATTTTCATAAAAGCAAAGAAAAACTTGAAATTGCACTTGAAAATTACAAATTTTGAAAGAAAATTGGAAAAAAAATTGATTGCATATTAAACATTGCAGTCAAAAGTATCAAATTAAAGCATTAATTTAACATGTATCTGCCTGTTGCAAATTTTTGACTGGAAATGATGAAATTTCCATTGGGACTTTAAAAGTTTCTACGAAAATGCAATTGCATTTGAAAATTTCAAATTTTCATTGTGAATTGCGAAATTTCTGTTTGTAAATTAAACATTGCAGTGGAAGTTATAAATTTGTCAGCAAAATTAAAACAATTACCGGCAATTGCAAAATTTGTACTGGAAATACGACGAAATTTTCATTGAAACTTATAAAGTGGCTAGAAATTTATTTGCAATTATAATATCAAACGGGCGAAAGAGTCCATTTTAGCTATCAAAAATGTGAGAAACTTTAAAAAGAAAGTTTCACTATGAAACTGAGAAAAGTGAAAAACCATATTTCTGGTTATACAAATATCAGCATGAATTTTTGCTAATAAATATTGTTTATTATTATTATTATTATTAATATAGAATGTTGATGGGAACTACAAGCTTTTTACTGAAAGTGTAAAATGTTTATTGGTAATGATTATTTTTTTATAAAAACAAAGAAAAACCTGAAATTGCATTTTAAAATTACAAATTTTGATAGAAAATTGCATAATTTGTATTGGAAACTAAACATTGCAGTGAAAATTTTAAAATTTTCAGAATGAATTTAAAATTTTAGTGGAAATAACAAAGGTGTTACTGGAAATAGTGAACTCTTAAAGTGATCATCGAACATTACGTTTTTATAATAGAAAATTTTATTTCTTTAATTTCTTTACGTCAAACTGATATTAAATTTTTGATTGCCTATTCTTCAGTAGACTGTTCTATTAAAACAATTACCTGCAATTGCAAATTTTTTACTGGAAATACGACGAAATTTTCATTGAAACTTATAAAGTAGGTTGAAATTTATTTGCAATTATAATATCAAACGGGCGAAAGAGTCCAATTTAACTATCAAAAATTTGAGAAACTTCAAAAAGAAAGTTTCACTATGAAACTAAGAAAAGTGAAAAACCATATTTCTGGTTATACAAATACCAACATGAATATAGAATGTTGCTCGAAACTGCAAACTTTTTACTGAAAAGTGTAAAATGTTTATTGGTAATAATTATTTTTTTATAAAAACAAAGAAAACCCTGAAATGCATTTGAAAATTACAAATTTTGATGCATTTTGATTGAAAATTGCATAATATTTATTGGAAATTAAACAATGCAGTGAAAATTTTAAAATTTTGAGAATAATTTTTTTTTTTGTGGAAATACCAAATGTTTTACTGGAAATAGTGAAATTTTCATGGAAACTCTTAAGTGCTCATCGAACATTACGTTTTCATAATAGAAAATTTTATTTCTTTTATTTGTTTACGTCAAACTGATATTAAATCTTTGATTGCCTATTCTTCAGTAGACTGTTCTATTAAAACAATTACCGGCAATTGCACAATTTTTCACTGCAAATACAACGAAATTTTCATTGAAACACTTATACTGAAATGCTTATAAAGTTAGTAGATAGAAATTTATTTGTAATTATAATATCAAACACAAACAGGCGAAAGAGTCCATAATTTCATTTTAACTATCAAAAATATCAGATCTTCAAAATGAAAGTTTCACTACGAAACTGGAAAAATTGAAAAACCATATTCCTGCATGTTTCAGCTTTTTTTCAGCTAGTAAGTAATTAGGCATAACTAGATATGAATTAGTATCTAGGCTTTTTATAAGACTAATCAATTAGGTGTGGGTGTTTTAAGTGAAACTAGGTAGGTATACAAATTCAACTAAAATTCGTTTGGTTTATTTCATTTCATTGTGTTTTGCTGTTGTCAGAGGATTAAGTGCATATGCACAATTTTTTTTACATATTTTTCATTTTTGGGAACATATTTTCCATTTTTAAGAGCATCTTTTTCATTTATAAGAGTATATTTTTCATTTTTAAGAGGATATTTTCTATTTTAACAGCATATTTTCCATTTTTAGAGCATATTTTAAGCGCTTAAAATAGTTTTTTGGAGCTTTTTTTTTGTTGCCCTGATTATTATCATCATTTTGCATTATTTATAGCATCATATTGTACATTATTGTCATATACCTTTTTTATTAATTGAATATTTTGTATTTATACGAGGTTATTCAGAAATTACACATATTGAATGTTTTAGACAAAAATTTGGCGAATTTAGATATTTGCAATTGAGTTTTCTCATATTTGGACAGTTGCAATTGGAATTTGAACAATTACTTCCAAAATGTACCATATTTCACAGTTTCATACTTCGAACTAATAAAAATTAAAAATATTGACAAATTTGGGCCAATAAGGCTTTCAAAATTGGGCTAAGTGTTCGATGGATGATAAATTTTAGTTAAAAAATTAACAAATTATGATATTTTAAGTCCAAAATTGATAGTAATGGAAAATTACAATTAAAAATTTAATAGGTATCGCTGAAACGGATTTGGAAAATTGCAGTTGAAAATTTGATAAGGTATTAGAAAGTTTACCAGATTTGTAAAATTATAATTGAATATTTTGCAGCACAAGAAACTTATAGAATATAATGTTTTAATTTCATGACAAAGGTTAAAGATGTGCTTCAATTGACCAGTTGCGTTTAAAAATTTAACATATTTCGATAGTTCCAACAAAAAAATACGAATTTAAAGAGAACTTTGGCAAATTTTGATACTTAAATTAAAAATTTGGCTAATATAGATTGGATAATATATAAAAGCTAAGTTGAAACTTTAACAAATATCGATAGATACATTTGGAAAATTGAAAAATTCAGGAAGTTTTAATTGGCAATTTAACAAATTTGAAAGAAACGTTAGATAGATACATTTGAAAAATTGAAAAATTCAGGATGTATCAATTGAAAATTTATCAAATTTGAAAGTAATGTTCGAAGATATTTCCATTTTAAGGTGTTATGGAACCTGCAAAAAAAATGAAATGGACTACGATATGCATACCTACAAAATACAGGCCTATTATAAATTGCTGCCACCTGATTTTAACAGTCTTGTACTCAAAAATTCAGGAAGTTTCAATTGACAATTTAACAAACATGAAAGAAACGTTGGATAGATACATTTGGAAAATTGAAAAATTCAGGATGTATTAATTGAAAATTTATCACATTTGAAAGTAATGTTGGAAGATATTCTTATTTTGTGCTGTTATGAAACCTGCAAAAAAAAAATTAAAATGGACTTCGATATTTTCATTCATTTGGAAAATTGATTGTTTTTTATTTGTACACCAGTGTTATTATAAGTGTGGGTGTTTTAAGTGAAAGTAAGTAGGTATACAAATTCAATTAAAGTTTGTTTGCTTTATTTCATTTCATTGTGGTATGCTGTTGTCAGAGGATTGTGTGCATATTCACCATTTTTTGGGCATATTTTTCGTTTTTGGGAACATATTTTCCATTTTTAAGACCATCTTTTCCAGTTACAAGAGCATATTTTCCATTTTTAAGAGGATATTTTTTATTTTTAAGAGAATATTTTCTAGTCTTAAGAGCATATTTTAAGCGCTTAAAATCATATGGTACATTATTGTAATATACCATTTTTATTAATTGAATATTTTCTATTTATACGAGGATATTCAGAAATTAAGGAGGAAGTGCCAAAACTTTTCATAAATATTAACAAGAAATCTTAATTAAGCTGTGCTAACGCTAGTAGTAACGCATTTATGAAATCGATGTTGTGTCTTTAGTAATTTATCCACAGCAAGTTTCAGTTTATAATTCATATGAGTAATACGTAAGTTGTCTTTAGTGAGCAGAATGTATCGCCTAATATTGTAAAATTCTGTTTGTATATTATACTGTATGCTGCGGGTCTGAAATTATGTTTAACGAGTAATAAATATATATAATTTTAATCCGCGAGAGAAATTACGCCGTATCAGTTTTGCATAAAAATCACATAACGCTATAAAGTTGGACGTTATACGTACACAGTACAAATTCCAGCTCCCAATTCGAGCCAGTTGCGATTTATTTCACTGGGAAAATGCCAGTAATAAAAGTATAAGTGGAAATAATGGAAATAGAAGGTATTTGAAAAATACCATAAGATTGCAAAGTTATGTTAGTCAAAGCCCTTTATGTTTTTCTGCATTTTGGTTCGTGCATATAAACTACACGCCCAGTCTGCCGCGCAGGCATTAGACTTTCGGAGGTCTCTTATTTCAGCTCGGTCGTCTCGACACCATCGATCCAGCAATACGTTATCGTGTAAAGTTTAGTTCCATTACCTGCACCCTCCGTATCTGAGAATAATGCTTATTAACTAAATCAACGCTCAGACCGGCCAATATACAACAGCCCAAAATTATAGACTGTTACGTAGATTTATTACATTCCTGAGTGACTAATGCGTCATTATCGTCCACTGTATTTGCCATTTCCCATCGCAAATTACTTCTTTTTTATTCCTGAGGCGGGATAATTACAGCCAGAATCCACACACACATACGCAGCACACAAAGCCTTGTATCAGTGTATAAATTTCGATTGCGCCGTTTATTTACATACAAGCGTTACGTGTAAACGCAATATACGACTAGATCTGATACAAACTGATGCTGTAGTTTGATTAAAGACAGAGCGCGAGTTCTCTGTTCAAATGGAAATGTATAATTTAACCTCTCTGCGTCTTGTTGATGTATTGAGTTTGGTTGAATAGAGAGGTTTAGATAGATTGCTCTCGGAGCGAGAAATTTAGCTTGACCCTTCCAAGAATCTAAATCCTTTATTTTCGTCTGGATACATTAATTTAACGAGAAGTAATATAAATTACTGTTTACTACCAAGTGAACATAATGTATTTGTTTCATATGCATTCTTAATACGAAAAAACATTTCGTATAATATTATATTTTTGCATACCAAAATTACCAAATTGCTCAATTTTGAATATTGTCTATTATAGTATAGGAAATAAAAATTACTACTTAAATTTAGTATTGCATTTTCAAATAAAACTAAATTAGTTTAGTAAAAAGTTTTGTTTAAAGTAGTTTAAATTAAAGTCAATTAACAAAAAAAAGCTATGCAAGCACCAATAGTCAACCAATAGGGGCAGTAGTCATTTTGGTTTATTTCCCTTTAAGTCAGACTAAATCTCTGGTTCTCAAACTCACCACAGCCAATAATCATTTTTAAAACTTTAAATGATGTTTACATCCATGTAAATATTAAGCCAAAAACGAATTGTGAATCGCAATGAACTTTTAAGTAAGTATTACGGAGAAGTATTCTCAAATGTATGTACAGGTTATAGGTTATACAGGGTCACTAAAAAGTTTAGATACGGTTGAATATTTTGGAAACTGATTATAAAAAATTGTTGAAATTTGGTACAAGCAATTTTGAAAACAAATGACAGCCGGAATTTGAAAAACATCTCAGACGATAGAATTTTAATACTTTTAAAATTCTATCGTCTGAGATGTTTTTCAAATTCCGGCTGTCATTTGTTTTGAAAATTCAAGGCTAACTTATTTGTTTTTAAATGGCACGAGGGATTAATTTTATTATTTTTTCTTAAATTCAGTAAAAGTTAATTAATAATAACCAGGGTTGGTGTGATTTAAATCATGATTTAAATTCATTTCATGAATTAAAACAACTGATTTTTTAAATATATACATAATTGATTTACATCAAAATTGATTTTTTTTTACTTAATTATTGTTTTTGCACTGTTTGTGCAAACAGTACAGATAGGGGAACAATTAAAAATATAATGTAACTACATCCATTATCCAATTCAAATTCATAATTCACAATTCATATCTATAATGGATGATCTGTATAGAGTTGGCATGCTTTAAAATAGATAGTTGTAAGTGTAATGTTGTAATGTGTAAAAATATTTTTCGTTTCTTCCGGGTCCATCCCGATTTTTTTTGTCCATCTCATGGTACAGATAAACAGAACTTTGTTATAATCATCAATTCTGGTTGAAATTGAAGAATTTATTTAAAAAAAAAAGATATGACTTAAATCGTGATGTATATCAACTAAAAAATCATTTTATATAAATCACATTTATCCTGGCAAAAACTGATATATAGAGAAATATAAACAAATGATTGATTTTTGTCTATTTTTTTTAAATCATGATTTATTCCAACCTTGATAATAATACATTTAACTGAAACAGAACACATTTTAGTAATGATATCTATTTATTTCCTTGCAATAATGAATACGTCGAACATACGTAATTTTGCAATTTTTTTCTTAAAATGTGTTCGTTTCAGTAAAAAGTTTTATTTTTATAATTATTATTAACTTGTATTTAATTTTTGGTCAACGTGTAGGTGCAAAAGAACTACCTATACATTAAGACAATATTTCCAAGTCTAACTAAATTTTACAATTTTTAAACCGTATTACTTGTTTCAATTTTATTTTAGAGGTTAAGTAAATTTAAGATATGCTTGTGTTATAGGTAAAGTAACATAATTATCATAAGCAATGTATTATAGACTTATTCATGAAAAACTATGGAGTTTACATGGAAACATTTGCAAATTGACAAAAAAATTACAATACTACATGGAACCCTATACCATGGAATCTTTGTAATCTTTGCAGAACAATTTTGGAATATCTGGCGAAAAACGTTTATATTTGCATGGAAAACGTTGCAATTTTACATGGAAAACTTTGCAATTTCATTCAATTTTTTTTTATTATTTAATTTATTGATTTTGAGGTTATGTAAAAGTAAAAATAATAATAAATATGGCCTTGCATGCGTTATAGGTAAAATAACATAGCTATCATAGGTAATGTGTTATAGGCTTTTTCATGAAAAACTATGAAGTTTACGTGGAAAACTTTGCAATTTGACAAAAAATTATAATCTTACATGAAAACCTATGACAGGAAAGCTTTGTAATCTTTGCAGAACAATTTTGGAATATCTGGCGAAAAACGTTTGTATTTGCATGGAAAACGTTGCAATTTTACATGGAAAACTTTGCGATTTTATTCAGAATTTATTTGTTTTAATTATTTAATTTATTGATTGTGAGGTTATGTAAAAATAAGATATGGCCTTGCATGTGTTGTAGGTAAAGTAACATAGCTATCATAGGTAAAGTGTTATAGGCTTTTTCATGAAAAACTTTGCAAATTAACAAAAAATTCACAATCTTATATGGAACCTATGACATAGAAAGTTTTGTAATCGTTGCAGTACAATTTTTGAATATCTGGCGGAAAACATTTGTATTTGATTAGAAAACATTGCAATTTAAAATGGAAAACTTGCGATTTATATTCAAACTTATGAAATTTTACTTGGAAAACTTTAAACTTTATGAATTTATGTATAAGATTGCATCATTTCGGCAGTTTCATGATAAACTATGCCTATGGACAGTATAGCAATTTCACATGGAAAACTTTAACATTTTATATGCAAATCTACAGGGTGTCCAGAAACTCTCCTGCCAAACGGATATCCCATACTCTAGACGTCAATTTATGTCGATTTAACCTAAATTGCCTTAACCCAAATATGCTTCCTAAGAGCTCTAGAGGCCTTTGAAAAGTACAATGACTAAGTCCATAATGACATTTACAGACATCTACAAATGTCAAATTATGTAATGTGTATATATAAATTGTTGTTTTGAATTTTAAGTGGACTGTTTGTAATGGCAATAAAGAAATCGTATTTACAGTCAAATGGCTCTAGATTCCTTAGAAAGCATTTTTGGATTAACGTAATTTAGGTTAAATCGATATAAAATGACGTCTAGTATGTGGACTATTCGTTTGGCAGGAGAGTTTCTGGACACCCTGTATACGATTTTGCGTCCGACTCGAAATCACATTCTCCTTGGGATCGTAGATTGCAATTATAATATGCGAAAAATTGCAGGTGGTAAATCCTCCCTTGCGGCAATAATAATTAGCCATAGCTGCCGAAATGGCCTAATTTAATTGTAATAGTGTGTCATAATTAGTTAATTATACAATTTGAAAAACCATGGCATGTATCTGTATGTACCTGTACCTGTACCTGTATCTATGTACCTGTATCTATGAATTTTGCATGGAATAACTTTACATGGGATTTTACAATTTTGAATAGGAGGTATTTCATTATAAAAAAGGCGCAATATAATCGAGATAATGTTTTGTTTTTAGTAATTACTTAATTATACAAATATGATAAACCTATGGTATGTACCTGTATGTACTTGTATGTGTACCTGTACCTGTACCTGTATGTATGAATTTTGCATGGAGAAATTTTACATGGGATTTTACAATTTTTCATAGGAGGTTTTTCATTATAAAAAAAACAAAATGTAATCGAGATAATGTTATGTATTTAGTAATTTGTTAATTATACAAATATGATAAACCTATGGCATGTACCTGTATGTATGAATTTTGCATGGAAAAACTTCACATGGGATTTTATAACTTTGCATAGGATGTTTTTAATTATAAACAAAGCAAAATTTAATCGAGATAATGTTATATTTTTAGTAATTAGTTAATTATACAAATATGATAAACCTATGACATGTATGTGTATGTATGAATTTTGCATGGAAAAACTTTACATGGGATTTTACAATTTTGCATAGGAGGTTTTTCATTATAAAAAAAGGCAAAATATAATCGAGATCATGTTTTGTTTTTAGTAAGTTGTTAATTATACAAATATGATAAACCTATGGAATATACCTGTATGTACCTATACCAGTACCAGTACCTGTATGTATGAATTTTGCATGGAAAAACATGCATGGAAAAAATCAGATTTTATACTTTTGAATAGCAGGTTTTGCATTATATGTAAAAAAGCAAAATATAATCGAGATAATGTTTTGTTTTTAGAAATTAGTAAATTATACAAATATGATAAAACTATGGCATGTACCTGTATGTACATATACCTGTACCTGTATGTACCTGTAGATATGTATGAAATTTGCATAGAAAACTTTACATGGGATTTTACAATTTTGCATAGGAGGGTTTTCATTATAAATAAAAATAACATATAATCGAGATAATGTTTTGTTTTGCAAAAATATTTATAACTTCTTCGAAAACAATCTCCATTACAACTAAAATTTAAAAAAAAATTATAAACAGGCCATCACAATGTCTATTACCTTCTCAATATTTATCGTTTTTGAATAGCTTTATTTTGAGTTGAATTTGAGTTGATTTTGATTTGAAGAGTAAAATCGAAGTCTGATATGTATCGATGTGTTTAATGTAATTGAGCTTTAAAAAAACATGTTTTAAAAAAAAATGTATGGAAAACTTTGCGATTTCACATGGAAACGTATGAAACTTTACTGGGAAGACAATGTAGTTGGCTGCAATGGGTGGAGAAAATTCTGGAGAAAATCTTTGGAGTAATTTTGTACGGGTAACTTTAAGATTTTAATTAAAATTTAAAAAAAATATATAAACACGCCATCACAATGTTTATTACCTTCTCAATATTTATCGATTTTGAATAGCTTTGTTTTGAGTTGAATTTGAATCGATTTTGATTTGAAGAGTAAAATCAAAGTCTGATATTTATCGATGTGTTTTAATGTAATTGAACTTTAAAAAACCATGTTTTTTTTTTTTTTAAATTGTATGGAAAACTTTGCAATTTTACATGAAAACCTGTGAAATTATACTGGGAAGACAATGTTATTTGGTGCAGTAAGTTTTGGACAAAATCTTTGAAGTCATTTTGTACGGATAATTTTAAGATTTTAACTAAAATTTAAAAAAAAAATACGCCATCACAATGTTTATTATTTTCTCAATATTTATCGATTTTGAATAGCTTTATTTTGAGTTCAATTTGAATTGATTTTGATTTAAAGAGTAAAATAAAAGTTTTATTTATCTATGTGTTTTAATGTAATTAAGCTTTAATTTTTTATTTTTTTTTAATTGTGTGGAAACTTTGCGATTTAACATGGAAATCTATGACATTTTACTGGGAAGACAATGTTATTTGGTACAGAAAGTTTTGGATAACATCTTTGGAGTAATTTTGTACGGATAATTTTACGATTTTACTAGAAACTGAAACCTATAAAATACAAGCCGTATAATCGTCAGTCAAGGATCAGTACATATCAGAATATTTAAACTGTAATAAAATTTCAAGAAAAACTAACAACATATAAAAAAATACAATTACATTAAAATTCCTATAGATTGACTTTTACTTCCAGATAATTTCTAGAAAATTCCATAAGATTTCCATAAAATTCTCGACGAAAATTTCGAATAGTACATTTATTGCTCTAAAAATTGTATAAAACTGAACACATCTGTAAAATTGTCAGTTAAAGGGCAATCGATTTTCTGCAGATGAACTTCTACTAGAATATTTCTATAAAATTTCGAGGAAATTCCAAATTCTTAAAAGAAATTGACAACATTTCCATTTGTCAAATTCTAAAGTATTTCCAGAAAATACATTATAATTATTTTGGATCAACATTTACCTCCAGAAAATTTCTAGAAAATTATGTAATATTTCCACTTTTACTTCCTGATAATTTCTAGAAAATTCCATAAAATTTCCATAAAATTCTCGAATAAAATTTCGACGAGTACATTCATTGCTTTAAAACTTCTATAAAACTGAAAAAATCAGTTAAATTGTGAGTTAAAGGTCATTTGACATTTGACAAATGAACCATAAGGATTTTCATAAAATTGTGGAAGAAAATTTGTAATAATATATTAATTGCTCTGAAAATTCGATAAAACTGAAAAATCTGTACAATTGTCAGTTATAGGTCATTCGAATTTCTGCAAATGACCTTCTACTAGAGTATTTCTATAAAATTTCGAGGAAATTCCAAATTCTTAAAAGAAATTGATAACATATCCAGAAAATGCATCATTAGAATTTCTTTGGGTCAACTTTTACTTTCAGAAAATTTCTAGAATATTCTGTAATATTTCCACTTTTACCTCCTGATAATTTCTAGCAAATTCCGTCGGATTTCCATAAATTTCTAGAAGAAAATTTGTAATAGTAAATTAATTGCTCTAAAAAGTCTACAAAATTGATAAATCTGTACAATTGTCAGTTAAAGGTCATTCGAATTTCTGCAAATGATCTTCTACTAGAGTGTTTCTATAATTTTTCGAGGAAATTCCAAATTCTTAAAAGAAATTGACCACATTTCTAGAAAATACATGAGGTTTTCTTTGGATCAACTTTTATTTCCAGAAAATTCTGTAATATTTCCACTTTTACTTCCAGATAATTTCCTGAAAATTCCGTAAGATTTCCACAAAATTCTAAAAGAATATTTGTAATAGTGCATTCATTGCTCCAAAATTTCTATAAAACTGAACACATCTGTAAAATTGTCAGTTAAAGGGCATTGGAATTTCTGCAGATGAACTTCTACTAGAATATTTTTATAAAATTTCGAGGCAATTCCAAATTCTTAAAAGAAATTTACAACATATCTAGAAAATACATTAGAATTTCTTTGGATCAACTTTTACTTCCAGAAAACTTCTAGAAAATTTAGTAATATTTCCACTTTTACTTCCAGATAATTTCTAGAAAATTCCGTAAGATTTCCATAAAATTCTCGAAGAAAATTTCGACGAGTACATTCATTACTTTAAAAATTCTATAAAACTGAAAAAAAATCTGTACAATTGTCAGTTATAGGTCATTCGAATTTCTGCAAATGATCTTCTACTAGAGTGTATCTATAATATTTCGAGGAAATTCCAAATTCTTAAAAGATAATAATTTCTAGAAAATTCCATAAAATTTCCATAAAATTCTAGAAGAAAATTTGTAATAGTACATTCATTGCTCTAGAAATCCTGTACAACTTAGCCTATAAATCAATAAAGAAGCTTAAATTTAATCATTTATTCTAATTGAAATGCACACATATGTATTTATAATATTGTAACGTATTTCTTCTTTTTTATATGTACTCTTAGGCCTGTCCCGTTTATTTCAATTAAAAATAAATTTTTAAAAAACTGAAAAATCTGTAAAATTGTCAGTTAAAGGTCATTGCAATTTCTACAAATGATCTTCTATTAAAGTATTTCTATAATCTTTCGAGGAAATTCAACATTCTTAAACGAAAATGACAACATATCCAGAAAATACATTAGAGCATCTTTGGATCAACTTTTAATTCCCAGAAAATTTCTAGAATATTAATAATAATATTTTTAATAATATAATAATAATAAAGAATATTTATTAGCAAATAACGCTACATAATATTAATACATAATATTGTTTAAGATTTCCACAAATATTTTTGCATGACAATTTCGAATAGAATATTCACTGCTCCCAAAATACTACAAGACAGCAAAATAAATACCTACTGTAATATCAAAGGTTACAAATCATTGAATTGAATGTTTCTATGAAATTTCGAGATTCATCTCATATCTCATGTCTCATTAAATTTATCCCGAAAATAAATCATTGGTATTCCTGTAGATGAACTTCTATTTCCAGAAAATTCTATAAGAAAATTTCTAATAGTAAATTTATTGCTTTTAAAATCACAATTCCAAAAACTACAAAGAACTTGTAAAATGTCACTATAACCATCTTCTCAGTTAATCATCAGCAATCAAAATCATTAGAATAACCAGAACAGATACATTATAGCACTCAACGAATTGTCAAATAACAAATGGCAGATTAATCAGTAACAATTGACAGATAAATCAGTGACAATTGAAATAAGAATGGGTAACAATTGACAGATGGATCAGTGACAATTGACAGATGATTCAGTGAAAAATGATAGATGAATGAGTAACAATTGACTGTTTCCGGACTTTTTCTTGTTTTTTTTTAAATTAGACCTACACCACTTTGGTTTTTAACGGCTCATATAAAAGTCGCAATAAATTTTAAGAAATCACACAACAAGGATTAAAATAAATCTTATGCTTGCTTAATACTTAACAATTCTATAAATCCTTATAACATATAATTTATATCCCATAAATCCTTATAATACGATATATCTAAGAACCATGAAACCCTCTAGTATATTTTTCATCACTCTTCTTTCAAATGTGATGTAATAAAATATTGAATTATCATTAAAATTATACATAAAACACAATTGGTGTGACTTTCATAAAGTATTTAATGTTGTACTGCAACAATTGTTTCATTAGTTTCAGTTTCATTGTTTCAGTTTTTCATCTGTCTGATGAAGCCACTGTGTGGCAAAACAATTGTTGCAGTACAACTTTAAATATTTTGTCAAACTCACACCAATTGTGTTTTATTTATATAGTTATTATTATTTTCATTATTATTATTATAATTATTAACATGGAGTTTCATCATGTATCAGCCTCATCAATCCGATATTATTAAAATTAGTTCATTTCTAAAGACAGTATAGAAATAAACTTTATGACTAGGCACCTGTAAAGAGAAACATAAAAACAAATCACATTTAATTACTAATGTTTCTGCAAAATATTTTTTTTATTACAAATTTAATTCTCCTTAAACTAAATAGTCGTCTAGTTTAGGCAGTCTACTGGAGTCCTGTAATTGGTGTTGTAGTTTATAATAGTTAGCAATGGGATCACCACTGTTTCAATATTTGGTAGTATAATAGTGCATTTTATTTAGTATACACATTAATCTTTGCCCAGGTCGTGGTCAATATGTATTTAGGATTCAAGGGCCGTTCACTGGCGTAATCACCTACATGTGCCATAGTTTACATTCTCACGGACAGCTTTGCAATGTTTTTTAAAGATTTGCAGAGTAAAACAAAACCTAGCTGCATCAAAACTAAATTAATAATTAATAATAATAATAATAATAATAATAATAATAATAATAATAATAATAATAATAATAATTTATTATCAAAAATGCTTACAAAGTAGGATATTCCACAAAGGCCATGGGCTTGTCTGTGTACTTTTATATTAACTGCCTTATCCTATACAATATAATAGCCTATTCTGTACCAAAACCTTACAAACCAAAATCCAGATTTATGGATTTATTTATCCAGAATTCATTAATGAATGAATTATTTGAACATGATTGAATAAGCCGAAAGACTGTATCAAGAGACTGAAAAAATAAATATAAGTATGAAACAAAAAAAAAGTTATAACATATAATACATTTATAATAATAAAAAATGTTTCATCAAAAGACTTGCAAGCTAAGTATAAATTTTACATGAATATTTAGTAATTTGCATTATCGATTCAGCTCATATTATAATTACCGGAAAGGAAAATCGAAACAAATTATTGCAAAGTAAGCAAAGTAATGGTAATTTAAATTTTGTTGAAGTGGAATTAAAATGTGCTACCGTTTAATTGTGATCAATATATACAAAATAAATAAAACAAGTTACTTTGTATCACACAAATGTATTTATTTGTGACTGTAGTTTACTTAGGTAATCATTGTTTTATTTATAATTGATAAAACGTATCACGAAGTAAAAGCTACCACAATTCAAAATATACAAAATATTTTGCAATGCTGCAAAAATCCTCGGGCATTAAATTTGCTGCGTTTTCAATGTCATTGATTTCCACCAATTTTTATATTAGTAAAAGCTACCACAATTCAAAATATATACAAAATATTTTTGCAATGCTGCAAAAATCCTCGGGGATTGAATTTACTGTTTTATCAATGTTATTGATTTCCACCAATTTTTATATTTTACTGCAACGATATTGTATTGTGTTTGTTTTTATTACAATCTTCAATAATCCCGCAGAAACGTATTGATTTTTATGATTGGGTTTGATTAATTCCCGTGTAACAAATGTATTGCATTAACTTGGAAATGCACACGTTGGTTTTCTATACATGCAATTCCATTAGTGAATCAATTTCAGCGACGGCTACAATAACAGTGGTGTATGCGCTTATAAATATAATGCATTCACCTGTGAGGTATATATACATTATGACATATCTGCTGCAAACATTTCTACTGTGCAATACAATCCCGTGTAATCTAGTTACTTTAGACGCTTTTTTTTTAATTTGACGCTGTAACGGTACAATACCGGGGTATCATTATAAATTGTAATTAATTTATAAACGTAGAGTGGCTCGTAATCTAAGTGGCGGTACTTCACCTGTGTTTGATTCATGGAATCGTTATAGTGACAAGATCGATGGTTCGTTGATCAAGTCTTGTGTCTGTTACGGGGAAAATATCAAATTATACGCATACACAAATATCATCATACAGTAATTTATTCATTCAGTAATTCATATGGTTTTACATTTTAATTTAGCAAGTAAGGTTTGGTTCATTTGGTCATGGTAAATAATACGCTTTACATTTATGTGGTGACTAAGGGTTTATTTAATAAGTAATAACACACAAATGAATTTAATGATTTTTACGTGGTTTCTGATTATATTTCGTGGTATTCTGACGTGAATTAACGTTATAATTCAAATTCTACTGGTTACTAGTACATGCGATCTGTTCCTGTTGTTTACGGTGTTTTAGTTATGTCATTCATTCCACATGCGTTCGTTCATCCATATTTTTATCTTTTATTTACTTGATTTGATTTATCTTCAGATAAAGTTTAGAAGTGTATTTCCCAGCAAATAACATGCCAGTATTAAGGATGACGATTTACCCTTAATTAAAGTTTTGCAATGCATTTACCAAGCAATAACACCCAAATAATTATATCGTAAATTTCGATCGGTGATTTGTGCACGATGGTCAGTTGTTTTTTTTAATGTATTTTCTTTTGTTTTTAATATTTTCATTTATTTTTAGTTTGTTTTTACTTCGTTTTTGTGATAATTGAATTCACCTAGCAGATGTGATTCTGCATGATTTTGACTTTGATTCATACACGGATTTATATCTCTTCTTTACGCATGCTCATGCATGAATTCCCTTGATTCGCATTCATTCTTAATTGCCGTTGTGTTTCGTATTTATTAACTTTATTTCTCATCCGATCATGACTTATTACTTGGATTCATTCAATGATTTACCTATAATATCCACATGCTCGTGCTTCAGGAATATACTGACTCGCATTCATTCATTTCTCACTCGCTCACGAATTCAAATATACAAATACTGACCACATGCATTATCGATGCTGAGGGCTGTTTTATTTCACCGGCATGCAATTACAACTTATTAGTTTGATCACTCACTCGGCTGATTGATTAGTGATATTAACTACGCAACGTTAATTACAAGGATTCAGTGATTTGGTATGATATGATGATATTTGCTGATTTTTGTAATAATTATTGACCTTCACGGATACCGGCTTTTAGTTCCCGTTGCGATCGCTACCTGGGAAATCCCTTGAGTTTATATCTGTTTAAATACCTTCCTGAACTAAGCTCTTTCCCGAATCCCTTGCTAATAAAATATAAATAATAATTAAAACGCATGATAATCGAGTATGTTGTTTCGGAGGAAGGATTTCATAAAATTTAGGTAACGGGAATTGGTGGTGGTTTATGTGGAGTAGCAATACTTATCATACGTGACAATATTACGAAGAGAACCATACACGTTGTGGGGTGTGATTGGTTAATATGTTCGACCCGAACACATCAAGGGGTTAGAGCGATTTTTGTAGTCTTCTTCTAGCGCGCCCTTCTGTTTCAAAGTGCGTCGCGAAACCCACATATCGCTCTAATTACGAAGAGAAACATACATGTTATCGTATGAGATTGATGAATGTGTTCGATCCGCACATACCAACGGGTAAGAGCAATTTTGTAGTATGCTTCTCGCGCGCCCTTCTGTTTCAAAGTGCGGCGCGAAACCCACAAATCGCTCTCATTACGAAGAGGATCGCACACCTTTGCGCCAGTTTGGGCGTTTTGTTCTTTCGTAATTTTGTCACAGGATATTTTCCGGCGGATTGCTGAATTAATTTACTTGACACGCGTAATGACTTGTCTGCTAAATATTTCGCAGTGCCCTTCGAAATTGGCAGTTTGATTCGCGTTACTCGATCATCAATTGCGTCAGTACTCACTCATTACCCCTTCCTATCTCTCGCTGACTGGCTAGCCGTACCGATGTCATGGTGGCCCTTGCGCTTGGTGTTGTTTTAATTACTTCGCGGTCTCCCCGAAAATATCTAACTTGTTCAATACTGCCCTAATTGAATTATCAATTTCCCTGACTGTTTATACTAATTGCGCCCCCGTTTACACTCTCGCGATTTGTCTCGTGCCCTCGGCCGTCGAGCACTAAGTGACCTCCCCCCTGCTTTCGCAGATTCTTATATGTTTACCTCCCCATTTTCCCCGAGCCCCCGGGCCCAAACACTGCCGTCCCCGATCTTCTACGGTGGTCCACTCGTCCTGGCCAAGTGCCTTTTTCGATGCCTGCCCAATAATTTCTTCCACATGTTTACGCCACTCGATCTTTTGCTGGCGGATTTGTGTTTGCTACCAATACAAATCATGTCCCTTCGTGGCGTGAGTTATCCAGGCTAAATGGGCCCTGTTCTAAGAATTTCGGTACGCATGCATGTAGCTGGCGCTGTTTTTATGGTACTTAAGTTAATGATTCTATGGGCCGTAATATTATACTTTCGCTTTTGAACTCCCCGGAATCGCTCACTGTCGGTCAGTGGCACATCCCCTGTCTGGTCTCGAATAATTTATATTTCCATGAACTGTTGATATTTCCGCCCGACTAATAAACTCTCTTACCCTTAAGATAATGGCTTTTATTGTCCCCATTGTTGATAGAATTCTCCCGGACTGGTTCAGGGGGCTGCGGTCCCCCACGAGTCTGTTTACGTATTTTTACGCCGGAATGCGATACTTATTTAATTATTAATACGAACGATTTTTCAGCAAATAACACCTGTCTTATCCACTCGTTGTTTAGCTAAATAAAACATGGTATGTCGTGAATCATTTCAACGCTGACATTAAATTTTCTTTATAGTCAATAACTGCATTTTTTTTTCTTTTTTAAGTTTATTTACACATGGTGAGTAGTTATTCTGGTATAATCGATGATTATTCTGCTTATAATATTCATGCAGTTATTAATAGGTATATGTAAAAATGATAAAAGTTAAATGTTTTTAACGAAAAGTGCTATGCTATAAAAGTGCTCTAGCAGTGCTAAGCGTGGGAAGAGTGCTAAGAGTACAAGAGAGTTTCCCTCAAAAATGAATTCAGTTTTAAATTGTATTCATGTACTAATATATTTTAGAAATATCTACAGGGTGTCTTTCGCAAGCCGTTGGGCAAAAGTTTATGGGGTTTCTGATGAAATAAAAATTTGAAAAGAATCACACAAACATGGTTTGGCCATCAACTTTGTTATTTTACATGGAAAACTCTGTATATTTTTACATATTCAAATTGCTCATTCAATTCTGAACACATTATATTAAGCCTGTGGAACACTTAACTTTAGTAGTTTTTGAGGAATTTTTATTTCATCAGGAACCACATAAACTCTTAACCAACGACTTGCGTAAGACACCCTGTATACATGGGTGTGAGACATGTGTGTGTGACACCTGTGAGACACATGTGAAACACCTGTGAGACATCTGTGAGATACATGTAAGTCATCTGTGAGACATCTGTGCGACAGGTGTCTCATTGACTGGAAAAGAAGTAGAAGTAAGACCCATATGTAAATCCTTACGGGAAATTGGTCCAGAACCGGTGTTGCATATCTACTGTAAGTAGTTTTAATAAAAGGCTTCTTAGTGGTTTAGTTATACACAAATTAAAAAGGTTGAGAACCGCTCATTTAGACAGTTAATTAATCTAAATGTATAGTCTATTTTTTCATAGATATATGATATAGGATATAGGTATAGTCATAGAAGTCATAATTTTGTCACAATGCATTTTACGGAGTGCCTGTGTATAAATTGTAAAATTAACCGATGAAAAAATTAGCACTGAACACGTAAATGTTATACCATTAAACGTAATGAAAAGACGAGAGCAGAAACATTAAAGACAGTTCTCTTAACCGTTTATCCAAGATAGGACACCACTTAATTTGATGTACACGGTGCAACTAGATTCAGATTCAAATAAAGTTTGCCGAATGATGTGAATGCTGATCTTTAGCAAACTTCCCCGTGCAATCCATTCGATAAAATTACTTCGGGAACACATCAAAGATATAAAAGAAAACAACAATAAAAGAAAAACCGGTATAAGCTATAAAGATTCAATCTTCGTTTTATGCCACTGCACGAAATGTGTACGGGTCCGTATTAAAGGAGTGACTTTGATGAAATTGATTCACTTCTTAGCAGGTGAATGCTTGAATAATGCTCTTTGGCGAACGGATATCTCCCTGAATGTAGTCAGCAATATGCGCGTTTTATTCCAGTAGGTAGATATTGATATATCATTATATTCATTTTACTGACATGAACATGAAATATATACAGGGTGAGTCATTAAATATGAAAGCTTGCACCTACACCATTAATGATATCGAAATGAACCAAATGGAACTGCCAACAGCAGGCCAAAGTGCAGTTCATAAAATAATTTGGCCCTATACAAGAAGGTGTACCATTTTTGCAAAGCAGCCTACAACCTAGTATTTTTAAATGACACCCCTTGTATTACTCCGACTATCAAAATCCAACATATTTTCCACAGAACGTTTCAAATATGTTAAATTTTCAATTGAAATTGTTAAAATTTATCAAATTTTTGCAAAGCAGCCTTCAACCTAGTGTTTTTAAATGGCACCCATTGTATAACTCCGACTGTCAAATTCCAACATATTTTCTACAGAACGTTTCAAATATGTTAAATTTTCAATTGAAATTGTTAAAAATTTTGAACTGCATCTATCAAAATCTGTTAAAGTTCCACCTATTAAGCTTTGGACGATTTTGATGGAAAATTTATCAAATTTTGGGAGTTTGGTTTGGAAAATTTGGCAGATATGCTCAGTTGGAGTTAAATGTTTTAGAAATTTTCACAGCTATGGCTGAAAACTGATTACTTATAGTAGTTATACTAGGACAGTTCACCCCCACCAAAGATTTCGATTACTGGCAATTTCCGCAATCAACCTATTGTTACTGCTCGCGGTGATTGATTAAAACCGCGAATTAAAAGCGTCAATTAAAATAATCGAAATTTCTGCTGGGGGTGAGTTGTAACTGTCCTAGTATAACTACTACTTATAGTTAAAAATATTTTCACTGTTAATAAATATCAATAAATAATAAGTAATTTCACATTAAAACACTTGGTCATGTGGTAACCAAAATGTACATCTAGTAAAGAATACATTTAGTGAGGAAAAGGTACTCAAGTGTTTTAATGTGTTTTAATGTGTCACGTGCTCAACAAATAAATTATTAAGTAATAATTTAATAAATAGATTAATTATATAATTATTCTATTATTTGGTCATGTGGTGACCAAAATGTATATCTAGTAAAGAATAAATTTAGTGAGGAAAAGGTACTCAAGTGTTTTAATGTGTTTTAATGTGTCATGTGCTCAACAAATAAATTATTAAGTAATAATTATTATATTATATTTATTATAATATAGTGGCCAGTAGTCATAAAGTCATAAATACAACGAAAATTTAAACAAAATGCCAAACTGTGGTTATTAAACACAGTATTCATTGGCAGACTCTTTAAATTTATATTTTATGTTATTGATACTGTAAAAATTTGCAATCTTTCAAATGCAACTCGTCAAACTATAAAATCCAGCTGTGAAATGAAAATAATAAATTTCACAAATTCGTTGTGATGTAAAATTTTCAGTTTTTAAAATGTTCGAAACCGACAGCTGAAAACTCTAAAAATGCAGACTGCACACTAAGCAGTTTCAATCGAAGTTTGTCAGTTTTGGGCAGTTGCAATTAAAACTGTGTTAAATTCAGAAAACGACTTCTGAAAATTTTAAAAACTGAGAATTTTCAGAACTCGTTTTTTTTAATTTAACACTTTTACTGCCCAAAACTGACAAACTTCGATTGAAACTGCATAGTCTGCAACCTGCATTTTTAGAGTTTTCAGATATCGTTTTTTAAATGTGTTAATGGAAGAACTGCATTTGCCCAAATTTCGAATAAAATCTGTGCAGGTTTTAGCACCAGCTGTGAGAATCTATAAAAAAATTAACACGAACATTTGAAATCTGGCAGTTTTTCCTACTTGGCTCCAAATTTGGTAAATTTTCAATAGAAACATTAAAATTTGGCAAATTTTCAAATGCTGCTATATAATTTATCATTTTTTTCCAGTTTAACTCTATAAATTTATATTTTGTGGTAGTGCTACTGCCAAATTTGTAAACTTTCAAATGTAACTTGTCTATTAACTATTAATTCCAGCTGTGAAATGAAAACATTAAATTTCATACATTTGTTGTGCACAATTTTCAATTTTCGGCGTTTTTTAAATGTGTGAAAACTTTAACTGCATTTGCCCAAAATTCCAATAAAATCTGTGCAGGTTTTAGTACCAGCTGTAAGACTCTGTACAAATTTTAACACCAACTTTTGAAATCTGGCAGTTATTCCACTTGACTCCAAATTTGTGAAATTTTCGAAAGAAAGTGTTAAAATTTTACAAATTTCAAGTGCTGCCATCTAAATTTTGTCAATTTTTCCAATTTAACTCTTTAAATTTGTATTTTGTGTTATTGATACTACCAAATTTGTAAACTTTCAACTGCAACTTGTCAAACTATGAACTGTAGGTGTGAAATGAAAACATTAAATTTAATAAATTCGTTATAAAGTATTTTGTTTTGTTTTTAGCTGTCGTTTTTTTAATGAATTAAAATTTGAACTGTATTTGCTTAAAATTTTCAAAAAAATCTGCGAAGATTTTAGCACTAGCTATGAGAATCTGTAAGAATGTCAACACCAACTTTTGAAATCGGGCAGTTTTTTCCACTTGGCTCCAAATTTGTTAAATTTTCAACAGAAACTGTTAAAATTTGTCCAATTATCAAATACTGCTATGTAAATTTGCCAATTTTTCCAATTCAACTCTTTAAATTTGTACTTTGTGTTATTGTACTCTCAAATTTGTAAACTTTTAAATGTAACTCGTGAAACTATTAACTCCAGCTATGAAATGAACACATTAAATTTCATAAATTCGTTGTGATGTAATTTTTTGTGTGTTCAGCTATCGTTTTTTGAATATGTTGAAGTTTTATCTGCATTTGGCCAAATTTCCAATAAAATCTGTCAAGTTTTTAGCACCAGCTGTGAGAATCTGTAAATAAAAATTTCAACCCTGCAGTTTTTCCCACTTGGCTCGAAATTTGTTAAATTTTCGCCAGAAACTGCTAAAATTTGTCCAATTATCAAATACTGCTATCTAAATTTGTTAATTTTTCCAATTTAACTCTTTAAATTTGTAAACTTTCAAATGTAACTCATCAAACTATTAACTCCAGCTATGAAATGAAAACATTAAATTTCATAAATTCGTTATGAAGTTTTTTTTGTTTGTTTTCAGCTGTCGTTTTTTAAATGAATTAAAATTTTAACTGCATTTGCACAAATTTCCAATAAAATCTGTGAAGTTTTTAGCACCAGCTGTGAGAATCTGTAAAAATGTCAACACCAACTTTTGAAATCCGGCAGATTTTCCCACTTGGCTCCAAATTTGTTAAATTTTCAAAAGAAACTGTTAAAATTTGTCCAATTATCAAATGTTGCTATCTAAATTTGTCATTTTTTCCATTTCAACTCTTTAAATTTGTACTTTGTGTTATTATACTCTCAAATTTGTAAAGTTTCAAATGTAAGTCATCAAACTATTAACTCCAGCTGTGAAATGAAAACATTAAATTTCATAAATCCGTTGTGTTGTAAAATTGTTTGTTTTCAGCTGTCGTTTTTTAAATGTGTTAAAGTTTTAACAGTATTTGCCCAAATTTCCAATAAAATCTGTGAAGTTTTGAGCACCAGCTGTGAGAATATGTAAATAAAAATTTCAACCCTGCACTTTTTCCCACTTGGCTCCAAATTTGTTGAATTTTCAACAGAAACTGTTAATATTTGTCCAATTATGAAATATTGCTATCTAAATTTGTCAATTTTTCCAATTTAACTCTTTAAATTTGTATTTTGTGTTATTGATACTACCAAATTTGTAAACTTTCAACTGCAACTCGTTTAACTATTAACTCCAGCTGTGAAATTAAAACATTAAATTTCATAAATCCGATGTGATGTAAAATTGTTTGTTTTGAGCTGTCGTTTTTTAAATGTGTTAAAGTTTTAACTGCATGTGCCCAAATTTCCAATAAAATCTGTCAAGTTTTTAGCACCAGCTGTGAGAATCTGTAAATAAAAATTTCAACCCTGCAGTTTTTCCCACTTGGCTCCAAATTTGTTAAATTTTCTACAGAAACTGTTAAAATTTGTCCAATTATCAAATACTGCTATCTAAATTTGTCATTTTTTCCAATTCAACTCTTTAAATTTGTACTTGGTGTTATTGTATTCACAAATTTGTAAACATTCAAATATAGCTCGTCATTCACTCCAGCTGTGAAATTGAAACATTAAATTCCATAAATTTGTTGCGCTGTAAAATGTTCAGTTTTTCAAATTGTCATTTTCTGAATTTAACACAGTTTTAATTGCATTTGCCCAAATCCACCAAATTTCAATTGCAAAACTATCAAACTTCTAATGAAACTGCCATAGTATGCTATTTTTCAACTGCATCTTATTAAATCAGTCGAATATTTGGCTTCAGAACTATCAAATTTTCAACTGAATGTATTTAAATTTGTCATATTTTAACTTCAACTGCCCGAATCTGCCATAATCTATCAATTGTGCTTGTGTTCAATTTTCAGATGTAACTGCCATAAACTCGCAAATTCTCAATTGCCTTTGCTCAAATCTATAAAATTTTCAACTGCAACTTTTAAAATCATGCAAATGAATTTCTTTAGCTGTGAAAATTTGAGCAGCTTCAGATGATAATTGCAACTGTTTAAATTTACGATTTTTAGCACCACCTGTGAGAATCTATATATATATATATTTTAACATGAACTCTCGACATCTGGAAATTTGTTAACTTAACTTTTGTAAAAAATTCTAAAATTTCTACTGAAAGTGTCACATTCTGCCAAATTTTGTAACTGAAATTTGTCAAAACTGTCGAAAACTTACCTCATAAGTGAGAACTTGCCCAATTTTCAATTGCATGTTAAATTTGTCAAATTTTCAGCTGCAGCTGCCCGAATCTGCTAATATATGTTTATTTTTGAAGTTCAAGTGTGAAAATTTGTTTAATTTTCAAATGCAAATTTACAATCTTTTAAATTTTCAATTGCAAATGTCCAAGTCGATCAAACTTTAAACTAATATAGTCAAAATAAATTTATTTATTATTTTATTTAAATATTTATTATTTAGATAACAGTTTAGTTATTTAAGATTTTTGTCAATTGTTTTTAAGTTAATATTTAGAATGTATTAATTTAATTGATGTTTTAATGATATTCTGTAGTAATAATATTTTGTATAATATTTTGTATAACAGGGTTTTCCCGTAAATAAATAAATAAATAAATAAATAAAATTAAATAAAAATCTATCAAATTTGCATCTGCAACTAGTTTAAATAATAATAATAATGAATGGAATAAAATGGAAATGTTCTACAGTTTCCCGCATATTTTCGTGAAACTTGAAAAAAAAATTCGGGTTTAATACGAAAATTTCTCAAATTTTATATTTTCAGTATAAAGACATTTTAAGTCTTCATATTAGACTTATAATGTGACATATATTATGTAAGAAAATGAAAACTGTAGCAAAATATTGTAGCTATAGATTTGACAAAATTTGATAGTTAGAGGTTAGAGTACACTTCAGAAAATTAGGCAGATTTTGCCAGTGGCAGTTAATAAATAAAACCTATACCTTTTCAACTTCAATTTCAGAAAAAGTATAGTCAATTTCAGAGAATAGAAAATTAATTTCAGAAAATAAATACAAAAATCATCTTCAGGAAAATTATTGCATAATGACTTCATTATAAATAAATAATAATCTTTATAATAATCTTTATTACGGTAATACCAATTTAGCCTACATAGAAACAAGTACTAATTCTAAATATAGGAACAATAAATATTCACTAAAATAAGCTGCAAGACAATTGCTACAACTTCAAACTATCAATTGCTTTAAGGCATAACAATTTGTAAGAGGTAATGGAGACACCAAAAACTTCAACCGAATCGTAACACAGATTCATGTTCCTAATCAAGGTACTTTTAGGATTGTAGTACCCGTACCAAGTTCTGTGATACTCATCACAACAGGGGTTGTATTATCATTTCATTATACAACAGGGGTTGTATTATCAATTCATTATACAACAGGGGTTGTATTATCATTTCATTATACAACAGGGGTTGTATTACGACTTCATTATACAACTTCGTGCGACCTCTTCAATTAAACTATGTGTAACGCTTTTCACGTATTTATATCTCTTAATGTTTCGCTTCCCTATTTAACTATTTATGGGATATTAATTAACATTATTAATTAAATTAATGACTAATTGCGTATTTTGTAAGAGTTTACTATTGTCTGTTTATTAAACGACTTGCGATCCTCTATAAATTACCTAGCCCTCTCTA
The DNA here is from genome assembly GCA_951805005.1 of Othius punctulatus. Classification (NCBI taxonomy): domain Eukaryota; kingdom Metazoa; phylum Arthropoda; class Insecta; order Coleoptera; family Staphylinidae; genus Othius; species Othius punctulatus. The sequence continues at coordinate 16,058,359 of OX638138.1, forward strand.
AATTGCGTTTACGTTTTCAAATACAAAGTGATAATACGGTATTTATGAAAGAGATTTAATCAGGCAGTTTAATAGTGACACAAAGTAATAAATGTTTTAATTAGGCATTAAATTAGGAAAATAAAATGCAATAATTTATGAATATTGAGTGTATCCTGTTTCAAAGTATAACTGCAAAATTTAACGAGATTATAAATTCGGAATGTAATGACCCATTATTTCATTTCATAGTTTCGTAATTAAATAATAATAATACATAGTGTCCAATAATACATATCAAATAATTGATATTTTAAGCTTTCTGCAAAAATAAATAATGTCAAGATTAAATATAGATGTAAAATTTAAATAATTGTACATTTGGGTATTAACTCTGCGGACAATTGAAGACCGGTTTCGACCAAGTGGGTCTAATCAGTCCAGTGATAGCGCTTTAGTAATTAGATTTTCAAACAAGAGATGGCGCTCACATGGTTCTTTCATGTATTATATGCAGATATATGTACTGTTTTTTTATTCCAACTTACATTTTTCTGAAAAGCTAGTGGTATAAATTATTCAGCATTTTTGTCTTCTAACACAATTGGCCCTATTCTGTATATATTACATTAGGCCATTAGGCCGATATGTAGCAAATAACAGGCGCGGGTTGAAGTTTGTAAACCGAGGCGAAGCGAAGCGGAGCGGAGCGCAGCCGAGGTTTATATTCAACCAAGCCTGTTATTTGCATATCGGCCGTATGTTGTTCGATACTTTTTGTAATACCTAAATTACAAAAACTGGTCAATTTATCAATATTAAATTTCAAAATTAATAAACTAGTTATCCAGGCGCAATTTGATACCATAGCAACATCAACGGTTCAAATACAAACAAACAAATCAAAGTGAAATTAGAAAAATAATGTCAGATGTGCAAAGTTCTTCGTTTTGTGGTATCCCCGAAGATGTACTAAATGAAGCAAATGCTGCCACAATCGATTTACTTCCCCAAAAAAGCAGCAGCAGGTATGAGAAAGAATATGAAGACGTTATTGCTCATAAATTTGCGTTGTCATTTAAATAACGTCCACGGCCGTTATTATAACGGCCAATACCTTTACGCCTATCATATCGATCAAGCAGACAGTACTGATAAATGTCAATAACACAGAGGTATTACAAAAAAATATGTACAGTCAAATCTCATATAAATCTAGTACAAGAAATTAGGTTACAATAGCAATTTTATATGGCAATGCCAAATTGTTTGTACTAGATTTATGTGAGCATGACTGTACCAAATAGGGCCAAATAGCGATTAACTCATTAACACATAATTTGGTCAGTCGACGCATGTCATTAAAAACGCACGAAAGTTTTGCCTTTATTTATGTAACAATTAAATGAAGAAATAAATATATAAAGTAATACAATGTACGAGATAATGCGATATATATATATATTTAAATGTAAGTATTATATATTTAGTCCACATTTGTCGAACAGAAAAGCAATTATTATCTCGTAACCTACATCCGAGGATTCTCTGCCTATGTATTCATCATATTATCTATAATTAACATTCCTTTTAATCTAGTTCCTAAAATTTTAATTGAAATCATGAAAAACTAGCGTTTGATGTTTTTATCAGCATTAATAATTGATTTACGGTATATAAGTTGAGTGTTACAGTAGTAAATACTAAAAGCTGTTGAACTTTGTAAATAATCAAAACTAGTTTGATTCTAAACTAGTCCAAATTTATTTTGAAAATATGTCAAATTCTTTTTAAGAAGTAGGACTTTCAAGTTTCAAGACTTGAATGTGAATTATTTACATTTTTTTTTTACAAAATTATCTAATTTTAATTTTTTTTAATTATAATTATTTATTTTAGGTTTTACGGCATAGAAGTTGAGTGTTACAGTATAAATACTGAAGTAGTCCGCTGTTGAAGTTTGTAAATAATCAAAACTAGTTTCATTCCAAACGAGTCCAAATATATTTTGAAAATATGTCGATTTCTTTTTAAGAAATAGGACTTTTAAGTTTCGGATTTGTATGTGAATTATTTACATTTTTTTTTAATTTTAAAATTTTCTAATTATAATTATTTATTTTAGGTAAGTACATAATTTTATATTTTTTCACATCTTTTTCAAACAAAACAAAATCAATAGGTATCTCGAAAACTAAAATTTCTAGAGAATAATTCTTCAAATAACAGTTGGGAAGACTTGGGAATTGGGGTTTTCCGAACTCCGAACAACATTTCTCAATAAAAAAATTTGAAAAATAATCCGTACCTACATGTTTTTTCAATTTTTGCATTAATTTTTCACAGTAGGCTGTGAATTTAAAAAAAACAATCTGTGAAGCTTGTGAAGCTTTGTTGAATGGGTAAATTACATTTTATCCTTAGTAAATAACTACTAAGGCTAAAATGTAATTTACCCATTCAACAAAGCTTCACAAGCTTCACAGATTGATTTTTTTTTAAATCCACCTAAAAACAAAACAGTTACTTCTGTAAGGTACTACAATTTTAAATGAAACATCCTGAAGACAATATTTAAAGATTTAAAATGTTACATGTAAATCCCTATGATGCATTGTCCGATGCACCATCTGGTAAGTATGTAATCCATAAATGGTACAAATAATGTTTGGCAACTAAAGTTTTTGAAATAGGTGCAGTATTTTTTTTAAATTAATTAAATATTAAATAAAATAATTTTTTTTAAATTTAATTTAAATAATTTTTAATTAAATTTTTATTAATTCTCTAGAAATGTCTTTGTACTTCTAAAGAAAATTATAAGGAATATCACATAAATAATCCACTATAATTTTCAAACCCAGTATACTTATAATATGAATTATTAATTATCAATAATATCAATTAATAATATATATTAACTTTATTACTAAATTTAAAATTGCTAGTGCACTTATTGAAGGAGAAAACTTATAGCAGCGATTGTAACTATGTCTTTCAAACTTACTTTTTTAATACGGTGCATAAAACAAGTATAGATTTACTATAATATAAAAAAAATACAGGTAATTTGCCATAAAAATAAATTGAATAACTTTAATACACAAAGTTTAAAACCATTTCATCATAAATCTTCTTGAAACCTGAAACATACCCGAACAGACCATATTAAATGCATTTTATAGAGAGAGGCACGCAATTTATCACAATATTTATGTAATAGCAAATAAATATTTTTCATAATTTCAATGTAACATGCACATTTATTATTATAACATTTTTGTTCACCACTTCGAAACCCGAAAGAGTAAAAGAAGGAAGATTATAATAATAATAATAATAATAATTAGTATTGAATAATAATTGAATAACAATTAATTAACCAAATTAATCAAATAAAATTGTAACATATATAATTCTTTGAAAATGGCCGAATAAGCAGAAACACGTGTCTGGGAACTGATAAAATATACATATGAAACAAAACAAGAGAAATATAAATAACATACATTTATAATAATAATAAAATGATTCATAATGGTATTAGCAAAGGAAAGTATTATTTTTATTACAAACAAATATTAATTTAACAAGATTGAGAATGAGCTTCATTGTTATTGTTTTCTTATTGTGAAATATCTACTCTAATCTTGAAATCCGATGATTAATTTACGAATTTCCATGGTCGAAAGAAATTTGATATCAGATTCGTGTACAGTACACATGAAACTAATTCTCCTGAAAATTTGATAGAGTTTCAGTTTTGAACAAGTGAGAAAATCAAACATATAACTTTCTGCATTGACTAGTATGGGTTAGCTATTACTGAAATTTCTGAAAATTTATTATTTGCAAATTTGATATAAGATTGGTATACAGTACACCTGAAACTAATTCTCCTGAAAATTTAACAAAGTTTCAGTATTGAACAAGTGAGAAAATCAAACTTATAACTTTCTGCATTGACTAGTATGGGTTAGCTGTTACTGAAATTTCTGAAAATTAATTATTTGAAAATTTGATATTAGATTCGTATACAGTACACCTGAAACCAATTCTCCTGAAAATTTGACATCGTTTCAGTATTGAACAAGTGAGAAAATCAAACATTTAACTTTCTGCATTGACTAGTATGGGTTAGCTATTACTGAAATTTCTGAAAATTTATTAGTTGCAAATTTGATATAATTTTTGTATACAGTACACCTGAAACTAATTCTCCTGAAAATTGGACAAAGTTTCACTATTAAATAAGGGAGAAAATCAAACATATAACTTTCTGCATTGACTAGTATGGGTTAGCTATTACTGAAATTTCTGAAAATTAATTATTTGCAAATTTGATATAAGATTCGTATACAGTATACTTGAAACTAATTCTCCTGAAAATTTGACTAAGTTTCAGTATTGAATAAGTACGAAAATCAAACATATAACTTTCTGCATTAACTAGTATGGGTTAGCTATTATTGACAGTTCTGAAAATTAATTATTTGCAAATTTTATATAAAATTTGTATACAGTACACCTAAAACTAATTCTCCTGAATATTTGACAAAGTTTCAGTATTGAACAAGTGAGAAAATCACACATATAACTTTCTGCATTGACTAGTATAGGTTAGCTGTTACTAAAATTTCTGAAAATTTATTATTTGCAAATTTGATATAAGATTCGTATACAGTACACCTGAAACTAATTCTCCTGAAAATTTGACAAAGTTTCCCAATAAGGGAGAAAATCAAACATATAACTTTCTGCATTGACTAGTATGGGTTAGCTATTATTGACATTTCTGAAAATTAATTATTTGCAAATTTTATATAAAATTTGTATACAGTACACCTAAAACTAATTCTCCTGAAAATTTGATAAAGTTTCAATATTAAATAACGGAGAAAATCAAGCATATAACTTTCTGCATTGACATGTATTGGTTAGCTATTACTGAAATTTCTGAAAATTTATTATTTGCAAATTTGATATAAGATTCGTATACAGTACACCTGAAACTAATTCTCCTGAAAATTTGACAAAGTTTCACAATTAAATAAGGGATAAAATCAAACATATAACTTTCTGCATTGACATGTATTGGTTAGCTATTACTGAAATTTCTGAAAATTTATTATTTGCAAATTTGATGTAAGATTCATATACAGTACACCTGAAACTAATACTGCTGAAAATTTGACCAAGTTTCAGTATTGAACAAGTGATAAAATCAAACATATAACTTTCTGCATTGACAAGTATGGGTTAGCTATTTCTGAAATTTCTGAAATTTTATTATTTGGAAATTTGATATAAGATTTGTATTCAATACATGTGAAACTAATTCTCCTGAAAATTTGACAAAGTTTCAGTATTGAACAAGTGAGAAAATCGAACATATAACTTTCTGCATTGACTTGTATGGGTAAGCTATTTCTGAAATTTCAGAAAATTTATTATTTGCAAATTTGATATAAGATTCGTATATAGTACACCTGAAACTTATTCTCCTGAAAATTTGACAAAGTTTTAGTATTGAACAAGTGAGAAAATCAAACATATAACTTTCTGCATTGACAAGTATGGGTTAGCTTTTACTGAAATTTCTGAAAATTTATTATTTGCCTATTTGATATTAGTTTCGTGTACAGTACACCTGAGCTAATTCTCCTGAAAATTTGATAAAGTATCAGTATTAAATAAGGGAGACAATCAAACATATAACTTTCTGCATTGACAAATACGGGTTAGATATTACTGAAATTTCTGAACATTTATTATTTGCAAATTTGATATAAGATTCATATATAGTACACCAGAAATTAATTCTCCTGAAAATTTGACAAAGTTGCAGTATTGAACAAGTGAGAAAATCAAACACATACATTTCTGCATTGACTAGTATGGGTTAGCTATTACTAAAATATCTGAAAAATAATTATTTGCAAATTTGATATAAGATTCGTATACAGTACACCTGAAACTTATTCTCCCAAAAATTTGACAAAGTTTCAGTATTACACAAGTGAGAAAATCAAACATATAACTTTCTGCATTGACAAATATGGGTTAAATATTACTGAAATTTCTGAAAATTTATTATTTGCAAATTTGATATTAGATTCGTATACAGTACTCCTGAAACTAATTCTCCCAAAAATTTGACAAAGTTTCAGTATCACACAAGTGAGAAAATCAAACATATAACTTTCTGCATTGACAAATGTGGGTTAAATATTACTGAATTTTCTGAACATTTATTATTTGCAAATTTGATATAAGATTCGTATACAGTACACCTGAAACTAATTCTCCTGAAAATTTGACTAAGTTTCAGTATTGAACAAATGAGAAAATCAAACGTATAACTTTCTGAATTGACAAATATGGGTAACATATTATTAAAATTTCTGAACATTTATTATTTGCAAATTTGATGTAAGACTTGTATACAGTACACCTGAAACTAATTCTCCTGAAAATTTGACTAAGTTTCAGTATTGAACAAGTAAGAAAATCAAACATATAACTTTCTGCATTGACTAGTATAGGTTAGCTGTTACTGAAATTTCTGAAAATTTATTATTTTCAAATTTGATATAAGATTCGTATACAGTACATCTGAAAATAATTCTCCTGTAAATTTGACAAAGTTTCAGTATTGAACAAGTGAAAAAATCAAACATATAACTTTCTGCATTGACTAGTATGGGTTAGCTATTACTGAACTCACTGAAAATTAATTATTTGAATATTTGATATAAGATTCATATACAGTACGTCCGAAACTAATACTCCTGAAAATTTGAAAATGTTTCAGTATAAAATAAGCGAGAAAATCTACCATATAACTTTCTGAATTGACAAGTATGGGTAACATATTGATAAAATTTCTGAAAATTTATGATTTGCAAATTTGATATAAGATTCGAATACAGTACACCTGAAACTAATTCTCCTAAAAATTTGACAAAGTTTCAGTATTGAATAAAGGAGAAAATCAAACATATAGCTTTCTGCATTGACTAGTATGGGTTAGCTATTACTGAAATTTCTGAAAATTAATTATTTGCAAATTTGATATAAGATTCGTATACAGAATGCCTGAAACTAATTCTCCTGAAAATTTGGTAAAGTTTCAGTAATAAATAAGGGAGAAAATCAAACATATAACTTTCTGCAGTGACAAATATGGGTTAAATATTACTGAAATTTCTGAACATTTATTATTTGCAAATTTGATATTAGATTCGTGTGCAGTACACCTGAGCTAATTCTCCTGAAAATTTGAAAAAGTTACAGTATTGAACAAGTGAGAAAATCAAACATATAACTTTCTGCATTGACTAGTATGGGTTAGCTATTACTGAAATTTCTGAAAATTTATTAGTTGCAAATTTGATATAATTTTTGTATACAGTACACCTAAAACTAATTCTCCTGAAAATATGACAAAGTTTCAGTATTAAATAAGGGAGACAATCAAACATATAACTTTCTACATTGACAAATATGGGTTAGATTTTACTGAAATTTCTGAAAGTTAATTATTTGCAAATTTGATATAAGATTCGTATACGGTACACCTGAAACTGATTCTCCTGAAAATTTGACAAAGTTTCAGTATTAAATAAGAGAGAAAATCAAACATATAAATGTCTGCATTGACTAGTATGGATTAGCTATTACTGAAATTTCTGAAAATTAACTATTTGCAAATTTGATACAAGATTCGTATACAGTACACCTGAAACTACTTCTTCTGAAAATTTGACAAAGTTTCAGTATTAAATAAGGGTGAAAATCAAACATATAACTTTCTGCATTGACAAATATGGGTTAGCTATTACTGAAATTTCTGAAAATTTATTATTTGCAAATTTGATATAATATTCGTATACAGTACACAGGAAACTAATTCTTCTGAAAATTTTACAAGGTTTCAGTTTTGAACAAGAGATAAAATCAAACATATAACTTTCTGCATTGACTAGTATGTGTTAGCTATTATTAAAATTTCTGAAAATTAAGTATTTGCAAATTTGATATAAGATTCGTATACAGTACATCTGAAACTAATGCTCCTGAAAATTTGAAAGAGTTTCAGTATTGAACAAGTGTGAAAATCAAACATATAACTTTCTGCATTGACTAGTATGGGTTAGCTATTACTGAAATTTCTGAATATTTATTAGTTGCAAATTTGATATAATTTTTGTATACAGTACACCTAAAACTAATTCTCCTGAAAATTTGACAAAGTTTCAGTATTAAATAAGGGAGACAATCAAACATATAACTTTCTACATTGACAAATATGGGTTAGATTTTACTGAAATTTCTGAAAGTTAATTATTTGCAAATTTGATATAAGATTCGTATACGGTACACCTGAAACTGATTCTCCTGAAAATTTGACAAAGTTTCAGTATTAAATAAGAGAGAAAATCAAACATATAAATGTCTGCATTGACTAGTATGGATTAGCTATTACTGAAACTTCTGAAAATTAACTATTTGCAAATTTGATACAAGATTCGTATACAGTACACCTGAAACTACTTCTTCTGAAAATTTGACAAAGTTTCAGTATTAAATAAGGGTGAAAATCAAACATATAACTTTCTGCATTGACAAATATGGGTTAGATGTTACTGGAATTTTTGAAAATTTATTATTTGCAAATTTGATATTAGATACGTGTACAGTACATCTGAGCTAATTCTCCTGAAAATTTGATAAAGTTTCAGTATTAAATAAGGGAGAAAATCAAACATATAACTTCCTGGATTGACAAATATGGGTTAGATGTTACTGAAATTTCTGAACATTTATTATTTGCAAATTTGATACAAGATTCGTATACAGTATACCTGAAAGTAATTCTCCTGAAAACTTGGCAAAGTTTTAGTATTGAACAAGTGAGAAAATCAAACATATAAATTTCTACATTGAGTAGTATGGGTTAGCTATTACTGAAATTTCTGAAAATTTATTATTTCGAAATTTGATATAAGATTTGTATTCAATACATGTGAAACTAATTCTCCTGAAAATTGACAAAGTTTCAGTATTGAACTAGTGAGAAAATCAAACATATAACTTTCTGCATTAATAAGTATGTAGCTAGATCTGAAATTTCTGAAAATTTATTATTTGGAAATTTGATATAAGAATTGTATTCAATACGTGTGAAACTAATTCTCCTGAAAATTGGACAAAGTTTCAGTATTGAACAAGTGAGAAAATCAAACACATAACTTTCTGAATTAATAAGTATGTAGCTGTATCTGAAATTTCTGAAAATTTGACAAAGTGGCAGTATTAATCAAGTTAATTAAATAAAATGGCCTAAAAGCCGAAACACGTGACAGGAAAGTGATAAAATAAATATATGAAACAAAACAAGAGTAAATATAGGTACATAATATACATTTATAATAATAATAAAATGTTTCATGAAGGTATTAGCAAGGAAAGTATTAATTTTATTACAAATAAATAATAATTTAACAAGATTGAGAATGAGCTTAATTGTTATTGTTTTCTTATTGTGCAGTATCTGCTCTAATCTTGAAATCCGATGATTAATTTACGGATTTCGGTGGTCGAAAGAAATTTATATTAAAATTAAATATACATTCATATTTAATATTAATCCGTCCCAGTGGTAATTTACTGCAGCCCTCCATTAATTAAATAACAATGAAAACGTACCCTTACACCGAAGTATAATTTATGGCGGTATAAAATTAATCAAAGGATAAATGTTCGTTAAAGAAATCCCTTAATTTTTATGCTCGATTTCATGATTTCCAATTTATTACCTAATCAGCTCTTTCTTCCGTGATAAGTAATCGATCAGCTTTTTTTGCACAAGTTTTAATTGTAAAATAAAATCTTGCGACCGATTTATTTTTATAATAATCCATTAGGGAAAGGTGCGAGAAGCAACACTTAGAAATAGATTATGTATCAATTACTCATAATTATTTAGCTTATGTGGTGTAATAATGTCTTGTATAAGTAAGAAAATTTTCATGTTACCCTTGTTGAGGGTTTTGGAACTAAGCCCCTTAATGTTCTAACTTATCCCTGCCAAGACATTAAAATTTAGAACTGCCTTTATTAATTGTAAATGCTGGAAGGATAGGAAGGAAGTCGGTAAATAAAATGTTACTTTATATGCCCTTAGTTTTATTTCACCCGCCACCATGAATACGGGCACTATTTGGAAATGCAAATTTATAAAAAAATGGTGGGGTGATTCGAAGTACATCCGGAATATTTTAACATTTTAATATTTTATTTCACCCTCAGTGAAAACACATAACACGCTGGCGTTTGTAATTTTAAAGGATTTCAAAATAGTGATCAATATACAGAAAAAAGCCGATTTCCGCGGTTTCCTCCTACAGGATCAAATACTGCGGCCGGATTTTGGGGTGTATGTGTATAATAAAGAATGTAATCAGAAGACGGGGAAGGAAAGGGTCTGAGCAAGTGCAGTGTGTTCTGTCAGAGATACTGTAAAATAAACATAAAGCGATCTCGGCAGCAAGCGGTTGTAATAATATTGACGTTAAGTTCCCAACAACAAAAGACGGGTTCGCAGTATTTCTTTTCTAATTATGTATGTCGTCCGTTGCATATTTATCAGGGCACGTTATATCTTGATTTCATAAAATCGCAAAACACATTGTGTATACAAATATATTACCCCGACCTATCTATGCACGCTCCGAATTTGCACCACAGAGGAGATAAAGACATCTGCATATTTTGCATTGTTGCTATCGCTTCGGAACAAATAATGAAATTCCGGACAACGTCTACGTTGTTTTTCCATAAATATCAAAGTGCGAAATAATAAAAATAAAAATGAATGTAAAATACTATGCAAATAAGCACGCCAGAAAAATTAAAATGTTTAGTATTTTAAAATGCTTTGTGAACTCGGGTAGCATCAATTACTAAAACTACAGGCACATCAATGCCAATAAAAATGCATAGATTTATGTGCACCGTTTCAATATTCGACTTTTGATGAATGCTGGGTAAATAACAGTTAAGCTGTATCGTTTAAAATTCAATTTAATACAGAAACTGATACTTTCAATGTATCTCAAGATAAGTAGGTAACTAAAATAGTAATTTCCTACTATGCAGGGTCGTGCATTTCACCTCCCCTCTTCTATAGCTCAGTTACTAATTAAAATAGGATTTTGATAATTTGATGATGATATACAGGGTGGTCACTTTTACGACGCCCACTTTAGGATCTATTAAACGGAAATATACATGGTTGAAATTTTATTTTTTCTCTTTTTTGAATGCTATTAAAATCCAATATTGCGGACATAAGAAAATCAAAAGTTGACTATGAAAATTTGGGCATCTAGTTGGCGCAGAAAATGTTTGGCACTGTCATCAGAAAGCTCATGTCGAAAAATGTACGAGTGCCAAGTTTCGTAAAATTTGCTTCAAAAGTAAAAAAGTTATAAAACGAAAAGGAAAGCGCACTTTTTCAGTTTTTCAGCGATATTTCAGGAACTATGCACGATATCCCAGATTTCGTTTCAGTATATTGAAAGGCACAAAAATGAGAAACTTTTATCCCATTTGACCAACTCTGTATATATTTCCGTTTAAAAGATCCTAATGGTGGGTGTCGCAAAAGTGATCACCCTGTATACAATTGCTATTGTAACCTAATTTCTTGTACTAGATTTACATGAGCATGACTATGCATGCCATAGTTTTTGATATTTGTGTAATTAACTAATTAACTAACATACTATTACAATTAAATTGGGCCATTTCGGCAGCTATGGCTAATTATGATTGCCGCAAGGGAGGATTTACCACCTGCAACTTTTCGAAAATTATAATAGCATTCTACGCTTCCAAAAGGAAACTGATTTAGAGTAGGACGCAAAATCGTATAGATTTTCATATAAAAGGTCATACATAAAGTATTCGATGTGAAATTACTACGCTTTCCATGCAAACTACATAGTTTTCCATGAAAATGCGGAAATGCTGAAATTTTCTACATAAATTCACAAAGTTTTCCAAGAAATCTTTCATAGGTTTGAATAAAATCGCAAAGTTTTCCATGTAAAATTGAAACTTTTTCATGAAAATGCCGAAATGCTGAAATTTTCTACATAAATTCACAAAGTTTTCCAAGTAATCTTTCATGGGTTTAAATAAAATCGCAAAGTTTTCCATGTAAAATTGAAACTTGTTCATGAAAATGCCGAAATGCTGAAATTTTCTACATAAATTCACAAAGTTTTCCAAGAAATCTTTCATACGTTTGAATAAAATTGCTAAGTTTTGCATGTAAAATTGAAACTTTTTCATGAAAATGCCGAAATGCTGAAATTTTCTACATAAATTCACAAAGTTTTCCAAGTAATCTTTCATAGGTTTGAATAAAATCGCAAAGTTTTCCCTGTAAAATTGAAACTTTTTCATGAAAATGCCGAAATGCTGAAATTTTCTATATAAATTCACAAAGTTTTCCAAGTAATATTTCATAGGTTTGAATAGAATCGCATTATTTGCCATATAAAATTGAAACTTTTTCATGAAAATGCCGAAATGCTGAAATTTTCTATATAAATTCACAAAGTTTTCCAAGTAATCTTTCATAGGTTTGAATAAAATCGCAAAGTTTTGCATGTAAAATTGAAACTTTTTCATGAAAATGCCGAAATGCTGAAATTTTCTACATAAATTCACAAAGTTTTCCAAGTAATCTTTCATAGGTTTGAATGAAATCGCAAAGTTTTCCATGTAAAATTGAAACTTTTTCATGAAAATGCCGAAATGCTGAAATTTTCTACATAATTTCACAAAGTTTTCCAAGTAATCTTTCATAGGTTTGAATAAAATCGCCAAGTTTTCCATATAAAATTGAAACTTTTTCATGGAAATACCGATATGCTGAAATTTTCTACATAAATTCACAAAGTTTTCCAAGTAATCTTTCATAGGTTTGAATAAAATCGCAAAGTTTTTCATGTAAAATTGAAACTTTTTCATGAAAATGCCGAAATGCTGAAATTTTCTACATAAATTCAAAAAGTTTTCCAAGTAATATTTCATAGGTTTGAATAGAATCGCATTGTTTTCCATATAAAATTGAAACTTTTTCATGAAAATGCTGAAAGCTGAAATTTTCTACATAAATTCACAAAGTTTTCCAAGTGATTTTATATAGGTTTGAATAAAATCGCAAAGTTTTCCATGTAAAATTAAAACTTTTTCATGAAAATGCCGAAATCCTCTAATTTTCTGCATAAATACACAAAGTTTTTTAAGTAATCTTACACAGGTTTAAATAAAATCGCAAAGTTTTACATGTAAGATTGAAACTTTTTCATGAACATGCCGAAATGCTGAAATTTTCTACATAAATTCACAAAGTTTTCAAAGTAATCTTTCATAGGTTTGAATAAAATCGCAAAGTTTTCCATGTAAAATTGAAACTTTTTCATGAAAATGCCGAAATTTGAAATTTTCTACATAAATTCACAAAGCTTTCCAAGTAATCTTTCATAGGTTTGAATAAAACCGCAAAGTTTTCCATGTAAAATTGAAACTTCTTCATGAAAATGCCGTTATGTTGAAATTTTCTACATAAATTCACAAAGTTTTCCAAGTAATCTTTCATAGGTTTGAATAAAATCGCGAAGTTTTGCATGTAAAATTGAAACTTTTTCATGAAAATGCCGAAATGTTGAAATTTTCTACATAAATTCACAAAGTTTCCCAACTAATCTTTCATAGGTTTGAATAAAATCGCAAAGTTTTCCATGTAAAATTGAAACTTTTTCATGAAAATGCCGAAATGCTGAAATTTTCTACATAAATTCAAAACGTTTTCCAAGTAATCTTTCATAGGTTTAAATAAAATCGCAAAGTTTTCCATGTAAAATTGAAACTTTTTCATGAAAATGCCGAAATGCTGAAATTTTCTACATAAATTCACAAAGTTTTCCAAGTAATATTTCATAGGTTTGAATAGAATCGCAAAGTTTTCCATATAAAATTGAAACTTTTTCACGAAAATGCCGAAATGCTGAAATTTTCTACATAAATTCACAAAGTTTTCCAAGTAATCTTTCATAGGTTTGAATGAAATCGCAAAGTTTTCCATGTAAAATTGAAACTTTTTCATGAAAATGCCGAAATGCTGAAATTTTCTATATAAATTCACAAAGTTTTCCAAGTAATATTTCATAGGTTTGAATAGAATCGCATTATTTGCCATATAAAATTGAAACTTTTTTATGAAAATGCCGAAATGCTGAAATTTTCTATATAAATTCACAAAGTTTTCCAAGTAATCTTTCATAGGTTTGAATAAAATCGCAAAGTTTTGCATGTAAAATTGAAACTTTTTCATGAAAATGCCGAAATGCTGAAATTTTCTACATAAATTCACAAAGTTTTCCAAGTAATATTTCATAGGTTTGAATAGAATCGCAAAGTTTTCCATATAAAATTGAAACTTTTTCACGAAAATGCCGAAATGCTGAAATTTTCTACATAAATTCACAAAGTTTTCCAAGTATTCTCACATAGGTTTGAATAAAATCGCAAAGTTTTGCATGTAAAATTGAAACTTTTTCATGAAAATGCCGAAATGCTGAAATTTTCTACATATATTCACAAAGTTTTCCAAGTAATCTTTCATAGGTTTGAATAAAATCGCAAAGTTTTCCATGTAAAATTGGAACTTGTTCATGAAAATGCCGAAATGCTGAAATTTTCTACATAATTTCACAAAGTTTTCCAAGTAATCTTTCATAGGTTTGAATGAAATCGCAAAGTTTTCCATGTAAAATTGAAACTTTTTCATGAAAATGCCGAAATGCTGAAATTTTCTACATAAATTCACAAAGTTTTACAAGAAATCTTTCATAGGTTGAATGAAATCGCAAAGTTTTCCATGTAAAAATGAAACTTTTTCATGAAAATGCCGAAATGCTGAAATTTTCTACATAAATTTACAAAGTTTTCCAAGTAATATTTCATAGGTTTGAATGAAATCGCAAAGTCTTCCTTGTAAAATTGAAACTTTTTCATGAAAATGCCGAAATGCTGAAATTTTCTACATAAATTCACAAAGTTTTCCAAAAAATCTTTCATAGGTTTGAATAAAATCGCAAAGTTTTCCATGTAAAATTGAAACTTTTTCATGAAAATGCATAAATGCTGAAATTTTCTACATAAATTCACAAAGTTTTCCAAGTAATCTTTCATAGGTTTGAATAAAATCGCAAAGTTTTGCATGTAAAATTGAAACTTTTTCATGAAAATGCCGAAATGCTGAAATTTTCTACATATATTCACAAAGTTTTCCAAGTAATCTTTCATAGGTTTGAATAAAATCGCAAAGTTTTCCATGTAAAATTGGAACTTGTTCATGAAAATGCCGAAATGCTGAAATTTTCTACATAATTTCACAAAGTTTTCCAAGTAATCTTTCATAGGTTTGAATGAAATCGCAAAGTTTTCCATGTAAAATTGAAACTTTTTCATGAAAATGCCGAAATGCTGAAATTTTCTACATAAATTCACAAAGTTTTACAAGAAATCTTTCATAGGTTGAATGAAATCGCAAAGTTTTCCATGTAAAAATGAAACTTTTTCATGAAAATGCCGAAATGCTGAAATTTTCTACATAAATTTACAAAGTTTTCCAAGTAATATTTCATAGGTTTGAATGAAATCGCAAAGTCTTCCTTGTAAAATTGAAACTTTTTCATGAAAATGCCGAAATGCTGAAATTTTCTACATAAATTCACAAAGTTTTCCAAAAAATCTTTCATAGGTTTGAATAAAATCGCAAAGTTTTCCATGTAAAATTGAAACTTTTTCATGAAAATGCATAAATGCTGAAATTTTCTACATAAATTCACAAAGTTTTCCAAGTAATCTTACATGGGTTTGAATAAAATCGCAAAGTTTTCCATGTAAAATTGAAACTTTTTCATGAAAATGCCGAAATGCTGAAATTTTCTACATAAATTCACAAAGTTTTCCAAGTTATCTTTCATAGGTTTAAATAAAATCGCAAAGTTTTCCATGTAAAATTGAAACTTTTTCATGAAAATGCCGAAATGCTGAAATTTTCTACATAAATTCACAAAGTTTTTTAAGTAATCTTTCATAGGTTAGAATAGAATCGCAAAGTTTTCCATGTAAAATTGAAACTTTTTCATGAAAATGCCGAAATGCTGAAATTTTCTACATAAATTCACAAAGTTTTGCAAGAAATCTTTCATAGGTTTGAACCAAATCGCAAAGTTGTCCATGTAAAATTGAAACTTTTTCATGAAAATGCCGAAATGTTGAAATTTTCTACATAAATTCATAAAGTTTTCCAAGTAATCTTTCATAGGTTTGAATAAAATCGCAAAGTTTTCCATGTAAAATTGAAACTTTTTCATAAAAATTCTGAATGCTGAAATTTTCTGCATAAATTCACAAAGTTTTCCAAGTAATCTTTCATAGGTTTGAATAAAATCGCCAAGTTTTCCATGTAAAATTTAAACTTTTTCATGAAAATGCCGAAATGCTGAAATTTTCTACATAAATTCACAAAGTTTTCCAAGTAATCTTTCATAGGTTTGAATAAAATCGCAAAGTTTTCCATGTAAAATTGAAACGTTTTCCATGCATATACAAATGTGTTTCGCCAGATATTCCAAATCATTGTACAAAAATTCCCTTGTCATAGGTTTCCATCTAAGATTTTTTTTTTTTTTTTGTGAAGTTACAAAGTATTCCATGTAAACTCCCTAGTTTTTCATTGAAATGCCTATACGTTACCTATAGCACATGCCTATCTTATTTTTACATAACCTCAAAAACAAAATCGAACTAAGTACTTAATACGATTTGAAAATTGTAAAATTTAGTTTGCCTTAGAAATATTGTCTTTATTATGTATAGTTAGTTCGTTTCCAACTGCACGCTGAACTAAAATGAAATAAAAGTTAATAATAATTATAAAAATAAAACATTTTTACTGAAACAGAACACATTTTAATTAAACAAATTGCAAAATTATGTTCAACGTATTCATTATTGCCAGAAAGTAAATGGAAATCATTACTAAAATGTATTGCGTTTCAGTTAAATGTGTTATTATTAACTTTTACTGAATTTAGAAATAAATACTCTTTTCAAAAATATTAAAATTGACGAGGGGTCAATTTTCATGCGCGAGGGGTGCCATTTAAAATCAAATAAGTTGGCCTTGAATCTCTAAAACAAACGACAGCCGGAATTTGAAAAAAAACATCTCAGACGATATAATTTATATACTTTTAAGCTTGTACCAAATTTGAACAATTTTTGATAAACAATTAAACAAAATATTTAACCATATTTAACCGTATCTAAATATTTTTGCGATCCTGTATAATCTATAATCTATATATAAAATTGAGAATATTGCAACAATGATTTTTTTTAGTTATTATTTATTTTTACTGAACCGATTTCAATAAAATATTAGGGGTATGTAGATTTAACCGTATCTAAACATTTTTGCGATCCTGTATAATTTATAATCTATATATAAAATTGAGAATATTGCAAAAATGTTTTTTTTTAGTTTTTTATTTTTGCTGATATCACTCAACCGATTTCAATAATGTAGTAGGTATGTAGATAACCATAAAAGGCACCCAAATAAGCAACAAAATATACAACATGCAATCTAAATATATATATATATCATTACGACGTCACACTTTTTGGGACACCCTGTATAAACAAAAATATTTTCCTAAATACGCATCAGGATGCAACGCAAGATCTCAAAACATGTAATTTATATACATTATTTAAATAGTATTAGTAGTAATAGTAGTATTTAAATATAGCCTTATGCAAGTCGTTGCTTAAAACTTTATGGGGTTCCTCCTGAAATATTTTTTTTTAATTCACACGAACATATTTCGCCGTGATCTCCTAAAATGTGAAAATATGATTAATTTTTAAATTTAACTAAACTACGACATAATGAACTTTTTCTATCTATCCATCAACAGTATCTTTAAGATGTCATCCGAAAACATAACTTGATTTGTCGCCAATCATTTATGACTGTAAGTTTAACTATTTTATTACAATGTTACACAATTTATATATGAAATTTTTCCTTTAATAAAAGATTTCGACTCTGCTGATGATGACCCTCAGGTCGAAACTAGTCCATGTAAATTAAAGACTGAGTTCTTCATTACCTGACAGTGCCAACAACTTCTTTAAATATTTGATTAAGCCTATAGAGCACAAGTGTCTCACAAGTGTCTCACAGATGTCTCACATGTGGGTGTGAGATGTCTTCCACCTGTCGCACGAGCGGAAAAAAGTAAATTTAGACTCCTATGTAAATCCTTATGGGAAATTGATCCAGAACCGGTGTTGCTTGTCTACTATCCACATCGCAGGATTGTGTTTATTCATATGTAATTGTCAACTTCAATGGTCGTGACTGAATAATGGAAATAAATTCTAAAAACATAACATAGCAAAACCTGTTTTACATTATAAGAATCTTCGATTAACTATAATTAGAGATTACAAAACAGAGAAACAAATTGCTATGTTTTTACCACAAAATGTATCAAATGTAACTGCAAGATGTTCCTCTGTATTTTAATATGAACTACTACGTAGTCAACGTCGAAACTATCCTGATAATTAGAGATTAGTTTCCTTGATTACAATTATTTGCGTTTTTGTGAACTTTTTAAAAATAGCCCAAACTATTATCTCTTAATATATCTGCACGTACTTAGGAAACACAGTGTATATTTTAATAGTCTAAATCCATGTTAATACAGAATCGTGTATCATCGTGTACGCATCGTTCTGACCTACTTCAAAGGGCCAATGTTGAGATATATCAAAACCAAATGAAAATGTGTAAAATATTATTTACACGTTATATATTCTTATGTAAATTACGCCACGAATAAATTGTTGTTTGTATGAATGTTTTATATTATTATAATGTGTAATTAGTAAAGTTACTTGCAGCTCCCTTTTTCCGAACATTCAGGATTTATTTTCACTTTATTTAAAGTGGTTTGTTTACAAAAAAGCTCTGAATAAGCTCGGCGTTCGAGTGTTACATATTGACTCTACTCCGTTAAAAAGTATTCCATTTCCATTCGTCATTCCGTTAACCTAAACGCGGCATGAAAATTCCTCACAAGGAAACAAAGAGCAGCGGGTGAGAGGTCAAGGACGCTCGCTAATGAATGTGTTATTTATGTTTCTTGTTTTCTACCACTCAATCATCCTTTTAACTGTTTAGTGTTTGTTAAAAAAATAAGAGGAAAAACGCGTATCCGTACTGGGACGATTGTTTCGCTTCTGGATTATTTGATTAAGAGTGATGGATGTTTTCAGAGGGTCGTGTGTTGGAACTACACTCGCCGGACGCAGTGCACAGCTGCGTGCTGAGAGCTGCTGATCCAGCAGAGGCCGCAGCTTGGTTCAACACTCTTCATTCTGCACTGGCCATCCTCACCACAGCCGCACTACACGAGGCTTCCAGAGCTATTCCTGATCTTAGGCATATTGGATGGCTGCTGAGAAGACCAAGGCTGGAAGTAAGTATAAATGTTCGAAGAACTATAAGCCAAAAATAAATTATTCGTGTCACAAAATTTGTATGGCCATTAAACAACCAACCAACAAATTAGTCTGCAACAAATTTGCTTCAAGCTACTATGGGATATATTAATACAAAAAATAGGTCTAGGAGGAAGATGTAGGCAGATGCCACAAATAGTATTTTACATGCGTATGTTGAACCAAACTTAGTTAAAACAACATTAGCTAAATCCTTTATTTCACTGAATATATCAGGAATTGAGTCCCATTCTCGCAATATAATGTTCTGCCTATTGTTGCGTCCTTATTCCTAAATTGATTTTGAAATTCTGGTGATAAATTATCGAATTTGTTTTTCCACATAAAATTATTTTGGAATTCCACCAATTCCTTTTCTAAATTATCCAGGCCTAATCAAGTGAACGTGGTTAATTCCAAAAATAATCCAAAATGAATAGTAATCTACTTTCCAAATTCATAAATTGTTGAAATATCTTCCAGAATCTCTTCAAAATATTTCGTGTCTTGGAAATGTTTTTGTAGGCATGGAAAATATTCCATTACCTATTTTCATTCTCAAATCATCATCAAATCATCAAATCATTACTGAAAATATCAAGTTTTATCACACAGTTGTTGATATTTTCAAACATGGTTAATACAACTATACCAGGGCACGTGGGTCATCTGAAATAGTTGCGTGGGTCATTGTGTGACCCACGGGTCATAGATTAGCCATCGCTGGATTAGATCATTAAATGAATGATATTTGAAAAATTCAGGTTTTCTTTCGACTCCCATGGTGAATAGGGCATGTGCACCTTATGCAGTAGAACAAGAGTGCTATATTTTATGAAGGATATTTCATACCTGACATGAAATTTTCTAAAAACGCTATAACATTTTTGTCGATGAGTTTTATAAAATCTGCGAATAAATCAAATTTATTAACTCTAAATGTGAAAACAATATATGAAGGAAATATGAAGAAATTGTCTGAAAATAAATAGGAACAAATATTTCAACCGTTTTTTTTTAAGTATACAACTTTCAGTTGTCCATTTAAGTCCAATTATGTCATTTAAGTCCATTTAAAAAAAAATAGTTATTTGTAGTTTTAGTGGGATATAGATATCCTCTTTTTATATTTATAATCACACATTCAAGAGATTTGCACATTAGTAAATTAGTATGGATTAGTATTGTGCATAAATACTTTATTTATGCACAATACTAATCCATACTAATTTACTAATACTAAATCCTCTTTGTCTTATCTTTGTTAATATAAAAATATTGTTAAAAAATATTATAGTTCATTTATATTCTCTAAAACCTCATCCAAATTCGCGAGGAAACTCAAAACACAAAAACCATGTGTGCATGGTAAAGTCCCAAAACCTAAATACCATAAAAATATAAATTTAAGCTTTTGTTTATATTTTTTTATAATTATTTTATAATTATATATATTTGAAAGTGTCCATTTGTAGTTTAAAAAAAAACGTTTATTTTAGTTAACATTTTTTGAAATTATTCTTGCATAATAAAATTTAATAGCTTTATATATAGTGTTAAAAACATAAGTCGAATTGATAAACGTTTGGCAATATTTTTAAATTCATTCAAACGCAAACCCTTAAATATCTCAATATATAAAAAAATGGAGTTATATCACTTTCAAATAAAACGTTTCATTTCATGAAATATTATACAGGATATTCGATTTTAAATATCGAACAGGTCGAGTTTTATTATTTATTTCGTATTTTCTACGCGCTTAGAAAAATTATACGTAATTGGCATTTTTTAAACAGATTTTTTAATTTTATTTTTACTTCATGAATGTCTAAATTTATTAATTAACTAATTTTATTTTAGCGAAATAACAGACAGTTTTTGATTTTTTTTGAAAATTTCAGATATTTTGTCAATTAATACCGGCAATTTTGAGCCATTTTGACTATTATTACCGATTATTTTCAGACATAATATGGCAAAATATAAAGAAGTTTAAGTTTAAAATCGCCAAAATTGCAGAATTTGTAACTATTTTGTTTAACAAAATATGTAAGATAAGAATCATCAAATTGCAGATCATCTGTTTATGTGTGCAATGTAACAAAAAACAACAAGTCAAATATAATCAAAATTCACAATATAACAATTAACACATAATAAGTATTATTATAATTTATATTTTTTTATTATTTTCTTCTTAATTGGAGTACTTAATAGAAGTTTATATAAAGATGTTTTCTTGTTTTGATTACTTTAATTATGTATTCTTGATCTTACTGGCTAGTTTCGACTATCTTTTAGCCATCTTCAGACGTTTTTTTTTTAATTTAATGTATTCGATATTAGATAAGGTATAAATGTTTTGCTTTTTTAAATTATTTATTTATTATAACAAAATATCAAATGTTTGCTAACCAATTTTATTAATTTACTGTCATTTTGAATATAATTACTTGCAATTTTCGACATTTTAACAATTCATTTCTAGCAATTCACAGACATTTTAGCAATATTACTGCCGTTTTTAAGACTGTTTAGTACCTTAGATTGAAACTTTATCTTCAAATTGTTCAAAACCTTAAAATCATTAGAAATCGCCATTTAAAAATATTTTATTAAAATTAGTGGTAGGCTTCAAGAATATTTGCAACATTTAAAATATATAACATTTTAGCAAAATTACTGATAATTCAGACATTTGACAATTATTGCTAAAAATTTTCAGACGTATTGGCAAAGTATACAAAAAATAACATTAAAATTGACGAAATTGCAAACATTGTTCAACAAAACATGTAAGATTAAAAAATGTAACAAACAACAAAATATCAAATGTTTGCTGACAAATTTTTATTTTTTAAATTAACTGACATTTTGAAAACTATTACTTGCAATTTTCGACATTTTAACAATTTATTTCTGGCAATTTACAGACTTTTTAGCAATATTACTGCCGATTTGAAGACATTTTAGCAATATTACTGCCGATTTAAAGATATTTTAGTACCTTGGATTGAAATTTTAAAACAATATCTTGAAATTGTAACCTTGAAATTATTAGAAATAGTAATTTCAAAATTTTTTTTAAAATTACTTGTCACTAATATTAATTAAATGTTTTGCACATATTTCTGAAGACTGGCATCTTCAGGAATATTTACAACATTTAAAATCTATGATATTTTAGCAAAATTACTGATAATTTTCAGACATTTGACAATTATTACCAAATATTTTCAGACGCATTGGCAAAATAATTAAAAATAAACATTAAAACTGCCCAAATTGCAAAATTTTAAGATATGTATGTACAACAAAACATGTGAGATTAAAAAATGTAACATGTTTGCGAACCAATATATATATATATATATATATATATATATATATATATATATATATATTTTAAATTACTCACATTTTGAAAATTTTATTTTCATTTATTTTATTTTATTTTTATTATTATTACTTGCAATTTTCGACATTTTAACAAGTTATTTCAGGCAATGTACAGACATTCTAGCAATATTACTGCTGATTTTAAGATTGTTTGGTAGCTTGAATTGAAATTTGAAAACAATATCTTGAAATTGTAACCTTAAAATGATTAAAAATCACCATTTCAAAATATTTTATTAAAATTAGTAGCAGTCTTCAGGAATATTTGCAACATTTAAAATCTATGACATTTTAGTAAAATTACAGATAATTTTCAGACATTTGACAATTATTACTAAAAAAATTATAGACGTATTGGCAAAATATACAAAAAATAACATTAAAATTGCCGAAATTGCAACCATGTAAGACATGTACAACCAAACATGTAAGATTAAAAAATGTAACAAACAACAAAATATCAAATGTTTGCGAACCAATATTATCAAAATTTTATTTTCATTTATTTTATTTTATTTTTGTTATTATTACTTGCAATTTTCAACATTTAAACAATTTATTTCGGGCAATGTACAGACATTTTAGCAAAATTACTACCTATTTTAAGACTGTTTAGTACCTTGGATTGAAATTTTCAAATAATAACTTGCAATTGTAACCTTAAAATTATTAGAAATCACCATTACAAAATATTTTATTAAAATTAGTGGCAGTCTTCAGGAGTATATGCAGCATTTATAATCTATGACAATTTAGCAAAATTACTGACAATTTTCAGACATTTGACAACTATTAATAACAACTTTCAGACGAATGGTCAAAATATTTAAAAAAATAACATTCAAATTGCCGAAATTGGAAAAAAATGTTTTTCAAATTTACTGACATTTTGAAAAGTATTACTTGCAATTTTCGACATTTTAACAATTTATTTGTGTCAATTTGCAGATATTAACAATATCTTGAAATTGTAACCTTAAAATTATCAGAAATCACCATTTTAAAATATTGTATTAACATTAGTGGCAGTGTTCAGGAATATTTAAAAGAACGTTTAAAATCTATGACAATTTAGCAAAATTACTGATAATTTCCAGACATTTGACAATTATTACTAAAAATTTTCAGACGTATTGGCAAAATATATAAAAAATAACATTAAAATTGCCGAAATTGCAAAAATTTTAACTATTTTGTTTAACAGAAAAATGTAACGTTGAATTATCAAATTGTAGATCACTTGGCTATAAAAATTTTATGACATTTTAACAATTATTGATAATATTTTTCAGGCCTATCTTTTGTAGTACTCTTAAATAGACATTTTCAATAATTCTTATTGATTTCTGTATATTTCTCATTTATCATGATGTGGAGATATTTTTCAATATTTTCGGGATACAAAATCCAAATTGGTTCACGCGATGACCCGATTATTAGTTTTTTTTTCATTCTACAAATGTTTCGATGATTCTTAAAATATCTAAACATTTGTAAATTTTAGCAAGATTCCTAAAGATTTTCCTATAATTTCCACGATTTCTCAATCTTTTTGGAGATTTCTACAGATTTCCTAATAATTATCATAATTTCTGCAGATAATTTCAAGATAAAGAAATGCAAATTGGTATTTTCAATAACTCTAAAGATTTATCAATAATTTTCGAGATTTCTACAGATTTCCTAACAAAGATGCATTTTGAAAAAGCGAAGATTATTATTGTTATTAAACATCCCAATTCAAAAAATTGACATTTTCATCAAATGTACCTAAAATTTTACTTTTGTAGTACTCTTAATTCTCTTTATACTCATTTATTTCTTTGCAAAAATACTTATCTTTTCCTTTAAAAAGTGGAGATACTCTCAATAATTCTTATCGATTTCTGTTAATTTCTCATTGATGGGGGGTAATCTTCTACCAAAAACTTCCGACTACGATCAAGAATCTGCCTCTTATTAGGTGCAAAAAACTACTTAAAAATCTGCTTATTTGCAAAGCATATTTCTGCAAGATGTGCAGGTACAAATCCCAAAAAAAGCTTGAAGCTCATTTGTTCCTCTTCAATTTGTTGGTTGCTAGGCTGTTAGTATAAATTCCAGGCAAATTTAGTTTCCTGGTATAAAAATGTTGTCCTGCAAGTTTGGACACTGGAAGTAAGATCAGAGACTAAACTTGAGACCCACAAATAGATTCTGGTTTTAATTCTGTAAATGTTGCAATGATATAAACTGTATTTTCATGTGTCGATTCTGTTTTGCTAGAACAACATGTCAAGTTCGGAGAGCTCAGAGGACATGGATAGGTGGCATTCCATATTCGCTGCGGTAACAGATAGCGAGCTGCGGTTGTACGAGAGTGCACCGTGGTCTGGTGAAGCATGGAGGGCTCCTGCTGAGGCGTATCCGTTGATAGCGACACGTTTAGTAGGTTCTGGTAAACGAGCAGAACTGCCAGAGTTTAGTATACGATGTGCTACCGCCGAAGGGGTGATTACTCATAGCCTGAGGGCCGAAACCCATAGAGATTTGGCGGGATGGGCGAAGGCTCTGGTAAATGGAAGTCACGCCAGTGCCGTTACACAGAGGGAACTCGTCTGCAGTAAGTACAATTTTTATTGTTTTCGGAAAATTATGTCTTTTTAACGAGCCCTTAGCCCTTAGCCACACCGTTATTGTTGCTCTTGCATTACACAGGCCTTTACAAAAAAATACTCCTCGTCCACTTTCCTCTGTGTGATCATCATAAATGGGCCATTTTATTTCGGAATTTTATTGCTACCAAGGATTTACAAAGCAATACAGATAAGTTGATATATAAAACCGCGGCGGTTAATTTAATTTCGTTGCACGCATTTTTTTAATTAAGAAATAAAAAATAATGGACCCATAAAGTTCAAATTGAATCGCGTTATGCAAAAAGTTACCAACCCACAAAATATAAAAAATGAATTAACACTGTTTTGTACATATTTGATCTTGTAGCCCTTAAATTTTTAATTATAGCCTCACAAAATTTCAATGATTTCAATGAATTTTTAATTAATTATTTCTATCGTTTCAATTATTTGTATCAAAAATACTTATTATTGTTACTTATTAATTTAACTCAATTTCAATAATTTTTACTAAAATTTTTAATTATTTTCACTAAGAAAATTATTATTTTTACGTGAATTTAAATTCTCAGAGACTAGAGTTAAAATTTCATGAAATACTCTGAAAATGTTCTGCTACAATTTCAATTATGCTAAAGCTGAGTTATTTCAATAGATTTTTGCAGATATTACTGCCAATATTTCAGTAATTACTGTCAAATTTTGGATTATATCTGATAAAACTTAATAGATTTCAATGGATTCTTAATGAATTATGTCTGTCATCATTTCATTGATTTGTATAAAAAAGAAAATTGTTTTATCAAAGTTTCAATTATTCTTGTCAAAATTTCATAAACCACAGTCAAAATTTCAATAATTAGTCTCAAATTTGCAATTATTTGTATCGATATTTCAAGTATTGTTCGTTTATTTTTAAATACCTGTCTACATTCCAATTATTACAAAATTTGAATGAATTATATAAAAACATAATTATTATTATCAAAGTTTCAATTGTTCTTGTCAACATTTCATACATGACAGTAAAAATTTCAATAATTTGTCTTAAATTTGCAATTATTTGTGTCAATATTTCGAGTATTGTTCTCATATTTTCAAATATTTGTCTAAATTCCAATTATTACAAAATTCCAATGATTTGTATAAAAAATATAATTATTTTTATGTACGTTACAATTGTTCTTGTCAACATTTCATAAACCACAGTCAAAATTTCAATAATTAGTCGCAAATTTGCAATTATTTGTGTCAATATTTCAAGTGTTCTCATATTTTCAAATATTTGTGTAAATTCCAATTATTACAAAATTCCAATGATTTGTATAAAAAATATAATTATTTCTACGAAAGTTTCAATTGTTCTTGTCAACATTTCATAAACCACAGTCAAAATTTCAATAATTAGTCGTAAATTTGCAATTATTGGTGTCAATATTTCAAGTGTTCTCATATATTCAAATATTTGTCTAAATTCCAATTATGACAAAATTTCAATGATTTCAAACAATGTTTTCAGATATTATTGACAAAGATTCACTTGTTACTTATTAATTTAACTCAATTTCAATTATTTTTACTAAAAATTTTTATTGTTTTTACTAAGAAAATTATTATTTTTACGTGAATTTACATTCTCAGAGACTAGAGTAAAACTTTCATGTAATACTCTGAAAATGTTCTGCTACAATTTCAATTATGCTAAAGCCGAGTGATTTCAATAGATTTTTTCAGATATTACTGCCTATATTTCAGTAATTACTGTCAAGTTTTGGATTATTTCTGATAAAACTTAATAGATTTCAATGGATTCTTAATGAATTATGTCTGTCATCATTTCATTGATTTGTAGAAAAAAATAATTGTTTTATCAAAGTTTCAATTATTGTCAAAATTTTATAAATCACATTCAATATTTCAACAATTAGTCTCAAATTTGTAATTATTTGTGTCGATATTTCAAGTATTGTTCGTTTATTTTTAAATATCTGT
Organism: Othius punctulatus; assembly: GCA_951805005.1. Taxonomy (NCBI): domain Eukaryota; kingdom Metazoa; phylum Arthropoda; class Insecta; order Coleoptera; family Staphylinidae; genus Othius; species Othius punctulatus. Next base: position 16,086,018 of record OX638138.1, read on the forward strand.
CTACATTCCAATTATTACAAAATTTGAATGAATTATATAAAAAATATAATTATTATTATCAAAGTTTCCATTGTTCTTGCCAACATTTCATACATCACAGTAAAAATTTCAATAATATGTCTCAAATTTGCAATTATTTGTGTCAATATTTCAAGTATTGTTCTCATATTTTCAAATATTTGTCTAAATTCCAATTATTACAAAATTCCAATGATTTGTATAAAAAATATAATTGTTTTTATGAAAGTTTCAATTGTTCTTGTCAACATTTCATAAACCACAGTCAACATTTCAATAATTAGTCTCAAATTTGCAATTATAATTGTCAATATTTCAAGTGTTCTCATATATTCAAATATTTGTCTAAATTCCATTTGTGACAAAATTTCAATGATTTCAAAAGATGTGTTCAGACATTAGTGACAAAGATTCACTTGTTACCTATTAATTTGACTCAATTTCAATTATTTTTACTAAAATTTTTAATAATTTTTACTAAGAAATTATTACAATTATTACAAAATTTCAATTCAAGATGTTTTCAGACATTAGTGACAAAGATTCACTTGTTACTTATTAATTTAACTCAATTTAAATTATTTTTACTAAAAATTTTAATTATTTTTACTAAGAAAATTATTATTTTTACGTGAATTTACATTCTCAGAGACTAGAGTTAAAATTTCATGAAATACTCTAAAAATGTTCTGCTACAATTTCAATTATGCTAAATCTGAGTGATTTCAATAGATTTTTTCAGATATTACTGAAAATATTTCAGTAATTACTGTCAAATTTTGGATTATTTCTGATAAAACTTAATAGATTTCAATGGATTCTTAACGAATTATGTCTGTCATCATTTCATTGATTTGTAAAAAAAAAAATTGTTTTATCAAAGTTTCAATTATTTTTGTCAAAATTTCATAAACCACAGTCAAAATTTCAACAATTAGTCTCAAATTTGCAATTATTTATGTCGATATTTCAAGTATTGTTCGTTTATTTTTAAATATCTGTCTACATTCCAATTATTACAAAAATTGAATGAATTATATAAAAAATATAATTATTATTGTCAAAGTTTCAATTGTTCTTGTCAACATTTCATATATCACAGTAAAAATTTCAATAATTTGTCTCAAATATGCAATTATTTATCTCAAATTTGCAATTATTTGTGTCAATATTTCAAGTGTTCTCATATTTTCAAATATTTGTGTAAATTCCAATTATTACAAAATTTCAATGATTTCAAAAGATGTTGATGAAAATGTTCTTCTGCAATTTCAATTATGCTAAAGCTAAGTGATTTCAATAGATTTTTTCAGATACTACTGCCAATATTTCAGTAATTACTGTCAAATTTTGAATTATTTCTGATGTATTGTTCTCATATTTTCAAATATTTGTTTAAATTCCAATTATTACAAAATTCCAATGATTTGTATAAAAAAATATAATTATTTTTATGAAAGTTTCAATTGTTCTTGTCAACATTTCATAAACCATAGTCAAAATTTCAATAATTAGTCGCAAATTTGCAATTATTTGTGTCAATATTTCAAGTGTTCTCATATTTTCAAATATTTGTGTAAATTTCAATGATTTCAAACAATGTTTTCAGATATTATTGACAAAGATTCACTTGTTACTTATTAATTTAACTCAATTTCAATTATTTTTACTAAACATTTTAATTATTTTTACTAAGAAAATTATTATTTTTACGTGAATTTACATTCTCAGAGACTAGAGTAAAACTTTCATGTAATACTCTGAAAATGTTCTGCTACAATTTCAATTATGCTAAAGCCTAGTGATTTCAATAGATTTTTTCAGATACTACTGCCAATATTTCAGTAATTACTGTCAAATTTTGAATTATTTCTGATGTATTGTTCTCATATTTTCAAATATTTGTTTAAATTCCAATTATTACAAAATTCCAATGATTTGTATAAAAAAATATAATTATTTTTATGAAAGTTTCAATTGTTCTTGTCAACATTTCATAAACCATAGTCAAAATTTCAATAATTAGTCGCAAATTTGCAATTATTTGTGTCAATATTTCAAGTGTTCTCATATTTTCAAATATTTGTGTAAATTTCAATGATTTCAAACAATGTTTTCAGATATTATTGACAAAGATTCACTTGTTACTTATTAATTTAACTCAATTTCAATTATTTTACTAAAAATTTTAATTATTTTTACTAAGAAAATTATTATTTTTACGTTACATTCTCAGAGAATAGAGTTAAAATTTCATGAAATACTCTGAAAATGTTATGCTACAATTTCAATTATGCTAAAGCTGTGTGATTTCAATAGATTTTTTCAGATATTACTGCCAATATTTCAGTAATTAATGTCAAATTTTGGATTATTTCTGATAAAACTTAATAGATTTCAACGGATTCTTAATGAATTATGTCTGTTATCATTTTATTGATTTGTATAAAAAAAAATTGTTTTATTAAAGTTTCAATTATTCTTGTCAAAATTTCATTAACCACAGTCAAAATTTCAACAATTAGTCTCTAATTTGCAATTATTTGTGTCGATATTTCAAGTATTGTTCATTTATTTTCAAATATCTGTCTACATTCCAATTATTACAAAATTTGAATGAATTATATAAAAACTATAATTATTATTATCAAAGTTTCAATTGTTCTTGTCAACATTTCATACATCACAGTAAAAATTTCCATAATTTGTCTCAAATTTTCATTTATTTGTGTCAATATTTCAAGTATCATTCTCATATTTAAATATTTGTAATTTATTACAAATTATTAATTAATTCCAATTATTACAAAATTCCAATGATTTGTATAGAAAATATAATTATTTTTATGAAAGTTTTAATTGTTCTTGTCAACATTTCATAAACCAGTCAAAATTTCAATAATTAGTCGCAAATTTGCAATTATTTGTGTCAATATTTCAAGTGTTCTCATATTTTCAAATATTTGTGTAAATTCCAATTATTACAAAATTTCAATGATTTCAAACAATGTTTTCAGATACTATTGACAAAGATTCACTTGTTACTTATTAATTTAACTCAATTTCAATTATTTTTACTAAACATTTTAATTATTTTTACTAAGAAAATTATTATTTTTACGTGAATTTACATTCTCAGAGACTAGAGTAAAACTTTCATGTAATACTCTGAAAATGTTCTGCTACAATTTCAATTATGCTAAAGCCGAGTGATTTCAATAGATTTTTTCAGATATTACTGCCTATATTTCAGTAATTACTGTCAAGTTTTGGATTATTTCTGATAAAACTTAATAGATTTCAATGGATTCTTAATGAATTATGTCTGTCATCATTTCATTGATTTGTATAAAAAAATAATTGTTTTATCAAAGTTTCAATTATTCTTGTCAAAATTTTATAAATCACAGTCAAAATTTCAACAATTAGTCTCAAATTTGTAATTATTTGTGTCGATATTTCAAGTATTGTTCGTTTATTTTTAAATATCTGTCTACATTCCAATTATTACAAAATTTGAATGAATTATATAAAAAAGTATAATTATTATTATCAAAGTTTCAATTGTTCTTGTCAACGTTTCATACATCACAGTAAAAATTTCAATAATTTGTCTCAAATTTGCAATTATTTGTGTCAATATTTCAAGTATTGTTCTCATATTTTCAAATATTTGTCTAAAATCCTATTATTACAAAATTCCAATGATTTGTATAAAATATATAATTATTTTTATGAAAGTTTCACTTGTTCTTCTCAAAATTTCATAAACCACAGTCAACATTTCAATAATTAGTCTCAAATTTGCAATTATTTGTGTCAATATTTCAAGGGTTCTCATATTTTCAAATATTTTGAGTAAATTCCCATTATTACAAAATTTCAATGATTTCAAAAGAGGTTTTCAGACATTAGTGACAAAGACACACTTGTTACTTATTAATTTAACTCAATTTCAATTATTTTTACTAAATTTTTTAATTATTTTTACTAAGAAAATTATTATTTTCACGTGAATTTACATTCTCAGAGACTAGAGTTAAAATTTCATGAAATACTCTGAAAATGTTCTGCTCCAATTTCAATTATGCTAAAGCTGAGTGATTTCAATAGATTTTTTCAGATATTACTGCCAATATTTCAGTAATTACTGTCAAATTTTGGATTATTTCTGATAAAACTTAATAGATTTCAATGGATTCTTAATGAATTATGTCTGTCATCATTTCATTGATTTGTATAAAAAAATTAATTATTTTATCAAAGTTTCAATTATTCTTGTCAAAATTTCATTAACCACAGTCAAAATTTCAACAATTAGTCTCAAATTTGCAATTATTTGTGTCGATATTTCAAGTATTGTTATTTATTTTCAAATATCTGTCTCCATTCCAATTATTACAAAATTTGAATGAATTATATAAAAAATATAATTATTATTATCAAAGTTTTAATTGTTCCTGCCAACATTTCATACATCATAGTAAATATTTCAATAATTTGTCTCAAATTTGCAATTATTTGTGTCAATATTTCAAGTATTGTTCTCATATTTTCAAATATTTGTCTAAATTCCAATTATTGCAAAATTCCAATGATTTGTATAAAAAACATAATTATTTTTATAAAAGTTTCAATTGTTCTTGTCAACATTTCATAAACCACAGTCAAAATTTCAATAATTAGGCGCAAATTTGCAATTTTTAGTGTCAATATTTCAAATGTTCTCATATGTTCAAATATTTGTGCAAATTTCAATTATTACAAAATTTCAATGATTTCAAAAGATGTTTTAAGACATTAGTGACAAATATTCACTTGTTACTTATTAATGTAACTCAATTTCAATTATTTTTACTAAAATTTTTAATTATTATTACTAAGAAATTTTTATTTTTACGTGAATTTACATTCTCAGAGACTAGAGTTAAAATTTCATTAAATACTCTGAAAATGTTCTGCTGCAATTTCAATTATGCCAAAGTTGAGTGATTTCAATAGATTTTTTCTGATATTACTGCCAATATTTCAGTAATTACTGTCAAATTTTGGATTATTTCTGATAAAACTTAATAGATTTCAATGGATTCTTAATGAATTATGTCTGTCATCATTTCATTAATCTGCGTAAAAAATAATTGTTTTATCAAAATTTCAATTATTCTTGACAAATTTTTATAAACCACAGTCAAAATTTCAACAATTAGTCTCAAATTTGGAATTATTTGTGTCGATATTACAACTATGGTTCGTTAATTTTCACATATCTGTCTACATTCCAAATATTACAAAATTTGAATGAATAATATAAAAGATATAATTATAATTATCAAAGTTTCAATTATTCTTGTCAACATTTCATACATGACAGAAAAAATTTCAATTATTTGTCTCAAATTTGCAATTATTTGTGTCAATATTTCAAGTATTGTTCTTATATTTTTAAATTTTTGTCTAAATTCCAATTATTGCAAAATTCCAATGATTTGTATAATAAATATAATTATTTTTATTAAAGTTTCAATTGTTCTTGTCAACATTTCATAAACCACAGTCAAAATTTCAATAATTAGTCGCAAATTTGCAATTATTTGTGTCAATATTTCAAGTATTGTTCGTTTATTTTCAAATATCTGTCTACATTCCAATTATTACAAAATTTGAATGAATTATATAAAAATATATAATTATTATTATCAAAGTTTCAATTGTTCTTGTCAACATTTCATACATCACAGTAAAAATTTCAATAATTTGTCTCAAATTTGCAATTATTTTTGTCAATATTTCGAGTATTGTTCTCATATTTTCAAATATTTGTCTAAATTCCAATTATTACAAAATTCCAATGATTTGTATAAAAAATATAATTATTTTTATGAAAGTTTCAATTGTTCTTGTCAACATTTCATAAACCATAGTTAAAATTCAGTACATTTGAGATATGAGTCGCACAATTGTTAAACAACAGTAAATATTTAACCTTGCTAACAACTGACAATTAAACAATGAAAATGCTACGTATTATTGGTGTGTTTTTCGGATTAAACGAAAACGCGATATCATCCTGGCGGAAACTGAATCGGCAAATTTTGATGAGATGTCAGGGTAACTGTTTGCACACATCGATGCCAGCCACAGTTGATGAAATATAAGTACAATCTAAATTACACAGTTGGTTTTCCGGCAACGTGTGCCCATTACTCGGTTGAGCGTATCTTTCGCTCTCGAATTTATGAAAGATGCCAAATCTGTTAAAGGAGCTATTTTATCAGCAGTCACCGAATTATAAGTAGAAAACGATTTTAAGATATAATTTGTGAGCGATTTAAAAAAATAGTTCATTATTTATTAATTCATTATTAAATTACAATCAATCCATTACAATCAACTTTTACGTTAACGTTAACTTGTGCAAAAAAGTATCACTTTACGCACTTGTGCTAAAAAGTATCACTTTACGCACTTGTGCTAAAAAGTATCACTTTACGCACTTGTGCTAAAAAGTATCACATTACGCACTTGTCCTGAAAAGTATCACTTTACGCACTGTGTGCGTAAAAACTTAGTTTACGCACTGTCGTAGAAATAATATTTTACACACCAAGAAAATATTAAATCCTCAAGTGTTTGGGGCATAAACCACACACTACAATAATGACATAATTTGAAGAGGACCTAAGTGCATCCCACCTATAAATTATAGTGGAGCCACAGCTATGTCATAAATTTATTTATTGCAAGAGACTTAATTATTTACTGTGGTAAAAGGATTGTAAATATGACGACCAAATGAAATATTTCACAGTGATAAACTCAAAGAGCTGACATAAAACCGTGTAATTAAGAGGAGCACACCGTTACTATTTTAGCGTTAAAATTTTACATTGGAATATTCTTAAATCTAATTAAGCAAAAGTGTACTTAAATTAAATGTAGATGTTACAAAAAAAAAACAATTACCCCAAAAGTAATTCTATTTAAGCAAGATTTCACACTATAAAATAGGAGTTATGCAGAAATATAATATATACAGGGTGATACAAAAATGGCGTATTTCCCCTGCAGGGGTTGTTGGGTCTAGTAGTACTATAAAATAAGAGTTATGCAGAAAGAAAAAATATACAGGGTGACACAAAAATGGCGTATTTACTCTGCAGGGGTTGTTCGGTACTACTAGCAGAGTACGGAAAAAAACATATAAGAAAATCTTTACAATCATTCGTCTGAAATAGTAACAGCTGAAGATGCATTTTGAAATAATCTGTTTAACATTTTTTTATTTGTTAAGTTCAACGTTTGAATCGAAGATTATTATTGTTATTAAACATTCCAATTGAAAAAAACTTAATTTTCATCAAATTTATCTAAAATTTTACTCTTGTAGTACTCTTAATTCTGTTTATACTAATATAATTTTTCTTTGCTGCAAAAATACTTATCCTTTCCTTTAAAAAGTGGAGACATTTTCAATAATTCTTATTGATTTCTGTAGATTTCTCATTGATTATCATGATTTCCACAGATTTTTCAATATTTTTGAGTTCATTCAACTCAGACAATCAAAATTGGACCCGATTATTAGATTTTTTTTTCATTCCACAAATTTTTCGATGATTCTTAAAATAATTAAACATTTTCCTATAATTTCCCCGATGTTTCATTATTTTTGGAGATTTCTACAGATTTCCCAATAATTATCATGATTTCTGCAGACAATTTCAAGATAAAGAAATGCAAATTGGTATTTTCAATAACTCTAAAGATTTATCAATAATTTTTGAGATTTCTACAGATTTCTACAGATTTCCTAATAAAGATGCATTTTGAAATAAGCTGTTTACCCTTTTTTTTTAATTCAATGTTTGAAGCGAATATTATTATTGTTATTAAAGATCCTAATTAAAAAAAATGACATGTTCATCAAACTTACCTAAAATTTTACTTTTGTAGTACTCTTAATTCTCTTTATACTACATTATTTTTCTTTCTTGCAAAAATACTTATCCTTTCCTTTAAAAAGTGGAGACAATATCAATAATTCTTATTGATTTTTGTCGATTTCTCAATGATTAGCATGATTTAGAGAAATGTTTCAATATTTTTGAGATCATTCATATCAGAAAATCCAAATTGGTTCACACGATTGACCTGATTATTAGATTTTTTTTTTCATTCTACAAATGTATTGATGATTCTTAATATATCTAAACATTTCTAAATTTTAGCAAGATTTCGACAGATTTTCCTATAATTTTACGATGTTTAATTATTTTTAGAGATTTGTACAGATTTCCCAATAATTATCATGATTTCTGGAGATAATTTCAAGATAAAGAAATGCAAATTGGTATTTTCAATAACTAAAGATTTATCAATAATTTTCGAGATTTCTACAGATTTCCTAATAAATATGCATTTAGAAATTATGCTGTTTACTATTTTTGTTAAATTCAATGTTTGAAGCGAATATTATTATTGTTATAAAACATCACAATTCAAAAAATTATCATTTTCGTCAAACTGCGTAAAATTTTACTTTTGTAATTCTCTTAATTCTCTTTATACTCTTTTTTTTCAAGTATACTTATCCTTTCCTTTAACAAGTGGAGACTTTCTCATTCATTCTTATCGATTTCCGTAGATTTCTCATTGATTATCATGATTTCTAGAAATTTTCAATAATTTCGAGATCATTCAAATCGGAAAATCCAAAATGGTTCACATGATTGAACCGATTGTTAGGAACAAAAATCAATTCTTTAAATGTTTCGATGATTATTAAAATATCTAAATTTTTCTAAATTTTCGCAAGATTTCGAGAGATTTTCTTATAATTTCCACAATGTCTTAATATTTTTAGAGTTTTCTACAGATTTCCCAATAATTATAGTGCCAGAAACCATAAAATACCATAAAATTTCGATAAAATAAAAGACAATTGATTTCTAAATATGCCAAATTTCTACAAAATTTTGAATCTTCTTTTAATGTTTTACAAATTTTCAGAATTTTGTTTTTCATACAATCTTCGTCACGTATAATTTAAAACTACTGAAGTTACGTTTAATGCAAGTCATCTTTAATGTCCATGAAGTCAATGAAAATGTCAATTAGATAATATTTAACGCCACTCAATTAAATTTAGTATCAATTATTATCGATTATTATTGCCAAGTTTAGGAGACTAAATCAATCTATTTAGGTGTTCTTTTGATTTATGTTAGGGAGGTACAAGTAATGTTTTGATGTTATTTTTTTAATGTCACTCATCTCATTTTTAATGTCATCGTTTTAAATGCCCAACAAGTTATTTTGAATGATAATCAATGCACTTTAAATGCCAATCAAGTCACAATGTCAATTGTCAATCATTCAATCATCACTCAATTTTAATGCCAATAAAGTAATATTTAATGGAAATTAAGTCACTTTTAATGTCGACCAAGTCATGTCGATGTGAATACTTATTTTTGATGAAAAATAATTAAAAAATTTGTCCAATTTACCGAAAAATATGCCGTTTTTCAAAAACTAGGTTAATGTTTCGAAAAAATATTGATTGGAATTTTATTTTATATTAAAATTATGAAGACTAATTTACCTAACCTTACCTTAAGCCATATATCCTAACCTACCCTTAAAACATTATAGGGCCAGTTAAAAACTGGCCATATAATAGCACTGAAAAATCATTTCAAATATTTCCCATACTTGAAAGTTATTCATAACACAAGATAAAAGTCACTAAAGTTACTAGATTTGGTTACTCACATTAAAAAAAAACGGGCTATATACAGGGTGTTTTAGAATAGGTGTGCTAAAACGAAATGACGGATGTAGGATCACTTTCTAAATCGAAATGAGAAAATACACCAAATAACACACATTAACCATTTTTCACTATAAAACACAATATTTTTATTGTAAAAAAGGGTTAATATGTGTTATTTAAATATTACTCCTTTCACAAGTTCAACGTAAACCTAGTGAGAGAATAAACTTTTTACAAATTTCCTCATGTTTCTAAATAAACAGAGTTTTAAAATTGCGTTATTTTTTTTCTTCTAATTTTAAAACTCTGTTTATTCAGAAACATGAGGAAATTTGTTTCATCAATCACAAAATCATGTCAAATAGTATAAGTCACTATAAGAATAATAATAATTTAGAATAACTGGTACTTTGTGGATAAAACCTTAAACTTAATTATAAGAATTGTAATGAGTTTAATACATGAATGCAGAAACGAGATGAAATTAATAAAAAGTTTATTCTTTCATTTCAACTTAGAATGTGATCCTGCATACATCATTCCATTTTTGTACACTGCATAAAACACCCTGTATACTTCATCATATCAAACATTTATTATTGTGTAGTATACACATATTTATTTGTGTGTAAACATTTATCAGTGGTTCTCAATTTTGTTTAATTTCTGTACCGCTGATTAAAAACCTGAAATTTTAACAAAAATGTGGCAAATTTAATTCAAATATTTCAGTTAAGTAATTGAATATATTTTACAATTAAAGAGAAGCAATTTATAAAAACATAATTTTGAGAACCTCTTTTGCAAATATTTATACTTATTTTGATAATGAAATGTATTTGTAACTTTTTAGGGTGCTTATGGAAAGGACGACCAACACAACTGGTAATACACTACGAAAATGGATTCACACTCTTGGAAGCAGGCACCGGATCTCGGACGCTCTGGAGGTATTCATTTGATAGATTACGTAATTCTTCAGACGATGGAAAGAGAATGCTGTTTCTCGATTTTGGAGGAGAAGAGAATGACGTAGTGAGTATTCATGCAATGTGATAAACGGCCTGATTTTAATAACATATATGTTGCAGGAATTAGACATGGAAGGATGTCCTAAACCAATTGTATTCATATTACACAACTTTTTGTCTGCCAAAATTCATCGACTTGGTTTGTACGCGTAGTCTTAAAAGGATGAAGTTAAACTATTTTGTCAATTAGTAGAAGTATTAATTAGTGTAATTATATTAAATTAAATCAGCATCTGTATCAAAAGTAGAGTATTGTTTAAAGTAAATGTTAAATAGACGTTATATTTAAGCAGTATCGGTCTATTTAAAAATTTGTGCCTTCGATGTATGTTTTCTACGTTCCCAATATGGTACAAATGTAGACCTGTAAATTCGTTTCAATATTATTTCTCCAATCAAAATTGTCATAATCAAAAACTTGCTTGATTCAACATTAAGTTCGGGAAATATATCATCTATCAATAAGATTTATAACGAAGTGAGATTAACCAATAACATTAGCAGTAAGTCCACTATGAATATCTGCTTCCAAATCATTAGAAAAGTATGTAAGTTATTTTTATCTGGGTATTAATGTATTATATATAAATAACCATCACATTAACTCTAATATGTAACATAGAAACAGCTCAGTTTTAATTATTTTTGGTGTTTGTAATTGAGGAGGATTGATAATTATATTAAAAAATTACAATATACCTCGATGATTTGTAACATATACAAAACAATTTTGTCATTTTTTATACGTAAACTTTTAAGATAGGAAACAACTCTTCCAAAATATTCCACGACTTAACTAAAGTATTACGAAATGAACAGTAACTGTCCATTTTTAAGAATATATAAGGAAATCTATGTACATAATTAGCTTTTTACTGTTATTAGAACTAATGTATAAGGTTAGTGACTTGTAAATAATAATTGTAATCTTTAGCTGATCCTATTGTATAATAGCAATAAATGTAAATCTGTTTGAATGTCTTAAATTATTAAAAATATATATTTTAAGTGTGATCATCTATTGTTACCCAGCTAATACACATAATCTCATAATAATTATCATTCCTCATTTTACACCAAAATGTTTCATAAACATAATAAAGAAAATTTCATTTATTCACCTTGAATTACAAAACATACATACTTATGTCATCCTTGTGGTCATACATTATCTAAGTATTGGATAACATAAATTAGATCTTATTATATAATTATCATTTTATTTCTAAAACACAGGTTCTGGTTTTTGTATCATTAATATTCCAAATCTCTTCTTTATAGTTATTCGTTCCCTGGAGTACTTATCTTCTGGGGAAAATCGAGCTAAAACAAAAATAACGAAGACTAACAAGTTGTATGTTTCTAAGGCAGTGTGTAAACGTAAGTTTTTACGCATTGTTCACAGTGCGTAAAGTGATAATTTTTAGCACAAGTGAAGAAGTGTTTAGCAAATTTTCATTCACTCATCGATTAAAAAAAAAAATAGTATTTTGCATCAAATTTTACAATCAACAGTCAATAATACAAAAGATGTTCAAAACTTTTAACACTCAAGTTTCCTTCATTTAGTAATTTAAGTTGGCATAACATTACTCATTGATCCATCTTTGATTAGATTGTAATAATTATAGAAGAATACAATAAAATGAGTATTTTGCATAATAATAATTAAAAAAAGTACTCGAGTTCTTTTCTCGAGCGGTATTTTTTCCCTACAAAAAACATATTTACAGTTTTGGTCTAAAATAAATAGGGAAGCAAATATTTACAATTAAAAATTTAGCATTGGTATTTGTATGGTGTGTGAAGCAATTCACCACCAGGTATATGTTGTATTTGATATTTTCAGACTTGATATGTGTTTGAAATCACTTGTAGGTCTCGAGGCCTGAAAAGTACCAGGCTCACGACTCGCCGCCTCCCTGAACGCAGTTATAGTATAGTACAAACTATAAGGCCCAAATTCACAGTCCGTACCTATCCTTGACTCACCCTTATTGTGAGTTCGCAGATTATGAGCAGTTGAGGAACAAGTAAAAATCTTGTCCAACTATCCAGCATCTGCGTAGATTCACAAGTCGAGGATAAATAGGGACTATCATTTGGGCCTAAATCGTCATTACAAGTAGCATTATTTCAGTTGAACTAATATAATTACAATAAAACTAATACAATCATTCAAATAATCATACTAATCGATTTCACTTATTTTAATACTGACCTGGATGGGCTGATAGCGTAGGCTTTCCAACTATATCATTTTTCTAAAAGAAATGTAGGTATTACATGTTTCATTAGATGAATCAAAATTAATACTACCTTCAGTGTATAAACACGTTTTCCTTGTGCGTCCAAATAATACATTAGATACATTTTAAGGGATTATATTTGGTGTTTATCAACTATGTATTATCAAACGTAACACGTGCTTTACTATTGATGCTTTTTACACAATTTTGACAGAATTTATTATCCTTATATTGGCAGTACTGAAACTATTATTATTTAGTTGTGAATGTGGTTGCCTATAACGAAACATTTACCCATCAGTAAATACGTTTTAGGTCCAGTTGTACAATGTACAATTATGAAATAACTTTGATCCTGGTACAGTTTCTATGGATATCATTGTGTCAACCATTGTATCCTTGGTAACTGAACCATGGTCAAATTTCATTATACAGGGTGTTTCAAATGAAACCACTCAAATCGCCATTTCCATCCACCAGATAGAGCTTATTTAGTGTAAAATAAAATCTGGCAACTAAGCAAACATTTAGAACAGGAATCTGTAATATCGATCTATTGTCATGTGGTAACTGTCAATGTCATCAGTTAAGTTTCAAGATTTATAATAAATCAATAAAAGAAAACCATACACTACTATTATAGCCATTTAAAGTTTCTATTTGTATGCCTCTCTAGGGAGGAAAAGTAGGACATTGACTAGGAAGTATGACTCCCTCACAAGAGGGAGGAAAGGTAGTACTTTCTATTAAGGTAGGAGAAATATTCTATTGTTAGTACTTGCAATGCACAAGTACTGTAAATTATAATTTAAGAGAACCTGTTTAGAGGAACCCAATATGTGCGCAGTTTATACAGTACCTGCCAGAAAGAAATGCTAATTTTCGTACTTGCAACAAACAAGTACTGTCTATGCACACTCAAATACACACACTCACAAATTCATTAACACCACACTTCAATCAAACCCAGGTTGGCCCAGAGGTGCTCTAATCACAAATGTAAGATCATCTCATATGATTCACTTTGGGGAGTTCTAGGTGACCTGAAACATTAAGGAGAAAATTTGAGGCAATTGTCCTATTGTATTTTTCCGCGGTGATTAGACCGCCGATTAAAACCGCGAATTAAAGCCGCGGATAAATTTAATCGAGATCTCTGCGGGAGATGATCTGGAACTCCCACAGCCTAACTACTGCTATTCACTTAAATTTCCTTAATTTCATCAAAAAATCATGAAATCATCAATAGAAAACCGAGGATTAATTTAATCGAGATCTCTGTGGGAGATGATCTGGAACTCCCACAGCTTAACTACTGCTGTACACTAAAATTTCGATAATTCCTTCCAAAATTCATGAAATCATCAATAGAATTGTTTTGATTACATATATTAATCATTTATTTACATATATTGCACACATATTATAATAACTTGAATTTATACACAATAAAATTTGAAAATTTGGTAGCAATGTTTGAAAATTTGACCGTAATAACTTAAACTTTAATCAAAATTCAAATTTTCAAGTAATCTTAACAAAATCGATAAAATTAAAGCTTTGACAGTGTAAAAAATAAAATTTGACATTTATAACTAGAGTTTGTCAAAATTAAATTTGAAAAAAATTTAATTAATGTTTGAAAATTTGACTGTAATACCTGAAACTTTTACTGAAAGTCATATTTTCAAGTAATCTTAAAAAAATCGATAAAATTAAAGCTTTGACAGTGCAAAAATTGAAATTTGACATTTATAACCGGAAATTGTGACAATTTAATTTGAAAATTTGGAAGTAATGTTTAAAATTTTGACTATAATAACTGATACTTTAACTAAAATTCAAATTTTCAAGTAATCTTATCTTATTGAAAATTTCGATAATATTAAAGCTTCGACAGTTTGAAAATATGCACAAATTTACACAATAAATAACATTTGTGTATATTTTAATTTGAAAATTTAGCAGTAATCTTTTAAACTTTGACTGTAATAACTGTAACTTCAACTTTAAATTAAAAAAATTAAATAATCTTCAAAATATTGATAAAATTCAAGCTTTGGCAGTTTAAAGATATGCAGTTTTGACATTAATAACTGAAATTTGTATACACTCAAATTGGAAGTAATGTATGAACATTTGACTGTACTAACTGAAACTAAAAATGTCAAATCAACTTTAAAAAAATGATAAAATTATAGCTTTGACAATTTAAAAAATGAAATCTGACATTTATAACTGGAATTTGTACACAATTAAATTTGGTAATTTAGAAGAAATGTATGCAAATTTGAATGAAATATCTGTAACTTTAACCAGAAAAAAAAGTAAACATTAAAGTTTTGATAATTAAAAAATATGAAATTTTAACATTAATTACTGACATTTTTACACATTTAAATTCGAAAATTTTGCTTTGAAAACTTAAAAACCAACTAAAACTCAAATTTTCAAGTAATCTTGAAAATTTCGATAAAATTAAAGCTTTGACAGTTTGACAATATGCACAAATTTACACAATAAATTATATTTACATGTATTTAAATTTGAAAATTTAGCAGTAATGTTAAAAACTTCGACTGTAATAACTGGAACTTTAACTACAAATAAAAAATTTCAAATAATCTTAAAAATGTTGATAAAATTAAAGTTTTGGCAGTTTAAATATATGCAATTTTGACATTAATAACTGAAATTTGTAGACAGTCAAATTCGCAGTAATGTATGGAAATATGACTGTACTAACTGAAACTAAAAATGTCAAATAATATTAAAAAATTTGATACAATTATAGCTTTGACAGCTTAAAAAATGCAATATGACATTTATAACTGGAATTTGTACATAATTAAATTTGAAAATTTGGAAGTAATGTATGCAAATTTGAATGCAATATCTGAAACTTTAACTAAACAAATAGAGTAATCTTTAAAATGTCGATAACATTTAAGCTTCGATAATTTAAAAATATGAAACTTTTACATTAATTAGTGACATTGTTACACATTTAAATTTGAAAATTTTTCAGTAATGTATGAAACTTTGACTGAAGTAACTGAAACTAACTGGAATTTGTACACAATTAAATTTGAAAATTTGTAAGTAATGTATGTAAATTACACATTTAAATTTGAAAATTTTTCAGTAATGTATGAAACTTTGACTGAAGTAACTGAAACTAACTGGAATTTGTACACAATTAAATTTGAAAATTTGTAAGTAATGTATGTAAATTTGAATGCAATATCTGAAACTTAAATTAAAGAAGAAGAGTGAACTTAGAAGTTTCGATAACATCAAAGCTTTGAAATTTAAATATATGAAATTTTTACATTTTTACACATTTAAATTGGAAAATTTGGCAGTAATGTATGTAAATTAGAATGTAATATCTGAAACTTTAACTAAAGAAGAAGAGTGAACTTACAAGTTTCGATAACATTAAAGCTTTGATAATTTAAATATATATTTTTTTTTTACATTTTTACACATTTAAATTTGAAAATTTGGCAGTTATGTTTGAAACTTTGACTGAAGTAACTGAAACTTTGACTAAAAATAAAAATTTACCTGTTATCTTAAAAAAAATCGATAAAATTAAAGCGTTGATAGTTTCAAAAAATGCAATTTTGGCATAAATCATTGCAATGTGGACAGTATTATTTGAAATACTGATATTATTTGAAATATAATTGTTTGTTGTCATGTATATATTTACCTTTTGTATATTATGTAGCTTTTCTGCTAATATTTTTTTAATTATTATATTATTATTATTATTATTAAATGTTGATAGTATAATCTAAAACTGTGACAGTAATATATGAAGTTATAATAAGAATGTGACTTATATCTCTGACTTATGACTGAGAATGAGAATTGAAAATCAGACAGTTATAACTGAGACATTAATTACAAATTAAAAAATTCAATGTAAACAATATCGAGCTTTTCTATTAAATTTGGAGATTGGACGACTAAAATCATCGAAAAGTGCACAGAAACTTAGAAAAATTCCTAGAAATTTATCAAGAAGTTGAGACATTCCATTCAAAGTATTATTTTGATTTGAAAATTTTGTAAATTTTTAATAGGCACAGTGTTAAATCATTGAAAATTGCACACAAACTTTCAAAAACTCTCAGAATTTTATCAAATATTTTAGATATTCGATTCCATTTTTATAAAATATCAAATTATTTGCAATCATGGCTGTAGAAATTTTCTTTCATTATTTATATTTTATTCAAAAAAATTAAAGAAATAAAAATACTTAATTTTTGTATTGTTTCTTTTTTCAATTCTTTATTGTCTTCTTTGTCTTCTTATTTATTGGAGTACTTACTTGTAGTTTATATGTTTACGTGTAAATATGTTTTTTGTTTTTATTGATTTTATTATGTCTTCCTCGCCTAACTAGTTTCGGCTATCTTGCAGCCAATTTCAAATGTGTTAATTTTTTTGAGTTCAATATTGGATTAGATTTGATAAATGTATTGACTTTTAAATAATTTATTTATTTACAAATAAATTAACAGATACGTTTATATCATAAATTTTTCGAGTTTATATACAAAATTGTAACTCAAATTTATAATTTGCTAGCAATTAACATCCGAAATTTGTGAAACGTTAGCAAGTGTTTTTATTTATTAAATAAATATGTTTCACAAGTATTAACCACTGATTCATACAATATAAAACAAAATCTATAAAAATAAAGCTTCGACAGTTAAATAAAATAAAATTTGTGAATTTCAGCTAAAATTGTCATCATTTCAAAATGAACATATTCAAACAATATTCAAAATTCAAAATACAGACAAAAATTTAGCAATTAGCAAGTTACAGTTAAAATCTATATTGTGTCTGGAATTTGAGCTTCTATAAAATTTCAGTCATCATTCGACAACTTTCGACCAAATTTTACCAGTTTTGTTTTACAATATATGAATTAAAATTATTTATCATTAAAGGCTAAAATTTACAAATTGCAGATGAAAACTAGTAAGACGTTAAAATTGGAAAACTAGTTTTCAATTTCTATCACTAATGTGGAATTTCAGTGAACAACCTCGGTCAAAATTTCGCAAATTCAGACCAAATATGCAAAATTCAGATCATATATCAGTCGTTAAAATTTAAGAATAGCTACAAAAAATTTACATTTATCGTCCATTTTTTTAAATATGCTAATCTAATATTTCATAATAACAAAATCTTGAAAACTTTGATTCTTCCAGTTCTAACGCTCGAATTGTCAATTAAATTTTGCGCCAGTCTGCAAGTTATACCGAGTTATGATTTAAATTTCCATGGATAACTAGAGGTAAAAATTAAATTGGTAGTTTCTATACACTCAAATTTCACATTACTGATCAAATTCGAAATGTAATTTTTCAATTTTAACCATTTACTAGTTCTCATCTAGAATTTATAAATTTTAACAATGAATGATAAATAATTTGAATTCATATATTGTAAACGGGTAAAATTTGGTCGAAAGTTGTAAAATAAAAGTTGTAATAGTAAAAAAGTAAAAGTTGTAAAATTTACATTGACACAGATACTGACATGTGCACAGATAGAATGGCACTATATTGGGCAATTTTGGCAACAAATCTAATTTTCTCTCGCTCATGACATGTATTATAATGAATTGCAATAAATGCAAGCAGCATCATCACCATCATCTGACACAATATGAGGTTCTTTGAAAAAACCTTCAAGATCAGAATAAATAAATATTTTGTTTGCAGTTTTCATCTTTTGTCTAAAGTTATCTTCTTCGCCTGGCATTGACCATATTCTTCTGCATTTTGTTCTTTACCAAAACGCCATTAGTTTCAGTTTTAATCGATTAATTGCGTTAACTTCTTTGAATTTTTACTTTTCTTTGTTTTCTCCTCTAATTTTATTTTCGGCTTCGTTGGAAGCAAATAAATTAGTTTTCCGATTCTCAGGTTTTTTTTATCTACTGGCAAAATTCATACGCCAATGTCCTTGTTTATCTAGGCATAGGCCAATAATAAAGATTAGCAGAAGATAGTAGGAATTCTATCAACAGGGTTTCATCTGCTGATCAGCAATCAGCAAAATAAATCTTATTCATTAACAGATAGAAAATTGATTGAGAAAATACTGTGAAGTTGATTATAATTAGGAATTGTAGTTGAAATTAAAAAAAAAGTTCTTATATAAAATTAAAATGTTTAAAAAAATGTAGCTCCGATTCGATTGTCAGAATTGCCGAATCCTTCAGCCCTTCTTCGGTCATTGTGTTTTTGTTGATCTTGTATAATTTTTTGTTCTTTTCAACACAGAAAACCGTACACCAACAAGGTAGAAAGGGAAATGATTAAATAATAAATTTTCAACACAGAAAACGACCATTCCTCTGAAAAGTTGGATAAACGAATCGTCGACAAAAGTATCAGTGAGATGTTGACATTAATTAATCTTGTAGGTCGTTGTCATGTAGCACTTCATAAAGTTGCCGTCTTGGTTACTCAAATAACCATTGTTATACGATGTAATTAAGGAAAATCGCGAATTCTTATTGGTTTCTCAACTCGTGAATGAAATAATCGTCATTATGGTCAGCTGTTAATTGTTGTGAAAATAAGGTAATGTTTCGAGAAATCTCTATTTTTCCCACATCTTATTGACACACATAAAAAGTTTAGACAACTTCTCCATTCAAATGTCACATGGCACATTTTTTGTATTAAAAGTGTTGTAATAAAAAAATCTCTAATTAAGACATTATTATCAGCTATATTACTGGTTGATACTTTGAATTAGTACATAGCTTAAGTTAGTGCGAGCATAAATATTGATGATAACTTTTTGCAAGAATACATTGAAACATCCCTTGCTCCAAGTTACGGTCATGGGCCCGGAGTTTATTAGCCCATTAGAGTTAGTGGCGGTGGCGTGTACGATGACATGAAAGCACGATGATATGTGTCCTTAGGGGAGGGATCAGTGGAGCCGCCGCATGTGTCATCTATGAGGCGTATCGGACGCCGTGACGCATGTCGTCGGTCTACTATCTACCTGAATCTACGCTACACTAATGACCATTTAAATAGAAACTATGTTATCTCTGGTGATCATTTCTTGGGTGCATTATCTGAGACGATCTACGCAGCAGTTCCATGCCAAAACTGGACGGTGCCAAACGTCGGTCCTTTTTAAACACCCTCAAACCTTGCAAGCGCGATAAGCGTGCATGGGGCTTATCTATGTTCAACAAACTGTTAGATGTTTATTACGTGTGGTGTAAGTTGCGTTTCGATATGGGATTGTACACATACAGCCCAGGTAGTTATTATACAGAGAGCGCATAAAGTATTAAGACATGGCTTTATTTTGTCCCCTGTATAAATTTTCGAAAAACACTTCAACAGGCCAAAATTATTTTTATTCAAACAAATATTTTGAAACCATTTTCAATTTTCCATCTCTCTCCGTTTTGATGTTATGACGTCAGAGCCATTTTTTTAAATGACAACCTATATTTTTTATTATTGATTTTAATAGTACTTTTTATTATGTTTTCAACATTTTCATGACATGACATGACATTTTCAATATGCAACATTTGAAAAAAATTAAGAAAAAGTGCGTTAAAGTAAAACTATTAAATTATTATTTCAATGTGCAGAATGCATCTAGTTACCATTCAAAACAACGTCAGTTGAAACAAAATTAGGAAAACAGGCTTGGATTTTAAATATTGGAATAAAACAAAATTGATTAACCTGAAAAACAATCTAGTAAAAATTTCAAAAATGTGGCCATGACTATGCAAAAAACTGGAGGGCCCTAAAATATATTGCCATGTTATTGTTAGGGTTTCATTATTTTAACACAATAATTATGATTTACCCCACGTTTAGGGCGCCAAATGCTACGCTATAGACAATGCCCCACGTTCGGGTGTTTAAAATCTGCTGTTATACTAAGTCTATTAACTGCGTAGATTTATTATTCGGTTGAAAATTAAGAATCATAAAATTGTTACTTACTTTTGTTGTTATGAATTTTATTATTTTGTTTTTCTCTTTTCGCAGGGTCAAAAAGTTTGATCAAAATAAATTAGATGGCAGGCAAAGAATATTAATTTTAATTAATATTTATTATAATCTTAAATATTTTGATGGTTGATAATAAAACAAACACTACACTAATTCAATATGAAACGAAATGAACGCTTGACAATAGAAAGCAAGTTCTATCACTAATTAACAAACTAACACTATCAATATTTAATAACAATAATTCCCTAAATTCCTAATTCGCACAATTAACTCCCTAATTGAGTAGTAATTTTAGTAAATTCTACCTGGCATTCATATTCATATTCCTGGTGAATAGCGGCAACTCGCAGTGGTGATCGGCAATCCTGGTTGCAGATGTCGAATCAGTAAATTCGATTAAGTCGGCACCAATTCCCTAGATTCAAAGTCCTGCTGTCCTCGGTTGATCCTCTTCTATAGTTGACGTTCTCGCTGAATCGTCTTTGGGGTTAAAGTTCTCGTTGAATCCTCTTGGACTCCTTTCAGCTGTTCCGTGTTGATAATGATTCCCTAGTTCACG
This sequence comes from Othius punctulatus, assembly GCA_951805005.1. Classification (NCBI taxonomy): domain Eukaryota; kingdom Metazoa; phylum Arthropoda; class Insecta; order Coleoptera; family Staphylinidae; genus Othius; species Othius punctulatus. The sequence continues at coordinate 16,107,695 of OX638138.1, forward strand.
TCGCGTGTTTACAAATGCTCGAACGCAAATAATTGCTGCCCCGAAATTGATTATATCCACGTAAACAAAACGTAAATCTAAACTGTTTTTTAATAACGCGTGAATGTAAATAACTATTGTTCGACGATATTTGTATCTGTGCAACTGTTTTCTTTTTCTCTGCTGACCGACGTGGATGCTCCGGAATCTAAAGCGAATCTGATTGTTATCGGCGTTCAGCCTTTGTAAACCCTCGGTTAAACAAGTGATTTTCGTTTGTTAAAATCCGCCTACGTTGATCCGAATAAGCGTGCAAATTGTCGAGTTGCTACCCGAATCCAGTTTGTAACCACGGCAACGAATCAACAAATTATAATTATGATTATAATTATCCATATACAGGTGCAACCATAATTCTAATTGTGATTTGAATCTGATATTCGAGATCCTTGTATTTTTCTGCTTTTATGCAAATGTCGAACGTCTTTGTACGATGAGTTTGAATTTTCCATTGAAATTTATACATATTACTGACTCATTACAATTATTTAACGTTAATTGTGCCCTGAATTAATTATAATTCTAGCTATACAAATCCTATTTGACTACCTAAGTAATCCTATTAATATCTAAATACCCTAAATCTAATATATTCAGTATAAATTTGTATAAAAAAAATTCTATCTAGCGCATACTATAAAATAACAAATTAAATCGATAAAATAACATCGCAATATATATTAAATTGCAATAATAAAAAACCAATACAACAAACAACTGAAATTCTAGTTAATGGCTATTACATGCGAAAGCAATTGCCGATGCGTTTAATAAACATTTCATTGAAATAGGTAATAATAAACAAACAAACCAGACAAACTCAAATGGCTATGAATTTCTAGAGGATCATAGCAATATAAACATGTTTTTACAACCATCTGTACAAAATAAAATCAGTAGTATAAAACTTCAACTAAATAAAATTACATGTCCTGACATAGATAACATCACAGTGAATGTGACATTATCAATATCTTACTCTCAGTCATAAACATCTTAACCAATATAACAAGGCACTATGTATGTTTCAATTTCCAGAAATATTGAAAAGAACGAGAGTAACAGCAATACATATAAATGGCAATAACTCGGACAAAAACAATTACAGACCAATATCAATAACATCAATATTCTCAAAAATCTTCGAAAAAATGATAAATAACAGATTACTAAATTTCATCAATAATGAATTGCTTATTATTATTGATGAAATTTAGTAACCTATGATTTATCATTTTTTCAAAGATTTTTGAGAATATTGATGTTATTGATATTGGTCTGTAATTGTTTAAGTCCGAGTGATTGCCATTTTTATGTATTGCTGTTACTCTCGTTCTTTTCAATATTTCTAGAAACATTTGCATTATTTTGCAAATTGCATTAGACAACAGCCAGTTTTTTTAGGAGTGTTTTGTATTGCATAAGGTAAAATGTTTTTACCCTGCCTGATTAAATTTTGAAAATTGATTTTTTCGTTCCACCCTACTATGTACCGGTAAATTTCCAGAAACAACTACCTAACTGGTCTAACTTGGTCTATAAACAATTACAGACCAACATCAATAACATCAATATTCTCAAAAATCTTTTAAAAAATGATAAATAAAAGATTACTAAATTTCATCAATAATAATCAGCAATTAATATTAGACAAATATCAATATGGATTTAAAAAAACAAAGTAACACACAAGCTGCGATAACTGATATCATGAACTCTGTATATAATAAAATGGACAAAAAACAAAAAGTTTGCAGTATCAATTGATCTGAGAAAGCTATTGACAGCGTAAATCACAATTTACTTTTTGATACGCTTTTTAAAATGGGGATCAGGGGAATAGCTCACAAACTATTTGAAACGTACTTAAAAGATAGAAAACAAATCACAACATTCAATGGAATAAATAGTGTACAAATAACACTTCAAAAGGTGTACCACAAGGATCGGTATTGGGTCCATTAGTATATTCACTATAGGTAAACACTATGCACCCATTTAATCTAAAGGGTCAACATTACAATTTCGCTTATGACACTATAATTATTTACACCGACAAAAACCTAAATTCATTGCAAAAAGTAATAAATGAAGATCTAAAAACATATAGTAAAAGGATACAAATTAAAGCTCCATCAATTAACGAAAAAAAAACTCATATATTACTCATACTAATATATATTGAATTCATAATATTTAACAATACTGGAAATAGAATAAAATTAGAAATTAATGGCATGGAACTCAAGCACGTAAATAAAATTAAATACTTAGGCATACAAATATACAAAGATTCCGTTTTTCAGGCTCTTAATTACTATGTCTAATTCTTTTTCTGTTATCTCTTCGTTCTCGGTTTTGTTTTCTCTGTTTTGTGTAATTTCTTCTATCTCTCTATCGTTGTTTTCCTCAGCATTTAATAATTCCATGAAATATTCCCTCCATCTGTTCATTATTTGTTCATCTTCCCTAAATATATTTCCGTGTTTGTTCTTGATTTCATAGTCTGTCTGTTTTCTTTTCTTTTCTGGAGCTCTTGATAACATTATAGAACAACTTCTGGTTTCAGAAGAGATTCATATTCAGATTCAGAAGAAGAGATTCATATTAACACATTAATAAAAACAACTAGTACTCTTTAACAAATTGCTTATGTAATACCAGATTAATTGCGCAAACAAATTTACTATGCGTTGATTGACTCACGCATTAAATACTGTGCCAATATACAGGGTGTCTACGCTAAACCGTTCGTTAAAAGTTTACGGGGTTGCCGTTGTACTAAAAATTTCAAAAAAATCCTCGTTACACGGTTGAATCAGTTGTCCTCATGTGAAATATTTTCAAGTTTCTATCACTTCCGGTTCCACCGGAAGTAGCACCAACTTTCTTATTTTAAATGGAACACCCCATATATTATTATATTTTTGAATTCCTTACTTAAATTCGAACATATTTTCTAAGAACGTATGTACACTTATCTCTTCTAGTTTTCAAGAAAAAAAAATGTTTTCTAAAATTTTGACCTCTAAAAGGTAGCCTGAAATCTGTCTATAACTTCTCTTAGGAATAAGATATAATTATGAATTAAATTTCTAATTATAGATAGAGGATGTCTCTATGAGTGACATAATTGGAAACTGTCAATTTTGATAATAAGTGTTCATAAAATGTCAATATCTAAGTGCCCTCTTAAATATCCTGTAATTCATTTTTTTTAAATAGAATGACCCATTTTTTATTGCATAGCACGATAGGGAGAAAAATTTACTACAAAAAAGTATAATACAACCATACTCCTAAAGCAAGTATTTTTTGAAATATTTCGAGGATTACTTTTTCGACGCATTTCTGCAGGGTATAATTGTGCATGTCACAAGTGCACTTTAGTAGGCATGTGATATGCTTTTGTTTTATCGCCATTGTAATGCAACTGTCAAATAATTAAACTATTTAGAATAAAGTATTACAGAAATCAAAATCAACAAAATGAATCATTACACAAATCAACAAATTATCAATTTATTATTTTTACATGGCAACTGTGATAGAATTGTTGTTCTGACATGTAGAGTATTCAATAAAACTTATCCACATTTGCCGCCGATGAATAAATCAATTCCCTGCTCAAATTGGAACATATTTTGTAAGAACGTATGTTAAGTGTACATACGTTACCAAGAAAAATTTTTTTTTCTAAAATTTTGACCTCTAAACGGTAGCCTGAAATATATCTATAACTTCTCTTAGGAATAAGATAAAATTATGAGTTATATTTCTAATTGTACCTAGAGGATACCTCTATGAGTAAAATAATTGGAAACTGTCAATTTTGATAATAAGTGATAATTGTGCATGCCATGTTTTTTCAAAATTGTCTGTACTGAAGATTTATCAACGCCTAAATCCTCTTGAGCACAGCGGATAGATGCTTGTGGATTAACTTGAAAATAGGCCGGCCGACACTATTTCTTGCACTTCCTCATTTTGTCCTCACTTGTCCAAATTAAACAACATTTGATTCCAATCTTCTAAATCTTGTTTTATTCATCGGCGGCAAATGTGGATAAGTTTTATTAAATACTCTACATGTTAGAGCAACAATTTTATCGCAGTTGCCATGTATAAAAAATAAATTGATAATTTGTTGATTTGTGTAATGATTCATTTTGTTCAGTTTGATTTCTGTAATACTTTATTCTAAATGTTTTTATTATTTGACAGTTTGCATTACAATGGCGACAAAACAAAAACATATCACACGCCTACTAAAGTGCACTTGTGACTTGCAAAATTATACCCTGCAGAAATGCGACGAAAAAGTAATCCTCGAAATATTTCAAAAAATACTTGCTTTAGGAGTATGGTTGTATTATACTTTTTTGTAGTAAATTTTTCTCCCTATCGTGCTATGCAATAAAAAATGGGTCATTCCATTTAAAAAAAATGAATTACAGGATATTTAAGAGGGCACTTAGATATTGACATTTTATGAACACTTATTATCAAAATTGACAGATTCCAATTATGTCACTCATAGAGGCATCCTCTATCTATAATTAGAAATTTAATTCATAATTTTATCTTATTCCTAAGAGAAGTTATAGACAGATTTCAGGCTACCTTTTAGAGGTCAAAATTTTAGAAAACATTTATTTTTCTTGAAAACTAGAAGAGATAAGTGTACATACGTTCTTAGAAAATATGTTCCAATTTAAGCGAGGAATTCAAAAATATAATAATATATGGGGTGTTCCATTTAAAATAAGAAAGTTGGTGCTACTTCCGGTGGAACCGGAAGTGATAGAAACTTGAAAATATTTCACATAAGGATAACTGATTCAACCGCGTGACGAGGATTTTTTTGAAATTTTTAGGACAACGGCAACCCCGTAAACTTTTAACGAACGGTTTAGCGTAGACACCCTGTAAATTGCACTGCCTCTAAGACAATTGTCTTTAAATTACAAAGAATACACAATAGAAGTATCAAGAACTCGAATTACCATATTTCACTCCATCTTTATAACTATACAAAACATTAAATTGCAAAAATATATCTACAACAATAAAAATAGAAACTGTAAAAATACAATACAAAATAAATTAAATTTTTTTAAACATAACACTAAATATAACGTTAACAAAAATGTACATGAACACAACACAATAAGGTACACAGAATTCAATGTAACAATAAATATGGTCAGAAAATAAATATACCTATAAAAGAATATAATACGCTGCCAAGCAGTTTAAAAAGTATAGACATTTAAAAATATTTACAAAAAAATTAAAAAGCCATTTCGGTCAAGGCAATAATGAACTACTCTGATTAATATACCACAAATAATTATTATATGTAGCAGAGATAAAAATATGTAAACAATAATTTACCAAATTAAATAGCATACTTACCTTATCAAGTACAAATAATGTTCGCTTAGGTAATAGGATTATTATAAGTAGATATAAGATTAAGAAACCACAATCCACCATTACTGTATTTTATATTAGAATAGTATAAAATAAATAAATAAATAATTTAAAAAAAAATTGCTATTGTATCCAAATTTCATGTACTGGATTTATGTGAGCATGACTGTATTGGTGTTTAGTAAACCGTTGCATCAATTTGAATGTGTCACGAAGTAAACATGCCATAGCATGCTTCCTTTAAATAAAATGAACACAAGGGCATCTTCTCTCACATTTTCAGACACAGTTAGTGACGGGATTTCCTTTTTAAGCAGTTTCAGTACCGTATCAGTTGTAACTATGAAATTAATGATCGAGGGTGTAATAAATGATATGCCTATACGTCAGGGAGAAAATATTTCAGGAAATATGCAAAACGTGCGAAGTTCCGACCGATGATAAATCACTGGGATGGGAACCCCCAGGCGGCTCTTTTGACACTTGCGGACGAAATCAGTGTCTTTGACGGATGCCGCCTGTGCCCCAGGTGTAGACAGAACAGCACGGGTCAGTATCTTCGAGTAAATAAATGAACCCGAAGTTCAAGTTCCTAAAGCTGGATAGACGTCGACGTATTTAATTACTTTGAAACAATTATGATCAGGATAACCGGATAATGAAATACACTCGCTAGCGAAATCAAAGCAAACAGACGATTTAATTTATAACATCCTGCGTTCGTGACCGCACATATGGATCTGTTACAATTTTATGTATTTCTCTTGCTCAAGAGTAGGCAACATTCCTCCACGAAGAATAATATTGTATGGACTAAGTGATGGACATTAATGACTATCGGATTAGATAACAGTAAGGAAGTTCATTTCGCACAAAGTTACTATATTGAGGACTATGAGATAAATTTTTAATTTATCTAAAAATTTATTATTATTACCCGTATTCAGCAGGATGTATAAAACAAAAGAAGCTTCCAAAGTACATAAATAGTTTCGGGACTATTTTTGGCTAAAATACAGCGTCCGGCAAAATTCAGCATTCTGCTTCTTGTACAGGCTATTTAAAAAAAATCTAGAGAAGCAGTTTTTATCCCATTAGGATTTAAAAATTGGAACAAAGCCTGAGAAAATATCAAATACATCGAAATTTTGAGTATCATAGAGTCGCTATGCAAAAATGGCATCTTTTTAATAGCTCTCTCAAATATGATCACTGTAGAAGTTGTTTTATTACAAAACAAACACCAACATTGTTTTGCTTAGAAGCCACAATGAAAGGCCAAATCGTTGAAACTGTTGAGAAGAAGTTTTTTTTAAGTTTTGAAAAAATATTTACCATATTTGCAAAGTTATAATCTTCCCAAGAATTGTGTAGATGATGTATATCTAATTGGAATTGTAGACAGTACCACTAATTGCGTATTGAATATATCTGTAAAAGAAACTATTGATGCATATTATTTTGCTGTTATGACCGATGATAGTAGAACAGGTGATAAATTAAGAATGATAGTAAATCATATTCATGCCATTAAGGTAGTTAAATTAACATATCCGACAATTTTAAAAGATTTTAAAGAATATCTGATGCAACAGCAAAATGTCTGGACGCGTTGCTCATTAAAATATGTACCATTTTGTGTTTGTTCTTATATTTGAACAAATTCTTGAAGTCGCTTCAGGAGTTCATCAATTGTTTCAGAGTGACAAGTTTGATTCATCTAAAACTGCTCTTGGTATTAAAACTTTAATTGTAAGCTTTGAAACTCAGGGGGAAAATGAACAACACAAAATTATATGAAAATAAACAAATTTTATAGTTTAAGTAATAATAGTACGTCCTTAATCTTTTTACTTAAATTATAGAATTAATGAATCTTAATATGCGAAATATCACAGAAATAAATTTTAGTTAGAACTCCCGTTAAATGAAACAGATAAAACAGCGTCAAGAAAGCGTATTTGTTTTGTTTTGTAAACAACTCAATACTGTATGTAGATACATTACAACACTGACAAAATGATACTTTTAGCACAAGAGCGTAAAAATATTACATATGCTAAAATATGTTTTATACACAATTCACTCATTAACCAATTAAAAAAAAAGTAGTATTGACACTAACCAATGAACTTTGTCACTTTGCTTTTTTTTATTCTATTATACTTTATTGTATTGCATACATATATATTGTATATTATTTGTTTCTGTCCGAAGCGAAATAAAGATTTAATTAATTGAAAAAAAAAGTAGTAGGTAGGTAAGAAAAAATATTTCTGGAAATCGTGGAAAAACATTGTATGATACATTTGCGTAAGTAGTGCTTTACGAACGTTAGTGCTTTTGTATCATGTATTAAAAAAACAAGTTTTTGCCTGCGGGTTCCTGAAAAAATGTTTTTACTTAGGAACCTCTCAATACATACAATACTAATTCGGCCCTGTTTTTAATAACACAAAATTTAATTAATATGTATAGGCTAATTTGTAGCCCAAATTTGTGAATATCAGCTGAAATAGTAAACTGTCCTTTGCATTCTGACGAGTCATTTAAGATCAAATTTGATAACTGTAGTCAGAGTTTTACATTATTGCCATTGGCATATGAAAGAAGAAAATTAACTACTAAAAAACTAATCACTGGAAAAATGATTTCAAGTAAGTTTATTACTAAAAAGCAGAACACAGGAAAATTGATTTCAAAACAATTGATTGCCATTCATTTATCTTTTATATTCCTCAATTTACTGGATTTTATTTTCTACATATTGATTTTCTACATTTAAAATCAAATTTGATAACTGTAGTCAGAATTTTACATTATTGCCATTGGACTATGACAGAAGAAAATTAACTACAAAAAAACTGATCACTGGAAAAATGATTTCAAGTAAGTTTATTACTAAAAATCAGAACACTGGAAAATTGATTTCAAAACAATTGATTGCCATTCATTTATCTTTTATATTCCTCAATTTACTGGATTTCATTTTCTGCATATTGATTTTCTACATTTAAGATCAAATTTGATAACTTTAGTCAGAATTTTACATTATTACCATTGGACTATGACAGAAGAAAATTAACTACAAAAAACTGATCACTAGAAAAAAGATTTCAAGTAAGTTTATTAGTAAAAGGCAGAACGGTGGAAAATTGATTTTAAAACAATTGATTGCCAATCATTTATCTTTCATATTCCTCAATTTACTGGATTTAATTTTCTACATATTGATTTTTCACTGATCATTTTCCGGCGATCAACTTAGTAATCAATTTTTTATTAATTAATTTGTTAGTAATCAAATTTTCACTGCTCATTCTTCTGGTAGTAAATTTCCTAACTGTTTTCTTTTGATAATTACCTCTAATTGAGTTAACCTCGTTTTACTTTAATTTAATGTTATTAGTAGAATTATTACATGTTGTAATATGTATTAAATTTTGTATTGTATTTATGAAGCAATGTGTTTGTGGGCATTGTCCCGTTAATTCAATAAATAAATAATCAAGTTTCCCTCAGCAGTTTTCTGACAGTCAATTTACTAGTGGACAGTTTTTGTAGATATCAATTTCCGGCATTTAATTTTATAAATATCAATTTTTCACCACTCATTTTCTGATAATCACAATTTGAACAATGACAAATGATAACAATTTGGTGTAGGTAATCAACTAGTAATAATAATAATAATAAAGTATATTTATTAGCAAAAAAACGCTACATAGTATACAAAATTTCAATTTTCACTTGAATCAAATCAGTTTTCCGGTTATCATCTTCTATTTTCTGGTGATAAGTTTTTGTAGAGATCAATTTTCTGCTATGAATTTTAGTCAACAGATTGTCCAGTGACAGTTTTCGACCAATTTATTTTCTGGTGATAAGTATTTGTACAGATCAATTTACTGAATTAAATTTTCTTATTATCGATTTTTTACTGATCATTTTCTCGCCATCAACTAAGCAGTTTTCTTAAAGTCAATTTTCTGGTGAACAGTGTTTGTAGAAATCAAACAGCAGAATAGCGGAAAAATGATTTAAAACAATTGATTGCCAATCATTTATCTTTTATATTCCTCAATTTACTGAATTTTATTTTCTATATATTGATTTTTCACTGATCATTTTCCGGCCATCAACTTAGTAATGAATTTTTTATTAATCAATTTGTTAGTAATCAATTTTTCACTGCTCATTTTTCTGGTAGTAAATTTTCTAACTGTTTTCTTTTGATTATCAAGTTTCCCTAAGCTGTTTTCTGACAGTCAATTTTCTGGTGGACAGTTTTTGTAGATATCAATTTCCGGCATTTAATTTTAAAAATATCAATTTTTCACCACTCATTTTCTGATAATCACAATTTGAACAATGACAAATGATGACAATTTAGTGTATGTAATCAACTAGTAATCAATTTTCCGGTCATCGTTTTCACTGATCATTTTCCGGCCATCAACTTAGTAATCAATTTTTTATTAATAAATTTGTTAGTAATCAATTTTTCACCTCTCATTCCTCTGGTAGTAAATTTTCTAACTGTTTTCTTTTGATAATCAAGTGTCCCTAAGCCGTTTTCTTACAGTCAATTTTCTGGTGGACAGTTTTTGTAGATATCAATTTCCGGCATTTAATTTTATAAATATCAATTTTTCACCACTCATTTTCTGATAATCACAATTTGAACAATGACAAATGATGACAATTTGGTGTATGTAATCAACTAGTAATAATAATAATAATAACGAATATTTATTAGCAAAAAACGCTACATAATATACAAAGTTTTAATTTTAAATTGAATCAAATCAATTTTCCGGGCATCGTCTTATATTTTCTGGTGATCAGTTTTTGTAGAGATCAATTTTCTGCTATGAATTTTAGTCAACAGATTGTCCAGTGACAGTTTTCCACCAGTTTATTTTCTGGTGATAAGTATTTGTACAGATAAATTTACTAAATTAAATTTTCTTATTATCATTTTTTTTACTGATCTTTTTCTCGCCATCAACTAAGCAGTTTTCTGAAAGTCAATTTTCTGGTGAACAATGTTTGTAGAAATAAAACAGCAGAACAGTGGAAAATTGATTTTAAAACAATTGATTGACAATCAATTATCAGTAATCAGTAATCAATTGTTTTAAAATCAATTTTCCACTGTTCATTGCCAATCATTTATCAGTAATCAATAATCAATTGCTATAAAATCAATTTTCCACTGTTCAGCTCTTTAGAAATCTACTTTACTAAACGGAACTTACATAATCGATCAACTTAAGCAAACTTTAAGTTCATGAAGTTAAGCAAACTTAAGCAAATGAACTTACTAGCATTTCATCATTCCTCATTCATCATTCATCATTCAGCATTATTTTTCCAGTGAACAGTTTTCTGGTAGTTATTGTTTAACTGATTACCTTTCTGGATTCTGGATTTCTGGATTAATTATCTAATGATTGATTGATAGCCAGAATATTTAGTCTCTATAAAAGTAATCAACCGTAAATTGACTTCAAGATTAATCTATAACTATGTACTGATCCCCGGAAAATGTATGTCAAAAAATTGATAGCACCAGAATATTGAAAACCAGAAAACTGATTATTTGAAAACCTGAACACTGATATACAACTGATTGCCATGCAATTAATTGCCACAAATTTTATTACCAGAAAACTGATCACTGGAAAATTATTGATGCCAGTAATGTAATAGCTAGAAAACAGATAAATAATTAATTTGTACAAAAACTGATCATCAGAAAAAAACTTCCAGAAAACTAACCAAAATCAGACCAGAAAAATCAACTAAATTGATTTTCGGGCAATTGATAACTAGAAATTTTTATTAAAATATGGTGTGCGTTTTGGGCACTATCTCCGTAGACAACTGAAGATCGGTTACGGCCTAATGGGTCTCATCAGTCCAGTGCGCCCGAATGTAGCTACCAAAATGCACATAACTCATGAACAATTAACCAGTCGTGGAGTAGTAATAAATGAAAGAAATTGATGTCTATAAAATTGAATTTTGGAAAATTGATGTTCCACTTTGACATTGTGTGCAAAACTTCAGTAGGTATCCTTAGAATAGTATACTTTTTTGGAAAATTTCACTTTAAATTCTATGAAAATTTTATCTAGTTTTTAGTCGTAAACATTACTTCGAAAATTAACTTTGTCAATTGAACAAGTATCATCATACTACAAGAATAATTGTAATGTTTTTGGATTTGGACGTATCTCAATTTTAGTATAACTATTGATTCAATAACATTTCTCATATTGTTCTTCCATAAAATTCAGTTTTAAATTTGCTACCCTCGCATTTTGTAAAATGACTTTACTATTTAAAAAACATCGTCTACTTCTCTGAAAAAATAAAATGCGGAACCCCTTTTTCACGAAAACATTTGTTTAACTAAATGTACATTTCAGTTGCAATGCGACCATCTTCATTCCCAAAACTGTACTGTTTTTCTACTGAAGATCGTCGCATTGCGAAATGTGCATATAGTTAAATAAATGTCTTTGGTAAAAGGTGTTCCGTATTTTATATTCTACGATATTTTCACAAGCTGCAAATCTTTGGTCTTCTTCTCTATTTTCTCGTTTATATTTTATTGTTCTAAGGTTGTTCCTTCTTCGGTTTATGTTATTTTTGTTAAACTAGATTTAGTAGGTACGCAAAGGGAACTACGGATAGTAGCCAAGGACAAGAATACTGAATTTTCTGAATTTTATAAATCTGAATCAGAACATAATTCTGAATATTCTTCATCATATGATCTACATTCTGAATTTTAAAAATGTTATTCAGAACATAATTCTGAATATTCTTCATGATATGATCTACATTCTGAATTTTGTAAATCTTAATCAGAACATAATTCTGAATATTCTTCATCATATGATCTACCTATACATAATAGTAACGACTTAGCCTTATAATATACCGAGTTTTAAAAGTTTTTGTTTGTAATTCTTGTAATATTTCTAAACAATATCGTTAGATTGGTACTTATTGGGAGTTCCAGAGTAGCTAGGTCAACCAAATAATACTAATTTACATGATAATAATTATTGATACTAATTTCGTCTTCTGGATATGAGATATTATCAGAAGTTTAAGAATCTCTACCTATAAACTTCTTGTGATGATAATTGATTATGTATTAAAATAGTACTGTAAACTTATACTTTAGATAACTTAATAACAGATTGGGGAAAGTTATATAAGCCACATAATTGGAGTCATTGATCGAAATCAAGGTCGATATATTTTGACTGTCGTCATGAGCAAATATTTGATGAAATATATTTGCAACTGCATCAATGAACCTTTTGTACGACGAAATTCAATTGCAGATATATGAATCTATTAATAAATATTTATTTTCGTACTAATACATGAGCTTACACGTGACAACTAAAGATATTTTTATTATACTTATCTGAAAATTGTTTTCGAATTTGTTTTTGTTTTTTTCCGTTTTTACAATGATGTGAAGGTGATATTTTCAGAAACGCACGATTCACTTTTCCCGATTTTCGTTTTTTTTTTCGTTAGCTAGTGGCATTGTCAGAACAGCGCACGGAGAACTTTTCACGATCCCCGATTTTTTTCCGCCCGCCAAATAAAAAAAAATCAATTCGAGTGGTTATAATGGTTATAAATTTTACGATACCGTTTTTATGTTTTGCTGGAATTATTTGAAAAGGTTTAAAAATACTTTAATTTTTCAAAAACTCCTAATTTTGTGCACTTCTTCTACCGTGAATATTTGATATCAGTTTTCATTGATGTTTGATTACATTTTTGGATTTTTGGTTCAAATTTGATACTTAATCTGTATGAAAGTTTTAAATTCATTAAATGTATCAATTTTCTTCCATTTCTTCCATTTTGTGTAACTTTTATTCAAAATTTGAGGTCAGTTTTCATTGATTTATGATTTGATCGTAAAATCCAAAAAAAATTCTTAAAATATCGATATTTAATCTTTATGAATGTTTCAAATTTATTCATTGTATCCATATTTGGTAACATTTATGTGCAATTATGGACTTTGTTTTTATTCGTTTCTGCAATAAAATTTCTTTAGTTATTATAATTTGTAAAGTTCACTATGATAATTACCATAACTTATTGGTAAGATTTTATATATGTAGGTTTATCATTTTTTTTAACATTCCCTTACAAAAATCTTAATTTTACTCGGAGCAGCAGGAATAGTCTTTTGATTATCAATTGATGTGGATTTTTCTATATTTTTCGTAAAATTACAAAAAAATAATAAAGAATTGAGTAGATATAGAATAGAATTGACAGAATTGAATAGAATAGAGAAAATAGTAGATGTGGAATTATTTATTCTATTGTTTTTTTGTTATCAAATGATGATTTAAAAAAAATGTAGTGAAAATACAAATGAAGAGACAAAATGTAAAATAAAAAAAATTGGTTTATATGACGTCATTATTTTGAACGACTCGGTATTCTTATAAATACAAAAAATTAAATTACAATACATGTTGAATTATTACTAAATTTTTTTCTTGTTATCAAAGGGTGATTTGTTTTTCAATTTTTGTAGTGAAAATACAAATGAAGAGACAACATGAAGAAATTTGATTTAGTTTATTTGACGTCATTATTTTGAATCATTCCGTAGTTATTCTTATAAATAAAATGAAAAAAAAAACAAATTTGCTTTGGTTTATTTGACGTCATTATTTTGAATGATTCCGTATTGTTATAAATACAAAAAAAAAATTACAATAGATGTTGAATTATTACTACAATCTTTTCTTGTTATCAAGGGGTGATTTTTTTAATTAAATTGTAGTGAAAATACAAATAAAGAGACAAAATGAAAAAAATCAAATTTAATTTGGTTTATTTGACGTCATTATTTTGAATGATTCCGTATTCTTAAATACAAAAAATTAAATTACAATAGATGTTGAATTAATACTACATTTTTTTCTTCTTATCAAAGGGTGTTTTTTTTTTAAATTTTTGTAGTGAAAATACAAATGAAGAGAAAAAAATTCCAACAGCTTGATTTGATCAATGCTTGATGTGATGTGGTCATGTGACGTCATGCCTGATGTGATGTAATATTATGTGTTATGATTGCGCCTCGCGATACAACAGACCTCGGCTATAAAAGTATACTTCACAACCTTAGTGTATAATATACTATTATATTTTATGTTTTGTCCAAATTTATCTTAATGTCATTTCTGTTCGTTTTTTCTGGTACTTCTTAGATGTTTGGTATGTGTGTATTCATCTGTCTCTGCCACTATGGCCATATTATATGTAGACATCGTTTCTGTTACCTGTATTATTTCCATTTTCCAATATTCTAGTTTCTAAGGGCGATTAAACCAAAATAGTTTTTTTCATAACCAAACTGGAATATTTTTTTTAAATCAAACTTGACCTAATAGCACTGTTCTGCAAAAAAAACACCTTTTTTCGCTCCCTTGACAAATTATGCCTTTTCCCTTTTCCTTTGTTTTCAAGTGTGAGACGGAATCTGAACTTAAAAAACAAAACCATCAGGTATTATTTTTGAGGAAAATTAGGCTACTTATTTGTAATCCATGAAATGATTTTAACATAATCCATGAAACTGTTTTTAAGTTAAATTAACTTTGAACAAAAGATATATGTAGATATATGTAGATATATGGGAACTAATACCTTAGCATTAGTGCAAAAATAGTCACGGTCACACAGTTTTTTTCTTGTTGAAATACATTGTAATGCCTTCGAATTTATGCAGCTTTTCAATTTTTTCAATGAAGTTTTCCTCCAAAGAAAAAATGCGCAAAAGCATAAATACACCACATTTTTTCTTCAAAACCCAAATTTTACGAAAGAAAGATAGAGAATTCTGACTTCGGAATCGTGTTCTACATACCTCAAAACATTAAGAAATGACATTTTTGTGAATGGGAGGATTTTGGTGCAAAAAAGTGTAATTAATAACGTTATTGATAATACAAACATTGAAACTTTTGTCTTAGTTAATAATACGGGCGATTTCTCGAAACCCTGTAGTAATAGTTCAATTTTTCCTAGATTCTTTTATTGCTTCATCTAATACTACTGAAAATAGCAGTGGACTAAAGAAAGATTTCTTAGGATATTTATCTTGTTTTATGAGCTTACCATTATTCTATCTATTTGTCTTTATTTCTAATCCTTTCATAAATCTTCTCTTCTTACTCTGTTGAATGCTTTTTCCAGATATATAAAGTAGATATGTATTTCTGTTTTCCAATTTATAAGATTATCACTGTTTATTTATTTGTCTTTTTATAAATATTAAGTTTTGAGTGCTTCACTCTCTTAGAAATCAGCATGGAATATCTTTCATTGTTGCTTCTATTTTGTCTGTCATTTTATTTTTCCGGCATTCTTGCTATGATCTTTCCTGATTCACTAGGCACTTGGTTAAGTTTCTCAATTTTTGTTTATGAAAAAATTTCCCAAACTTATCTAAGTGCTTTATTTATACTAATTTAGAGATGTTTAACCAAGTATTAACCACCGATTCATTCAATCTAATCAAATATAATTGATCGATTGTAGTTCAACAAAAGTTGAATGAAAACTATAGTGAGAACTTTTGTTTCAATGGAGTTGATCATCTATGAACTATAGTTTCCATTCAACTTTTCTTGATCAACTACAATCGATGAATTAAACTTGATTCATGAGAAGGCGCCTCTAGTGTCAGACCTGTATAATTATCCCAGTTTTATGTCTCTTTCCTTGTATATATGTAACTATTCTTCTACACTTTTCTGTACTATTTTCTATACTATTCTTCTTCCTGCCCTTTGTTATTTTATTTATTAGTTCTGTTCGTTGTTGTGTGTTCTTTTTCACCCATGTAATTGATCATTTCGGGGTTTATGTTGTCTTCCAGGTGATATCCGGTTTTTGCGTTATTATGGTTTATATCACTTCTAATATCTCCCCTATCATTCTATCATTTCTTCATGTTCTTTTAATGTACTTGTCCTTGCTGTCTTGAAAGGTTGTTTCTTAGGCATTATTTTTCGCATTAATATGTCTGTATCTTTGTCTTTTATATTTATCATATATGTTTTTTTTTAAATTTCATTCATTAATGTATCAGAATATCTGTTCATAATCCCAAAATGCTTTCCGATTTTAGGGTCAGTATGGCCCCTATTATTTCTTCTGGTTGTATCTTGTCTATTTCCTATCATTTTTTCCTGTTTTTCTGGTGTCCTTAATTGTAATTGTCTATGAAACGTTGTTTCCTTTGCATTATGTTTCCGGATTATATTTCGATTTTGTCTTTTGCATTCATCATATTATGTTTTTTTTCTTTTGTTTCATTAAAAGTAATGTATCAGAATAGCTGTTGATTGTCTCCACAGTTTTCGTTTTTTCCCAAATTTTACTCCTAATTCTTGTATGCATTGCTGTCTATTATCTTCACTTTCGTTTTCCTTCATATTCTTCAGTCTTCGTGAAAATGAAACGAAGCAAAGATATAGGTAATATGACAGAATAGCTGTTGATAGTCCCAAATGCTTTCCGATTCAAGGATCAGCACGACCCCTATTACTTCTTCTGGTTGTATCTTGTCTATTTCCTACCATTTTTTTCCCGTTCTTCTGGTCTCCTTATTTGTAATTGTCTATGAAAATTTGTTTCTTTTGCATTATGTTTCGTGATTATATTTCAATCTTGGTCTTTTACATTCGTCATATTATGCTTTTTTCTTTTGTTTCATTACTTTTAATGTATCAGAATAGCTGTTGATTGTCTCCACAGATTTAGTTTTCGTGTTTTCCCAAATTTTATTCCTAATTCTTGTATGCATTTCTGTCTTTTATCTTCACTTTCGTTTTCCTTCATATTCTTTAGTCTTCGTAAAAATGAAATGAAGCAAAGATATAGGTCAGGAATGCCAAACAGGAATCATGAATTAAATTTGGGAAAATATTACCGAAATCTGGAGAGATTATAAGGTACCTTTAGATTATTCTGTCTTCTTCTTTTGTCTTCTTTTCTTCTACGTCATATTATGTTTTTTTTTTCTTTTGTTTCATTACTTTTAATATATCAGAATAGCTGTTGATTGTCTCCACAGATTTCGTTTTCGTTTTTTCCCAAATATTATTACTAATTCTTGTTTGCATTCCTGTCTTTTATCTTCACTTCGTTTCGTTTTCCTTCATATTCTTCAGTCTTCGTGAAAATGAAACGAAGCAAAGATATACGTCAGCAATGCCAAACAAGAATCGTAAATGAAATTTGGGAAAACATTTTATCTCTACAGATTTAGATAATGCCCAAATTTTATTCATGATTATTGTTTGGCATTCCTAACCTATATGACCTATATCTTTGCTTCGTTTCATATTCACGAAGACTGAAGAATATAAGGCAAATCGAAACGAAGTGAACATACTTTTATATAGTGATAATCACTTTTATATAGTGTATCACTGTAGAAAATCACTTTTATACAGTGATAAAGTGAAGCCAGGAATACCAAACAAGAATAATGAATAAAATTTGGGGAAAAATTAACGAAATCTGTAAAGACAATCAATAGCTATTCTGATACATTTAAACTAATAAAACAAAACAAAGAACATCATATGATGATTCCTAACCTATATCTTTACTTCGTTTCATTTTTACGAAGACTGAAGAATATAAGGCAAAACGAAACGAAGTCACCATATTTTTATACAGTGATAATCACTTTTATACAGTGATAAAGTGAAGCCAGGAATGCCAAACAAGAATCATGAATAACATTTGGGGAAAAATTAACGAAATCTGTAGAGACAATCAATAGCTATTCAGATACATTAAAACTAATGAAACAAAAGACAGAACATCATATGATGATTCCTAACTTAGATTTTTACTTTGTTTTATTTTGCTTTATATTCTTCAATCTTCTTTCTTTTGTGCATTTAGGTATAAATGCACAAATTTTCATTTATCTTCTTGTCTACATTTTTTTTTTACTTATGTCCACTTTATCTTCTTGACATTCCGATTCAGTATTTTAGTAGTTCGTTGGATTTTTTTGCTTGCTTTTAGTAAGCTGATTTTAAAAGTTGCCCGTTTAATTCATATATAAAACCGTTTATAAACTACAAGTTGGAAGTTACAGGATTATAAATATTTGCAAATATCTCGAAAATATCTTGGAAAATGTAGAAAATTTCTCAAAAATGTAAATGAAGTGTACAGATTTAAAAAAACATGATACACAATAGTTCATTCTTTCGTAAATACTAATAGTAGTTGACTCTTTATATATTCCAAGTTGTAAGTTACAGAATTAAAGAAAATCACAAAATCTCGAAAATACTTTTGTTGACTTTTTATAAACTCCAAGTTGGAAGTTACAGAAGTATAAAAAATCACAAAATCTTGAAAATATGTCGGAAAATGTAGAAAATTTCTCAAAAACATTTTATTGAAGTGTACAAATTCCATGGTTTTCAAAAGTTTCAAATATATTTTGGAAAAATCCATAAACTTACTAGAGAATCTAAAAATTAAAGAGATTATAAAAAACATGATACGCAAAAGTTCTTTCTTTCGTACATATTAATAGTAGTTGACTCTTTATAAACTCCAAGTTGGAAGTTACAGTATTATAGAAATTTGCAAATATCTCGAAAATATCTTGGAAAATGTAGAAAATTTCTCAAAAATGTAATTGAAGTGTACAGATTCAAAAAACATGATAGACAATAGTTCATTCATTCGTAAATACTAATAGTAGTTGACTCTTTATATATTTCAAGTTGGAACTTACAGAATTAAAGAAAATCACCAAATCTCGAAAATACTTTTGTTGACTTTTTATAAACTCCAAGTTGGAAGTTACAGAATTATAAAAAATCACTAAATCTCGAAAATATGTCGGAAAACGTAAAAAATTTCTCAAATACATTTTATTGAAGTGTACAAATTCCATGGTTTTCAAAAGTTTCAAATATATTCTGGAAAAATCCATAAATTTACTATGGAATCTAAAAATTAAAGATATTATTAAAAAAAACATGATACGCAAAAGTTCAATCTTTCCTACATATTAATAGTAGTTGACTCTTTATAAACTCCAAGTTGGAAGTTACAGGATTATAAAAATTTACAAATATCTCGAAAATATCTTGGAAAATGTAGAAAATTTCTCAAAAATGTAAATGAAGTGTACAAATTCAAAAAAACATGATACACAATAGTTCATTCTTTCGTAAATACTAATAGTAGTTGACTCTTTATATATTCCAAGTTGGAAGTTACAGAATTATAGAAAATCACAAAATCCCGAAAATACTTTTGTTGATTTTTTATAAACTCCAAGTTGGAAGTTACAGAAATATAAAAAATCACAAAATCTTGAAAATATGTCGGAAAATGTAGAAAATTTCTCAAAAACACTTTATTGAAGTGTACGAATTCCAGTGTTTTCAAAAAATTCAAATATATTCTGGAAAAATCCATAAATTTACTAGGGAATCTAAAAATTAAAGAGATTATGAAAAACATGATACCCAAAAGTTCATTCTTTCGTACATATTAATAGTAGTTGACTTTTTACCAACTCCAAGTTGAAAGTTACAGGATTATAAAATTTGCAAATATCTTGGAAAATGTAGAAAATTTCTCAAAAATGTAATTGAAGTGTACAGATTCAAAAAACATGATACACAATAGTTCATTCTTTCGTAAATACTAATAGTAGTTGATTCTTTATATACTCCAAGTTGGAAGTTGCAGAATTAAAAAAATCACGAAATCTCGAAAATATGTCGAAAAATGTAGAAAAGTTCAATTGGAGTGTACGAAATAAATCGTTTTCAAAATTTTCATGAACATTCTGGAAAGTTCCATAAATTTGCTAGGGAGTGTAAACATGTGAGAGATGTTGAAAAACATAATGTATAAATATCATTAGAATATTAGAAATATTGATATGTACAATTTCTATATAAGGAATTACATTAATTGTTAGAGTGCCAAGTTTCGTAAAATGTCCATCAAAAGTAAAAAAGTTATAAAAGGAAAAGGAAAGGGCACTTTTTCGGTTTTTCAGCGATATTTCAGGAACTATGAAAGAATGAGAGTGCGCCCAATCTTCCAAACAATCTTCTCAGAAATGGATCTAAACATATACAGACAATAAGAAAATTGTTTAATTTTCGATTTTAACCTGTTTTAAAGTCTTGTATCTCATATTTAATGAAATTCAACATATTAAGGCAATCAAGATGCCTTAAATCAAACAAAAAAATATTGCGTTACCGATGAGCAAAAGAACCGAAGATTCAATTTTGGATAATTCAGTTGGATTTACTAGTATTGGATTTACTAGTAGTACATATTGTAATTTCAGTAAGTAGTGCATTGATAAATATTGCACAAATTCGATATGTTGTAATGGAAAACAATCGATTCTGATCCTGAATTTAAATTTTTGTGTATCTTCATCGGATTTTCTGCGATTGCCAATTCATCTAATACAAAATGAATCACCTCATTAGAAATTTAAATGGTAATGTCAATTCCCAAAAAATTAAGGCAGTACCTATAGTAATCAATATTTGTAATACTTAATTACTGAAACGCGTGGGAGTAATTTTAATAAGTATGAGAGTACATACACAGATAATAATCCATTCATTTAATTAGCTTAATCGGTGAAGCAATTAATCCCCCATTTAATAATAGCTCACACCTGAATTTAATTGCTGATCTGGCACTCCCGATTTAAGCGTATTTTGCTCAAACCACGGCACTTCCAGCACTAATTGGCAATAAAACTTACAAAAAATTAGTATTTTAAAATGCCATGCTTGGCCAATGACTGTCCGTATAGGCGTATTTATAATGTCCGCAGCGGATCTTCATTGGTTGCGACTAAGTAACTTAAAGCGTACATGTGTTGAGTCACTTCTTGGGACATCACGTGCTTTGGCCTGCTCTCTTTCGCAGAAGAGATGAAAAAGGACGGACGGAAATCTTGATGTCGATGCAGACCGAAGGTATCCCGTGGTATATGAGACTTCGGCGGACTTAAAGCATTCTTTGATTTCTGTTTGTGGTGGAAGGTGTCGGATCGACGCACAATCCCCAGTATTGTTCTTATAACTAGGTTACTCTAAATCCCGTGCACGCGTGCCATTGTTTGCATCCCTAAGTAATTGGTGTTACCACGTGGAAGATGGATTCTTTGAATCACGCGACTGCTGTGGCGATCACTGCGACGGCAGCTGCGAGCGTCGCGACGGCTGCTTTGGCCTCTTTGCACAGCACCGCGTCGAGCCAACCCTCGACTTCTGGAGATTCACCTACATTGGATAAGACTGAGATCAACGATGCCGTCACCAAAGTTCTCAAAGGATACGACTGGACACTCGTGCCCATCGCTACCAAGTAAGTAGTAAATAGAAAATATTTAAAAAAATGCCCAAAAAATTTTTGACACGCTTGATTATGGTTTGATTACAATTATCAGGATTTTTTTTACAAACTTTAGGATTACGGATTTTAAGAATGCAATGATGAATTTTTGGTCTTGTAGGTATACACTTCTCAAAATAATGATCTCATATTCCACAAACACCATTATTTAGGTTTTTCATTATTATTTTTTAATGTTGCCGATATTTTGTTTTTGTAGGTAGAAATAAAAAATAAAAAATATGCGACAATTCTTATCAAAAGTGTATTAGGGTCTACATCTTTAAACACATTCTCACAAAGAAATGATCACAAAATTTATCAAAAACTAGTTTCAGATAGTTTAGATATAAATACAGTTTCAATTTGTTTATCACAAAATTTGTCAAAAATACAAAGACAAACATTACAGTTAAGACAATGAAAAATTAATTGAGTATATGATCAATTTTTGTAAATATAATACATCTTTAAAAAATTGTCACAGAATGTTGTGTATTAAGGTCTACATGTACACAAAGAAATTATTTCAAAATTTATGAAAAAATTGTTTCAGATACTTTAGATATCAATACATTCTAAAATTTATTTATCACAAAATTTGTCAAAAAGAAGGAGACACTCGTTACAGTTTATACAATGAAAAATGAAATGACTACATGCCTATTTTTGTGTTATTGTAAATGTAATACATCTTTAAATACATTCTGACAAAAAAATATCACAAAATGTAGTGTATTAAGGTCTACAAGTTTAAATATGTTCTCATAAAAAAATGATCTCAAAATTTATGAAAAAATGCTTTCAGATACTTTAGATATCAATACATTCTCAAATTTATTTATCACAAAATTTGTCAAAAATAAGCAGACACACATTACAGTTTAGACAATGAAAAATGAATTGACTACATGCCTATTTTTGTGTTATAGTAAATGTAATACATCTTTAAATACATTCTGACAAAAAATTGTCACAAAATGTATCAAAAAATCGATTCAGATAATTTAGACATTCTCAAATTTATTGATCACAAAATTTGTCCATTATTAACAACACAAACATTTCAAACAAAATTCAATGACAAAAATGGAGTTTATGCTATTACATGCAATGATTGCAGTGCTAAATCTATAGGGGAAACAGGAAGAACAATAAAAATAAGAATAAAAGTACATTTAATCCATATTAATATATCAAATTATGGAAGAAATTGCCTTAAACAATAACTTCAAATTTAAAACAATCAACAAAATGAAAAGACAAACAGACTAAACAGACACACATTACAGTTTAGACAATGAAAAATCAATTGACTAGTGCCTTTTGTTTTTTTGTTGTTTGTGTAGTACATCTTCAAATACATTCTGGCAAAAAAAATATCACAAACTGTATAAAAATAAAATCGTTTTAGATAATTTGGACATTCTCAAATTTATTGATCACAAAATTCGCCCAATATTTCACACAATAATTTCAAACAAAATTAAAAGACAAAAATGGAGTTTCTGCTATTACATGCAATTATTGCTGTGCTAAATCTATAGGGGAAACAGGAAGAACTATAAAAATAAGAACAAAAGTACATTTAATCGATATTAATATATCAAATTATGGAAGAAATTGCCTTAATCAATAACTTCCAATATAAAACAATCAATAAAATGAAAAGACACACAGACTAAACAGACACACATTACAGCTTAGACAATCAAAAATCAATTGACTAGTGCCTAATATTTTTTTGTTTGTTAATGTAGTACATCTTTAAATACATTCTGACAAAAAATTGTCACAAAATGTATCAAAAAATCGATTTAGATAATTGAGACATTCTCAAATTTATTGATCACAAAATTCGCCCAAAATTAACAACACAAAAACTTCAAATAAAATGCAAAGACAAAATAGAGTTTATGCTATTGCATGTAATGATTGCAGTGCTAAATCTACAGGGGAAACAGGAAGAACTATAAACATAAGAATAAAAGTACATTTAATCGATATTAATATATCAAATTATGGAAGAAATTGCCTTAATCAATAACTTCAATATAAAACAATCAATAAAATGAAAAGACACACAGACTAAACAGACACACATTACAGTTTAGACAATGAAAAATCAATTGATTAGTGCCTATTATTTTTTGTTTGTTAATGTAATATATCTTTAAATACATTCTGATAAATAAATTGTCACAAACTGTATCAAAAATTCGATTTAGATAATTAAGACTTTCTCAAATTTGTTGATCACAAAATTTGCCCAAAATTAACAACACATAAATTTGAAACAAAATTCAAAGGCAAAAACGGGGTTTATGCTATTACATGCAATGATTGCAGTGCTAAATCTATAGGGGAAACAGGAAGAACTATAAAAATAATAATAAAAGTACATTTAATCGATATTAATATATGAAATTTTGGAAGAAATTGCCTAACTTCAATAACTACAAATTTAAAACAACCAATAAAATGGAAAGACACACTGACTAAACAGACACACATTACAGTTTAGACAATGAAAAATCAATTTACTAGGCCTATTATTTTTTTTGTTAAGGTAATACATCTTTAAATACATTCTGACAAAAAATTGTCCTAAAATGTATAAAAAAATCGATTTAGGTAATTGAGACATTCTCAAATTTGTTGATCCCAAAATTTGCCCAAAATTAACAACACTAAAATTTCACACAAAATTCAAAGACAAAAATGGAGTTTATGCTATTACATGTAATGATTGCAGTGCTAAATCTATAGGGGAAACAGGAATAACTACAAAAATTAAAATAAAAGTGAACATTTAAGTTCAAATTTTGGAAGAAATTGCTTTGCACAACAACTTCAAATTTAAAACAATCAATAAAATGATCAAAACTCAACCTACCAACAAAATAAATGATCACTAAACATATACAACAACACAAATAATATTTTAATACATACACGAAATAATAGAAACAACACATATTTCAAATCTTTTTACATACCAAAGGTTACATTCAGCCAGAAAATTAACCAAACATTAAAACATAACATAAAAACTTTATTTAAAACCAAACAGACAATAAAATCTCAACTTTTTAATGCTACAGACCAAACAAATTTTAAAGGCGAAAATGGAGTGTATGCTATCACATGTAATTATTGCAGTGGTAAATCTATAGAGGAAACAGGAAGAACTATAAAAATTAGAATAAACGAACATTTAAGAGATATTAATTTATCAAATTTTGACAGACATCTGCACTTTAACAATCACAAATCTAATAGTGTTTTGTTTCTGACCTTTGTTGCTATTATGTAAAAGTTTAGTGTTTTTGTCGATTTCGAATTTTGAAACACTAAACTTTTACATAATACCAACAAAGGTCTGAAACAAACACTATTAGAATCATACTATTTCAAAGTTACATAATACAAAAAAAATCTGAAACAAATACTATTAGAATCATACAGTTTTCAAAGTTTAGTGTTTCAAAATTCGAAATCGACAAAAACACTAAACTTTTACATAATACCTACATTTTGAATTTTGAAACACTAAACTTTTACATAATATCAACAAAGGTCTAAAACAAACACTATTAGAATCATACTATTTCAAAGTTACATAATACCAACAAAAGTCTGAAACAAATACTATTAGAATCATACGGTTTTCAAAGTTTAGTGTTTCAAAATTCGAAATCGACAAAAACACTCAACTTTTACATAATACTAACATTTCGAATTTTGAAACACTAAACTTTTACATAATATCAACAAAGGTCTGAAATCAACACTATTAGAATCATACTATTTCAAAGTTACATAATACCAACAAAGGTCTGAAACAAACACTATTAGAATCATTCTTTTTTCAAAAGTTTAGTGTTTCAAAATTCGAAATCGACAAAAACACTCAACTTTTACATAATACTAACATTTCGAATTTTGAAACACTAAACTTTTACATAATATCAACAAAGTTCTGAAATCAACACTATTAGATTCATACTATTTCAAAGTTACATAATACCAACAAAGGTCTGAAATCAACACTATTAGAATCATACATTTTTCAAAGTTTAGTGTTTCAAAATTCGAAATCGACAAAAACGCTAAACTTTTACATAATACCAACAAAGGTGTGAAACAAACACTATTAGAATTATACTGAATTGATACAATTTTAAAGAAATAACCAAACATACAATGCCTTAACACACAAACAAATTTAAATTTCAAACCACTCTATAAATCTTTAAATAATCCATACGACATTTATCAAAACAACATTACAAAGTAATAAATTTAAAAAAAATACAACACTCAATGTCACTCCAAGATTACAATACAAATAAACTTTAATTTTAATAAAACTTAATATAAATAGTTGCAACTACTTTTTACAACCATTTAATAACATACATCACTTAAACGAATTAACAGCAACACTTTAAACATACCTGATAGTATAAATTATTATTATAAAATTATAAAATATCAATTTTATAAAATTATATTATAAAATATTAATTTATTGTAGTAGCCCCTGAATATGACCATAATTGGCCGAAACTAGTCAGGCAAAAAAAACATTTAAAAAACTATAAGACCTAATTACTTTACCAATAAGTACGAGAAAAGAAACATAATATAATAAATACAACTGGTATAAAGGATGAAACTATAATCAAAAAATATTACAGTTTAGCCAATAGAAAATTAATTGACTACGTGCTTAATTTTTGTGTGTAAATGAATATAAATTTATAAGTTGCACGTTTCTCGTAATCTGTTAAACTTTGTCGTATTAATTATCCACAGCTGAAATTTTCGATTATTAATTAAAATATGCCATCTGTTTTGAAGAAAATTTACCTACATCACTTGAATAAATCGAACTAAACATTTTAGATCCATCTTTATATCTAATTGTACTCTTTGAAAATGCTAACCAGCACAATATATCATGTAAATTACTTAAGTACTTACGAGTTTAATAAGTATATAAGTAATAAACAGTATGATGTGTAAATATCGTTATCGTGGTACTCTACAATAAACTTGTTTTGTATGTTGTATGTTGATTTGAAAATACATTATGTATTCTGAGCTAGGGTTGGTATGATTTAAATCATGATTTATATCATGATTTAAATCATATCTAAATCAACATATTTTAATCAACTGATTTTTTTTAATAAATCATTGATTTAAATCAAAATTGATATGTTTTTTCTTAAATTAATCATTGTTTTTGCACTGTTTGAGAATTCCAATGGGTGAACACGGAGTTAGAATGTTTCAAAGTAGATAATTGTAAGTAAATAAAATATTTTTCTTTTCATCCATTTTTTGGTCCATCACATGATACAGATACCTATACAGAAATTTGTTTTAATCATCAATTCTTGTTCAAATTCAAGAATTTATTAAAAATAATGATACGATTTAAATCGTGATGTCAATCAATTGATATCAATCACATCAATACTGGCAAAAACTGATCACAAATATAAAAAATCAAATAAATCATAATAGTGGGTCAATCTGGGAATATTTTAGGCGAAGTTGGGAAATTATGGTAAACCCAACGACTTGGTAGAACTTATATGTTATAATGTTAGATATAGCAGTTTGAAAATTTCAGTGAATTTGACTAAATCGCAATTTTTTGCAAAAGTATTAGATATTTTTAGCTAAAATTTATTCAGTTAATTTTGAGCAATATGGGCTACCTACACTCAATTGTGTCCAGTTCGATTGAGATTGGGCCAAGATAGCGGCAATTGAATTTTTCCGAAAAAACGTATATATAAGTATATTACAGGAGAGGGTGATCATAACCCCACAAAATTTTAACTGGAGATTCTTTGAACATTGGCAATAAAATGGTACCAATTTTGTACCTTAGCTACTGGTTTAAGTGGTCGAAAAATAATTAAAACATTAAAACAAACTCCAAAAAGGGTATGTTTACCCCTTTTTGGCGAAAATAAGGGGTTGCAGGGAATATTGTTTTACTAATGACTTGATTTTGATAATTTTTCACGTTTTTGAGCAAACGATGATTTCTTTCAGTATTTAACGGAGTAAATCGCTGCATGTTTTACGGATATATCGTTTAAATATAATGGATTGGAGGGTATTTTAGCAGTAAGTTCAGCAACTCCTGCAGGACCAACATCTGCTTTAACATCTAAACAAACTATTAGGCAAAAATAAACATCAAAAAAGGCAGGCTAAAAGGCAAAAAAGTAGACAAATTGGCAATAATAAATAGAAAAAAGGAGAAAATAAAAAGGGCAAGAAAGGCAAACAGTGTGCAAAAACTCAAAACCAATATATTGACCAAAGAGAAACTGAAAAACAAATTTAGAGAACTGTAAGAAATGAAATGATATATTCAAATAATCAACTTTTATTAGCTCCATCTTAAATATTAATAAAGGATTAAAATAAAAAAGAATAATTATTATAAAGAAGGCAGAAAACAGTAAAAAATAGAATAATAATTAATTATTATTTTTAAACCTTCCGGTAACAAGTAATTTTTCTATATTTTCTGGCGTTAACTTAGATCTCTTCACTCTGAGAATTTGTTTTTACATATAAAAAAAATCTATCTACATCGCATGATGTTATTGGAGAACATTTGAGAGAACTAAGAGACTAAGAGAATAGTTGATCGTCGGGGTAAAATAAAAACCATTAGAAATGCCATTAGTAATAGCAGGTTTCTTAATTCTATCGTAAAGGGAACATGATAGGGTCTCATAATAATATCATTATAGGCGATTGTTAAGAAAATAATGCACATTGTACAGTCTCTTTAAAATTTATATTTGATTTTTCAAAAAAATTGCTATTTAAATTGTTTTCAAGAATACCAATAACGAAAAAATTTGTACAAAACACCTAACAAGGCACAAAAATGGCAAAAAAGCCAAATGCATTAAAAAAATGCAAAATCCTCAAATATATGCGAAAAAGGCAAAATTTAAAAAAATTGTATAGGTTGTTTTAAATGTTGCCTATTATGAACGGATAATGCGATGTCTGCCTTTAATTATGCCTTTTATAACAAAAAGGCGAATTGCCTAAGAATCATACCTCTACTTATTATTAATAAAGTTGAACATTAAGGCGCTAAAGTAGCAATATTAAGACGGGTCCCTCTATTTTACAACTAAGTAATTATTTATTTATAAAACAAAGACACTTTTCTGTTAATTGTTAGACAGCAGTCCCCAAACATTTTGGCCGAAGGGCCACAGGAATTTTGTAAAATTTGGGCAGACCTGATCTACTTTGTATGTACATAATCAGGTGTATTGCGTATCAAAAAACGTTAACAGTAACGTGCACGTTACTTGACAGCATCACATAAAAATGACAGATGCATTTATGACATTGATAAATCTGACATTTGAATGTGATGCTGCAAGTAATGAAGACGTTACTGTTAACGTTTTTAAAACGCAATACATCTGAATATCTGTAAATGATATAAATAAATCTACACCCAGAATCCTTGAATTGATAAAAATTAAAAAATATTTTTGTAAATTACGGATTATTTTTGAAAATATCAAATTTAAGTAGAAATCCTACACAATTTATAAGTCTATCAGAAGTTAAATCTACACCCTGAATGCTAGAATTGATAAAAATTGAAGAAAATTTCTGTAAACTGCAGATTATTTTTGAAAATATCAAATTTTAGTAGAAATCCTACACAACTTACAAGTCTACCAGAAGTTTTCGAAAATTTGCCAAATTTTCTGAAAGTTCGAGTAATCAATTGCAATAAAAAATTGAAGAATATTTCTGTAAATTAAGGATTATTTTTGAAAATATCAAATTTTATTAGAAATCCTACACAATTTATAAGTCTATCAGAATTTAAATCTACACCCAGAACTTTAGAATTTATAAAAATTGAAGAATATTTCTGTTGGATTGATGGAAGATGACTGATGTTGGATTAATCAATTGCTCATACATCTAAAACACTTAATGAAAATATACGAAAACTTTGTTTGAAAAAATTGCAGAGAATTTGTGTAAATTGGGGATTAACTTTGAAAATATCAAATATTGCAAGTAGAAATAGTACTACAATTTAGTTGAAACTACTATTAGTTTCCCAATTTTCGGAAAATTTGATTAATCACTTTTTTTAATATATCAGTAGTGTTATAGCAAAACATGCTATGTGCCTTTTTTATCAAAATGCCCTTTTTGGCATTAAGTGGCCTCAAATAAAGTATACTTTAAGTATGAATGAACGAAGTATCTTTGTTGCACCTTAGTGTTATAGCAAAACATGCTATGTGCCTTTTTTATCAAAACGCTCTCTTTGGTATTAAGTGGCCTCAAATAAAGTATGCTTTAAGTATGAATGAACGAAGTATCTTTGTTGCACTTTTGTATTATAAATAACTATATCAATGATACATGATAACCTATATTCACAATTATAAATGCAAAATTGTTTTTGCTTTTCCTGCAAAATAACAGAAATGGCAGGTAACAGGTTTTACCATAACACTACTGATATCTCAAACACTTAATGAAAATGCAAGTAACAAAACAAAACCTCGCCGAAAATGTATGCAAATTGCAGAAAATTTAATTGAAAACATCAGATATTGCATCTAAAAATCCTATAAAAGGATATACTAAAAGTTCCAGAATTGATGTATTTTTTTTCTCTTTCCTCCACAGGATATGTCCAAATTTGACTAATTTTGAAATTCAACTGCGAAAATATGCCGAATTTTGAATTGCATTTGCCAAAACTGTCATAATTTCGACTGTAAATATCTCAATCTGTCGTTTTTTATGTGCATTATGTCTAAATTAGACTCATTTTCAACTTCAATTGTGAAAATATGCCGAATATTCAATTGCATCCGCCAAAACGGTCATATTTTTCACTCTAAATATCACAATCTGGCTTTTTTTAAGTCTCAATTTGACTTATTTTCAACTTCAATGCAAAAATGTGCTGATTTTTTTGCATACGCCAAAAGTGTCGTATTTTCGACATAAATATCTCAATCTGATAATTTTTTAAGAGCTTTATGTATACATTTTACTAATTTTCAACTTGAACTGCTCAAATATGCCGAATTTTAAATTGCATCCGCCAAAACTGTTATATTTTCGACTGTAAATCTCCCGTCTGCCAAATGTGTCGTATTTTCGACGCAAATATATCAATCTGTTATTTTATTAAATGCATTGTGTCTAAATTTGACTAATTTTCAGCTTCAATTATGAAAATATGCCGAATATTCAATTGCATTCGCCAAAACTGTCATATTTTCGAGTGTAAATATCACAATCTGGCTTTTTTTTAAATCTAAATTTGACCAATTTTCAACTTGAACTGCAAAAATATGCTGAATATTTTGCATCCGCCCAAAGTGTCGTATTTTCGATGTAAATATCACAATCTATAATTTTTTTAAGTGCATTATGTCTAAATTTGATTAATTTTCAACTTCAACTGCAAAAATATGCTGAATTGTGTCGTAGTTTCGACGTAAATATCACAATCTGTTAATGTTTCAAGTGTATTATGACTACTTGACTAATTTTGAACTTCAACTGCTAAATTATGCCGAATTTTAAATTGCATCCGCTAAAACTGTCATATTTTCGAATGTCAATTTTTTAAAGTCCATCCATCAGAATAATGTCAAATTCTTAGCTTCAACAGTGAAATTATCTTCAATGTCCAACTGCGCGAGTCAAAATTTGGCAAATTTTCAACTTCAGCTGCTCGAATCTGCTAATGTCTGTTAGTATATGGAACTGTCCAAATGTTTTATATTTTCAATTTCAAATATCCGATTCGGCAAATTCGGCGAAATTTTTAACTGCATTCAGAAAAATCTGTCATTCCCTGGTCATCAGACTACTTTTCTAGTACTTCGACTGAAACCGTTGAAATGTTCTATTACAACTTGTTAAATCTAGCCTACTAAGTTTAGGCAATGAAAATTGGACCAGTTTTGAATTGTAATGGTCAAATCTGTCAAATTTTCAATTGAAAATGCCTGAAACCTTATAAAATTAGACTAAAATCGTCAAAATCTGTATCTTTTTGACTGAAAACGTCAAAAGCTGTGAAATTTTTAACTTCAACCAGAAAAATCTGTCATTCTCTTCCCAGGCAGTGAAAATCAGACTACTTTCTAGTACTTCGACTGAAACCGTTGAAATGTTCAACTACATCTGGTTAAATCTAGCGTACTAAGTCTAGGCAATGTAAATTTTACCAGTTTTGAACTGTAATTGTCAAATCTGTTGTATTTTCAATTGCAAATGCCTGAAATCTAAAAATTTGTGACTAAAATCGTCAAAATCTGTAACACTTTTGACTGAAAACGTCAAAAGCTGTGAAATTTTAAACTGCAACCAGAAAGATGTATCATTCTCTTCTCAGGCACTAAAAATCAGACTACTTTTCTAGTACTTTGACTGAAACCGTTGAAATGTTCAACTACAACTGGTTAAATCTATCGTACTAAGTCTAGGCAATGGAAATTGGACCAGATTTGAACTGTAATTATCAAACCTGTTATATTTTCAATTGCAAATACCTGAAATCTTAAAAAATTTGACTAAAATCATCGAAATCTTAATTTTTTTGACTAAAATCGTCAAAATCTGTAAAAATTTCGACTGGAAACGTCAAAAGCTGTGAAATTTTTTACTGCAACCAGAAAAATCTGTCGTTCTCTTCTCAGGCAGTGAAAATCAGACTACTTTTCTAGTACTAGTATCAAAGTAATATTTATTGGAGAATTTTACTAAAGTAATAAAATTTATGGACATATTAATATTTTTGGCATCTACATGTAATAAGTTATCCGTGTTATACTATACATTCTCATCTCTCCCCCCTTTACAGAGCTCGATTTTCTGTACCTTAGCTTTTAGCTTTCATTTAACAAAATATCCATTATTATTGCTTTTAGTTATATTAGATAAAATCAGATAAAATATGAAATATGGAATATATTAAATTATTCAATGCTATAGTAAGTAAATGAAATAATCGTCCATGAAGCCTACATTTTTTTTTCTACTTTCGTGTGTAACATTCTGAACAATACGTATAGAGATATTACATTACATTGCAATGTATAATTCGCATTTCCATAACTTAATCGAATATTTCGCTTAAAACATTTTTGTTTACAATTTAAATACTATGTACGTAAACCTTCTGGAAAAATGTCCCCTCTCGTAAGATTAGTTTTGAAACTATTACAATATTCATTAATATGTATGTAAATCTTTTGGAAAAATTTGACCTCTCGTAAGATTAGTTTTGAAAGTATTGCAATATGTATTAACTATGTGCAATATCTATTAATATGTATATAGCCGTTTAGAAAAAAATCACCTCTCGTAAGATTTGTTTTGAAGCTATTGCAATATTAATGCATATTGCGACAATAATTAATTTTGCATATTCTCGTGGTGACACAATCCATAGTATATACGTTAATGTTTAATATTTGGCTTAGTTTCTTTCTAATTACCGTAATAACTCCCTGAAATTTAGGGTAATAAAACTGGAGGTGCTAGGTGCGAAAATTAATTTTACGCAACTACACCTCTCTGGACAGGTAGCTAATTGTGTCCACACTTGCGCTTACGTTTCCGTACGCAGACTGAGCTATGAATGCGATTTTCCCGGTGAGTTGCCGTGAAAATATGCGTTTTAAGTTAATTAACCGGCACCTGTTAATTATTCGGAATTGACGGTTTGTTTCATGTTTTTACGAACGTATTTACAGTTTTCATCTAATTAGCCACATACTGCCGTCAGATTTTACAACTCTGTGGAAGTTACTTTACATAATTTTGCAAAACTTGTTAATATATTAATGCGGTCGATCTTAGCACTTGGCTGAAAGGAAAAAGTACGATTTTATGTTTCCCATGGAAATAAACACTTCGCGTGTGTGTACAACCTTATATTTATTTGCCAGAGTAAATAATTTAAATCCACATGTTTGCGTGTATTTATTAAATAAACATGTTGTGTGTACAGCAGAGGCTTATTTAACCATTAGCGCAATTCATAAAATATAATGTGTATCATGAGATTATTATCTTCTCAATAATCGAAAATCAGTAGTCGATTGAATATTATGTTGCATAGTAGCGCGACATTTATAATAGGCCTTTGTTCTCTGTAATTATATATGTGGCCATTAATGTGGACCATTTTCTACATTGAAGTAATATAAAGACCTCTGAAGGTTACACTAGTAAGTTTTCTTAGTTGAGGATGGAAAGTTTCAAAGATGCAAAGATGATAATCAACTTCCAAAATGGACAAAATCCCACTATTTTCCCAAAACTGTGGTAAAAGTCAACGCCAATTGTTTCACGAAATATATTTGTAGGTGACAATTGCTGACACGCAAGTACCTATTTTGTTTTTTTCTGTAATTTATCCTGGCGCTTTGAAACTTTTCGGCTTTAAATTTTCTCAAATGTATGTTTGTGTAAAAATGTAAACAACTTTTAAATGTATGTACTCTTACTCTTAATCTTATTTAAAGGCAAATAATGAAATATTGAGACTCATAATTAGGACTATTCTCTACAAATATGAAAATTATACGTTCATTTATACTCAAAAAAATCTGGAAATGTTTCCTTAAATATTCTCAAACAAAACAACATTTTTTGATAATAATACATGTAGGAAAAACTGTGTTATGTCATGTTAAAACATATTAAAGATTAAATTCTAATGATATTTGTACATCATGTTTTGTATAATCTCTTCAATTTTTAGATTTCCTAGCAAATCTATATGAAAATTTTGAAAACGTTTTGAAAACGAATTGTAGGGCAATGTATAAAAAACCAATGGAAAATTTGCAAGAAATGAAACGAAAAAGGTAAGATATTAAGAGAAAATTTGTAAGAATATTTTCACTATTTTAATCATGTTTAAATTTCACACAATTAATAAGTATACTTGTACTTAGAAAATGCAATAATTAGAATACAGAGTGTCCTAAATAGAGTAGGATTGCATGGGTATCTTTCTTATTCCTAAAGATATAAATCTGGTTAAATGGGCAATATTGTACAGTGTTATATGTTGAAATTTTTTCAAAAATTCGAGCGGTTTAGAAGATATTCTAAAAAAACTAGTAGACGCGATTTTCTAAAAACTCGATATATTCGACATTCATAATTATTAAAGATGCAGAAAAAAATCTTTTTAGAATAATTTCTAAACTGCTTGGACTTTTGAAAATTATTCAACATAATCTGAATCAGCTTACAAAACTGCTTAACATTGCCCATTTAACCAGATCTCTAGCTTCCAAAATAAGAAAGATACCCGTGTAATCCTACTCTATTTAGGACACACTGTAACCCCATCTTTAGATTTTCCGGAAGTTTGATCTGAAGTCGGATTTTTTTAATAAATTTTCATAAAGTCATTATATACACTTATACTACTGGAAAATGCAAAGATCAGAATAGACTCCATCCCTAGACTTTTCCGCATTTTATTTTAATCTAAAACTTTAGTAGCATTATTGTACCTTTCACAATTTTCATAATAGATTCTTTCAAACATAATTTTGGTCGTTTAATGACATTGCAATTTTCCAAGATTATTAAGTAGGGAGCATTGGAAAAAGTGCAAAAGTCAGAACTACCCATCTCTAGATTTTAAGATAATGACTTTTACAAATATGCAGTAATTAATAAAATATTCATAGTATTCATTAAAAATGCACAAAGCAATTCAAATTTTGGTGAGAATGATTGACCATTTTTTTGTTTTATAATAATTTTTAAAATTCCGATACAATAATTCAAATTTTCGTAAAAATAATTTAAATTTTGTAAATCCTAAAGTGAAACTTTGAAATATTGCATAGTATTTATTAAAAGTCTTATTAAATAAAATTGGCAAAGTTATTGACAATATTCTTAATTTTTTTATAACACTTTAAGCAATTGTAAAATGTAATCATGTTCGGCTTGCAGCCACTTTAATAATAATAATTTTATTACTGCCTCTGACACTAGTATGTCTTACACAGGTCACATTAAATTACACATCAAAGACAAATCAAAACGGTCATCAAAGTAATAGCATACATTAAAGAAAAAATAAATAAATAAAACCTATAATCTTTTGACATATCACATCCGTTGTGAAATGGTTGAGTGAATAAAGGCTTATTATTATTATTATTATTATTATTATTGAATTTTGACACTATCATTAAAATTGTAACAAATATTATTGAAATTTTGGTAAATATTCTTGAAATTTTAAGATATTTGGTAGTAATTATTATAATTCAATCATTATTAAAATTTTGACAGACTTATTGAATTTTTTATAAAATAAATAACAATTTGATACCAATAATTTATTTATTTATTTATTATTATTCATGCCATACACTAGTTTACACATGCCAGATAAGATTACACATCTATATCCTATAATTTATATGGAAAATATATTATTATATTTTAATAATATTTAATAAAATTGTAACAGTAATATTTATAGTTTTGATAGAGTATTTGAAATTTCACTTAACCTAATTAATGATTTTATATCAACTTGTAGCTCTATAAATGCGATAAAATTGAAAATGAACGAAGTAATGACGAATGCACCTGAAACAAATTCATATTCAGTTATTAAAACATTCAGTCTTCAAATTTTGATAGAATAAATGATAATTTGACAGTAATAATGAAATTTTTGTAGGTATGAATGATATTTACAGTAAATGATAGTACTAAAATTTTAACAATAAAATCGGCAAGTTTCGCAGAGTAAGTAACTGAAATTTTGATAAATTTTCTAATAATAATGAAATGACAGAATATTTTGACATAATACCAAAAATATTTTGATAAAAATTGTTGGCATTTTGTTAGATATAATAAAAATTACGGACAGAAATAATTAAAAATATGATATAAAGTACTGTAATTTTGTCAGAGTAATTGAATTTTTAAAGAACAAGAAATACGTTATAATATTATAAATACATATGTGTATATTTCAATTTTGACAATTATCATGAAAATTTTATAAATATCTTTGAAATTTTGGCAGGATATTTGAAAATTTGATAACAATAATGAAGTTTTTACAGAATCAATTAAAATTTTGTAATCTTGTGAATATTATCAGAATCTTTGAAATTATGACAGTATGTTTCAAATTTTGACGAGGTAATTGAAGATTTGTTAATAATAATGAAGTTTGAAGACAATTATTTAAAATTTTGACAGTAATCTTGAAACATTAACAATAGCTTTGAAATGTTGACATTAATGTTTGAAATTTTGACTGTATAATCAAAAAAGTGATAATAATAATGAAGTTTTCAGAGAATTATTTAAAATTTTGACAGTAATCTTGAAAATGTTATAAATATCTTTGAAATTTTAGCGGGATATGTAAAGATTGCATAATAATAATAAAGTTCTTAGAGAATTATTTGAAATTTTGACAGTAAAATTGTAAATGTTATCAGAATATTTGAAATTTGGACAGTAATGTTCAAAATTTTGAAGGGATAATTAAAAAAATTATAACAACGTAGTTTCTTTTTTAAGAAATATTTGAATTTTTGCCAGAAATATTGAAAATGTTATCAGAATCTCAGGCATTGGGCATTGTGTTAGATATAATAGAAATGTGGACAGAAAAAATTGAAAATATGACAAAGTTCTATAATTTTGTTAGAGTAATTGAATTTTTTATGGAATCATTGAAAATTTAATAATAATTATGAAGTTTTTACAGAATCAATTAAAAATTTTACAGTAATCTTGTAATAATTATCAGTATCTTTGAAATTATCATACCTTAACGAAATTTTAACGAGGTAATTGAACATTTGTTAAAAATAATGAAGTTTGAAGAGAATTATTTGAAATTATGACCGTAATCTTGAAAACTTTAACAATATCTTTGAAATTTTGACAGTAATGTTTGAAATTTTAACGGTATAATTAAAAATTTGATAATAATAATGAAGGTTTTAGAGAATCATTTAAAAATTTTACAGTAATCTTGAAAATAGTATCTTTGAAATTATGACAGCATGTTTTAAATTTTGACGAGGTAATTGAACATTTGTTAATATTTATGAAGTTTTTAGAGAATAATTTGAAATTTTGACAGTAATCTGGAAAGTTTTATCAATATCTTTGAAATTTTGGCGGGATATTTAAAAAATTGATAATGATTATAAAGCTGAAATTCTGAAATTTTCACGGGGTACTTAAAAATTTGATAATAATAATGAAGTTTTGGAGAATCTTTGAAATTTTGGCAGGATATTTGAAAGTTTGATAACAATATTGAAGTTTTTAGAGCATCACTTAAAATTGTAATAGTAATCTTGAAAATAGTATCAGTATATTTGATATTATGACAGCATGTTTGAAATTTTGACGAGGTAATTGAACATTTGTTAATGTTAATAAAGTTTTAACACAATTATTTGAAATTTTAACAGTAATGTTTGAAATTTTGACGGGATAATTAAATATTTGTAAATAATAATGAAGGTAATAATGAAGGTTTTAGAAAATTATTCAAAATTTTGACAGAAATATTAAAATTTGTATCTATATCTTTAAAGTTTGGTAGGATATTTGAAAATTTGATAACAATAATGAAGTTTTTAGACCATTATTTAAAATCTAGACAGTAATATTGAAAATATTATCAGTATCTTTGAAATTATGACAGCATGTTTGAAACTTTGACGAACTAATTGAACTTTTGTTAATATTTATGAAGTTTTAAGAGAATTATTTGAAATTTTGACAGTAATCTTAAAATTTTTATCAATATCTCTGAAATTTGGACAGTAATGTTGGAAATTTGACGAGATAGTTATTAAATTGATAATAATGATGACGCTTTTAGAGAATTATTGGAA
Source organism: Othius punctulatus (assembly GCA_951805005.1). Taxonomy (NCBI): domain Eukaryota; kingdom Metazoa; phylum Arthropoda; class Insecta; order Coleoptera; family Staphylinidae; genus Othius; species Othius punctulatus. The sequence continues at coordinate 16,146,652 of OX638138.1, forward strand.
ATTTTGACAGTAATCTTGAAAATATTATCAGTATTTTGAAATTATAACCGCATGTGTGAAATTTTGATGAGGTAATTGAACATTTGTAAATAATAATGAAGTTTGAGGAGAATTATTTGAAATTTTGACAGAAATCGGGCAAACTTTAACAATATCATTGAAATTTTGACAGTCATGTTTAAAATTTTGCCGGTATAATTATAAATTTGATAATAATAATGAAGGTTTTAGAAAATCATTAAAAATTTACAGTAATGACAGTAATCTTGAAAATAGTATCAGTATCTCCGAAATTATGACAGCATGTTTGAAATTTTGACGAGGTAATTGAATATTTGTTAATATTAATGAAGTTTTAAGACAATTATTTGAAATTTTGACAGTAATGTTTGAAATTTTGACGTGATAATTAAACATTTGATATTAATAATGAAGGTTTTAGAGAATTATTCAAAATTTTGACAGAAATATTGAAAATTTTATCAATATCTTTGAAAGTTTGGTAGGATATTTAAAAATTTGATAACAATAATGAAGTTTTTAGAGCATTATTTAAAATCTAGACAGTAATCTTGAAAATATTATCAGTATCTTTGAAATTATGACAGCATGTTTGAAATTTTGACAAACTAATTGAACTTTTGTTAATATTTATGAAGTTTTAAGAGAATTCTTTGAAATTTTGAGAGTAATCTTGAAAATTTTATCAATATCTTTGAAATTTGGGCAGTAATGTTGGAATTTTGACGAGATAGTTAAAAATTTGATAATAATAAAGACGCTTCTAGACGGAGTCTAATTTTGACAGTAATCTTGAAAAATTTAACAATATCATTGAAATTTTGACAGTATTGTTTGAAAGTTTGACGGTATAATTATAAATTTGATAATAATAATGAAGGTTTTAGAGAATCATTTAAAATTTTGACAGTAATCTTGAAAATAGTATCAGTATCTTTGAAACCATGAGAGCATGTTTGAAATTTTGACGAGGTAATTGAATATTTGTTAATACTAATGAAGTTTTAAGATAATTATTTGAAATTTTGACGCGATAATTAAACATTTCATAATAATAATGAAGGTTTTAGAGAATTTTTCAAAATTTTGACAGCAATATTTAAAAAATTTTCAATATCTTTGAAAGTTTGGTAGGATATTTGAAAATTTGATAATAATAATGAAGTTTTTAGAGCATTATTTAAAATCTAGACAGTAATCTTGAAAGTTTTATCAATATCTTTGAAATTTTAAATTGATAATTGAAATTTTTAAAGAAAAGCAATTGAAATTTGATTAGAAATGAAAATAAAAATCGTGACAGCTGTAATGGAAATATTAATAAAAGTAATAGAAATTTGCCAAACAAATACTCCGAGAGATCAAAGGCGAAATCACCTGTCTATAATCATCCACTATAGTCATCCTCTAACTTGATCCCAAAATCATGAATAAAGGAAATCATGAGAAAATCATGAGAAATCATGAGAAAATGAAATCATGAATAAACATGATGATTCAAATTTGTGTTCTAAATAAATAAACAATTATATCTGACACGTAGCATTTAGGGGATGATTATTCTTGTACCCACCCTCGCACCCTCCAATTTTACACGAATAATGATCAATAATTTATCTGAACTTGTTTTTAAAAATCATTAACTAACAGATGATTATTAATAAAAATGTAAACGATGATTTATTTGCTCCTGGTTTAAAATGCTTATGCCAACCACTCATTTTCAAATCTTACAAGAATAATCATTAAAACTTCATCTGAAATTGTTGTAAAAAATGTTCAAGATACAGATGATTAATAATGAAATATCAATCTAAAGTTGTTATCATTACAATGATCGTCTGTAATTATGTTCGAAAATATTTAAGCAATAATATCGCGATACGGTATAATATAAATTACAATTGCAATTATAGGTAATATAGGTCGATGCCAGATAATATGTCACATTTCACATAAAACCGAAATCCTGTCGGACTGGTCAACAGAAATGCAAATTCATCTCTTCGAGCATCATGGTTTATTGAGGTACGATAGTGAGTTTAAAATCCCTGAGAAATGCGGCTTTTTATTCCAAAGCTCTTCATTACTAAGGGAAAAAGGAATACATGGAATACATACATGGATGTATGGCTCAAAACAGCTCCCGCGGGTTTGGGATGCATTTTCATTGGTCCAATTCCATCAGTAGAGGGATTTCTGTTTTATGTGAAAAGTGACATATTATCTTTTCATCGACTACATATTCTACTAGATATTCACAATCTAATTTTTATAAATTAATTTCTAGAAATTCCTCCGATAAACGAAAACTGCACGTCAAAAGACCAATGAATGCCTTCATGGTATGGGCCCAAGCTGCTAGGAGAAAATTGGCTGATCAATACCCTCAACTACACAATGCTGAATTGTCCAAAACACTTGGAAAGTTATGGAGGTAAGAATATTTTGTTGTAGTTTATTTTACCGATTTTGTGGTTTGTTTTTCTACGTTATACTAATTACTTATAGCAAGTATAATTAATGGTTTTACTGTAATCTGATAAGGTTGTAATCAATAGTTTAAGTTTAGTCATTAGTAAAATGTCTTTAGTAGTCTAGTTGAGAGGTGACAATGACTTATCGCTCTATATTACCAGAATTCGACGTACGTTTTACATTTCATTTCACTTTTTACATTTACATGCGAACGAACATACAAAATGCGATACTTAGTTCGAAAAATATACTTGTAACATTGAATTCTTCATTTCTATAATATTCTATATCATTTCATTAATTAGATAAATAATAAAAAAATCTCCTTGCTGATATTTTACACCGAACGTATGTAAATAATCAAATATGGATATACTTCATAAAATTCATTTACATGTATTCCATTAATGAGTTCTTCTTCAGGGAATAATTCACAATCTGGTGTAAAGCGTATTCAAAATATACACATCATTGAAATGAATGAATCCTTATCAATAAGATGTATGTTTAAATGCAGCGGATATTGTAAACGATAAAGGAGCTAAAAGTCACAGAGTCGATCGTTGACCGCAAAGCAGTCTCATCTCCTTGCTTGTGATGGACCGACTATATCGTGACCTTTTACTGATAGGCACAATTTTTTTTATATATATAACTCTGTAATACGGCATGTATTTTCCATCTCGATATGGACATATTTCACATGTTTATTACAATTATAATTGACAAGCTGGGGAAGATAATTGAGCATTTTAATAATTACTTACTTCAGTGGAAATATATCTTAGCCAGATAATAATTTTAAACGATTTTCAGTTAGTTTCGATCCCGCAGAACAAAAGTTAACCATTGCAGCTGTGAGCACATTTTTTAATGAGTCATTTTATTCAAGTCGATTGTAATCTCGTGATCCTTGAGAATCGATGACTGAACTAATTTAAGTCGATTATAGAAATGTAATGCATTTCCGCTTACACAATTGAAAACATTAATTAACTTGTAATATTTTGTTGACAATTAATTTTATATGTCGTTAATATTTTGGTCTATTTAGAATTAGTATATATCCTGATTAATCAAAATATCCTGATTAATCAAAACTCATTCATTTTTCTATAAGTAGGTACATTACGTAAATACAACATCATGGTTATTTTAGTATTCTAAGATAGAAAGTTTCATAGAAGATAAGTGCCATTTTGAATTAAAGAGAAAATATAGCATTGGTCTAGAGGAGAAAGGTAAAGTCAAATTTTTTAAATATTTGATTTTTTAGCATCAATGTATTTACATCTTGTATCAAAACATATATTTTTTTTAAATAGAGATATTTACAAAATCCATTTTTTTTAAATTGTACTTTTTTCTGTAAGAAAAAATGAACTTGAAATGATGAATAATGGCCACTTTCTCTTGTATACCACCGACATACTTTATAAATGAACTGAACCATAACTGAAACGTTAAAATTTGAAAATAAAAATTGGCAGATTTTGTGTAGCAATTGGCATTTACGTTTACCACATTCCTATATAAATTATTTGATTATGGAAATTTGGTTACTTAGAATGTTTGAAAATTACCTCATTATTTTGACAAAAAATGGCATACACAAACAAAAACATACATTAAAAAAATGATGTGGGTAGCATATTAATATGACTAAAATGGTTGTGGTGGTTTCTACCATTCCATATTCTCTTTGATATTCTCTCAGTTAGACATCTCCTCTGTTACAAGAATAATTAGGAAGAGGACGATAAGTAAAAGGACAATCACTTTACATAATATTTGTCTTGTCGTACAGTGAAAGGGTTTATTATAAGGTTATGTTAAACCGCGTTCTAAAAGAGGGGTTATTATAAGGTTAGGTTAAAATGCATTCTCAAGGAGGGTTTATTATAAGGTTAGGTTAAACCACGTTCTAACCTAGCCTTATAATAAACCCTCAATAAATTATTATAAGGTTAGGTTAAAACCTAAAGGTAAAAATAAAATAGATATTTATTCAACAATCATTTAACATGATATTTGTCTTGTCGTACAGTAAAAGGCTTTATTAGAAGGTTATGTTAAAACGCGTTCTAAAAGAGGGTTCTTATAAGGTTAGTTTAAAATGTATTGTCAAGGAGGGTTTATTATAAGGTTGGGTTAAACCACGTTCTAACCTTCCCCTTATAATAAACCCTCAGTGAACTATTATAAGATTAGGTTAAAACGCGTTGTAACCTAACCTTATAATAAACCCTATTACTGAACGACAAGACACATATCATGTTAAATGATGAATGAATAAATATCTATTTTATTGTATTAAAATTATATTCTATGTACAGTTGATGTAAAAAAAGAATTTAGATTTTTAAATTTACAATGTTTCACTAAAGAAAATTATTTGTTCCAATATTTTTAGCACATTTTTTTTAATAGAAATTAAATCTTGAAAATGTTTCTGGATTAGGCATTTATATTTACAATACAATTTTAATACAGTTTGTTCAAAACTGTTTGGTCCTTTAGTTTTTTTTTCAGTTTGATTTGAAATTTTTATTAACTTAGATTTATGCTTTATACTTAACGCAGATTTATTATAAGTAGGTATCGTGTAATTTTTTTGAATATTTGAGGTATATACTGAAACTATTTTCTTAGAAATTTTGTTCATCTACTTAAAAAAAAAATTAACATTTTTGCCACTTTTCGTAATATATAACATTTGCTAATATAATGTTCACATTTCTTTTAATTTTTGTTATTATTATTGGCATATTTTGTAAAATTTTGTAGCATTCGTGGCACATTTTGGAAATTTTCAAATTCCAAATAACTATTTGACAGTTTTTAAAATATTTACGTCATGTTACGCAACTTTATTGATTATAATCAATGAAGTTGCGAAATAATTATTTGACTGAAACTCTTGAAAATTTAGTATATTTGTTTGTAAGGAGGTATCTTTTGATATTATTATTAATTTCTGTGCAATGCATTGGTTAATATAATGTTCACAGTAGTTGAACTTTATGATACTTTCAATACATATTTTTGTTAATATTATTGGCATATTTTGGATTATTTTTAAAACTTTTGCGAAATCTTATGTAACTTCATTAATTATATGACCAAAATTCCTGAAAATGTAGTATATTCATTTATATATTTTGATAGTATTATTAAATTTTCTGCAATTGCAACGTTGTTTAATATAATGTTATTAGTTTTGAACATTCTGATACTTTAAATATTCATGTTCATATTATTGGCATATTTTGGAAAATTTTGTGGCTTTCGTGGCATAGTTTCGCAATTTGCTAAACTATTTGACTATTACTCGTCTATTTGACTAAAATTCAGGAAAATTAAGTATATTTATTTGTATATTTTGGTATTATTATTAAATTTTCTGCAATTTCAACGTTGTTTAATATAATGTTATTAGTTTTAGAACTATCTGATACTTCTATTATTTTTCGTACTATTATTGGCATATTTTGGAAATTTTTGAGGCATTTTGGCATATTTTGGAAATTGACAAACTCCAAAGAACTTTTTGATAGTTTCTAGAATATTTACGACTTGTTATGTAACTTTATTGACTACTGAAAATTTAGTATATTTGTTTCTAAATAGGTATATTTTTAGATTATGTATTATTAATTTCTCTGCAATTTCAACGTTGGTTATTATAATTTTCATAGTTTTTTAACTTTCTGATAGTTTTAATACATATATTTGTTGAATTGTTCTTGCCCTTGCATTATTTTTGATATTTTCAAACTCCAATATACTGTTTAATATATTGTTCTCAGTTTTTTTAATTTTCTGATACTTTGAATATTTTTGTTACTATCATTGGCATATTTTGGAAATTTTTGTGCCATTGGTGTCATATTTTGGCAATTTTCAAAGTCTCCAAAGAACTTTTTGATAGTTTCTAGAATATTTACAACATGTTATGTAACTTCATTGATTATTTGAATGAAATTCCTGAAAATTTAGTATATTTGTTTATAAGTAGGTATGTTTTGATTTTATTATTAATTTCTCTGCAATTTCAGTATTGGTTAATATAATGTTCACCGTTTATGAACTTCCTGATACTTTTAATACATATTGTTGTTAATATTCGTGGCATATTTTTAAAATTTTAAAACTCCAAAGGACTTTTTGACAGTTTTTTAAATCTTTACGAAATATTATGTAACTTTATTAATTATATGGCTAAAATTCCTGAATATTTAGTGGTATTTATTTGTATACTTTGATATTATTATTAAATTTTCTGCAATTTCAACGTTGTTTAATATAATCTTTTTAGGGTTTGAACTTTCTGATATTTTTGTTCCTATTATTGACATATTTTGGAAAATTTTGTTGAATTCGTGGCATAGTTTGAAAATTTTCAAATTCCAAAGAATTTTTTGATAGTTTTTAAAATAGTTACGACATGTTATGTAACTTCATTGATTATGTGACTGAAATTCCTGAAAATTTAGTATGTTTGAATGTAAACTTTATTGACCATTTAACTGAAAATTCAGAAAATTAAGTATATTTATTTGTATATTTTGATATTATTATTAAATTTTCTGTAATTTCAACGTTGTTTAATATAATATTATCAGTTTTTGAACTATCTGATAGTTTTATTATTTTTCTTACTAGAATTGGCATATTTTGAAATTTTTTTGATGCATTCGTGGCATATTTTGGAAATTTTCAAACTCCAAAGAATTTTTTTGACAGTTTATAGAATATTTACATGTTATGTAACTTCATCAACTATTTTACTGACATTCCTGATAAGTTAGAATATTTGATTTGTAACTAGGTATATTTTGATATTATTATTAAATTTTCTGCAATTTTAACGTTGTTTAATATAATGTTCTCAGTTTTTGAACTTTTGATACTTCTGATTTTGGAAACTTTTTAGGCAATATTTTGGAAATTTACGAACTCCATAGAACTTTTTGACAGTTTCTAGACTATTTACGACATGTTATGTATCTTCATTGATTATGTGACTGAAATTCCTGAAAATTTAGTATATTTGAATGAAAATATTTAAATTTGGTATTATTATTAATTTCTCTGCAATTTGAACGTTGGATAGCATAATGTTCACAGGTTTTGAACTTTTGATACTTTTAATACTCTTAATATTATTGGCAGGATTTGGAAATTTTTAAACATACTTTTAAAGTTGCCAATTCTTGTCATATTTAAAAAAAAATTAAAACTCCAAACAGTTATTTTGACAGTTTCTAAAATCTTTACGAAATGTTATGTAACTTCATTGTTATGTCACTCCAAAAGCAGTAGAAGTACAATAAAAGTTTATTATTTTTATTATTATTAAAGTTAAATGGTTCATAAGGCATTTCTCCATTTACCAGCTACATAAATAGTTTTAAAATATCGAAGTAATTTATCATACTGGGAATATTATCGCGAAGCACTGATATTTGCTGGAAATGTACCCAAGTGATGAAAGCTTGCCAAAAATAAGCAACATTACCTCGACCTAATATGCATTTTGAAATAGAACTGTTATAAATTCAGAATAAATTAATATTAATAACACAAAAGAATTGCAATCAAATTATATATAAATTATAAGCAATTCAAATTATGAAATCGTAATTATAAATAGTTACAAAGTTACAAACCGAAATTTGAACTATGTCATTTTATAATCAATGTTCTGTAGTTCTTTTGCAATCAAATTATATATAAATTATATGTATTTCAAATTGTGAAAAGGTAATTATAAATAGTTAGTTACAAAAGTGACTAACCGAAATTTGAAATTTGTCACTTTATAATCAATGATCTGCCGTTCATTTTCTTGTACTGTCTAAAATCAGAATTTAATTGCTATTCGTACTGGAAGTACTGGAATAATAATTAAACAATTTTAGTATTGTATTGCTGTATTGCTACCGTATTGCTACTGAAGATTGCTGCATTGCGGTCGAAATGTGCATTTAGTCAGTAAATGTTTCTTTGTGAAAAAATATTGTTAAAAATTGAATTTTTAAAAATTTATTTTTTAATGTTAATCCGGTCAATAGTTATTTTATCTTTATATTTTAAAATATTTATTTACTTAAGATATTTTGATTGTGAATATATATATATATATATATAAACAATCTTTATTGGGCTATCGACCCCATGGGGTCTTTCCGCCTTGACTGTGAATATTATTTTAGAATAATTTATTTTATCATTATAAAATTATTTAATAATTAAATTAAAAAAAAAAAAATTAAAATAATATATAAATTATATTTTAAAGGAAATAAGATGTTCCGTATTTTATTTTCTAATATAAATATTGGACAAGGTATGAACTCAAGACTTTAAATTTACAATTGGAAACCTTTGTTAATATGCCACTAGAGACGAATAAATATTTACTAATATTATTAGTATTTGCCGTTCAGATATTTGTATAATTTGTAGGAACTAATAGCATCTATAAGTTTATATACAGCGATAAAACGCAGCTTCACTACGATACAATATCTTAATATTAACAAGAAAACATTTAGTGCATTTTAATTAGTTATGCTTTCAAGGAAACCATATTATGGTTTTATTATAAGCAGCGATGTGTCATTCATGATGAAGATATGGAATCTTACAATGTGCAGCTAATTAAACGAACTGGTATGAAATTGGAACGCATGAGGTATTAATGTTATTTATTTTGTAATCGCTGCTAATGTAACACATATTTATTTCATATTATAGAACCTTGATATTATCATCACCGTTTACAAAAAAAATCATCTTATTACATTACATACAGTTAAAATGATCCAATTATAAATAAAATGTGTTTTTTTCTGAAACCGGGGCGATAGTAGCACTTTCGCTTCACAAATGAGGCACGAAAATTGCATTTCCCTGACTAGTCACGAAAACTGCATTTCCCTCAATAGTAACGAAAATATATACACATTATTTTCTAAAGTTTTATTGAATATTAATATTTAGGGTTGATTTTTCCACATTGGATATGTTAATCCCGGACAACAAAGAACTTTTATTTCGGATAATAACATTCTTTTCCGTGTTAACTATCATCGCATATGAACAAATAGAAACTTTATTTTCTTTGTAGTTTATATTCATCACCAACTGCCAAATGAGAAGTTTTAGATTTTAAACATCCAACAACTTCACCGTCTTTCGTGCTGTCAGTGTTATTTTCCTCTTCCTGTATTGGGTTAGCAGTCGTCAGTTGATTTACTAAAAAAAATACTTTTTAGTTTAAAAACTATCTAAAATGAAATAAAATAATAAATTTTCTACCTTCAACATAACAAATTCTTCACCTCAAACCTCTCTAAGAAATCTGTCGATTTCAATGCGGGACAACACTTTTGATTTCTTAGCTTGATTTTGTTTGTTTGCTTGACTTTGTCTGTTTAAGTACGCTTTTTGAACTGGCTGATATCAATATTCCTTTTATTGATAATGTCGACGTAAGCATGGAATAAAGACTCCAAAGAGTTGATACCTTATAATTATGTTTAGTTTTATCCACAAAGTAAGCTAAAAGAATGTCTTCTGTAATTTTTCTAACATTCTTTACACCAAGCTTACAGCCTTACACCAAACATTAAAGGCATCATAAACAAAGTTATATAGGAAATCGGTTCAGTGACATCAGCAATAATAAATAAAAACTAAAAGAAAACAGTTTTGCACCATTGGTTTAAAAAATTAATAAAAAAATAAAAATAGTACCTCGTTAATAAAATTAAACAAGGTACTTATTTGGAGTGGACTAAACCATAAGGTTTGAGGTGAAATGCAGGACCCTGTATAATTTAATACTAAATAAAACAAGTTACTTTATGAGTCTCTCATACATTTTAGACTATAGTTTCGACTACTTAGGTAATCATTATCAAACACTTTGTTTGATAATGATTACATAAGTAGTCGAAACTATCGTCACAAATAAATAAATTTATGTCATACTCACAAAGTAACATGTTTTATTTATAATTGATAAAATGTATCACGAAGTAAACTCCAGCACAATTCACAAAGATAATTTAATATGTATCGCAAGATTTAACTCAATAGTACTAATATTGATTGATTTAATTTTTAACTAATTTAAAATCTAAATATAGAATCAGGTTGTTTCTTATCACGAACGGAAATACAAAGTTCAGTACTTCTCAGAGCCCTGGAGATTTTAAATGTTATCGTGTTGTTGACGATAAATAGTTTCGTTGGTAAATATAAAATATTGTATTTTTACATTCGAACGGTAAAACTATTTTTAGCAATCGCCTCACAATAATATATTATTGTTATTTGCAACGAAAATTGATTTCGTATGACATTAATACGGTTTTATTTATTAATTTTATTTCATTGTACAAATTCCTATGCATTTTTTATATCAAACACTGCACCTGTATTTTTTTCTTCATATTTGGTACTTGAAATGCAAAATAAAGAAAAAACAAATCTCAATTTTCAAATGTACATTTAGGTTTTAGATTTATTACAAATTTTATACTTTTAATGAACAATATTACAACCTACTCTTGAAGTCCTCACTTTAAATTTTGAGCTTGATGTAGAGAGCCGATTGTTTTCAGTTTAAGAATTGCCAAACTTGAAATAATTTTATACAAATTACAAACTTTTAAGACAATTTACAAAATAAAATGCTGAATTTTGGCCACAGGAAATTCATTATGCACAGAGAAAATACGTATTCAAATTTTGTACTTTAGATGGCTAATACAACAAAAATCAAACATATAACTTTCTGCATTGACAAGTATGGGTTAGCTATTACTGAAATTTCTGAAAATTCATTATTTACAAATTTGTTATCAGATTCATGTACAGTACACCTGAAACTAATTTTCCTGAAAATTTTACAAAGTTTCAGTATTAAATAAAGAGAAAATCAAACATATAACTTTTTGCATTGACAAGTATGGGTTAGCTTTAACTGAAATTTCTGAAAATTTATTATTTGCAAATTTGATATTAGATTCATGTACGGTACACCTAATACTAATTATCCTGAAAATTTGACAAAGTTTCAGTATTAAATAAGGGAAACTATCAAACATATAACTTTCTGCAATGACAAGTATGGGTTAGCTATTGCTGAAATTTCTGAAAATTTATTATTTGCAAATTTGATATTAGATTCGTATAGAGTACATCTGAAAAGAATTCTCCTGAAAATTTGACAAAGTTTTAGTATTAAATAAAGGAGAGAATCAAATATATAACTTTCTGCATTGACAAGTATGGGTTAGCTATTGCTGAAATTTCTGAAAATGTATTATTTGAAAATTTGATTTTAGATTCATGTACAGTACACCTGAAACTAATTCTTCTGAAAATTTCACAAAGTTTAAGTATTAAATAAGGGAGAAAATCAAACATATATCTTCCTGCATTGACAAGAATGGGTTAACCATTAAGAACTGAAATTTCTGAAAATTTATTATTTGCAAATTTGATATTAGATTCGTGCACAGAACACCTGAAAATAATTATCTCACTAATTCTGACTTATGGTTACAGTAAATTCGTTATGCATGCTTTTCAAATAATTTAAACAATATAAGAATTACTTAAAAAGTATTAAAAACATTGTTGAACAATTACAAAACATAACTTTGTTGGTATTTTATGACATGAAATAATACTGCTCATACGTGTACATTTTTCCGAACTTTGAACGGATTAGAATTGGAAAACCTTGTATTTAGTTTTCCCGAACTACCTAGGTACTGCTATTTTTTGCAAATTAGTACTGATCAAATATTAAAAAAACCTTGACTCAGTGCGAAACGATTGTTTCAGTGCTAAGGGGTTGCCAATAAAGGGTCGAATATAAAATAAGGTTTAAGAATTCTGCTAAAAAATAATTCAAGATTAGATCGATTATAGATTTTAAAATATAAGCTTCAAAGTACTTGATATGGTTGTTAATCGTAGATATAATTCATGTTATTATACACATATTAAAATTCTGATTAAATTTGTTTTTGGCACTAATTAAACGATAATAACTTTGACAATGTTGCTAGGTGGTGATATGTATTTCTGTATAACAATATTATAGATAATATTGGAAGTAAGTAATAGAATTGCACGACATAGTTGACATGTTTTGATATAAACATATTTGAATTATAAATAATGGAATGAGGCAATAAAGTTAACAATACTCAGCACAATATATTGAATATATATTTACACCAAATGATATCTTCTAATTCAACAAAATATGTAGTATTAATATAAACTTAACATACAAAACGATAGGCTCTAAATTAAAAAAATGGATTATTAATATAAACTTAATATGCGTAACATGCAAAATAATAACACGAGGTTTTTTATAAATAAAATGCTGTTCATAAATCATAATAAGTTAATATTAAAAAATATGCACAATAGAAAAAAAAATGCAAATATGCATTTGCCATGCATTACGTTAGTTTTGATTTGATGATCATCTTATTTTTCATTTGTTGGAAATTTTATCGAATTTCCTAGAATTGTGGAGACATTTTTTTGTTACTTTTCTGGAATATTAGATAATTTTCGAAATCTCTAGCTTTGAGATTAAAATTCATAATTTTTTTAGAAATTATTGTAACTAAACGGATATGAATAATAAATATGATGTTTATAAAAATAGAATTGTGTACAAAATTCAAACACAAAAACATACACAAGTACACAAGGAAACAGCCAAGCAGAAACGAAAGATCGATAATAGACTACCACCTAATTAATAGAAACAGCTGGAACAAAATAATGAATATAAGTGATACAAGGCAAGCTGAAATAGGAAGTGACCACCGCCTATTAAAAATGGACATGAGTTTGAAGAAAATACAAAAAACAGACAAGAGGTGGATCAAAGTTAAAGAAAAGATAAAAGCCTACAGATTAAGAGAAACACAAACACAAGAGAAATACAAAGAGATATTACAAATAAAATTCAGAGAGAGCAAAATGAAGCTAAACATAGAAGGAAAATAGGAAATATCCAAAATAAATATAGTAGAAGCGGCAAAGGAAACCTGAGGACCAACAAAAAATGGAAACAGGGAAATGAAACAGACAAACTGGTGGACAGAGGAAGTCAAGAAGGAGATAAAAGACAAAAAAGAGAAAAGGAAAAGATACCTACAAACAAACAAAAATAGAAGACTATGAAAAATACAAAGAAAAGAGAAACAAAACGAATTCAATAATAAAATAAGCAAAACAAAAGTCATGGACGAGATTTTGTGACAGAATGAATGAGAAGTTTGGGCAGAACCAAAAACTATTCTACGGAATATTAAAGCAACTAAAATTTAAAAAAAAGAACACAACAAACTTCAAACTTCTTTTATTGGATATGAATTACATGTGAGGTCAAGACAATATAAATTATGAAAACACTACATTTTATGTAGAAAAAATCCCGTACTGTATAGAAAGCATGCTCTTTTAAGTGTTCGCTAAGTTGCTTTTTGAAACTGTGCATTTTCTGGTGCTGCCATTGTACTGGAAGATGATTCAGAATTTTTATCCCCACCGATCTTGGATCTGTAAGGTGAAGTCTATTTGATGGGACGACTAGATGATGCTGCGACCTCGTCCCATAATCATGCACAGTACTCCTAGATGGAAGATTGCGCCTAGTTTTCCACGTTCGTACGGCATGTTGAAGAATATAGACTGATGTCATCGTCAGTATACCTTTTTGCTTAAATAGCTGTCGACAAGACGTCATCTGTGGTACTCCCATTATCGCACGTATAGCTTTTTTTAGCAAAATAAATAGTTGGGATGCATGAGCTGAAAGCCTACAAGCTTCAATTCCCTAAGACATCCGACTGTAGAAGATAGCATAGTAGGTGGTTATAGCTGCCTGGATGTTTACGATGTCCTTCATTCTTCTGATTGCGTAGATACTTGATGCCAATTTCATACACAAATTTTCAACGTGTGCTTTCCATGTCAATCGACTGTCTAAATGTATTCCAAGGAATTTTGGCGAATCCTTGGATACTTGATGCAGCCTACTGGAGGTAAGAAGGAGTACATTTGTTTTGGCTGTATTAAGGCAAAGCTCATTCGCATCGAACCATTCACATGCATTGCCACTAGCTGTACTTAGCTTTTGTTGTGCTACTTCAGTATTTTTGTCTGATACCAGTAAAGTTGTACCGTCTGCGAACATGAAAGTATGGCATTTAAGATTGGTCGGCAGGTCGTTAATGTATATGATAAATAGTATCGGCCCCAGTATAGATCCCTGTGGGACTCCTCGCCGTATGTATTTTGTATTGCTCTGTTCTCCATTAAAATCAACAATTTGTGCTCTATCTTCTAGGTAAGACGTCATAAGCCGCAACGAAATGCCTTTGAATCCATAGTGGTCTAGTTTTACCAGAAGAATTTTATGTGACATGCAGTCAAATGCTTTACTCAAGTCACAAAATTGAGCAAAACATAACTTATGATCTTCCATTGCCTGGTAGATGTTGTCTAGAAGATTCATTATTGCATCCGTTGTATTTAAGTTTCTCTGAAATCCGAATTGACTCTCTGTTATGTATTTGTTTTCTCCGAAGAACCTTGTTATTTGTTTGAGAATTATCAATTCGAGAATTTTTGAGAAGGTTGGTAGTATTGATATGGGTCTGTAGTTGCTTCTTTCGGATCGACCGTCTTGTTTTAATATTGGTACTACTCTAGCTATTTTTAGTCTTTGGGGGAAGATTCCAGTACTCATGGATGAGTTCGTAATATCTGCTAGAGGTTCTGATATTGCATGTGCGACATACTTTATTAATTTAGAATCAATTGAGTAGATGTCCTTGGGTGTTTTACTTTTGATGCTACCAATAGCACTTTCAATCTCAGCTGGTGTGGTTGGGTTGAAAAACATGGTGATGCCTTTTGTTTTTACCTTTAGCACTGTCTGTTTCGTTAGTTTGTTTTGTATTGATTGCACCAGATTATTGCCAATACTACAGAAGAAATCATTGAAGTCCCTGCAATTTAGAGATCCATCGATGGTACATCTTTTCGTGCCTCTGCCAGTTTCACGGTTAATAGTGGTCCATAGTTCCTTTGATTTGTTTGATGGTGCATTAATTTTATGAATTATGTTGTTTTGTTTCTCTATTTTAACATGGTTTAAGTATGATTCATTATATTTTAGATAGATATTGTATATGACTTCATCTTCCGTGTTTTTATATGCATCGAAGATAAGTTCTAATGTTTCTTTTATATGCCTTGTTTCATTAGATATGTTTGCCCATATTCTTGATTCATTTCTAGTATACTCTAGAGGAAAGGCCTCTTCAAAATATAGGCAAAATGTTTTGAGAAACTTATTAAATTTAATATTGGCATCATCTTCTGCGTATACTGATTTCCACTCTTCTTGTTTCAGTGAGAGGACAATTTTTTCCTTATTTTGCGTTTGCGTAACTAGTCGTTTTGTGGATTGCAGCTGTGTTGTAAATATATAATATTTGATGAGCAATGTGGTCAGATATTGCAGTGTTAATTGTTCGTCCTTCCGAACATATGATATTCGTAAAGATATTATATATGCATGTGTTTTTAGTTTTTTTTTATTTTAGTTGCTTCGAATATTTTTCTATCCAAGGAATATGATTTTGAAGTATTTGATAGGTCTGCTGACCGTTTAGTATCCTCGCGAAGGTCTACATTGAAATCTCCAGCAACCACAATATTTATTTCTAAATCAAAATTCGTGAGAATGTAATCCAGGGCTTCACTAAGTATTATTAGATATGCTTCTAAGTTTGCACTTGGCGATCTGTTTGACGAGATTATAATCAAGTTAAGTTGCTGATAGCAAGTAACAGAAGGCTAAATGAGGTGGTATGGACACATAGATGAATGTGAGAAGAAAGCAACACTAAGAAAATATACGAGGCAAGAGCAACAGGAAAACAACAAAGAGGAAGACCGAGAAAAGAATGGAACAGCGCAATAAAAGAAGAGGCCACAAGAAAATGGAACATTCAGAAGATTTGTCACCTGGTAGACATGTGCTTAGTTTAAGAAATTAATAACATATAGCTAACTTAGGATAGATATAATTAGGAACCCTTCCTCATTAGGGAGTTAACGAATAATTTGCAGAAGTAGAAAATTTCTGTTTTTTTGTTCTTCCATTTCTAACCCGAGTTATTTCACGATTCATTAATCTCCAAGTCGGGAAGCCGCCAACACGTGTAATTGTTACGGAGGAGCAGAGTCGTTGTTTTTTGTGATTTTAATAGGACGCACGTATTGCCGGTTGGGTGTGGTAATAGTGAAGACATTAAACTGAGGCAGTTAGCCAAAAAGCAACGGAATCAATCTTATTTTGGCATACGGCACGACAGTCATGGTACGTAATGACACGGAATGTGCCTATCAGCAACGATCGGCCAAATTAATATCCGCGCCACATTAAGCAGCATCGGCGGTGTTTTTGAGACTGCCTCCCGTCGAGTCGGCCTACGTTGATTGCATGCACACACGCGGACAGCCACAACACGATCCTTGCGGGGGTTTGTCATGCCTTGCATCCGTCATTGACCATTATGCCAATCATATATTTAACGTCGTTTATTATTATAACTAATTAAATCCTCCTAAATTTTTTACGAGCTAGAAACATACTAAACATAACTACCATAATTAATCATCAAGATAAATGCAATATTAACAACTTAACTAAATTACAAACTATTATTGCTGGTGGCACAATGAGTCTTGCACGTTAGGAGTTAAAATTTCAATCGATCTCAACCGACTTTTTTGTCAATTTGATGCCTAGATATGTTGTCTCGATTTAACGTATAAAGTAATAAGCTACAATAGACTGAGATCGATCTATCAACCGTGCCAGTATACAATATATAAGAAGACAACAGAACCAATAGGGAAATCAGAAGGATATCAATGGAGGACAAAAAAGCAAAACTAGAAAAGGCTCCAGGCACAGACGATATCACAGCGGAAATGATGAAATACATGGGAGATAAAGGGAAACAGGAATTCCTGGTTATTCTTAATGAAAAAATAAAGGAAAAAATAATACCGGACCAATGCAATAAGGGAATCATACTACCCATCCACAAAAAGGGAGAAACAAAAATATGCGACAACTACAGAGGAATTACCCTCACAAGCATACCAGGGAAAATATTTACAAGGATATTGGAGACAAGACTGAAAGAAAAACTGGACCTACTATTGGGAGAAGAACAACACGGGTTCAGGAGAAATAGAAGTACACAGGACCTGATACACATAATGAGACAACTAACAGACAAGACGATCAGAAAAGGAAAAGAACCACACATATGCTTCATAGACCTGAAAAATGCATTTAACAGAGTAATAAGAGAAGACATATGGAATATGTTAGAAAAAAGAGAGGTATAAAGAGACATGATAAACATAATAAAAGAGCTGTACAATAACAACAGAAACAAAGTAAAAACAGGAACAAACGAATCAGAGGAGTTCAAGACCGAAATTGGACTAAAACAAGGTTGCATTTTAAGCCCTTTACTCTTCGCATCACTCATAGATGAAGCAATAAGGACACGCAAAGAAAGAGCAGCAAACACGATTATAGGATATAGCAAACTGGAAATGATAAAAATACAAATACTTATGTTCGCAGACGACATGATACTAATAGCACACTCAGAAGAAAAGCTCCAACGTAATCTTAATACGAGGGCTGTTTGACGGAAGAGTGACTTTTCAAAGGTTGGTAACACTTTCGTTATAATGATTATGTTGCTAGCTCCTGAGGTCTTTCGGAGGTCTACTGTCAAAATTTGGCACCAATCTGACAGATAGATTATGTTTTATACTTATTTGAAGGAAACTGTTTTCGTTGTTTTGTAAATATGTAAAAAAAAAATTCGAGTGTTGATTAAACATTATTTTCTACGTGAAAAAACAATTAAAGAAACCGAGGAAAAGTTACGTAAATATTATCCAGAATCTGCTCCGTCCCATGGAATGATTTGTAAGTGGTTTCTGCTTTTAAAAGTGGCCATATGAGCACGGTTGATGCAGATCGTCCGAAACCATCATTTACTGTGACTACTCCAGAAATGGTTAATAAACTCTATGACCTTGTAATTGGCAATCGTCTAATAAAAGTTTGTGAGATAGCTAATGAAGTAAACATCTCAACCGAACGGGTATACAATATTTTGCATGAACATTTCATTACGAAAAAGCTATCCGCGAGATGGTTGCCGCGTTTGCTTAATGGTGATCAAATGCGCGCTCGCATTAAGAATTCAGAAGAATGTTTGACCGTTTTCAACGTAACTCAAAGGATTTTTTTCGTCGATATGTCGCAGTAGATGAAACTTGGATACATCATTATACTCCAGAAACAAGAATACAGTCTAAATACTGGATTTCTCCATGCGAATATGCTCCCAAAAAGGCAAACACACTTTTTTCGACCAATAAGGTCATGGCCACAGTTTTTTGGGATTCTAAAGGTGTAATCTTTATTAATTGTTTACAAAAAGTAAAAACCATAACTGGCCAGTATTATGCTGATTATGCAGACATGTATTGATGCCGAACTTGAAAAACAACGACCGCATTTGATGAAGAAAAAAAGTGTTGTTCCATCACGATAATACGCCCTCTCATTCGTCTGCAATTGCTACAACTAAATTGACTGAATTGCATTACGAATTACTGCTTTATCCACCATATTCGCCAGATCTGGCTCCCAGTGATTTCTTCTTATTTCCAAATTTTAAAAAATGGCTGTGTGGAAAAAGATTTCAGGCAAATGAAGAGGAGATAACCGACACAAATGCATATTTTGAAGACTTTCCGAAAGATTACTTTTTGGAAGGTTTAAAAAAATTGTAAACTCGCCGGGCTAAGTGTGTACACTTGAAAGGGTGTTATGTTGACAAATAAAATATATTTTGAAAAGAAAAATAACGTTTTCATTAAAAAGTCACTCTTCCGTCAAACAGCCCTCGTATATACGAAAAAGAACTGTAAAAGGTAAATATGGAAATAAACATCAGCAAAACTAAAACAATGGTAATAGCGTCAAAAGAAAACAAACACAAAATAGAGCTAGAAGGGAAACAACTAGAACAGGTGAATCAATACAACTACCTAGGAGCAATAATAGATGAAAGGGGAAAGATTGACCAAGAAGTCGAAGAAAGAATAGGAAAAGCAGGAAAGATCTACAACACAATAAAAAAAAACGTTTCTAGAGAAAATATAAATTACTAAAGAAATAAAAACTGAGGTGTACAAAAAAATAGTAACGCCCTCTCTAATATATGGAAGCGAATCGTGGACAATTACGGAAAGAAACAAAAGCAAGATCAACGCAATGGAAATGAGATTCCTAAGGAAGCTAGAGGGAATTACAAAAAAAGATAGAGTGAGGAACACAGAAGTAAGGAAACGGCTCAACATAAAGCCAATAACAACAATAATAGAGGAAAGACAGCTAGGTTGGCTAGGACATATACACAGGCTAGAAGAGAATAGAATAACAAAAAGAATACATGAAGTAAAAATACAAGGCAAAAATAAAGTAGGAAGACCGACGAAGGGATGGAATGAACAAACACACCAAGCAGCGGAAAGAAGAGGAATACAATGGAATGAAATAAGAAAATTGGCACAAGACAGGGACCACTGGAAAAGAAGAGTGAAGGAATTAATTACCGAAGACATGTGATTGTAAAATGTATTGTAAATGTAATTGAGCAGTCCGACACCCGAAAAGGTAAAAGGACGATAAATAAAAAATAAAAGTAATAAGATTAAGGACGTACAATTATTACTTAAACTATATATTGTAATGTTTTTGCATCCCCACGTTCGGGCTCCAATTGTAATGTTTGTTTGTATTGCCCTACTTTCGGGACTACAAAATGTTACGTTTTTATTTATTTACTCTTATCTCAGGTTCAATAGTAGGTTCAATCATAACTAAATAGAGTTTTGTTCAAATACTTTAATGAATTGAAAATAACCAAATATTAAAACATCTAATATAAACTGAACTAACAAACCAATCAAAAACAATAGAAAACAAAATTATGAAATAAATATTAAACCATGGCCAACATTAACAAAATAAATCCTATATACACAAGCCAACTTATGTGATAATATGACTCTTGCACTTTACGCAAACTTTCTACTTGCAGTTATCTTCTTGTGGTTCCTTGATTACGTCGTCCTGTTGTCCCTGCTTTCCCGTCTGATCCGTTGTTGATTCCCACAAAAGTAAACATCTACTTTTGTGTGCGAAGTTGAGCGGCTTGAAGTCCTGATTTTTGAATATCTCCGTCACGGCTCCTATCTTGTTGCACTCCTCTCCTGGTTGACTGTCTTCTCCCAGCAATATGTCCAATCGTTGAAACCCCGTTAATATTTTGTAATGTATTCGTATTAGAATCGCAACATCTCCACCCGCGATCCACACGCGTCTCTCCCCCTCGTCAAACTCTTTGTTGATTATTTTCGACTTTCCATTATTTAATTCCCCAAGCGTCTATGCACGAAGTCACCTGTCACCCGTGGTAACCAATCAACAACCTTCATCCGCGGATTGCTTTGTATATTTGTGCATACTTGTTCATATTCACATTTACAATATTTACAATAAATTTTGTTAGCTTGTGCCCTGAAGATTATAATTCTATCTAAAACTTATATAATAATAACAATAAATCTATTCTAATTAATCTAAATAAATACTACAAATACCATCACAATATATTTTTTAATTTCTATATAATTTATCAAAGTGTTGTTCATTTTCCCCCAGAGTTTCAAAGGTTACAATTAAAGCTTAATACCAAGAGAAACTTTAGATGAATCTAGATGAATGAATTTAGATGAACTCCTGAAGCGACTTCAAGAATTTGTTTAGGTATAAGAACAACCTCAAAATGGTACATTTTTGAATGAGCAACGAGTCTAGCCATTTTGCTGTTGCATCAGATATTCTTTGAAATATTCTGAAATTATCGGATATGTTAATTTAACTGGCTTAATGGCAAAAATACGATTAACCATCATTCTTAATTTATCTTCTGTTCTATTCTATCGGCCATAACGGCCATATTTAATTTATAATTAAATAAAAGCTCTGGAAAATCGATAAAATTTTATCTGAATTGATCTCTCTTTATCTGAATGATTCGTAATTTCAATTATGAAATCGGCGTTTCAATTAAAATTTGTCGATCCTAATTTATTGGATCGCAAGTAGTAAGTAAATCCCACATTTAATTTATTTTTCTCGATAGTTGATCTGAGTGGCAACTATTAGTTTTCAATAATATACAATTTTAGATATTAAAGTACGACTAGTAATTTATTTTTGTATACTGGGTAATAACACCCTGTATTATTGTTTGTTTATTTATTGGTTAATTAAGGTCAATTTCTGCTGCTATTACTTCGATGCATTCTGTATGCTGAAAATGGAGGAAATTATTTGGTTCTGTACAGCAGCGTCAAAGTGAAGCGTCAATAGATTTCAAAAGTTCCCTAAACATTTTGTTGAAACATAATGAATATATCAAGATGTTTATGAAATATCATTGAATATGAGAACATTTAAAAAATAGTTTCGGGAAAAAACCAAATTTGTTGGCAAAGGCTTACGAAATTCATTAACATCTATCAAATGTATAATTTCTATTTTTATAAATACTTATCATAACAGTTTCAGAAAACCCAATCCAATTTTCAGGAAACTTAATAAAATATACATTTAGTTTCAATAATTTCTACAAATTTTATGAATTTTCATCTCAATGCTAAAGATTTCGAAAATTATCTAATTATCCATCTGAATGTCAATAGATTTCAAAAGTTCCCTAAACATTTTGTTGAAACGCAAAGAATGTATCAAGATATTTATGAAATATCATTGCATATGAAAACATTTAAAAAAATAGTTTCGGGAAAAAACAAAATTTATTAGCAAAGGCTTACTAAATTCATTTACATCTATCAAATGTATAATTTCTATTTTTCTAAATTCTTATCATAATAGTTTCAGAAAACCCAATCCAATTTTCAGTAAATTTAATAAAATATACATTTAGTTTCAATAATTTCTACAAATTTTATGAATTTTCATCTCAATGCTAGAGATTTCGAAAATGATCTAATATTCCAGAAAAGTAACAAAAAAATGTCTCCACAATTCTAGGAAATTCGATAAAATTTCCAACAAATGAAAAATAATATGATCAGGAAATCAATACTAACGTAATGCATGGCAAATACATATTTACATTTTTTTTTTCTATTGTGCATATTTTTGAATTTTAACTAATTATGATTTATAGCATTTTATTTATAATCAAAATATATCAAAACATGTCAACTATGTCGTGCAATTCTATTATTTACTTCCAATATTATCCATAATATTGTTATACAGAAATACATATCACCACCTAGCATCATTGTCAAATTTATTATCGTTTAATTAGTGCCAAAAACAAATTTTATCAGAATTTTAATATGTGTATACCACAGTATAATAACATGAATTATATCTACGATTAACAAACATATCAAGTACATTAAAGTTTATATTTTAAAATCTATTATCGATCTAATGTCGAATGAATTATTTTTAAGCAGAATTCTTAAACCTTATTATATATTCGACCCTGTATTGGTAACTCCTTGGCACTGAAACATTCGCTTCGCACTGAGTTAAGGTTTTTTAATATTTGATCAGTACTAAGTTGCAAAAAATAGCAGTACCTAGGTAGTTCGGGAAAACTAAATACAAGGTTTTCCAATTCTAATCCGTTCAAAGTTCGGGAAAATGTACACGTATGAGCACTATTATTTCTTGTCATAAAACACCAACAGTGTTATGTTTTGTAATTGTTCAACAATGTTTGTAATTTTTAAGTGACTCTTATATTGCTTAAATTATTTGAAAAGCATGCATAACAAATTTACTGTAACCATAATTCAGAATTAGTAAGAGAATTATTTTCAGGTGTACTGTGCACAAATCTAATATCGAATTTGCAAGTAATAAATTTTCAGAAATTTCAGTAATAACTAATCAATACTTGTCAATGCAGAAAGTTATAGGTTTGATTTCTTTTTTATTTACTACTGGAACTTGCTGTACTGCTGTACACGAATCTAGTATCAAATTTGCAAATATTAAATTTTCAGAACTTTCAGTAATAGCTAACCCATACTTGTCAATGCAGAAAATTATATGTTTGATTTTCGCCTTTATTTAATACCGAAACTTTGTCAAATTTTCAGGAGTATCAGTTTCACGTGTACTGTACAATCAAATCGAATTGGCAAATAAGAAATTTTCAGAAAATTTTAGTAATAGCTAACCCATGCTTGTAGGTGTACTATACACGTATCTAATACCAAATTTGTAAATAATAAATTTTCAGAAATTTCAGTAATATCTAACCCATACTTGTCAATGCAGAAAGTTATATGTTTAAATTTCTCCTTTATTTAATGATAAAACTTTGTCAAATTTACAGGAGAATTAGTTTCGGGTTTATTGTATACAAATTTAATATCACATTTGCAAGTAATAAATTTTCAGAAATTTCAGTAATAGCTAACTCATACTTGTCAATGCAGAAAGTTATATGTTTGATTTTCTCCTTTATTTAATACTAAACCTTTGTCAAATTTTTAGAATAATTAGTCTCAGGTGTACTGTATAGGAATCTGTTATCAAAGTTGCAAATAATAAATTTTCAGAAACTTCAGTAATAGCTAACCCATACTTATCAATACAGATAGTTTTATTTTTGATTTTCTCCTTTATTTAATACTGAAACTTTGTCAAATTTTCAGGAAAATTAGTTTCAGATGTACTATATATGAATCTAATATCAAATTTGTAAATAATAAATTTTCAGAAATTTCAGTAATAGCTGACCCATACTTGTTACTGCAGAAAGTTAAATGTTTGATTTTCTACCTTATTTGATACTAAAAATTTGACAAATTTTCAGAAGAATTAGTGTCAGGTGTACTGTATATCAAATTTTCAGGAGAATTAGTTTCAAGTGCGGAGTGAATGCTGAAAGTTATATGTTTGATTTCTCACTTATTTAGTACTGAAACTTTGTACAATTTTTAGGATAATTAGTTTCAGGTGTACTGTACATGAATCTAATATCAAATTTGCAAATGATAAATTTTCAGAAATTTCAGTAATAGCTAACCCATACTTGTCAATGCAGAAAGTTATATGTTTGATTTCCTCTCTTATTTAGTTGTGAAACTTTGTCAAATTTTCAGGAAAATTAGTTTCAGGTGTACCGTACACGAATCTAATATCAAATTTGCATATAATAAATGTTCAGGAAATTCAGTAATAGCTAACCCATACTAATCAATGCAGAGAGTTATATTTTTGATTTTCTACCATATTTAATACTGAAACTTTGTCAAATTTTCAGTAGAATTAATTTTAGATGTATTGTACACGAATCTAATATCAAATTTGCATATAATAAATTTTCAGAAATTTCAGTAATAGCTAACCCATACTTGGCAATGCAGAAAGTTATATTTATGATTTTCACCTTTATTTAATACTGAAACTTTGTCAAATTTTCAGGATAATTAGTTTTAGGTGTACTGTACATGAATCTAAAACCAAATTTGCATATAACAAAGTTTCAGAAATTTCAGTAATAGCTAACCCATACTTATCAATGCAGATAGTTATATTTTTGATTTTTTCCTTTATTTAATATTGAAGCGTTGTCAAATTTTCTGGAGAATTACTTTTAGGTATGCCATACACGAATCTAATATCAAATTTGCAAATAATAAATTTTCAGAAATTTCAGTAATAACTAACCTATTCTTGGCATTGCAGAAATTTATATATTTGATTATCTCCTTTATTTAATACTGAAACTTTGTCAAATTTGCAGAACAATTAGTTTTAGGTGCACTGTACATGAATCTGATATCAAATTTGTAAATAATAAATTTTCTGAAATTTCAGTAATAGCTAACCCATACTAGTCAATGTAGAAAGTTATATGTTTGATTTTCTTCCGTATTTAACACTGAATCTTTATCAAATTTTCAGGAGAGTTGGTTTGAGGTGTACTGTATACGAATCTAATATCAAATTGGCAAATAATAAATTTTCTGAAATTTCAGTAATAGCTGAGCCATACTTATCAATGCAGATAGTTATATTTTTGATTTTTCCTTTATTTAATACTGAAACTTTGTCAAATTTTCAGGAGAATAAGTTTTAGGTGTACTATAGACGAATCTAGAAACAAATTTGCAAATAATAAATTCTCACAAATTTCAGTAATAGCTAACCCATACTTGGCAATTTAGAAAGTTATATTTTTTATTTTCTCCCTAATTTAGTGCTGAAACTTTTTGAAATTTTTAGGATAATTAGTTTTAGGTGTACTATATACGAAACTTATATCAAATTTGCCAATAACAAATTTTCAAAAATGTTGGTAATAGCTAACTCATACTTGGCAATGCAGAAAGTTATATGTTTGATTATCTCCTTTATTCAATACTGAAACTTTGTCAAATTTTCAGGAGAATTACTATCAGATGTACTGTACACGAACGTAATATCAAATTTTGAAAAATTTAATTTTCTGAAATTTCAGTAATAGATAACTCTTATTTGTCAATGCAAAAACTTATCATGTTTGATTTTCTCCTTTATTTATTAATGAAACTTTATCAACTTTTCAGAAGAATTAATTTCAGATGTATTGTACACGAGCCTAATATCAAATTTGCGAATAATAAATTTTCAGAAATTTCAGTAATAGCTAACACATACTTGACAATGCACAAAGTTATAAATTTGATTTTCTTTCTAATTAAATACTGAAACTTTGTGAAATTTTCAGGAGAATTAGCTTAAGGTATACTGTTTACGAATCTAATATCAAATTTGCAAATAATAAATTTTCTAAAATTTCAGTAGTAGCTAACCCATACTTGTCAGTGCAGAAAGTTATATGTTTGATTTAATACTGAAACGTTATGAAATGTTCAGAAGAATTAGTTTGAGGTATACTGTATACGAATCTAATATCAAATTTGCAAATAATAAATGCTCAGAAATTTTAGTAATAACTAACCCATACTTGTTAATGTAGAAAGTTATATGTTTGATTTTCTCCTTTATTTAATACTGAAACTATGTCACATTTTTAGGAAAATTAGTTTCAGGTGTACTGTACGTATCTAATATGAAATTTGCAAATATTAAATTGTCAGAAATTTCAGTAATAGCTAACCCATACTTGGTAATGCAGAATGTTAAATGTTTGATATTCTCCCTTATTTAAAACTGAAACTTTGTTAAATTTTCAGAACAATTAGTGTCAGATGTACTGTACACGTATCTAATATCAAATTTGCAAATAATAATTTTTCAGAAATTTCAGTAAAGGGTAACCCATACTTAGCAATGCAGAAAGTTATATGTTTGATTTTCTCTCTTATTTAATGCTGAAATTCTGTCAAATTTTCAGGAGAATTACTTTTAGGTGTACTGTACACGAATCTAGTATCAAATTGTCAACTAAGAAATTTTCAGAAATTTCAGTAATAGCAAACCCATACTTGGCAATGCAGAAAATTATATTTTTGATTTTCTCCCTTATTTAGTACTGAAACAATCGGCTCCTACATGAAGCTCGATATGTAAAGTGAGGGCTTCCATGATTAGGTTTTGATATTGTTCATTAAAAGTACAAAATTTGTAATAAATGTAAAAACCCAAATGTACATTTGAAAATTGATATTTGTTTTTTCTTTATTTTGCATTTCGAGTAGCAAATGTGAAGAAAAATTTACCGGTAAATCACCGGTAAACCGGATTATAAACTTCGTTTACCGAATTACTTGTAAATGAGAAAGTCGGTACATTTACAAACCCTAGTACTATTAAATTGTTGAGAGCACGCTATTACCTAGTAATGTGTGTATATGTATAAATATAGATATGAGTATAATACCGTGTACGTTATAAAACAATTTTTATCACATTATCATTGAATTGAAATTTATTCAGGTGTCATATATCTTGTATATCTTCCAAGGAAGGAAACACAGGCATAAGCAAACATTTAAATTAACTGGTATTGCGCTATAAATATTTCTCAACCTACTAAGTTTGTAAGGGGAGATAGCAATATTGTCCATTTGACTCCCTAGGTGTTTGAAATCATAATATGTTTGCAGAAAGGGTGATTTATCTAATGCTACATTTTTTTTCCAGAGTTCTAAATGATAACGATAAGAAGCCGTTTATTGAAGAAGCCGAGCGGTTGAGAGTGATCCACAAAAGGGAACATCCGGATTACAAATACCAACCCCGACGGCGGAAGCAAAACAAAGGACCCAATGACCCGCTGCATCAACTTCCGCACGGCCAAAATGTGACTTTCAGCAGGTCGTTGAAGCAGGAGGACTCTCCTTGTAGCCCACGAAGCAACTCGACGTCTTCATCACTATGTGACCCTCACAGTCCATCAACCTCACAGCCTATACGTTCGATTGATCCGACGATTTCTGATATTAGGTTAGAGAATGATTTAAAATATTTATCAGAGGACTGTATAGATTGTAACGACTTAGATCAGTATTTACCCAGTGAAAGCGGACAGATGTATCAAAATCATTATAATTATAACAAGCATCATTCGGAGGACGACGAGACTAACAATAACCATAAGTCCAAACGTTTTTGTCACAACAATATACCTCAGACTGATAATTACGAATCTTACATGAGGTATCACGATTTACTGCCAAGTTCTTCTATAATTAAAAATGAAAGGTTCCCGACGCCTAATTCTGCGGTGTGTACATATCAAAGTAGTATGACTATGTCGGGCTCAGGGTATTATCCAAACAGTGGACACCAGTATTTACCTTCATATCAGTATGTAGCTGAACGAGAAAGACCTGGGCTATTCAGAAATGGCGGTGTTAACCCTTATCCCGTTGTTGACACCACAAATTCCCTGGAGACCTGGAATAATTGCGGAATGTAATATCACGTACAATTTTATAAGTATATCTTAGACCAAGTACAACCTTAGTTTAATTAAAATTGAATGCAAGACTTTATTCAATGTTGGAGAATGAATCTCGAGACAAATCTCTAAACATGTCGTGGCACACATATTTATTTTATATTTACTTTTAAATAACATTTTATTAAAACATACGAGCACTATATTAGTGCTTATAATTATTAATAAGTTAAACCTGTTTCTTAGTATACATACGAATTTTATATTTTTATCACATAGTTTTATATTTAGCACGTATAATTTTTTTAAATAAAATGTAATATATTGTAATGTTAGCTATTTAGCAGTAAAAATATATATATTTGTATTATCAATAATAAACTTATTTGCAAAGTTATAAACGTCCCTGTTTAATGCGTACTCTTAATAGGTTACTTTTTATGCGTATTTGTTTTTCGTGTCGGTATAATTACAACTCCGTTGATACGTCCCAGATGTTCAAACCCATTAAAATGTGTCACTTTGATACACTTACTGAAAATATATACAATGCTCTAAAGTGCTGATACTTTAAACTCGTAGTCACTTAATAAAATAAATACATGTACGTTCCTGCATATCGCACGAAACCGCTAATTTTGCACTTTCTAACATTTGCTCGATTGCGAGGCTGTAGATTCTGGGACGCGTGCAATTTGCAGCAGGAATAATAATCATATTTGCAAGACTCAAACGGGAAGTTGGAAACTGAAGTAAAATAAGGTAAGTAATTGTTTACAATACATATTAATAAATTATAGTGCTTTGTTTTTTTTTTTCAAATATATTAACATTTATACGTTTTTGATACGTTTATTGAGATAGTGAATATTGTATACATTTAAATTTACCTAATCGAATTTTACCACATATCGGGTTATTTAATAGCACTAGCAATTTAATATTTTCTGTGATATCCTGCTATAGGTAGGAAGGAACTATAGCTTTGTTGATATTAATTTATCTACAGGGTGGACACTTTCACGAAGCCCACTATTAGGATCTATTAAACGGAAATATATACAGAATTAATCAAATGGGATACAAGTTTCTCATTTTTGTTCCTTTCAATATACTGAAACAATATACACAGTTCCTGAAATATCCCTCTAAAACTGAAAAAGTGCACTTTCCTTTTCCTTTTATAACTTTTTTACTTTTGAGGAAACTTTGCGAAACTTGGCACTCTTACATTTTTCGACGTCAGTTTTCTGATCGCAGTGCCAAACCTTTTCTGCGCCAACTGGATGCCCAAATTTTCATAGTCAACTTTTGATTTTCTTATGGCCTCAATCAATATTGGATTTTAATGGCATTCAAAAGAGCGAAAAATTTTGTTTTCAACCATGTATAACACATGGATAATCTGACATTATTTACTACCAAAAATCGATAATTTAATAATTTGTTGCAAAAATCAAACTGCTGTGGACTGCTCTAAAAATCAAGTCAATTCTCACAAATAATGAACAGAAATAGTTCGTCCTTAACATTCTCAGATATTTTTCGTTAATGCAAATCTATAAATGTAGTTTGTGTTATAGTTCTCACAAATAATAAATTAGTCATAGCACCAGAAATAAAGCAGAAATATTTATTTAGATATCCTAAAAAATTACAATGTTAGCTCTTATAATAATTCTTTCAAATAAGGACCTGAAATAGTTCGTCCTTAAATAATCACAGACATTTTTACGTTAATATCATGAAAATATTTTTTTTAGCTTGTGTTATAATTGTTACAAACAAGGAATTGGTCGTAGCACCAGAAATAAAGCAGAAATTATTATGTTGATATCTTGAGAAAGTAGAATTTCAGCTTTTGTAATAATTCTTACAAATAAGGTCAATAAGGACAAAGTCCTCAGATAATCAAAGACCTTTTTATAGTAAAACCTTGAAAATCTAAGATTTTAGTTTGTGTTAAAATTCTCACATATATGAATTAGCCACAGCACCAGAAATAAGTCGTCCTTAAACAATCACCGACGCATCACAAACTAATCTCACAAATGAGCAAAGTGAATAAAGACAAATTTGAAATACAAAATACTTTTCGTTTTACCTTTATCACAGACTCAAACAATTCTTATAATAGAGGGATATGAGTGGAAAAAAAATTGAATAAAACAAACACTTTTTTCATTCCAAGACAAAAAAAAAACTGCAAATAACTATTCGGGGAAACGATCAGCTTTCGTGATTATTTCCTATGGTTATTTTTTGTAAATATTTAAATAACTCACACTGGACTAAGTTAATCCAAATTAAACTTTGATTATGACTAATTCCGGGCTAGATCTAGAGTAAAACCAGTGTTATGTTAGTGAGGGACTAAATATTTAGTTCCGAACTAGCGATGAATTGTGAGCGAATAACGCAGTACTAGCTCTGGTTCTGGACTAAATATTTAGTGCCAGACTACCAATTTAGCTTCGGGCTCATATTGAGAGCGCGAACTAGTGCTAGTACTAGACTAAATAATTAGTTCCCAACTACCAATTTAGCTTCGGGCTCCGGGGAATTCGCACTAATTCGGGACTAAATATCTAGATTAAAACTAGTATGTTAGTTTGGGACTAAATATTTAGTTCCGAACTAGCGATGCATTGTGAGCGAATAACGCAGTACTAGCTCTGGTTCTGGACTAAATATTTAGTGCCAGACTACCAATTTAGCTTCGGGGTCATATTGGGAGCGCGAACTAGTGCTAGTTCTAGACTAAATAATTAGTTCCCAACTACCAATTTAGCTTCGGGCTCCTGGGAATTCGCACTAATTCGGGACTAAATATCTAGATTAAAACTAGTATGTTAGTTTGGGACTAAATATTTAGTTCCGAACTAGCGATGCATTGTGAGCGAATAACGCAGTACTAGCTCTGGTTCTGGACTAAATATTTAGTGCCAGACTACCAATTTAGCTTCGGGCTCATATTGGGAGCGCGAACTAGTGCTAGTTCTAGACTAAATAATTAGTTCCCAACTACCAATTTAGCTTCGGGCTCCTGGGAATTCGCACTAATTCGGGACTAAATATCTAGATTAAAACTAATATGTTAGTTTGGGACTAAATATTTAGTTCCGTACTAGCGATGAATTGTGAGCGAATAACGCGGTACTAGCTCTGGTTCTGGACTAAATATTTAGTGCCAGACTACCAATTTAGCTTCGGGCTCATATTGGGAGCGCGAACTAGTGCTAGTACTAGACTAAATAATTAGTTCCCAACTACCAATTTAGCTTCGGGCTCCGGGGAATTCGCACTAATTCGGGACTAAATATCTAGATTAAAACTGGTATGTTAGTTTGGGACTAAATATTTAGTTCCGAACTAGCGATGCATTGTGAGCGAATAACGCAGTACTAGCTCTGGTTCTGGACTAAATATTTAGTGCCAGACAACCAATTTAGCTTCGGGGTCATATTGGGAGCGCGAACTAGTGCTAGTTCTAGACTAAATAATTAGTTCCCAACTACCAATTTAGCTACGGGCTCCGGGGAATTCGCACTAATTCGGGACTAAATATCTAGATTAAAACTAGTATGTTAGTTTGGAACTAAATATTTAGTTCCGAACTAGCGATGAATTGTGAGCGAATAACGCGGTACTAGCTCTGGTTCTGGACTAAATATTTAGTGCCAGACTACCAATTTAGCTTCGGGCTCATATTGGGAGCGCGAACTAGTGCTAGTACTAGACTAAATAATTAGTTCCCTACTACCAATTTAGCTTCGGGCTTATATTCACTCCCGTATTATATAATTAAAAAATGTTTGGTACTGTCATCAGAAAGCTCACGTCGAAAAATGTAAGCGCGCCAAGTTTTGTAAAATTTCCTTCTAAAGTAAAAAAGTTTAAAAGGAAAATGAAAGTTCACTTTTTCAGTTTTTCAGCGATATTTCAGGAACTGTGCAAGATATCCCGGATTTCGTTTCAGTATATTGACATGCACAAAAATAAGAAGCTTTTATCCCATTTGACCATCTCTGTATGTACTTCCGTTTAATAGATCCTAATGGTGGGCGTCGTAAAAGTGACCACCCTGTACGCTACCTAGCACTATGGTTTCTGAAGCCTAATTACTTGGCAAAATTTAATCAAATGTAAATTAAATAAAACAACTTTGTTATTTCTACTCACGCTTTTATTTTTGTATATGATATATTTTTCATAATGACTAAACTTTAGTCGAAACTGCAGTCGCTAAATATATTTCAACAATGAAAGTGTGAGTGGAAATAACAAAGTTGTTTTATTCAATTTACGTATTTACAATGTTCCACATATTAACGTATTCCGTATCCAGTATACAATATTTAATCAAACGTGTTTTGTAGGAATCTAATGGTCTAAACTATTTGCCATGGTTGCCATAGTCTGCTATCATAAATAAGATAATGAAACAACTTGGTAATAAACTAAACTCTAACGATCCTTCGGTATATTTTGACTTTTTTTTTTTTTGAGATAACAATTTTCAGAACTTTTGATGGTCCAGATTGACCTTTCTTCCTTCAAAACGGCCACTAACATATGTTTGCATTGCTTCTCTTCTTTGTGAGTTTACTTGTTTTTGTAGAAAATAGAGGAGAAGGCCGACCAACAGATGTTGATGGCGTAGGTTTGTCTAACGTTTTCATACAGCCAAGCAGAATTTTTATGCTGTAAATATTTGTATCGTCTAGTTGTTCGATTATACCTTTAATTAAAATTGTTCTTACACCCTGTAGATAAGGACCAACAGCATGGGTTTCTCTGTAAAATAAAACTGTAAAAAACTGCAAAAGTTACAAGGGCGGTTAAATTCCAAAAACAAAACTTGTGCAATTTAGTGGTCAGTAATATTCTGTTGAGAAAACTAGAAAGTTCCATTTACTTCTGGAGATATTCGACAAAATCCGAAATTTCGCTTTTATGATTTTCTGAAGTTGTTCAAAAAGGTATAAAAAACAAAAGGCACTTTCTCATTGTCAATTTTTTAGCTCTACAAGATAGCCTTAAATTTTCAGTACAACGTTTCGTTCGAAGAAACCATCATCTACTCTATATTTTTGTATGGCCAGTAAATAATGTACACCCTGTAATAGCATTTCCTATTATGAATTCAACGATTTATATCACAGTATGGTTTCTCATGTTTTTATTCAGAAAAAAGGTGTGTTAATGCTAATGTAAGTGCTAAAAAGTATCACTTTACGTCCTGTGAGCAGTGCGTAAAAACTTAGTTTATTTTCTGTTGTAGGAAAAACAACGTATGATACACGTGCATAAGGAACTTTCAAGCACTACTCGTTAAAACCAGTATGCGTATCTGTCTTGTGTATCACAATAAAATATAGAGGGTGTCCAAGATAAGGATAAACAGCGTGGGGATCTCGGAAACCCCAAAAGTCACAAAGTCGGTTAAATTACGAAAAAAGTTGCGGAATTTAGTGGTCAGTAATATTCCTTTGAGAAAACCAAAAAATTCTGCTTACTTCCGGAGATATTCGACAAAATCCGAAATCTTGCGATTTCGTTCTTATTTTTTTCTGAAGTTATTTGAAAAGGTATCAAAAAACCAAAGGCACTTTCTCATTGCCACATTTTTGGCTCTACAGTACAACGTTTCCTTTCGAGAAACCACCA
The DNA here is from genome assembly GCA_951805005.1 of Othius punctulatus. NCBI lineage: Eukaryota > Metazoa > Arthropoda > Insecta > Coleoptera > Staphylinidae > Othius > Othius punctulatus. Next base: position 16,180,968 of record OX638138.1, read on the forward strand.
TCAACTTTATTTTTTATAAGGTCCGTAAAAAATATACACCCTGTATTAGATAGCATTTCCTATTACGAATTCAACTGTAAACATTGAAACAGACACTGAGAATTTTTTTTCATTTTATGCATTGAGATCTCGAAAACCATAAAACATAGATTTGGTTAAATGAGGAAATAATTGTCATTTTAAGAGCTTATGAAATATATGCTGTTGTTTTTTGGAAAAAAAAATTGAAAGACAAAATCATAGTTTTTGAGTTATAATACAAACAATTTTTATCTTGGCCGTCACAGTTTTCTTTGACATTTTTAAAAAGGCAATTGTTTCTCTTTATAACTGTATAAGGTTTGCTAACTTATTTACATAAATAAATGAGATGCACGAATTCGTTGTAAAATTTTACTAGAATTTAGTATACTTGAAATTGAAAAAATAATCCAATTATCGTAGTAAGAGGAAAAATAGTTTTCCATGGCAAAATTTGTATTTGCTGCTCTCAATAAAACAAATAGTCCTGTATCGTGTTCATTTGTCCAAGTAAGTAATAATTTTCATAAAGTTCATTTTCGAAGATGGCCTTTATTTATCAAACTAAGTCGGTAAACTTTGTATCAACCTTGTATTATAGGTATTGAGAACCACACTTATTATTAGTGTGATATTATGAGAATTGCTTTGGTCATTTCATTTTCTTAAAATTGCAAAATTAGGTGATACATTTTGTTTTCGTCGCTCATTTCAACGCCTACTACACAAACATATTCGAAATGTATTAACAAGCTTTTTTCTGAATAAAAACATGACAAATCAGACTATGATATAAATCATTGAATTCGTAATAGAAAATGCTATTTAATACAGGGTGTACTTTATTTTCTGGCCATATAAAAATATAAAGTTGAAGATGTTTTCTTCGAAACGAAAAGTTGTAATGAGAATTTAAGCACCATGTCTTATAGAGCTAAAAAAGTGGCAATGAGAAAGTGCCATGTGTTTTTTATATCTTTTCAAATAACTTCAGAAAAACCTAAAAACGACATCGCTAAATTTCGGATTTTGTCGAATATCTCCGGAAGTAAGTGGAATTTTCCGTTTTTCTCAACGGAATATTACTGACTACTAAATTGCGCAACTTTTTTGTAATTTTACCGCCTTTATAACTTTTACGGTTTCCAGATCCCAATGTTGTTGATCCTTATCTTGGACACCCTGTATAGGAATTTTATCTGCATTTTGGATTTTAAAATTTAAGGTATATATTACTTATTATCAGTGCCCGGAAGTTAGGCACTAACAGGAAGATTGTGTAAAAGGCTGAAAAGGGCAGTTAATAAGTCAAAATAGGCAATAAAAAAGGCAAAAAGACAGTAACAAAGGAAAAAGGAAAAGGCATATCATGATATATGATGAAGTGATGATAAAGGAGTATCTAAGTGATGATATCAATGAGCCATATTGGCCTTTTCACTTAGCCTCTTTTACTATGTAACGTTTTTTTTCTTATTGTATTTCATTTCATTTGTGCTTCTGTACCATTTCATTTGAAGATATATTTTTATACTTGTACTTTATTATATTATATTTACCTTATACAGTGACTTATGTGACACTATGTCTGTGATAGCATCAATACATATATTATATTATTATTATCTTTAGAATTAGTTTGAAATTAGAAACTATAAAAGAGGGAGCTGAGGTTTGAGCCATTTGACTCTACGTGCTTCAATAAGTTGATTTCTATCTTTAAAGTCACCTTGAAATTAAAAACAAAAACAAAATAGGGAGGTGAGATTCGCACCATTTAATATACCGATTTAGATGCTAAACTTGAACAGAACATTTCCACAAACTTTTTAAACGTCATTGTTATGTCAACCATTGTAGGTACACCTAAAATTGACCAAATATGAATTTGTTTTCCAGAGTTTGAAACCATGCAGGATACAAAAAGTCCTGCTTGTTTTCAAACCCAGACAAAGAAACGAACTATTATATGAAATGAAAAATTAAATGGTAATATTCTATGCATATGCATCCATGGTTTTCATGTTTTTCCTATATGCCTAGATTTTGCTCTAAGCACCTAAAATCGTAAACTCAATCCGTAAGTGTCTTGTCTTTTCAAAAACCATTACGTAATTTTTTCCACATTATTCATAGACTTTGGAAATGTTATCAGAAGAAACACCCACTTCCAGTTCCAAAAATCTAGATGTTGGTCTAGAAGTCTTAAATCGTAAACTGAATCCAGATGCAGACATGATGTGTTTTATGTTTTTTTCAAAAACCTTTTCATACCTTTTTTAGAAACTGTTCATAGATTTCGAAAAATGGGGAGACCCATTGCGGTTGTCGTTTTTTTCTTAAACTCTAAATTTCGCTCTAAAAGCGTTAAATCGTAAACTGAATCCAGATGCAGTAGACTTCGCATATTTTATCAGAAGAAACACCCACATTTGGCTGTCGTTTTTCATAAAATCTATATTTCGCTCTAGACGTCTTAAATCGTAAACTGAATCCAGATGCAGAAGTGTTTTGTTTTACGTTGTTTCAAAAACATGTTCGAAACTTTTTTAGAAATTGTTCATAGATTTCGAAAATGGAGAAACACCCACTAAAATCAATCCAGCTGCAGTAAGTGTTTTGTGTTATACCTTGAAACCGGAAATGTGTTCTTAAGTCTTAATTCTTTGCTCAATCCTGAAATATGTTTTTACATTGTTTTAATCCCTCGTAATACTTATCTTTAGATATTTTATAGATTTTTAAATTTTTTGTTTTTGTTTTTAAATTTCATTGACATTGTTTTATATTACATACATGCACAATCGGTCCTCTTCTATCTTACGGTGTACAGGTTAATTAAACCTATTTAATTATAGCTATTCACTGTACATTTTCTTACAATTTTTAATTTTCTCCAGTAGGTATATGATACCCGGCATAGAATTTCAACCGTTTTATTTTTATTGAATACAATCCAAAATAGATCTACAATTAAATATACAAATCAGACTTTGAAGAAAGTCATTTGTAAAAATAAATCTAAATTGAGGTATCACTATTAAAAGTATTAAGAATATCTCTGAATAACAGGGACAATGACGCAATTGGAATATGCCATGCAGGATACAAAAAGTACTACTTGTTTTCAAACCCAGACAAATTAACGATCTTGTATATGAAATGAAAAATTAAATGGTAATATTCCTATTGGTAACTCAATTCGGGGACAAACTGATATTTAATCAAATAATTGCAAACTTTCTGCAATTTGTACAAAAATTGTTAACGTTTCGGAATTTCTATAATTTTCATATTCTTATAGTTTTGTTCAAATTTCAGGTATAGTTTAAGGATACGCTTGTTTTTTTTTAATACTTTTAATACTTTAATACTTTTAATACTTTTTAGTGTATAGTATTTGTAACTAGCTATTTTTGTAAAATAATAGACTTTCTGGTGTTCGCCATTTTTATAGACCTTTCAGTTTATACAGAAAATTTCCACAAATTTTTTAAACGTCATTTTTATGTCAACCATTGTACACCTAAAATACGAATTTGTTTTTCAGGGTTTGAAAACAAGCAGGACTTTTGGTAAGGAACGAACTTGTGTATGAAATGAAAAAATAAATGATAATATTCCTCTATTGATAACTCAATTCGGGAACATACTGTATATTAAATCAAATAATTGCAAACTTTCTGGTATTTGTACAAAAATTGTTAACCTTTCAGAATTTCTGGAATTTTCATATTCTTATAGTTTTATTAAAATTTCAGGAATAGCTCAAAGATACGTCTGGATTTTTTTATTACTTTTGGTGTTTCGTATTTGTAACTAGCTGTTTTTGTAAAATAATAGACTTTCTGGTGTTCGCTATTTTTATAAACCTTTCGGTTTATACAGAAAATTTCCACAAATTTTTTAAACGTCATTTTTATGTCAACCTTTGTACACCTAAAATACGAATTTATTTTCCAGGGTTTGAAAACAAGCAGGACTTTTTGTAAGGAACGAACTTGTGTATGAAATGAAAAGTTAAATTTTAATATTCCTTTTGGTAACTCAATTCGGGAACATACTGGTATTAAATCAAATAATTGCAAACTTTCTGCTATTTGTACAAAAATTGTTAACGTTTCGGAATTTCTATAATTTTCACATTCTTATAGTTCTGTTCAAACTTCAGGTATAGTTCAAGGATACGTCTGGATTTTTTTAAATACTTTTTGGTGTTTCGTATTTGTAACTAGCTGTAACCAGCTGTAAAATAATAGACTTTCTGGTGTTTGCCATTTTTATAAACATTTAGGTTTTGTTAAACGAATGCTTTATTACTCCAATTTTTATATACAGGGTGTTAATACTAAGTTGTAACACCCGAAAATGGCAGTTAGAACTCATTGAAACAAACAACTTTTCTTAGTTCAAATTTTTGAATTGGAGCCCAAGTTCATAGTTATATCCGTTCTTTTGTTTTTCGAAAATTCGTCATTACTCCCTTATTTTGAGGAATATTTACAAAATACAAAAACGTTCAACATGCGCTTTCGGTTCTCTAAAACATTTGTATTTACAATAATTTTCTATTTTTTCAAATAACAAAATGGCGACCGATACAAAATTTCAAAGCAAGATATTTTGAAAACCAATCGATCGATTTTTGAAAATAAAACATTTATAAAATCCTTGAACTATCTTATAACATTTGTCTGTTTTGATAATTATGCATTTTTATACACAAATTATGCAAAATACGCACACAAATGATAAATGTGACAGAAACTTTTCAAGATGAAGCAGAAATTTCTGAAGAACAAGATCAAAAAGTATTTAAATTTGAACGTACAAACTAGAAAACACGTGCCTCAACTTGTTGAATGGCCTAAGTTAAGGTTAGCCTACTTTGTTTTTAAATGATTGTTGCAGTTTGTTAAAATTTATTTTGTAATTCAATTTGAAAAATAACTTTTTTGGACAGATCGAAAAAAAAATGTTTCAGACAAATGTTATAATATAGTTTAAGGATTTCATAAATGTTTTATTTTCAAAAATCAATCGAGTGATTTTCAAAATATCTTGTATCGAAATTTTTCTTTGGTCGCCATTTTATTATTTGATAAAATTGAAAATAATTGTAAATACAAATGTTTTAGAAACCCGATAGCGCATGCTGAACGTTTTTGTATTTTTTAAATATTTCTCAAAATAAGGGAGTAATGACGATTTTTCGAACTATGAACTTGGGCTCCAATTCAAAAATTTGAACTAAGAAAAGTTGTTTGTTTCAATGAGTTCTAAGTGCCATTTTCGGGTGTTACAACTTAGTATTAACACCCTGTATAAATAAAACTCAATTGGTATGAGTTTCACAAAATGTTTAATGTTGTACTGCAACAATTGTTTCGTCACACAGTCGCTTCATCAGGCAGATGAAAACTGATTGTTGCAGAAACAATTGTTGCAGTACAACATTCAATATTTTGTGAAACTCACACCAATTGTGTTTTGTTTATATACAGGGTGGCCCACCTATTCTCGCTCGGACCATTGCTGCTAGACTAATGAAAATTGAGGACAAAATCTGATTGGAAGTTATTGGACACTTGATGTGCTACTTTTTAAAATTATTTTCTAGTGTAGGATCAATCCGGGACACAAAATTTGTTGTCTTTTTTAAATGAATCACCCTATATATTCTTTCAATTTTAGAATCTGCTTCATGAGGGCTTTACACATCATTTTTATTTTTAGATATCAGATGCAACGTTGTCAAGTTATTCACATTTTCATCAAATTTAACGAAAAATCATGGACGTGGAAAAAAATTCTGAAGACCACATAAAGCAGATTCCAAAAATGAAATAATATACAGGGTGTTCCATTTAAAAATGAGACAAAATATTGTGTCAAGGATTTATGGTACACTCTGTACACTCGAAAATTATTTCAAAAAGTAGCACATGAAGTGTCCCATAACTTCCAAACAGATTTTTTCATAAATTTTCATTAGTCTAGCAGTAATGGTCCGAGCGAGGATAGATGGGCCACCCTGTATGTAACCAATATATGCAGGGTCATATACTATTATCTCACACCTTAATAAGACCTAAAAACATAAAGTAGTTATTGCACAAACGATTGTTATATCAGAAAGTAATTACTGATTAGTTTAAAACTAAAGTTTATTTGCTACATATTTATATATGACCCTTGAAACAACGTGAAACATATTCTTCATCGCACGGACATTAATAAATCAATATTCAATATCCAACGGTTGAGAAATATAACTTATCTCTAAGATCTTACTTTTGTTATAGTTTACGGGCGGTTTTGTATACCTATTTAAATTCAATGGCGTGCAATAAGATGAGTTGTATTAAATCGAAGCTTATAATATTAACCTTTGCCCTACTTTTTAGTCGGCTCCTTTTCAATGACATACAATATTCTACGATTGTTATAACACTTGTAATTAAAATGGGCATAAATATTATCCCCACGGCGCATATATTAAGTTGTGATTGTAGATTTGAAAAATATTATTTCAGCTGATTTATTTAATATAATAAATGTATGCAGTGAATTTAAAGTGCTTAAATATACATTTAGGTGCGATCGTTAAAATCGTGCTTAAAACAGTTGATCATCTGAACTAATTTTATGAGTTTACCAAATTTTACGATGTTTGTAAGGGCCCTGCATTATAAAACGCCCTGAAACGTGGAATCCAGATATGATCATTAAACGTCCTACTTGCCAAAGATATGTTTTATAGCGTAAACATCCTATGGATAATTTATTGACGCTGCTGCACCTAAGCTTATAAATTTCAGATGATTACAGGAATATTTCAGCATGTTGCGTAAAATAATTAGCGTCGACATGTAAAGCGGTTATGCGATCATTTAAGCCGTTGAAAAATAAAATAGCACGGGATATTTTCAGTTCGCTTCAGCAGAAGTAATTAAAACCAAAAGGACGGTCAGCGGATTCCAACTCTGACATTTCTGACCGGAAGTGCGTCGGAGATAAGCCCGTGTTCTGAGAACTCGCGCGCCGCATCATATTTCTTTATTTATTTCATATTGCATTGCACTGCAATCTTAATTAAAATCGCACCACTTTATTTGACCTTTTTCTAAAACAAACGTCTAGATATATAATTGCAAACTGGCAGACAATCACACGCTGACGTGAAAAACCCTTATCTGAAGCTGCGACAATTTGTTCTGTGCACACAAAAACGATTACCTCACACTTTAGGTTTAGGGCATAATTTAAGAGCACATCAAATTACTACGGATTCTTGAAACTTACGTTAACTAGAATTGCTTTACTTATCTAGAAACACATGGCCCTTGATATCATTTTCAATAGGTCCTTCGGAAGCCCTGTGTCACATTTCGGCTTCTGCACGTTCTCATTTATGGGTGCCAGTTTTAACACAAATGTCAATCAGATCCGTCAGAAGTGTCACGCATTTTAACATTTCCTCTTTGCAACATATAAAGTTGTAGCAAGAAAAGCCTAATTAAAAAATCGCGCACGTGTATTATTCCCTTATTCGTTTCATGGTCGTTTTATTTTATATAGCTTCGGGATTCAGTATACCATTTAGCTCATTTAGCTAACAGTGCTTTAAATATCATTTAGAACTGTTAATGAGCTCTTAACGGCAAATAGCACTAATTTCTCGGTACAAATTAGGGATTGTCAAGGGATGATAGGGATGATTAGTACAAATTGGGGAATACTGGTAGATCGGTTTAGGTACCAGGTACCAAAATTCCAGAAATAATGAACGTTTAATAATGTTGTTTTGCGAATAGTGAAACCAAACCATAAATATAAAAATCCAAAATGAACAAAGATTGCCAAATAAATCCTAGAACTATTCCAAAAATGTAATTAAAATTTAAATTAAATACAGAAAGGTGCACAAATATTACATAAAAAAACTGCAAAAAATACCGAATGGTTCATAACAAAATTCTGACTAAATACTAAAACGGTATCTATAATTTTGAATAATATCTAGTCAGAAATAGTAAACTTCAAAAGTAGGTATCTCAAAATTGTCATATAAATCCTAGAACTGTCCAAAAAAATATAGTCGAAATTATAAGGAGTTATCCATTTTTATAATAATTTTTACTCCTGAATAATTTTTTTTTACCGATAATTCAGCAAATAAATAATCTTAATAACAATTTAAGGCTTAAAAACGCACCATTTTTGGTTAAGTGATAGTGCATAAAAACTTTTGCGAATGCAGAAAGTCTACAATTATTTGGTAAAATATCCAACTACAAATACAACATCGAATACAAAACAAATTGCAAAAGAAATTCAGTCACAAAAATGTAATCAAAACTAAAAGTAAATACAAAAAAGTGCACATGGATTCCATAATAAGTTGGCAAATATCTACTGTTAGTTTGGAAATTACATAAATACAAAAAGAAAAAGTATCAAAAATTTGCGATTCTTTAAACTATTCCTGAAAATTGAATAAAACTATAAGATACAAAAAAAATCAAATCTATTACATATAAAATTCCAGAAATGACAAATGTTTAATAATGTGTTTTGCGAATAGTGAAACCAAACCGTAAATATGAAAATCCAAAAGGAACAAAGATTGCCAAATAAATTCTCGAGCTATTCCAAAAGTGTAATTAAAATTAAAATTAAATACAGAGAGATGCACAAATATATCATAAAAGGATTGCAAAAAACATGAATACAAAAACAAAATGTATGCAAAATTTGCGAAAGATATTTTTAAACTATTCCTGAAAATTGAATAAAATTATAAGATACAAAAAAGTTTACATCTATTTCATATAAAAAAAAACAGAGATGACAAACCTTTAATAACGTTGTTTTGCGAATAGTGAAACCAACCCGTAAATACAAAAATCCGAAAGGAACAAAGATTGCCAAATAAATTCTGGAAATTTTCCAAAAATGTAAATAAAATTAAAATAAAATACAGAAAGGTGCACAAATATTTCATATAAGAATTGCAAAATATACATAGTCATAAGTACAAAAACAAAATGTATGCAAAATTTGCGAAAGATATCTTTAAACTATTCCTGAAAATTGAATAATATTATAAATACAAAAAAGTTCACATCTCATATAAAAATTCAAAAAATGACAAAAGTTTAATAATGTTGTTTTGCGAAGAGTGAATACCTAACCGTAAATACAAAAATCCAAAAGGAACAAAGATTGCCAAATAAATCCTGGAGCTATTCCAAAAATGTAATTAAAATTAATATTAAATACAGAAACGTGCACAAATATTTCATAAAAAAATTGCAAAAAATACAGAAGGGTTGATAAAAAAATTCTGACAAATACTAAAACGGCTTCACATATTTTGAACAATACCTAGTCAGAAATAGGAACATTCAAAAGTAGGTATCTCAAAATTGTCAAATGAGTCCTAGAACTGTCCAAAAAATATAGTCGGAATTCAAAGGAATTATCCAATATGCCTTCAAAATTTTTACCCCTGAATTAATTTGTTTTTATCGATAATTCGGCAAATAAAAAATCTTAATAGCAAGTGAAAGCTTAAAAATCGCACTTTTTTTGGTTAAGTGATAGTACATAAAAGCTATTACGAATGCAGAAAGTCTACAATTATTTTGTAAAATATCCAACTACAAATACAAGATGGAATACAAAACAAATTGCTGAAGAAATCCAGTCACAAAAATGTAATCAAAACTACAAGTAAATACAAAAAAGTGCACATAGATTCCATAATAAAATGGCAAATATCTACTGTTAGTTTGGAAATTACATAAATACAAAAAGAAAAAGTATCAAAAATTTGCGATTCTTTAAACTTTTCCTGAAAATTGAATAAAACTATAACATACAAAAAAGTTAACATCTATTTCATATAAAAATTCCAGAAATGATAAACGTTTAATAACGTTGTTTTGCGAATAGTGAAACCAAACCGTAATTACAAAAATCCAAAATGAACAAAGATTGCCAAATAAATTCTGGAGCTATTCCAAAAATGTAATTAACATTAAAATTAAATACAGAAAGGTGCACAAATATTTCATATAAGAATTGCAAAAAATACATAGTCATGAATACAAAAACAAAATGTATACAAAATTTGCGAAAGATATCTTTAAACTATTTCTGAAAACTAAATAAAATTATAAGATACATGAAAGTTCACATCTATTTCCTATAAAAAGTCCAGAAATGACAAATGTTTAATAACTTTGTTTGCGAATAGTATATATCTAACCGTAAATAAAAAATCCAAAAGGAACAAAGATTGCCAAATAAATTGTGGAGCTATTCCAAAAATGAAATTAAAATTAAAAATAAATACAGAAAAGTGAATAAATATTTCATAATAAAATTGCAAAAAATACTGAAGGGTTGATAAAAAAATTCTAACAAACACTAAAAGGGCTTCTAATATTTTAAACAATACCTAGTCAGAAATAGGAAAATTCAAAAGTAGGTATCTCAAAATTGTCAAATGAGTCCTAGAACTGTCCAAAAAATATAGTCGAAATTATAAGGCATTATCCAATATGCCTTCAAAATTTTTACCCCTCAATTATTTTTTTTACAGATAATTCGGCAAATAAAAAATCCTAATGGCAATTTAAGCCTTAAAAATGCATTTTATTTTGGTTAAGTGATAGTACATAAAAACTTTTGCGAATGCAGAAAGTCTACAATTATTTGGTAAAATATCCAACTACACATACAAAATCGAATACAAAACAAATTGCCGAAGAAATCCAGTCACAATTTTTTTATCAAAACCAAAAGTAAATACAAAAAAGTGCACATGGATTCCATAATAAATTGGCAAATATCTACTGTTACTTTGGAAAATACATGAATACAAAAACAAAAAGTATCCAAAATTTGCGATTCTTTTAACTATTCCTGAAAATTGAATAAAATTATAAGATACAAAAAAGTTCACATCTATTTCATATAAAAAATCCAGAGATGACAAACGTTTAATAACGTTGTTTTGCGAATAGTAAAACCAAACCGTAAATACAAAAATCCAAAATGAACAAAGATTGCCAAATAAATTATGGAGCTATTCCAAAAATGTAATTAAAATTAAAATTAAATACAGAAAGGTGAACAAATATTTCATAAAAATGTTGCAAAAAATACTGAAGGGTTGATAAAAAAATTCTGACAAATACTAAAACGGCTTCTTATATTTTGGAAAATACCTTGTCAGAAATAGGAACATTCAAAAGTATCTCAAAATTGTCCAAACTGTCCAAAAAATATAGTGGAAATTATAACGAAATTTATACAAATTAGAGTAATAACACATCCCTTAAAAAAACAGAAAGGTTTATAAAAAACGGCGATACCAGATAGTCTAATATATTAGAAAAACACCTAGTTACAATTACAAAATACCAAAATTATTTTTATAAAAATCCAGACGTATCGTTGAACTTTACCTGACATTTGAACAAAATTTTAAGAATTTGAAAATTCTAGAAATACGAATATCAGAAAGTTTGCAATTATTTTGGAAAATGCTGACAACCAAAAGGAACGAATTGCCAACTAATTCCTAGAACTATCAATATAATATATTGATAGTTATTTATACATATAACTATATAGATACTCCCGAGATCCCAATGCTTAAAGTGAAAAACTCACCCTGTATACAGGGTGGCCACTTTTACGACGCCCACGTGCCAAGTTTCGCAAAATTTCCTTCAAAAGTAAAAAAGTTATAAAAGGAAAAGGAAAGGTCATTTAACCAACAATCCAAAATCGATGGAAATTCTTTAAAAAATATGGTTTCAAGACAAAAATTAGAACTTCCATTAAACAAGTTTCAAAAAATTTATGAAACCTCTATAAAAATGAATTAAATATTTTGGACAGCTTCAATATAAATGACTTTCCATGGTATTCTAATGGGAATAGTATTAATGTAAATCACAATGTTTTTATATATTTATAATTTTATCATTTATTATTAATTAATTTTAATGTGTTATACAATTATAAGTTGAATATGCTAAGACTGATTATTTGTTTTTTCTATGTGTGCACTAAATTTAGCATTATAACAGATTATTATGTTTGTATTTGACTTAAAACTGTAAACTGCACCTGAAAGACCAATTATTTGTTATTTCTATGTGTGCACCAATTTTACCGCTGTAACAGATTATAATAATAATAATAATAATAATAATAATAATAATAATAATAATAATAATAATAATAATAATAATAATAATAATAATAAGTATTTTATTCACGTAGCTGTTTTTTACAGATGTGATAAGTCAGAAAATAAATAATTGTCAATAATAGTTTTTGTGTTAGTGTTAAGAACTGCCTAAACTTAAAATGTGTATATTTGACTTGAGTTTAAACTTTAATGTTAGGTAACACTAATAAATAATACTACTACAATGGTAGGATTTCAGACACATTTAGGCAAATACTTCTTATCTCATTGACATTATTTCACTGAAATTGAAATACATTGTATAGAACTTTTATTTTTGTATGATTTTTTATAGGTCACTATTCATAATTACTTTTTTTTTAATTATAATTTTTACTACAATTCTGTTTGTTTTAGCAAGTGGATAATTTTAAAATTTAACTATCGAGAATAGATGCAATAGTTGCAATAAATCGAATGATAAAATTTTTGTTTCTGAAATCGGGAGAATCGCCACTAAAATAATCTATTATTGTACGATTTTATGCAAATATTAAGTAGATAAAATTACTCTGGCAAATATTGTTGTTGAAATGTATTGCATAGAACAGTATTTGAATTAATTATTTTATTAACTACTATTCACCACTACCTATTAAACTATTTATTAACTAATAATAATTACTTTTTTTCTGAAATAATACTATTTACTAAAATTCTGTTTGTTTTAGCATGTGGATAATTTCCAGATTTAACTAACAAGAATAGACGCAATAGTTGCAATAAATCGAATGATAAAATTTCGGTTTCTGAAATCGGCAGAATAGCCGAAATCGTTACTAAAATAATCTATTATTGTACGACTTTATGCAAATATTAAGTAAATAAAATTTCACTGGCAAATATTGTTGTTGAAATGTATTGCATAGAGCTGTATTTAAATTAATTGTTTTATGAACTACTATTCACCACTACCTATTAAACTACTTATTAACTGTTAATAATTACTTTTTTTATGAAATAATAATATTTACTAAAATCCTGTTTGTCTCAGCATGTGGATAATTTCCAGATTTAACTATCAAGAGTAGATGCAATAGGTGCAATAAATTGAATGATAAAATTTTGGTTTCTGAAATCGGGACAATAGCTGAAATCGCCACTAAAATAATCTATTATTGTACGATTTTATGCAAATATTAAGTAGTTAGTATTACACTGGCAAATATTGTTGAAATGAAGAATATATGCATTAGTTGCAATAAATTGAATGTTAAAATTTTGATTATTGAATTATGAAATTAATTCTGAAATCGACACTGTAGCCGAAATCGTCACTAAAATAATCTAATATTGTACGATTTTATGCAAATATTGAGTAGATAAAATTACACTGGCAAATATTCTTGTTGAAATGTATTGCATAGAACTGTATTTAAATTAACCACTTTATGAACTACTATTCACCACTACCTATTAAACTACTTATTAACTAATAATAATTCATTTTTTTCTGAAATAATAATATTTACTAAAATTCTGATTGTTTCAGCAGGTGGATAATTTCCAGATATAACTAACAAGAATAGATGCAATAGTTGCAATAAATCGAATGATAAAATTTCTGTTTCTGGAATCGGCAGAAAAGCCGAAATCGTCACTAAAATAATCTATTATTGTACGATTTTATGCAAACGTTGAGTATTTCATTATTATTCATTTCATTTCATTCATGATAAAGTCCAATTAAAAGAATAATTATAAAGAAAAATGAGATAATTAGATAATTTAAGTTGGGGATTTTTAATGTTGGAATTTAAGGAATTAAAACTGTAATTTTTACATTAATAAATTTAGAATATCAGTTGATCGAATACCAATAGTTACAGTTTTCAAAATATGTATTTGTACCTAATTAATAATAATAATATTTTTTATTTTCCAAACAAATAAATAAGGGATAAATAATACATAATAAGAGAACTAAATACAAATTTATTAAATAACACAAAATTTTGTCAAGAAAGAAATGGTTATTATGTTATGCATTATTCTAAATTATTAATTATGATGTTATACATAAATAATTTATTCCGTTTTATTTTTGTTGTAACATCAGTATCCTGTATCAACCATCCAGGATCAACATCCATTATCCTATGATTTAGATATAATGTTTCATTATTGATTTCACTTGAAATTTTAAATTTCAATTTCATTTTAATTTGAATTATGTTAGTTTTGACTACTTATGACCCCCCAGTTTTAGTCTCGCTTGTAGTAATAGTTCTTCGAAGCCACAATTACGTACACAAAGAGCCACATGTGGCTTGTACGCCTCAGTTTGCCATGATCTATGTCCATGACCTATGGTATTCATAGGAGATCAAAATGGTGTAACACAAGAGTCACAAGAGTGCCATTGCTTTGGAGGGGTACTGAAACTGGCGATTCCGTGTGATGTTAATTTAGGCGTGCATAATCAATAACTCAATATGAATGAAGCAAAATTTTGTAGGGCACTTTTTTGCAGTGGTATTTCGCTAGAGCAGCTGAATAATATATCTAAATAAACACATTTTTTTAAGCATAAGTTAGGCATGATTTTTTTAAGTGAGTAGTGTAAGATATAACATATGTTAATGTATGGATGGTGTTTCCTAAACATTGGCCAAAAACGCAATTGGTAATTCCATGGGTTATTCGAAAAATATTTTGTCCCTTGATGATGTGTGAAAAAACGCCTTGTTTCAAAGATACCAGAAACACCCTGTATAAAATATAAAATGTCATTGATATATTACAAACGGGTGGGTGAATAAAACGATATTTATCTGCTGGTATATCTTGTCGTTTGTAAATAATTCTTCCTCCGGTAAACCGTCAGAATGCTTCATATTTGCTCTCTGCGTGTTGATTTATTAGCACTCTTATTTAGCTTTATCTCATGGGAATATAATAGAAATAAAATCTGTGAGATTACATTCCTATTATATTTCCCACGTATAGAAAATTTCCGTCTGCCATTTCCCACTTTATCATGTTCTAATATTGGCGCCCTTCGTTCAAAACCAAACACAATTATTTACACGCACACACATTATTATATTTACTCGTTATTTTATTGATATTAATAAACTGGGCGCATAAATTGCCAAGCTCGGATGCTGAAAAAACGAATAAACTGCAGCAATTTTTAGTCTATAAAAATAATGTAGCAGGAAAGCGTCTGTATCAGCGTCGTCCCGCCACAGACAGACAGCGCCTGTTCATAGTCAATGCTGCATGCAAATTGCACTTCTTTGATGATAACTCTCTAATTGCTTTGCGTTGATTTGTAAACTGCCACCAGCAACAGCTACAGTTTTTGTAGATGCAATTCATCAACGTGTTTAGACTTTTATAAGAAACAACATAATGTGTGGAATTTAATTAATTATTATGACTTGAAAATATCCACATTTATGGTATTTATGTCTGAAAAAACTCAACAATAGCTAATATTGCAGACTAGATTAAAAATAACTGTTCATCAACATGTTCATGAAAAAACGTAAGGTATGGAATTTAATGAATTAAATTAAAATATTATGAGTTTAAAAGATCCACATTTATGTTATTTATGACTGCAAAACTCAACAAAAGCAAATGTATGTCGAAGACTAGATAAGAATAATTGTAGACTTCCTCCCGAAGTAACCGCCAGAATGAAGCTGATCAAATTTTCTCGCGATAGCATTGTTTACCTTACACACGTGCGTCGCCACCTGCTGAAAGTGGCGTTTCAAAATGTTACATAAATTTCACAATTTGAACCTATTCGTCTAGAATTTTTATGATTGAGACCCCAATAAACGCCAGAACCCGGCCTATATTAAAATATATAGCATGTCAAACATCAAATTACACGGTCAAATCGGTCCCCAACTAACTTGCACCAACCATGTAAGGTGATACACAACCCCTTATTTTTAGCACCAAAACGTGTCGCGTTAAAACGAACACTTTATTACTCCACAATCCAATTAACAAAAAACTATGAATTATTGGAAGTAAATCTGCACTCGGTTGCGTTCTCGGTATTTGGTCGCGTGTTCGGCCGCGTCTTTTTGTGAATGATGTTTTAATTACGCCAAAAAGATCCGTCGTTAACAATTCGAAGAACCTGTGGCCACCCCAGCACGTTTGATTAAGTATTCACTAAGGAGACGGTTTTGATGAAGTGACATGCATGCATAGGGTCAAGTGTTGGTTCGTTTCAAAACTTAGATTGTTTACTTGGCGGCATTTCGACTCGCTCAGCTCGGATAAAAGAGTGAAAATGACTCTGATAATTTCTAGCTCTTGCACCTTGAAAGCCGTTCTGTCGCTTTATATTCATTCATATATTCATTGTACACTTCGACGATGTATCATAATATATGCGTTATATCGTTACGTCATGTTAGTGCAAAAAATAGTTACACAAGTAAGGATTATAGCGTAAACTGCACCAATTAGACATACAACTCATACAAGCACACATGCGTATATGTATGTAATTTAACTAACTTAAACGAATAAAACGAGACAATTCTTATGCTCACCATCTCTTACGCCCGACGATATTTATACAAAGCAATGAAAATAATGTATATTTTAATTATATTTAAACAGCATAAAATGACTTAAGGAAAAATAACAAATTATCCTTTTATACAACAACATTTATACAACTTAGCAAAATAAATGTCGTTGTGAAAATGGATAATTTGTTATTTTCCTTAATGTGTTGATATTTCACAAGCTCCAACCGATTATTTTAGCATAAAATGAATTACCAAATAAGTAATTATTATCTGCCACGACTATTTATAATAATTTTTGTTATACAACAATAACATTAACAATATAACTACATCTATTGGTCATGAAAATGGTAATTATGAATACGCTAGTTTCTTAATAATTATTAGTGTTGTTAATTGTCAATTATTAAATTTGGCACAACTCAGAATATCGGTGAAAATTGTTAGTTCCTAGTAAAAGCAAAATATCTCAGTAAGCAGACATTGAATTTTAACGAAATTTATTATCAGGGCTTCCAATATAATTATATTTATTGCTGACAAAAATGATAATTATTAATATGCTAGTTTCTTAATTATTACCATTGAAATGTAAATGTCAATTTTCAGTTATAAAATTCGGCTCAGCTCTGAATATTGGTGAAAATTGTTAGTTCGAAGTAAAAGCGAAATATCTCAGTAAGCAGACATTGAATTTTAACGATATTTATTATCAGGACTTCCAATATAAATATATGTATTGCAGATAAAAATGGTAATTATTAATGCGCTAGTATTGAAACGTCAAATATGATTAAATAAGGCACAACAAACAATCTTAGTGAAAATTGTTAATTCACAGTAATAGAGAAATATCTTAGTAAGTACACATTAACTTTTAACGAAATTAATTATCAGGAATTCCAATACAATTATATGTATTGCTCATAAAAATAGTAATTATTGATATGCTAGTTTCTTAATTAATACCGTTAAAATGTCAACTTTCAATTAATAAATTAGGCACAACATTTGTGAGAGCACACATTGAATTTTAATGAAATTTGTTTTCAGGACTTCCAGTATAATTATATATATTTCTTATAAAAATCATAAATTTTCATACGCTAGTTTTTTTATTTATTACCGTTGAAATGTCAATCTTCAATTATTAAATTTGACCAAATTACAGTATTAGTGAAAATTGATAGATCAGTAAACACGAAATATCTCAGTAAGCACACATTGAATTTTAACAATATTTGTTATCAGCACTTCCAATATAATTATATGTATTGCATATAAAAATGGTAAATAATGATATGCCAATTTCTTAATTATTACCGTTAAAAATCAATTTTCAATTATAAAATTAGGCGAAATTACAATATTAGTGAAAATCGTTAGTTCGTAGGAAAAACAAAATTTTTCAGTAAGCACACATTCAATTTTAACAAAATGTGTTATCAGTACTTCTAATATAATTATATGTATTGCTTATAAAAAATGCAATTATGGATACGCTAGTTTTTTAATTAATACGGTTGAAATGTCAATTTTCAATTATAAAATTAGGAACAACTCAGAATATTGGTGAAAATTGTTGGTTAGTAGTAAGAGCAAAATATCTCAGTAAGCAGACATTAAATTCTAATGAAATTTATGATCAAAACTTCTAATATAAGTACATGTATTACTGATTAACATGGTAATTATTAATGCGCTTGTTTCTTAATTATTACTGTTAAAACGTCAATTCTGATTACATTAGGCATAACTTACAACATTAGTGAAAATCGTTAGTTCACAGTATAAGCAAAATATCTTAGTAAGTACACATTATATTTTAACGAAATTTATTATCAAGACTTCTAATACAATTATGTGTATTACTCATAAAAATGGTAGTAATTGATACACTAGTTTCTTAATTAATACCGTTCAAATGTCAATTTTAAATTAATAAATTATGCACAACATACAATATTAGTGAAAATCGTTAGTTCAGTGAAACACAAATATATTAGTGAGCACATATTGCATTTCAATGAAACTTATTATGAGGACTTCCAATATAATTACTTGTATTGCTTAGAAAAATGGTAAATATTGATAAGGTTGTTTCTTAATTATTACCGTTCAAATGTCAATTTTCAATTATTAAATTAGACCAAATTACAATATTAGTGAAAATCGTTAGTTCAGTAAAACAGAAATATCTCAGTAAACACACATTAAATTTTAATGAAATTTATTATCAGCACTTCCAATATACTTATATGTATTGCTTAGAAAAATGGTAAATATTGATACGCGATTTTTTTTATTACTACCGTTCAAATATCTATTTTCAATTATAAAATAAGGATCAACTCAGAATATTGGGGAATATTGCTAGTTAGTAGTAAGAGCAAAATATCTCAGTAAACAGACATTGAATTCTAACGAAATTTATTATTAGACTTCTATTATAATTATAAGTATTACTGATTAAAATGGTAATTATTAATGTGCTGGTTTCTTAATTAATACCGTTGAAATGTCAATTTTCTGGCACAACTTACAATATTAGTGAAAATCGTAAGTTCACAGTAAAAGCGAAATATGTTAGTAAGTACAAATTAAATTTTAGTGAAATTTATTATGAGTACTTCCAATATAATTATATGTATTACACATAAAAATGGCAAATATTGATACGTTCGTTTTTTAGTTAATACCGTTGAAATGTCAATTTTCAATTAATAAATTAGGCTTAAATTAGATTTATAATATTTTCATAAAAGTCACAACATTTTTAATGATGATTGATTGATGATGATTAAGAATAATTACAGTGTACCCACCCAATTACCCTCTATTCAACTATAATGTAAAGTAAATCATTGGATGACATATTTATGCAATGCATAAATTAATACATAATACCTATATTTTTATAAAAATCACAATATTTTGAATGATGATTGATTAATGATGATGAAAAATAATTACTGTGCACTCACCCACCCACCTTTTATTTAAATATGATGTAAAGTAAATCCTTGGATGACTTGGATGACTTATTTATGCAAATATTCATGATATTTTCCTTAAAATCCAAAAATTTTGAAAATCTGCTATAAATATCTAAACATTTGTTGATATTTTTAATGAGGGATGATTATAGTGTAACCATCCACCCACCCTCTATTCAAATTTGATGTACAGTATATCATTAGATGACATATTTATGCAATGATTCATGATTACTATATTTTCATAAAAATCACAAATTTTGAAAATCTGCTTTAAATATCAAAACATTTGCTAATATTTATGATGAAGGATGATTCTAGTATACCCACCGACCCAGTTTCGTTTCATATATAAAGTAAAGTATATCATTACATGCTATATTTATGCAATGATTCATAATACCTATATTTTTATAAAAATCACAATATTTTAATTGGGGATTGATTGATGATGATGAAAATTGATTACAGTGTACCCACCCATCCACCCTCTATTTAAATATGATGCAAAGTCAGTCATTGGATGACATATTTATGTAATGATTCATGATATTTTCATTAAAATCCCAAAATTTAGAAAATCTGCTACAAATATCAAAACATTTGCTAATATTTAAGATGAAGGATGATTATAGTATACCCACCCACCCATCCTCTATTCAAATATGATGTACAGTAAATCATTAGATGACATATTTATGCAGTGATTCATGATAACTATATTTTCATAAACATCACAACATTTTGAAAATCTGTTTTAAATATCAAAACATTTGATGATATGTATGATGAACGATGATTATTGTGTACCCACTCACCCACTTTCTACTCATATATGATGTAAAGTATAGCATTACATGATATATTTATGCACTGATTCATAACGCCTATATTTTTGCATAAAAATTACAATAGTTTGAATTATGATTGATTGATGATGATGATAAATGATTACAGTGTGCCCACTGACCCTTCCTCTATTTAAATATGATGTAAATGAAGTTATTGGATGACATAGTCATTAGATGATATATTTATGCAATGGTTCATGAAAATTTCATAAAAATCATAAAATTTTGAAAATCTGCTCTAAATACCAAAATATTTCCTGATAATTTTGAAGAAAGATTATTATAGTGTACCCACTTACTCACGCACTCTTCGAATATGATGTACAGTATATCATTAGATGACATATTTATGCAATGATTCATGATAACTAGATTTTCATAAAAATCACAAAATTTTGAAAATCTGTTTCAAATATCAAATCATTTGCTGATATTTATGATGAAGGATGATTATAATGTACCCACCCACCCACTTTCTATTCATATATGATGCAAAGTATATCATTACATGATATATTTATGCAATGATACATAATACCTATATTTTCATTACATGATATATTTATTATTTTATATTTAAAATTCCTATATTTTTATAAAAATCACAATATTTTGAATGATGATTGATTGATGATGATGAAAAATTATTACAGTGTGCCCACCAACCTACCCTCTATTTAAATTTCATGTAAAGTAAATCATTGGATGACATATTTATGCCATGATTCATAATATTTTCATAAAATTTTGAAATTTTTGAAAATCTGCTATAAATATTAGAACATTTGCTGATATTTATAATAAGGGATGATTATATTGTAGCCACCCACCCACTCTCTATTCAAATATGATGTAGAGTAAATCATTAGATGACATTTTTATGCAATAATTCATGATAACTATATTATCATAAAAATCTCAAAATTATGAAAATCTGTTTATATATCAAAACATTTGCTTATATTGATGATGCAGGATGATTATAATGTACCCACCCACTTTCGATTTATGTATGATGTAAAGTATATCATTACATGATATATTTATGCAATGATTCATATACCTATATTTTTATAAAAATCACAATATATTGAATGATGATTGATTGATGATGATGAAAAATGATTACAGTGTGCCCACCCACACACCCTCTACTGAAATATGATGTAAAGTAAATCATTGGATGACAAATTTATGCAATAACTTATGATATTTTCATAAAAATCATAAAATTTTGACAATCTGCTATAAATATCAAAACATTTGTTGATATTTATAATGAGCGAAGATTATAGTGTAACCATCCACCCACCCTCTATTCAAATTTGATGTACAGTATATCATTAGATGACATATTTATGCAATGATTCATGATAACTATATTTTCATAAAAATCACAAATTTTGAAAATTTGCTTTAAATATCAAAACATTTGCTAATATTTATGATGAAGGATGATTCTAATGTTCTGACCCACCCACTTTCGATTCATATATGACGTTAAGTATATCATTACTTGATATATGTATGCAATGATTTATAATACCTATATTTAAAATCACAATATTTTGAATGATGATTGATTGATGATGATGAAAAATGATTATAGTGTACCCACCCATCTACCCTCTATTAAAATGTGATGTAAAGTAAATCATTGGATGACATATTTATGCAATTATTCATGATATTTTCATAAAAATAATAAAATTTTGAAAACTGCTATAAATATCAAAGCATTTGCTAATAATTTTGACGAACGATGATTATAGTGTACCCACTTTCTATTCATACATGATATAAAGTATATCATTACATGATATATTATGCAATAATTCATAATACCTATATTTTTATAAAAATCACAATATTTTGAATGATGATTGATTGATGACGATGAAAAATGATAGCAGTGTGCCCACCCACACATCCTCTATTTAAATATGATGTAAAGGAAATCATTGGATGACATATTTATGCAATAATTCATGATATTTTCATACAAATCATAAAATTTTGAAAATTTGCTATAAATATCAAAACATTTGCTGATATTTTTGACGAAGGATGATTATAGTGTATCCACCCACACACCCTCTATTCAAATATGATGCACAGTATATCATTAGATGACACATTTGTGCAATGATTCATAATAACTATATTTTCATAAAAATCACAACATTTTTAATGATGATTGATTGATAATGATGAAAAATGGTTAGAGTGTACCCACCCACCCACCCATTATTTAAATATGATGTAAAGTAAATCGTTGGTTGGCTTGGATGACTTATTTATGCAAAGATTAGTGATATTTTCATAAAAATCATAAAATTTTGAAACTTTGCTATAAATATCAGAACATTTGCTGATATTTATGATGACGGATGAATATTGTGTTAATATATTGTACTATTTTTTTAAATTATCTTACAATTCATTCTTAAACACATACAAATAACTGGTTATACCACATTATAATAATAATAATAATATTTATATAACTCAAAATATTACAGTTATCATCAGTATAAAGGATACTGACGATACAAGATTCATCAAGATTGCTTTTTGTACATTTTAATCTGTATTAAGGCACCCATTGGTACGATCACTAGGTAATCACTACAATGGTGAATTTCTTATCATATACTATTTTTATTTTGACACATCCACTACAATGTATTTTGTTTTATGGGAATACATTATTGTTATTATTATCTAACAGTCAGATTCCGAGAGATGTTCAACAATTATAAAATTGCCTTAGCTGAGAATCGAACCCAAGACTATTGATTGGTCGGTTACTTAATGTATGATATATTATTATTTATACATATATTAATAAGTATGATAATCCTTTTCCCCTCCACCTCTTCACAATTATAATTGAGTTTGTGTTTTTTGAGTTTGAGCTTTATTATTATGAATCATATTCTTTACAATTGGCTACTCAATCTTTATTTCTTATTCGAATCCTAATTACGTTTTGTAAAATGCGCTCAATATAATGTGTATTTTAATTTTCCATTCGTAAATAACGGTTTTATTTATGTTTTATTGTACTTAGCTACTGAAAATTTAATTTATCTAATCATAATTACTTTCTAGGCGCAGCCCTCAAGGTAATTACCGGGGTTAATGCGGACAACGAAAAAATTCAAGTGAGCCATAAATTTCGTTCTGGAGTATTCAAATTACCATAAAGTTAAGTATGACATAAAAATAAAGCAGCCTCGCTCGAATTACTGTTTACATCGTTCGTGCCATATACGTTTTTAGTAGTTATGCAGTAATTTCTGGGAACTTGTTTTTTGTCATTAAAAATTTATGAAACGTATCTTTTTGCATTTAGAAGAAAATTGGATGAAATTCGTGAAAAGTGACGAAATTAAATTCCAATTTGCGTCGGTGTTAAAATTAATAATCATAAACATGTATGATATAATTTAAATTAAAGAATGTAAGCAGTTAAATTTTTAATTTAATCATAATTTAACACTTTAAAATCGCAGTAAAATACATATTGTTCCTTGTAGATATAATGGAAATAATTATTCACAATGATGCTAGATGGGTTATTAAAACATCAGTAGAAGAATGTATGTAGTCAATATTTTCCGAGATTCCTTGTAAAGGATCAAATAAAATTAAAAGACTGAGATAAATTATTTGATGACCTTCTCCACAATCACTAGAAGTTTTCTAGATAATATTTCTCAATTATTATTATGAAGAACACATTTGAACTTCATTTTAAATTGAAACTATTACCAATTAAAAATATCATCAATAAATTGAATTGAATTACCAACTAGTTTAAATTGAAACTATTACCCCACATTAAATTATAGGTGCTATAATATCTGTAGAATTACTTATACAGTTAATTTTAGTTTTATCCAGAATAACATGTTACATGCAAGACAATTCATTGAATTTTATGCAGACATAAACTTTACACGCAAATAATAATTATGAAATATATTTGAAAATGTTTCACTGCATAAATGGCCAATTGTGCATGTCGTTGTCGGAATTTTACAATGCTGCATGATAAGAGGCGTTAATCCAGCAAGAACCACAACATTGAGATCCATCAGGCGAGTCAATGAGGTGTACTTGAGATGAGATATCTCAAGAACCGCTGACGTACCAGGCCCAGGTCACTCCTTCAGAGGTTTTCATAACACCCACCATTCCATCATTTTAATAATACTTTCTCGTCGCAGCCTCAGAGAGAAAACATGACGTTTTTAAGTGCATCCAATATTATCGAGTAATCAGTCGTTCACATTGCTCTCGTGGAAATTACATTCGGCTTGGAGAATAAACAGCGACATGTAAACCATAATGATGTAAAATGCAACGTTCTTGTTGTGAATTGTATAAATCTTTTATAATGGTGCCCAGTAAGTGCAAATTTGCGTGTACGCAAATATGTAAATTTATTAAATATATTCATTTAGAATACGTTAGTAGAAGCATTGAGTAAGGAATAAGAAATAAGAATATTAATGGTAGAAGAAGTTGTTGTTCATATTTATATTTGTATTATCCCAAACAGGTCGTTGAAAAATAATCACTTCGGCAGTGGGTATTGTGCAAGTGTCTGATATGCCAATATGAGGCCTTTATTTATATTTTTGATTAAATTTTTAATCAAATTAATTTATTTTTAATGAATTTTTTATAGTTGAATAACTGTGTATCCATTTTTTATGTATGGCAAATATAAATCAAATCTAATCTAATCCATTAAATTGCGTCTGCTCCAATTTCAAAAATGTACTTGAAATTATTCTCAAACCAGCGTAAACTTGTTTGGCAACTGCAAAACAGCGACAATTTTGGCAGTTTTCAGTGAGTTTTGAATACAACGTTTGAAAATATTAAAATCAAAACACAATCTTAGACAATTTTCTGAATGTTAAACATTTTTAGCAATTTTCTTGAACCTTGAAATATGAAATCCAAGTTTAAAATTTTCAAGGATATTGAGAAAAGAAAATTGAAAATATTGCAGTTATTATTAGATATTCGTGAGAAATAAGAAATAAAAAACAGAAAGATTTTGTTTTAATTTTAATACTTTGAAAAATTGTATTCAAAACTCAGTGAAAACTGCCAATATTGTCAAAAATTAGGCAGACAGAGACTCCTGGTCGATATCCCAATAAAGATGGTCATTACTACTAACAATTAATATAATTTTCTTATCACATTTTTAGGTCAGTATCATTAGTTATTATGGTTTTATTAAAAAAACAAAAGCAAAGCAAAGTGCAATAATTTAATGTGCTCTTAATATTTCATCAATATTGTATTCAGATTTCTATTTAAATAATTGTCAAAATGCCACAAATTGGAAGAAATAAAATATAGTCAAACAATGCTAAATGTGTCAAAAACTACAAGAAATACAGCACATTGCGTTTAATACATAGTCAATAATCTATAAAAAAAAATATCTGAAAATGCTCGGAGTTTAAAAACCTATATTAAAAAAAATGTAATGTACTTTTAATAGTTACTCAGTTGTGTATCCAAATTTCAATTCTTTCTGTCATAATACAGACAAACCTAAAAATGTGGTATAAAAATTGGAACTTTTGATAATTCTTCAAACTGGTACATTAAAAATTAGCAAAAATCGAGAAATGTGATAGAACATCCAAAGGTCACGCTTATTTCATACATTAGGTACTATAGGTACATAATTATAGGTACCTAATATACTATATTAGGTACTGTACCATTGTCAGATCATAAAAGCAACAGGAAGTACATTAGGGAATTGACTTTCGGAATCACTGGGCTGATGAGACTAGGTCGAAACCGATCTCCAGTTGCCCGCAGAGTTATTACCCAAATGTACAATGATTTAAATTTTACAGAACTAAATTAAAACCTTCAGCCATATCTTTTGAATGTTTATTGTTTTTTTGTAGTATTCCCATTAATTATTGGATATAATCCATATTTTTTTGAGCTGTTGGCATTGTTAGCAACTGCATGTTTAGTACCTTTTAAATGTTTGCCACTTTGGGTAATTTTGCTTGAAATTTCAATGCAATATTGATGAACTCTTAGAAGGAAATTAAAATCTCATGCTTCTATTAGTTTTGAATCATTGGCTATTTTTGCAGTTGTTAGTGAGTTTTGAATAAATTTTTATATAAATATTAAAATTTAATCAAAATCTTAAGCAATTGTTTTGAATGTTTATTATTCTAATTTTAGCAATTTCCATCTAATTTTGATTAGAATTTTGACAAGTTATTAAAAATATGGTAAAATCTGTAGCCATGATATAGAATTTTTGCTTTCTTACACACACTCTCATGCTTCAGTTTACAAGTTTTGGAATTTTTAGTACTGTTCATTTATTTTTGAATAGAACCTTAACACGTTCTCAAGACAATATAAAGGCAAATATATATATATCAAAACCTGTGGCCATAATATAGAAGTTTTGATATTTTTAGTAATTTTCATTTCTTTATGCTTCAGTTTAGAATTTTTGGCTATTTTGGTTGTTTTCTGTGAGTTTTGAAAACAAATTTATGAAAATATTAAAATTACATCAAATCTTAGGCAATTGTTTTGAATGTTTAATATTTTTAGCAATTTTCATACATTTTTAAATAGAATTTTGACAAGTTATTAAAAATATATCAAAACCTGTGGCCATAATATAGAAATTTTGGCATTTTTCATAATTTTCCTTTCTTTATGAATTGTATCGTGACAGAAAAATACAAAAAAATTAAAGTCTTTGGCTTACATTTAGAATTTTTTGCATTTTTGTAATTCTTATTTAGATTTGGAGATCATCATGACTCACTCTCATGCGTTAGTTTAGTATTTTTGTATTTTTATCTATATATCTATATATCTATTATCTATTATATAATAGTATCTTGACACGTTTTCATGGTATCTCATGGTTCAGTTGACAACTTTTGGCAATTTTTGCAGTTTTGTGTGAGTTTTGAATAAAATTTTATGAAGATATTCAAATTTAATCAAAAACGTAAGCAATTTTTTATAATGTTTAATATTTATAGGAATTTTCATATATTTATAAATAAAACTTTGTCAAGTTATTAAAAATAAATCAAAAGCTGTGGCCATAATATAGAAATGTTGGCATTTTTAGTAATTTTCATATCTTTATGAATTGTATCCTGACAGATAAATAAAAATAAATTCAAGTCTTTGGCCCATATTTAGAATTATTTGAATTATTGGTAATTTGCATTTAGATTTGGAGATCATTATGACTCACTCTCATGCTTTAGTTTCGAATTTTTTTATCTTTAGTACTTTTAATTTATTTTTGAATAGAATCTTGACACGTGTTCATAATATTCCATGGTTCAGTTAAGACTTTTGGCAATTTTGGCAGTTTCTGTGAGTTTTGAATAAAATTTTATGAAGATATTCAAATTTAATCAAAATCGTAATCAAGTTTTTATAATGTTTAACATTTTTAGGAATTTTCATATATTTTTAAATAGAATTTTGACAAGTTATTAAAAATAAATCAAAAGGCTTGGCCATAATATAGAATTTTTGGAATTTTTAGCTATTTACTTATTGTATTATTGTATCTTGACAGATAAATTAATATAAATTAAAACCTTTGGCTAACATTTAGAATTGTTGGCATTTTTAGTCATTTGGATTTAGTTATGAAGATAATCTTGACACACTCTCATGCTTCAGTTTACAATGTTTGTTTTTTATTATAATTTTCATTTATTTTTGAGTAGAATCTTTATAAACTCTTATGACATGCATCAGGCTAGATTTTTTGACAATTTTGGTAGTTTTCTGTGGGCTTCGAATATAATTTTATGTAGTATTCAAATTTAATCAAAATCTTAGGCAATTTCTTTCATTGATTAATATTTTTAGCAAATTTCATATATTTTTTTTATAGAATATTGACAAGTTATTAAAAATAAATACAAACTTGTGGCCATAATACAGCATTTGTGGCATTTTAAGCAATTTTCTTTTTTTTAAATTGGATCTTGACAGATAAATAAAAATAAATTAAAGTATTTGGCTCCAATTTCTTTTTTTTTTGCATTATTAGTAATTTGCATTTAGATTTGGAGATGATCATGACATACTCTCATGCTTTAGTTTAGAATTTTTGTCATTTTTAGTACTTTTAATTTATTTTTGAATGGAACCTTGACACATTCTCATGGTATCTCATGCTTCAGTTTGAAACTTTTGGCAATTTCTGCAGTTTTCTGTAAGTTTTGAATAAAAATTTATAAAGATATTCAAATTTAATCAAAATCTTGGGCATTTTGTTAATTGTTTAATATTTTTAGCAATTTTCATATATACTTGGTCAGAATAAATAGAATAAGTTATTAAAAATTAATTAAAATTTATAGCCATAATATAGAATTTTTTGTAGATTTTGTCATCTTCTATTTTTATTGCATCTTGACAGATACCAAAAATTTAAAACCTTTGGCTAACAATTAGAATTTTCGGGATGTTTAGTAATTTGCGTTTACATTTGAAGATAATCTTGACACATCTCATGCTTCAGCTTAGATTTTTCGGTAATTTTTTAATAATTGTTATCTATTCTTTAATAGAAACTTAACACACTCTCATGCTTCAGTGTAGAATTTTTGGAAATGTTGGTAGTTTTCTGTCAATTTTGAATAAAATTTTATGAAAATATTTCAATTTAATCAAAATCTTAGAGATTTTTTTTTAATGTTAAATATTTTGAGCAACTTTTATATATTTTTGAATAGAATTTTGACAAGTTATTAAAGGAAAATAAAGAAACTGTAACTATAATATGAAATTTAGGCATATTTAGGCATTTTCTTTGTATTTTGACCTTTGGCTAACATTTAGAATTTATGGCATTAAATATTTTGAGCAACTTACATATATTTTTGAAAAAACTTTTGACAAGTTATTAAAAGTAAATAAAAAACTGTAACTATAATATAGAATTTTGACATTTTTAGCCATTTTGAATTTTGACATTTGGCTAACATTTAGAATTTTTGGAATTTTTAGTAATTTTCATTTATTTTTGAATAGTATCTTGACCCTCATGGTATCTCATGCTTCAGTTTTAAATGTTGGCAGTTTTGGTAGTTGTCTGTGAATTTTTAATAAATTTTTATGGGTATATTAAAATTGAATCAAAATCTTAGACAATTTTTTTAACGTCATCATTTTTAGCAATATTCATCTAGTTTTGAATATAGTACCTTAACAGATTCTTACAAAAAAATAAAACGTAGTGCCATAATTTAGAAGTTTTTGCATTTTTACTTTATTATCGTCTTGCCTTTTTCTCAATCACAAACTTTTCTATGTTTACATAGATAGTCTCAAATATTGATTTAACGTCATTAGCATTTTTGAGTGATAACTCCAAAATTGCCGTATCAATATCAATGTAATTTATCATTGATATATTAGAAATATTGACAATTTTGGTAGTTTTCTGTGAGTTGTGAATAACATTTTATGACTATATTAAAATTTAATCAAAATCGTAGGCAATTTTTTTTAATGTTAAATATTTTTAGCAATTTTTATATATTTTGTATAGAATTTTGTCAAGTTATTAAAAATAAATTAAAATATGTGGACATATTAGATATATTTTGGCATTTTTGGCCAATTGGCTTTAAGGCAAATTTTTCGGAATATTAATCTAGTTTTGAATTGTACCTTAATAGATTATTTAAAAAAAAATGCATTTTTACTTCATTATCGTCTTGCCCTTTTCACAATAAATGTTTTTTTATTGAATTGTCTGATTTACATCGAACATTTTTTGCTAACATAAATAAAATACAAAAACAAATAGTTTTTTCTATAGTTTTTGGGTTCTTCCTCATTCCTCAGATATTCATATACAGCGTGTCTATAAAATGGTATTCATTCTTTGTACGTCACGTACTATCAACCAATATGACTCTAAATCCACAAACAAAGTTTTCCTGTGATGGTTATTTTTTAAGTTATAAGCGTATGAAGTTGCGTTTGCAGATTCAGTCTCTTTATAATGTTTTACCAAAAATTTCGATGTTAATCGTTTAAAACGGTCCAAAGATTAAAAAAAATTTGAAATTTATTTTTCAACACACATTTTGAGAACATAATGGGTATTTATTTTGTACTTCACGTACAATCACCCAACATGACTCTAAATCCAGAAACAAAATTTTCCTGTGATGTTTATTTTTTAAGTTATAAGCGTATGAATTTGCGTTTGCAGATTCAGTCTCTTTATAATGTTTTCCCAAAAATTTCGATGTTAATCGTTTACAACGGTCAAAAGATTAAACAAAATAGTTGAAATCAATTTTTTAATACAAATTTTGAGAAAATAATGGATATTTTCAAATTTTGATAAAGGCACAAACACATCGGGCAACTGTGGAAGTACTTACTTACGTAAGTCCTTATTTAATGTTTTTATAACCCATGAAAGTGATTACTCAATTTTTTCATCTTGACAACTAACTTATTTGTCAATTTTGTCTGTGGATTTAGGGTCTTATTGGTTAGTAGTATGTAACCTATAAAGGATGGACATCATTTCTGAAACACTCTGTATATATATAGTACAACTAGCTTTTGATATCTAAATATTTTTTCATACTGGTTAGTAGTATGTGACCTATAAAGGATGGACACCATTTTTGAGACACTGTATATTTATAGTACAATTAGCCTTTGATACCTACATAGTTTTTCGTATTTCAATTTTTTATAGAATATTCTAATTTTTGTTAAGATAATTTCGAAAACTATGAATGTTCGAAAATATATAGTCCAATTTGTGTGGCTTCTGGTAGAAATTTCAATTTTTAATAAAAAAATAACATATGCGTCAGTTCTAATTACCCCAGGACTATTTTTATTTTTATTTCCAAATTTGTTTTTTAATATTTTGGGGAATATCAAAAGGCTGGGGAGTAGTTTTGGGGTCAATTGTTGTCAACTTAGAGACTGCACCACCTAAATATTCGGTTTGAAGCTACAATTTTATGTGGTCTATTTCTATTTCTTCTGCTCCATCTTATTTGTCTGTTTCTATTTCATAAAAAAAAATGTAGGGCCCCTAATATAGGTTAATTCGGCCCTGCATAAAGGAGGATCCCTTTGAAACCGATAGTTACAACTTACACGCTAAGGTTGTATATTTTAGCAATCTCTAATCTAATTGTACCAATTTTACTTAATTACTCAATAGTTTGCATGATTAAAGTAATAATGCACAAGCCTCTGGGCAAATATTTCATTAAGTAAGTGATTTGAATCGAATCCAAATTTTAAGATAATAATGGAACTTTCCTGTATTGTTAGGGAAAAAGAGTTATATTTTACAAAAATTCAAATTTTATTTTACCCCGTAACTGTTCATATTGCATGTGTATTAAGTCATTTATTGCATGAGTAATTGTAGCAACTAATAGATCTACGCCATTAAACATGTGAATAATGGACACACATGTACACATGGACTTGTTTTATGGTGCAAGAAGATGTGTGAAGTGAACAATTTTAATAGTAATCCAAACTACTGTTTTCACTACGGCATTAAAACTTTTAACACGTTTTCACATTATTTGCACAGGTGTGATATAGTTTCTGGAAAAATATGTACATTATAAAATATTCAAATTATGAGATATTTAATTTGCTTTGCTTTGGGTCTCTATGCAAGTGGGAGATGCAAGAGTCACCTTCACGATTTTTTGCAAGATGACCTTAAAAATTTTGAGAATAACGTCGCGACTGCGCTTCTCTTTTTCTAAATCCAAATATCCGAAAGGAAGCAGATGTTTAGTATCATATTAGATATTTGTGCATCGTCAAAGGATTTAGACATTTTGGAAAGGATTGATTTCAAACACGCCGCCTAACTACCGTCCGAGGGTTATTACTTTGTGAAACTTGAGAATACTTTTATAAGCGCCCTTAAAGATGCACCGCCTAAATATTCGGTTTGTGGCTAAGAATATAATTACCTATATTGCGCAAGGGATCGTTTTAATTGGGAACCGTGAATACAATCATCGCGCCGAAGGATGATTTCAAATTGTTGTGATGAAGTCTCCACGCCTCAACGAAGCATAATCGATGGAATTTCAGTACGGACTTTCTTTAAAGTAAATTAGGGTAAAAGCCAACTCATCAAACCAATCAAAATTATTGACAGCTATAAGATAAAATGATTCATTAGTCGCATTGTGGATATTTTACCACATCATTTACACTCGACGGAGCATTGTATTTTCAACAGT
Organism: Othius punctulatus; assembly: GCA_951805005.1. Lineage (NCBI taxonomy): Eukaryota > Metazoa > Arthropoda > Insecta > Coleoptera > Staphylinidae > Othius > Othius punctulatus. Next base: position 16,213,941 of record OX638138.1, read on the forward strand.
AAAGTTCGACAAATTCATCCTACATGATTGATTAACTTTTGATCACGCTAAGATATAAAGTTTGAATCTTAAAAATGCAGTAATGGCAAACTTCAAATGTCGCACAATTTTGTTGAAAAAAACCACCAATTCTTCGTTTAACGCACCGTGAAATTTTCATAATGCTGCATGAGTTCGAATTATTCATAGTCAATTACATATACAATTTTTTTTAAATGTCATTATATGAATTATGCTTTTTATGGTGAGGAATTCTTTGTATTGTATTGATAATGTTCTCATTCTTGCACAGCTGTTATTTTACTACAAAACAGAATCTAGTTTCCGAGCGACAATGGCGTAATATTTTCCACATGTGGTTATAATTATTAATTGGACCCGTGCAGCGCAATGTGTGTAAATACTGCCATTCTTATAGTCGCAGCCTTAATTCCCTCTAACTTCTTAATATCCCTTCAATTATGATATTGCCGTTGCATAATTTTACCAATTTGCCAACATTTTCACAATTCAAAATTTAATGTTTTTAAGTTTAATAGCGTATTATGTAGCTAATAATGCGCCATTACAATCGCAATCATAAAAGTTCGACAAATTCATGTTACATGATGGCGTTGCATAATTTTACCAATTAGCCAACATTTTCACAATTCAAAATTTAATATTTTTGAGTTTGATAGCGTATTATGTAGCTAATAATGCGCCATTACAATCGCTTTTTCATAAGTCGCACTTTAGGTTTAGGTGAAACCTAAAATTATACAAAAATATTATGCAATATATTTTCTGAAAAACCCTAAGAATAGTTATCCACAGTTTAATAATCAATAATGGCTCTAAATTATAGTCAGAATAAGAAAACACTGCAATCCATTTTTTGTTTAAAAACTGATATTACATATCTCACATATATCTTACATATTACATATCCATCTATCATTTTTTATCATTATTACATATATACATATCTATCAATCTATATCTTACATATTACATACATATCTTAAAAACTGATATTACATACTCATATTCATATCTCTTCATTAAATTATAACTATTAAAAAAAGCAAAAATTTGTATTATTTTGTCATTATTACATATATACATATCTATCTATCTATATCTTACATATTACATACATATCTTAAAAACTGATATTACATACATTCATCTTCATATCTCTTCATTAGATTATAACTATTAAAAAAAGCAAAAAACATGTATTATTTTGTTGATTCCGTTAGCAGTTCGTGTATTTATTGTGCAAGTAAAACGTGTTTCGAAAAATCTCTGGTATTGTATATTTAATGTAACCGTAAACCAGAAGGGCTATAAAACGCGGCCATTAAAATATGTCGCCCCTCCGATGTTATTTATCGTTTTACAAAGTTGTGATGATTGAAGGGGAAATGCTCGAGGCTATAAAATTTAAATAAATACATAAAATGTCATGTACCACCTAAATATATATTTAGTCTACACACACTGACTTGCTGATTGGAATTCCTTGACATTCGAACTTGTTAAATACATTATAATTATGACCTGAAATGCGACACATTTTAATTGACATAACTATTTAGGATTATGAATATTTTCAACAAAGTTGACAAAGTAATTTCAAAATTTTAAGCAATTGTTATTATTCTAATTGTTTATAAGGTTGAATTACAGTGATATAATTTTAGATCAGAGTTGTTTATTGCTATTTGCACTTTTTGCTGCTACATTGAATTTCACCCAAAAAATGTATACTTAATACACTACTCAAAAGAATGATCGCATATTAAAAAAATGTATATATTAATATTGTTTATTAATTTGTTTTATTGTTTCTATTAAAATTTTAATTAGTTTTGCCGAACATTCAATTAGTTTTGCCAAAAATTCAATTAGTTTTGCCAAAAATTCAAGTATTTTTGAGAAAATAATAGGTATTTTCAAACTTTGATTAAGACATGAACACATCTGGCAACTGTGTACGTAAGTAAGTACTTATTTTATGTTTTAATTGTTTATAAGGTAGAATTACAGTTATATATTTTTAGATCAGAGTTGTTTATTGCTATTTGCACTTTTTGCTGCTACATTGAAATTCACTCAAAAAATGTATACTTAATACTTTACTCAAAAGAATGATCTTATATTAAAAAAACATGTATATATTAATATTATTTATTAATTTGTTTTATTGTTTCTATTAATATTTCAATTAGTTTTGCCAACATTTCAATTATTTCCATAAAAATTTCAATTATTCTGTCAAGTGTGTATGATTACTATAAAATATTGAATGAATGCTGTCAACTTTTCAATACTTCTATCGAATTTTTAATTGTTCTGTCAAAATTTCACTTATTTCTGCCAACATTTTAATTATTCCTTCAATATTTGAATCATTACTGCCAAAAACGATAAATGACTTTTAAATTTCAAATCCATACTCAATACAAACAGTATTGCTCTCAAACTATTAATGATTAAGTCTGTGTATACCAAATATTCAATATTTTCAGTATAACACTTCGAATAACATTTCATTACTAATATAACATTTGACATATTTATGATACAATAAAATCAATATTAAATATACCGAATACCTTTATTTGTTTGATCAGTAGCTTCATTCAATGATTACTGTCACATTTCAATGATGACTATTAAACTTTCAATTTTCTGTGTGTAGACCATATTAAATACCATATTAATAATGTTAACTAAAATTACTTATGACAAAGTTTTATTTATGCAATGAAAATTCCACTTATTAACTTTATGTGTACAAAGAACAAATTTCTACCAAGATATAATTAATCAATATTATCATATACTCTACATATAATAGAATACTTCAATGATTTCTATTAAAATTTTCAGTAGTTTTGCCAAAATTTCAATTAGTTTTGGCAAAATTTCAATAATTTTTATAGAAATTTAAATTTTTCATAAAGTTTTCATGATTCCTATCAAATATTCAATGATTACTGTTAACCTTTCAATGCTTACTATCAAATTTCCAATTGTTCTGTCAAAATTTCATTTATTTCTGCCAACATTTTAATTCTTTCAAAATTTCAATTATTACTGTCAAAATTTATAAATGACTTTTTAAAATCTCTTCTCAATACGTAATTTTTTCCTATCAAAATATCAATGATTAAGTCTGTGTAGGTATATCAAAATTCAATAATTTTTGTCATACGTTCAATGATTACTGCCATATTTAATTCAATAACTCAAATTTTGAATTGTCAGTTTGTTCAAGACATTTCAATTATTTTTACTGAAATTTAAATAACTTAAGTAATTCAAAAATTGATTTATGCAATCAAAATTCAAAATATCAAAATTTCAATTGTTTCCATTAAAATTTCAATTAGATTTGCCAAGAGTTCAATTATTTTTATATAATTTCAATTACTTTGTAGTGTTCATGATTACTGTGAAATATCCAGATATTATTACTGTCAAGTTTTCTATGATTCTTATCAAATTTTTAATTGTTCTGTCAAAATTTCAATTATTTCTGCCAAAATTTCAATTATTTCTGCCAATTTTTTTATTATTCTTTCAAAATTATAGTCATTACTGTCAAAAATTATAAATGACTTTTTAATTTTAAATCCATACTCAATACGTAAATGATTGCTATCAAACTATCAATGATTAAGTCTGTGTATATCAAATATTCAATCATTTTTGTATAACATTTCCAATAATATTTCATTAATCATTACTAATATAACGTATAACACAAAATTTCAATTAGTTTTGCCAAAAGTTCAATTATTTCTATAAAAATTTCAATATTGTGTAAAGTTTACATGATTACGGTCAAATATTCAATGATTACTGCCAACTTTTCAATGCTTGCTATAAAATTATTAATTGTTCTATCAAAATGTCAATTATTACTGACAAGATTTTAATTATTTCGTCAAAATTTGAATCATTACTGTTAAAAACTATAAATACTTTTTAAATTTTAAATCAATACACAATACGTAAATTATTCCTATCAAAATATCAATGATTAATCTGTGTATATCAAAATTCAATCATTTCTGTCGTACGTTCAATGATTTAAATCATATTTCAATAATAACTATAAAAAAAATAATTGCCTCTATGTTTAAGAGCATTTCAAAAATTTTGACTAGAATTTATATCACTTGTGACAATATATGATTTATGCAATCAAAGCTCCAATGATTTAGTTTGTGTATACAAACAAATAAATTTGTATCAAGATTAAATTAATCAAAATTATCATGTACTCAAGGTATAACAGAATACTTATATAAATTATATCAAATTTTCAATGGTTTCAATGGTTTTCAATTAGTTTTGTCAAAAGTTTAATTATTTTTATAGAAATTTCAATTATTCTGTAGTGTTCATGATTGCTGTCAAATATTCAGTCATTCCTGTAAACTTTTCAATTCTTCGTAACAAATTTTTAATTATTCTGTCAAAATTTCAATTATTTCTGCCAGCATTTTAATTATTTTTTCAAAATTTCAATCATTGTTGTCAAAAACTATAAATGACTTTTTAATTTTAAATCCTTACTCAATACGTAAATTATTCCTATCAAAATATGAATGATTAAGTTTATGTATATCAAAATTCAATCATTTCTGTCGTACGTTCAATGATTTCTGTCATATTTCAATAATCACTATAAAACATTTAATTGTGTGTGTATTTTAGAGCATTTCATTAATTTTAACTATAATTTAAATTACCTGAGACAAAATCTGATTTATGCAATCAAAATTCGAATGATTAAGTTTGTGCATACAAAAAAAAATTCTATCAAGATTTAATTAATCAAGATTATAATGTACTGAACGTATAACAGAATACTTATATAAATTATATCAAAATTACAATAGTTTTGGTAAAAGTTCAAGTATTTCTATTAATATTTCAATTATTCTGTAGTGTTCATGATAACTGTCTAATATTCAGTCATTACTGTCAACTTTTCAATGCTTCTTATAAAAAATTTAATTGTTCTGTCAATATTTCAAATATTTCTACCATGATTTTAATTATTCTTACAAAATTTCAATCATTGCTGTCAAAATTTATAAATGATTTTTTAATTTTAAATCTATACTCAATGCGTAAATTATTCCCATCAAAATATCAATGATTAAGTCTGTGATTTTAAAAATTCAATCATCTCTATCGTACGATCAATGATTACTGTCAAATTTCATTGATAACTTTAAAATTTTCAATTGTCTGTGTGTCTGATTTATGCAATAAAAATTCCAATGATTAAGTTTGTGTATACAAAAACTAAATTTATATCAAGATTTAATTAATGAAAATTATCATGCTCTCAACGTATAAAAGAATTTTATGTAGATTATATCAAAATTTCAAAGATTTCTATTAAAATATCAATTAGTTTTGCCAAAGGTTTAGGTATTTCTAAAAAATTTCAATATTCTGTAAAGTTTTAAAGTAATCATAAAAATTACTGTCAAATATTCAATGATTATTGTCAACTTTTCAATGATTACTATCAAATTTTCAATTGTTCTATAAAAATTTCAATTATGTCTGTCAAAATTATAATTATTCTATCTAAGTATCCGAGATTAGTATCAAATATTTAGTAAAAACCTTTTATTTTCAGTTATTTAGTCAATATTTTAACAACCAAGTTTACGTAGTAGGTATGTAAAAAATGCAATCATTTCTATCATGCATTTCTATCACGAAAGCTTTCAATGCTTTCACTCAAAATTTCGTTTACTTCTGTAAAAGTTTTAGTTATTCCGATAAACTGTCCATGATTTTTGTCAATTATGCAATTTTCTGATACTTAATACTTGTTAAATCTTCAATTATTTTTTGTAATTATTTTAATGATATAATTTTTTATAATTAGACTAACATACAGAGAGCATAAATTTCAAAACCAGGATTTAAACTTGCAAAAAACGCTTGAACAGGTCAAAAAGGACATTTTAAAGAAATATCGTTGGTATACAGGAAAAAGTGGCCGAGTCATTATTCATCAATTCAAGTTCATTCTTCTCCTGTACGTTTAATTTAAAAATGGACTGGAAAGTACAAATTCTTAGCAAATGGATTTAGTAAATATCTCATGAAAAGATAAGTATGTTTCAGATACATTGATGTTAAAAAATCAAAATCTTTAAATTTTGGAGTTTCTCCTGTATACCAACGATATTTTGAGACCATTTTCATTTTCGCATCTTCGTTTTTAAGTTATAATTAATTACTTATTCTTTGTGATGGTCTAAACAAAAATTACTACTAATAACAAGATATTAAACCCTAACCTCGTCTTCGAGAAACACCAATGACACTAATAAACATTAGTTGCCACTAATATTTTCCAGAGAAACTTCGATTTTGGTTGCTCTTTGAATGAAAACAGATATATGTAGTATTGCAAAAATGTAGTATGTACTTTAATTTAATTAGTATTTATTTAAAATAGATGCATTTGCTAAAATACCAAACATAATTTTGATTAAATGTGATTTGATCAACCGAATTATCAACATGAATTATTTGATTCGCCTGTGGAGAAGTAATCAACCTGCCTACGTGCATATTTGGTTGCCCCCTAACTCTTAGCATTGTAGATTTCTTTGTATATATTAGATAGGTAACCAATATTACAGCATATGGGGTTGTATATAGTACGGATCCCTTTGTATATATTCGGTAGGTAACCAATATGACTGCATATAGGGTTGTATAAAGTACGGATTCATTTGTATATATTTAATAGGTAACCAATATGACAGTATATAGGGTTGTATATAGAGTGGACCATGATTGCTCTAGCTTCTTACAAAACATCATGTTGTATGTATGCAAATACCTAGTGATCATTTAAATTTCAGCTCTAGTTATCCATGGTGACAGGTGATAGTACAGAACAAAACAAGAAACAAATTCTAATAAACCCAGGTTCAACACTCAATGGGACTCAGTGGTTTCGAAGTATAAAATTTTAATGACACTTTCAAATTTGAATGAATCTAACAGAATCATGCCGTAAAGAAAACGTATCCAGTAAAATCGTCATGGTAACCCTTTACAGGCACCTGGCCTGTAAATAATCACTTACAGAATCAGTCTAGATGACAGTAAAATAGATTTGACATGCCAACATAAATTTGCTTTCTGCAAGATTTCTATCAGAGTTCTTATAAAATTTTAGAAACTATATAGATTTAACTTTATACATTTTAGAAACTATAGAATATTTATAAATAAGATACATAAACTGTCAAGAGGACAACATTTGTTTTCATATTCAAAATCATATTGTTATTATTATTATTATTCGGGAGTAAAATCTTTGGTCGTTAACATAATTAATATTGTCATATTATTATATTATAAGTCATAGCATTTTTGTTAAATATACAGTAAAAAGATCTATTTCAAAACAATAAATATTATTCAAATGATTTAATTTACAGGAAATGATACCTGGTGTTATTGTTATTATTATTATTATTATTAAAATATTGTTACTACTAGTAGTGCTAAGTAGGAGAGGGAAAGTACTCTTTGTCTATTCTTAGTTATTTATACATTTCAGATGACCGGTTTTCATTTTATTTATTATCTACTACTATTCAAGTGGTTTTAAGTAGACATAACACTATTGTTATTAAATGAAAAACATCGTTAAATGATTTTTCAATTATAAAGCTGACATTTTAGGTGATTTTGGGTAGTTTATTTGTAAAGAGTTGTCATTCAATGAATATAATTCAAACTTATTATTGTGTCAATTATAAAACAGTTTTTTTATTTTTATTATTATTGCGCCATTGCAAAGTGCAATTTTATAACAAAAAGTAGATGTGAGCTGTTGATAACTTTTTTATTGATTGGTAATTGATTTCACAATAAGATATATGTCTATATCCTATTATGCAAAATCTAATAAATCAATGGCTAGGAGTTTTGTTTAGTTATGTTGTATTTTAGTGAAGATTTTCATATTATCAGTATTCTTGACAGTATATTGTTTTTTATTATCTCTTAATTAACTTATAATCTACCCATATATAATAAATTAGTATTGTTAATACAGATTTAAGATAGCAGGAGTTAAAATACTACAATAAGATTCCAACATTAAATAACCTACAGTAATTGATAAACCAGAGTACTTATAATTTTATTTTACAAACAAGAGAATAATTATAGGTAATATACATAAAAAAAGAGATTGAAATAGAGTCAAAAGAGATTGAAGTTCAACCAATGTAATTTATTCATAAGCCAAACATTCCACAACATTTTGTTTCTGTAAAAAAGTGTTCATCAAGATTATCTTTAACTATTATAAAAGTATTATTCAAATATGTATTATAGTACGAGTATATAGGCTTATTGTGGTATCATTGACCATTATTCTATATAAAATTTATTGAAGGATTTATTAATAACTAAACAATAAAAATGAATATGCCCTAATATCCCCAAACATACAAAACATATTCTGCTGAATAATTTTCACTGAAATTCCCCTCTTGAAATAAATAAAAATAAAATTTCAACGAAATTATTTGACTGAATGAACAATGCTGTGAAAATTGAATTTTGAAATGAAATTTGAAATTTTAACTTAAATGGACATATAGAGTTTATAAATAAAACACATTACTTTGTTAGTCATATAACATTATTTATTGATTTGTTACTAGTTTCTACTACTTAAGTAATCATTATCAAAGTATCACATAATATTATTTATTGATTTGTTACTAGTTTCTACTACTTAAGTAATCATTATCAAACAGAGTATCTTAAACTAGAGCAGTCTCACTTATTTATATATTTATAACAATATTTTATTTATAATAAAGTAATGTGTTATTTATAATTAATAAAATGTATCACGAAGTAGACGCCACCACCATTCATTATATATATATATATATATATATATATATATATATATATATATATATATATATATATATATATACACTTTAATTAATTTTAAAAGATGTCACAATTTGAAAAATTTTTACTACATAATGAAATATGGAGAAACATCAGTCACATGTTTTTCTTTATTTTAACAAGTGTTAAAGTATAATGGACACACATACACATATAGTTATTTATGATTATTATATGTATTAAGAAGAAAAGTTGCAAAATTAGCACACAAAGAACAATTATTCACTACTAGAGCTTCTGACAAAGTAAAAGCCTAATTACACTTAACACCTAAAAAATACATTAGCTCAAAAACAAAATAAAATTTCCATGAAAACTTTAATGTAATATTTAATGCATAATGATAATAATAATAGAATAATCATTTCTGTTATTATTTTCTCCATGTTACCAGATATTTTTGATTATTATTGGTTTATTATCAGAGTTTTTTGTAAATTAATATTTGAAATAAAATTTAAATTATATTTTTTTATATTTCAAATATAATCTTCAAAAATATATTCAAGTATTCAATTAAGCACTAGAATATACCGGAAAGTACTTAATTTCTGGATTTATTTGAAAACTTGAATATATTTTTGAAGGTTATATTTGAAATATAAAAAAATATAATTTACATTTTATTTAAAATATGAATTTACGAAAACCAGTGATGATGGATGAATGTTAAGTCGAAAGTAGTAGGGAAAAATAAAGAAATAAATACTAGAAGTTACCAGAAAGTACTTAAAATGAAGAAATAATAATAATAATGATAATAATGACAATAATAATCTATTCATTTAGCTCTTCTAGCTGTTCACATACACAAAAAAATAGGTTAGTACATGTAACAAGTATAAAATTGCTAAATTGGTAATCCCATTTGTTATTTGCATGCTATTGCTTCCTAAGGTTTTTTCTTAATTGTATGTTTAAATTGTAAAATATTGCATTTCCTTAATTCTAGGCTTAACTTACTTAACTTACTTATTGTACTCTACGAGAGTCGTAAAACATAGTGATTTTATGAAAATGTGTTGCTATTCTATGATCTAAGATAGAGTTATCTTTGTGTCTAGTACTAGAGTTATGGTTAAATTGTTGTAATTTATGATTAAGAGATTCTGACATATATTTTAGCTTAATAATATGAACAAAAATCATAATGTGTAAGGTGAAATAAACATAATACCTTATATGTAAAATAAAATGGTGAAATAAGTTTAACACAAAACATTTTTTACAAAGAATTAAGCATTAATTGCATTTGGATTAGCAGCTAACAATATTTTGGGGCACAGATGAAATGTCAGTGTAAGGTTAGAAATATAAGACAAAGAAATACACTTTAAGCTGTTTTTTTAATGTATTTCAAATTAAGGTACAATTTTATTCCAAAGCACATACATTTTCAAAAATATTTTGTAAAAAATAAGGTTTTTACAGCCCTTGAATATGGTAATATGTGTGATTGCAATAAAATATATTAGTATCTATAAATAACAAATAGAGAAAATATAAAAACACAACAGTATCATATATAAATTATAACTGGGGTTACATTTTGTGGTAAAACAAAATTTTATACATAGGCTTATAATTTAAATATATTGAATGAGTCAAAAATCGACATATTGCAGAAATATTAAAAATAAACTTAAAAAATAATTGTTTTCATTTATATCTTGAGTGTAAGTTATATTAAAAAATGAATATTTTATCAGTAAATATGTATTAACTATACCTACAAATTACCAATTGTAACTTTTCTTGTAATACTACAAAACTTAAAAACTCGTTTTTTTAAGTTTGTAGTATTACAAGAAAAGTTCTGACACAACAATATTTTGGGACAGGGATGAAATATCAGTGTAAGGTTAGAAATATGAGACAAACAAATACACGTTCATATGTTTTTTATGTAGTTCAAATTAAGGTACATTTTTATTGCAAAGCACATAAATTGTAATACATTTTCAAAAATATTTTGTAAAAAAGGTTTTTACAGCCCCTTAATATGATAATATGTGTGATTGCAATAACATATATTAGCATCTATATTTTACAAACAGAGAAAATATAAAAACAGTATAAGCACAAAATCATAATAAGTATATAAATTTAAATTGGGATTACATTTTTTTCGAAATAATTTTTTTAATGATAGGCTTAGAATTTAAATATATCAATTGAATGAGTGAAAAAGGGATATATTGCAGAAATATTAAAAATAAACTTAAAAGATCATTGTTTTCATTTATATCTTGACTGTCAGTTATATTAAAAAATGTATATTTTATCAGTAAGTGTGTATTAACTATAGGTACAAATTATCAGCTGTAACTTTTCTTGTAACACTACTTAAACTTAAAAAAACAAAAACAGAGTTGTTTTTTGGGCAAACAGAGCTGCCAAAAATAACATTTTTTTGGGCAAACATAGCTGCCCAAATAACCGTGTTTTGGGCAGCTCTAAACTTATTTAAAAAAGAAGGTTTTTACAGCTCTTGAATATGCTAATATGTGTGATTGCAATAAAATATATTAGCATCTATATTTTACAAACAGAAAAAATACAAAAACAGTATAAGCACAAAATCATAATAAGTACATAAATTAGAAATGGGCTTACTTTTTGTCGTAATATTTTTTTTAAAGCCTTATCATTTAAATATATTAATTCAATGAGTGAAAAGGGACATATTTGAGAAATATTAAAAATAAACTTAAAAAATCACTGTTTTTACTTATATCTTGTCAGTTATATTAAATAATGTATATTTTATCAGTAAGTGGGTATTAACTATAACTGCAAATTATAAATTGTAACTTTTCTTGTAATACTACTTAAACTCTAAAAAAAAAAACGTTTTTTGGGCAAACGGAGCTGCCCAAAAAACGTTTTGTTTTAAGTTTCCCAAAATCTTACTCTGGAGGAATCTGTCTCTTTTTCAACTCATGCATTCGATTACATGCTATGTCCCAATTAATTCCAAAAAAATTAACAAAAAAAATGTCTTAAAAACGTATTTCAATTTGATTTATAATTTGTTATTGATACTTACGAACTTAAATCTTACTCTGGAGGAATCTGTCTCTTTTTCAACTCCAGCATTTAATTACATACTATGTCCCAATTAATTCCAAAAAATTTAACAAGAAAATGTCTTGAAAACGTATTTCAATTTGATTTATAATTTGTTATTGATACTTACGAACTTAAAGCGAAGAATCTAAAAACCACTACAAAACATGATTAAATTATTTGTAGAATAGAACATTCCCAGATTGGTCCTGCAGTTGTCTATTGATGATATCGAAGACTTTCTTAAACAAAAACAGCTTTCACAATGATCTCAGAATCAAATGCATCTGTCAAATCACTGTGAAAGCCAGTTTCGTCTGCGTTAAGATGACTTCGTGATATCGTCGTCCCAAAAATAGCCTTGGTGTCGTTTGAACTGATAAAGAACTGCACAATTCCTCGTCAATTATAAATGCGAGTACCTGCGAAAAACGGAGAAACAGATAAATCACACGAAATAAAATTATAGAAGGATATTCAAACTTCGAAGCGAATCACTGCAGAGACGTAAACTGGCATGAATGAATCTCGATTAGTTAATGAAAGTTTTATCAAATTTCAAAGGTTGCGGTGGCGGTGAAGTCATCGTGTTATTTGTAGATATTAAAAAGACCTCATGCAAAATATGATTCATCGAAAGTTCATGTTTGATATGGACCGTCCCAGTTGTAATAAAAAAATCGCAATTTTTGTGTCGGCATTTACTGCAAATTACCTCATTAATTTGCCACAGATAAATACGAGAGGAAAGTTGCAATTATTTAAAATTAAATATCACGCAAGTATTAATAATAATACTTATTACGAGTTAAAAATTTAATAAAACTTTTAATTGGTACCTGTATTTTAGGATCCATCGTTGAATAGATGAGCTCTTAGTACTGCAGTTTTCAGAAGGGTTTTCATTTCTTGTATCCGCCTTTCGATTGTAGATGGCGCGTGGATCGAACTTGCGCATTTAATATTTCAAATTAGTCCAAATTGATGAACTGAAAATATAAATAAGTTAATTAATATGTACGCATGCGATATTACTTTAATGAATTTAATTACAAAGTGAAGCAAATTATATATGCACCCGTGTTTATATGTGGTTACATTTTTTTATTCGATTAACGTCATCATAGGGAAACCCACTTCTAACCATTGTTAAAATATCTCGCTAATGAAATTATTACATATTGTACTCGGATTTGCGTTCATAAAGATAACTGGTTATATTCGTGGAAGGTAATTTTTATGGTTCACATAGATATTCGTGGTAGAATAATTTTGAAACGAACGCGAAATTAAATTAATTAAACCATTACATTTGGCTTAGATAATTATTATAAGCATCCTGGTCGCATGCTATAGAGAAGGAGCGAGATATATTCGTGAGAAAGTTCGTGTACGGTCATAGGAATGTAAACAAGCAGAATGCATTTCTGCTGGACTTGACCTTACAGCAAGCTTATTGAAGCAATGACGTAAAGCGTGAATTTTATGCAGTTACCTGAATTATTTCGCTCGCGGAAAACACCATGACAAAACAATTTTCATGTTCACCGTCAAATCTATTGGGATTTATTCATTTATACAATGTTATTTCAGTTACGTAACGTGTTTTTGTTATCTAACTGGGTTATACATTTCTCTTTATCGGATATGGAATTTTAACTATCCTTTACGCAATGCACTCGCTGTAATAATAAGTAAATTATATGCATCACTTAAGCTTCGCAGACGAGGATAAAAGCTTTCGAAAAATGACAACCACATATCATTGCATTTTGTGCCTACCAATGAAACGTAATTGCATAATTCACATTAGTAAGCAATGCGAAATATGAAGATGCTTACATTGTAAGAGAACACGTTTGCTCAACTGCAGATAAAACCAACAAGAATCTCAAGAATGCAGTATAAAGCCTTACGCAAATATGTATCTTTGAACTGTAATCAAATGCATCAACTTAACCAAACAGGAAACGGAATCGCAGTCGTTCACGTCGTCGTCAAGGCGGTCGTCTGTGTCATTTAATAACATACATTTGTTGATATGGTACTGTTTATTTCCTGGCAGTAATAGATTAGGTTAGGTTAGATTATATAAGAATGCAATTCAATAAACCAAAAATTCTTTAAAAAAATTGTGTAAACTCAAATTACCATTTAACATTTAGGATCAAATTTGATAACTGCAGTCAGAATTTGATCATTCAGATCAAATTTTATAATTATCATTATTACCATTAGACTGTGACAAAGCATAACGGAATTTGAGAGTTGCTGTTGAAATAACAGATGGAATTTGTCACCTGCCAACAAAATTTCACGTTTATAAAATATGATCTAATATAAGTCTACTCGTATATTGTGGACCAGAGTGTGAAATTGTAAAAATGAGTCAAATTTGCAATTGCAACTGTCAGATGTTTTAAATTTTCATTTGCAAATGCCTAAATACGTCAAATTATTCACTGAAACAGTCAAAATATACTAAATTTTTAACTGCAGCTAGACAACTCTGTCTTATACAGAGTCTAATACAGAGAGTATTAATATCAGTAATTCGTAATATCAGAAATCAAAACCTGAGATATTTTTAGTATCAGCAATAAAAATTTGTTAAATTTTCGACTTCAAGAGTCAAATTTTCATTAGCAACTACCCCATTTTGTTAATATCTTTCTATATTATGGACTAAAGTGTAAAATTGCAAAAATCAGTCAAATTTGCAATTGCATGCGTCAGATCTTGCGTCAAATTATTGACTGAAACAGTGTCAAAATACCACAAATGTTGTACTGCAGCTAGCCGAATCTATATAGTACTAAGCAGTCAAGATCAGCCTATTATAAGCTGCTACTGAAAAAATCATAATATTATCAATAATAACTGTCAAAATATGCAAAGTTTTTGTCACTAGATGTGAAAAACTACAAAATTTTCTATTCCAACTAGAAAATTTTCAATGGCAGCTGTTCAGTTATATAAATATATCTCAACTTTTTAAATGTAAGCGTGAAATTGCGAAAGTTTGTGAAATATTTATTTGATACTGTCAAAATCTTTAAAATTCTCAACTGAAAATGACTATATCCATCAATTATTTGTCTGAAACGTTCTAAATATATCAAATTTATAACTGCATTAAGTTAATCTGTAAAGTGCTGACCGTCAGCAGTGAAAATCAACAAGTTTTGAAGTACTTCTATTTAAATCATAATATTAATAACATTAAGTACAAAAATTGTGAAATTTTAGCACAGCAGTAAAAATTTGTTAAAAATTCTGCTTCAAGAGTAAAATTTTTATCAGGAACTGCCCCATTTTGTTAATATCTGTAATTATCCGAGATAAAGCGTGAAATTGTAAATATATATTATATAAAAAAAACAGTCAAATTTGCACTAGCAACTGTCAGATTTTCAAACGTCCATCTGCAAATGGCTTATTAATGTATCAAATTATTGACTGAACGAGTCAAAAATACCATTTTTTTAAATACCAGTCAAATTTGCAATTGCAACTGTCAGCTTTTCAAATTTCCATCTGCAAATGGCTAAATGCATCAAATAATTACTGAAACAGTCGAAAAATATGAAATTTTTAACTCCTGCTAGATAAATCTGTCTAATACTAAGCACTCAAAATCAGCCTATTATAAGCTGCTACTGAGAAAATCGTAATATTACCAATGATAAACGTCAAAATATGCAAGTTTTTGGCACTAGATGTGGAAAACTACAAAATTTTCGACTCCAACTAACAAAAATTTCAATAGCAACTGTTCAGTTATATAAATATTTCTCAACGTTTTAAATGTAAGTGTGAAATTGCGAAAGTTTGCGAAATTTGTATTTGCTACTGTTAAAAATTTTAGCATTTTCAATTGAAAATGACTATCCATCAATTGTTTGCCTGAAACCTTTCGATGAGAAAAGAAATGCCTGAAACCCCTGAAATCAGTCGAATTTGCAATTGCAACTGTCAGATTTTTAAATTTTCATTTGCAAATGGGCAAATGCATCAAATAATTGACTAAAACAGTAAAAAACCTATGAAATTTTTAACTGCTGCTGGAGTAATATGTGACTAATACTAAGCAGTGAAAATCGGCCCATTACAAGCTGCTACTGAGAAAATCGCAGTATTACCAATGATAACTGTCAAAATATGCAAAGTTTTTGGTACTAGATGTGGAAAATAAAAAAAATTCTACTCCAACTAACACAATTTTCAATAGCAACTGTTCAGTTATATAAATATTTCCCAACGTTTTAAATGTAAGTGTGAAATTGCGAAAGTTTGTGAAATTTTTATTTGCTACTGTTCAAAATTATAGCATTTTCAATTGAAAATGACTATCCATCAATTGTTTGCCTGAAACCTTTCGATGAGAAAAGAAATGCCTGAAACCCCCGAAATCAGTCGAATTTGCAATTGCAACTGTCAGATTTTTAAATTTTCATTTGCAAATGGGTAAATGCATCAAATAATTGACTAAAACAGTAAAAAACTATGAAATTTTTAACTGCTGCTGGCCAAATCTGTCTAATACTAAGCAGTGAAAATCAGCCCATTACAAACTGCTACTGAGAAAATCGCAGTATTACCAATGATAACTGTCAAAATATGCAAAGTTTTTGGTACTAGATGTGGAAAACTACAAAATTTTCTACTCCAACTAACAAAATTTTCAATAGCAACTGTTCAGTTATATAAATATTTCTCAACGTTTTAAATGTAAATGTGAAATTGCGAAAGTTTGTGAAATTTTTATTTGCTACTGTTAAAAATTTTAGCATTTTCAATTGAAAATGACTATCCATCAATTGTTTGCCTGAAACCTTTCGATGAGAAAAGAAATGCCTGAAATCCCTGAAATCAGTCGAATTTGCAATTGCAACTATCAGATTTTTAAATTTCCATTTGCAAATGGCAAAATGCATTAAATAATTGACTAAAACAGTAAAAAAATATGAAATTTTTAACTGCTGTTGGCAAAATCTGTCTAATACTAAGCAGTGAAAATAAGCCTATTACAAGCTGCTACTGAGAAAATCGCAATATTACCAATGATAACTGTCAAAATATAATAATAATAATAAAAAAAATATTGTATTACGATTCATAGAACATTACAATAGTCGGGCAATTTGAGGACATTTATTCTGGAGCGTCCCCATATTCTCCTACATATTCTTGATTATAGTATAACATAACATTATTCAATATGCAATGTTTTTGGTACAAGATGTAGAAAACTACAAAATTTTCGACTCCAACTAACAAAATTTTCAATAGCCACTGTTCAGTTATATAAATATATCTCAACTTTTTAATGTAAGTGTGAAATTGCGAAAGTTTGTGAAATTTTTATTTGATAGTGTCAAAATCTTTAAAATTCTCAATTGAAAATGACTATATCCATCAATTGTTTGTCTGAAACGTTCTAAATATATAAAATTTAGTAGAAGTACTAAGCGTTAGCAGTGAAAATCAAAATGTGCTAAGTTTTAACTGCTACTACTAAATCATAATATAAATAACAGCAGTAACTAACAGATTTAGACGGTTGAAATTGCAAAATATGACAGATTATTTTCCTGTAGTTTCAACTGAAAATATTGCATATTTGTCATTGAAAATTTGACGGACTTTGGCAGTTGCAATTCATCATTTTACAGGTTATAACAATTGCAATTGCAAAAATTGACAGATTTGCATGTTTGTAGTTGAAAATTTGACAGCTTTTGATCATCACAAAACTGTCAAATTATGTCACTAAATAGTTGAATGAAATATTTACTAAATTTGGAAGACTTCGGAAGTTACAGTTAGGACATTTTGACAGGTTTTCTTAGTTACAGCTTTGATTTTGACAGATTTCTTAAGTTATTATTTAAAATCGAAGGATTTCAAAGGAACGAACATTTCACCGATTTCACAGCTGCAATTGCAAAAATTGACAGATTCGGATTTTTGAATTGAATTTTATTGTAGATTAAAACAATTTTAATAGAAAATTCATTAATAACGGACCGTTTCAATTGAAAATTTGACAGCATTTGATGGTTGTAATTGAAAATTTGATAAGATCTGGACGGTTGTCATTGAAAATTTGAAAGATTTAGACAGTTGTCGTTAAAAATTTGACTGCTTTTGATAGCTGTCATTGAAAATGACAGATTTCACAGTTGCAATGCAACAGATCAAATACTTCAAATTTGTAGTTTCTGATTGGATATAGATTACACAGGGCAACATATTTAACCTTTGTTTAGATGACTTAGTTATACTTCTTGTTTTTAACTAATTTTGGAGTGCTGATATAAAAAAAATATAACCACTTTTTGCTTATCACGTCAAGTTTTTTATCCTAAAAAAAGCAGAAAATTATATTGACCTGGTTCAAACTTTAATGCAAAAAAATTGTTTAGACGACTTCGATCTGCTTCTTGTTTTCAACTAATTTTGGAGTGCTGATTTTAAAAATGATAATCTTTTTTTTCTCTAGCACATATTTTATTTTGTTTGTTCGAACGTTCAAAATTTTACCTGGGAAGTATCAAAGCAGAAAATAATATCAAACTGGTTCTAACTTTAATCAAAAATATTTGTTTAGCTGACTTTGTTTTTAACTAATTTTGGAGTGCTGACTTAAAATATGATAACTTTTTTTGTCTATCACGTCAAGTTTTTTATCCTCTATATACAAAATTTTAGTGGGAAATTAAAAAAGCAGAACATCATATCGGACAGGTTCAAACTTCAAATCAAAATTCAAAACTTTAATATATATTTTTTGTTTAGCTGACTTAGCTCTGCTTCTTGTTTTTTTTTACTAATTTTGGAGTGATAATATGATAATGATAATAATAATATTTTTTTGGTATAAAGGATTTGGTTCTAAATGTTCCAAAAAATTCCGGGAAATAAAAAAGCAGAAAATTATATCGAACTGGCTCAAACCTTAATCAAAAATTTCCATCATCTAAATTGTAACGAGAGTATAAATAAGTGGTATCTTGGAGCTTGTGAAAGGTTCGTATTAATAAAGAAAAAACACCTTTTTCACAAAACACATTTATTTTATCTAAATGTACATTTCGATCGCTAGGCGACCATCATCAGTAGAAATATTACTGTAATATATCAGTTGTAATATTACAGTAATATTTCTACTGAGTATGGTCGCCTGGCGATCGAAATGTACATTGAGATAAAATAAATGTGTTTTGTGAAAAAGGTGTTTTTTTCTTTATTAATGAGAGTATAAAAGTTACTTTTTTGGACAGCCATCTTTGGACAACGAAATTTCCCAAAAATCTAGGAGATGTAAATGATGAAAATGGTGAATGTTTCTACCAAGTTTTAAAAGATATGTTCGGGCGGTACAAAGAAATCTGGGATACTCAATCATGGCTGACTACAGTTGAAACATAACAAGATATTATTTGGGAATGGCATACTTCAAAAAATCCCAGAAACGAAAATGTAATCCTTAAAAATTAAATTAATTGATTTTTTCTCTTCGGGCAACAAAAATATACCTTAACTGTTACCATTTTCTTTGTATGACACTATCGATAAAAGTTAATGTATCAAATGTATCAAATTAATTAGTCTGTAAGAAATTTAATTAATTATAGCATTTTAATCCATAAAATCCAAAAAAATAAAATGTATTGATTTTCTTTTCTCGGCCAGTGAAAAATATAGGTACCTTAACTGTTACTATTTTCTTTCTGTGACACTATCAATAAACATAATGAATATTCTCAAATTAATAAGTCTTATGGTTCTCCAAAATTTAATCAATTATAGTCCACAATCCATAAAATTCATAAAAATAAAATTTATTGATTTTCTTTTTTTTCGGGCAGTAAAAATATAGGTACCTTAACTGCTGCATTTTCTATCTGTGATGCTGTCAATAAAAGTTAATGAATATTCTCAAATTAATTAGTCTTATGGTCCTCCAAAATTTAATCAATTATAGCATTATAATCCACAAAATTCATAAACATTACATTTTTTTGATTATATTTTTTCGGACAAAAAATATAAGTATCTTAACTGTTACTATTTTCTTTCTGTGACACTATCAATACAAGTTAATGAATATTCTCAAATTAATTACTCTTATGGTTCTCCAAAGTTTTATCAATTATAGCATTATAATCCATAAAATCCATAAAAATAAAATTTATTGATTTTCTTTTTTCGGGCAGTAAAAATATAGGTACCTTAACTGTTACTATTTTCTTTCTGTGACACTATCAATAAAAGTTACTGAATATTGTCAAATTAATTAGCCGTATGGTTCTCCAAAATTTAATCAATTATAGTATTAGTATCCGAAATAAAATGATAAAAGCATAATTTGCTCGAAAATTACGATATGATGTAGAGCAAAAACCTGAAGTGATAGGCTACTGTTATTTTTTAATTCAGCACCCCAAATATACCAAGAAACAAGTCTTGGATGTAATTCAGCAAAAATCATGTGGTACTGTTATTTTTGAATTTAGCACCCCAAATTTACCAAGAAACAAGTCTTGGATAGAATTCAGCAAAAATCATGTTCCCCTGTATTATTTTTGGGGTGTGTATCACTTAGCAAGACCTGTTTGTACTACTTGTGATATAGTTCACGCCAGGTTATTTGCCATTTCTCTCATAAAACCGAAATCCCACCCTCTCTCCTGACGGACTGGTCAACACAAATGCAAATGCATCTTTCGTAGCATCCTCGCTTATTGAGGTACGATAGTGAGCTCAAAGTCTTCGAGTAAAGCGGTTGCTTATTCTAAAATACTTAATTTCTAAATCAAAGGATCAAAGGAATAAAATTCTGGTTTATGAGGTTAAAACTCCTCTGCAAGTTTGGGGTGCGTTTTCATTAATCCGATCGCACCAGCGGGTGGGATTTCAGTTTTATGGGAAAAGTGACACATTATCTGGTGTATCAAAGTACTTCATTTCTAAATAAAAGGATCAAATGAATACAATTCTGGTTTACGAGGTTAAAACTGCTCCGAAAGTTTGGGGTGCATTTTCATTGGTCCGATCCCACCGGCGGGCGGGATTTCGGTTTTATAGGAAAAGTGACAAATTATCTGGCGTGGACTATATCACAAGTAGTACAAACAGGTCCTGCTAAGTGATACACACCCAGTGATATCAAAAAGAATCGATGATATTAATACCGCCCTAAATATAAATACTGTTATTCATATCAAGAATTGATTTTAAATTTTTAATCATTTTAGAATCGAGTACTAAATGTGCAAGACGAAACTAAATGAAAGCACCAAGTTGGAAGCATAAAAATCCTGCAATTTTAATTATTGTGAGGGTATTCTTGTTCAACAAAGTGTTACCTTCGCAGACTGGAATAATTTTGGGCGCTCCAACGCGAATACGAGACGAGGCAATAATTACACCGGTGAAATAAAGTAATAAACCTGTTCAGTTTAAGTGTTTATTTAAATATGAAATATAGTTGGCCCCTACTAGGCTATCGTCCGAAAGACGGTGATTTGTACGGCTCTCGTTGTGGCTGAATGGTGTGCGGTAACATCACAAGCGTGCCGACCAGTTTGGGGATGGCGGTCATACCACCTACTGCAATGCTCTCTCCTGCATTCCTGCAACACTAGACTAAAGGCCTGCTGGACTGCGGCATGCAGATCGGTCACTCTTGTGCTTGTGGCCCGTTAACTAGATAGATCAGCAGCTTATAAACGGACACAGCAGACTACCGACTCCGAAAAAGTCATTCATACATCCTTCCAACCAATGGGTGCAACGACCCAAATTACTCTAAAATTCTTTCAAAAATGGAGGTGTGGTCATCACATGACTTTCATTAAAGATCAAATACATATTTGTCATTTTTTATAGGAATCATTTCATCAATCATCAGATCATCAGAATTGCATCTGTTCAACTATAAGTTGAAACAATTGCGATATTGAGTAATTAGCAATGAATAATAATAACGGGTTCTTAAGAAGTTAAACTTTGAAAGAGTGATGAAAATTTGAAACACGTTTGCTCGTTTCCATAAACCTGATATATTTTGAAATATTTGCAAATAATCGAAGAAAAACCTATCCAAAAACTACCAGGCAACTAATCAGACAAAAATCATTGGGACGTTCCAATTTTCCTTAGAGGCTTAAACATTCTTGTACTTTGTATATTTTTTCATAAACCTCAATTTTTGCAATATTTGCGAAACATTTAAAAACTTTACAAAAAAAACCTATCAGACAATTAATCAGACAAATATCATTGGGACGTCCCAAATTTCCTTAAAGGCTTAAAAATGAACGTTCAAGTCGATCAGTTACCACAACCCCTTTGGGGTCATCATATTTTGGAATTTGCACCAAGCAACATTACTTGTTGAAACATTGCAACCAGCGCCATAAATCTGTTTTTCGACAAGCATTAAATTAGTTGCCTTGCATGCAAACCTAATTTTTTTTGCAATATTGTTAGCACTCCAAAACGCTAATGACGTTATCGTATATCAATATTTGAGACTACTATGTAAACATAGAAATGTCTGTGATTGAGAAAAGGGCAAGACGATAATGAAGTAAAAATGCAAAAAAATCCAAATTATGGCAATGTGTTTTAATTTTTTATTAAATAATCTGTTAAGATACTATTTAAAACTAGATGAATATTGCTAAAAATGATAACATTAAAAAAATTGCCTAAGATTTTGATTAAATTTTTATATTTTCATAAAGTTTTATTCAAAATTCACAGATAAATTCCCAAAAATTCTAAACTGAAGCATGAAAGTGTCTTAAGATTATATTCAAAAATAAATGAAAATTATAAATACCAAAAATTCTAAACTGAAGCAAGAGATTTTGTCAAGATTATCTTCAAAACTAAACGAGAATTACTAAAAATTCCAAAAATTCTAAATGTCAGCCAAAGGTTTTAATTTATTTTTATTTATCTGGCAAGATACAATAAAAAAAAGTAAATGGCTAAAAATACCAAAAATTCTACATTACGTCCACAGGTTTTAATTTATTCTTAATAACTTAATCAAAATTCTATTCGAAAATATATGCAAATTGCCAAAAATATTAAACATGCAAAACAATTGTCTAAGATTTTGATTTAATGTAAATATTTATATAAAATTTTATTCAGAACTCTAAACAAAAAACAGCCAACATTGTCAATAATTCAAAAATGAATGAGATATTAATTTGTTCTGAGACTTCATCAATACTACATTGAAATTTCATTCATTGAAATTCAGGAAAAGATTAATAATGGCAAACATTTAAAGGTACTAAACACTAAATTGCTAACAATGCCAAACGCTAAAAAAAATATGGCATTAGAGTTGCGTTGAATAGTTATAATCACTGAATAATAATCACTGAATACTACAAAAAATGATAAAAATTCAAAAAATATGGCTGAAAGTTTTTCTGTATGTTTTAACAATTCGTTTCATAATTCAAATATATGATCTAAGATTTTGATGTTTTCGATTGTTTTTAAGATTTTATTTATAAGAATTTTATTTTGATTTATTATTGACAAATTATCAGAAGCTATTCTAGGTATTGCCATTTTAAATTTGGGTTTGTCTGCATTTTTGGTAAATTTTATTGAAAATTGGATACAAAATTGACGAACTGTTAGAGGTACATCAAATTCTTTAAATATAGCTTCCTAAATTTTTGGAATATTCAGAATTTGTGTATAGATTATTGAGGATTTATATGTATGTGAGTTTTAAACACATTTAGCATTTTTTATTGTATTTTATTCCTGCAAAATTTTGGCATTTTGACAATATTGACAGAAATCTGAATGCAACATTCAGATTTCAGATTCACGTTAATTAGATTTTGATTAAAGTTCAATGTTTGTATAAAATTATATTCAAAACTCACTAAAAACTGCAAAAATATCAAAACTGAAGCATGAGCCGAGATTAAACTGAGAGTTCATCAGAAATTTCATAGAAAACGATCAAAATTGGCAAACATTTAAAAGTACTAAACACAAAGTTGCTAACAATGCCAAAAGCTCAAAAAATATGCCAATAGAGTTGCTTTAAATAGTACTACAAAAAATTATATAAATTCAAAAAATATGGCTGAAAGTTTTACTGTATGTTTTAACAATTCGTTTCATAATTCAAATATGTGATCTAAGAGTTTGATGTTTTCGATTGTTTTTAAGATTTTATTCATAAGAATTTTATTTTGATTTATTATTGACGAATTATCAGAAGCTATTTTAAGTATTGTCATTTTAAATTTGGGTTTGTCTGCATTTTTGGCAAATTTTATTGAAAATTGGATACAAAATTGACGAACTGTTAGAAGTACATCAAATTCTTTAAAAATAGCTTCCTAAATTTTTGGAATTTTCAGAATTTTTCTAAGATTTGTGTATAGATTATTGAGGATTTATATTTATGCGAGTTTTCAACACATTTAGCATTTTTTTATTGTATTTTATACCTGCAAAATTTTGGTATTTTGATAATTTTGACAGAAATCTGAATGCAACATTCAGATTTCAGATTCACGTTCATTAGATTTTGATTAAAGTTAAATATTGGTATAAAATTTTATTCAGAACACTAAACTAAAAACAGCCAAAATTGTCAATAATTCAAAACTGAATGAGATATTAATTTGCTTGTAAGACTTCATCAATATTACATTGAAATTTCATAGTAAAAGATTAACAATGGCAAACATTTAAAGGTACTAAACACTAAATTGCTAACAATGCCAAAAGCTAAAAAAATATGGCATTAGTGTTGTTTGGAATAGTTATATCCAATAATCACTGAATACTGCAGAAAATGATAAAAATTCAAAAAATATGGCTGAAAGTTTTACTGTATGTTTGAACAATTCGTTTCATAATTCAAATATGTGATCTAAGATTTTGACGTTTTCGACTGTTTTTAAGATTTTATTCATAGAAAAATTATTTTGATTTATTATTGACAAATTATCACAAGCTATTCTAGGTATTGTCATTTTAAATTTTAGTTTGTCTGCCTTTTGATTCGATTTATAATGATCAAGTCAAACTTTGATAACTGAAATTTCCATTTATTTCTGTCTAAATTTTAATAATATTTTCAATATTTATATGATTACTGGCAAAATTGCAATGATTATTGTGAAAATTGTAATGGTAACAGTAAAAATTGCGATGATTTTTATCAAAATTGCAATAATAGTAAACATAGCAATTATTATATAAAAACAATATTACTTGATTAGAAATTTCTCTTATTTTTGCCATACTTTTAATTATTTTGTCACAATATCTATAATCACTGATAAATTTAATAGATTGCTGTCAAAAGTTTTTTAATTTAATCAAAATTTCATTGATTCCTGTCAATACTATTGTGAATTGTGTAGTTTGTGTTATGTACTTTATTTGCACTGTAATTTTACGAAATTGTGACGCAATTGTGAATAAATAAATAATCTATTATCCATCTATTGTCTATCTATCTAGCTATTATTATCTATCTATCTATCTATCTATCTTGCTATTATTATCTATCTATCTATCTATCTATCTATAGATCTATCTATTATCTACCTATCTATTATCTACCTATCTATCTAAGATTTCGATAGTTATTTTCAAAACCTTCGGTATTTTAAATAATTCTTATAAATTTTCATTTTTGACGCCATAAATTTTTAAACTTAAACTAACAAAACATTGCAATAACTTCAATAAAAACTTTAATTGTTCCACTAATTTATCAAAACAACTGCCGAATATCAATTAGTTTGTCATAAATTTTATGATTACATACATACTCTCAAATCTTCAATAATCACTTTCAAAACTTTGATTACAGCTCTAATTTTTTTATGGATTGAGTGTACATTTATGGCGTTGTCACCAATGATTACTGTTAACATTGCAATGATAAGTTGTTTTTAAATTTTCAAATTGCAATTAATTAATTAATGTCAAAATTTCTATGATTACTGTCGACATTTCAATATGCCTTTCTATACTGATTTCTCTGTAAATTTCAATAATTTTATTAAAATTTCATTGCAATTGGCAAAAATAATTAATAATTTGACAGAAATCACTGAAATTTTCATGGAAAATAATTAAAATACTGATACAGTGAAATACTGATTACAATAAAATTAGGGAATATTATATTATTTGATCAGAATTTCAATCATTTTTTATGATAACTATAAAATGTTCAATAATATCTATAAAGTTGTATATTACTTTAGCAAAAATATAAGTTATTTTGTTGAAATTTCGATTATTACGAACATTGCAATGATCAATGTCAATTGTATTATTATTTTTAAAATCGTAATTAATTCATTAATGTCAAAGTTTCCATGATTACTATCGATATTTCAATATCTCGTTCTATATAAATTTCTCTGTAAATTTCAAATTTTTTGTCAATATAGCATTGCAAATGCCAAAAATTATTGATAATTTGACGGAAATAATTGAAATTTTCACAGAAATCATGAAAAATAATTGAAATTCTGATCAAATAAAATAAAACTTCATAAATGTTACTTAATTTTATCACAATTTGAGTAAATTATCATGATTACTTTGAAAATTTCAATATCTGTTAAATGTTCAATGGTTTTTGCCAAAATTTAATTATTTTGTCCAAATTTCCATGATTACTTTTAAAAATTGTATTATTTTATAACAATTTCAATGATAACTGAAAATATTTTAATGACTTCTTTCAAAATTTCAATGATCCTACCAATCTTCAAATCAAATATATAGTTTTAATTCCGATATTTTTTTTTTCGGTTATTCTATAAATGAGCAGTTGAAAACCAGAGTGGTGTAAGTCTTTTGTAAGAGCAGTAAAGAACTTTTTTGTAAATTCAGTTAAGCCCAGAAATATATAAGGGACAGACATTAGGTCCCTGGATCTATTTCTGGAATTTCTCGCACGTTTTTGGTAAATTTCATTATTTTAAGGCCAAACACTGCCAATCATCTTAATTAAATAAAAATGACTTACATCACTCTGGTTTTCGACAGCTCAAATGATGAAAAAAACAGTAATCTGGAAACAAATAATTAAAAATTAGTCAATTGATACCGCACCAAGAAATCTATTCAATTTTAGAGTATGGTATTAGTATCTTACAATTTATCCCGAGGAGAGTCATTATCAACACCAAATGAGATATAAAATAGTATTATATTATTATAATAAATTATATTATTTCTCAGTATATCAGTCGAATCAATATTATCTTTTAAACCCAAGGATGGTCCATTTGGCCTAATTAGGTGAAATTAAAAATGGACCAAACTAAAATGAAGGTATCAAAAATCACAGCGATTTTCCAATTTTTTTTTTCGATAATTTCAATTCAAGAAATTTTCAAATTTCAAACATTTTCTTTGTAAAAATTTCAATTTTTGTTCCATTTAATATCAAATTTTGCATGTTTGATTAGCCAATTTGATTTCATCTATGAAATTTGATGATTTCTATTTAAATATGGTAATATGGTAATTATAAATCATTTAATTTCTGGAGTGCTTTCCATAACATGTTTCCATTTGTGGAAACATATTTTATTTTTGTTCCTTTTGACATTTTTATTCGACAATCTAAATTGCAGTTGTATTTGTAATTGATACCCAACCAATATTTTAAATTTGAGTGTGTCTGCATTTTGGCAAATTTTATTGAAAATTGGATACAAAATTGACGAACTGTTACAAGTACATTAAATTCTTTAAATATAGTTTCCTACTTTTTTGGAATTTTCAGTATTTTTCTAAGATTTGTATATAGATTATTGAGGATTTATATTTATGTGACTTTTCAACACATTTAGCATTTTTTTAATGTATTTTATTCGTGCAAAATTTTGGCATTTTGACAATTTTGACAGAAACCTGAATGTAACATTCAGATTTCAGATTCACGTTAATTAGATTTTGATTAAAGTTAAATGTTTGTATAAAATTTTATTCAAAACTCACTAAAAACTGCAAAAATATCAAAACTGAATCATGAGCTGAGATTAAACTGAGAGTTTATCAGTATTGCATTGAAATTTCATAGAAAACGATAAAAAAATGGCAAACATTTAAAAGTACTAAACACAAAATTGCTAACAATGCCAAATGCTCAAAAAAATATGGCATTAGAATTGCTTTGAATAGTTATATCCAATAATCACTGAATACTACAAAAAATGATAAAAAATCAAAAAATATGGTTGAAAGTTTTACTGTATTTTTGAATAATTCGTTTCATAATTCAAATATGTGATCTAAGATTTTGATGTTTTCGATTTTTTTTTAGACTTTATTCATAAGAATATTATTTTGATTTATTAGTGACGAATTATCAGAAGCTATTCTAGGTATAGTCATTTTAAATTTGGGTTTGTCTGCATTTTTGGCAAATTTTATTGTCAATTGGATACAAAATTGACGAACTATTAGAAGTACATTAAATTCTTTAAATATAGCTACCTAAATTTTGGTAATTTTCAGAATTTTTCTAAGATTTGTGTATAGATTATTGAGGATTTATATTTATGTGAGTTTTCAACACATTTAACATTTCTTTACTGTATTTTATTCGTGCAAAATTCTGACATTTTGACAATTTTGAGAGAAATCTGAATGCAACATTCAGATTTCAGATTCACGTTCATTAGATTTTGATTAAAGTTAAATGTTTGTATAAAATTTTATTCAAAACTCACTAAAAACTGCAAAAATATCAAAACTGAAGCATGAGCTGAGATTAAACTGAGAGTTCATCAATATTACATTGAAATTTTATAGAAAACGATAAAAAAATGGCAAACATTTAAAAGTACTAAACACAAAGTTGCTAACAATGCCAAAAAGCTAAAAAAATATGGCAATAGAGTTGCTTTAAATAGTTCATCAATATTATATCCAATAATGATTTAATACAACAAAAAATTATGAAAATTTAAAAAATATAGTTGAAGGTATTTATGTTTTAACAAATCTTTCAAATGTGTGATCTAAGATTTTGATGTTTCTAAGATATAATTCAAAATAATTTCATTTGGATTTTTTATTAACGAAGCTGTTTCAGGAATTGTCATTGAATTTTGAGTATAATCTTAACGAATTATATCGTTTTTTGCTATTTTTGGCAATTTTCGTGGAATTTAAAATTTTTGTTTTAATTTGACGAATTACCAAAAGTTCCAATTTTTATATCACATTTTTTACTGTATGTTTTAACAATTCTTTTCATAATTCAAATATGTGATCTAAGATTTTGATGTTTTCGATTGTTTTTAAGATTTTATTCATAAGAATTTTATTTTGATTTAATATTGACGAATTATCAGAAGCTATTTTAAGTATTGTCATTTTAAATTTGGGTTTGTCTGCTTTTTTGGCAAATTTTATTGAAAATTGGATACAAAATTGACGAACTGTTATAAGTACATTAAATTCTTTAAATATAGCTTCCTAAATTTTTTGATTTCTTTAATATTTGTGTATAGATTATTAAGGATTTATATTTATATGAGTTTTTAACACATTTAGCTTTTTTTTATTGTATTTTATTTGTGCAAAATTTTGGCATTTTGACAATTTTGGCAGAAATCTGAATGCAACATTCAGATTTCAGATTCACTTTCATTAGATTTTGATTAAAGTTAAATGTTTGTATAAAATTTTATTCAAAACTCACTAAAAACTGCAAAAATATCAAAACTGAAGCATGAGCTGAGATTAAACGGAGACTTCATCAATATTACATTGAAATTTCATAGAAAAAGATTAATAATGGCAAACACTTAAAGGTACTAAACACTAAATTGCTAATAATGCCAAACGCTCAAAAAAATATGGCAGAGTTGCTTTGAATAGTTATATGAAAATATCACTGAATACTACAAAAAATGATAACAATTCAAAAAATATGGCTGTAAGTTTTACTGTATGTTTTAACAATTCGTTTCATAATTGAAATATGTGATCTAAGATTTTGATGTTTGCGATTTTTTTAAAGATTTTATTCATAAGAATTTTATTTTGATTTATTATTGACGAGTTATCAGAAGCGATTCTGGGTATTGTCATTTTAAATTTGGGTTTGTCTTCATTTTTGGCAAATTTTATTGAAAATTGGATACAAAATTGATGAACTGTTAAAAGTACATTAAATTCTTTAAATATAGCTTCCTACATTTTTGCAATTTTCAGCTTTTCTCTAAGATTTTTTCAACACATTTGGCATTTTTTTATTGTATTTTACGCGTGCAACATTTTGGCATTTTGACAATTTTGACAGAAATATGAATATAAGATTCAAATTTCAGATTCACGTTCATTACATTTTATTAAATTTTATTCAAATCTCACTAAAAACTTTGCAACAAGTGCCCTAAATCTGTTTTTCGACAAGCATTAAATTGGTTGACTTGCATGCAAACCTGATTTTTGCAATATTTGCGAAAAATCCAAAGAACTTATCATTACACCTATCAGACAACTAATCAGACAAAAATCATTAGGTCGTCGCAAATTTCCTTAAAGGCTTAAACATGAATCTTCAAGTCGATCAGTTACCTCCACCCCTTTTGGGTCATCATATTTTAGAATTTGCAACAAGCAACATTGCTTATTGCAACAAGCATCATAAATCTGTTCTTCACAAGCATAAAATTGGTCGACTTGCATGCAAATATGATCTCTGCAAGAATTCTATCGAACGGCAGAATGGCAGGAAGCGAGTTATAATGCAATGCTCCGTGAAGTTCCACAGTGGATTAAAATTCCTGGCAGCCAATCGGGCATTGTGTATTCGTAATAAGTACAAAATTTTTCGACCTGAAAGTTAAATGTGATTGCACACGGCGCGCGTTCATCCGATGAAAGAACTGCAATCGCGTTTAGACCGTGACAATTGTAAAATCTCGTTTTATGACAATCCACTGGGAAGTTGCAACAATGTTGCAGCGGAGACAATCGCAATCATTTGCGAGAATTCGCCAATAAAAGTTCCCTGAAAATTGCTCAGCTCGTTCTTTGCACCTTTGACTCGACAATGAACTAGCAAAATTATTATAAAATTGCAGTGTCCAGAGTGCATCAATTAATTTAAACTCGTTTACGGAAGATGCTAATGTTATTATCAGAAACCACTTAAATTGTTTACTTGGCATATGCGCGAAAAATTGCGTTTAACTTGATTTAGTTATAATCACATACTGAACTGCTGTTGCAAAACAATGAGAACGCTTATGAACGTGTACACTTTGCAACGCAATGAGCCAACAGTTCATATGTAAATGTGTGCACCTAATACGAGTATCATGGGAGGTCTGAAATTTCCTAAAGCGCTATCAATATTATAACATACAAGCAACAATTTTAAATATTCACGCCACGAAGACCACACTCAGGGCATTTACTGCTTCTATTGTTTTTAATATCGGCATTTATACCACTTACATTTGACCTATAAATTAATATGGATTAATTCTTAAATTTATGTCGGCAAGTAAACCAATGTACTTAAGTTTAAATGCTTTATAAAGTATTTAGGTTACAATAACATTCTCCTTTGTAATCATCTAGTGCAAATATGTATTTATTGCTGCAGTACTAATACTTTTATTAAATAATGTATTCATAGGATACATTGCACATTATAAAGGGTATGTGAAAGAGCTTGTCATAATACGGATTATGTGGATACTATAAATGGATAACGTTAATATTAATAATTAAACCATTCTTGCTGACCTAAGAACCATTCTTAGCAGTTTTCAATTTATCGATTGAAGTGGTGTGCAACGTTCATTTCTTATTTTGGTGACGAGAAACTAATTTCAAATGCAAGCAAGGCGAAACCTCGTCTATAAGTTTATAATTCGCGAACCGTTTGCAATATCCATGGCACAAGACAGCCCATTAGTCGATAACTTATTGTACAAGACATTTGTCTTCTGCTCCGCCCCTTGCCCCTTATTAAGTTTGCTGTCTTGTAGCATTGATGTAAAGGACTTATTTCTATGCACAGTTAATGCCAAGTAAATAAATTAAATTTAAATCAACCATTAAATACACGCAGTGACTATTAGTTAATAAGAAAGGGAACAAAAACAGTTCTCATTGTAGATATTGAGAGCTCGTATTGAATTATTATTCAATTATTCAATTTATTAAATAGTTATCATACTAAAAATATTTATAAAAAACTTTTTTTTTTAAATAATAATAATTTATTATTCGAAAATTCGAACTTACACAGTTCGAATTAAATTACACATCGAAACACTACAAGTTCTAAGTTATATAACACTATATAAGTCAATATAAAAATATAATAAGAACCTATAAAAAAAGGGAAAATATTTTAGCTTTTTATGAGAAGTAATATTAAAAATTTAAATGTGGCCAAAACTATTTTTTTCAATGGAATAAAATACTTAATAAAGTACGAAATCTTGCAAAATGTTAATCAGTACCGACTGAAGACAAATTTTCTAATTTAAAAGTACATGATTTAAGCTCATAGTATCAACGTTTATATATAAATTTCAATTATAATAAAATGTAAAATAAGAAATATTGGAAAATTGACGTCTCAAGAAAGCTTGGAAAGTTTTTATCAAACGGGAAACTTATAAGGGTAAAACTTAAGTTTTGTTATTATTATCGACCGAATGAAAAAGGTAATTGAAATAAAATACCAAAATATAAAAAAAAGTACATAAAAGTTCTAAACAAAATGACAATTTTCGACCAAAAATGAAACTCGTATGTCAGAACCGTATAACTATAAACTATTTTATATACTATAAAAAAAGTAGAAAAACAGTATAAAATTAATACTTTTTCTCAAAAGTAACAAACTAAATATATTCATATAAATGCAAAATATTAATTCTAATCGACTGAATATGGTGATGGAAATTTTTGATTAAATTTTAAAGTGTTCGATATAATTTTCTGCTTTTTTATTTCCCAGGAAAGTTTTTCAACATTTAGAACAGAAATCATGTCATGATATGTGGCCTCAGTACATTTATTAAAAGCAATAAATTAAAAATTGCAAAGTTTTTAAATTTTTCGACTGAATATAAAATTTGCAACGAAATTTCTATTACATTTTAAATAGATCTGAACAAAATGTCATAAAATTGTAGCAATTTTCGACCAAGAATGAAACTCGTATGACATGACAATCTTAACATGATATTTGTGCCTCAGTACATTTATTAAAAGTAACAGATAAAATACTGCAAAGTATTGAAGTATTTTGGCTGAATATAAAATTTGCAACAAAATTTCTAATATATTTTAAAAAGTTCTAAACAAAATGTTATAAAATTCTAGCAATTTTTGACCAAGAATGAAACTAGTACGATATGACAATCTTAACATGATATTTGTGCCCTAGTACATTTATTAAAAGTAACAGATAAAATACTGCAAAGTATTGAAGTATTTTGGCTGAATATAAAATTTGCAACAAAATTTCTAATATATTTTAAAAAGTTCTAAACAAAATGTTATAAAATTCTAGCAATTTTTGACCAAGAATGAAACTAGTACGATATGACAATCTTAACATGATATTTGTGCCCTAGTACATTTATTAAAAGTAACAGATAAAATATCGCACAGTATTGAGCTATTTCAACTGAATATAAAATTAGCAACAGCATTTCTAATATATTTTAAATAGTTCTAAACAAAATGTCATAAAATTGTAGCAATTTTCGATCAAGAATGAAACTCTTATGACATGACAAACTTGACATGATATTTATGCCTCAGTACATTTATTAAAAGTAACGAATAAAATATTGCATAATTGTAAATTAACTTTTGACTTTTTAGGACTGAATATAAAATTTGCAACAAAATTTCTAATATATTTTAAAAAGTTGTAAACAAAATGTCAGAAAATTGTAGGAATTTTCGACCAAGAATGAAACTCGCATGACAGAATAGAAACAATAAACGATTGTTAATGAGAAATGTACCATAGGACATTGTTTATTAAAATCTATGAGAGAAATTTTGTTTTTTTTTGTTATTTATCGATTCATCTGGTCAGTACTGGTCTAAAATTGAAACGAAAACCAGACATAAAAACAAAACAAAATAACACACATCAAAACAATCATAATGATTTATGTCGAATTTTCTAGTATTTCATTATAATTATCGAATCAAACTTTGATAACTGAAATTTCCATTTATTTCTGTTTAAATTTTAATGATTTTATCAATATTTATAGGATTACTGGCAACATTGCAATTATTATTGTCAAAATTGCAATTTTAACAACAAAAATTGCAATGATTATTGTAAAAATTGCAATGATAACAATCAAAACTGCAATCATTACTTAAAAAAAAATTGATCAGAAATTTCTCTTACTTTTAATTATTTTCTTTTAATAATTTTGTACATTCGATAATATACAATGTACCAGGTTTATGTTTAGCTCAAAATATGGATCATAATAGTAGGACATAATTCATAATGATTTATGTCGAATTTTCTATTATTTCATTATATGTAATTATCGAGTCAAACTTTGATAACTGAAATTTCCATTTATTTCTGTCTAAATTTTAATGATTTTATCAATTTTTATATGATTACTAGCAAAATTGCAATGATTATTGTGAAAATTGCAACTGTAACAGTAAAAATTGCGATGATTTATTATCAAAATTGCAATTATAGTAAACGATGCAAAAAAATATTACTTGATCAGAAATTTCTCTTATTTTTTCCCTACTTTTAATTATTTTGTCACAATATCTATAATCACTGATACATTTAATAGATTGCTGCCAAAAGTTTTTTAATTTAATCAAAATTTCAATGATTCCTGTCAATACTTTTGTGAATTGTGTAGTTAGTGTTATGTAAGTTGTGAAGCAATTGTGAATTAACAAATTATCTGTTATCTATATATCTATCGACCTATTATTATCTATCTATCTATCTATCTATCTATCAATCTCTATCTATATATCTATCTATTTATCTATCTATCTATCTATCTATGTATATATCTATGTATCTATCTATCTATATACCTATCTATCTATTATCTATGTATCTAAGATTTCGATAGTTATTTTCAAATTTTCAAAACCTTCTGTATTTTAAATAATTCTGCTAAATTTTCATTTTTGACGTCATAAATTATCATACTTAAACTAACAAAATATTGCAATACCTTCAATAAACTTTAATTTTTCGACTAATTTATCAAAACAACTGCCGAATATTATCAATTAGTTTGTCACAAATGTTATGATTACATACCTACTGTCAAATTTTCAATAATCACTGTCAAAACTTTGATTACAGCTCTCAATTATTTTATGGATAGAGAGCTGTAAAGTTATGGCGTTGTCACCAATGATTACTGTTAACATTGCAATGGTAATTTTTTTTTAATTTTCAAAATTGCAATTAATTAATTAATTAATCAATGTCACAATTTCTATGATTACCATCGACATTTCAATGACTTTCTATACTAATTTCTCTGTAAATTTCAATAATTGTATTGAAATTTCATTGCAATTGGCAAAAATAATTAATAATTTAACAGAAATCACTGAGATTTTCATGGAAAATAATGAAAATACTGATAGAATGAAATACTGATTACAATAAAATTAGGCAGTATTATATTATTTGATCAGAATTTGAAGCATTTGCTATTATTACTATAATATGTTCAATGATATCTATCAAGTTTTCTATTACTTTGGGAAAAATGGCAGTTATTTTATTAAAATTTCGACAATTAATGTCAAATATAATTGATTTATATAAAAAGGTTTATTATTTTATCACAATTTTGATTACTGTAGATATTTTGATGGTTACTTACAAAATATTAGTGATTACTAGAATAATAACTTTATTGGGGCCATTAATAATAAGTTTTTCACAGATCATACAGAATACATTTCGAATTGAATATAGAAAATTAAAATCAGTGTATAAAAGTATAAAATATAAAATCCAATGTAGATATAAAAATAATCTTCTAAAAGATTGTGAGAAATATAAAGTACGAGGCTTAGAAACAGAATACAAAATAGAAATAGAGGCTTAGATTGACAATTAATTGATATTACCAAACTTTCGACGACAAGTTTCAAAATTGCAAAGTATTTTGTAAAATTTTCATTTTCCTGCCATAATGAGCACAATTTAAGCCAGTAGTCAGGAACCATGAAATGAAATGCTGTCAAAATTTCATTGAAAACTCTCCAAATTTCAATTACAATTGGCAATTTTTTATAATTTTGTAAACATTTTAATGATTACTACCAACATTGCAATGATCTAGTCAATTTTTTTTATTATTTTCACAATCGCAATTAATTAATTAATGTCAAAATTTCCATGATTACTATCGACATTTCAATATCTCTTTCTATACATATAAATTTCTCTGTAAATTTCAATAATTTTGTCAATATAGCATTGCAATTGGCAAAAATTATTGATAATTTGACAGAAATAATTGAAATTTTTACAGTAATCATGAAAAATAATTGAAATTCTGATTAAATAAAATAAAACTTCATAAATGTTTTTTTTTATATTATCTATATTTCAGAAAATTTTCATGATAAGTTTGAAAATTTCAATATCTGTCAAATGTTCAATGGTTATTGCCAAAATTCAATTATTCTGTCCAAATTTAAATGATTACTATCAAAAATTGTATTATTTTATAAAAAATTCAATGATTACTGACAATATTTTATTGACTTCTTTCAAATTTTCAATCATCCTACCAATCTTCAAATCAAATATTGCAAAATATTAATTATTTTCGACCGAGTACGAAATTTGTACCAAAGTAGGTACATATTTATTAACAGTTAGAGGTAAACTTCTTCCAGACAATTTAATAGAGGGGTTCAGTTTGACTGAACTTTGGTACAAAATTCATTCTCTTGTCAAAAATGAACTTTCATTTCAAAATTTATAGTGCTTTGGTATAAATTTCAGTTCTAATTTCGAAATATTTTGTTTTTCCGTTTATTCCCTAAATGAGTGGCTGAAAACCAGAGTGGTTAAATCTTTTGTAAGAGTAGTGAAGAACTTTTTTTGTAAATTCAATTAAGCCCAGAAACATACCTACAAGGGACATGTCCCTGGATTTTAGAAAATTTAGAGTGCTTTGGTCTAAATTTCAGTTTCAATTTGGAAAAAAAAAATCTTTTTCATTTATTCCATAAATGAGCGGTTGAAAACCAGAGTGGTTTTGTAAGAGCAGTAAAGAACTTGTTTGTAAATTCAGTTGAGCCCAGAAATATACAACGGGCATGTCCCTGTATCCACTTCTGGACTTTTTCGCACGTTTTGGGTAAATTTGATTATTTTAAGGCCAAACACTGCCAAACATCTTAATTAAGAAAAAATGACTTACCTACATCACTCTGGTTTTCAACAGCTCAATTGATGAAAAAAAAATCAGTAATCTGGAAACAAATAATTAAAAATTAGTCAATTGATACCACACCAATAAATCTATTCAATTATAGAGTGTGGTTTTACCTTTAAATTTTTCCCAAGAAGAGTCATTGTCAACCCCAAATGAGATATAAAATAGGATTACATTATTATAATATATTATATTAATTCTCAGTATATCAGTCGAATCAATATTATAGATTTTGGCAGGAATTCTTTGTTCGGATCCGATTAAACCAGAATGCTTTATTTAAATTTGAATAGAACGAAAATTAAATGGATTAGTAAAAAATTTTCGTTATAAACTTCGTAAAGGGAGTAATTATGATAAACGATATCTTTCAAACCCAAGGATGGTCTATATGGACTAATTAGGCGAAGTTAGGATTGGACCAAACTAAAATTAAGGTATAAAAAATTACAACGATTTGCCAATTTTGTTTTCGACAATTCAATTCAAGCAACTTTCAAATTTCAAACATTTTTTTCTAAAATTTTCATTTTTTGTTGCATTTAATATGATTAATTATTGCTTAATTTGTTTGATTATTACATCCATTAAATTTTGCATGTCTGATTAGCTACTTCTGATTAGCTAATTTGGATTTCATCCATGACATTTGTATGATTTATTTTTAAATTGCTTAATAATTATAAATCATTTAATTTTGGAGTGATTTACATAATATTTGTGTGAACATTTTTCATTTTTGTTCCTTTTGACAAATTTTTTCAACAATCTAAATTGTTGTATTTAATTCCAAAATTTATGTGTTTGACTGACCTAATTTTATTTCTGAAGTAATATTTACGAAACTTGTAATATATTTTCTTTAAATTCGCTTAATATGGCATTGATTATGAATATGTTTAGAATTTGAATTAAATTTTCCTGATATTGTTGATAAATGTTTTGCAATTTCATTACAGTATTTTGTTTTTGTTTGGAATTCTGGTAGTATTAGAAAATTTAGATATCGCAAATAATATATTAATTATGAAAATTTCCAAACAATGTAATTGTTTTAATGTTAGAAAAAACACAAAAACATTGTTTCAGAATATTTTTCTACTTTTCAGAAATTTGCATGAAAATTGCATACTTCAAAACATAATAATTTATTTTATCAAACTAAAAAAAAAACTGAAATTACACAGTTTTGGACATAGCAATAGTAAAGGAATCATCATTTTTAGACTAAGAAATATGCAATCAAAATTAATAACAAGGCACTACATACATAACAAGACAGTTAAAATTTTAGAATATGAATCGAAATATCAAAATATTTGGAGATACATGGCAAAAACCTAATACAGGCATTTTAATCAAAAATATCAACAGTATTAGAAAATTCAGATATTTTGAACGATATATCAATTATGAAAGTTGCCTGAATATGAAATTGTTTCAATGTTGGAGAAAACACAATACATAGTAACAGAATATTTCTCTACGTTTCAGAAAATAGCAGAAAAATTGCAAATCTTAAATACATAATATTTTTATTATAAAAAAAAAAAAACTGAAACTATACAGTTTTGGATATAGCACTAGTAAACGAATCGTTATTTTTAAAAAGAAAATATTTTTTCCTGTATTTTACAGAGAACTACAGTTTGCAATAAGCAACATTTGTTTTCTTGGTAACTCATTTCTTCTTAGCAATGATCGAACTTCATTATTTAATATCATTTAACTACAACCATTAGGTAATCTTTATTATAAATTTGAAATGCATCTACAATTTAAATGTAACTTAGCATTTAATATACAAAATAAACAACAACAAAATCAGAAAAATTGCATACTTCAAAACATAATAATTTATTTTATCATACTAAAAAACTGAAACCCTATTGTCTTGAATATATTAGAAATGTTAGAAATTATTGTATTAGAAATATTAGATATTGCAAGTAATATATTAATTATGAAAGTTTCCAAAAAAATGTAATTGTTTTAATGTTAGGAAAAACACAAAAAAATAGTTTCAGAATATTTTTCAACTTTTTAGAAATTTGCAGGAGAATTGCAAACTTCAAAACATAATCATTTATTTAATCAAAGTGAAAAACAGGAATGTTTTATGGAGATTAATATTATCCGAAATCTAAAATATACAATCACAATGTCAAGGAAGTTAAATATTCAAAAAATTTAATCAAAAATATCATCACTAATAGAAAATTCAGATATTTTAACGATATATCAATTATGAAAGTTGCTTGAATATGAAATTGTTTCAATGTTGGCGAAAACACAATAAATAGTTACAGAATATTTCTCTACTCTTCTGAAAATTTTTCAAAAAACTGAAAATTTCCGAAATATGCAATCAAAATTAATAACAAGACACATACATAACAAAACAGTTGAAATTTTAGAATTTTAATCAAAATAACAAAATATTTGGAGATGCATGTCAAAAACCTAATACAGGCATTTTGAAATCGAAGATAGTGAAAAATAGGAATGTTTTATGGAAATTAATATTACCCGAAATCGAAAATATACAATCAAAATGTCAATGAAGTTAAAAATTCCAAAATTATCCAAAAGTATTAGAAAATTAAGACATTTCGAACAATATATCAATTCCTGAATATGAAATTGTTTCAATCTTGGAAAAACCCAATAAATAGTTACAGGTTATTTCTCAACTTTTCATAAAATTGCAGAAAAATTGTAACTCTGTGAAACACAAAAATTTCTTTCATCAAACTAAAAAAAACTGAAACTATACAGTTTTGGATTTAGTACTAGTAAATGAATCGTTATTATTAGGAAGAAAATATGTTTTCTTGTAGTGTAGAAAACTACCTACTCCTTCCTCGATAAAGTTTTAAATTTTGAAATTTTAAAGTAATTGTATTTCAAGTTTAATTTTAAAATTCGCAATCTTGATATTCCTTCTTTATTTTAGAATGTTAATTACTTATTGATATTTTTTATGCTATTTCGATAAGATATTTTTAAATATCCAATATAATTTGGTATGGCGACTTTTATATTTCGATGCGATGTGAAGCGTCACGAATTATTATATAGATTCATCGATTTCAACAAATAATTGCGCTGCGTCCCACACCCAAGTTTATTTGGTCCCGACTATATTATATTGTCCTATGCGATTCGAAGCTTAATGAAATATTTTGTTGCTTTAATCTTGACAAATAATGGCTGCGTATCCCACGCCCAAGTTAATTTGGTCCCGATTATATGTAGTACATATTTGGTTGCACGCGATGCGAAGCGAACATTCTGAAAACAAATATTGTAATGCGATTAAGATTTCAGAGTTCAAAACCAATAAATCTGATTGACTTGATACAGTGATATATTAATATCGGTCATTGACATGGTTTAATATAAATCAAGTTGATATTTAATATCGCACTTTATTTTCACAGAAAATATTGTTTGCGACTAACAAGTGCGAATTGACATGCTGAGAGCCAAAACTGTTAATGTTCTTCACGAGCTTGGTGAATTTCTGCAGAAAACAATGGATATTTAATATTCGCAATAATCATCATGCGAGTTTTTCTATTAGTTATAAATAATTAAGGAATCTGTGTATTAGAAGAATAAATCGTAGGATCTGCAAGCAGCAGCTGACCGTGGGACAGGCGCCTCTGAAAAAGTCGCACGGTCTAAGCGCAAGCGCATCGCCAAATATCTCTGGGACCATTGACGTTGTTAAACACATAGACCGACCCGGAATACCAAGGAGAAAACCAGATCTTTTTGTCTGCCGTACTCTTTATAATACCATTCATAATAGCCTACATGTACGGGGCTATTGAATACACAAACTTAATTGCACGGCAACTGTCGAAGCAAATCAATAAAAAAGTCTCTTTCGGGTATTACAAAAGGAAAGTCCAAGAAGCTACCCACAACCGTAAATGGACCGAAATCGTTGCATCTCGCATATTTGCCGCAAACTTTTTAATAGTACCGCCGACTTAAATATCCTCAATTCCAACGAGGTGTACCCTGCAAATGAAAAAAACAGAAGCGATTTACAGACAGTAGATTTTTGTAGATAGTGAAAAGATAATAACACAGATCGTTTACACGTATCAAGCCTTAATTGATAATTAAAGCGGCCACTTCTGTGCGTTTACACACCAAGAACTAATATTTAGGAAATATTTCACTGGACGCAACTGCTTCCATTCTCTAACTATCAGAAAATACCTGAATTCATAACTAATAAAATATAATTACCTATGCCCGCGTCAAATTAAATTTAATGAATGAAAATTTTTAGAATATTTCATGCATAATGAATTTAATTACGATCGAAAATTAATTCACCATACAGCGGCTTAAACGAGCAGGAAACTGACCGTGAATTCATCGACAATGGAACATTGCTACTCCAAGAAATAGTGAAATAATAATATAAACATTTTATCTAAACTGTTGCTTATATCTTGAAAAACTCCTTATCATCTTCATAAAAAACTTCATTATCGCGAATATGACCATACCTGCTGCATAATACTTTCGGGCATCTAAGCGTTAATTGTTATGAAAAATTTTACTAAATAGCAAACTATATTAATATTCATGTAAATAGGAATTATTCATAAAGAATAAGAAAAAAATGCATGGATTCAATAAATAATAATAAATAATAAAGAATATTTATTAGCAGAAGAGCTACAATTCATGGAAAATGGATTTCACAGAAAAATATTCAAATAACATCAAGGAAGTACAAAAAATACAACATTATAACAAAAATTGTTTGATATGAAATTGCAGAGCACATTTTTGAGTTCATATTTACCTGAAAAATATTCATTCTTCATATTCGTATCAAGGGTAAGACCACCACAAAATAAAATGAAAGATTGTTTTTGTGGCTACGATAAATTGAAAATGGCTCAATATATATGTATAAAAAATTTAAATTGATATTCTTAGAACAAAATATAGGTCTGATAAAGTTTTGGGGAACAAAATAACAATCTGAAATGGGTATAATAGTTTTGGTTTTGATCAATTATTTCGAATATACCGAGTGAATTGTCTTTAAAAAAATAGCTCTATAAAAATTAAATTTATGCAATTTTCGCAACTCTTGGATCGAATATACCCAGTGATCATTTAAATATCAGCTCTAGTTATACTTACATGGCAATCTTCGCAGCCAATAAGAACTCATGCGAGATTTCGGCGAGATTTCTTATTGGCTGCGAATATTTCCATGGATAAGTAGAGCTGAAATTTAAATGTCCACTCGGTACAATGCGTTGTATGTAAAAAAATCATTTGGGCACGAACATAGTTTTTGTAATGTAACAGCAGAGACCTTATTTTTAGATTTCTTGAAAATGCAAAGATAAATTGTCTGACTCAAACCGTTCAATAATTTTTTTATTAGAAATGATTGGGACAACCAAATATTTATATGCAAAGGCATATTTTTGTTGGCATGGGACTGGTAAGCATTATTTTAACAGCACTCAAATATTTTTCAAGCTAAACCCTGAGGTTTTTAGCCCAATTTGTTACGTCATATTTTTGCGTATTCTAACATAAAAGCATATTTTTGCATATTTCAGCATACAAGCATATTTTTGTAAATTTTATCATATATTTTACATAATTCAGCATATTTCAGCATAAAATGATTTCTAAAATATTTATGCAATGCAAGGTTGGAATATATGATGATTTAAAAAAACCAAAAATCAATGAATAAAAAAAATCAAAAATCAATGATTTAAACAAATCAAATAAATCAAATCAAATAATTTGATTTTCTTGATTGTTTTATATTTATGATCAGTTTTTGCCAGAGTAGATGTGATTTAAATCAATGAATTTACATTACGATTCAGACCATATGATTTTTTTTAAATAAATTCTTAATAAATTTCAACAAGAAAATTGATGATTGAGAAAAAATTATATGTATCTGTACTATGTGATGGACCATAAATGGAAGAAAAGAGAAAACTAATTTCTTTCTTACAATTATCGATTTTAAAGCATGCTAACTCTATAGTTACATTATATTTTTAATTGTTCATCTATTAGAATGCACAAATGTTGCAAAGACAATGATTTAAGAAATATATAATTTTTTATTTAAATCAATGATTAATTTAAAGAAATTATTTTAAATCAAATGATTTCTTTATCATTCTTAATCATGATTTAAAACATGATTTAAACCAATTAATTTAAATGAGACCAACCCTGATGCAATGCAATGTAACTTATTTAACGTTAATTGTTTTATTAAATTTTTTGAAAGTTATTTGTATATTTATTTGAATATTTTGATATTGTTTTCTGCAATGTCAATTTCCATTCACTTCATATATTTCTGCATATTTCAGCAAATTTTTCAGAAAAAAATCCCATTTTGGGGCATAGTTTGCTATTTTGTTACTAAAGTACTGTTACTTTGTGTAATAAGAAAAACAAAACATCACCGGAAATGTATGTATTAAAACTGCTAAAAATTAACATAAATTGTTGAAAATTTGGGAGAATATGTAAAAATATCGCAGAAAATATGCATAATATGCATAACAGTTTGCACATGTTATCACATATTTTGCATATTTCAGCATAAAAGCATATTTTTGCACATTTTACCATATGTTTATGCATATTTCAGCATATTTTTCAGAAAAAAATACTATTTTGGAGTA
Source organism: Othius punctulatus (assembly GCA_951805005.1). Classification (NCBI taxonomy): domain Eukaryota; kingdom Metazoa; phylum Arthropoda; class Insecta; order Coleoptera; family Staphylinidae; genus Othius; species Othius punctulatus. Next base: position 16,258,225 of record OX638138.1, read on the forward strand.
TAGTTTGCTATTGTATAATTTTTTTGTTTGTTACTAAAGGTGTAATAAGAAAAATAAAACATCGCAGGAAATGTATGTATTAAAATTTCTAAAAATGTATATAAATTGCTGAAAACTTGTATAAAAAAATAGTAGGAAATTTGCATAATAGTTTGCTCATTTTATCACATATTTTGCATATTTCAGCATATTTCAGCATATTTCAGCATATTTCAGCTTAAAAACATATTTTTGCACTTTTTATCATATATTTCTGCATATTTCAGCATATTTTCAGAGAAAAAAAAACTATTATGGAGAATGGTTTGCCGTTTCATTAAATTTTTTGTTAGCAAAGGTGTAATAAGAAAACAAAATATTGCAGGAAATGTATGAATTAAAATTTATAAAAATTTGTATAAATTTCCGAAAATTTTGGAGAAAATATGAAAATATCGTAGAAAATATGCAGAATATACATAATAGTTTGCACATTTTATTACATATTTCAGCATATTTCAACATAAAAGCATATTTTTGCATATTTTATCATATATTTCTGCATCTTTCAGCATATATTTCAGAACAAAAAATACAATTTTGGAGCATAGTTTGCTATTTTATTATTTTTTTTGTTTCTAAAGGTGTAATAAAAAAACAAAACATCGCAGGAAATATATGTATTAAAATTTCTAAAAATGTATGTAAATTGCCCAAAACTTCGAAGAAAATAAAAATATCGCAGTAAATATGCATAATAATATGCATAACAGTTTGCACATTTGATCACATATTTTGCATATTTCAGCATATTTCTGCACAAAAGCTTATTTTTGCATAATTTTTTATATATTTCAGCATAAAAGCATATTTTTGCATATTTTTCACAAAAAAACTATTATGGAATATAGTTTGCCGTTATATTATATTTTTTATTACTAAAGGTGAAATAAACAAAAATACAAAACATCACAGTAAATGTATGTATTAAAATTGCTAAAACTTAATATAAATTGCCGAAAATTTCGGAGAAAATATAAAAATATCGCAGAAAATATGCATAATATGCATAATAGTTTGAACATTTTATCACATATTTTGCATATTCTTGCATATTTTATCATATACTTCTGCATATTTCAGCATATTTTTCAGAAAAAAATACTATTTTGCAGCATAGTTTGCTATTTTATTAATTTTTTTGTTACTAAAGGTGTAATAAGAAAAAAAAACATCACAGGAAATGTATGTATTCAGATTGCCAAAATTTTATATAAATTGCCGAAATTTTCGGAGAAAATATAAAAATATGGCAAAAAATATGCATAATATGCATAATATGCATAACAGTTTGCACATTTTATCACATATTTTGCATATTTCAGCATAAAAGCATATTTTTGCATATGTTATCATATATTTCTGCATATTTCAGCATATTTTTCAGAAAAAAATATGATTATGAAATATTGTTTGGGTTTTATTATATTTTTTGTTACTAAAGGTGTAATAAGAAAAACAAAACATCACAAGAAATGCATGTATTAAAATTTGTAAAAATTTATATAAATTGCCGAAAACTTCGGCGAAAATATAAAAATATCGCAGAAAATATGGCAAATATGCATAATACTTAGCACATTTTATCACATATTTTGCATATTTCAGCACAAAAGCATATTTTTGCACATTTTATCATATATTTCTGCATATTTCAGCATAGTTTTCACAAAAAAAAAAACTATTATGGAGAATAGTTTGCCGTTTTATTATATTTTTTTATACTAAAGGTGTAATAAGAAAAATAAAACATCGCAGAAAATGCATGTATTAAAATTTCTAAAAATTTATATAAATTGCTGAAAATTTCGGAGAAAATATAAAAATATCGCAGAAAATATGCATAATATGCATAATACTTTGCACATTTTATCACATATTTTGCATATTTCAGCATAAAAGCATATTTCTACATATTTCAGCACAGTTTTCAGAAAAAATACTATAATGGCGAATAGTTTGCCGTTTTATTATATTTTTTTTTTACTAAAGGTGTAATAAGAAAAACAAATCATTTTTTTATCAGCTCTTCATGGACAAATTAATTAGTTATTCATATTTTGGTTTACAAAACGATTGACAGCAACTTTTATGACATTACAAGCTTAAAATTTCTCATATTTTCCAATTTTAATGGAATATATTATATTATCCATTTTGAGTGTATATTTTCATTTCTATAGAACATTTTTTAGACGCTTAAAATAGTTTTTAGAGCACATTTTTGGTTCCCTAAGAAATGATGAATCAACTGATATATTTAATCATTTCTTAATTAGCTATTAATGGACAAATCAATTATTTTATATTAATAATATAATTAGCGTATAAAGAATTCTCAATTGTAAAATTTTCATGTTGGATTTCATTCAATTTCAAGAGAATATGCAAAATGTTATTCGAAAGTATACAAGCTGAAAAAAACTGCTACAAATTTTTGTGAAAACTTTCAGAACTGTAAAAAGCAATAAATTTTCGATTGAATACTTAGAATTATTGTCAAAATTGGCGAGAAACGTGGCAATTTTTAAGATGGACTTATTATATCTTTAAGAGAATGTATCAAATTTTCATTAAAACTGTAAGAAAAAAGTAGAACATTTACTAAAAATTTTTGTCTAAACTCTAAAACAAAAAAATGGGAGAATAGCACATTTAGTTTATTAATTTTATAAATCGATCAATGAAGGTAATATATGTATAAAACTTTTAAAATTGCAAGAAACATTAAATTTCCTACTAAGCACTTAGTTTTGAAAAATATTCGGAATTCGTGTAACAATTTCAAAACTGTAAAAATCCTGTAAATTTCATACTTGATTTCTTACAGCTGTGTGAAAACATATGTTTTTTTTATTGAAAACTTTCAAAACTGTAAAGCAGTACATTTGCTGCAAGATATATTTTAATAATATTAAATTATTATAAAAATTAGACGTTATAGATTAAAAATTAGATAGTTAATTAGACGTCGACGTATGGGAGAACAGGACATTTAGTATAAATTAAATAAATCAATCAATACAACAATACAAATAATATCTGTATATATACATGTATGTATAAAACTTTGAAAATTGCAAGAAACAATCATTTTCCTACAAAATTCTTAAGGTTTGAAAAACTATGTGGAATTTGTGTAAAAATTTCGAAACTGTAAAAAATCCTGTAAATATCATACTTGATTTCTCACAGATTTGTGGAAATATTTTGAATATTTGTCAAAACTTTAAAAACTACTAAAGAAGTACGTAAGATTTCCTACTAGATTTCTAGTAGTTATGAGAGATATTTGGAATCGTTCCATAAGAACACGCACAACCATAGTACAACAATAGTATCGTATAGTATAGCAGGTATAGTATAGTATTATAAAAACATGCAACCATCATGAAGATAAATTTTACGAGAAAAAAAAACTGTACTGTAATTAATTACAAAATTTTCATAATATTGATAGCAACTTTTATGGCATAAGTTTAATGTATAATGTATTACAACAGTAATGTATTACAATAGTATCGTATAGTATGGTAGGTATAGTATAGTATAATATAGTACGACTAATAATTAAGTTTCTTGTAAATACAAAATTTTATTAGATTTATTTTCGTTAAAAATGACTAACATATTGTCAGATATTATTTTATTATTTCTATAGAAACTTATTTCATGGCTCACTGTCATTCAACAACATACAATATGTAACAACACCACACTACCCTACAATAGTATAGTATAGTATAGTATAGTATAGTATAGTATAGTATAGTGTAGTATAGTTTAGTATAGTGTAGTATAGTATAGTATAGTATAGTATAGTATAGTTTAGTGTAGTATAGTATAGTATAGTATAGTATGGTATAGTATAGTATAGTATAGTATAGTATAGTATAGTATCAACAAAGTGTGTGATTCCCTAAATCTAATTAAAATGTGAATCATATTGGTAACTACATTAAAAATCACTTAATTTACAAAAAAAATACTACTACAAAAAAAGCTACAAGCTACAACTACAAGAAGATAGGTGAGAGGTTTTACTCGTTGAGCAATGAATAGTAAGCTGTGCAATAAATTATAGAAGATTCATTATTTGATCAAACGAATTAGTGGATTGGTATGCTGTTCGATTCCTACAACTTCTTTTTTGTCCAATTTCCATAAAACTGCCACAACCATTACCATATCTGCGTGCAATTTTTAGTGCAATGTGCAATCAAAGTGCGTAAAAATGCATCTAATAAACAGTGGACGGACGAGGAAAACATGGTTTTGTTCATTGCGCAAAATAAGAGGAAGCTTGTTTCATTCTATACGAGGTTTTACTAACCACTGATAAAATTGATTATCTGCCAGATTGGGATACCCGCAAGGAAGTTGGAACATACAGTTCCAATCGTTTTATAACTTCCTTATGGGCATGAACATATCAGATAACCATTCACAATTTCAACAGTGGATTGAATGTTGGCCTTTACTCGTTTTATACTCTGCGGCCTTTTGCAAATTCCATATATGTTTGGAACATTTGCAGTAACCATTAGTATTGCGAATAATAAATGTCTACAAGTTAGTATAGCAATAAGAGCTGCCTTTTAACGTAACTAGGTCTTCATTATTTATGCTGTTTGTTGTTTTTTGTTGTTTTATATTTATGTTTATGTTAAAGGCAATATAAATTTTTTTTACAGATGCTCTCTTTACGACTACAACTCATTCCAAGCAAAATTTTTGGGAACGTTTTAAACATCGGTAACTATAATTTATTTAAGGTGTAGATTACAATTTTCTAAAAGGTGGCAATTTCAAGATTCGCGCACAAAATAATGATCATCTAATTTTAAAAGGGAATATGGAAGAGATCAAAGCACATAAATGCAAAATTATTACTAAAAACTGCGTCCTTCAGCTTTAACACTGCTTTTTTTATGTAAGTAGAGCAATCAAAAATATACTCCCAAAAAACTATTTTAAGCGCTTAAAATATGATCTTAAAAATGGAAAATAGGCTCTTAAAATGGAAAATATATTCTTAAATATGGAAAATATGGTTTTAAAAATGAACAATATGTTCTTAAAAATGGAAAATGTGCCCTTTTTTAATGCGCAATATGCCCTAAAAATGGAAATAAGTTGAATTTAAAAAATATGGAAAATATGCTCTTAATTTTCTGACGACAGCATAACAATGAAATTAAATAAACCAAACAAATTTTAATTGAATTTGAATACCTACCTACTTTCACCTCAAAACACTCACACATAATTGATTAGTCTTATAAAAAAATCTAGATGAACTAATTACATTTTGTATCCACATACAAGAAATGCACAACCAAGATTGATACGAACGTTGTGGAATGCACTATGGCAATGAGCAAGCAAGTGAGATTTCACGGGTGGTAGAACAGGGAATCACCAACAGGACGGGTAATCCCCGGACGATAGAACGGGGAATTGCTTGACGAAAGACGGAACCACATACACGTCAATATCAGAATATAGAACAAAAAATGTAATAACATAGCAAACTATGCTCCAAAATTGTTTTATTTTTTCTGAAAATATGCTGAAATTATACAGAAATATGCTAAAATATACTGAAATACACTAAAATTTACTAAAATATGCTTTTATGTTAAAATATGCAAAAATGTGCTTTTATGTTCAAATATGCAAAAATATGCTTTTATGTTCAAATATGCAAAAATATGCTTTTATGTTCAAATATGCAAAAATATGCTTTTATGCTCAAATATACAAAAATATGCTTTAACAAATGGGACTCAAAATGCACACATGAGTGCATTTGAAACACATTTGAGTGCAGTCCATATTTTATCAGTCGCATGAAAAAAATAAGCCTTTGCATATATTTGGTTGCCCTATTGATAAGTACCATAAATATGTTATTGTTCCAAGAGTTGAATAGTTTCAGAAACGCGTTCGGTAAAATTGCCTGATTTAAGAGAAAAATGATCATCACTCAAAAAATTGAATAATTGCCTAACTTAAAACAATAACAGGTAAAAATAAATTTAGAGGTATAGTATTGGCTTTCGGCCATATTTCTGCTACTGCAGTTAGCTCAAAATAATGAATTTATAGGATAATTAAAAATTGTGTTCTAAATGAATAAATAATTAAAGCTGACTACAATTTGGAGATAATTATACTTGTCTCCAAATTTTACTCAAAAAATCATTGTTCTGTAATTGTTTTTAAAAATCATTAAGATACAGATAATTGTTAATAAATGAAAATGATGATTTACATCGCTATCGGACTAAAATAGTGGATAATTATAATTGTGCCCACCCTTCAATTTTACGTGAATAATGACCGATAACTGATCTGCAATTGTTTTTTTAAATCATTAAGATACAGATGATTATGAAGCTTCATTTACTATTTCTGACGCTAATAAATCAAAATGATGATTTATATTGCTCTCGGATGAAATTAGTGGGTGAATATACGTGTCCCCATCCATTCATCCTCCAATTTTACACAAATAATGACCATTACTGGATCTGAAATTATTTTTAAAAATGATTGAGATATAGGATGATCATTAATAAATGAAAATAATGATCTACATCACTGCTGAATTAAAATAGTGGATTATTATACTTGTGCCTTTCCACCCACCCTTCATTTTACGTGGATAATGACCAATAAATGTTTTTTAATTGTTTTCAAAAATCATTAAGATACAGATGATTATTAATAAATGAAAATGATGATATTCATCGGTATCGGATTAAAATAGTTGATAATTATATTTGTGCCCACCAGTCCCTTCAATTTTACGTGAATAATGATAATAATTGATTGGCAATTGTTTTTAAAAATCGTTAAGATACAGATGATTTTGAAGCTTCAATTACTATTTCTGACGCTAATTAATTTAAAATGATGATTTATATTGCTCCCGGATGAAATTAGCGGATGCATATACGTTTTCCCACCAATTCATCCTCCAATTTTATACAAATAATGATCATTACTTGATCTGCAATTGTTTTTAAAAATGATTAAGATATAGGATTATCATTAATAAATGAAAATGATGATTTACATCGCTGCCGAATTAAAATAGCGGATTATTATACTTGTGTCCATTCACCCACCCTTCATTATACGTGAATAATGATGAATAACTGTTCTTCAATTGTTTTTAAAAATCATTAAGATGCAGATGATTATTAATAAATAAAAATAATGATTACATCGCTCCAGATTATAGAAGATGATGGTTATAGTTGTGAAATCAATATTACGTGAATAATGATCAATAATTGATCTGCAAATATTTTTAAAAATCATTAAGATACACATGATTATTAATAAATGAAAATGATGATTACATCGCTGCCAGATTATAATAGATGATGATTATAGTTGTGAAATCAATTTTACGTGAATAATGATCAATAATTGATCTGCAATTATTTAAAAAAAATAGATGATTATGAAGCTTCATTTATTTCTTTATTTCTGACGCTAATAAATGAAAATGATGATTTATATTGCTCTCGGATGAAATTAGTGGATGAAAATACGTGTTCTCAATACATTCATCCTCCAATTTTACACAAATAATGATCATTACTTGATCTGCAATTGTTATTAAAAATGATTAAGATATAGGATGATCATTAATAAATGAAAATAATGATTAAGATCGCTGCTGAATAAAAATAGTGTATTATTATAATTGTGCCCATCGACCCACCCTTAATTTTACGTGAATAATGATCAATAATAGTTCTTCAATCGTTTTTAAAAATCATTAAGATACAGATGATTATTAATAAATGAAAATGATGATTACATCGCTGCCGGATTAAAATAGCTGATAATTATACTTGTGCCCACACACCCACCCTTAAATTTTATGTGAATAATGATCAATAATTGATCTGCAATTGTTTTTAAAAATCATTAAGATACAGATGATTATGAAGCTTCATTTATTTCTTACGCTAATAAATGAAAATGATGATATATATTGCTTCCGGATAAAATTAGTGGATCATTAAGATACAGATGATTATGAAGCTTTATTTATTTCTTTATTTCTGACGCTAATAAGTAAAAATGATGATTTATATTGCTCCCGGATGAAATTAGTTGATGAATATACGTGTTCCCACCCACTCATCTTCCAATTTTACACAAATAATGACAATTACTTGATCTGCAATTGTTTTTAAAAATGATTAAGATATATTATGATCATTAATAAATGAAAATGATGATTTACATCGCTGCCGAATTAAAATAGTGGGTTATTATACTTGTGCCCATCCACCCACCCTTCATTTTACGTGAATAATGATCAATAATTGTTCCTCAATTATTTTTAAAAATCATTAAGATACAGATGATTATTAATAAATAAAGATAATGATTACATCTCTGCCAGATTATAGTAGATGATGGTTATAGTTGTGAAATAAATATTACGTGAATAATGATCAATAATTGATCTGCAATTGTTTTTAAAAATGATTAAGATATAGGATGATCATCAATAAATGAAAATGTTGATTTACATCGCTGCTGAATTAAAATAGTGGATTATTATACTTGTGCCCATCCACCCACCCTTCATTTTACGTGAATAATGATCAATAATTGTTCTTCAATTGTTTTTAAAAATCATTAAGATATGGATGATTATTAATAACTGAAAATGATTATTACATCGCTGCCGGATTAAAATAGATGATGATTATACTTGTGCCCACAGACCCACCCCTCAATTTTACATGAATAATGATAAATACTTGATCTGCATTGTTTTTAAAAATCATTAAGATGCAGATGATTAAATGAAAATGATGATTATTGTTCCTAGATTAAAATAAGGATGAATGTAGGTATTTACGCCGAGCCACATTTCTATTTTACACCAATATGATCATTACTTAATCAGAAACTATTTTGACAAATCATTACGATACAGATGAACATTAATAAATTAAAATGATGATTTACATCGTTCATAGATTAAAATAGTTGATGATTATACTTGTGCCCATCCATCCACCCTTCATTTTATGTGGATAATGATCAATAATTGTTCTTCAATTGTTTTTAAAAATCATTACGATACAGATGATTATTAATAAATGAAAATGATGATATTCATCGCTGCAGGATTAAAATAGCGGATAATATTAGTGTGACCATTCACCCTCCCTTTAATTTTAGGCGAATAATAATGAATACTTGATCTTCAATTGTTTTAAAAAATGATTAATATACAGATGATTAATAATGACTGCAACATCAATCTGAAGTTGTTAGTCATTGCAGATAATTGTAGTTCTAATGATTTACAATGCATGACATTGTAATTGGAGGGTGGGTGGGTGAGCACACTATAGTCATCCCCTAACTTGATCCCGCAACAATAGGAATCATCACATTATTGATACGAAAGCATCATCAAATTCGATAAGTTCAATTTTGTGCTCTAAATAATATAGAATGAAATCTAGCACTTGGAATTTAGGGGATGATTATACTTATAAAATTTGGATTGGAGGGTGGGTTGGTGGGTACAGTTTAACCATCCTCTAACTTGATACCGCAACAATAGGAATCATCACATTATTGATACGAAAGCGTCATCAAATTCGATGATTCAAATTTGTGCTCTAAATAATATAGAATTAAATCTAACACCAGGAATTTAGGGGATGATTATACTTATAAAAATTGAATTGGAGGGTGGGTGGGTGGGCACAGTTTAATCATCCCCTAACTTGATCACGCAACAATAGGAATCATCGCATTATTGATACGAAAGCACGATCAAACTCGATGATTCAAATGTGTGCTCTAAATAAATATACAATGAAATCTAACTCCTGGAATGTAGGGGATGATTATACTTATGAAATTTGTACTGGAGGGTGGTTGGGTGGGAACAGTTTAACCATCCCCTAACTTGATCCCGTAACAATAGGAATCAACACATTATTGATACGAAAGCATGATCAAACTCGATGATTAAAATTTGTGTCCTAAATAAATATACAATGAAAACTGACGCCTGAAATTTAGGGGATGATTATACTTATGGCCACGTGCTTACACTCGACTCATTCTAGTATGATGATTATGATATGATGAGAAGGTGGATATTGTAGGTAATGTTTCTATTATTCAATAAATTTTCCTCTTTTTAAAATCGTCTTTTTAAAAGCTTCTGGTGGACTTCTATCTCCAGAAGCCAGAAGCTTCGCAAAATTTCAACTTTCCAAATTAGGTTTCTAATATTCTAACATACATGTTTAAAAATTAAAGTTTAATTAAAACGCAACAAAAAATAGCAGAAAATATATGCAAATTATAGAACATTTAAAAAATGTCAGATATTTCAACTAAAACCCCCATAAATAAATACAACGAGTTTCAGAAATGTTTCTAAATTTTCTGAAACATGCTTATAATCTGGAAAAACTGAACAAAAGCGGAACGAAGTAAAGAAACAAAAAAATACGAGATTATTGCAGAATATTTAATTAAAATTCCAAAAATATACAAATTGCACCAAATTTCATAAGTATTTCATCTCTCTCTTCGCTCTCTTATGCACTTGTATCATAATATACATATTTAAAACACTTAATTAAAGGGTAATTAAAACAAAATAGAAAATATATGCAAATTGAAGAAAAATTAATGAAAATATCAGAATTTTCAACTAACACCAATACAAATAATAATGCAATAATGCAAACTACAGAAAATACATTTACAATATTAAAATTTTCAAGTAGAAAATCGTCTTTTTAGAAGCTTCTGGTAAACTTGTACCTCCAGAAGTTTCTCAAAAGTGGCTCAATTGCAAAAAAATTCAATATTCCAAATTAGTTTTCTAATATACATATTTAAAACTGAAAGTGTAATTAAAATGCAACCAAAAATCGCAGAAAATATTTGCAAATGACAGAACTTTTTAAAAATATATCAGAAATGTGAACTGAAACAGCTATAAATAAATATATCAGAAATTTCAGGATATATCAGGAGCAATCCCTCAATTGTTTGAATGATTTTATATTTCTTTAATGTTGTTAAATGTAATTTTAAATTCCTTTGACAAAACGTAATTGAATAAGTGTCAAAATAAGATTTAAAAATTTTGATTTTGCCGAGACCCTGTATAAACAAATCAAAGTTTCAATAACTGAACTGGTCGTTTCAGACCAAGCAGGAATTATAATTCTATAACATTTTTACTTAAAACTAAAAATTAAAAAAATATCCCTCTTGTAAACTCAATCCGGGGACATACTGTATACAAATTGCAGAACATTTGAAAAAAATATCAGAAATTTCAACTGAAATCGCTATAAATAAAAATATCAGATTTTTCAACAAAAACCAATACAAATATTAATACAATAATGTTTACTGCAGAAAATTAATTTACAATATTATTATTTTTTTTAGTAGAAACTCGACTTTTTAGAAGCTTCTGATGGACTAGTACCTCCCGAAGTTTCTCAAAAGTATCTCAATTGCAAAAATTTATAAATTTCAAATTAGTTTTCTAATATACATATTTAAAAATGAAAGTGTAAATAAAACGCAATAAAAAATCGCAGAAAATATATGCAAATTACAGAACATTTAAAAAATATATCAGAAATTTCAACTGAAATCGCTATAAATAAAAATATCAGAAATTTCAACAACAACCCCCATAAATAAATACAAGGAGTTTCAGAAATGTTTCTAAATTTTCTGAAACATGCCAGTAATCTTGAAAAACTGAACAAAAGCGGAACGAAGTAAAGAAACAAAAAAAATACGAGATTATTGCAGGACATTTAATTAAAATTCCAAAAATATACAAATTGCACCAAATTTCATAATCTTTCTCTTCGCTCTCATCGCTCTCTTAAGCACTTGTATTATAATATACATATTTAAAACACTTAATTAAAGAGTAATTAAAACAAAATAGAAAATATATGCAAAATGAAGAAAATTTCATAAAAATATCAGAATTTTAAACTAAACCCAATACAAATAATAATGCAATAATGTAAACTGCAGAAAATTCATTTACAATATTAAAATTTTCAAGTAGAAAATCGTCTTTTTAAAAGCTTCTGGTGAACTTGTACCTCCAGAAGCTTCTCAAAAATTGGTCTTTGCAAAAAAATTCAAAATTTTAAATTAATTTTGTAATATACATATTAAAAACTGAAAGTGTAATTAAAACGCAACAAAACATCCCAGAAAATATATGCAAATTAAAGAACATTATGTAGCGTTAACATTAAAGTTAAAGAAGCATTAAAGTTAAGTTAGCGTTAAAGAACATTATGTAGCGTTTTTTGCTAATAAATATTCTTTATTATTATTATTATTATTATTATACATTTAAAAAATATATCAGAAATTTTAACTGAAACCGCTATAAGTAAAAATATCAGAAATTTCAACTAAAACCCCCATAAATAAATACAAGGAGTTTCATAAATGTTTCTAAATTTTCAGAAACATGCCAGTAATCTTGAAAAACTGAACAAAAGCGAGACCAAGTAAAGAAACAAAAAAATACGAGATTATTGCAGGATATTTAATTAAAATTCCAACAGAACATTTAAAAAAATATATCAGAAACTTCAACTGGATTAGATTTTCATCATTTTTTTTGACAGTAGCAACTACCACTGCCCTACAAGGCCATTTCGTTACTGATACTGACTTTAATGTGTTAAGTGAACTATTACTGCGTTTAGCTATTTTTTCCAAAACTGCATGTCTTACATAGCTACCTTCTAGAAGTAAGAAGAGTGAAAGTTATAAGAATCAATCACGGTTAAGTTTAATCAATGAAGGTATATTATGTTTGGATTTTTTTGCTTAAATGTAAATTGTACGCCAGAAATATTTCCAGCTTCTAGTGCAAGTATTGCAACTATTACCTGTTTCCAATATAATTTAAAAGACTGCACGATCTCTAATATTAAAAATAGCTTCTAAATTAACAGATATTAGCCTGTACAAGCTTCTAATGTAGCTTCTAGTGTAAGTATTGCAACTATTACCTGTTTCCAATATAATTTAAAAGACTGAACGATCTCTAACATTATAAATAGCTTCAGAATTAAGAGAAATTCTGTGCAAACCTAAACATTTCTACTGGGGCATTAACGGAGGGGTCAACAAATCTATGACTAAATCACGCGTATGATTAAATGTTTACAATAATAAAGAAACTTACCAGATATAATGGAAGAGGTGCAAGATATTCCTTGAAGTAAAATGGCTCCGTTGGTGAGCCACGGACAAGCATTCTGCTCACGATACCTAAAAATAATTAGACGTTGTTAGTAGTTATAAAATAAGAGTGCATTAAATGATATTTTATTGCAAGTTGAATATTTCTCCTCCACTTTTATTATTTCACAGAAGAATAAAGATAATTAAAATAAAGTACTAATTAGCGTTGGCTGCTAATTAATGTCCACAATTAAAATATCCCTCGTTATTACATTAATTATCCAGCCTGTTCGGTTTCTATTCGACTGCAATGGCTAATCAAAATATTATAATATGGAGAGCGATGCAAATGCTGGAATATATCACCACACACAGTAGAAAAATCCATTTGAGCGTTCATAAAGGAATGCGAGGACGTTATAATGATGAATAAAAATAATGGAGCATGTGTTTGTTGCGAGCGCACAATTTGGTGTTCCGTTTGTCCGGTACTGTTATAAATAGGTTTCGTCAAGTTGGAAACGATGGAACAATTGAAAGCGCAATTGGATTAATTATGTTTATCGTTTCCCACACCAAATCCCCGACAATGGGAAATTAGCACTTGATGATACGGCAATGTCACTTCAGCAATGGAACTGGATTTAAATTAAATTACTCAATTAAACTAGTGTTACACTTGCATAAGAACAACATTTAAAAACAATGGGGAGATGTGTGTTGGCCCATGTCAATCGCCGTGCTGGTTTCTTTGGATTTAAATTTCTAACACTTTTTTCGGTAGGTAGGCACTATAAACCACACTAGTTTGGTGAGTACCAGCAAAATGTGACCAATATTTTTGCGCACACTCGGCACAAGAAAAATAACCATATTGTATTACTGATACTATTGAGTGGGTAACTTGCTAATCTGTATTATGTCTACATTTAATATCTTGATTGTGGTACGGCGTCAACTTACAATTGTGTCATGGGTTTTTGTGTACCATTGCTGATAACGTATTTACTGACCGGAAATAAGGCGCCACTTTTACACTTACGCTCCGGGAATATTGAACCAAATATTTCGGACCCGTTGCAAATTATCCGCGCTTAAGGCGAGCACAACGACTGGTACCTCCTCCTCAAACGGGACAAACTTGAAGAATCGGTACAATGAGTTACTGTTGTATGGGGCAGGTGAGACTTGCACCAAGGCAGCTGTGTGTTAGCCTAAACAACAGAATAAAGTGTCGCTCATTGAATATTAAGGTACAGCTATTTTTTTAGATCAGATAAAGCTGAAACTGGCACTCGGGTTTTCACACCGGATATTCCAGATTTCTGGATAAGCGAGTGTTACACAAGATTTTTCAAGCTTATTAAAAAAAATATGCTAGAATGGATCACTAACCGCGCCAAGAGGTGGCAAGGTAATATAGAGCACAGTGTAGATGGTAGATTGGCAGAAAATCAAATCAATATTTGACGAACCCCCCAGACCACCGATCAGACAAGTATCGATTGGTACAGATATCAGATATACAGTTTTTTTTTTTAATTATTACTTCTTGTTCTGGGGATGCCTAAACATGTTAATCCCTTGAAATCTTTTTTTTTTTTTGTAGGATTACAAAACTTGACCTCACATTAGCGTTTACTTTCATACGCTAATGTGAGACACTACGCTTAATCAATGATTAATCTAAGAAAAAAAATATATGATTTAAATCGTAATGTAAATCGTAAATCACATCTACTCTAATTTATACTGATCAGAAATATGAAAAAAAACACACACTTTTGTGATTTTTCAAAACAAATTATTGATTTTCGATTTATTTAACAAACTCATGACTAATGTAAAAGTATCTTAAAAGTACTTAAAAGTATCTGAAAGTCTTCTTCTTCATTATGACATAGAAACACAATTTTTTTTAAATGTTTTTTGGAATGATTGTTGACAACTTTGATGACTCATTAAAACTATTTATAGATTGAAATTGGAAGTCATGATTGTTTTAATAGAACATATTGCAATTTGAAAAACTGTATGCTGATATGGTTGGAAATGCCACCATTTATTTTCAGAATTATGAAAAATGATTCTTTTAAACATAAATTCCGAAAGATTATAGCAAAATTACAAAAATACTTTCAAGAGCTAATTTTGATCAAGGATATTATTGATTTCAGATAATATCAAAGATGCTTCTAGAAATAACAGCATTATTTAAAACCATATTTTGAATTACCAACGAAATCAGTTTGATTTTGTATCTTATTGGTAACTAGAAATAATTCTGAAATATATGAAATAATTTTGAAAAATTTCAAATATTAGTAGCTCTTAATCAAGAGCTTATTTTGATATTATATTCATATCATTTATTTCCACCTAGCCATAATATACAAAATATACAATAGATACATAATGATAAAGGAAAATAAAAGAAAACATTTGAAATAATTTTGAAATATTTCAAATATTATTAACTCTTAATCAAGAGCTAGTTTTGATATTATATTCACATTCATTTATTTCCACCCAGCCACAATATACAAAATATTCAATACATACATAATGATATAAGGCATAAGGCTGTTTTTGATTTCAGATAATATCCAAGATATTTCTAGAAATAACACTACTATTTAAAAACATATTTTGAATTACCAAAGAAATCAGTTTGTTATTGTATCTTATTAGTAACTATAGATATCATTCTGAAATATTTGAAATAATTTTGAAATATTTAAAATATTTTGAAATTTCATTTCATTTTTCATTTCTTTATTAGCCCATTTAGCCACAAAAGTTAACATGGATTGGGTATGTCAAATTTATGACCTACCCATTTAATATATTAATATTTTGATATATTAATATTTGAAATATTTTGATTCAGATATTATAAAAAAAAATGTTTCTAGAAACAACACTACTATTTAAAAGTATACCTTGAATTACCAAAGAAATCAGTTTGTTTTTGTATCTTATTAGTAACTATAGAAATAATTCTGAAATACCTGAAATAATTTTGAAATAATTGAAATATTATTAGCTCTTAATCATGAGCTAATTTTGATAAAGGCTATTTTTGATTTCAGATAATATCAAAGATGCTTCTAAAAATAACACTGCTATTTAAAAACATATTTTGAATTACCAAAGAAATCAGTTTGATTTTGTATCTTATTAATATCTATAGAAATAATTCTGAAATATTTGCAATAATTTTAAAATATTTGAAATATTTTGAAATTTCATTTCATTTTTCATTTCTTTATTAGCCCATTTAGCCACAAAAGTTAACATGGATTGGGTAAATCAAATTTATCACCTACCCATTTAATATAATAATATTTTGATACATTAATATTTGAAATATTTTGATGGAGGTCATTTTTGATTCAGATAAAAATGTTTCTAGAAACAACACTACTATTTAAAAGTATTCCTTGAATTACCAAAGAAATCAGTTTGTTTTTGTATCTTATTAGTAACTATAGAAATAATTCTGAAATACTTGAAATAATTTTGAAATATTTGAAATATTATTAGCTCTTAATCAAGAGCTAATTTTGATAAAGGCTATTTTTGATTTCAGATAATATCAAAGATGCTTCTAGATATAACAGCACTATTTAAAAACATATTTTGAATTACCCAAGAAATCAGTTTGCTTTTGTATCTTATTAGTAACTATAGAAATAATTCTGAAATATTTGAAATAATTTTGAAATTTTTGAAATATTTTGAAATTTCGTTTCATTTTTAATTTCTTTATTAGCCCATTTAGCCACAAAAGTTGACATGGATTGGGTATGTCAAATTTACGACCTACCCATTTAATATATTAATATTAATAATTAATAATATTAATAATATTAATATATTAATATTAAGAACATATTGCAATTTGAAAGACTGTATGCTGATATGGTTGGAAATGCCACCATATATTTTCAGAATTATGAAAAATGATTCTTTTAAAAATAAATTCTGAAAGATAATAGCAAAATTATAAAAATTACAAAGAGCTAATTTTGATAAAGGCTATTTTTTACTTCATATAATATTAAAGATGCTTCTAAAAATAACAGCACTATTTAAAAACATATTTTGAATTACCAAAGAAATCAGTTTGTTTTTGTATCTTATTAGTAACTATAGAAATAAATCTGAAATATATGAAATAATTTTGAAATACTAATATTAGCTCTTAATCAAGAGTTAATTTTGATAAAGGCTATTTTTTATTTCAGGTAATATCAAAGATATTTCTAGAAATAACACTACTATTTAATAACATATTTTCAATTACCAAAGAAATCTTATTAAAACCCTGCAGTGTTTTAACTGCTTCTTTAGAAGTATCTAAAAGTCTTCTTTCTCATTATGACATAGAAACACATTTTTCTTTTACGTTTTTCGGAATAATTATGACAACTTTGATGACTCTTTACAACTATTTATTTATTAGATTTGGAGAATCAGAATTATGAAAAATGATTGTTTTAAAAATAAATTCTAAAAGATTATAGCAAAATTACAAAAATACTTTCAAGAGCTAATTTTGATAAAGGCTATTTTTGATTTCAGATAATATCAAAGATGCTTCTAGAAATAACAGTACTATTTAAAAACATATTTTGAATTACCAACGAAATCAGTTTGTTTTTGTATCTTATTAGTAATTATAGAAATAATTTTCTTTAACCTTAGATGTTATTCTGGGACTTTGTGTTTCAAATATGTATTGGATTTCGTATTTCGTATTTTATACTTTTATATTTTATACTTTTTTATACTTTATGACGTGTGTAAGACGTATTTGTCATTAGCACCAATAAAGATTATTATTATTATTTTTATTCTGAAATATATGAAATAATTTTGGAAAAATTGAAATATTAGTAGCTAATTTTGATATTATATTCATACTCATTTATTTCCACCTAGCCACAATATACAAAATATACAATACATACATAATGATAACAGAAAATAAAAGGAAATAAT
Organism: Othius punctulatus; assembly: GCA_951805005.1. NCBI lineage: Eukaryota > Metazoa > Arthropoda > Insecta > Coleoptera > Staphylinidae > Othius > Othius punctulatus. The sequence goes on from OX638138.1 coordinate 16,276,534, forward strand.
TGAAATAATTTTGAAATATTTGACATCTACCATCCATTTTTCATAAAAAAATTATAAATATTAGACTGCATCTGCTAATTTCCAACTGCAACTGCCAATAACTGTCAAATTTTAATCTATATCTGCAAATTTTCAACTGCATCTGTGTAAAACCGTCAAATTTACAACTGTGATTGTTAAAAACTATCAAACTTTCAATTCAAACTGCCAAACTTTGTCTAATATACAACTATAACTGTCAAAAATGGACGGTATATCTGTGTTATGTGTGTATTTGAATCGCTAGTTGTTAAATCTTATTAAATTTTCATGACAACTCTCAAAGAGTTTAAAATTTTCAATTGCATCTATCAAAACCCGTCAATATTTCATCTACCATCCATTTTTTCATTAAAAAATGATAGATATTTAACTGCATCTGCTAATTTTCAACTGCAACTGCCAATAACTGTCAAATTTCAATCTATATCTGCAAATTTTCAACTGCATCTGTGTAAAACCGTCAAATTTACAACAGTGACTGTCAAAAACTATCAAACTTTCAATTCAAACTGCCAAACTTTGTCTAATTTTCAACTACAACTGTCAAAAATAGACGGTATAGCTGTGTTATGTGTGTATTTGAATCGCTAGCTGTTAAATCTTTTTAAATTTTCATTACAAGTCTCAAAGAGTTTAAAATTTTCAATTGTATCTATCAAAACCTGTCAATTTTTCAATTACCATCTGTATTTCATGAAAAAAATGATAAATATTTTACTGCATCTGCTAATTTTCAACTGCAAAATAACTGTCAAATATTAATCTATATCTGCAAATTTTCAACTGCATCTGTGTAAAACCGTCAAATTTACAACTGTGACTGTTAAAAACTATCAAACTTTCAATTCAGACGACCAAACTTTGTCTAATTTTCAATTACAACTGTAAAAAATGAATGGTATATCCTATATATGTGTTATGTGTTTATTTGAATCGCAAGCTGTCAAATCTTATTAAATTTTCATTACAACTCACAAAGAGTTTAAAATTTTCAATTGCATCTATCAGAACCTGTCAATTTTTCATCTACCATCTATTTTTCATGAAAAAATGATAAATATTTAACTGCATTTGCTAATTTTCAACTGCAACTACCAAGAACTGTCAAATTTTAAACTACATCTGCAAATTTTCAACTGCATCTGTGTAAAACCGTCAAATATACAACTGTGACTGTCAAAAACTATCAAACTTTCAATTCAAATTATCAAAGTTTGTTTAATTTTCAGCTACAACTGTCACATATGGATGGTATATCTGTGTTATGCGTGTATTTGAATCGCTAGCTTTCAAATCTTGGTAAATTTTCATTACAACTCTAAAAGAGTGAAAATTTTCAATTGGATCTATCAAAAACTGTTAATTTTTCATCTACCATCTATTTCTCATCAGAAAATGATAAATATTTTACTCCATCTGCTAATTTTCAACTGCAACTGCCAATAACTGTCAAATTTTACAGTATATCTGCAAATTTTCAACTGCACCTACTTATTATTATTATTACCATACCAGTAATAACGTTTGGAATTGGTATACAGAGTCACGAGGAAAGGTAAATATTTTCAGGAATAGTAGTATCGGCGGAGACCCCCTGTATATATATATATATATATATATATATATATATATATATATATATATATATATATATATATATATATATATATATATATATATATATATATATATATATATATATATTCGGGCTATAATTTTGTGTAGTTAGATCTCTGACAGCTGTGATATCGACAAAATAACAGGAAAAACGTTAATATATCTGCCTTTATAGCACCGGAGTACTGAAATTAGGCAGTATAGTGCAGAAAAAAATCGAGCTTTAATTTGGGCTTGTCGGAATTTTGACAGCTGACATAGGAAGCTGTCAAATCGACAAAATAACAGGAAAATTGTGTATATCTCTGCCATCGTTGATCCGGAAGTACTGAAATTTGGCAGTATGGTGCAGACAAATTTGGGCTATAATTTGGAGTCATCAGAATTTTGACAGCTGACATAGGAAGCTGTCAAATCGACAAAATAACAAGAAAAACGTGAATAGCTTTGCCATTGTAGATTCGAGAATACTGACAGTAAATTTGGCAGTATAATGCAGAAAAATTCAGGCTCTAATTTAGTGTAGTCAGAACTTATGACAGCTTATTGACAAAATATCAGAAAAATGTAAATGTTTTTGCCATTATAGCCCCCGGAGTAATGAAATTTGCCAGTATGGTGTAGAAAAAAATGAGCTTTAATTTTGAGTCGTCGGAATTTTGACAGCTGACATAAAAAGCTGTCAATTCGACTAAATAACAAGAAAAAACCTGAATAGTTCTGGCATTGTAGATCCGGGAATACTGGCAGTAAATTTGGCAGTATAATGCAGAAAAAAATCAGGCTCTAATTTAGTGTAGTCAGAACTTATGACAGATTATTGACAAAATATCAGAAAAATGTAAATATCTTTGCCATTATAGCTCCCGGAGTAATGAAATTTGCCAGTATGGTGTAGAAAATATCGGGCATTTGGAGTCATCGGAATTTTAACGGAATCGAAATAATGAATACTGGCAGTAAATTTGGCAGTATGAGGCAGAAAAATTCAGGCTCTAATTTGGTGTAGTCAGACATTTGACAGCTGCCATATCGACAAAATAACAGGAAAATCGTGAATATATCTGCCTTTGTTGATCCGGAAGAACTGAAATTTGGCTGTATGGTGCAGAAAAATTTGGGCTATAATTTGGAGTCGTCAGAATTTTGACACCTGACATAGGTAGCTGTCAAATCGACAAAATAACAGGAAAAACGTGAATAGCTCTGCCATTGTAGAGCCGGGAATACTGGCAGTAAATTTGGCAGTATAATGCAGAAAAATTCAGGCTCTAATTTAGTGTAGTCAGAACTTATGACAGTTTATTGACAAAATATCAAAAAAATGTAAATGTATTTGCCATTATAGCCCCCGGAGTAATGAAATTTGCCAGTATGGTGTAGAAAAAAACGGCCTTTAATTAGGAGTCATCAGAATTTTGACAGCTGACATAGAAAGCTGTCAAATCGACAAAATAACAGGAAAAACGTGAATAGCTCTGCCATTGTAGATCCAGGAATACTGGCAGTAAATTTGGCAGTATAATGCAGAAAAAATCAGGCTCTAATTTGGTGTAGTCAGAATTTTGACGCAGACCCGAATATTTCTGCACCATAATACCAAATTTCAATATTCTCGGAGCCAAAACCAATTATTTTGTAAAATAACCTTGACTAAACATTGGGCAAATTCTTTTTCAAATATTTTTAACAAATTTAAATTAACTGCGGCCTTCTCTAATAATAACAAGTTAAAAGCAAAATTGCCAAATGTATTAGACAAGGAACCTCCTTTACAAGAATCAGAAATTTACCAGATAAATTGTAAACAATGTAAATATGATTTATTGGATAAACAAAACGAAATATAAATAAAAAGTTTTTAGAACATTTACACCACACAAAATTTCATAGTACTGACGTACTGACAAATCTGCATTTGCGTCAAACCATTTTAAAACAGAACACATTTTTAATTTTGAAGATGTTAATTTATTAAAACAATGTACAGATACAAATTTAAACCTTTTCGAAGCAATTTATATGAAAAAAATCCAGCCTTGGTTATTTTATAATGATCTGCCTCCTTTAAATAATCTTTTTTTTTATTTATCAAAGTAACAAAACGCTTTCTAAATTATAAATTCATTTCAGTTTCATCAGATTAAAAAAAAAATAAAGCAGGAACTATTATTAATTGAAAGAAATATTATGTCATAATTTTTGTAATACATAGGAAGTAATGTTAATAACGGATGCAGCGGTAGAAGCGAGCAATAAAATATCACAAATTGGATAATAACCCGTTTACAGTGCATCCTGGCCGCTGTAGCATAACGCAGATGCATCCACTCTTCGACTTTTGCGCGAACTGTAAATTCATTAAAAAAATAATAACGCGCCCAGCAAATTAAAGGCTCCAATATTATTCACAGCCATTTGGAAAACGTATCTGCCGAACGAAGCGTTCATATATCAACAGGTGATTCGAATTAAGGCGGGAATCTCCTGTAATCTGGGGAGGCAAGGTGCAATAAAGACACGCGCTTTACACAGGCAGATGGCCATTGAATGGGCAGGTGCCTGTTGAATCGGCAATCTGGCAACAGAAACGATGACCAAGATTTTGACATTCTTGTCGTATTACGTCCTATTAAGAAATTAAGTGAACAGATTAAATCGGTAATAGCTGAATACATAATGTGCCTACACTTTGGACGTACTCTGATTTTACGTGTAATTTGCTTGTTCACTGTGGTATTGTTGAAAATAATTTACCTGCATTATGCAGCTCCCACCACCACCAACAGAACATTTTTTTAATTGCTAATTATTGTATATGAATGTATTGTTAAGTCGAAAATCTAAGAGCAAGTGAGAAAGCTCTTTCTCATAAGCAGTAGCTTCGGGTATTCTGATAATCGGATAATATTGTTATCCGATCATTCGTTGATCATTACAAGTAGAATGTTTGTTCCAGAAAATTTTAGATTTAACACCCTACTAGTTCAAATCAGTTTTTAACATGTTGTACAAAAATCTCATGGTATACATTACTAAAAATCTAAACAAGTGAAAATTAGATACTTAAAATGCTCTACAAGAATTCAACAGCAAAATTATACCGAGCTATTTAAACAAATAAATGAAGCTGTTTCCAAAAGATTTTTTTTTTCACCAACTTGAACCTATAAGAGTGCATTCAATAAGATATATGTTTGACAGTGGGCAATGTTGCCATCAAATTGAGTATCTATTGAGTGCAGAATTTATTTCGATTTGGATTATCGATTTAGAAATGGTATAAACGCTTTCAAGATATCTGAAAATAAGTCGAAGATGATGATAGAGTTGGGAGACGCAGAACTTCGATCACAGGAAAAAAACTTTGAAGAAGTTAAGAAAAAAGTTGAATTTAAGAAGTTGAGAAAAATTTACTGAAATTTGACGGTTTGGTACAGAAAAATCCGAGCTTCAATTTGGTGTAGTCTGAATTTTGACACCTATCATTTCGAAAAAATAATAAGAAAAACATGAATATCTCATATGAATATCCGGGACTCAGGACTGCAGAAATTGGCCGGTATGGTGCAGAAAAATTGGGGCTTTAATTTGGTGTAGTCAAAAAAAAAGCGGGCTTTAATCTTGTTGATCATGATTATTATTACGTATTGTATTTTTATATTGTATTTTAGTATTTTAAGTATTATTTTAGTATTATTTTAGTACTATTATTAGTAATTCTAATGTTCACTGTCACATCCACTAGCAGATGTAAATACACTGTACACGTGGCGGCGTGATTAAAGAATTAATTAAATAAATAAATAAATAAATAATAATACCGTGTGCTCAAAATGTTTCAGCTTGACAGCTTCCTATGACAGCTGTCAAAATTCTGACTAAACCAAATTAAAGCCCGAATTATTTCTGTAGATACTAACAGGGTTGGTGTGATTTAAGTCACATCTAAACAGGCAAAAACTGATCAGAAATGTAAAAAAATCATGGTTTTAAAAAATCAAAAATCAATGATTAAATAAAATAATAATAAAATCATGATTTGAGTTGTATAGAATCAAAACTCACATCCATTCCATAATTTTAACTGCTTATATCATTAAAATTCTATATAGAAAAGCAGTTTTTTATTTTCTTTTATTATTTATTATTTTTATATTAATTCTTTTTGTAGAGCTAACAGTATTGAAAAAAAATATTTGCAAAATTCGGGGAAATAGATTGTCGAGTAGAGCGGCTTTGGTTAATTCCCAAAATTTCGGAATTTGTATATTGTGAGTTTTGATTCTATACTACTCAAATCATGATTTTTTTTTTAAATTTAATCATTGATTTTTGATTCTTTAAAACCATGATTTATTCCAACTCTGGTTACTAATTAGATGCAAATACAAACTGATTTCCTTGGTAATTGAAAATGTATTTTTAATAGTACTTAGTGTTGCTTCTAGAAGCATTTTTTATAATATCCGAAATCAAAAGTATGTATTGAAAGTATTTATGTAATCTTGCGATAAGCTGTCAAAATAATATTTTTAAAGAACCACTTACTTTTCATAATGCTGAAAATATATGATAGCATTTCCATAGTCTACTATCCAACTATATTTAAAACTATTTATAGATTGAATTTGAAGTCATGATTGTTTTAATAGAATTTATTGAAATTTTAATTTTTTTGATTTTTTAAAACTATGATTTATTCCAATCCTGGTTACTAATTAGATGCAAAAACAAACTGATTTCTGTGGTAATTCAAAATGTATTTTTAATAGTACTTAGTGTTCTTTCTAGAAGCATTTTTGATGATATCCGAAATCAAAAGTACCTATTGAAAGTATTTATGTAATCTTGCGATAAGCTTTCAAAATAATATTTTTAAACAACCACTTTTCATAATGCTGAAAATATATGATAGCATTATCAAAGTCTACTATCCAACTATATTTAAGACTATTTATAGATTGAATTTGAAGACGTGATTGTTTTAATAGAATTTATTGAAATTTGAAATTTTTGATTTTTTAAACCTGATTTATTCCAACCCTGATTACTAATTAGATGCAAATACAAACTGATTTCCTTGGTAATTGAAAATGTATTTTTAATAGTACTTAGTGTTGTTTCTAGAAGAATTTTTCATAATATCCGAAATCAAAAGTAGCTATTGAAAGTATTTATGTAATCTTGCTACAAGCTTTTCATAAACCACTTTTCCTAATGCTGAAAATATATGATAGCATTTCCATAGTCTACTATCCAACTATATTTAAAACTATTTATTGATTGAATTTGATGTCATGATTGTTTTAATAGTAATATTGAAATTTGAAAAACGGCATTCCGATATATACAGTTTTTCAAATTTCAATAAATTCTATCAAAAAAATCATGACTTCAAATTAAATGTATGAATAGTTTTAAAGGGTCAATAAATTTGTAATAATTATTCTGAAAAACATAAAAAAATAGTGTTCCAATGTCAGAATGATAATAATATTATAATGATAAAAATGTAGCATATTTTGGCACCGACTTCTAGAAAACAAGTAGTATTTTTAAGCGGGATTGGAATAAATTATGATTTATTTAAATTAATGGAAAATCAATTATTTAAAAAAAAATCACAAAAATCATGGATTCCTTTGATTTTTTATAATTCTAATCAGTTTTGCCTGGGTAGATTCGAGTTAACTGAATTGATTTATATCACGAATTAAATCATGATTTTTTTAAGTAAATCTAGATTCAGTTTCATGGTTTATTTTTGATTCATTTTCATGGTTTATTTTTGATTCGTTTTCCCTGGTTCATTTTTGAACCAGGGTTGGAATAAATAATGATTAAAAAAATCAAAAAGCAATGTTTTTTTAAATCAATGATTTCAAAAAATCAAATAAACCATGATTTATTTGATATATTTGATTTTTTATATATCTGATGTGACTTATATCAATTCATTTAAATCACGATTCAAATCGCATGATTTTTTTAAAGTAATTTCTTGAATTTGAACAAGAATTGTTGACTAAAACAAATTTCTGTGTATCTGTACCATGTGATGGACCAAAAGATGAAAACAAATTAGTTACAATTATCCACTTTAAAGTATGCCAACTCTTAAAGCATGCTTAAAGCTTACATAAACTGTATGTATTATATTGGCAGGGCATTGCCGTTAACAAATAAACATGTTTATTTGTAATTTATAACAAAATGTGTATTTTTAAAATTAGAAATGTTCATATACGAAGATATGTCAAAAATATTTTAAATTTCTGAATTAATTAATTTATTGCATACTTCATGAACCCCCTGTATTATAAAAGAAGGTATCATTAAACAGGTGATATGAAAAAATGACAACGTATTATGAAACAAGCGACGTATTAGAATAAGATCAAAGGGTGATGTATTTTATTATAAACTTATTATAGGAATATGTATATTGCAAATCTAACTAAATTAATGTAATACATATTAGTGGTCTCAACAAATTATTGATTTTATTGCTTCGAATATAAATACGATAGTGAAAGTCACACATTATATTCAGTTTTGTTTTTACAATTCCGACACGTAACAATGATACATATAATTTAATCAAATAACACATTTATGACTCAAAAGAATGCTATGAGATAAAGCTTCATCATCACGAGTAACAGTTTATCTCACTGGGAAAATACAATGCAGAATTCTAATGTAAATATATCGCAATGTTACGAGAATGTAGATGCATGTAGTTTGGAGTTTGGTGTAATAGCTATATAATTTATTATTAGTATTAAAGAAATGGTTTGATATAAAAACATACATTTTTTTAATTTTATTGATTGCAACTGAAGGGCTTAATGTGATACATGGTAAAATTTAAAAGAAAAACACTTAACTGCGTTAATATCACAAAATTTATTGAATAGTTGCTACAATTTTGATCAATTACTGATAATCACTTTTACTTTGATAATGATCAGTACTTGATCGAACTGTAGTAACTATTCAATAAATTGTGTGATATTAACGAAGTTAAGTTTTCTTAATGAAAAAAAAAACATGTAAAACGTCTGTTTCTATGTTTCAGTTCATTTTACCAGTTGGAAATTATTCCACAAAATAAACCCATAAATAAAAATACATGTAACCCAAACCCAATATAAATATAACCATGATCAAATTTGATTAAAAATTATTATAGACAGACTATCGACCGAAAAAATTAAAATGTGTTTTTGGTGAGTTGATACTTTTATTTATAAATAATCAATAAAACAACTACTAGGTTTATATCACCTATAAGTTTTATTAATGGATAACACATTATACCCATTAATTAATAATAAATAAATCAAGTAGTTGACTTATTTATTATGAATAAAAATGTATCACAAAGAAACGATCACCACCATACAACTTTTATTTATACCTTACAATCGTAAAATATAGCATGAATACATAGTAGAAAGCAGAAACTGAAACGTGTTTTCAGTAAAATGGTAAATGTTATTGTACGGACGCAGTAAGTGGCAAAAAAATCGTCAAAAACTATTATCTACAATTACACCGTCATTTTTATTGGAACTCTGAGGGCAATAAAAAAGTCATTAACGATGGAAATAATGGTATTGCTTTAATTTTGCAAAACATGCACGCAAAACCTTGAACTGTGACTTCTGATGCAATGCAAAAGACGATAGGTGCAGCACATGTGCAGCACATGACTTTCTTTACAATTGATGACAAATGATGCTAAAATAGACTTAGTCATCTGGTGATTCAACAGAACCAACCAATTGAGTCATTAATCCATATTTGTGTATTTCTGATGCCTAGCAATAAAAAGTGCACTTAAGCCCAGTTGTATAATCTCATGTTAACTTTAATCGGACGTAAGTTACGAAATGATTGATTGATGATGATTATTGAAATTTTGGGAGATAAATTGAAATTTTGACACACATAATAGAAAATTTGATAATAATCGTTTCAATGTGACAGTACTGAATATAATTTCCAAAGAATCTGCACAAGAAATTTAACGCGACAATATGTGACACTAATTCAAATTATGGCAAAAATGATTGAAATTTTGGACAAAAATAATTGGATTTTTTATTAAATAATAGAACGTTTGACTATTATAATTTTAATTATGGTAGATGAATTGAAAACTTGTCAGAACATTGAAATTTTGTTAATTATGACAGTAATTGTCATTGGTATTTGTACGAATTATGGAAATGTTAGACAAAACAGTTGAAATGTTTACAGAATAGTTGGAAATACTAATAAGAGAAAATTTAACAGTAAGCATATTATTATAATACTACAGATTAAACTTATGAGAAGTATAGAAATTTTGGCACACTAAATATGTTTAAATATTAAATATTTGAAATTTAGCAGAAATAAACTAAATAAATTGCATAAATTATTGTGATTTTATAAGAAATAATAGAAAATTTGACTAATAATTTTAATAATAGATGTAAGTAACAATTGAAATTTTAACAGCACAATCAATGTTTTTGTAATAATGATTAAACATTTGATTTTTTTTGACAGAATGATTGAAATCTAGACATAAATAATTGCAAATGTGATAATAAGCGTTTCAATTTAACAGTACTGATTAAATTTTTAACAGAATCATTGAAATTTTTACAGAATTGTTGAATTTTTGACACTAATCATAGAAAATTTGACAATAAGCATATCAATATGATAGTACTGATTAAAATTATAAGAATCATTGAAATTTTTGCACAACATTTTCATTGCCAAAATCATTGAAATTTAGGCAGAAATAAACAAAACATTTCGCATAAATTATTGCAATTTTGAAAGAAATAATCGAAAATTTGACAGCGATCATTTTAATAATGGCTGTAAGTAACAATTGAAATTTTAACGGCACAATCAAAGTTTTTGTAAGTATGATTAAATTTTTTGAATTTTTTTTGACAGAATTATTGAAATCTTAACAGAAATAATTCTAAATGTGATAATAAGCATTTGAATTTAACAGTACTGATTAAATTTTTGACAGAATCATTGAAATTTTTACAGAGTTGTTGAAATTTTGACACTAATCATAGAAAATTTGATAGTGAGCATATCAATATGATAGCACTGATTAAAATTATGAGAATCATTGAAATTTTGACACAACAAACTGAAAATATGTCAAAATAATTGAAATTTTGACACTAATTACAGTAAAATTGATAGTAAGTTTACCAGTATGAGAGTGCTGATTAAATGTTTGCTGGAATCATTTAAATTTTTAACAGAAATTTTGACACTGATAATAGAACATTTGATAGTAAGCATATCAATGGGATAGTACTAATTAAAATTATGAGAACCATTGAAATTTTGGCACAACACATTAAAAATATGTCAAATTAATTGAAATTTTGATACTAATAACAGAAAAATTGATAGTAAGTATATCAATATGAGACTGCTAATTAAATGTTTGATAGAATCATTTAAATTTTTACAGAATAATTGAAATTTAGACACTGATAATAGAATTTAAGAAAGAATTTGATTGTAACAAATCAATATGATAGTTGTAATTAAAATTATGGGAATAATTGAAATCTTGGCACAACTAATTGAAAATATGTCAAAATAATTGAAATTTCGACACTAATAACAGAAAAATTGATGGTAAGGACATCAATATTAGAGTACTGATTAAAATTATGAGAATCATTGAAATTTTGGCACAACAAATTAAAAGTATGAGAAAATTATTGAAACTTTGGCAGAAATAAAGAAACAGGTAACAGAAAATTTGACTGTTATTTAAATAATGGTAGTAAGTAATAATTCAAAATTTTGACAGCTTACCGCATAAGTCAAAGTTTATGTAAGAATGATTACAAATTTTGATATTTTTTTTTAAATGAATTAAATCTAGACAGAAATAATTGCAAATTTTATAATAAGCTTTTCAATATCACTACTAGTAAATATTTTGACAGATTCATTGAAATTTTTACAGAATAATTGACTTTTGACCCTAATAATAGAAAATCTGATGGTAAGCATATCAATATGATAGTTCTGATTAAAATTATGAAAATCTTTGCAATTTTGGCACAACGAATTGAAAACATGTCAAAATAATTGAAATTTTGGCAGAAATAAATTTAAAAAATGGAATAAATAATTAAAATTTTGTAATAAATAATAGAACATTTGACTGTAATAATTTTAAAAATGGCAGTAAGTAATAATTGAAATGTTGATATTTTTTTTGACAAAATGATTGAATCTTGAGAGAAATAATTGCAAATTTGATAATAAGCGTTTGAATATTACAGTACTGATTAAATATTTTACAGAATAGAGTTAGAGAAACACTTAATACTAACATAATAATAATAATACGTAAAGTAGTGTAAGTGTAAGGTGTTAGTAACGTGTGTTGCTAACCAATTTACATTTCGCAGCCAGTAAGAGAAGCGTGACTGGCGATCTTGCTTTCCTATAGGCTCCGAAATATCGTTTTGTTAGCAACACGTGTTACTAACACCTTACACTTACACATGGGAATACACAATTTGAGTTAGAGCAAAACTTAATACTAACATAATAATAATAATAATAATACGTTAAGTAGGTGTAAGTGTAAGGTGTTAGTAACGTGTGTTGCTAACAAATTTACATTTCGCAGCCAGTAAGAGAAGAGTGACTGGTGATCTTGCTTTCCTCTAGGCTGCGAAATGTCGTTATCTTAGCAACACATGTTACTAACACCTTACACTTACACCTACTTTACGTATTAATTATGTTAGTATTAAGTGTTGCTCTAACTCTAATTGTGTATTCTTCTCTTTGACTTGTGTAACATTGTATTGTTACTGAACACCAATAAATACTATAGCATATTAACATTAGTGTAAAAGCGCCGTTATAGTTCATGCCAGATAAGATGTCACTTTTCACAAAAAAACGAAATCCCCTTCACTGGTGGAATTGGACTAATGAGAATGCATTCAAAAACCACGGGAGCTGTTTTGAACCATAAAACCACATAAATATATTCCTTTGATCCCTTAGAAATGAAGTGCTTTAGAATAAGAAACCGCATTACTCTGGGACATTAAGCTCACTATCGTATCTCATTAAACTTGGATGCTCCAAGAGATGAATTTGCTTTTCTGTTGACCAGTCAGACACAACATAGGAGGGACTTCGGTTTTATGTGAAATGTGACATCTTATCTAGCATGGACTCTAGTATCTAGGTTCAGTGTGTTGCTAGTCAGACAGGACAGAGGAGGGATATTGGTTTTATGTGAAATGTGACATTATCTAGCATGGACGATAGAATCTAGGTTCAGTGTATTGACCAGTCAGACAGGACAGAGGAGGGACTTTGGTTTTATGTCAAATGTGACATCTTATCCAGCATGGACTATAGTACCTACGTTCAGTGTGTTGACCAGTTAAACAAGGCAGAGGAGGAACTTCGGTTTTATGTGAAATGTGACATCTTATCTTGCGTGGACTATAGTATCAAGGTTCTGTGTGTTGACCAGTCAGACAGGACAGAGGAGGGATTTCGGTTTTATGTGAAATGTGACATCTAATCTAGCATAGACTATAGTATCTAGCTTCAGTGTGTTGACCAATCAGACAGGACAGAGGAGGGATTTCGGTTTTATGTGAAATGTGACATCTTATCTAGCATGGACTATTATAGTATATAGGTTCAGTGTATTAACGCAAGTGAGAAGTATACAATTATTTCGACCTAGTGATACAAGTAAATCGTCACGTTTTTAAAACTTATTTTGATGCGTTTGATTTAAGAGAAGCTTGTTTCATTAAATTTTTAAAAACAAATTTTAATCGACCTAATGACGATGACTCGCTCAATATTAACAATTAATTTGAAACCGATCATTATTCGATTACACTAGTTGGCAATATAATGCTAATTGCAGCTATTATGAACGCAACATTGTAGCAAAAACCGTAGACTTGTTACAGCATTGACGCAATGATGATATTCTGAAACAAGTTAACTAATGGAGTTTTCGACACAATAAATAAATCTTTTCGGTCATATGGAATTGCAGCCGTGAGCAGTAGTAGGGTAACGTTCACCATTGTTGAAAAATATATAATGGTGTAATTTGTGGCATTAAAAAGCCTATTTTTGCATAACACAGCGGTCAGCGTACACGAGGTCATAGCGAGTTATTCGCCTTTGGACGGCGTCGTGGCGCTTAGAATAGAAACGGCGCGTCGTTGCGTCATTTAAACACGTAATAGCTGTTTTATTACTTCCTAACTACCTCAAAAGAATGCAAAACAACAATAATTCTATGTCACTAAACTTACCAATTAAAATAATAATCAGGTTACGGGTATAAGGTCCATCTGAAATTAAACAAAAATGTATAATTAGATATGGAAATGTATATTATACTGTAATTTGACATTTAGGCTCGCAAACGCGTGACCCATATAACAGAAGTGGGATGTACATACACACTATTGTTGGAAGGAAGACAGAGACAAATAGTCCGGATGAAGTACAGACAGCTGTGTGAGCCACGATAAATAAATACGTATTATATTTTAGACGCGTTTGGTCCACGATTTTCTGCTGGCAGTAATCAGGAAATAATAATGACTTCCTAATTTTGAATCTATAACTGGATTACGGCACGGCAAAACAATTTCCTGTTCGTTTTATTAAAGGGGAGGAATGCATCGCAATTTATCGTCTCCAGTGGATTGATTTTTATCGCCACACCAGCAACATCGTGATTACACAGAACCACGGAGACTGCGATCTAATTTTATACCTAATGACGTTTGCGGATTACAAGAGGGACTAGCTTGTTATATTTAGTCTTATTTTCATCACCCGTTGTGTGGATCCCAAAGTGACGAACTAATTTAGCTTGGCCAGACGTTTGTGTTGGAGCAGACTAAATAAAATGCCTCGTGCAAAAACGAATTTACTAACCAATAGTAATAAGAATTTAATTACAAAAAAAAATACGCCTTGGTGCATAAAATTACGTTGTATTAAGTTATCGCGTTATAAAATGAGTGGTTGAAACAGAACGTATTCAATTATAACGGTTCCATTACAAGTGCATTGTATTTAGTCGTAGTATGCAAAGATGAGGTTGAACGACCCTTAGCCACGAGCAGACACGTGTGAATGCGATGATGTGTGTGTGTGTGTGTGTGTGTTCATTCATAAGTCGTAGCAGGAGCTTGATGGTCCCTTGCCTCTAATACCATTTTACGATTACTGTTTTGAATACAAATCGACTTTTGGCAATTCGATTATACACACCACCAACAGTATACCATACCGGACACTCGGACACTTCGTCCCAATGAAAAAGCATTCGTAATTCTGAACATTGTGCAATTAGTTTAGCCCCGTTCGTTACTCCGACAACATCTCGTTAGTATGGTTACATTATTTCTTGCATAATTTATAAACAAAAAACTAACGTAGATGAGTGGATTAAAGAACACAAACAATTGAAATTTGAAAATAACTAAATATTTTGCTGAGTTTGTGTAAAGTCGGTAACTTATTTCGCCTTAAAGTATGGTATAACAATAATAATTAATTCATTACTTTGATTTGCAGTTTTAATGCAATAAAACATATGAGACAAGTCAACACGTGAAAATAATATTACACATGCAACACTTAGAAAAAATAAAAAATCAACCAACAACACAATAAATTATAGTAGAATCTATAGCATCAACTTCCGGCAACAATCAACAAAAACAATTTAATTTTGATTTGTGTAAAACAATGCTTGAATCAAACTTTCCCTTCAACAAATTACAAAATAATTTTAAAAATCAACCAACAACACAATAAACTATAGTAGAATCCATAGCATCAACTTCCGGCAACAATCAAGAAAAACAATTTAATTTTGATTTGTGTAAAACAATGCTTGAATCAAACTTTCCCTTCAACAAATTACAAAATAATTCATTTAGGACTTTTATACTTACTTTTATAATCTGAGATAAAAAAATAAATTTTAAAAATAAACATTTGTTTTTATTTTGTTTGGGTTTGTGCAAATTATTTGTGCTTTTTCAATGTGAATTTATGCTTTTTTGCGTATGTTAATGCTTTTTATCCAAAAATATGTGCGTATTTAAGTGTTTTTTTATGTTTTTTTTAATGCTTTTTGTCCGGTCTTTACTTATCATGTTAAACGAAAATTAAAAATAAAATTTGTTTTATTATGTTTGGGTTTTTGCAAAATTTTTGTGCTTTATTAATGTAAATTTATGCTTTTTTGCGTATGTTAATGCTTTTTTCCCAAAAATATGTGCGTTTTTAAGTGCTTTTATTATGTTTCTTTCATGCTTTTTGTCCTGTCTGTACTTATCATGTTCCTTGGAATAATATTTGTTTTATGTTTTTAGTTATCTAATATGTAATTTTATCAAAATATTAAAAATCAAATTTAAATTTAAAAAATCATTGCACACGATCTTATTAAATATCGATGGAATCGTTAAAAATGTCAAATTTTATATAAATATTTTTGATAACTTTTGTGGTTTATGGATTTTTACATTCTTTAGAAACCCAATACGTTACTTGGAATAATACTATCAAAACATTGAAAATTTCGTAACGACAGAAATTTTCAAAACGGGAAAATTAAACAATTACCAAAATATATAACAGTTTTTCAAGTCTCAAATCAATATCAAAAAGCCTCAAATAATGAGTAGAAATCCGAAATTTGAAATATCAATGCAGAAAATGTGAAATCGTTAAAACGTCAAATTTTATACAATTATTTATGATAACTTTATTGGTTTCTAGATTTATAAACGTTTTAGAAACCTAAAATTTATTTGCCATAATATTCGTTTTGTTATAAATATTTCGAACTACATATTTAATGAGTTCTGTATGATCAGTTACCTAATCTGTTGTGCTATGAAAAAAATCAGTAAAACGGAAATATTCAAAAAGCGAAAAAAAATCCGAAATATTTAAGTGCATATTAAATTTTTTTTAAACTGAGTAAAAATCAAAAATTTAAATAATTAATGCAGAAATTATTAACAAATTGTCGCTAGAATCGTTGAAATGTCAAATTTTATACAAATATTTTCGATAACTTTTATTATTTCTAGATATCACTCTTACACTCTTTATCAACCTAAAATATTACCTGCAATAATACTTCGTAAAAAAAATTTAAACTTCGTAACTTCGCGAGAAATTTTCAAAAAGAGAAAATTAAACAATTACCATAATGTATAACTACTTCTCAAGTACATATCAAAGAGCTCCAAACAATGAAACATTTTAAACTTCGTAACTTCGTGAGAAATTTTCAAAAAGAGAAAATTTAACAATTACCAAAATATACAACAGCTTCTCAAGTACGTATCAAAAAGCTCCAAACAATGAGTAGAAATTCGAATTTTGAAATATCATTGCAGAAAATGTTATAAAAATAACGTGAAATCGTTAAAACGTCAAATTTTATACAATTATTTATGTTAACTTTATTGGTTTCTAGATTTATAAACGTTTTAGAAACCTAAAATTTATTTGGCTAAATACTCGTTTGGTTTTAAATATTTAGAACTACATATTTAATGAGTTCTATATGTTTAGTTACCTAATCTGTAGTGCAATGAAAAAATCAGTAAAACGGAAATCTTCAAAAAGCGAAAAAAAATCCGAAATATTTAAGTGCATACTAAATATTTTCAAAAACTGAGTAAAAATCAAAAAATTTAATAATTAATGCAGAAATTATTAACAAATTGTCGCTAGAATCGTTGAAATGTCAAATTTTATAAAAATATTTTCGATAACTTCTATTATTTCTAGATATTTACATACTTTTATCAATCTAAAATATTACCTGCAATAATATTCCATCAAAAATTCGTAACTTCGGGAGAAATTTACAAAAAGAGAAAATAAAATAATTACCAAAATATGTACAGCTTCTCAAGTGCATACCAAAGATGATTGCAGAAAATGCTCCAAAATATCGCTGGATTAATCAAAATGTTAAATTTAATGCAAATATTTTTGAATTTTTTTAAGTTTCTTGATTTCTAATTTCTTTAGAAACTTGCAGTTATTCATAAAAATGTAAACCGTGGTTTAGCGGTGTTTTACAAAGGATTACCAAGGTTACTAATATTAAACCACTATTTAGCGGCGACTTATTTTTTTATGAATAACACTGCTAAAATTTTACTTGGAATTAAATATCGAAAAATATAAGTCCAACGAAATGAAATCTTTTAAATTTTAGCAAATTTGTTAGAATAAGTAATTTTAATATCGTAATTTTTTTGTATCTTTCTACATCATTTTATATCAATATCATTTTATCAAATATTTGAATATTATGGCAAACATATTTTTTATTTTAGTTTAGTAAAGAGCACTATAAAATTGCTTTAAAAGTATTAGGATGTCACAAACTAAATACTTTCTGAAATTTTGCGTTTGTGCAAATCTTATTATCATTTTATCAAATATTTGAATATTATGGCAAATATATCTTTTATTTTAAGTTTTGTAAACACACTATAAAATTGCTTTAAAGGCATTAGGATGTCATCAATTAAATACTTTCTGAAATTTTGCGTTTGTGTCTATTGTTTATTTTTTTTCATTTAATAAATACATCATTTTACAATCGTAGACTCAAGGACTTACACATGAGTTTTAGGATTATTTTTGCAATTTTATAAGATTGTTGGTTTTTTACGTTTCTGTGCTTCCAATAGGTTTGTTGAGTTAGAAGTAGTTTTGAGTTTCTGATGCTGCTATTTTTTTTAATTCAATTTTTTTTTCGTAATGGAAAATTACAACTTACTATAGATCTTTGTTTGACATTATGGAATTTTGGAAAATTGCTAATGATTTGTACATAACGTTTTCAGATGTTGCAGAAATTTCAAGAATTGTTTTAGACTTTCAACATTAAATATTTCCTTGACGGTTTTTGTCATTGCAGAAGTTCAAGGAACTGAAATCTTATTAATTTTAGCAATTTGTCAGAATAAGGACAAATAGAAATATGACAAAAAATAAGTTTAAAAAGTTTTCAAAAACAGAACTAGAATAGAATAGAATAGATTTTTATGAATGTCGTTACATTCTAGATGTCATTACATCCTAGATATTTACATATGTCAAATACAATACATTACATACAATTTTAAAAATATCTAATTATTGAATTAATTGTATTACAACTATAAAACTGCTTTAAGAGGCATTAGGCAAGTTTTATGTCTATGCATAATTTTTTAAATTGCAGATTTGAAGGACTTACAGGAGTTTTTTTTGCAATTTTATAAGATAGGGATTTAAAAAAAATTGTGTGCCGCTAGTTTTCTATTAATAAATTTTAGAATCGCAGTTTTTAAGGCCTTACACATGGTTTTTAGGTTTTATTTTTTGTAATTTTATAACATTGGAATTTTTTTTAACCTTTTTATGTATCCGATTTTTTTGTTGACTTATTTTCAGTTTCTATCGCTGCCGTTGATTTTTATTTGATATTAAGGAATTTTAGATAATTGCTTACAATTTATAAGTACATCAAGTTTTCAGATGTTATTAGAATTTATTTGATCTTAAGGTTTTTTAAATAATTGCTTACAATTTATAAGTACATAAAGTTATCAGATGTTATTAAAATTACAGCAGAAATTTGAAGAATTTTCTTGGACTTTGATAAATTTTAATTAATTCCTCGACTATTTTTATTATTGAAGAAGTTCAAAGAACTGAAATCTTATTAATTTTAGCAATTTGTCGGAATAAGGACAATATAAATAAGACAATAAGTTTAAAAAGTTTTCAAAAATAGAACTAGAATAGAATTGAATAGAATAGATTTTTATGAATGTCATTACATTCTAGATATCATTACATCCTAGATGTTTACATAGGTCAAATACAATACATTACATACCATTTTAAAAATATAGAATTATTGAATTGAATTGAATTACAATTAAAAAACTGCTTTAAGTCATTGGGCATTTTTATGTCTATTCATAATTTTTTAAATTGCAGATTTGAAGGACTTACAGGATGTTTTTAGTTTTTTTTTTCTTGTAATTTTATAAGATTGGGATTTTTTTTTTA
Organism: Othius punctulatus; assembly: GCA_951805005.1. Taxonomy (NCBI): domain Eukaryota; kingdom Metazoa; phylum Arthropoda; class Insecta; order Coleoptera; family Staphylinidae; genus Othius; species Othius punctulatus. The sequence continues at coordinate 16,296,367 of OX638138.1, forward strand.
ATTTTTGTGTGCCGCTAGTTTTCTATTAGTAATTTTTAAAATCGCAGTTTTGAAGGACTTACAGATGGCTTTTAGGTTTTATTTTTTGTAATTTTATAAGATTGGGAATTTTTGTAAATTTTTTATGTGTCCGATAAGTTTGTTGACTTATTTTCAGTTTCTAACGCTGCTATTGATTTTTATTTGATATTAAGGAATTTTAGATAATAGCTTACAATTTATGTTTACAGTATGTTTATTAAAATGTACAGGTACATCAATAACATATATAAATAAACGCAGTACATTAACATATCAGATTTGTTTTTATATAATTAGAAAAAGTTTTCAAAAACCGCACTATAAAACTGCTTTAAGGCATTAGTTTTTTTTTGCAATTTTATAAGATTGGGATTTAAAAAAAAATTGTGTGTCGCTGGTTTTCTATTAGTAATTTTTAAAATCGCAAGTTTGAAGGACTTACAGATGGTTTTTAGGTTTTATTTTTTGTAATTTTATAACATTGGGATTTTTTAAAACTTTTTTATGTGTCCGTTTATGTGTATGTGTTTTTGATTTTCATTTGATATTAAGGAATTTTAGATAATTGCTTACAATTTATAAGTACATAAAGTTTTCAGATGTTATTAAAATTACAGCAGAAATTTAAAGAATTTTCTTAGAATTTCATAAATTTTAATTATTTCCTCGATTATTTTTTTACGTTTCTCAAAACCAATGATATATTTCGATTTTTGTCATATTGATACTTCTGGACCAATCCCGTCATTATTATACTGGGAATATTCTCTAGAGATTATTATAGTGGGAATAATCTCGGTAGCTAGGTTCACTCTTGTCAATCAAAATATTTGTCAAATTATTAATTTATCAATCATATTAAATTGTCATACAAAATGAATAAAAGTCGCTTTAGCTGCGTTTCGCATACTGAAATTGATAAAGAAATACTAGAAAGCAAAAAACGTCAAAAAATAATCTAATCAAATATAACTCGAGAGTTCGATAAATTAGAAAATAATTTGACAGATTATGTCTCAAACTTGTTGCCATTTGGCAACAAGTTTTCGACAATCTGTCAAATTATTTTCAATTTATTCTCACTCTCTTGTTATATTATTACTGATAATTCCAGATATAACAAGAATATTAAATAAAATACAGAAATGGCAGTAGCAATAATTAATATTTTGACAGAAATTATTGAAAATTTGAATGAAAATATAAATATTTTAACATAAATATTGAAATTTTGATAGAACTAATTGAACATTAACACTAATAATTAAAATGTTCATAAAAATACCAGAAATCTTCGTGTTGCCAGCATTTGCGATAATAAAAGTAAAAGTAAAAAGTAACGTAACAGTCAAAAAAAGGCTAGGCGCGTTGCTCAATTAAAAAATGTACCGTTTTATGTTTGTTCTTATATTTGAACGTTTCAGGAGTTCATCAATTGCTTCAGAGTGAAAAGTTTTATTCATCTAAAGCTTGTCTTAGTATTCAAACTTTGATTGTGACCTTTGAAACTCTGGGGAAAAATGAACTTTAATAAATTATATAAAAATAAATAAATTTTATAGTTTAAGTAATAATTGTACGTCCTTAATATAACTATTTAAATTATAGAATTAATGAACCTTAATATGAGAAATATCACAGAAATAAATTTTAGTGCGAAGTGCAGTTAAATGACAGAGATAAAACAGCGTCAAGAAAGCGAAGACGTCCAAAAACATTACAATCATTATTGTAGTATGATGACACTTGTTCAATTGACAAAGTTAATTTGCGAAGTAATATTTACGAATAAATACTAGATTAAAGTGAAATTTTCCGAAAAAGTAAAATATTCTAAGGGTACCTGCTGAAACTTGCACACAATGTTAAAGTAAGTACTTCTTGGACGTTGAACTTTTAAAGAATTTTAGTACTCTTGATTGATTCTGAAATTTTCTCTGCCAATCAATTCTACATATTCTGCTATGGTTTCATCTGACTGGATTTTTCGTTTTTTTTTTCTGTTCGTTTCATCTTCATACTAAGTTACTTTCGCTTTCATTAGTGCTCAATATTCATAATTGTTAAATTTTGTTCTTATACATTGTATACTGATATAGTTTATAGATCGATCCCAGACTATTGTAGTTTATTACTTTATAGGTTAAATCGAGATGACATATTTCAGCATAAAATTGACAAAACAGTCGTTTCTAATATTTGAAGTTGTTAATAGTTAGAAGCTTTACTTCTTGTATTTGCCTTTTTTCATTCGTCATATATTTATTCATTTGTACATTTATTTGTTATTGTGACTCATGAATTGGTATTTTTTCAAAAATTTGCCGCCCCTGGATTTTAATAAAGTCCTTCTCACCTCCCTAAATCCGCCCCTGCCAACAGAATTTGCACATTAACGTTATTTTTGCAAACAACATCGGCGCAGGATGTGGAGTATCAAATTGAGTTATGCATAGAGCATATTGTGGGATTTACGTATCGGTCTGTTTTTGCATTATAAAACTTTCCCACCCAACCTACTTACGAACATCTCATTTCATTCATAAAATCTTTTATGTAGACGTTCCGCTTGGTATGTTAAAAAAAATAACGAATGCACGGCGCATATTGTTGAAAACGAGTTGTAAAAGGAATTTGCAAAATCAAAATTCCATTCAGTGCGCACAGACCGGCAAACAATGCATTGGGGCAGATTTTATTTGGAAACACTCCCAAACGAGTTTTGCGCGCACTCGAATTCTCTTCCTCTCTAATCAGAGAGGACGGAATACTAGTTTGCGATATGAATAGACAGCCTCTGAACCCTACTTCTGGGAAGTCGAAAGTTCCTAAGGGAAGCTGTCGCTGGTGAGAAACGACCGTGGGAATGAATATTTTAAATACATGCACCTCGAAACTAGTTATTGTTACCTCTCGCAAACTGTATCAACCGACGTTGCGATTAAACAGGCATATGTACTCGAAAAACTTCACTTTACAGCACTGTGAGTATTTATTAAAATATCGTACATATCCTTTTTATATGAATGAAAGTAGATACAACGAAAACAACTTAATACTATAAGCAACAGTTATTTGGCCATTAACCTCTACCTAACCACACACCCATCAGAAAAACTTCCATGCATATATCACTGGCATTCCTTCCTAATCTAATCTAATCTATATTTGAGAAATTCATATGATTTATTGAACCACTATCACCTCAACTAGACGCTGAGTTGTACACCAACGAGATCATGATACAAAAAAAAAAACAGAAACACGTTATTAATTATTAAAGAGGAAGTAATAAAACATTAAATGAGCTAGGCACGAGCTCCGATTTTAAGAGGATATCCTATAATTAGACCAAATTAAAAAAAAAAGTAGCCCAAGGTATTACGTCCTGTAGCGTTTTAAATCTGAAATATTCCGGGCTTAGTGCCGTATTGTGCGCGGCTACAAGGCTCATGGTACGAATATTTCAGTAAATTGAAAGCGATTCTTGGAATCGGGGTCCTAATAACATCCTCGGTTCTCGGAAAGGGTCTTTATTTTTAAGGGTGTATATCTGTTAAATGCCGAACACTTGCCCACCCAAGCATGGGAAACGTCAAAACACAAATATATCTTTCCGGGGGTTACTTATTTACATATTTTACTTATCACGTCTACACTCGAAAACTTGTTTATGAAATAATGATGTCAACGAATTATTAACAGTCGTATTTTAGTTATTTCACGAACACTATCAGTAAAGTATTAAACATATTTAAACCACTGATCTTTGATATTCACAAATATTTCCATATTTTTCCCATTAAAATTGATGTCGAATTTATGATTTACCAATTTTAGAAATTTGAACTATGATTGTTAAGAAATTTGAACCATTCTTCATTGATATTGTCAATTTTTTTCCAAATTCTCCCATTAAAATTATATAATGTTTAATTTTTAATGTTGAACGTAATTGTGCAATGTTTTAAAACAAAGTTTTATTACAATATTTACCAATTTTTGAAATTTTAACCATAAATATAAGGTAATTTGGACATCTCATCTTTGATCTTGACAAATATTTCCAAATTTTTCCTAATAAAATTGTTGTTAAAGTTATTACAAAATTTACCAATTTTTACCATGAATATTAGGTAATTTGAACAACTCTTCTTTGATATAGACAAATATTTCCAAGTTTTTCCTATTGAAATTATTGCTAAACAAAGTAATTACAAAATATATCAATATTAGAATTTTATCCGTGAATATTAATTAATATGAACCATTAAATTTTGATATTGACAATTTTATGCAGATATTTTCCATTAAAATGGTTAAATGTTGAACAACTGATTACAAAATTCACCAGTTTTTATCATGAATATTAGGTAATTTAAACAACTCTTCTTTGATATTGACAAATATTTCCTAATTTTACCCATAAAAATTGATGTTGAGCTTAAATTTTCCAATTTTAGAAATTTTTACCATGCATGTTACGTAAATTCGACCATTGATTTTTAATATTTACAAATGTTTCACATTAATATTGTTGTCAATCAAAGTTATTACAAAATTTACCAATATTAGAAATTTTAACATCAATATTACGTAATTTGAACTACTGACTTTTGTATTGACAAATATTTCCAAATTCTCGCATTAAAATTGTTTTATAACAAAGTTTTATTACAATGTTTACCAATTTTTGCAAATTTTAACCATGAGTATAAGGTAATTAGGACAACTCATGTTTGAACTTGACAAATATTAAAAAAAAATCCTAATAAAATTGATGTTAAAGAAGTTATTACAAAATGTACCGATTTTTACCATGAATATTAGGTAATTTGAAAAACTCTTCTTTGATACAGACAAATATTTCCAGGTTTTTCCCATTGAAATTGTTGCTAAACAAAGTAATTACTAAATTTGTCAATATTAGAATTTTTATCCATGAATATTAATTGATGTAAACCATTACATTTTATATTGACAATTTTGTACAGATTTTTCACATTAAAATGATTGTTAAACCACTTACAAAATTAACCAATTTTTACCATGAATATTAGGTAATTTGAACAACTCTTCCTTGATATTGACAAATATTTCCAAATTTTACCCATTAAAATTGATGCTGAACTTATCATTTACCAATTTTAGAAATTTTAACCATGCATATTACGTAAATTTGACCATTAATTTTTTAATATTTACAAATGTTTCACATTCATATTGTTGTCAATCAAAGTTATTACAAAATGTACCAATATTAGATATTTTAATATCAATATTACGTAATTTGAGCTACTGACTTTTGTATTGACAAATATTTCCAAATTTTCCCATTAACATTGTTTTAAAACAATGTTTTATTACAATGTTTACCAAAATTTTGAAATTTTAACCATGGATATAAGGTAATTTGGGTATGAATATAAGGTAACACTCATATTTGATCGTGAGAAATATTTCCAAATTTTTCCTAAAAAAATTGTTGTCAGTGAAAGTTATTACATAATTTACAAATTTTTACCATGAATATTCGGTAATTTGAACAACTTTTCTTTGATATAGACAAATATTTCCTAGTTTTTCAAGTTGGTATTGTTGTTAAACAAAGTAACTACTAAATTTATCAATGTTAGAAATTTTAACCATGAATATGAGGTAATATGAACCATAAAATTTTGTTATTAACAATTTTGTACAGATTTTTGCCATTAAAATGATTGTTAAACATCTTATTACAAAATTCACCAATTTTTACAATGAATATTAGGTAATTTGAACAACTCTTCTTTGATATAGACAAATATTTCCAAGCTTATCCCATTGATATTGTTGCTAAACAAAGTAATTATTAAATTTATCAATATTAGAAAGTTAAACTATGAATATTAGGTAATATGAAGCATTATTGTAGCTTGTGTATGCTGTATAGTTCTAAACACAATAAATATTATTATTATTATTATTAAATTTTGATATTGACAATTTTGTACAGATTTTTCCCATTATAATGGTTCTTAAACAACTTATTACAAAATTTACCAATTTTAGAAACTTTGACCATAACAAGTACGTAATTTGAACCACTTATCATTGATACACATTATTTTTCTAATTATCCCCGTTTAAATTATTAGTTAACAATATTATTTTTAAATTTACCAATTATATAAATTTTAACTTTGAATTTAGGTAATTGACCCATTTTTTATATTGACTATTGTTTTTCAAATTTTTTTTATAAATGTTAAATTCGAATCAAGTTATTGCAAAATTTGCCACTGTAAGAAATTTTAACCATGAATATTAGGTATTGACCAATTTGGACAACTCATCTTTGATCTCGACAAATATTTCCAGATTTTTCCTAATAAAATTGTTGTTAAAAAATTATTACAAAATTTACCAATTTTTACTATGAATATTAGGTAATTTGAACAACTCTTCTTTGAAGTAATCACTAAATTTATCAATATTAGAAAGTTTAACCATGAAAATTAGGTAATATGAACAATTCAATTTTGATATTGACAATTTTGTACAGATTTTTCCCACTAAAATGGTTGTTAAACAACTTATTACAAAATTTACCAACTTAAGAAACTTTGACCATAACAAGTAGATCATTTGAATCATTTATCATTGACACTTTTTATCCCGATAATTGATAGTGATGAGTGATAGTGATTTTGAAAATTGATATAATATTGTCCCCATTTAAATTATTGATTAACAAAATTATTTTAAAATTTACCAATTTTATAAATTTTAACTTTGAATTTGGGTAATTGAACCATTTTTTTAATATATTGACTATTGTTTTTCAAGTTTTTGCATAAATGTTAAATTTGAATAAAGTTATTACAAAATTTGCCAATTTAAGAAATTTTAACCATTAATATTAGGTAATTTGTACCATTTATTATCTATATTAACAATTTTTTCTTATTTTAATTGTTGTTAAGGTAGTCCTCCATCGAGAGCTGACAATAACAATATTATTATTATTGAAAAGTTTTTGTATATTTGATATTGATAAAAATTTCCCATTAAAATTTTTGTTATTATTATTATTACAAAGTTATTGCAAAATTTAGCCAACTTAGAAATTTTAGCCATGAATATTAAGTAATTTGTACCATTCAATTTTGATATTAAAATTTTCCTACGTTTTCTATTAAAAGTTTTAGCAATTTTAGCAATTTAACCCAAAAATATTACGTAAATTTGAACCACTCATTATTAATATTGACAATTTTTTCCTAATTCTCCCATTAAAATTGTTTTAAAACAAAGTTTTATTACAATGTTAACCAATTTTTGAAATTTTAATGATTAATATAAGTTAATTTGGACAACTCATCTTTGATCTTGACAAATATTTCCAATTTTTTGCTAATAAAATTGTTGTTAAACAAAGTTATTATAAAATGTACCAATTTTTACCAGAATAAAAACATGGGATAGTGAAATGAAAGAAATCATTGAAAAGAAAGGGAAAACAATAGCAGAGGTGAAAAAAATGGCGAAGAGCAGAAAAGAATGGAAGAATTTCATCATGGGACCAAGCCAGGAATAACAAGACAAAGCAAAATTAAAAAAACCCTATACACCATAATTGGTAGAAGGGAGAACGATATATATATATATATATATATATATATATATATATATATATATATATATATATATATATATATATATATATATATATATACCTATACCAATTTTTACCATGACTATTAGATAATTTAAACAACTCTTCTTTGATATAGACAAATATTTTAGTAATTTTGACCATGAATATTACGTAAATTCGACGATTAATTTTTAAAATTTACAAATGATTCACACTCATATTGTTGTTAAACAAAGTTAATACAAAATATACAATATTAGAAATTTTAACATCAATATTAGGTAATTTTAACTACTGACTTTAGTATTACAAATATTACAAATATTTCCAAATTTAAAATTTATTAATCCAAACTAGGACTAAAACTGATGCAATTTTAAATATTTTGCTAGACCAAAGATTAAAAATTTCCAAATTTTGAAACTTTGACCAAACAAACCATTATTGTTAAAATGTGCAATGCAAATTAATTAATAAAGTATTTAAGTTTTATTTCCAGATGAATCAAAATTCATCATAAAAATTGATTTTTGCCTAATGCTATGGAATGTCTGGGTGCTGCTATTGATTTTTTTTTGCCTGATATTATGGAATTTTGGATCATTGCTTATTATCTACACATACAGTTTTTAGGTATTATTAAAATTACATCCGAATTAAAAAAATATACACAGTTTTTCGACTTTTTTGTCATTGTAGATCAAAATAAATATAATATTTTAAACTTTTCCTATAAATAAAATTAAATGAAGTATTTTAAATTTTAGCAAATCTGTTGGAATAAGGAAATATCGTATTTTTTGTTGTTGTTAAATCATTTAATCAAATAGGTATTTGAAAATTGTGGCAAATATATTTTTTATAAACAGCAGTATTTATTAGTTATGATTACGAAATTATGCGTTTGTGTATATTGTTTGTTTTATTTTATTTCATAAATTCATAAGTTTTAAAATCGTAGACTTGAAGGACTTACAGATGGGTTTTAGGTCTCTTTTTGCGATTTTTCAAGATTAGCATGTTTTTATTTTACTTTTCTGTGTTTCCAATAGGTCGATGACTAATTTTGAGTTTCCGATGCTGTTTTTTTAAATATTTAATCTTTCGTTATTTTTTAGAATCTTGTAATTGGAAGGACCATTACGGAAAATGACTACAGATTTTTGTTTGATATTATGGCATTTTGGATAATTGACCAAAGAAAATTAGAGGAAATTTTAAAATTTGTTTTAGACTTTCAAAAGTTTTAATTATTTCCTTGATTTTTTGTTATTGCAGAAGTTCAAGGAACTGAAATTATATTAATTTTAGCAATTTATCGGAATAAGGATATATTCTGATTTTTTTTTCGTATGTTGAATCATTTTATTAAGTATTAAAATCAAATAAAAATGAAAGTTTAAAGAGGTGTCTAAAACAGCACTATACAATTATGTTTATACATAATTTTCAAAAGTCGCAGTTTTGAAAGACTTTGTATTGCAATTTTATAAGAAAGGGAATTTTTTTGATAGTTTTGAAAGTTTGGTAATCATATTTTTTAAAGTCACAGTTTTAAGTACTTACATGTTTTTTTTTTGAAATTTTATAAGATTTGTGATTTATTATCTGTGTGGCGATAGTTTTGTATTCATAATGATTAAAATCGCAGTTTTGAGGAGTTGGACATGGTTTTTAGGTTTTTTTGATTTGCAATTTTATATGATTATAGGTAATTTTTTCAACCTATTTGTGTATCCGATAGTTTTGTTGACTTGTTTTGAGTTTCTTACTTCATAAAGTTTTCAGATTTTCAGATTCAGAAATTACAAGTGCAAAGAACTGACATCTTATACATATTAGCAATTTGTAGGATTAGAAAATATCGTGCATTTTTGCGTATGTTAAATCATTTCATTAAATATTTGAATAGTATGGCAATGGCAATAGTAGATATGGTATATTTTTTTAATTTTAAGTACAGCTTTGAGGGCATATATTTAATAATAGGCAGACATAAATAAACTCCTTTCTGAAGTTTTGCAATATTTATGTCTACTCATAATTTTTACAGTCATAGTCAGGAAGGTCTTACAGTAATCATTTCAGTTATGACAAGTATAATTAAAAAAATACAGAAATGGTAGTATTTTAACAGTAATAATTAATATTTAGGCAGAAATATTTATAACTTCATTCTAAATTTCAAAAAATTCTGCCAAAATATTAATTATTACTGTTAAAATACTACTATTTCTGTATTTTTTCAAATATTCCTATAATAATTCCAGTTATAACAAGACAAATTGAAATTTTGAATGAAGTTATAAATATTTCTGCCAAAATATTAATTATTAGTACCAAAAAACTACCATTTCTATATTTTTTTAAATTATTCTTGTCATGACTGGAATGAAGTAGGTAATAATTAATATATTGACAGAAATTATTGAAATTTTGAATGAAGTTAGAAATATTTTGACATAAAATAATTTTTTTTTTTTATAAAAATTGAAAATGAAACACAAATAATTAAATGTTGATAGAAATATTAGAAATCTTCGTGTATGTAGTATTTAAAATTTGATAGCATCTGCGATAGTTAACGAGAAGTAAATAGTAAAGTGAAAGTAAAAAAAAATCTCGATGTCTTAAAATTGCATTGTTTGTTAAATGATCTGCATTTGGTTTAAAATGCAGTTAGTTAAATTTCACCAGTTTGTTTTATGGACATGTGCTGTAAAAATCTTATTTAGTAAAAATATATTAATAATATAGTTAATTTTTTTAAATATTTTTAATGTAAATCATTTTCAAAATATTTTATGGGAGGAAAAGTATTTTGTTATATGTTTTTGTGAAAGTTATGCAGACTGTAAAGGAAAAGCAATTTAAGTGTTTCCAAAACAAACAAATAACTAAAATACGCGAGACGTGATCGTTCAATATTCATGCTGACTCAGGAGTGATCACATTCAGCATGCTCATACTGCATTTTCACATACTGCATGGCGCTAACCATTCAATATGTGTCAAGATCGCAAGTAGATCGACAAGACGTTAATTAATTAAAATATTCTTGCAACTGCATATAAAATAAACACGTTATTAAATGTTTAATTAAGTTACTTTTGATTATTACGTTAAAAAGCCCTAATTAGTGAATTGGGTACATTTTTAAATAAGTTAAAACATTTTTGCTGTGGTAAAATTTTTTTAGTTAATTATGGATTTTTTTATTGATTGTAGTCTCTTATGTTGGGGTCATTTTATACAATATTATTCATGGACTACTAACTAAATACAGGGTCTAAATAGGGGAAAATGGGGGACCCCCCCCAATTTTTTGGGGGGTCCTGGGAAATAATTACACAAATTGGTAAATTTGAAATTTCAATTTTCGGAAAATAGTCTTTAAAATAGTGAAATAGTCAAAATTATTTAGAAATAGTTTCGTGCATGATTCTTGTTATACCCTGTATAAATAAATATACAATTTCAGAAATATACTTTGAAAAATTTTGCAACTTTGCAATTTTCCAACTGTATGTATGTAAAAATGTATGTAAAAATGTAAAATTTAAAACTACCCTCAATCTTTTAATATAAGAGAGATGCCCATTTGTATTACCATGTGAATGTGAGTGTGAATATACTTGCTCTTGCACTTGCATCTCTACAATTCAAGGTATACCTTTGACCACGAGGGTTACCTTTGAAACTTGATAAAACTCGCTGGACATGGCAGGTCTCCATACCGTATCAAGGATTATAATTTCCTCGAAGCTACGTGACCCCATAATGGCCATTACTGCGAGTGCCTTCTAGACAGGTGCATCCTGGTGATGAATCAACACATAACTAGGCAGGTTTCCAATCACTTATTAATTATTGATGGCTTATCGTAAATTGTTAAAAACATTAGCGCAGTTCTCTGTAGTAAAACCGCCGATTTTTTCTTTGGCTTCTAATCTATTAATAGGCTTTATATACAGTATGAAAGTGTAAATTCCACAGCTCTCCCGGTAAATCGGGGACTGAAAATTTAGAGAGGCCACCAGTTGCAAGGTGCAAAGTATTAAATTGATTCCGGTAGTACTTTTGATTCAATACTAATTGCATAAATATGCAATCCCGTTTCAGGTAGTTACACAGGAACCACCTAATTAACCTGTCGTAATGAAGAGAATACAATTTGGAAGTGTTAAAAATATGGATGTTCAAAAATTCTAAAAGGCAGTTAGCTGACCGAAACTCCTAACTGGAATTATTAGAGCGATCTTGAAATTACATATGATGTATTGGGGCATTGGTATTGCCCTATACCTGTCCTATTGGGACTGATTCTATATGCAAATGATAGTAGCAATCAAAATTATTATTATTATAGTATTTTTTTTGTTGGGATGAGCTTATCGCCAGCAATCAAAATCTATCCACTTTTACTTGCAAATTTATTGAATAGTCAACATAAAATTTTCAAAATTAAATTTCAAGGTCACATCTACCTCATTCATTACTTCATGCAACACATAAACATACAATACTTTTGATCAGTGCCTAAATTCAATAATTACCACTTTTGACGAGTGCCATAATTCAATAATTACTACTTTTGACGAGTGCCAAAATTCAATATTTACTACTTTCGACGAGTGCCAAAATTCAATAATTACTACTTTTGACGAGTGCCAAAATTCAATAATTACTACGGCGTTTACGGCGAAAATAGCAATTATGGCTCTCACAATTGTAACTGCCAAAGCTTTAATTCTACAAAAAAATTAAATTCACTGCTAAATTTTAATGTTTGGTAACATTGCAGTTATTGCAGCCTAAATCTCATAGTTTACTGCCAGTAAGTTTCATTTCAGCAAGTTTCATTTTTTTGTATCAAAATTTCACTTATTTCTGTCAAAATTGTAATGATTAATGTCATAATTGTAACTCAATTCTACCGAAATTTCAAAGGTTAGTGTCACATTTAATTTTTTGTTCAAATTTCAGTTATTACTGTTATTATAATATAATTATAATTTTGGCGAATAATATTATTATTCGCCAAAATGAGTTCTCCAAAATTCTTGCGAAGAATCTGAATTACTGTTGGAAAATTAGGGGATTTATACGGAATCTAATTATCTAACAAACATACGTAAGATAAAGTAAAAATTTGGAGTATCTTTAGAATTTTTGAAGCGCTTCCAAGAAAATGTATCGATACTTTATAAAAACCAACAATTTTTGTAGAAAAATAAATAGTGCAAATTTTTACAAAAAAATATTAGTTTCATCCATTTTTACCAATTATTATATTATATTATAATCTTACGTTTTTTGTATTTTTAAGTGCCTACTTGCTGGTATTTTTTAATATTTATTTAAAGACTTTTTCTTATTTTATTATCTTTTTATTATTCATCAATTATTTCTGTCAAAATTGTAATAATTAATGTCATAATTGTAACTCAATTCTACCGAAATTTCAAATATTAGTGTTAGGTTTAATTTTTTGTTCAAATTTTAGTTATTACTGTTAATATTATAATTCGCCAAATTTTTTATATTAATACAAGTACTGAAATATTTTTGGAATATTTGGGGTTTTTACATGGAGTTAAATTTATATTTGTTCAGAGTTCTCCAAAATTCTTGCGAAGAATCTGAATTACTGTTGGAAAATTAGGGGATTTATACAGGATCTAATTCTCTAATAAACATAAGTAACATAAAAAGTAAAAATTTGAAGTGAGTATCTTTAGAATTTTTTAAGCGCTTCCAAGAAAATGTATCGATACCTTTTAAAAACCAACATTTTTTTCAGAAAAATAAATAGTGTACATTTTTTAAAAAATTATTTGTTTCATCCATTTTTACTAATCATTATATTATATTTATAATCTTATGTTTTTTGTATTTTCAGGTACCTACTTGCTGGTGTTTTTTATATTTAGTTAAAGACTTTTTCTTATTTTATTATCTGTTCATTATTCATTAATTAAGTTTCTGTTAAAATTGTAATGACTAATGTCATAATTGTAACTCAACTCTACCGAAATTTCAAAGATTAGTGTTAGATTTATTTTTTTGTTGTGCTAAATTTTAATTTTTGGTAAAATTTCAGTTATTGCAGCCTAAATCTCATAGTTTGAAACTGCCAAAGTTTCAGTTTTAGGTATCATGGTATCAAAATTTCAATATTTCTGTCAAAATTGTAATGATTTATGTCATAATTGTAACTCAGTTCTACCGAAATTTCAAAAATTAGTGTTCGATTTCATGTTTTGTTTAAACTTCAGATATTACTGTTAATATTATTATTCGCCAAAATTTTGATATTTATATTACTACTGAAATATTTATGGAATATTTAGGGTTTTTATAAAGAGTTAAATTTATATTGGTTCAGAGTTCTCTAAAATTCTTGTGAAGAATCTGAAATACTGTTAGAAAATTAAGGGATTTATACATGATTTAATTATGTAATAAATATATGTAGGATGAAGTAAAAATTTGAAGTGAGTATCTTTAGAATTTTTGAAGCGCTTCCAAGAAAATGTATCAATACTTTATAAAAACCAAATATTTTTGGAGAAAATGAAATGCTGTATTTAAAAAAAATATATATTAGTTTTATCCATTTTTACCAGTTATTATATTATATTATAATCATATGTTTTATGTATTTTCAAGTACCTACCTACATACTGGCATTTTTTATTTATAAATATTTAAAGACTTTTTCTTATTTTATTATCTTTTTATTTGTTTTTAGCCTGACAAGTTTCGGATATTGTCTAGCTATCTTCAGAAGCGCATTTTTTTAAGAAATTAATTTGATAATTTTTAGTTGATAGTTGATTTTTTGTGACTTTTATATTATGTTTGTCGTTTTGAAGTGTTTGAAGTGTTTTGTTTTATTTTGAGTTGAAAAAGGAGCAGATTGCTTTAGATAATATTTTTGAAATCTAAAACACAATTATCAAATCAATATATAAAAAATTACGCTTGCTAGATGATAGCCGAAACTAGTCAGGCAAAAAATAAATAAAAAGATAATAAAATAAGAAAAAGATTTGAAATAAATATAAAAAATACTAGCAAGTATTTGAAAATACAAAAAACATAACATGGATTGTTTTGAAGTGTTTTGAAGTTTTTGTTTTGTTTTGAATTGAAAAAGGAACAGATTGCTTTAGAATAAGATGTTGGGAATCTAAAAGAAATTATTTAAAAAAAATAGATTTAAAATAAATATAAAAAATACCAGCAAGGTTTTGAAAATACAAACAAAAAAGATTAATTGCTTTGAAGTGTTTTGAAGTTTTTTGTTCTGTTTTGAGTTGAAAAAGGAACAGATTGCTTAGAATAAGATTTTAAGAATCTAAAAATAAATAATTATCAAATCAATATAATATAAAAATTACGCTTTTGTAGATGGCCAGATAATAGCTGAAACTAGTAAGGCAAAAAATAAATAAAAATACAATAAAATATGAAAAAGATTTTAAATAAATATAAAAAAATACCAGCAAGTATTTGAAAATACAAAAAAAATAAGATTGATTGTTTTGAAGTGTTTTGAAGTTTTTTGTTTTGTTTTGAGTTGAAAAATGAACTGATTGCTTAGAATAAGATTTTAAGAATCTAAATAAAATAATTATCAAATCCATATATAAAAATTACGCTTTTGAAGAAGGCTAGATAATAGCTGAAACTAGTAAGGCAAAAAATAAATAAAAATACAATAAAATATTTTTTTTAAATTTAATAATGTACATACAATAAGAAATATGTAATTGCTTCAATAAATTATATCTTATATATAAAAGAAAAAGATTTTAAATAAATATAAACAATACCACCAAGTATTTGAAAATACAAACAAAAAAACAAAGATTGATTGTTTTGAAGTGTTTTGAAGTGTTTTGTTTTGTTTTGAGTTGAAAAAGGAACAGATTGATTTAGAATAAGTTTTTGGGAGACTAAAAAAAATTATCAAATCAATATAAAAAAATACGCTTTAGAGGATGAATAGATAATAGTCGAAACTAGTCAGGCAAAAATAATTAAAAATATAAGACAATAAGAAAAAGATTTTAAATAAATATAAAAAATACCAACAAGTATTTGAAAAAACAAAAAAACATAAGATTGATTCTTTTGCAGTGTTTTGAAGTTTTTTGTTTTGTTTTGAGTTAAAAACGGAACAGATTGCTTTGGAATAAGATTTTGCGAATCTAAAAAAAAATTATCAAATCAATATAAAAAAATACGCTTTAGAAGATGGCTGGAATAATAGCCGAAACTACTCGGGCAAAAATAAATAAAAATATAATAAAATAAGAAAAATATTTTAAATAAACATAAATAATACCAGCAAGTATTTGAAAATACAAAAAAAAAACATAATATTGATTGTTTTGAAGTATTTTGAAGTTTTTTGTTTGTTTTGAGTTGAAAAAGGAACAGATCGCTTTAGAATAAGATTTTGGAAATCTAAAAAAAAAACTATCAAATCAATATACACAAAAAATACGCTTCTGAAAATGACTAGATAATAGCCGAAACTAGTTATACAAATATATAAAATACTAGAAAGTATTTGAAAATCCAAAAAACATAAGATTATAATATTTTTCAATTATGTTTGAAACAACTTGTTAAGAACATGTAAGATAAAGTAAAAAATTAAAGTATCTTCAGAATTTTGTAAACACTAACAAAAATATGTATCGATACTTTGTAAAACTAAGTACTACAAACATTTTCAATTAAAAAAAATTAATATGTGGGTAACTTTTCATAAAATTCCTGGGATTGGCGATTTCTAAGTCTTTGCCAAGATTTACTAGGTCTAACATTGATGTTTTTGCAACGTTTATCAAATCTGAACGACTGTAGATAATTATTAAAAAGTCTCTCAAGAAAATCAACATTTGTTTAATAATTTTATTTTAAATTTGTTTGGATAATATAAACAGTTCAAGTGAGCATCTTCAGAATTTTTAAAACTCTTTTAAAGTTTAATATAAGTAAAATGTATGTATCGATAATTTTTAAATACTAGCAATTTTTCAAACATTATTTTTCAATTCCTTGCAATTTTCGCTACCTTAAACAAAAGTAGGGATATTTTCTTAACGTTTATGTACAAATAAATATATAAACAGATAATAAAATTAAAAATAAATGAATAAATATAAAAAATACCAGCAAGTATTTGAAAATACAAGAAACATAACATTATAATATTTTTGAATTATTTATGAAAAAAATTGTAATGAATACGCAAGATGAAGTAAAAATTTAAAGTATGTTCACAATTTTGTAAACACTACAAAAAAAAATGTATCGATACTTTGTAAAACTAAGTACTACAAAAAATTTCAATTAACAAAAATGTATATGTGGGTAACGTATCATAAATTTCCTGGGATTGGCGATATCTAAGTCTTTGCTAAGATTTGCTAAGTCTCATATAGATGTTTTTACAACGTTTATCAAATCTAAACGACTGTGGATAATTATTAAAAAAATCTCTCAAGAAAATCAACATTTTTTTAATATATTTTTTTTATTTGTTAACAAAAAAATGTATCGATACTTTTTAAAACTAAGTACTACAAAAATTTACTATTAAAAAAATGTATATGTGGGTAACTTTTCATAAATTTCCTGGGATTGGCAATTTCTAAGTCTTTGCTAAGATTTGCTAAGTCTCACATATATGTTTTTACAACGTTTATCAAACCTGAACGAATCTGGATAATTATTAGCATGTTTGAGAGACATATTAACATGTACATCAACTTTTTTTTGAATAATTTTATTTTGTTTAAACTCGTTAAGCATACGTAAGAAAATGTAAACATTTCAAGTGAGCATCTTCAGAATTTTTAAAACTCTTCCAAAGTTTAATATAAGTAAAAAGTATGTATTGATACTTTTTAAAAACCAGCAATTTTTCCAGTCTCCACATTTTTGTTAATTCCTTGCAATTTTCGCTACTTTAAGTAACAGGTAGGGATATTTTGTTAAGGTTTAAATACAAATAAATAAATAAAAAGATAATAAAGTAAGAAATAGATTTAAAAAAATATATAAAAATTCCAACAAAATTTGAGAATACAAAGAAATGTAACATAATATTTTTGAATTATTTAAAAAAAAAAGTTAAATGTATAAGAATACGCAAGAAAAACTAAAAATTTAAAGTATGTTCCCAATTTTGTAAACACTAAAAAAATGTATCAATTCTTTTTAAAACTAAGTAATCGAAAAAATTAAAATTACAAAAACTGTATATGCGAGTAACTTTTCATAAATTTCCTCGGTTTGGCGATTTCTAAGTCTTTGCTAATGATTTGCTAAGTCTCACATAGATGTTTTTACAACGTTCATCAAATCTGAACGACTCTGGATAAATATTAAAATATTTCTCAAGTAATCAACATTTTTTTAAATAATTTTATATTTTTTAAATTCGTTAAGCATACGTAAGCTAATGCAAACATTTTAAGTGAGTATATTCAGATTTTTTTAAACTCTTAGTATGTATCGATACTTTTAAGAAACCAGCAATTTTCCCACCCTTCATATTTTATTTTAATTCCTTGCAATGTTCACCTTAAACAAAAGGTAGGGATATTTTCTAAGGTTTATGTACAAATTAATTTACATTTTAGAGCTATATGCTACAATTTCTACCGAATTATGTATACGACAATATATATTACAGTAGATATTTACGATATAAATATCGTAACGATATAAATATCGTAACGATACAATGAATCGTAATATGATTTACGATACGAATATCGAACAATGTTATATTAATTACTATCAATTAATAGCTTTTTGTTCTTAATGTAAATTAAGTTTTCCATAACCAAATCAGTAGGTTCTGAAGTTTCTTCTGTCAGTTTTGAGTTCTATCAGTACTTGTTGGATCAAATAAGTGACGAAGAAAACATTGATTCTGACTCAAAGAGCAAGCAGCAAATGCTGCTCCTGAGACACTAGTGTAGGTCAAACTGAGACAAAAGTAAGAGAAATAGTACTATATGTTCAACAAATGGCATAGCTTAAAATTGGGCGGTAAAGTGTTACTTTACAGCCCTAGTGATTTATTTTGTACAGTGGGCCACAATTTGACTATTGCATAAATGTCATAGGTTTATAAATAACAAGTCAAATAATCCTTATATATTCAACAAATGACATGGCTTAAAATAGGTAAAGTGTCACTTTACAGTACTAGTGATCTATTTTGTACAATGGGGTACAATTTGACTATTGCATAAATGTTACAGGTTTAAAAATAACAAGTCAAATAATTCTTAAGTTATGTAGTGGGTATTACAGTCCCTAGCAAATATGATATGAACTAGTTGTAATTTTTTAGGCTTGGGTTAATTTAATGATCCTATAAATTAAGGTACGTTATTAAAAGTTATTGTCGATAATATCTGTACAGTAAATTGGATGTAATTGCAGTTGAGCCTCGTGCCATCTAAATTCACCTGCAGTAACATTGTTACATAGCGATTGCCCTGAATAGTATTTGGTGGATGTGCAGGAATGCCGAATCAATTACAGTAACAGTAGTTTTAATTAATACATGACATACGACCGTGTTTAAAAAGTGGGAAGTGACGTCACGGCATTATTTTATGAATGACACATGCACATGGCAGAATGGATGTGTCGTTCTACTTTTAAAAATAGTAACATTAGCTCAGTATTCAGTAATATTGCGTGGTCACGTGATTGAAATTCCTCGATGATGCATGCACATACGTGATCCGTACATAAACAACATGGAAATGCGTACTTGTTGTTTCATTTATGAAACGAGCCACCTAGGAACCGACTGAATGCGACGTTTCTGTATCACATCCTCGTGAAATCGGAATGCAGGATGTGCAGTATTATGTGTAATATAAAACATTCGGGTTTTTATTAATCTAATTAGGCACGGTGCCACTTTTGTGCGCTACTAAAATGTTTAATAATAACGTCCTTTATATGTATAAAAAAAATTACATTACCAATTTTATTACGGCACCACTTTGTTGCGGTTAACTCCGCCCGATTGGAACAAATGTGTGCATTGTAAAACCGAATCACGATGGGGATTATTAAGAGAATGCGCACATATGTGAAAAGCGGTCGTTTAATTTGTTCTCACACACATAATGTATCTATATAGAGAGAAATCCCACGCTAGGTATTGTGTCATCTACTACATGTAGGCTAGTTAGCAATGGTATGTAGTCTGTGGGTGCATTGACGGGTCCCGACCCTAGAGGCCGAATGAATCACATCTCCGACCCATATATGGTCTAGCGCCAACCGGGCCGGCGCTACTCTGATCTACTCTCACTTAAATGCCATATACGAGAGAACCCATAAGATAAATATACATACAATAACATATCTCTATATGGTCTACCAATAAAACATGTTTTACGTACTGGTAGATTTTTCAAAATGGATATTGCCAACTCGTTCCACATTAGATACAATTTGGTGTAAATAAATATCAATACCTGAAATATTAAAATATGATCACTTAGACCAGTGGTTCTCAACGGAGAAGAATGACGTATTTCATGGGGGCCATGAAAAAAAAACTTTTGAGGGGGGGGGGGGGGCAAAAGCTGCGCGATATATGGGTTTCTGAGCCTCTCGTCTCCTACGATCTTATTATCATCGCTACATATAGTGTATATATTACCAGCCAAAACCGATTTCAGAACAAACTAGTTTTGCCTAGGCCAAACCGATACATCTGCAACACAATAGGATACATTAGTTTATCCTCGGCCAAACTATATAGTTTATCCTAAAATAACATATGGCTGCCAGGAAAAACTGAATAGGTCAAGTTAGCTTAGGTTAGGTTAGGTTGTCAAGGTAGTTTAGGTTGTCAAAGTAGGTTAGGTTAGGTTGTCAAGGTAGGTTAGCTTAGGTTAGGTTGTCAAGGTACTTTAGACTAGAACAAACCAGTTCTTTCTAGCAGCCATGTGTTGATTTTAGGATAAACTAGTTTGTCCTAGGATAAACCAATTCATCTAATCGCATTGCAGATGAACTTTGGCCTAGACAAAACTAGTATATCCTCAAATCAGGTTTGGCCGGTAATATAGATATTTCTATGTCAATTTGAATTGGTATAACTCGAAATCTTTAAAAATATTCGAGGCTGTCTCTTTGTTGCATTGTAATCTACATAAATTGTAATATTTTTTTTAATTTTTGAGAATGTTCTGGAGCAAATTGATGAAATTAGTCATTTTTTTATTGTTGATCCTCATATTAAGGTGAAGGTTATTTTAATTTTGTTGTATTTGTTGTACTTCCTTAATGTTTGCAATCAAACAATATGGAAGTACAACAAATACCACAAAATTACAATAATAATATTTTGTTTTGTAGTATGTTAAAATATACTTATATAACTTTTAAAAAATGATTGTTTCTTTATTAAACTTTTATGTTTTTATAGGTCTTTTATAGGAGTATTATATTAGATATTGTAGACATACATTTTCGTTATGAACTCCATTTTTGGCCACAAAAGTTTATATTTTCGTTATGAACTCCAATTTTGGCTACAAAACTTTTTTTTTTATTAACTCCATTTTTGGCTACAAAACTTTCATTACTGCAATATTCTTCAAAGACTCTGCTTTTAAAATCTATGAACTTTCCAAAATTCATAGGTGTAGGTCTTAAAAAAAAGATTTTATTCTGTTAATTTTAGTTAAGCTAAATTTGAATGCACATATTTAAGACGTTTGAACATCGATTTACATTCCTAAATTAATACCACGCCTGAAAATGTAAATGTAAAAATATTTAATAATTAAAAAAGAAACAATAGCTATTTCTAATAAACCAATTTTGGTTAGTGCTGTACTTCAATGCACACATTTAAAACTTTTGAAAATCGGTATGGTGTTAAAAAAATATTTTATTGTGTTAATTTTAGTTAAGCTAAATTTGAATGCACACATTAAAGACGTTTGAACATCGATTTACATTCCAAAATTATACCACACTTGATAATGTAAAATTTAAAAATATTTAATAATTAAAAAAAAACAATAGCTATTTCTAATAAGCCAATGTTGGTTATTGCTGTACTTCAATACACACATTTAAAACTTTTGAAAATCGGCATGCTTCTTAAAATATTAGCCATATACAGAGTGTACAAGATAAGGATCAATAGCATTGGGTTGGTTACAAAGGCTGTTAAATTTAAAAAAAATAACGCAATTTAGTGGTCAGTAATATTCTGTAGAGAAATCCGGAAAATACCACTTACTTCCGGAGATATTCGACAAAATCCGAAATTGGGCGATATCGTTTTTATGTTTTTCTGAAGTTATTTGAAAAGGTATAAATAAACGAAGGGCACTTTCTCGTTGCCACTTTTTTAGGTCTACAAGACAGCATTATTAAATTCTCAGTACAACGTTTCGTTTCGAAGAAACCATTATCATCTTTATATTTTTATATGACCCGTAAATATAGTACACCCTCTATTAAATAGCATTTCCATTACAAATTCAACGATTTATATCACAATATGATTTCTCATGTATTTATTCAGAAAAAAAGTCTTGATAATACATTGAAATGAGCGACGAAACCAAAATTTATCACCTAATTTTGGGATTTTAAGATAATTAACTGAACAGAGCAATTCTGATAATACCACACTAAAGAAATAATAAGTGTGGTTCTCAATAATTATAATGTTTCAATGTTTAACAACTATTCATGCTAATTGATTTTATATACTATTTTGGTACCTACTCTGGGTTAAAATTTGATAATAATTGTTGTCTTCGTCGTCATTAAATGAACAGAACAATTCTCATACCACAGAAAAAAAAAGTGTGGTTCTTAATAACTATAATGTTTCAATGTTTACCAACTATTCTTACTAAATTATTTTTAGTTACTATTTTTGTGAAATTAGATAATATTTTTCTCCTTCGTCTTCATCATTTCAACGCGTAACTACTAGAAAATGTTCGAAATGTATTAACAAGCCTTTTTCTGAATAAAAACGTATGAAACCATACTGTGATATAAATAGTTGAATTCGAAATAGGAAATGCTATCTAATACAGGGTCCACATTTTTTACGGGCTATATAAAAAAATAAAGTTGATGATGGTTTCTTCGAAACGAAACGTTCTACTGAAAATTTGTAAATGCTGTCTTGTAGAGCTAAAAAGGTGGCGATGAGAAAGTAACTTTTATTTTCGTATATCTTCTTAAATAACTTCAGAAAAAAATAAAAACGAAATCGCCATATTTCGGATTGTGTCCAATATCTCCGAAAGTAAGCAGAAATTTCTGGTTTTGTCGACAGAATATTGCTGACCACTCTTACGGTTTCCGAGATCCGCATGCCGTTGATCCTTATCTTGGACACTCTGTATACAGGATATTTATTAATTCTCAAAAAATTATCAAATTCTGATAAGCTAATTTTAGATCGTGCAGTAGTTTAATAAACTCATTTAAAGTTTAAATCAGTATACTTTCCAAAATTAAGACCACATCTAGGTGTGTCAAATCTAGAAACATTTAATATATTATAAAAAATATCTAATACACATATTTAAACCTTTTGAAAATTAATATATTGCCAAATATATTGATGAACTTCAAATTGTTAAAATAACCATATTTTGGTGTGTACTATGTTAAAATGTACATATGTAACTTGGTACTATGTTAATTGTTTACTATGTAACTACATATGTAAATTTTTGAAGCTTTTATAAATCATTTATAAGTATTATTCTAGATATTGTGGACTTCGATATGAACTCAGTTTTTAGATACACAACTTTCATTTCCACAATATTCTTCAAAGACAATGCATTTAAAAGCAATGCACATAAAAATAACTACGTATAAAATATCAAAATATTTAATCCTTAAAAAACCTCTAAATTACTGATAAGCCAATATTAGTAAGTGCTGCTGTTAATAAATACATTTAAAATTTAAATCAGTATGTTTTTCAAAATTAAAACCACATCTAGGAGTGTAACATATCAAAATATTTAATAATTCTCAAAAAAATTATCTAATTCCGATGCCAATTTTAGTTAGTGCTACTCTTCAATACACATATTGAAACCTTTGCAAATACTACAGGGACTTATATCCAGTGTTATACAAATTTCTTGCGAACAGGTTTTAAAAAAATTCTTAAAAGCACAAGTTGTAGTTCAAACTTTCTTAAGAACAAAGTGTAATAAATAAATAGTGAAGAGAACGTTTGGAAAGAAATATTGCTACTTTTACAATAACAGAAGTGCAGAAGTGCAGAAATTGCATTTGGTCAGATTTTTCGGCTTTTCGGTTTAGGTGCTTTAGAAATCTAGGTACATTCATTACTTTGCCAGCATAAATCAACAGGTGGTGGACCTATGAATTTGAATGATTGTAAAATGTTGAATAATATAATCAACATAACATTCGCGCATACCCAAATTCTGTGAAGTCATCGCCACGTCTATATGTTTATGAAACCACGTCTTTATGATTACGAAAATTTCAAGTCATCAAACACGACAAACAAGTAAGTAATCTCAAATTTAGAAAACCCATCGTCACTTTTATAAAGTTACAAAACTAAAACCAAAACAAATGCTCCAATCTACTTTTATTACGATCATACACATATTTGTCAGTTCAAAATCACATTTTGTGAATCAACAGCTGATCAGAATAAGGGGTATAATCTGTTTTTTGATCAAAATATCTACCAATTGATGCATTATGTTGGCAAAAAATAAACATCAGAGAATTAATAAGTCTGATTGGCTTCGATGCACCTGTCACCTGTCAATGTCATTTGACAGGTGAGATGTCATGATCATGAGAATGATTTCATCATTCTCAAGATGAATCCATATTTATCAAGCGAACACCAACTTGTGTTTTCAGCGGCAATTGTAGGTAATCTTCTAAAATTGTCAATAAATGAAAAGCAGATGACATTCTCATGTTTACATTATTAAACCTTCGATCCATATTTATTTGATAAGGTATTCTCATTTCTACCTAACCTCAATTTCGTATCACTCCAGATTTAAATTTGCGCAATTTTACTAGATATATTTTATGTATAAATTGCAAAATTGCAGTGTTTTTTTTTTGCCCAAGCCTATGAGCCATAGCCATCATCAGTTTTTTAAATATCTACTTATGTTTAATTTTTCATTCATATCATTGCTTCATTCACCTCAGGATATCACACAGGGCACATTTCTTCGTGTCTAGGGGTTCGTCAAGACTTGTGTTCATAAACGTACATAAAAAGAACCTCGGAACATAGATATATTAAACACAGGATGAAAGATTTGGAAGCAAACATTCATTTCACACATTCAATTGACAATTCATTAGGAAGTGACTTATATGTTCAAATGCCACGTGACACATTAGTAAGTGCTTGTAATTATACGGCCGAAAGACTACTTTATCGATTTTTTTACATAGAACTTTTCGATCATCTGCAAAGAGTGAGCAGAACATTGCTAGGTATTCTAATGTGGTTTTTTGTTACAAATGATTTTATTCTATGGTGGGTTTTTATTACAAATGATTGTATTCTGAGTGGTTTTTTACTACAAATGATAAATGAAAATACCTCTACGTGAAAATACAAGCGATATTGCTTAGTAAAAAAAAATTATAACAACAAAATTAGTTCAAAATTTAATTTAAAGCACTTTTGTACTATGTTTTCTCCATGAACCTGATAGATTTTGAAATAACCTTATTATTATACCTTATTAATAAACGCATTCAAGCAACTATAGAAAAAAATGACTTCCAAAATATTCATGATTGCAATATTTTTTTAGTAATTTTAAAGTTTTGTGTTTTTTTTTTTTTAGTTTCACTGCATCTTTAATAAGTTTATCCAAATTCATTGGTATGTTTGGATAAATATTTCTCTGGTATTTTTTTAGTCCAAACTAATATTTTTGATTTTCGCAATTTTTCTATATTATAAATACTGATACAGGTACTATAAAATAATAAAATATTTTCGTATATAAATGTAAATTAATATGCAAACCAAATACAGTGAATTTTCATTACTCAAAGAGAATAAATACTATCGTAAAATAATGGTCCACTGATAGCACAAAACCGATGTGTGGGTCGATGACAGGTGTACAAAAAGTGACAATTATTTCTCACACTTTCTATTAGTATTTACACACCGAAACATTTGCATAATTATTTGTTTGTATCCATTTTGTTACAAAAAACGTAATGAATAGTTGCCCCAAATAGATTTAATTCTCTTCGTTACAAGAAATGTATCACCGCATAAGTGTTTTTTTTTTGGAGCTTATAACAAGAGCGACGATAGCAAAAGTAGATATTCCCACACTTTCTACTTGCTAATTATAGCAAAAAGGTGAAAATGCATTACAAAGCCATTGATAAGATTTAAGTTATTGCACCTATATTTAAATGATGTTGAATTCCCAAATGTACCGTATATTATTATTATTATTAATTTCGTGTTAATTCTGTATTTTACATCTGTATAGTTGACTTATCACAACTGTTGTATGGAAGCAAATTATTATTATTATTAGAAATACGAATTATCGTTATAATTGGTTCGCCTATTTACAAATGCATACATTTAACGCCTTTTACCAGCCCCATAATGTAGACTTTCGATATGATCTGGAAGTTTTAATTCATACATTGTTAAATAGCAAATTTTGCAATAATTACTTTGAAACGATTGCTCTCGTACCAGCAGATAGGAATCGGCACGATCAAAATGGTATTTTGAACTGACGCTTATACGCCAACCGGGGTGTTGCAAAATATCTGCAACATGAATCAGTTATGTATTTCCTCCTTGTTCAAAAAAAAAACGGCGCTTTGCTGGATACGAGATCTTTGTCTAGATATGATTGTAATGGTTTAACAGGAACACGAGACGCGGAAAACAGGATTTTTTAATGCAGTTACATGCATTTATGCAAATGCATTAAAGCAATTATCTGTTATGAAAACTGCAACTCAACTTCCTCCTCGTGATGGCGGCTCATAGTTGTTTTCAACTTGGAGCAGTCCTATTACGTAGATGTGTACTCCTAATGACGTCCGAGTATAAATATTGGTCGTTACTGACGCCATCGTAATGAATTAAGAATGTGCGTTAACAAATATGGTTCTGATAAAGGAGCTGTGAGTAGGACAGGTGTAGGGGCCTTGTTGAGTTAATATCATAGGCGTTGATTTATTCTAAATTAATCGTAGGATTAGTACGAGTAGGAGCAATGGCTTAGTTGCTATATTACAGATGTTCTAACATCCAAATCCCATAATTTCCCATACCATCCCATATTTGGAATATACATATAGATTATATCAAATGTGTCAAATATTTTGTAAAATTTCAGCATTCATTTAAATCATGATTTAAATCAAATGACTTTCTAAAAAAAATCATTGATTTATATCACAATTCATATATTTTTAAATTAATCATTGCTTTTGCAACGTTTGTGCATTCCAATAGGCGAAAAATTAAAAAATATAATGTACCTAACTATAGAGTTAGCATGCTTTAAAACAGATCATTGTAAGAATTTTTTTTCTCTTTCATTTATGGTTCATTACATAGTACATATAAATAGACGAATTTGATTAGATTTCTATTTTACAAAAAAAAAACAAGAAAATTAATCCATATTTGATGTAAGAAAGAGTTAATTTGATGATAATGAGAATGAGTTGAGGTAAGAATGAGGAAGTATATTTTGTTTTGTGCCATCAGTGAACCTATATTTTACGATAATTTATTTATTCTCTTTGTTTGAATAATGAAAATATACAATATTGAGTTTGCATATTTATTTAAATATATATATATACAAAAATGTTTATAATCTATTAATCAAAATATCAAGAAAATTGTAGAAAGAATTATGAAACCGAAGTAAATGAAAAACCAGAAAATGGTATTAAAATTGCAGCTAAATAATAATATCACAATATACAATTAAATATACTAAAAACTTACTGCAATTTTTATAAAATAATCAATGAAGTTACATAGCATTTCATAAACATTTTAGAAATTGCTAAAACAAATTATGGAGATTGAAAAGTTCCAAAATTTGCAACAAAAATGTCAAGAGAGTTAAAACATTCATAATGTAACCAAGATATTAGTAATAAAAAGTAAAGTATTACAATAAAAATAAATATCAACCTAATCTACAAATTACGAAAATTTGCAGAAAATGTATGCAAATTGTGGAAAATTTTACAAAAATATCAGTTGCAATTAAACAAATACAAGACAAATGTTTATGAAACATGTCGGTAAATTTGGAAAAACTTAATAAAAGTGCAATGAAAACTAAAGAAGCCAAAACGAGAAAATTTTACAGGTTCAATTATAATATAAAAATATTCAAATGAATATGCAACTTTCACAAAAAGATTTCAAAAATTGCCACAAAGTTATATGGAATTTTCTAGAATGTGCAGTCAAAATCTCAAGCGAGTTGGAAAGTCTAGAATATCAATCGAAATATCGAAAATTTCAGAAAGCATTGTGAAACCAAAGTAAATGAAAAACCAGAAAATGGTATTGAATTTTCACCTATATAATAATATGACAATATACAATTAAATATATTAAAAACTTTCGGCAATTCTAATAAATTGAAATGTCAGCTAAATAATAATATCACAATATACAATTAAATCTATAAAAAACATTCGGCAATTCTAATTATCAGTGAAGTTACACAGCATTTCATATATATTTTAAAAATTGATAAAAAAAATTATCGAGATTGAAAAGTGCAAATATTTGCAACAAAAATATCAATAAAGTTATTCAGAATGTAACCAAGATATTACTAATAAAAAGTAAAGTATTATAATAAAAAAATAAGATAAATATTAACCTATTCTACAAATTTTGCGAAAATGGATGGTAATTGTTGAAAATTTGCAGAAAATGTATGCAAAATGTTGAAAATTTAAGAAATGTGGCAGTTGCAATTAAGAAAATACTAGAGAAAGATCTTTTATGAAACATTTTGTTTTATTTCATTGTATTTCATTTCAATTTGAAATGTGTGTTAGTAAATTTGGAAAAACACCAAAAGTGTAATGAAAACTAAAGAAACCAAAACGAGAAAATTTATTTTTTTTAGGTTCAATTATAATATAAACATATTCTCAAAAATATTTCAAAAATTGCCTCAAAGTTAGATGGAATTTTCTAGAATATACTCTCAAAATATAACTTGCTTGGAAAGTCGAGAATTTCAATCAAAATATCGAAAATTCTAGAAATTGTTAGGAAATTATGATCGAGAATTTCCAAAATATGCATTCCAAATATCAAGAGAGATAAAACTTGTGAAGTTAAAAGAAGAGTTAAAACTATTGTTAAACACTTTTTACTGGATAAAACAAATTGTCATCACCTCTCTTAACTTCCCTTAAATTCATGCCATATTTTTAAAATTTCACTGTTTTTTGGTTGAAAATGTAACATTTTGATATTCTTATGTCTGCAGCATGTCATAATTGGGAAATTTCATTCTTACACGTTTACGGAATAAAATATGAAATTGTAATGCCATAATTTTAAAATTTGATTAAGTTTTTCAAAATATCACATGTTTGTATTCTCATGTGTGCAGCTTGTCATAAGTTTTTAAAAGAAACTTAAAACTACATTTTGTATTTTCATATCAGCTTATAGTCATTATTTTAATATTTCATTACGTTTTAATTTTTGAAAATACGTATAAAAAACTACATTTTGTGTTTTTATATCAACTTCAAGTCACAATTTTAATATTTCATTACATTTATATTTTTGAACCCATCACATTTTGGTAACATGATGTCTGCTACATTCCATCATTTTCAATTTTCATTCTTCACGTTTTAGTCATAAAATAGATTATTGGCACTCTTTGCAAACTGCAAGCATTCATGCCATGATTTTAAAATTTCACCAAGTTTTTCAAAATTCAATTTTTTGTATTCTCATGTTCGCAGCATGTCATAACTTTGTTTTCAATAGGAACAAAATATTGTCGTTTTCAAATCAACTTCAAGTCATAATTTTAATACTTCATTACATTTTTTTGTCTTCTAATTATCACATTTTGGTAATATCATGTTTGCAGCATACAATCATTTTGAATTTTCATTCTTAGACTTTTTATTTGATTAAAAAAAACAAATTGTCATCATCTCTCTTAAACTGCTATCATTCATGTCATATTTTAAAAATGTCACATTTTGATATTACTATGTCTGCAGCATGTCATAATTCTGAATTTTGATTCTTACAAGTTTTACTAAATAAAATAAATTGTTATCTCTCTTAAATTGCAAACATTCATGCCATAATTTAATAATTTCATTAAGTTTTTCAAAATCTCACATTTTTGTATTCTTATGTGTGGAGCATGTCATAAATTTGTTTTTCAAAGACACTTAAAACTTCATTTTCTGCTTTCATATCAGCTTCAAGTCATAATTTTAATATGTCATTACGTTTTAATATTTGAAAATATCACTTTTTGGTAATATGACGTCATTCATTCCATCATTTTCAATTTTCATTCTTCACTATTTAGTGATAACATAAATTGTAAGCACTCTCTTAAATTGCAAGCATTCATGCCATAATTTTAAAATTTCAGCAAGTTTTTCAAAATCTCAATTTTTGTATTCTCATGTCTGCAACATGTCAACATTGTTTTGAAAGCAACCATAAACTAAAATTTTGTCGTCTTCGTATCAACGTAAAGTCATAATTTTAATATTTAATTATGTTTTAATTTTTTTCCAAATATCACAATTTGATAATATCATATTTGCAGCATTCCATCATTTTGAATTTTAATTCTTACACTTTTTACTGGATAAAAAAACAAATCATCTCTCTTAAATCGCTATCATTCAGGTCATATTTATAAAATATTGTGTTTTTTTTCAAAATTTGATATCTTGTCTACAGCATGTCATAATTTTGAATTTTCATTCATAAAACGTGTTATTGAATAAAATGAATTATCGGTACTCTCTTAAATTGCAAACATTCATAACATAATTTTAAAATTTCACCAAGTTTTTCAATATCTCATTTTTTTTGTATTCTCATGTCTGCAGCATGTCATAATTTTGTTTTGAATAGAAACTTAAAACAAAATTTTGTCGTTTTCAAAACTTGCAGCATACTATCATTTTGAATTATCATTCTTATACTTTTTAGTGGATAAAAAAACAAATTGTCATCATCTCGCTTAAATTGCTATCATTAATGTCATATTTTTAAAATGTCATTGTTTTTTTCTTCAATATGTCACATTTTAATATTCATATGTCTGCTGCATGTCATAACTGTGTTTTGAATAGGAACTTGAAACCAAATTTTGTCGTTAGCATATCAACTTCAAATCATAATTTTAATATTTAATTAGGTTTTTTTTTTTTCAAAATGTCATATTTTGATATGAATTTTCGAATTTTCATTGTTACACTTTTTACTGGAAGAAACAAATTGTCATTATCTCTCTTAAATTGTAAGCATGCATGTCATATTTTTAAACTTTCATTGATTTTGTTTTTCAAAATGTCATATTTTGGTATTCTCATGTCTGCAGCATGTCATCATTTAAAATTTTCATCAAGTATATTATGTTGAATATAATACATTGTCAATACTCTTGTAAATTGCAAGATTCATGCCATAATTTTAAAATTTCATTGTTTTTTTCTTTCAAAATGCCACATTTAGGTATTATTATGTCTGCAGCATGTCATAATTTTAAATTTTCATTCTTACACTTGTTATTGAATAAAATACATAGTCAGCACTCTCGAAAATTGCAAGATTCATATCATAATTTTAAAATTTCATGAAGTTTATCAAAATCTCACAGTTTTATATTTTCTTATCTTCAGCATGTCACAATTTTGAATTGTCATTTTTAATTAATCAATGAAATAATCAATGAATTTAATCAATGAAATAATTTGTCGTCACTCTCTTAAATTGCAACCATTCATGAAAATTCACGAAGTTAAAAAAAATTAAATTGAAAGGAATTTTAAAATTTTTTTCTTGTTCAAAATGTCATATTTTTGTATTCGCATGTCTGCATCTATTTTCAAAATATCACATTTTGATATTATCATTCGTATTGCTACATTCGAATTTTCAAATTTTCATTGTTACACTTTTTACTGGAAGAAACAAATTGTCTATATCTCTCTTAAATTGCAAACATTGATGTCATATTTTTAAAACTTCAATGTTTTGCATATTCAGCATGTTTTCAGCATATCATAATTTTAAATTTTCATTCTTACACTTGTTATTGAAATACAAAAAATATTGAAACATTGTCAACACTCTCTTAAATTGCAAGAATCATTCCATAATTTGTCGCCACTCTCTTAAATTGGAAGCATTAATAAAAATTCATGAAATTGAAACAGATTTGAAAATTTAAATTAAAATTTCAAATTTCATCAAGATTTTGAAAATGTAATAGTTTTGTATTAGCATGTGTGCAGCATGTCATAACTCTGAATTTTGATTCTTACACTTACTTCTAGCCAAAATGAAATGTTTTTATTATCTGTCTTAATCTTTTCAATTATCAATAATTACATTTCAATTCACACTTTTTGATATTCTCGCCTCATCATACTCAAAATGTTGTTGCTAAATGCAACATTTTGTCGTTTTCATGGTAACTTACTTCATTTAATAAGTTTGAAAGTTAATACTTTAATTACGTATTTCCAAATTCACATATTTGTATTCTCATATCTGCTGGATATTATAATTTACAATATTTTTTGTGATTGAAGCCTCATTTTGCTCACCAAAACGTGACATTTTAATAATTCCATTGAATTATTAGCACTTTAAAACTTATTGTAACCTAGCAACTTTGTTATATATGTGATAACCACTCATGAGAAACTATCAGTAGTAATAACCTAATTATTTGCACTGTCAAACAAAATTTTATAATATTGATAATTGATAATTATGATAATTTTATCAGTTTCCAATAGCAAATTGCATGGCAACAGCCCTCCGCATTCGGCGTCGGATTTTCAGCGTATAGTAACTACAGATAGGCGAATTTGAATTGGATTCTATTTCACAAACAAAAATCAGTCTAATGTTATTTTGATAGGATATTTTCGCACATGTGTCAATAAACAGAAGAATTTGATTGCATTTCTATTTTAGCAAAAAAGAAATATAATCAATATTTGAGGTTAAAATCGGTTGGCAAGTTTTATCACTTTCAGGAATTTATTTGATGTAATACCAGTTATTTAAATTGGCCACGTAAGCAAACGTATAATGTAATTACGCCTCTGCATGGGGTATTGAATATTCCTCTGAACGAGTGTTGAATCATAAATAAAACAATCTGAATAAATAATTTTTGAATTAAGATATAAAGGTGCACATAAAACGAAATGGCAAACTGAAAGAAAAATTGATAATCGCAGACTTTGGCTATATCTCATAGGCGATTTCTGCAATTATATTGATACAATAATGAAATATAAAACTTGGAAAGGAAATACGATATAACCCTGATATCCAATGAATGCTTCCCAGAACAAGTAATACCATATGTACGCGACTATATAGGTACAAACGCTTACGCAATTGAAGTAATATTACCATATTCGTTTGTATAGTGATCGTGCATTTACATATATACAGAGTCTCTTCTTTCTTTAGCATTCCTTCACGTACTGTACTTAAAGTAAGTCACGTGAGAACAACGTCTGGTGGATAAGACGGATTTTGCAGTCAAAATTATTCCTATGATCTGATTATGAGTGACATTGCATTAGTTTAATGAAAAAATAATTACACAGTTTTTGTAATGGAAGTAATGGAGAATAAATCACACGGTAATTTGCGCGACGACCAAATGAAATGCAAACGATACAATTAATAAGTGTCTTAGAACAATAACAGCACGCAGAAAATAATTAATTCCATTAAGGGTCCGTAATGACTTGTAAGGAAAAAAAAACCTTGCAAACTTCAAGTACCAAATAATTAAGTGGATTAATGTGCTCGTCATTATTTCTTTAAATACTTCAACCTTAACATCGCATTAAATGCGTTTTTAAATTGCTTTATGTGGAGCTATAAATAGCATCAGTTAATCCGAGTGTAAAATAGACTTTACATTTTTTATTTAAAAAATGCACTTATTGAACTGTAAGCTTGAGCAAAATGTGCTGGTCGTGGTATTGAAATATTGTAAATTTTGTAATTATTAAATAATAAATAATAATTATTTAATAAATAATGATTATTTAAGAGAATAAAAAATCACTGACATTGAAATCACTGCAAATTAATTAAAAATTGTACTCTTAATAATGTAATGCCTTCATCTGAGGAACAACAATTGTGTGCATTCGTATGCACAAAAATAATCCATTTAATACGAATGGCATAACAATAACAACTCCAACGATTCAAGCGATAGCATTGAATGTATTTAGCACTAAATAATGCAATATTACAAATTCCATCCTTGGAATTTTATGTACCTACAATAACACAATGGACAGGCTTTAGAGCAATGCTACGAGAACACAAATATACGAAGTACCAAATATGGTACGAATAAAAACAGAAAAGTAAGTCAAATTTTTAGTTCCAGCAAAAAAAAAAAACGATGGCAGTACAAATGAAACTTAAAACGCATGCTAATAATATGATATACAATTAATGCACTTTTTTAAAATAAGCACCTATATTTAGAATGTGAAAACAAAATATTTTTCTACGACAGTGCGTAAAGTGATACTTTTTTTAACACATGTGCAAAAAAATTGCATAAATTTAATTGATAATTTTGAATGTTTGCATTGGAAAATTCAATAAGTTGAAACAGTTTCAGCTGTAAATTTCACAAATTTGGAAACTCATGTTCAAAATATTGGCACATTTCGACAATTGGAAGTGAAAATATTACAGATTCTCGTAACTGCAGCTAAAAATTTGGTACAGATTTGCACAACTGAAAATGTGATAATTTTGATGGTTGCAAATGAAAACTGCTCCGATTTTCACTAATGTATATTAGTGTTTGTCAAATTTTGCAAGTTGCAGGTCAAATATTGGTAGATTTTAGTTACATATGAATATTTAACAAATTTGGACAGATTCAATAAACATAAATACAAAGTTAAGCAGTAGAATTTGATAAATTTGAATGTTTGCGTTGGAAAATTATATAACTTACAACAGTTTTAGGTGTAAATTTCACAAATTTAGAAAGACATGTTCAAAATATTGGCACATTTCGACAATTGGAGTTGAAAATATTACAGATTCTCGTAACTGCAGCTAAAAATTTGGTACAGATTTGCACAACTGGAAATGTGATAATTTTGGTGGTTGCAAATGAAAACTGGTCCGATTTTCACTGATGTAGGTTAGTGTTTGACAAATTTTACAAGATGCAGGTGAAAATTTGGTAGATTTCAGTTACATTTGAATATTTAAGAAACTTGGGCAGATTCAATAAAAATGAATACAAATTTAAGCAGTAGAATTAGAAAATTTGATAAATTTGAATGTTTGCATTGGAAAATTCAATAAGTTGGAACAGTTTCAGGTGTAAATTTCGCAAATTTGGAAAGACATGTTCAAGAAATGTTCAAAATATTTGCACATTTCGATAATTGGAGTAGATATGAAAATATTACAGATTCTCGTAACTGCAGCTAAAACTTGTACAGATTTTCACAACTGGAAATTTGATAATTTTGACGATTGCAAATTAAATAGTTTCAAGTGAAAATTTCACAAATTTGGAAAGTAAAGTTCAAAATATTGGCACATTTCGACAATTGGAGTTGAAAATATTACAGATTCTCGTAACTGCAGCAAAAAATTTGGTACAGATTTTCACAACCGGAAATTTGAAAACTTTGATGGTTGCAAATTAAATAGTTTCAAGTGAAAATTTCACAAATTTGGAAGTCAAGTTCAAAATATTGACACATTTCGACAATTGGAGTTGAAAATATTACAGATTCTCGTAGAAGTGCAAAAAATATTAGCTGTTTTTCATAATAGCTGTCGTAGCTGTTATAAAAATTTTGGATGACATTTTTGTAAGTATTGCTTTACAAACTTGTGCCATAAATAACTATTTTAATCATTTATGATAGGCATATTGCTTATTACTATTACTACAAGAAAGCATGCATTAGGAATTTTTGTAGATTCAAAATGTAAATGCTATCAAAATTACATAAACTTTATATGTATAAAATATGTCGTAACTTTAAATAATTACAAGTAAAATACATATTGAAAATTCATTTCAAATTTGATAAATCTGAATGCTTGCATTGGAAAATTCTATAAGTTGGAACAGTTTCAGGTTTCAGGTGTAAATTTCACAAATTTGGAAAGTCATGTTCAAAATATTGGCACATTTTTATAATTGGAGTTCAAAATATTATAGATTCTCGTAAGTGCAGCTAAAAACTTGTACAGATTTTCACAACCGGAAATTTGATAATTTTGACGGTTGCAAATTAAATAGTTTCAAGTGTAAATTTCACAAATTTGGAAAGTAAAGTTCAAAATATTGGCACATTTCGATAATTGGAGTTGAATGTATTACAGATTCTTGTAGAAGTGCAAAAAAAATATTAGCTGTTTTTCATAATAGCTGTCGTAGCTGTTGTAAAAACTACGGATCACACATTTTTGTAAAGTATTACTTTACGAACTTGTACCATAAATAACTATTTAAATCATTTATGATAGGCATATTGATTATTACTTTTACTACAAGAAAGCATGCTATACGAATTTTTGAAGATTCGGAATGTAATTGCTTGGAACTTATGATGCATCCTAATTATATGATATACTACTACAAGAAATTCTAATTTTTTTCTTTATGATAAGCAAGTACATTTAAAATGAATGTAAAAAAATATTTTTCATCGACAGTGCGTAAAGTGATAATTTTTAACACAAGTGCGTAAAAACATCTGATGAAGGTCTGGGTCCAGACCAAAATCGGTATCAAACAAATATTTTATAATTAATTAAGGAAGTAAGTACGTTTATTTCACCTGAAGATAAATATTTAGAGTTGGGGTAGTTGCAATTGAAAATTTGGACAGGTCATTTCAAATTTAACATATTTTCATTTTTGGACCTAAAATATTGACAGATACTGTCAGATTTGGGCAGTTGAAGTTGAAAATTTGATAGATTTTGATAAATGAAGTTGAAAATTGGGCAGATGTTCTCTTCTGAAATCAAATATTTAACAAATTTAACAAGTTGACAAGTGACAAAAAAAACAAAAAATTGTCTGGTGGCAGTTAAAACTAACAGATTTGAAAATTTTCAGCAGACTGAACAAGAAATTTATAGAATCTAGTATTTTAATACCTTATTCCACATCGGAAGTTAAAAATTTGACAGATTTGATCAGTAACATTTGAATATTTAACAAATTTGGACAGTTTCAATGAAACAAAAGACAAATATAAAGAGTAGAACTTGACCATTTGACAAATTTGAATATTTGCATTGGATAAGTTGGTAACTAAGAACAGTTTTATTGAAAATTTATCACATTCGGAAAGTCATGTTCTAAATATTGGCACAATTCGAAAATTGGAGTTTATAATATTATAAATTAGATAATAGTGTAAATTTCACAAATTGGGCAAGCCTTGTTTTGGTCAAATTGGTACAAATTTTCACAACTGGAAATGTGATAGTTGTTTGCATTGGAAAATTCAATAAGTTGGAACAGTTTCAGGTGTAAATTTCTCAAATTTGGAAAGACATGTTCAAAATATGGGCACATTTCACCAATTGGAGTTGAAAATATTACAGATTCTCGTAACTGCAGATAATTTTTTTTTTAATATTTGAACAACTGGAAATGTGATCATTTTGATGGTTGCAAATGAAAACTTGCCCGATTTTGACTGATGTAGGTTAGTGTTTGACAAATTTTACAAGTTGCAGGTGAAAATTTCGTATATTTCAGTTACATTTGAATAGGTAAGAAACTTGGACAGATTTAATAAAAATAAATACAACTTTAAGCAGTAGAATTAGAAAATTTGATAAATTTGAATGTTTGCATTGGAAAATTCAATAATTTGGAACAGTTTCAGGTGTTAATTTCACAAATTTGGAAAATCATGTTCAAAATATTGGTACATTTCGACATGGGAGTTGAAAATATTACAAATTCTCGTAACTGCAGCTAAAAATTTGGTACAGATTTGCACAACTGAAAATGTGATAATTTTGATGGTTGCAAATGAAAACTGGCCCGATTTTCACTGATGTAGGTTAGTGTTTGACAAATTTTACAAGATGCAGCTAAAAATTTGGTATATTTCAGTTACATTTGAATATTTAACAAATTTGCACAGATTCGATAAAAATAAATACTAAGTTAAGCAGTAGAATTAGAAAATTTGATAAATTTGAATGTTTGCATTAGAAAATGCAATAAGTTGGAACAGTTTCAGGTGTAAATTTCACACATTTGGAAAGTCGTGTTCAAAATATTGGCACATTTCGACAATAGGACTTGAAAATATTACAGATTCTCGTAAAAGCAGCTAAAACTTTGGTACAGATTTGCACAACTGGAAATGTGATAATTTTGATGCTTGCAAATGAAAACTAGTCCAATTTTCACTGATGTAAGTTAGTGTTTGACAAATTTTACAAGTTGCAGATGAAAATTTGGTAGATTTCTGATACATTTGAATAGGTAAGAAACTTGGACAGATTCAATAAAAATAAATACAACTTTAAGCAGTAGAATTAGAAAATTTGATATATTTGAATGTTTGCATTGGAAAATTCGTAAGTTGGAACAGTTTCAGGTGTAAATTTCACAAATTTGGAAAGTCATGTTCAAAATATTTGGCACATTTCGACAATTGGAGTTGAAAATATTACAGATTCTTGTAACTGCAGCTAAAAATTTGGTACAGATTTGTACAACTGGAAATGTGATAATTTTGATGGTTGCAAATGAAAACTGATCCGATTTTCACTGATGTAGGTTAGTGTTTGACAAATTTTACAAGTTGCAGGTGAAAATTTGGTAGGTTTCAGTGGCATTTGAATATTTAAGAAACTTGGACAGATTCAATAAAAATAAATACAAAGTTAAGCAGTACAATTAGAAAAATTGATAAATTTGAATGTTTACATTGGAGAATTCAATAAGCTGGAATAGTTTCAGGTGCAAATTTCACAAATTTGGAAAGTCATGTTCAAAATATTGGCACATTTCGACAATTGGAGTTGAAAATATTATAAATTCTCGTATAAGTGCAAAAAAATATTAGCTGTTTTTCATATAGCTGTCGTAGCTGTTATAAAAACTTTGGATGACACATTTTCATAAAGTATTGCGTTACAAACTTGTACTATAAATAACTATTTCAATCATTTGTGATTATTACTTTAACTGCAAGAAAGCATCCTATTGGAATCTTTGAAGATTCAAAATGTAATTGTTATCAAAATTATATAAACTTTATATGTACGAAATATGACGTAACTTTAAATAATTATAAGTAAAATACATATTGAATCATATTCTAATTTATATAAAATGTGCTACAAGTTTGAACAAATGTTTTTTTTTTTCAATACAATTTTGAACATATTTTTTTTTCAATACAAGGTTTAATAGATAATTATCAAAATTTACAAAAAGTGTTATATGAAATAGACTACCTAAAAAAGCTTTAATAAATATAATTAAAATATGCTTACCAATTATGTTCAAGTCACGGATTAATCCATGGAGCCTGAAAAAGTTGAACAATTGTAGTGCACGTCGAACAGGAATGTGACTGGGACAATATTTATTCATTCATATATAAAGCAAAGTCTGGTAATTACTTGCAATTACTACATAATAAAGTGTTACATATAATCTAAATCCGTAACCAAATAGCGATTTATCAACAGTTAGATGCATTACGAGAATTTCCCTCACGTCATGGATTGTTTTGAATTGTTCAAATTCCAGCACGTATTTTTCGGTGACGTCCACTTTTCAAGATATAGCTAGCTATTTATTAATGCTGAGAATTTGGTGATTGATAATGGACCACGTAGTAACGTAAAACTGCTTAAATGCACACTGGTGCAATAAATAATAAGTTGTTTTGCACCAAGTGAAATTTCTGGGAATTCCCCACGTTCAAAATTTCACGTGATTCGCTCGTGTGGAAATTATTTAGCAAAACAATTTTCAACTATTTACAATGAGTTTTAGGATTATT
Organism: Othius punctulatus; assembly: GCA_951805005.1. Lineage (NCBI taxonomy): Eukaryota > Metazoa > Arthropoda > Insecta > Coleoptera > Staphylinidae > Othius > Othius punctulatus. The sequence goes on from OX638138.1 coordinate 16,336,448, forward strand.
GCCAGGAGAAGGTATATTTTAGTTTCTAGTGTCGCAAACATCTTTACTTGTTGCAAGATACATATTTACTATCGATTGATATCGATATCGAAAATTGATATCAAATACTATTATAATAATTGATTGATTGTTGCGGTTAATTATTGATATTTTCATCCATTAACATGATGTTTGCAACATTTGTGTCGCAAACATCTTTGTTGCAAGATACATATTTACTATCGATTGATATCGATATCAAAAATTAATTTCGTATACTATTATAATAATTGATTGATTGTTGCAGTTAATTATTGATATTTTCATCCAGAAAATATCAATAATTAACAGCATTGTCAAAATTGTGCATTTTTGCATGAATTGCATTGTTTTGCATTATCAAATTTATGTTATCATTTTTGTCAATGTAAATAAATAAAATTGTATTGTATTGTATCTAAAACATGGGTTGCTTATAATAATCTAAATTTACCAATCAACAATTTTGATCCAAGTATGTCTATATTATTGCCAGATTTTATTTCTAAATTATATAACAATTAGGTACAATCAAATATTGCTCGTAACATTAAATGCAAACAAAAAATGCAGAAATATCATTGATAAATTTGAATGTTTGCATTCGAAAATTCAATAAGTTGGAACAGTTTCAGGTGAAAATTCACAAATTTGGAAAGTCATGTTCAAAATATTGGCACATTTGGTATTGTGTCTAAGAAATTGTTCCAAATATGTCTATATTATTGCCAGATTTGATTTCTAAATTATAAAACAATTAGGTACAATCAAATATTGCTCGCTAATTTATAAAAAAAAAATTTTACTGAAGAGCCATTTAAAAAATTTCGCTCTCTATAGCTTACATTTGATCCAAAAAAACAACAATTTTGAACAATTTTATCCAAATATGTCTATATTATTGCCAGATTTTGTTTCCAAATTTTGAAACAATAAGGTACAATAAAATATTGCTCGCTAATTTATAAAAAAAAAAATCAGACGAGTCATTTAAAAAAATTCGCCCTTTAGCTTAAATTTGATCCAAAACAACAATTTTGAACAATTTTGAACCAAATATGTCTATATTATTGCCAGATTTTGTTTCTAAATTTTGGAAAAATTTATAAAAAATAATTTCAGTGACGAGCCATTTCAAAAATTTTGCTCTCCTCTAGCTTAACATTCATATTATTCATATTATATTATTAACATTGCTTAATATTCATTATGCAAATATGTGTTATTAGTAAGTAACAGTGTAGAAGTAATAACATATTAGTTGTTATAATATCCTATCTAAAATTTCGATCAACATCTGTTTTAGTGTAACATGCCATTATATTTGTACTTTAGACTAAGCTAACAATTGTCAAATGTATTGCAACAGGTCAGACCTAAAAAAAAAAAACGTTTTAAAATCGAAGGAGATTATACGAGATTACGTTTTGTGTTGCTTACAAACACATTTCTATGTAACAATGCATCAGAACCACTTTTTATGGCGAAGAAAGTGTGAAAGTAGAAATAGCCATTACTCATCAGTCACTTATATATCTCTGGCCCACGATGACATCGTCATTTCGAAAGTTTTCGCAAATTCTATAAGAGCACAGTACAAATCGCCAAATCACGTAAATTATTATAATATTTTAGCGGAGTGCTTCCCACTAATTGTATACAGTTATTGAACATCTGGTGTGGGCAGTTTTGAAATTAATACTGACAGCAATCTCTCAAAAATCAATTGGCGATTTTGTTTCTTCGTTAAGTTCAAGTTAATTTATTTTTTAATTAATTAAAGAAGTACATTTATTTTATCTGAAGATATTTATTATTTAATTATTAAGCTTTTCATTATTAATAATATATATATATATATATATATATATATATATATATATATAATATATATATATATATATATATAGTCCATAATAGTCCATAATAGATAATATTAAACTATTATAGACTATATATTATGATTAGATAATATATAGTCCATATAAACTAACCTCAAGCCACCATTATTTATTGGGAAGACGATAAAAATTAAATATTCCCAAAGCAGTGCTACGTAATGTATCCACAATTTTTTTTTTTATATCTGTAATATTTGGGAAATTTATCATAAAAACAACAAATATATTAGAGTAAACATTCACTTTCTATTGTCTGTTTGTATCCTAAATATAATTTCAAATGTTGATCAATTTACGATGATCTGTAATATTTGGGAAATTTTCCATAATAACATTAAATATATGAGAGTAAACATTCACTTTCTATTGTCCGTTAGTATCCAAAATATATTTTCAAATGTTGATCAATTTATGATGATCTGTAATATTTTGAAAATTTATCATAATAACAATAAATATATGAGAGTAAACATTCACTTTCTATTGTCTGTTTGTATCCAAAATATATTTTCAAATGTTGATTAATTTATGAATATCTGTAATATTTGGCAAATTTATCATAATAATATTAAATATATGAGAGTAAATATTCACTTTCTATTGTTTGTTTGTACCCAAAATATATTTTCAAACGTTGATCAATTTATGATGATCTGTAATATTTGGGAAATTTATCATAATAACAATAAATATATGAGAGTAAACATTCACTTTCTATTGTCTATTTGTATCCAATTTTTATTTTTAATGTTGATCCATTTATGATGTGTCGTGTACAGAAGGATATTGTGACATACAATCAGGCAAACAATTTTCAAAAATGATCTTAATGGATTCAAGGATCCGAAATATTTTGTTTCTTATTTTAGAGAATTAAAATGAAGTAACATTTTTGTTTTTGTTTTTTTAATATCTGTAATATTTGGGAAATTTGTCATAAAAACAACAAATATATGAGAGTAAACATTCACTTTCTATTGTCTGTTTGTATCCAAAATATATTTTCAAATGTAGATCAATTTATGATGATCTGTAATATTTATGAAATTTATCATTATAATATTAAATATATGAGAGTAAACATTCACTTTCTATTGTCTGTTTGTATCCAAAATATATTTTCAAATGTTGATCAATTTATGATGATCTGTAATATTTGGGAAATTAATCATAATAACATTAAATATATGAGAGTAAACATTTACTTTCTATTATCTTTTGTATCCAAAAACTATTTTAAAATGTTGATCAATTTACGATGTATCATGTACATAACGAAATTGTAACATACAATCAGACAAATATTTTTCAAAAATTGTATTAATTCAAGGATCCAAAATATTTTGTTTCTTATTTTAGAGTCCTTTTAATACTCTTCTTATTTTAGAGAATTAAAATGAAGTAAAAGAGCAGAAATGTTAAAAAAATACAAAATATGCATAATGTATCTTTTGTGAGAAGATTATCATTATCAAATCATTATCATTATCAAATATACATAAAACTATGTTTTCTGTAATTAATGGATTCAAGGGTCCAACATATTTTGTTTCTTATTTTACAAAATTAAAATGAAGTAAAAGAGAAGAAATGTTAAAAAATACAAAATATGCATAATGCATCTTTTGTGAAAAGATTATCATTATCAAATCATTATCATTATCAAATATACATAAAACTATGTTTTCTGTAATTAATGAATTCAAGGATCCAAAATATTTCGTTTATTTTTATTTTAGAGAATTAAAATGAAGTAAAAGAGAAGAAATATTAAAACATACAAAATATGCATAATGTATATTTTGTGAGAAGATTATCATTATCAAATCATTATCAAATATACATAAAACTATATTTTATGTAATTAATAGATTCAAGGATCCAAACTATTTTGTTTCTTATTTTAGATAATTAAAATAAAGTAAAAGAGCAGAAATGTTAAAACATACAAAATATGCATAAAGTATCTTTTGTGAGAAGATTATCATTATCAAATCATTATCATTATCAAATATACATAAAACTATGTTTTCTGTAAATAATGGATTCAAGGATCCAAACTATTTTGTTTCTTATTTTAGAGAATTAAAATGAAGTAAAAGAGCAGAAATGTTAAAACATACAAAACATGCATAATGTATCTTTTGTGAAAAGATTACCATTATCAAATCATTATCATTATCATTATCAAATATACATAAAACTAGATTTTCTGTATTGGTGTTAATCCCGTTACGGGGAATTACCACCCTGAGAATACGTAATGGATATTTTACCATTAATGAATATATTAATGGATTTGTCCATCAATGTCAATTACAATTATATTTGTACAATACAATGTTTAGCGGTGTTTGGGCTTGTGGCAAACAATACATCCAGTATCTTCATCCCCTGGATCGGCCATAGGCTTAAGCCCCGTGGATAGCATTTCGCCATAAACTTTTATGGGTGATTAGGAAAATTTCCCGAATTCTCTACCAAGCGGATGCTGGACGATCTGCTTAACAACGCCTTTCCATAAAACCGAAATCCCTCCTCTCCTATCAGACTAGGCAACACAAATGCATGTGGGTATGTCGGAGTATCCTAGTATAATGAGATACGATAGTAAGCTTAAAGTCATTATAAAGCACTTTCATTTCTAATGTATCAGAGGAATAAATTTATGGCTTTATGGCAAATCTTAATCAAATATCATCTTTATATCATTTATCAAAGGCTTTATATCAAAACCGCTGCCCGCATATTT